>BSBM01000493.1:46857500-48195000 GCA_027924585.1 Larix kaempferi
TTGTTGGGTAGTGGTTATACAAGTGACGAAGTTAGAGAGGCATTGAGTGGAGGATTGACAATGGAAGAAGCAAATGTTATGGAGACCGTCCAAGAGAATGAAAGACAAGGGGATCCTATGGAAATGCTGGAGCGTCTTGGTGATGGTGTACGTGCTCCAGTTCCAACACCCTTACC
Source organism: Larix kaempferi (assembly GCA_027924585.1). NCBI lineage: Eukaryota > Viridiplantae > Streptophyta > Pinopsida > Pinales > Pinaceae > Larix > Larix kaempferi. The sequence continues at coordinate 46,857,677 of BSBM01000493.1, forward strand.
TCCATTAGCAACTACACGCCGAAGAACTCTAAGACGTATACAGGTTGATGAAACTCTCATTAGTTAACTTGAAGGTACGTTGTCTAAACATTCTATTGCTTATAAAACTTGACAAATACTTGATAACTTTTTTTATTCTAAATGTGATGGGGACAAGTGCAAATTATTTTTATAATTGTTGAAATCTAGGCATATGATTGTTGTTAGAAGAACATTAGGGATAAAGATGGCCAAAAAGTTAGACCCAAGTTCTCATATCGTTAAAAGTTTAGTAGATGCATTTAGTACAATTTGAAATAAATCTCGCTCAAAGGATAGCAATGCGGCTCATTGTGTGTTGTCACAATCAATCACTAACAAAAGCACTAGGGCACTTCGTTTTCTTAAACCTACATCCAAAATTGCTAATTTGACTGTGAAGACACTTTGTAGGTATTGTGTTAGAAGAGAACAACTTGAAATTGGTCAAACAGATGTTTGGGCCTTCATTGGCAGGTTGCCACGCTATGATATGAAGCTCATTGAAGCGATAAAGGGATTAGTGCAATATTTTTGGCATGAAAACACTAGACCTTCTTCCAACCAAAAAGATGTATTAAAATTGAGAAGGGGTTCAAAGGATCGTGAACCACACATTAAACATTTTCTTGATATGACACAAGCATCATTATATGAGAGATTTAGGAATGAACATAACGAACTTGACTTGGGCCAAATATCCTTTGAAAAATGCAAACCATGGTATGTTAAAATAAACACAATTCGTAACACATGTTGTTGTTGATACCACATTGAGTACGGTTATTATTATGACACATATACATATATTTTTCATGTATTGCATAACACTCTTGTGCAAGAATGCTCAGCTGCAATACCACTGATTCCATCTAGAGACTTTATTCAGAGCATCTTGTGTAGTAGGCCAAACGATTGCACATTTTATCAAAAAAATTGCATAGATGGGACATTCCCGGGGTGTGGTGGATTCGCATTATTGGACAAACACATACATGTGACCGATGAGCATGAACTTGGGAGGTAGGAGGTGAACTTACAGTCATTCAAATATGTCATGTATGATATTGATGGAGGGAACGAAAGAAAAAAAATACAATTGGTCACTTCTCAGGTTGGTAATGAGTTATTAAATACTAAATTTTCTTCATATTGCAATTTCATATGTAACAGTCTATTGATATATGTATTTATTGTTGATCTGCCAGGTACAAGTTTTCGACTTCATGGAGGAATTCTTTGAAAAGACACAACATTATGTAAAGCATGTGCATGTGGCTCGTTGGCAAGATGAGCAGTTTAGAATGTGAAGGGATACATTTCCTATTGGGACTATCCTATCAGTGGTCGATTTTGCAGAAAACTACACTCTTCAACCGCAAAATGAGATTCAGAGTCAATACTATCACTCAGATCAGGTCAGCATAATGGTCCATATCACCTATAGACATGGGGTAGATAGTACTGAAGACAATAGGGTTATATTGAAGGAGTATCACTTCTACATAAGTGATGACAGCTGTCACGACTTGGCTTTTGTACAACATAGCTTTCAAATGTTCTACAATCACTTGAAGGATAAAAGTATACAGATGGAACAACATTGGATTTGGTCTAACGGTTGTGCAGGGCAATTCAAAAATTCCCATGTCTTCCAATGGTTTTGTATGCTCCACAAAAGGCACAAGGTGCCACATATTTGGAACTATTTTGAGACTGGACATGGAAAAGGTGAACACGATGGAGTAGGTGCGTGCATGAAGACTTCATTACGCGGGCAAGAAATGAAGTTCACAGATGGACCTATCATCCGAAATGCAAAAAGCATCGTTGAATGGTGTGCTTTAGTCATGGGGGAGGAAGCAAGAAGGCAGGAAGATCACTCAACCAGGAAAGTACATGTGGTTAGATATTTTTGGGAGGTGGTGGATGTAGATCATTCACAATTATATGAGTGCAAGACCATCCAAGGAACTTGTGCATTTCATTCAGTTAGAACGTCGGAAAATGCTATACTTGAAATCTGGACAAGGAAACTGAAATGTTTTTGTTCTCCATGCAGTTTTGGTGAATGGGATGAATGTGAATCCATGGATTGGGTTGATGGCTGGGACCGTGTATCACTCCCCATTGGTCGATGGATAGCTACAGAATTATCTCAGTTGGAGGAGGACCAATCAAGTATTTCACCAGACTATGACCACATATCAGATCTCGTACAACCAGGTTCGATTAATATTATAATATTTTTGACAACTAGTTGTGTCTAATTAGCTGTGTATATTTTTGATATTTTTGGCAACTAGTTGTGGCTAAGTTGACTAAAATGTTGGAACTATATTTTCTCCAAGGCACATATACACAGTGGTTTCCCTGAGACGCAATGCATGGTGCACTGACTATTGGCTGGCACGTTGCTTAGAGGGGAAGCAAATCCTAAATGTCCCATTGCGGGACTCTGAGGGAGTTGATTTTTCGATTGGGTCGATGGTTATAAAGGGAGAATATTTGAACTAGGTTTCCCACTGAGCAAATAGAAAAGGGTATACATATGAATATTATAGACCAGGTGAGATTGTATACCATTATACAAACTTAGTTATTGGCACAAACCTCCAGCTACAAACAATGCCAAGGAAGAACTCATCAAAGGCACAATACTTATTTCCTTATTCCAAGCACGAGAGAATAAAGGAAACCATTGGTATTCGATCTGATCATGATGGTCTAGTCAAATGACCATAGGTAGGTAATCTGTAATATCCCTTTTTCAAATTTTATTAAAATGCCCAATTTTCCACTTTTTTCCCAATTTCGACCTTTGACTAGTTTTACTGTTTTGACCTCCAAATCAACCCAAATGCTCCCAAATCTTCTGTAGGAGTGTATGAATGGTATTTAGACTTGAATATAAGTTTCAGGGATGTTTTATGGCCCTCCAAATACTGCTGCAAACTTGATTTGTATTCTGATCAATATATGTAATTTTGACTAGTAATTTGTGCATCAAATCCCCCTCGGGTAACACTGCAAATGGCCTTCCAAATGCCTCCGAACTCCCACAAATTTATGAACAGAGGTATATAATGTGTTAAGTATGTTATTAAGGTCTCATATGCACCATTAATTTATTTTTAATACTGTTCTAACTCTCTCACATTCAACAGCAAAAACCCCCAATTCGACCCTTGGGGAAATGGCACTATTTCACCTCCCAATACAACTAAACTGAGTAAAAATGCTTCAAATGCTCAAGTATAGTACATGAAACTTGTAGAAGACATCCATTGCAGTATATTTATCACAAATATATCAGAGAATCATCCATCCATTCGAAATAATCAACATTATAGTGTCATACATCAATGCATTGGGGAAATGGACATTGTTTGCTCATTAATCAATAGTTTTGCATACAACCAGTGGGTATTTCGACCTGATACTTTATGAATATGAATAACAGAGCATATGAAGCTATTACAATCATAAATATTTAATGAGAATCTCTCTCAAGAAGCACAAGTGCTCACCAAAAACGCCCTCCCTCAAGGAGCACGAATATGCCTTCAAAACTGGAAACGGTGGAGAGAAAGTGCTGCACTAAACCAAACCATGAAAATTCCTGTAGCTGCTACCTGAAAATACAAACTCCATTAAAGCACCATGAAAGACTTGAGTGGCCTCTCCAAACACCAACTTGGATGGGAATCTTTCACCCTCGAAATTGGCTAAGGCAAGAAACTAGTCATCCACTAGCTCTCTCTTCACAAATGCAATTTTTCTCAAATCATCAAAATCCATTCTCATACTTCATTTATACATTTTATAACCAACATTAGCCTTCTAAGGGTCTAAATCCTCTCAATAGATTCAATATATTTCCATTTAGGAATTATTCCACATTTGCCACTTGTCTCCTAGTTCCAACCTTCCATCTTCTCCCAAATTCGATTTTGAGTCTCTTTGGCTTCTCCAACTCCCAAATTCAACTTCCTTGAGCCTATTTTTGGGGCTGACATGTCATAGTGGTCAGATGTCAGAGGTCAGGTCTGCAATTTGTCATAGTTGTCATATATGCTCCATCATTGGTGTCATAGGGGATAGGGAATCTAGCCCAAGTGTCCACAAACTTCCACTGTGACTCTTTATCTTCCATCGAGGTTACCAATCCTTCCCAATTCGACCTAATATGCTCAATGACATGTGTTATGACTTACCAACTCACCCAAGAGTGTTCAAATTCCCATTAATTCGAATTTGCAAAAGAGAGATACCATGTATTATGAAAAATCAAGCTAGTGTGGGTCCCACATCCTCCATATGTCTCCAAAACCATTTGTCACCTATGATTTCTCTTGAATTTCTTTATTCACTATATTTATTAAATACTTGAACCCTTCTAATGTCTAAACATCATTTATTTGCTTCCTTATTACCATTCCACATGTGCCCATCCAACCTAGGAAACTAGTAGGATTGATGGGATTGTCTTACTATGAAATTATTGGAATGGGGACATTACATAATCTGGTACGTGGTTTGCTTGTTTTATTGTGTACTATGTTATAGGTATGTGGTGTACATGTATGCTATGATTTTGTTTTGTGGTCTCATTGTATTGGCATTAATATTTTGAATATTTCAACCATACATTGATAGCTTGATAGATTCATAAATTGCATAGACTTGGTACAAATTGATAAATTGAAAAAGTTTCGTAATCATCATCATCATCATCATCATCTACATCACCACCACCACCACCATCATCATCATCATCATCAACAACATCTTCATCATCCTCACCACCACCATCATCATCATCACCATCACCATCAACACCACCATCACCATCATCATCAACGTCTTCATCATCATCACCATCATCATCTTCATCACCATCACCATCACCATTACCATGTCTAGGTTCCTCATCAACATCTCCATCATCACATCTTCTTCATCATCATCATCATCATCTTCATAGGCATCACCATCATCACCAACGTCTTCATCATCATCACCATCTTCATCATCATCATTAACTCTAACTCTAACCCTAATTCAATTTTTTTTTATAAATCTAATTTCCTTCATCATCATCACGCTAGCTATACCTTCCTGGTGGAGGATTTTGCAAAGTTGACCCCCGTGGGAAAAAATTGCACAATCCCTCACTGAGCAAAACCCTATTTTGCAGAATGCACCTACAAGATGACACATGGGCCATGGGATTGATGGCAAGGGGCACCCATAGCACTATCTCGATGTCCTGAATCCAATGGTTTGTCGATCGGAGCCACGGTCTTCATTCTATGGCTTGTTCTGTCCGACATCCAAAAGGCCTTCAAGGACACCTGGCGGATGCCTATAGGGGCCATAGAATCCCAACCGTGCAACAAAACCAGGTTCCATGGAGACATGTAGGTGTGTCTAGGACGGTTCCAGTTAGGAAGGCTAGCCACAAGTGCCCGAAAAACGATTTTGCAAAGTTGACCCTCGTGTGCAAAAATTGCACACTCCCTCACTGAGAAAAACCCTAGTTTCCAAGATGGACCTACAAGATGACAGGTGGGCCAGCGGATCGGCAGAGAGGGGAACCCCTAGCACTGCCTCGACGTCCTAAATCCAACGGATTCGATGGTTCCTCGATCAGAGAGATGGCCTTCATTCTATGGCTCGTTCCATCCGGCATCCAAAAGGCCTTTAGGGACACTTGCTGGATGCCTGTCCGGGGCATAGAACTCCAACCATGCAGCAAAAATAGGTTCCATGAAGTCCTACAGGTGTGTCTAGGTAGGTTCCATCTAGGAAGGCTAGCCATAAGTTCCCGTTGGACGATTTTGCAAAGTTGACCCCGTGGGCAAAAATTGCATAGTCCCTCACTAAGCAAAACCCTAGTTTGCATAATGCCCCTACAAGATGACATGTGGGCCATGGGACCGGTGGAGAGGTGCACCCCTAGCACTGTCTCGATGTCCTGAATCCAACAGAGTCAATGGTTCATCGATCGGACCCACGACCATCATTCTATGGCTTGTTCCGTCCGGCATCCAAAAGGCCTTCAGGGACACCTAGTGGATACCTACCGGGTCCACAGAATCCAAACTGTGCAATAAAACCAGGTTCCGGTGAGACATGCAGGTGTGTCCAGGACGGTTCTAGTTGGGAATGCTATCCACAAGTTGCCACTGGACGATTTTGCAAAGTTGACCCTCGTGGGCAAAAATTACACAGTCCCTCACTGAGCAAAACCCTAGTTTGCATAATAAACCTACAAGATGACACGTGGGCCATGGGACTGGCGGAGAGTGGCACCCCTAGCACTGAATCGAAATCTTGAATCCAACGGATTCGACGATTCGTCAATCAGAGCCATGGTCTTAATTCTATGGCTTGTTCCATTCGACATCCAAAAGGCCTTCAGGGACACTTGCTGGATGCCTGCCGAGGGCATAGAACGCCAACCGTGTAGAAAAACCGAGTTTCGGGGAGTCTTGCAGGTGTTTCTAGGTAGGTTATGGCTAAGAACGCTAGCCAAAAGTGCCCGGTGGATGATTTTGCAAATTTGACCCCCATGTGCAAAAATTGCATAGTCCCTCACTGAGAAAAACCCTAGTTTGCATAATGCACCTACAAGATGATACATGGGCCATGGGACCAGCGGAGAGGGGCACCCCTAGCACTTTCTCAACGTCCTGAATCCAACAGAGTCGACGGTTCATCAATCGGAGCCACGTCCGTCATTCTATGGCTTGTTCCGTTCGACATCCAAAAGGCCTTCAGGGACACTTGTTGGATGCCTGCTGGGGGCATAGAACTCCAACCGTGCAGCAAAACCAGGTTCCGGGGATTCCTACAAGTGTGTCTAGGTAGGTTCCGACTAAGAACGCTACCCAGAATTCCCCGGTGGACGATTTTGCAAATTTGACCCCCGTGTGCAAAAATTGCACAGTTTCTCACTAAGCAAAACACTAGTTTGCAGAATGCACCTACAAGATGACACGTGGGCCATGGGATCGATGGAGGGGGGAACCCCTAGCACTGTCCTGACATCCTGAATCCAATGGAGTCAACGGTTTGTTTATCAGAGCCACGACCGTCATTCTATGGCTCATTCCGTTCGGCATCCAAAAGGCCTTCAGGGACACTTGTTGGATGCCTGCCGGGGTCATAGAACTTCAATCGTGCAGAAAAACCTAGTTCTGGGGAGTCCTGCAGGTGTGTCTAGGTAGGTTTCGACTGGGAATGCTATCCAGAAGTGCCCGATGGATGATTTTGCAAAGTTTACCCTCTTGGGAAAAAATTGCACAGTCCCTCATTGAGCAAAACCCTAGTTTGCAGAATGCACCTACAAGATGACACGTGGGCCATGGGACCGACATAGGGAGGAACCCCTAGCGCTGTCCCAACATGCTGAATCCAATAGAGTCAATGGTTCATCGATCGGAGACACGACCATCATTCTATGGCTTGTTCTGTCTCGCATCCAAAAGGGACGTCCTGCAGGTGTGTCTTCTGGGTAGATTCAGGCATTCTCGAGGATCTAAATTTATAATTTCCTTCTGGGTAGATTCAGGCATAGAATAATATTTGACGCCACTTCCAAGATCCCCAAACCATTTGGTCAACCACAATATGTGCGACTCCTTTAACAAAAGATAAATTCCGGTCTGGATGACAGCATTTGATACACTAGCCAAATCTATGTTGTTGGACGAACTTACAAATTACAACAAAGGAGCGTTTTGCAGGTGACTTGAAAATCCCTTCCAATTTTCAGCAATTAAACAAAGAAGTTCAACTTATAGATTTTCAGGCAAGTTTGTCAACCAATCAGACAACCGAATACAGGGAGATAACCATGCCCAAAAAATTCAAGCTATTATAAAACTCTTGTTTAGCAAGATAAGGATGGACTATGTGTGCATTACGAGAATATAGATGAATGAAGTCGCTTTGATGAACTTGTCCTCTTGATTTCTCTAGAATGTGTTTAAAAGCACGGAGTATTGCCCGAGCTTCTATTGGTTTACATAAACGTTTATTCCCAAAGCTGACGTCACATAAAACCACTTCCTCAACTCTCAGTTGGGTCTGAATGGCATCTCTAACTTGTGTTAGCTGTGGATAACAAGGATTATTAAAGGGAAGGTACCTATAGACCCAAGTTTTCGATGATAGAGGTGAATTACCACTTATCAGAGCACGAAATGCTGAACAAAAGGATAATGGAACACAACGAAGGATTCCCTGGTTCCACTTGTTATTGAAAATGATACTTTCTCTTCACGAAACCAGTAAAAAATATGACTGTATTATAAATGGAGATCCTGTTACAATTTTCGTTGGAAGAAAAGCATAAATACCTATAGCCGCCATATTTCCTTTTGTAAGCCACTCACCCATCGAAAAATCTAATGTAATAGCCCATTTACTAACATCTTTTCTCTGCTCAACCCTACACTCGTTTTCCACATGAAACTGCTACCTCCACATGTAATAACTACATTGTTTTGTCGAAAATTGATCTTCTTCTGCTAACAAATGCAAAATGAATGATTCATTGTCATTGCTATGAGAAGTTCTAAGGTCAGTTTCTCGTAAAACAGGGATTGTATAAATCTTGTTAAGATCGATATGTTCAAGCTCACGAACTGAGAGCTGCTTTATCTTAGACATAAACAAAAGAGCTTCGGGATGAATACTAGAGAGTTGTTTCTTTACAGCTTCAACCTTCTCAGGACGTGGGGGTATAAAACGAGCCATAGAATGATGATCGTGGATCTGATCGATGAACTGTCGACTCCATTGAATTCAGGACATCGGGACAGTGCTAGGGGTGCCCCTCTCTGCCAGTCCCATGGCCCATGTGTCATCTTGTAGGTGCATTCTGCAAAATAGGGTTTTGCTTAGTGAGGGACTGTGCAATTTTCGCCCACGGGGGCTAACTTTGCAAAATCATCCAGTGGGAACTTGTGGCTAGCGTTCCCAGCCAGAACCTACCTAGACACACATGCATGACTCCGTAGAACCCTATTTTGTTGCACAGTTGGAGTTCTATGCCCCGACAGGCATCCATCAATTGTCCCTGAAGCCCTTTTGGATGCCGGATGGAACAAACCATAGAATGAAGACCATTGCTCTGATCAATGAACCGTTGACTCTATTGGATTCAGAACGTCGACACAGTGCTAGGGATGCCCCCCTCCGCCGGTCCCATGGCCCTCATGTCATCTTGTAGGTGCATTCTGTAAACTAGGGTTTTGCTCAGTGAGGGACTATGCAATTTTTGCACACGGGGGTCAACTTTGCAAAATCATTCACCGAGCATTTCTGGCTAGTGTTCCTAGATAGAACCTACCTAGACACACCTGTAGGACTCCATGAAACCTGGTTTTGCTGCACGGTTGGAGTTCTATGGCCCCAACAGGCATCCAACAAGTGTCCTTGAAGGCCTTTTGGATGTCGTACAGAACAAGCCATAGAATGAATATCATGGCACCAATCGACGAACCATCGACTCCGTTGGATTCAGGACGTCGAGATAGTGCTAGGGGTGCCCCTCTCTACCAGTTCCATGGCCCACATGTCATCTTATAGGTGCATTCTGCAAACTAAGGTTCTGCTCAGTGAGGGACTATGTAATTTTTTCCCATGGGGATCAACTTTGCAAAATCATCTAGGACACTTGTGGCTAGCATTCCCAGTCGGAACCATCCTAGACACACCTACAGGACTCGCCGGAACCTAGTTTTGCTACACGGTTGTAGTTCTATGCCCTCGACAGCCATCTAGCAAGTGTCCTTGAAGGCCCTTTGGATGCCGGATGGAACAAGACATAGAATGAAGATCGTGGTTCTGATCGACGAACCGTCGACTCTGTTGGATTTAGGACGTCAAGATAGTGCTAGGGATGCCCCTCTCCATCGGTCCCATGGGCCACATGTCATCTTGTAGGTGCATTCTGCAAACTAGGGTTTTGCTCAGTGAGGGACTATGCAATTTTTTCCCATGGGGGTAAACTTTGCAAAATCATCCAGCAGGCACTTGTGGCTAGCGTTCACAACTGGAACCATCCTAGACACACCTGCATGTCTCGTCAAAACCCGGTTTTGTTGTATGGTTTGGATTCTATGGCCCCAGTAGGCATCCGCCAGGTGTCCCTAAAGGCCTTTTGGATGCCGGATAGAACAAGCCATAGAATGACGGTCATGGCTCTGATCGAGGAACCGTTAACTCCATTGGATTCAGGACGTCGAGATAATGCTAGGGGTGCCCCTCTCCGCCAGTCCCATGGCCCACGTGTCATCTTGTAGGTGCATTCTGCAAACTAGGGTTTTGCTCAGTGAGGGACTGTGCAATTTTTTCCCAAGGGGGTCAACTTTGCAAAATCATCCAGTGGGAACTTGTGGCTAGCGTTCCCATCTAGATCCTACCTAGACACACCTCCAGGACTCCCCGAAATCCGGTTTTGTTGCACGGTTGGAGTTCTATGCCCCCGACAGGCATCCAGTAAGTGTCCCTGAATTCCTTTTGGATGACGGACGAAACGAGCCATAGAATGAAGACTGTTGCACTGATCGATGAACCGTCAACTCTATTGGATTCAGGATGTGGGGATAGTGCTATGGGTTCCCCTCTCCGCTGGTCCCTTGGCCCACCTATCATATTGGAGGTCCATCTTGGAAACTAGGGTTTTGCTTAATGAGGGAGTGTGCAATTTTTGCACACGGGGGTCAACTTTGCAAAATTGTTCACCGGGCAGTTGTGGCTAGCCTTCCCAGTTGGAACCATCCTAGACACACCTGCATGTCTCCTCAGAACCTGGTTTTGTTGCACGGTTTTGATTCTATGGCCCCGGTAGGCATCCGCCAGGTGTCCTTGAAGGTCTTTTGGATGCCAGATGGAACAAGCCATAGAATGAAGACCGTCGCTCCGATTGATGAACCGTCAACTCTGTTGGATTCAGGACGTGGGGACAGTGCTAGGGGTGCCCCTCTCCACCAGTCCCATGGCCCACATGTCATCTTGTAGGTTTATTCTGTAAACTAGGGTTTTGCTCAGTGAGGGAGTGTGCAATTTTTTCCCACGGGGGATAACTTTGCAAAATCATCCGTCGGGCACTTGTGGCTAGCGTTTCCCTTCTTATGCTGAAAAATGGGATGGTGATGGTGACAACATGGGTAGGAAGAGCACGGTGAGGATGATGATGATGATTAGGGTGAGGATGATGATCATGAGGGTGAGGATGATGAGGATGAGGATGAGGATGAGGGTGATGATGATGATTACGAAACTTGTTCAATTTATCAAAACAAACATAGGACCATGAAGATGTTGATGTTGTTGATGATGATGATGGTGGTGGTGGTGATGAAGATGATGATGATGGCGATGGTGATGATGATGATGAGGGTGAGGATGAGGGTGAGGGTGATGAGGATGATGATCATGACGATGGTGAGGATGTGGATGAGGGTGAGGATGATGAGGATGATGATAATGATGGTGGTGGTGATGATGATGAATATGTTGATGATGAGGGTGATGAGAATGATGATCGTGATGATGAATATGTTGACAATGATAATGATGATGAAGATAATGGTTTACCGTGATGATGGTGAGGATGAGGATGAGGATAAGAGTGAGAATGATGATGATGATGATGATGATGATTATGATGATGATGATGGTGGTGGTGGTGGTGGTGGTTGTGGTGAAGATGATGATGATGATGATGATGATGATGATGATGATGGTGGTGGTGGTGGTGGTGATGAAGATGATGATCATGATGAAGATGATCATGATTAGGGTGAGGATGACGATGATGAGGGTGAGGATGATGAGGATGAGGATGAGGATGAGGGTGATGATGATGATTACGAAACTTGTGCAATTTATCAAAACAAACATAGGACCATGAAGATGTTGATGTTGATGATGATGATGATGAATATGATGATGGTGGTGGTGGTGGTGATGAAGATGATGATGATGGCGACGGTGATGATGATGATGAGGGTGGGGAGGATGAGGATGGGGATGAGGATGAGGGTGATGAGGATGAGGATCACGATGATGGTGAGGATGTGGATGAGGGTGAGGATGATGAGGATGATGATCATGATGGTGGTGGTGATGATGATGAAGATGTTGATGATGAGGGTGATGAGCATGATGATTGTGATGATGAATATGTTGACGATGATGATGATGATGAAGATGAGGATGATGAGGATGAGGGTGATGATGATGATTACGAAACTTGTGCAATTTATCAAAACAAACATAGGACCATGAATATATTATTTTCGTTCATCAATACAACATTATCAAGGAATATCATTAAAGTAGTTAGGTATTTCATTTTCCATGGATTCTGGATGATTACTTTTGCATTATGACAGGTGGAAAATGGACATATGAAAGAGGTAAAGCACAAACTAGTGTCTTACATACTAGAGTTTAGTAAGGATAGGGTTTATATCTTCAACGATATTATGAGAGTGAATTAATGACCAGCTATTGTTTAGCATATTTTAACAAACTAGGGTATATTTGTTACATATATTTGACCATATGTACATGAAGGCCCAATGAATTTTATTACAGTTTCGTTATGCATTCCTTTCCATTCAATCGAACTGCATAGATGGTCATGTACGTATAGTTTGATGAACACAGTAGCATTGATGAAATGTGTAGCATCTATTGGACTTCCTCTTACTGTCTAAAAATGTCATAGGATTACATTGATGGTATGCATAGCATGTTACTATTATGACAGAGGTTTTTTCCTTGCAACCATAATCATGATCAATGGGTATGAACCCTTGAAGTTGACAAAAAACACAATTTCAAATTAGATATCAAATTAGCATGCATGTGATAAGTTCATTGAACAGTTGAAATATATTATTAGTTTTTTCCATTAAGATCATGTTTTCATAACATAATGGTGAGATGTTACTTGGTTGGTGCAATAAATGTAAGAGAACAAATATTGCTTGAAATGTAATTTTATAAATTTCAATAGCATAATTTATCAATTCGTGGAAGAGATGAATCATCACAAGCACAAGTCGAAACTCAAGAGAAAATATGGAATATATTGATAGTCGAATGTTTGTAATACAAAATATGGGAAAGTAGCTGGCCCTCAAATGGCCTGTCAATGTACATGTATCCCTAAGTACAACAATGTGTACATGCATGTCAAAATACATCTATCCAAGACTATGCAACATCAAAAATCAATCTCTCTTGTTTTTCCCCGACTTTCCTCTATCGACCATCTCCCTAGGATTGCTCGGCATCTCAGAAGTCAGCAAAAAAAAACATTATTTTTATTAAATAACTGCACTAATACCCTACCATCAACAAACTTAAAAAATTAACTTATGGCCAAATTATTTATGAAAAACACTCACCAAGTCCTCATGGGGTATAGATGTGAGCAATGTGATCATGGAAGGCATCTCTATAGTTGTTCTCTGCAAATAAAAGATCATATCTCAATTAATTCAACAATTCAACATTGATCAACGTGTTTGGGTAAATTGAATAAAAAAATTTGGTCATTAATGAACATCTCACCGCAAGAGGAGACCTGGTCAGAACCATGGATTGAGCAGAGGGGTCGGACACTTTAGCCGCTAATGGCTACATTCACCAAATGGAGAAATAGTTAGACATGCATGAATAAACAAAATAGTAACATGGTTAAATACTATGCATTGTGATTGTCCAAATAGTTACCTCCGTATGACTCGTGGCTATTGTAGATGTGGCACTGACTGCAGCATCAATGATCCTTGTTAGGTCAGGGGTAGATGGATCTCTCGTGTGTCTGATATAGAGGACATCCACATTCTTTCCAGGAGTGGATCCTCTCTTGTACACTTGTCCCTTTTGCATGTTGGGACTACGGGGAGATCGAACTGCTGACAATCTCAAACGTATATCTGATTGTGGCTACAACCACCAATACTGGCATAGTTACAAATGCATTGGTCAATGGAATAGCATGTATTACCAAACTGAAAATGATGAAATACATACCGATGTACTGTATACGTCAATCAATTCTAAGAAACAGTTTGTTGTCCATTGTGACTCCGCGGGCACACTATCGATTGTATTCCCATCGGGGGGGAGCTCACTAGATGAAATCATTTCCATCTGATGGGGATCTACAACCTACAATTTATAAAATTGTAAATATTAGATCGTGTATCATTGATTACGTAACATGTGATAAAAAAATAACATTTGTTGAAATAATGTCATGTTGAAATAGTTACCTCAGCATGAGATGTTGTCGCTGAAGGTATGACAACATCTTGTAACTCAGAAGGTTCTACTGCATGAGCCTCTTGGACCTCATGTCCTTCTTGTGAAAACTACAAGTTGTAAAATCATTAAAAATATTAACAATCTATATATGTGTATAGTAAGGAAAAATAATTTACAAATGACACTAAATTGTTAACTGGATCTACTCATGTATAATGTCATGTTGAAATAGCTACCTCATTGTGAGTTGTTGTCACTGAAAGTATGCCGACATCATCATCATCATCATCATGCGGTGCTGGTGCATGAGCCTTTGGACTATGCTCTGCATCATCAGTGCAAAGGTCTTCAACCCCGTGCCCTTCTTGTAGTAACTACAAGTTTTAAAACCATTAAAAATATTACCAATCTATATATATGTGTATAGTAAGGAAATATAATTTAAAAATGACACTAAATTGTTAACCACTTACTTACCTGTTTGAAATACCCAGTAAAGGTATCATCTGTTCAGACAGGACCAAAGCAAGGATGGCCGCATACTGTGCATGGGTGGGGTTGATGGTTGTGCTCATGCTGTGTAGGTACAGTGCCACTACTAGATGCTCCTCGGCCACTTGAAGGTGGTGGCTCTACCCCACTGGGAGGTGGTGGATCTACCCCACCGATAGGTGCTGGCTCTACTCCACCCATAGATGGTGGCTATGATGGGCCTACCTAGTGCATACCATGAATATACGTGGTATGGTGAACAACCACCTATGCCAACAGTAGGAAGGAATCTTGTGTCTCTAGCATCAACTGATGTGCAGGTGACACATATGGCTTGGGTATCCTCCTACGAGGTGGAGCTACGGGGCGATTGGGATCTATGTGCCTCGCATTGAGATGTTACTGAGGCATCCCCATCCCAACACCCCGGTACTCCAAGATATCAAAATAGTTAACATGCTTCCCCAGCACAAACTCTGCATACATCTTTCTCAGAAAATACAAAGGCATTTCCCTATTGTTGTGTGGTGGTGCATCAAACACCATGTACCATCGGTCCATCCAGTTATCTATGAATGGTTGATATATACACCACTCAACAGAAATGTGCCTTTTTTTTGCATTAGGGACTTCATCATCCCGTGGATTTCTAAACAGGGAAAAGATTTGTTCTTTTGAGATTTTCAACTTTTTTACTTCGATATAGCTAAGTCCATCCGCATATTGTTGCCTCTTTCTTTCTCTGAATGTGGAAATATCTTGCAAAGCACCATTAGACCTACTAACGGTCTCTATCATTGCATCCAAATTGGATGCAAGCATAACATGCTTGTCATCAACAATAGTAATTGAGGCTCAAATTTCTTTGAGCCTTTGAATTTATCTTTGGATGTCAGAGTGGGCATCCATGGTCGTCACTGCAAACAAAAAATAAAAATAAAAATCAATAGAAACATATATATGTGCTATAATGACATCTCTCAAAAATGAAAAATGTATAAACTTTGTGCAAGAACGAATACATTACAAACACAAATATTATCTCTGGCATACATTACAAACATAAATATCATTTCATATGACCATTGCAGGCATGCATTATGGGTCATTGAGGGCATAAGGGTAGAGACCATGCAGGCATAAATACCATGATGATGTGGCAAAGATATGTATTTTTATTGGTTAAAATGAGGCAACCTATTGATGGAAAAAATGAAGACATGCTGGTAGAATGATGAAGAGATGACTAATGATGTGCATATGGACAATTTAAAGTGTATGAATGGAGATATGGCAGCAGATTAATATGGGCATAATGTTGTGATGTGCATATGGATAGTGTAAAGTGTATGAATGGAGATATGGTAGCAGATTGATATGACATGAATAATGATGACATAATGAAGATGTGATCTAATTGGTGATATTTGCTGATGGACAGAATGGAGTTATATGGAATAATGAGTGCTTGATGAGAATGATGAAGTGCTTTGGAAACAAACAAGGGCTTCTGGTTGATGATGTATGTAATTTGCAGACTTAAGAAGAGTCTGAAATATCATTTGTAAATCTATGGTTGTTGGGATGTTGGTGCATCCCGGTAAGTTGCAGCTGACATATTTATTTTGTGAATACGATTGTCATTGATGACAACATTAATTACAAAGGTGTAAATGGCATGACGACAAGCAAACAAGGTGACTTGACAATGACTTGGAAAATACAAGACAAAAGACAAGGTGGTGGGAATTGGCACACCTAATGAGCCAAATGACCCATACTGTGGTCCTTTGGAGTTAGTCCTAATACCCTAGACAAGGATGACTTGGAGATAACAAGTTACATGAACAAAGAAGCATGAAGTGAACAAAGAAGCTTGTAGTTGACACTTGGCAAGGAGATTGCGGGCATCCCTTATGGAAGCTGCGGGCATCCAAAAATGAAGCTGATGGACATGCGGGCATGTGGACAAGGTGACATGTAGGAATCTTGAAGATGCATATGTGGGCATGTTTGTGGAAGCTGTGGGCATCTTGGAGGCATGGAAAATACCCCCATGTGGGAAATTGAAGAAGGTCTAGCTGCAGGCATGTTCAAAGGCATAAATATGGCCCTTGCGGGCATGAGTTATAAGCTAGTGCAGGCATGATGGAAGCAAAATAAAATGGTGATGATGTGGGTATGAAGACCACGTTTAGGCGGGAAAAATAAAGTCTAAAGAAATATATACATGTATATATTTATAATTTATGAGATGTTAATGGAGCAATAGTAGAAATTAGAGTTTAACCTTTATCTTTGGATTAATTGGGGCTATAGTATGCTGATGTGCTACTGGTGTACAAACTAAGATGTTGATGATATGTATGGATAGAATGAATTCATGATTATTGGGGCTACATACGATGAAAAAAATGTTGATCTAGGGCATCATGAAACAGGGTGTTAACACCCATATATTTTTCTACTATATGCAGTTGAATGGAAGGAATGGAGGGTCAAAATGTACCTGGTAGTGAAACCGATATATCCTCCATGCTCTAGTACTAGATGCTAATGGGAAGGACTAAGGGGTCTAAGGAGAAACAAATAGGAAAAGGATGAGAAAATGTTGAAGTATAGGTAAAAATAAATGAGAAGCATACTTTATAGCCTATAGTTCGTCGGTCAAATCTTGGGAAGCTAAGCGTTACACTAATCTACGCCGTAGATTTGGCTCGGGGATCAGATCCACTACCCTATGTGGAATACTGCACAGCTAAGCTGCGAGGAGGATAAGAAAGGGGTGTATGCGATGAGCCTTCTCCGCTAGCCAAGTGTCAGCAGTAGATGATGTCACAAGGGGAAGGACCAAAGGACGATATATAAGAGCAGGCGCATGCGATGGCATGAGTTGGTGAAAGGATCCATGGTTCAGAATGAAAAAGGGATATACATCAACGAATCTCACAACAGATCGCATAAAGAAGTAGTGCACCAGATAAGAAAGGGGTGAATGCGATGACATTTTCCCGCCTGCCAGATGTCAGCATCAGAGCCTATCACACAGAAGCGAAGGATCATGGTAGGGACCATTTGGTTACATGCGAGTCCGTCCTATGGAGAAATATGGAGGAAAGGAACGACATAGATGGAAATTTAAACTAGATCCGATGGAAAAGAAGACTTGGTGGGCAATTCGAGAGATAAAGAAGCAGCTGATCTGATGATAGTAAAGAGACACGTGAGAAAACCAATGGCGAAGATCAAAGGACAGCAAGTGAAGAAGGGCCGAGGTTATGTTGGCACGGTTATATATATAAGAAACAACCATGAGGGTTGACATTTGTTCTCGAATATTGTCGAAGTCTGGTGGTCCCTCGGTGTGTGGCAGACATCGAAGGCGGCAGAACCTCCAGAAGCCTGCTCAAAGCTTCTAAACTGACAGGTAGGGCCTTGTAATCTTTCTCTCTCTTGAAAGTTGAATCTTTAAAGTCATAAAATGGGAGAGGAACGGGCTTCTACCAGCCATAAATCTAGGGTGGCCCTGGAAGATAGAGATGCAGATGTATTCGACCCATGCCTCCGGCTCTCTGTCCTAGAAATTAAAACAAAGTTAGATGCTCTACATGAGTGGGGTTTGGACATACACGGGGTTTTTAGGTCGTCCTTTATTTACTTGTGCTTAGACCAGGTAGCCTCTTTCCCTGAGTTTGTAACATGGTGCTCCGTGAATTACTCCGAATCCACAAGGATAATCATGGATGCCCCCAGGTCTAAAGTGGTCTGTGTTTTAGATGCGTCAGTTGTAAGAAATTCATTTTTTATCCCTGAGCTGCAGTACCAGGAGTCAGAAAGATTTTCAGAAGATTCAGTGGTCACCCTATTCCGTCAAATCGACCCAAAAAGTCATCGAACGTTCCTAGCCACATGCCTAAAACCCCATTTCGAAGTTCCTGAAAATCCCTACCCCTTGGACATCAACCTTTTTGATGACGATTCCCAGTTGGTCTTCTCACTGTTGGCTCAATTCTTAGGTTTAGATACTGATCAATGGGTAACAGAGGTCCAGCTTAGTCTACTCTTTAGGATTAGTATTTGTTTAGCGAGGTCCGACATAGGACTCATCCCTCCTCATAAGTTTGATGAATTTTTGGGTAACAAAATGCATGTACAGTTGGAAAGTTTCCCAAATACTAGGTTTTTCAGATACCAGACGCAACTCATGAAGATGATCATGTATAGTAACGTGGAAAGCCTACATTTTCACCCTTTGCTTGAGACAAATGCTCGGTTGGACAATGTGTTTGAGTATTTTAATTATGTTTTACCCCTAGTGTACAAAGTCATTTTTGGGGAGGGACTGTCGAGAGTACTGCCTGAAATGAAGTCCATGATGCAGTTAAAGGATGAAGTATTTGTTGGAGACTGGTTCCTTTCGGAATATACTACAATCATTAGGTTGTATGGCTTTGTGAAAGAACCCTACATCTTGCCTGCCTTTCTGACATTAAGAACCTTTGCCCTGGAATTTATCAGGCAAAAGTTGAGTTTAGAAGAGGCATTATTCCTATAGTTCAAAAAGGGCACTAATATAAAATACCCTTGGAAGGTTGACCCTTTTATTGTGGAGAGCAAGAAAGATTTACCGAAAATAGAGGAAATGATAAGATTCCTGGGGTTCAAAAAAGACATAGCTGTTGAATTTGATCCCTTGCATGTTATTTCTAGAAGAAGGAAGGAGTGCAATATGAGCGGCTTCAAACACAAGGAGCCAGAAAGGCCCCTTGAGAAGACGAAACCTGCTACAATGGGAGCTCGACGCAGAAGAAGTACCAAGCTTGCAGGAAAGGGACCCTAAAATGTCTGATGCTGTAATAAATACCGAACAGGTGCCACATAATGGAGAAGTGGGCCGGAAGAGAGATCTGGAGGAAATACAAGATATGGATACTGAAATGGGTAGTGAAGATAAACGACCTAGGATGATAACACCAGCTGAGGTGTTTGATGGAAATACTCAAGTGGAGTCATTGATCTCCATAGATGAAGAAGAATTGGTTGATGGGACACCTTTGGAATAATTGACCGTCTGGATGGATAATGAGAAAACCAGAAATGAGGGGTCCCCAATCCCTGATGTTCAAATAAAGGAATACAAGTTTCAGGATGTTAAAGAAGGGGAAGGTAGTGGTAGATTCCGATATAAAGCTGATCTGTACGAGCAATATACGCAAACTAGACAAGCCTCAGCACATAAGCTGTTTGACCTAATGCCGAGAGCCAACAGTCTGTCCAAAACTAAGACTTCCCTAGTAGCCAGTAGAGATGAGAAGGATAACACTTTAAATCTGGCCATATCAACAGATGCCAAAGTAAAATAAATGAAGCTCATATGGGATACGATACCAGTACCTGACAAGATCCATTTCCACCAACAGATTGGTGATCTCATCCATGTTGATCTTGCGAAAGCGACATTGAGAGGTGATAACTTAGAAGTTGTTGTAAAGAAGTTGGTGAATCAGCTAAAATAGGAAAAGAGTGAAAACCAAGACCTTCAGCAACTTGTAAAAATATTACAAATTGAACTTGTTGGAGTTGACGGGGGAGGAAAAACCATGAAGCAGTTGCTGGCTGATAAAGAAAAGTTAATTTCAAATCTGCAGAAAAAGGATAAATCCCCTAACATCCAGCTAATCCAGGCCCCTGAGGAAACCAGATTTGAAATACAAAAGGAGGCTTTATCTAAAGAATTGGATGATTGTAAAGCAGAAATACTGAAGCTTGCTGGAGAAAAGGAAAATTGGAAACGGGAGAAAACTAGCCAGGAAAAGCAACTTGAAGACCTAAGAAGTAACTTGTCTAGTCTGGACATGCGGCCTACAAATGTAATTCAAGGTGGTGATGAAGAGAGTACCAATGATCTGGCACAGGCTATGTCACACGTAAACCTAAAGGACAATGATATCAGGGAGTTAAGAGAAAGAGTGTGGAAACTAGAAGAGGAAAACCAAAAGCAAGAGGAGGAGATAAACGGCCTCCAAGAAAAGCAGAAAGAGTCAATTGAGCAGAATAAAAAACTCACTCATGGCAGGACAGGCTGCTATGCTAGGGTGTAGACATTTGGTGTGGGATAAGATATATAAAGAGGATGAGAGTTTTTGGCCCTACTTGGAATTCATAAGAGTCAAGGAAAAAACAATCAGTGATGCTTTGGTGGGATGTGTAGCCGTGAGAGAAACCTTGACCCAAAAACCCAAAGAAACAACATTAAGTGCTGTGGCCTTTTGAAATGACTTGTCAGAAGAAGAAAGGATCCGATTAAACATTGGAAACCGGATCGTGACAATCATCGCGGATCGAAGAATTTTAAGGAAATATGCTCAGGTGGAGAGCGTGGAGGCCAAAGCAGAAGACATGAGGAAACATGTAGTAGACTTCAGAAGTTCATTTGGTAAGTTAAATGAAATGGGACTACCATCTTTTTGGGATGATGATTTAGAGCTGCTCTCTAAAAACGCCTACAAAAAGAAGATCTCGGCTATAAGAATGGATCATTCGAAGTTCAAACACATGGAGTTGCTGCTCATAGGTAAAAAATTAATGGAAAAGATCCAAGATGACTTTGAAATCCTGAACAAGTTAATTGCCATTGGAAAAAAGCTTCTGCCAGCCTCCTACTCTGACCACATTGAAATTCGGGTAATGGTGAAGGAAATGACAGATTACGACCTCCCTACAGCTGAACGCTGGGCTACTGTGAATACATATGCAAATATGAGATACACTCTCCGTCAGCAACAATAAATGTCTAAGTTTTTTATAAGTTGTCAAGTATTTTCTTGAAAGGTTCGAAAGACACATAAGACATTTTTAATTTTTGATATAATTTGTAATATTCTTTGAGGCGGCTAAATGGATAGATAGCTGGAACTTTTATCTTTACTATGTTTGTTTTTACTATAAGGTTAATTCCATTTTGTGATGATATCGGTAGTTGTAAGAAATAGTTAGACCAGCTCTACCTGTTTTTGTTTTAAAGCAGTTATGACAAACAAACTTTGATGAAGTGTCATTCTGTTGCAAAACATTTTGGTTTAGAGGAGTCGAGCCTAGAGCTCAAAGAGATCTATAAATATGTTTGTAATCGAAGGCACAAGGGTTGAAAATCTTATGTTGAAAGCTTTTGGTAGTTTGAGGATTAGTCTGTAATGACATTTTTTGAGCTGCTTTAATAAAGTTTGCAGAGTTGAAGCCTGCATTTTGACGAGGATTCCTGTGTAATTGATCTAGTAGTCTGTATTTTCTCTCTTTCCCATGTGAAATTGTATTTTCTCTCTTCGTAACCCTATTTTGTGTTATTTCTTTCATGCTTGGATCAGGGTGATAATTAAGTGGAATTCATAGAAATTATGCTCTGCTTAGTTCTTTCCAAGTATTTCACCAACATATTCTACTAAATTTGATGTAGGATTCATCTTGGTATGCCTTACATTGATGGACTGTTTCTTTTCTCTTATGTTCCACAAAATTAAAATCTCTTTGACTACTAGCTGCTTGCTACCTTACCCTTGTGAATGCGTTTGTAGAATCTTTGTGAATGATGTTTCATAGTCTATTAAAGGTGACTCCATTGCCCAAACTAAATTTCATATGTTTTCAACCAAACGACGCGTGAATCATTTTTATTTTCCAAACAGAAAACTGATCTTTCTGTATAATTGTTGTAATTGAATATCTTGGTCGTGAATGCTGGTGTTTCTTTTTCATCATTGACAATCTTGATTATTCCAGTCATTTTCATGAGATTTTAGAGAGAGCCCTCTCTGTCTGTGTTGGGTCAGTAGCACATGCCAAAGATTGGTTAGTGGTTACCCAGAATTACCCTCTTTCAGCCTTGGGGGTCAATTTTGGTGTTAACATAGGGACATAATGCTTGCTTGGGTTATGACAATTAATGATAATAGGAATGATGTTATAGATAGATATGCTGGGTGACAATGATGATTGACGTGATCAATGAGCCATTGTGTCTAACAGGGTGGATGTAAAATTCATCAAAATTTTAAAATTTTAAGTTTTGGCATTTCATTTACAAATATTTTTAGGTGACAATGATGATTGATATGATCAGTGAGCCATTGTGTTTAACAGGGTGGATGTAAAATTCATTAAAATTTTAAAATTTTAATTTTTGGCATTTCATTTACAAATATTTTTAGATTAGGGCAACATAACAATTTATAAACTTAATGACGAGATGAGGCAACAATTTAGATTCTTACCTTTCCAATCATCCTTGCAAGATGAATTTGGGATTGTTGAGCCTCCAAATCTCCTCGGTTGAGCTTCTCCAATGCGTTTTGGGAAGGCGAAATCGCTCGAGCGTTTGTGCTTGGGTAAAACAGTGCTATGGTCCGCGGCACTATTTTTTTTTTGTTATATTAACCATAACGCTCGAGCGTTTTGTAATCCTATCCTACATGTTAAATGACATGGCAAGTTCGGAGCCCGCCATTCCTAGTTTTACATAACGCACGAGCGTTGTGGATTTACACAATTCTCGCACGTTTCACATTTTCCCAATTGCATTAAAAAGGTCCCTCAACTTCGTGCGAGGACCCGGGGGTCAAAATAGATTATTAAAAGGCCCATATAGTGGATATAGAGATCGTTACAACAATGAATGAAGAAGTGGTTCATACAAAGGAAAGAACAACATCCCCCATGGAAATGGAAGCTACAATAGATGAAGACTAGGTAGAGGAAGAAACATAGGAAGAATAAGAAGCAAAAGAAAAATTAGAGGATGTAGAAGAGGAGGAAGAACAAGTAGTGATGGAAGCGAAGGGAATAGGTGTACCTCCAACATAACCCCTAGTCTAGTTTGTCCATTCATTAGACACATCAAAATCTCCCTCTTTTGCTAAAATTATGGAGAAAGGTTCTTGTCCCTCTCCTCTACTAGCAAGGGGAAGGAAATCCAACTAAGAATAAAGATAAAAATAGATTGTAACAAATCACATCTTGGGTTGTTAGTTAACTTTGGACTCTACCTCTTTTAAGGGGTAAAGAGTCTCGAGGGGTTTATTCTATGAATCTGTGACATAGTACGTGAAATCATAAAATATATTAAAGAATACCTCCAATTTCACTGGATATTAAGAAATGCATCAAGTAATCCTTTTGTTGAACCCCCTCACATACCTTTTCAATTTAAAAAAAAAAACTATTTTCACTAGATATCTTAGAGGTATGCATTTTTTAAATCACATTTTTAATACTCCTTTTAGTTTTAACATTCATATGTTAATAGGACACAAATCTTATAACCCTTAAAGAACTCTCAAGGTGAAATATGAAATCTTAGTAAAATCAAATATTTTAATACGGGGACTTCATATACATCATACATTGGTCAACTTCATACACATCAATTTTGTCACAAAACATACGTATTCTAACATCACTCCGTATTCACACCAACTTCACACACAAATAATAATTATCCAAACACTAATATAGCTTCACAGGTAGTTAGATTCACACCAACTTCAAATATAGAGTACCTATTCAAACCCCCAATATTGTATTCAACCCCCTAAATACATAATTATAAAGTCCCCTAATATCTATATGTTTTTAATATATTAAAAAGGCACATTGACTCTTATATACCAGGTAATATATTCATTCCAATTTTTGATATTAAATCTCCTAAATATGAACTCATATGCTATAATATTGTCTACTCGTTGAACTCTATGCAAAAGTTTCATTCACGAAACAATTATACGAACGTTTATTTACAGGTTAGGGTTTTAACAGGCGCTACGGTTTGCATTTCGTTGGTTCACGGGACTCCTGTGATAGACTTAGACCGCCACGGATGGGTATGGAACACTGATAGCCGTTGATATATTCGCTTCTATTTAGGGAACAATAACTCGGTTTTTGGCGTGATAATGCTGGGCTTCCCTCCAGGTAAGTCATCAGTTATCAGCAGTGGTTATATACACGATTAGGTAAGCCCTTTCGTATCTTCTGTTATTGGTAATATACGCCGGTAATTGCTGTGGGGGTTCACAAAATCTTATGCTGTGTGGTGCCGGAATTGGGGTTTTTTCGAACCGGCATGCTGGAACAAGTCAGCGGAAAAAAGCAAAGTGGTCCACCATATCTACAGGCTATTATTCTATATCATTTGGATGTCTGTGGTTCCGGCTTATCATTTCAACTTTTTGTCAGGAATTTTCGGGGGTTATTCGCCGTTAAAGGTTCGTTTTTGGACCGGGAAACAGGGATTGTGCTCGTATTGTTGCCGATATGGGAGATAACGGGTCGGGAAGCTTTCCATATGCTGAAAACAACATGAATGTGTCGGACTTCCAACTCGAGGAGGCCGGGCTGTTTAAATCGGATGCTTTTTTCAAAAACCAGCTGGGGGAAAAACAAGCGACAAACCCCAACGGTCGACAGGTGGCGACTCATGGGAAGGCACAAAAATGACACCTGGTCATAGGAAAGACTCCTGAGGATGCTTCAGGCTCAGACCCATCAGTCGGCAATACAAGGTTTCGTCCGGGACGTGGAGTGGGTGACAAGCATGGGTCGTCATCCCGCGCAAATGGTAGAAGGTTGGGAAAATATTTTAGCAGACCCGGGGAAGCCTGGATGACGGTCGGTAGAGACATTGGTCTTGAGGAGATAGTCGAGTACAACATGACTGTGCTTGTAGGAAAATTTTCCTATCATGCCATGAACTGTCGGAATGTAGTTAAGTGGGTTGAGGAGCTGTGGAACCCCATCTTAGAATACACCCCACAGGTTTTTGCTATGGCATGTGGGTGGTATGGATTTAAGTTTCGAGAGGAGGCTCATTGCACCGGCATATTGGAGGGTTTGTGGCTCTATGGAATGGGGAGCTTAATGCTCCAAAAATGGTAGATGAACTTTACTCCTGAATCGGCAACGGTGCGCTTGAGACACCTTTGGGTACTTTTGCCAGGTCTTCCACTGGCATTGTGGAACCGTGGGGCCTTTGAGGCCATTGGTAACTGCCTTGGGAGGTTTTTGCATGTGGAGGAGGAACACCTCAATGGATTTGATAGACGGATGGGGCGTTTGTTGGTTGAAGTGGATATTTCAATTGGTCTTATGGATGTGCTACATATAAATTGGCGGGGCCGTCAGCTGACACAAATTATTGACTACTGGGGCATTCCATTTCATTGCTCAAACTGTAAAGCGGTGGGTCACCTGTGGCGACAATGCATGGCTCCGGCTTCTTCTGGCCGAAACACGGATGGGGGGACAATGTGGTCGTCAGATGATAGCAGTGATATCGAAATGGATGGAATGGGTGCTCTTGATGGCTTCTCCAACCGAGTACTCAACCCTCTTGCTCCAGACTCGACGATATTCCGTAAGTTGGAACTACAGGACCCTATGTTTTTCCATTCATTAAATGAGTTGGACATATCTTTTATTAATACATTAGATTTGAACAATGGAAATAATGGCAATTATATGAGTCGCAACAATAACATAGATTCCAATTCATCTGGGACGGGTCAGACATCAAATGAAAACTCTGAAAATGATGACCCGGCTTCTGAGACTGTGTTATTGAACAAGATGAATAACATTTTCCCTGTGAATAACTTACCGAACATTTTGGTTCCCCCTTGTCCTTCTATTCCTGATATCCCGGGGGACAATGCACTCAACGACTTTGAGATATCCTTCCCTACCCGAGATGCTGTGAAACTTTGTGAGGATGCGGAGAAATGTACTGGAAATAACTCATGTGACAATGAGATTGGGGGATTGGAGACCTGTGGTCTGTTTCCGGTGAAGGTGCCTGTGATGGATTGCCACAATGTGGAAAGCAATGTACCTGCAGAGCCGGGTGGGAAACAGTTACACATACCATCATACTCAGATATGGTGAAGAAATCGGCCATTCCTACATATTTCAGGAATCGGGTGGTGGTTCCTAATGAGCCATCGGCTGGTGATTTGCAGGAATATTTGGATTTAAAGACTCCTGATCTGGATGTGGGGGTTGGTAACATTGATACTGCAAACTTACCCGAAACATCTGGTGACATATGCATTCATAAGGGGGCGCATAGGGGAGGCCTTGCCCCGGAATTCTCCCCATTGAAAACTAGAAGTGCCAGAAAAAACAAGAAGGTCACTCTGGGGGGGACAGAGGATGACCTGAGCATGGTGCGCTCCCCCAACACTTCTGATACCCGGGCTCTTAGAGGAATGAAGGCCCTTACGAGGGTTAGAAAATGATTTTCTTCTCACTGAATATCAGGGGGGTGGGGGGCTTACCCAAACAATTGGCCCTCAAACGTGTGTTGGAAATTGTCAAACCAGATTTGGTACTTCTACAGGAAACTATGGCTAGTGGGGAAAAAGCTCGTATTTTTTTTAACAAAGTCAAGCCGGGATGGATGTGTTGTTCTATGGACGTTGTTGGTCTTTCGGGTGGAATCTTAACGGCTTGGAATCCACTTGTTTTGAGGTTAACTCCTTCACATATCACACTTGGCATTCTGCTGTCTGGAAACATCAAGGGATCGGAGAAAAATATAAACATTGTAAACTATTATGGTCCATATAGTGACAGGGAGACTTTCTGGAACCTGGCTGGTTCGGAAAGTTTGCTAAACCTGGAGAACTTGATAATTGCAGGTGATTTAAATTTTACCTGGGCTGATGGGGAGATATGGGGGGGATTGGCTAGGAGGGACCCCCTGGGGCCTTACTTCACAAATTTATTCAGGGAGTTTTCTTTGGTTGATGTTGCTCCTAGACCGCTGGCACCAACATGGACAAATAGCCGAACGGGGGATCAATAGATATAGAAACGTATTGACTGATTCCTAATATCGGAATCTTTACTATCATGCTTTCAGAACTATAGATCCTGGATACATCAAATAAAAATCAGCGATCATCTCCCTATTATTCTATAATTTGATGATGAACCCTGTTTTAAAACCTACCCCTTCAAATTCAACTCCACATGGCTTTCTAAGGAGGAATACATTTCGGGAGTGAGGAATGTGTGGATGCAGACAGATGTTTCGGGGGAGAGATCGGCCATGGATAAGCTGGCGGTGAAACTCAAGGTATTAAAAGACTACACAATAAAGTGGGAAAAGAACAAAAAAGCCTTGATGGGAAAGGAACTATCGGAGATTGAACTTGAAGTGGAATACCTGTTGAACAGAGGTGTTGATAATGATCTAGATTCGATTGAGCTCACCAAACTCTCTTCATTGGAGAGTCGGAAAATGAAAATACTTCTGATGCAAGAAGAAACTTGGCGATTGAAGAGCAGAGCTACCTGGCTCAAAGCGGGGGATATGAATACAAATTTTTTTCATCAGTTCGCTGATTCCCGAAGGATGCAAAACTCAATCTGGGATTTGAATGATCATTTGGGCTAGCGGATTAGGGGGGAGGAGAATTTGATGAATGAGGCTGTATATCACTTTCAGGAATATTATCATGATCCAAAAAACACTACTCTGGCTGAAAAATTCAAACTAATAAAGGAATATCCACGAATGTTCAATGAGGAGGAGGGAGACAATATTTTCCTGGATGTCACCCTGGATGATGTGGAAAATACTCTGTGTGGGTTTGCTAAAGACAAATCTCCGGGTCCGGATGGGTGGACTGTTGAGATTTTCATTCACAATTTTGATATCATGGAGGAAGAACTCCGGATGGCTGTAGATGAATCTCGGAAACTAGGCATTGTCTCTGGAGCAATAAACTCTACATATCTGGCTCTCATTCCGAAGACTTCCCATCCGAACAACTATGATGACTTCAGACGAATTGCTTTATGAAATCTGATTTATAAGATTATTGCTAAAATTATTGCTGATAGAATCAAACCTTTGCTCTCTCGACACATATCCAAGGAACAGTATGGCTTCCTTAGTGGGAGGCAGATTCATGATGCTGTGGGGGTGACTCAGGAAATTTTTCACACTATCAAACAGAGGTGGATTGATGCCCTTATTCTTCAATTGGACCTGGTGAAAGCATATGATAAGGTTGATTGGAATTTCCTGAGATTAATCCTTATTCAGATCGGCCTGCCATGGAAGGTTATGAAATGGATTATGGCATGTATTAACTCTGTCAACTATGCTATCCTGATCAATGGACTTCCTACTGACTATTTTAAGGCATCTCGGGGCCTTCGACAGGGCTGTCCACTCTCTCCTCTGCTGTTTTTACTGGTCATCAAAGGTTTAAGTCTGTCCATACATAAAGCTCTTCGGGAGGGAGTGATTGTTGGCATTAAAATAACTAGAGAGATATCTGTTACACACTCTTTGTTCGTGGATGACGTTATGCTCTTTGGTATGGGAATTCTTGCCGAATGGATGATATACAAGAAGATACTAGACTTCTTCTGTTTGGTAACTGGCATGATTATCAGCTATATTAAATCATTTTTCTTGAAACACTATTTGACGGATGATGTTCAGCAGTCGATCAACAATTTTCTGCCTTTAAATTTCAAAGATATTGATGCTGGTACTAAATATCTAGGTTTCTTCATCAAACCATCAAATTACTTGATAAATGATTGGTCCTGGCTTATTAGAAGATTCGAAATGAGAATTGGACACTGGAGCTATCGGCACCTTTCCTTGGGTGGCAGACTTACTCTGGTGAAAGCCGTTTTGCAGAATGTAGGTGTATATTGGTTCTCTCTATGCAAGATTCCTCGAACCATTCTGAATCTAATTAGAAGGAAGATATTTAGTTTTCTATGGTCGAGTGGTGGAAACCAGGAGAAGTTTCATCTAATGAAATGGAAGGTTTTGGCTCGGCCCTGGCACTTGGGTGGATGGAACATTAAGGATATTGAAAGGTTTGTTATGGCCCTTCATGCAAAGAGCCTCTAGCGAGTACTCTTTGATCAATCGATCTGGGGAAGGATCATTCGAGCCAAATACCTGTGAAATATTTCGGTTACTAAATGGTTTCGTTTAAATCGCCCTGCAAATGTGGGTGTCTCTAATATCTGGAATGGTCTGCTGGGTGCCTAGAGGGTTATTGTGCATTGGATTGCTTGGATGCCTGGCAATGGACGGGATATTAAGTTGGGGCTGGATCCATTCATGGGGGGTTCATCGAGACACTCTCTATCGATGGAATTGAGAACATACCTCTATGCAAATGGTTACTACTCTTTAGCACATGTGGCTGGATGGTATGGGGACAGACGTCCACGGTGGATCACGGCGGCACAGTTGGGACTGATGGGCTCCATGAGGCTTGAATGGGAGGAATATATTAATCCGTTGTATCAATCTAATATGAGGCTCTCTGATGAAGCTGACAGATTAGTATGGACGTGGGATGTGGCTAGTGGGAGGGTTTCTGCAGCATTGGCATATGATGCATTATTTGCTGAGTCACAGATATTGGTTCGCTGGTGGGACAAAACTATTTGGAAACTTGCTTTGCCTCTCAAGATCAAATGCTTCATATGGATAGCGTTGAATAACAGGATACTAACTTGGGACAATCTCTGTCGGCATGGTATTTGTGGCCCGGGATGGTGCACCTTATGCTGCACACAGGGGGAGATGGTGGACCATCTTTTCACTTCCTGTACATTCATAAGAGAACTCTGGTCCTTAATTGCAAACAAATCCGGTGTTTTTTTCCTATGGAACTACTGCTCCCTTAGTGATTGTCTTGATGCTTGGTCTCGTCATGATTACGGGGTTATAGAGCTACCATATTTTATGATCTGGGAGGTTTGGAAAGCTCGAAACCTGCACATTTTTGAGAATCGTGCCCCTTTCTTGGCTGGGATATGCGTTAAAACACTTGCTGCACATAATGAATATGTTTCTATCCACGGTACGGTTGGGGGCAGAGTTAATCTGGATAGGAATCTTCGATTTGCTCCCCCGGTGCTGATCTACCCATGCGGTTTCTTTGATGGAGCTGCTGTCAGCCGTTTTGGGGGGGGGCGGAGTGGGTGCCATTATACACATTTCCAATGTTGTCTCCATCCATATCTGGCTTAATCTGGGCAATGGTTCCTATACCAGGAGTGAGCTATGTGCTCTTTGGTTAATACTTTTCTGGGCTCGCTTGCGGAGAATCACCTCACTAGTGGTATTTGGCGATTCACTTTCCATTATCTCCTGGGCAAGTGGCTAGTTCACTCTAAATAATATGCTTCTCAAACACTGGATGGATGCGGCACAGATGTTAATAAAGGATTTCCATCACATACACTTCGCCCATGTATACCGGGAAGCTAACTTGGAGGCGGACATGCTATCTAAGAAGGCTCTTATCTCTAAGGTTGGGGTCATCATGTGGCAGGAATGGCGGGAGGACACTTTGTTTTCACAGGGCACTCATCATCTACATTGGACTTGATACATTTTGCTCTATTTTACTTTATTTGTTTTATTATGTTGCTTTTTTGATATATTATGCGAGCCGATATACTTACATACGCTGTTAGTTCTATGTGCAGATTATACATAGGGGCTGCTTCCAACTTCTTGTTGGACATTTTTGTATACATCCTCTATTTGCGGCTATACTGACTGTGGTTGTTTGGTTATGTTTTGATATACTTAGCACTGCTGGACATATATGTTTTAATATTGATATTTGGCAGCTACGGCTGAATTGCACTTGTGAACTTTGATAGTTGGATGGACACTTTGATGGTTTCTAGTGATTGATGAACCTGTTTCTCCTTCGGGAAGGGTTCATGTTTTATTATGTGGTCATATGACACTATTTATGGGGTTTCTCGGATGGTGATGTTGGCATTGTGGCCTTATTGTTTGACATGGCTCATATGCTCTATAGGGAAGATGTGAGTAGTATGTATTTTTCTGACTGCTGGCACTATTTACTATTTCGTATATTAATAATAAGTTATATTTTTCTGTGAACAAAAAAAAATAGAAAGATATGCAAGATGGGTACATATTATCCCAAAAAATTAAATTACGTACAAGCTACAACCATAATAGTGTCTTTTAATACCTATCTTTAATCATTTAGGTAATTACTATGGAATATATTTTTCATTGATGTAAGTGGTTTATCTAACACATTTTTTCGCGCAAACACTTTTACAAAATCATAAAAAACTATAGATGTATGGAAAATATAATTTTGCTTTATCAATGAAATTACAATTTTAGTTATAAATAATTAAAGCTACAACCATAGTAGTGTCTTTTAATACAGATCTTTAATCATTTAGGTAATTATTATGGAATATATTTTCCATTGATGTAAGTGGTTTATCTAACACATTTTTTTCGCATGCAAACACTTTTACAAAATCATAAAAAACTATAGACATATGGAAAATCTAATTTTGCTTTATCAATGAAATTACAATTTTTTCAAATAAAGTTATAAGTAATTAAAAGAAATTCAATTTTGGAATGCTTATAGTAAAAATTTATCTTTTATCATTTTTTAATTATCATTAATTTATTTTAGTGATCATTTTTTTTTAATTTATTACTTACATATTT
Source organism: Larix kaempferi (assembly GCA_027924585.1). NCBI lineage: Eukaryota > Viridiplantae > Streptophyta > Pinopsida > Pinales > Pinaceae > Larix > Larix kaempferi. The sequence goes on from BSBM01000493.1 coordinate 46,890,049, forward strand.
ATAAATTTGATGTACAATGAGTTGTAAAGTGAATTTAGGATCTCTTTGTATAATGAATCGACTAAAATGCTACTTTTTTTCTATCTACCATTCAATCAATATTTCAATTTTTTTTAAATGGTTTTTATGTTTGTGTTGGTGCCCAAGTTTTGGTTCAGTAGGAAGTAGTTGCAGGCCATGGAAGACAATTAAAAGTAGTTGTGTGCCAAGTCAGTTAAAAGTAATTGTATGTTGAGCAATTCAGTTAGAGATTTGATACGAACCGTTACACGAAAACCTCTAGATGTTAGTGAAGGCCACCCACTAGGATCTTAACATCTCACCGCGCTTTGCAGTTCAGACTCTGGGCTGGATGTGCGTCCATATAGTGGTTGCCCCTTTGATCCGTACGAGCCTTGGACGAACATTGCAATGCTGACGTTGCCACCTGCTCTGTAACTCGAACCTGGGTGGAGGCTCTAATACCAAATGATACGAACCGTTACACCAAAACCTCGAGATGTTAGCGAAGGCTTCCCACTAGGATCTTAACAAGGTTATGTGCCACCAACAAGTTTTGAAGTTTTGGAACCTAATCCTATAAAAATGCATATTTTGTAATCATTTAGTTGCAGTCAGTCCTGTTTTAGTATGTTTTGTAATAGGTTCAATTCTATTCAATAGTTTTTTGTCAGCACTACTTTTGATGCTTTTGTAACAAGTTAGTTGGGTTTTGAGATGATATATACTGTTGTTATGCTATGTGATTTGATCTGTATTATGCTTTGATGTTTTAGTTGGAATGATTGGATTGATGAAAGGTCATTAATCTATTGAGCTAAGTTTGTAAGCAATGGGTTGTACCTAGTTCTTGAAGATGAATATAATATAGTTGTTGTCACACATTTTCCTTCCATAGTTTCTTGATGATTGAATGTATGATGAATGATCATTAGTTTAGAATATGAATTTTAGCTTGGTAATGATTCACATGCATGGTTAAGTGAACGAATGAATGCACTAGTGGCCAAAAGAACCCATCCTCTCTTGCACATCTGTAACTAATATCTGTAATTTCCTGCACACCTCTCCAGTGAGACCTTATCTTGCTTATAAGGTATTGAAAATGCCGGCACCTGTAGGGTTTTTGTTGGTGATGCAAGTTGAACCCTTGGTCTAAAAAACCACCAGCCAAAAAAATGGTTTTGTCTTCGGGACCTAATGGGGATTGTGAAGGGAGGATCAACAAATGAGGTGGAATCCCACTAAAGTTGAAATCGAAGCATGGTTGGAAAGTAAGGAGGACAATTTTGTGTGATGTGAGACTAAAGGACTTTAGATTTCACCCTAGCACTGGAAATATAGGTATATTTATTCAAATTTGCATGAAAATTTATTATGTGAACTTATTGTTTTGATACATGAATGGACAAAGAGGTAGTATGATATTAATACAGTTTGGAAAGAACCTCAGTTGCTACTATGGACCGAGGATAAGATACAGTAATTAAAAAACCTAGATAATAAGTGGTCTAGAGCTATTGAGTTTTGGTTCTTGTGCATGAAAGAAGGGTATATTGTAGAATTTACTATAGGATGCAGTGAATCATATAGCAGCGCAAAATAAAGATTTGAAGAGGGACCAAGAAAGAGATTATTGGTGCAAGTTCCATTTTGGGTAAAGATGTTGTTTATTGAGAATGGGCTAGTGACAATGAACCCTGATAGCATGGTAGTGTAAACCCTTTGCTAAGGGGGTGGGGTATGAAGTAGTGGGAGAATAGGTAGGTGCAATGATGGATCCAAAAGAGCAGCGACTCTAGAGGGAGAAAAGACATGCAAGAAGGGATGACATAAAGCAAGCAATCAGAAGAAATAAAAGAGAAAAGAAACCAACAAAGAAATATAGTGTGGATCAAAGAGGAAAGAAGAATGGCAGAGATGTGACTGCATCATAAGAGTGTGCAGAAGGGTCCTTTGTGCTAGAAGGGTGCACAGGGTCTGGGAAAGAAGAGTGCTTAGAAGAGGAGACACCACTGAAGAGGTGTGGAATGGAATAAAGTGAGAGTTCGAATGAGAATAGTGGTATCAACCCCTCGAGGCAGAGAGAAGGAAAGAACACAGAGGATGCAGAATAAGTGGAAGTGCATACAAATGGAGACACTTGTTTGAATAGAAAAGAGACTGTATAACCAAATTTGATCTCTCATGCATTTAGTATTGTTAGAAGGAATGTGCCATGAAGGATCTCATGCTTCATCCCAACCCCCAGTTCCCTTTATCTAATTAAGAAGACCAATTATTACTTAAGTTTGCGTAGGAATCAAATGTCGAAGCAGAATTTCGAGGCATATAATCCAATTCTACCTAGGAGACTGATCTAGACACATATAATTCAAGAAGTAGCAATAATCCACCAATTGTAAATATAAGTAGTAGTTCAACTGTATCTATAAGAATGATGACTACATCATATTCCACATTGATATTTCCTACATTTCATGGGATAGGTAAATACAACGCAACACAACATTTGTTTACATGTGAGATGATATGGTCTGTGAAGAACATCACTAATGAGGCTGTCAAGATTGCGTAGCTGGAGACCATGTTTAGAGACAAGGCTCGAAAATGATACATGAAGTATAAGAGTACTATTGCTGCAGGGAAGACTCAACCATTGGAAACCATTAAAGTAGATCTTTTGAAGGAGTTCCATAAGCCAAAGTCTGAGTCTTAGTGCATTACTGATATCAAGGATACTAAGTAGAAGGTTGGTGAGTTCTTCTAGGACTATGACCAGCAATTCAATAGTCTATTGGAACAAATGAGTTTTAAGATCCAGGATGTGCATTATTGTGAATGGTTCTTTGCGGTGTTGCTTCCATGCATTAGAGTTTCACTAACACAACAGAAGATGGATACTGTTGAGCCCATAATTGGCCCTTTTTAATCATCATTAATCATCTTTCCTGCCCCTGTCCTACACCATTTATCATGGCAATTAGACCTATTGTCCTTACTTTATTCCCCAAATTACCAAGGTATGGCTGATCATTGTTTTATTTTATTAATGCTTATGATTCTGATAATTAAAGCTGTGCATCTCTCGAATTGTGTTAACATGTTGCGATTTATGAAGGTAGATGAGACAAATGGATTGCAGGAAGATTGGGGCTGAACAAGTCATGAAGAAAGGGGTGTTCGTTGCTTGTAGAGGGATCTTTGGGGCTCGAATTATTAATTAAGGCACAGCTGTGACAGAGCAGCTGTAACAGAATGCGCCATTTTGAGCATGTTACTGCTCGAGTCTAGCTGCGATTTGGAAGGACCACTACTCTTGGGTCAATTGATAACTCTCCCATATTTCGATGTCTCTGCTCTGCCCAGGTGTTGTAATAGCTAGTTATTTAGGGCGCCTGAAGATCAGAGATCTTCATGGCTGCCCGATTATAGGATTAGATGTTACGATTTGTATGTACAAATAGGGGGAGTTGCCTCGACTCAGGGGTTGGACATCAACAATTGATTCATTGTATTAACAGCTGAGCAAAACTGTGTACTCATTCTTCTGTTAATATAAGGGGTTACTTCTGAGCTAAAGAGTTGTGTTGTTCAACCAGTGTCTCTGTGTGAAGACTGGGCCCGTCTTCCATAGAGATTGCTGAGTTAAAATAGGATTTTATCTTTCTTGTTGTGTGATGCTTTGTTCTTCCCTTTTGTACACAGCAGCAATATTTATTGTGTGGATTTTTCAGTAAAAGATTATATTTCTGTGAGATTGGTGAATGGTGTAGAATAACAGTTGACTGAGTAAGGTTTGCTTTATACATTTCAATTGTTGTTATACGCAGCCGTGTTCATCTTACAGCTAAGTCGTGATTCCATGAGTCTTTACAATTTATCTTTCCTGTTGTGTGTTGCTTGATTTCTATTCTGCAATTCAATTTCTTAGAACAGTTGACTCAATCTTTTGCAATTGGATTTCTAGATTAATGTTCAGTTTATGTTTTATGATTTCCAGATTGATTAGATCAGACAAGTGATTGTTCTAGAATACGAATGAGATTTCTTTTCTGCAATTGTTGATTAGATCTGATACCATTTCTTATTGATGCATGATAGAGAAGAACTAAAGTATAGTAGTTAGAAGGCAATTGGGATTGCATAGATTCTTGGGATGAACATGGATGATAGAAGATACAAGTATTCACTTCTAATGGTTTGGTGTTTAAGCATATATTGTGCACATATCCTTTGAGATAAAAAGACTTTCTCGGGTTGACAATAAATTTCATATGCTTTGTGTGTTTGGTAGCAATTTATCTGCATATAGAGTGCTTGACATTTTGGCGCCGTTGCCGAGGAAGGATAAAAATTAAACACTAGTCATTAGTTGCATCTGATAATTGCTTTTAGACAGTCTTTTGTTTGTTGTTGAAATGATCTGCTTCGCATGAATATGAGGAGGGTAAAACGCGATCAACTCCCAACCCCCAAAACCCCACAAAATACTAATAGTGTAGGTGGTTCGGGTCGTGGTCGAGGTCCACCGTTGGGTAGAAGAACATTCATCGACGATCTTGTTGACAGAACTGATTCAGCTATCAGGACTTGCCAACGGGAGACTCCTATTAGAAGAGGCCCTGCTGATCCTGGAGTGCTAGCATCAGGATCCACGGTGGAAGATACAGGAGCAGCCGTGATTCCTGCATATACCCCTGCTAAAGAAGGAACAACTGATTCAACTGTTACAATTGAAGAATACGCAGCTGCTACACCTGAAGAATACGCAGCTGTTACAACTGAGGTAAGGAACGCAGGAACGAACGAAGAAGAGGATACAGAAGAAAAGATGAATAACAGACATGAAAACGAAGAGGAAGAAGCAGTGGTACAATACCATCATGAAAATGATTCCCTGCCAGAAGAAACTATGGTTACATTACAATTTCCAATACAGCAGCTAGAAGGGACAGCTCCTATGAAAAACATCTCCCCATCGGTGTTGCCTCGCTTCCATGGCAGGGCGGCAGAAGATCTAGACGAATTCCTTTTTGAATTCGATATCCTCTGTCGCAGCTATGATTATGTCACCGATGCCCAAAAGATGAAGCTTTTTCCTGCCACCCTGAAGGACAATGCATTACGATGGTTCATGAGCCTTGGGGGAGGAACTGTTGCTAATTGGAATAAGATGAAGCAAGTGTTCCTGGAAAAATATCAAGAATATTGCAACACCAGGGACAAAAGAGAGGAATTATTCAAGATGGTGCAGAAGGAGGATGAAAGTTTGGAGGATTTTGTAGAGAGGATGTTGTACAATGTGCAGAGAGCTGGGCAGACGAACATGGGGCTAGATGTGCTCAAGATAATCCTGCTTCGAGGGATCAGGGATGATTGTTTAGACATGTTAAATCTGTTAGGAAAGGGAGATATCTCCAAAGAACCTTTTGAGACAATTGTGGAATTATGTAAGAGATACTCCAAGGGATCTTCCAGGCATAATAAGCAGGACAAACGAGATAAGCTGGAACGTGATGTCTTCGACAGAACTCATAAGTCATCCAATGGGGGAGCTACACGTGCAGATATAGGAAATCTTCTTGAAAATTTTAAAACAGAAATGATGAGCTCTATCTCTTCGGAGATTGATGTCCTGAAGGCCAAGCAAAGACAGGCAGTGGAGGATCTCACACTAGGTGTGTTCTGTCCCCGATGTAGAAAGACTCATCCACTGAAAGAATGCCCTCTTGTCAAAATACAAGTATGTCAGCTGTGTGAGCTGAACCATGATATGAAAGAATGTCCCAAACTTCCCCAAGTGAAGGCGGTTCTGCAGGCATCAACTCCAGAAGTGGAATCAGCCTATTTCATTGCGCAGAAGAAACCCTGGCAGCCTCGAAATCAAGGTATGTCTCTAGATTCATTTCCATTTTTGAATAATTTGAACAATTGGAATAATAACATGCAAAATATGAATACACAATTCCCTTCAAATTATGCTCAGTGGAATCCCTCTCAACCTGCATTACAAAGTTATAATTCATGGAGTCCTTGGACACAGCCACCACATCAACCTACGTCATGGTCTCCTCGATGGAGGAACTTCCATCCTGGGAACCAGTTTCCTCAACCACCTCCACTTCAACAGTTACCATATTCTCCTCCATATCCTCAATTTCATCAATATCCTCAATACCCACCTCAGCAGTCGCAGCTGCAGCTGCAGAATAATCCTGTTCCTAATATACCAATACGGCCTCAGTTGCCTACCCAACCTAATCCTAACCCAAATAATAAAACAGTCCATCAATTGGAAGCTCTCAATATGCCGACCTACTCTCTCTCCCCTATACCTTGTAATGATATTTGCCTACGGTCTGGGAAGATAATAGAACGTGTAGTTTCAGAAGATATTCCACCTTCTGTGCATGACAAAGGAGAGAGTTCCCAGCATCCATTCGATTCGGTTCCTATCACTGAAGGTGCTGGGCATCCCTCAGATGGGACGACTGAAACATTAAACGAGAAATCAGATAATACACAGCCTACCCAGCTGGTAAGGAAACCACCATACCCTGAGAGATTAATGCTGCCAAAAATAGGGGGGCAACCTCAGTTCAATCTCCTAGGAGAATTGAAGAATCTTTATGTTAAGATCCCCCTGTTGCAAGCTCTTCAAGATGTACCTATTTATGCTAGAACTGTTCGGGACCTGTGCACTAAAAGACCGGGAAGGAAGCCCAGAGATCCTCCTACTGTTCATGTCATAGGGAATTTATCTGCTTTAATGACAGAAAAAACCCCTGTGACCAAGTATGATGACCCTGGAAATCCTACTGTCACTGTACATATAGGACAGACGCAGATACCCAACGTGCTAGTAGATTTAGGAGCCGCGATCAATGTTATAACGATTGAGACTGTAAAGAAGCTTGGATTCACCAATATTAGACCGACCCCTACTATTTTAGAATTGGCAGACAGATCCACCATCAGACCCGAAGGGATTCTGGACGATCTTGTCATCTCAGTAGACTCATGGGAATACCCTGCCGACTTTCTGGTATTACAACCAAAATCACAGCTGGGGGGACACCCATTGATCCTGGGGAGGCCTTGGTTGGCCACAGCTGATGCTTGCATCAGCTGTCGATCGGGGTCCATGACTATATCTGATGGTATGGAAACCAAAAACCTCACCCTGTATCCTCCAGCACGGCCGAGTCTAGAAACTGAAACTTCCCTTTGGATAGAACAGGAAGAGGAGGAGGATGTTCAGCCATTATTAACAATACGGAAGGCCCTAACTTTCAAAAACGAAACAGAAGACGATGCCATCAGTAATTTCATTAGCGAACCTGCTTCAGTGGATAAAGAAGTTTATCAACTCCTGAACATTACCCTTGGTAAGTAAGAACAAGAACAACTTACGGAGGAAGCACTAGTCGATGACGCAAACATAATCCCAGTTTTGAAAAACTTGAGAAGCATTCCTATTGAGGTAGAGCCTAGAAGAACTTTGAACATCAACCCTGGTCTCTCCTCAGAAGAACAGATGCGCCTAACCAAACTCTTGAAGGAACGTAAGGGGGCATTCGCCTGGGAGTATACAGACATGAAGGGTATCCCTTCCAATCTGTGCACTCATCATATTTATATTAAAAATGACTCCCGGCCTGTATGTCAACCCCAACGACGCATGAACCCCAATATTAGGGATATAGTGAAGGAGGAAATCCATAAACTTTTGGAATCAGGATTTATCTATCCTATTTCAGATAGTGAGTGGGTTTCCCCACTTGTAATTGTGCCCAAGAAAAATGGCAAATGGAGAGTCTGTGTTGATTATAAGGAGCTGAACAAAGCTACACAAAAGGATCATTTTCCTCTACCCTTTATTGACCAAGTACTTGATACCCTATCAGGGAAGAAGTTTTTCTCCTTCTTGGATGGGTTTAGCGGGTACAATCAAATTCAGATTGCTCCAGAGGATTGTGAGGCACCTGCAACAATTAATTAATAAGAATACGCGAAATAGCAGAAATGACAGAACTCAGAATCACTTTTGTATTGATCACAGGCCACTTCGAGGGGGCAATCTCCTTTGAGCAAGCTCAATACAAATAACTTCACGGTGCCTTCATAGGTCTCAACACACACTTATATACTAATTCTAGGCGCCAATACTATGGGCCGAAACCATGGGCCGTTACAAACTATGGATCAACAATACTACGGGCGACTTACAAAGCATATGCGCCAACAACAATAACACAAACTATTGATCAACAAATACTACGGGATGACTTACAAAGCATATGCGTCCAACAACAACATACTAACAAAGTAAAGACATGGGTTCCTAACATCCCCTCCCCCTTAAAAAAAGCTTTGTCCTCAAAGCTTTAGATGTGGAAATTGTTGTTGAATATGAAGGAGTGGTTCCCATGTAGCATCCTCGGGTTGCATGCCGTGCCACTGAATTAAGACCTCTGTGATAGAGCGAGAGCGAAGCTGACACGTGCGCCGATTGAGGATGGCCTCTGGCTCCAAAAGGATGGATCCTTCATTATCCAGTTCGGGTAAAATCTTTTGGCCGCTGATGTTGGTGCCAAGAACTTTCTTCAGACAAGAGACATGAAATACTGGATGAATGTGGGAAGAAGGAGGAAGTTCCAATTTATAAGCAACAGACCCAATCTGCTGAAGAATTCAATATGGCCCATAGAACTTTGGAGCGATCTTATGACGCCCTTTGAGTTTCAAGGAGGATTGTTTGTACGGCTGGAGACGAAGAAAAACCATATCGCCGACTTGAAAAGTGCGCTCCGAACGGTGCTGATTAGCTTGTTGCTTCATGCGATTTCTTGCCATGTGAAGATTGTCCCGCAAAATGCGAAGAATCTGATCGCAGTTGCGAAGGACCGTGTTAACTTCCTGAACTGGTGAACTGGTGGGGGTGTATGGAAGAAGAGCTGGAGGTGCCTGACCATAGACTGATTCATATGGGGTCATTTTAGAGGCAGTGTGGTAAGAGGCATTGTACCACCATTCAGCGAGAGGGAGCCACTTTGCCCACTGATGTTGTTGTTCCGAGGTGAAGCAACGAAGATAAGTTTCCAAGCATTTATTGAAAATTTCAGTCTGACCATCTGTTTGTGGGTGATACCCTGAACTCATCTTCAGTTTGGTTCCAGTGTGGCGAAATAGTTCTGTCCAAAAATGACTAGTGAAAGTCGCATCACGATCCGAGACAATGGAAGAAGGGATGCCATGAAGACGAAAGATATGGTCCATAAAAATTTGAGCGACGGAGGAGGCTGTATAGGGATGGCTGAGAGCACAAAAATGACTATATTTGGAGAGACGATCAACCACAACGAGAATCACTGTCTTCCCGCCAGATTTAGGGAGCCCTTCAATGAAATCCATAGAAATATCTGTCCAAATCCGTGTAGGTATGGGTAAGGGTTCAAGCAATCCTGGAAGGAGTGTTGTTTCACCCTTATTGCGTTGGCAGGTATCACATTCGGCCACCATCTGTTGAATTGTCCTTTTCATGCCCTGCCAAAAGAAGTTACGCCGTGCTCGTTCATATGTTTTGAGGAACCCAGAGTGCCCGACCGATGGAGAAGCATGGAGTTCATAGAAGACAACCTGTTGAAGATCTGTGCTTTGGGGAAGCACCAGACGACCCTTGTATTGCAGAGAAGCACCATTCCAAGAGTAATGTGGGATAGCAGAAGGATTGTTGGTCAAGCGTTGGATGATCTGAGATAAGGAAGAGTCATTGACATAACCCTGTTGAACAGATTGCAACCAATTTGGAACAGGCATAGAAATAGCTGAAAGAGAACCTTGGGCATCAAATGTGCGAGAAAGAGCATCTGCCACAATATTGTCTTTACCCTTCTTGTAAGTGATCTCATAGTGATAACCCATGAGTTTGCTAACCCATTTTTGTTGTGCCGGGGAGGAGACACGCTGGTCCAAGAAATATTTCAGACTCTGGTGATCAGTCTTGATGTAGAAATGATTCCCTAATAGGTATGGACGCCACTTCTGTACTGCATGCAAAATAGCCATCATTTCCTTCTCATAGGTAGAGGCAGCTAAATTCTTACCTGAAAGGGCTTTGCTGGTGAACGCAATGGGGTGTTCATCTTGAAGGAGAACAGCACCAAGTCCATTGCTGCAAGCATCACTCTCAATAGTGAAGGGCTTGGAAAAATCAGGCATAGCTAGCACCGGTGTAGTACACATAGCTTGTTTTAGTTTGTCAAATGCACACTGAGCAACAACCACTTATACTATGAAACGAGAACTATATACTATGAACGAGAACTCTATCCATAAAAACGATGATTTTTGCAAAAAAAACACCAAAAACACCCCCCAAATAGAAAAGTGTTGATGCCAGTATACACGTATTTTTTTTTAGGGTAAAAAATAGAGCCATGGCCTAAACATCCCATATTGTTGTTTAACAAAACTTTAAAATCAACCTTAAATTGGAATTTTTTCTTTTTCTTGAAGAGATAAATTACAACTTTCAGGAAAATTGCATATTAAACAAAAAAACAAATTTCTCTAATAATTTCACCATTATAACCATATAAAAACAAAGGAATTATGATGCGATTCATAATGAGATAATATATTAGACCATACAAGAACAAATGGTTCATATAAATATTCAAAAACTCCTCTAGAGTTTCAATTACAAAAATCATACTAGTAAAAAGCATCTAAACTGCTTCTTCAAATTCATCCATGGATTCTGACACCCCATCATCAAAAACTCCTCTAGAGTTTCAATTACAAAAATCATACTAATAAAAAGTATCTACACTGTTTCTTCAAATTCATCCATGGATTCTGACACCCCATCAGAATCTACATTTTCTGCAGATGAAGGACTTGATGAAGATGTAGATGACCCATACTCTTCTCTATTATCAATGGGCGCACAATCTGAGTCTACATCTATACCCATCATTTCAGATGTCATATTCCTTCGGGATCTACGACTTGGTTTAATACACTTCCATCTTGCACGAATGCTCCCTATTCCACGAATATTAGCTTTGGGTTTTAAAAAAGAAATTAAAAACAAATTAAACTAACATTTAAACTAATGTTATAATTAAAAATTTAAAAAAAATTAAAAACAAACTAAACTAAGATAACATTATAATTAAAAATTTAAAAATACATTAAAAAAAATACTATATATCTATACTAAACTAAGATAACATTATAATTAAAAATTTAAAAATACATTAAGAAAAAATACTATCTATCTATATACTAACCAAACTAACATTATAAAAATTTTTAAAAAAACTATACAAAAACTTAAAAGCAATTAAAACAAAAATTTAAAAACAATAAAAAATCAAACTATGCAAAATTTTAAAATAAATTAAAAAACAAAATAATTAAAAAAAAAATAAACCATACAAAATTAAACAAACTTTAAACAAAATTTATAAAAAATTAAACAAACTTTAAACAAAATAAAATTTATAAAAAATTAAACAAACTTTAAATAAAATTTATAAAAAACATAAACTATACAAAAATTAAAAAAAAACTATACAAAAATCAAAACAAAATTTAAAAAATAAAACAAAATTTAAAAAATAAACAAAATTTAAAAAAAAATAAACAAAATTTAAAAAAAAATAAACAAAATTTAAAAAATAAAACAAAATTTAAAAAACAAACAAAATCTAAAAAATAAAAAAAATCAAAACAATGCAATGGGCGGCCCTCGGGGCCCCCTCGATGCCCGGCATCGAGGGGGCCCCGAGGGCCGCCCATTGGCGCCCGAGCGGCGGACGTCCGCCCGCTCGGGCGCCAATGGGCGGCACTCGGGGCCGGCCCTCGATGCCGGGCATCGACGGCCGGCCCCGAGGGCCGCCCATTGGCGCCCGAGCGGCGGACGTCCGCCGCTCGGGCGCCAATGGGCGGCCCTTGGGGCCGGCCGTCGATGCCCGGCATCGAGGGACGGCCCCGAGGGCCACCCATTGGCGCCCGAGCGGGCGGACGTCCGCCGCTCGGGCGCCAATGGGCGGCCCTCGGGGCCGGCCGTCGATGCCCGGCATCGACGGCCGGCCCCGAGGGCCGCCCATTGGCGCCCGAGCGGCGGACGTCCGCCCGTCGGGCGCCAATGGGCGGCCCTCGGGGCCGGCCCTCGATGCCGGGCATCGACGGGGCCCCGAGAGTCGCCCATTGCATTGTTTTGATTTTTTTGATTTTTTAAATTTTGTTTATTTTTTAAATTTTGTTTTATTTTTAAATTTTGTTTATTTTTTTTTAAATTCTGTTTAATTTTAGTATAGTTTTTTTTAATTTTGTTTTATTTTTTTTATTTTGTTTAATTTTTGTATAGTTTTTTTTAATTTTGTTTTATTTTTTAAATTTTGTTTTATTTTTTTTTTTAATTTTGTTTAATTGTTGTATAGTTTATGTTTTTTTAAATTTTTTTTTTTTTTTTTTTAATTTTGTTTAATATTTGTATAGTTTTTTCTAATTTTGTTTTTTTTTAAATTTTGTTTTATTTTTTTTTAAATTTTGTTTGATTGTTGTGTAGTTTATGTTTTTTTAAATTTTTTTTTATTTTTTTGTTTAAAGTTTGTTTAATTTTTTATAAATTTTGTTTAAAGTTTGTTTAATTTTTTATAGTTTAATTTTTTTTTAATTATTTTGTTTTTTAATTTATTTTAAAATTTTGTATAGTTAGATTTTTTTATTGTTTTTAAATTTATGTTTTAATTGTTTTTAAGTTTTTCTATAGTTTTTTTAAAAAAATTTATAATGTAAATTTGGTTAGTATATAGATATTTAGTATTTTTTTTTAATGTATTTTTAAATTTTGTTTAAAGGTCGCTCGCTTGGGTGCCAAAGGGCGGCCCTCAGGGCCCTCGTCGATGCCCGGCATCGAGGAGGCCGTGAGGGCCACCCTTTGGCACCCAAGCAAGGGAGGTCACTCGCTTGGGCGCCAAAGGGTGGCCCTCACGGCCCCCTCGATGCCGGGCATCGACGGGGTTAGTTTGATTTGTTTTTAATTTTTTTTTAAATTTTTTATTATAATGTTGTTAGGAATTTTTTATTATAATGTTGTTAGGGGTTAGTTTAATTTGTTTTTTAATTTATTTTATTATAATGTTAGAGGGGGGAAACATGCAGCAGAAGAGGACATGAATTTGGCCTCCATGATATTGTTGATTAGTTTCATGTTTTGAAAAAAATGCTAAGTTTGATAATATTTTGATAAGATATATTAGTAATGTTTTGACTTTCAGACTTAATTTTAGAAATAAAATTTCTATATATAATGTTTGAAATATGTTTTTTACAAATAATTTGTATAGTTTTTCTTGAATTTATGTGAATCAACACTTTTCGGAAAATAATATGAAATAGTATCATTTTTATACAAAACATATCTGAAAATTGATTGAAAATGGTTTTAAATGTCTATATTGTCTGGAATTTTTTACAATTTTGTCAATAAAAGTGTCTTATTTTGTCCATAAAAATGTCTTATTTTATAGAAAAAATTACAAAATGTATATGTTTTTCATTATAAATTGCTTAAAAATGTATGCTATTTTGCTAAATTTCTAAAAATGTACCTGAAAATGGAAACTAATTTTTTTTTACGATAAAGATAATTCAAAGGTCCCAAAAAATGCCTCGAAATGAAAATGTGTGATACTGGCATCACCCCTTTTTGAAACGGAGCTAAAAATACCTACTAAAATTAGGAGAGAGAAAAACGAGAACTGTGTCGAGTTCTCGTTTCATAGTATAAGTGGTTCAACAGGTGTCCATGTAAAAGCATCTTTTTTCAATAGAGCAGTTAATGGAGCTGCAATCTTCCCATAATCCTTGACAAACTTGCGGTAGTAGCCAGTCAACCCCAAAAAACCACGAAGGCTCTTGAGTGTCTGAGGATGTGGCCAATTGTTCATGGCCTCAATTTTGGCAGGATCCACGCGAACCCCTTGTGCTGAGATAATGTGCCCGAGATACTCAACTTCCTTTTGTCCAAAAACACATTTAGACTGCTTGGCATGGAGATGATGGTCAGAGAAAAGTTGCATGACAAGATGCAGATGTTGGAGATGTTCATCCCATGTTTTACTGTAGATGAGGATATCATCAAAGAATACCAGAATGAATTTCCGCAAGTAGGGTCGAAATATTTTATTCATTAAGGCCTGGAATGTGGAAGGAGCATTAGTGAGGCCAAAGGGCATGATCAAAAACTCATAATGGCCATCATGTGTGCGGAAAGCTGTTTTAGGAATATCATCCTCATGAACCCAAATTTGATGATACCCAGAACGAAGATCCAACCTGGAGAAAAAGTGAGCCCCATGAAGCTCATCAAGAAGCTCATCAACAACAGGAATTGGAAACTTATCCTTGATGGTGAGGTGATTAAGTGCTCGGAAGTCAATGCAGAGCCGCCATGACCCATCTTTTTTGCGGACAAGAATAACTGGAGAAGAAAAGGAACTAGTGCTTGGGCGAATAATACCTTGCTTCAATAAGTCCCGAACGAGCATTTCAATCTCCGTTTTTTGGTGAAATGGGTAGCGATAGGGCCTGATGTTGGGAGGAACGCTGCCAGGAAGGAGCTGAATACGATGGTCTTCTAGCCTGGAAGGTGGTAATCCCACTGGTTCAGCAAAGACACCTGTATATCGATCCAAAATTTTTTGTAGATCCAAAGGAGTAGTGGAGACCGCTGATGGTTGCATCTGGATGGAATGGATCTGAGTGATGACACCATGTGAATTCTTCTTGAGGAGTTTTTCCATGCGATGTGAACTGATGATGCTGAGAGAACCTAGTTGTAATCCTTTCAATGTGTGTTTGTGTCCATTCTTGGAAAACTGCATCCAAAGTTCGGCAAAATCCCATAAGATAGGGCCGAGTGTGCGTACCCATTGAGCACCCAAAACCACATGACATCCGACTAAGGTCAAGGCAAACATGTCAGAGCGCAAGGTATAATCTCCCATAGAGATACGCACATTTCGACACTTCCCTTTGCAAGGTAGGTGCCCCCATTGGCAATCATGACTTCAAAGTTGGAGCAAGGATGGATAAAACAATCAGCTTGTTTGGCGATCCGAGGGTCAATGAAATTATGCGTGCTACCGGAATCAATGAGGATTGTAAGAGGAAGCTTCTTGAAGTAACCCCTGACCCACATTGTTTGGGGGGTGGTGATTCCAGCTAAAGCATGGAGAGATATCTCTGGCTAGTCATCTTGAGACGAAGGGTCAATAGGCGGTTCCTGAATGTCGACTGGAGCATCCAGTGTTTCTGGATCTTCGTCACCCATTTCAGAGGCAGGCAGAGACTCCACATCCAAGAGATAGAGCTTTTGCTGAACACATCTATGTCCCCGAGTGAATTTCTCATCACAATTATAGCACAGCCCCTTTTCTCTACGTGCTTGCATCTCTGTTTCAGACAAACGCTTGATAGGAGTTGGTCGAGGAGCCTGCGGTATAGGTGGTCGCTGAGAACCCATATTTCGGAAGGGAACAAAAGTGGGCTTGGAGCGTTGTTGGGCTGCAATCTTGTCTTCTGCCAAATTAGCCAACCCGAGTGCTTCCATCATTGTGTTGGGACAGAACATTTTGACCTTAGAGCGAATGGCATCCTTTAGACCACTGATAAAACAACTACAGTAAAATTCATCAGACAATCCTTCGGTGTGGTTGGCTAGATTCTCAAATTCGGTTTGATACTCTCTCACCGTGCCAGTTTGGCGAAGTTTAGTGAGGGATCCTGTGAAGTCATCAAAAGCACTAGGACCAAATCGTTGCAAAAGAAGCTGGCAAAAGTCTGGCCAGTTGGGCTCTGGATGAGACTTGATGTACCAACGGTACCATTGAAGAGCTTCCTGTTCCAAATGAAAGGATGCCAACGGAACTTTGTTGACATCAAAAGTATTATGCAGACTGAAGTACTGTTCTGCACGATAAATCCATCCAGTTGGATCGGTACCATTGAAGCGAGGAAAATCAAGCTTCGGACCACGGAAATTGCTGGAAGAAGAGAATCCATTGTCTACTGAAGACTCGGACTACCATTTGTTGTTCATAGCTGAATGTTCAAGATGGAGACCGAGAAATTTTTTATCCAGATCCTGGAGTTTGGCTTGGATGGCTGCAAGTGATTCCTCAATGGTTTTTGCTCCTGCACGTTTTTTTTTTTTTTTTTTTTTTTTTACTGACTGGGTAGGAAAACAAAAACAGGAACTACTTCAGTAAGGGAAAATTTGGATTTGGGAAAAAATCAGAAGGGTAATTGGGGTTTGACTAGGTTTTGGACACTGTTGGATAGACAGGGAAGCAGAAATGAGGATTTCGGAAACGGGGTGAAAGAATGGGAAAATTTGACAGAGGGGAACAAAGAAGCAGAATTCAGAAAGGAACTCTGTGGTAAAATTTGAAGGTGATTGGGTGAAATCTGAGGAAGTTATGGCAAACCCTAAAAATAGACAAATGTGGGATTTCGGGCTTTGGGAAGGGGAATTGGGGATAGGGTCCTCAGGACTGAAATATGCAGAATGGGATGACAGGGGTTCCCTGAAAATTTCAAGGAAAACAGAGTGAAAATAAGGGAGATAGGGAGCGGCAATTAGACCTACACCATCATTAATCATCTTTCCTGCCCCTGTCCTACACCATTTATCATGGCAATTAGACCTATTGTCCTTACCTTATTCCCCAAATTACCAAGGTATGGCTGATCATTGTTTTATTTTATTAATGCTTATGATTGTGATAATTAAAGCTGTGCATCTCTCGAATTGTGCTAACATGTTGCGATTTATGAAGGTAGATGAGACAAATGGATTGCAGGAATATCGGGGCTGAACAAGTCATGAAGAAAGGGGTGTTCGTTGCTTGTAGAGGGATCTTTGGGGCTCGAATTATTAATCAAGGCACAGCTGTGACAGAGCAACTGTAACAAAATGCGCCATTTTGAGCATGTTACTGCTCGAGTCTAGCTGCGATTTGGAAGGACCACTACTCTTGGGTCAATTGATAACTCTCCCATATTTCGATGTCTCTGCTCTGCCCACGTGTTGTAACAGCTAGTTATTTAGGGTGCCTGAAGATTAGATATCTTCATGGCTGCCCGATTATAGGATTAGATGTTACGATTTGTATGTACAAAAAGGGGGAGTTTCCTCGACTCAGGGGTTGGACATCAACAATTGATTCATTGTATTAGCAACTGAGCAAAACTGTGTACTCATTCTTCTGTTAATATAAGGGGTTACTTCTGAGCTAAAGAGTTGTGTTGTTCAACCAGCGTCTCTGTGTGAAGACTGGGCCCGTCTTCCACAGATATTGCTGAGTTAAAATAGGATTTTATCTTTCTTGTTGTGTGATGCTTTGTTCTTCCCTTTTGTACGCAGCAGCAATATTTATTGTGTGGATTTTTCAGTAAAAGATTATATTTCTGTGAGATTGGTGAATGGTGTAGAATAACAGTCGACTGAGTAAGGTTTGCTTTATACATTTCAATTGTTGTTATACGCAGCCGTGTTCATCTTACAGCTAAGTCGTGATTCCATGAGTCTTTACAATTTATCTTTCCTGTTGTGTGTTGCTTGATTTTATTCTGCAATTCAATTTCTTAGAACAGTTGACTCAATCTTTTGCAATTGGATTTCTAGATTAATGTTCAGTTTATGTTTTATGATTTCCAGATTGATTAGATCAGACAAGTGATTGTTCTAGAATACGAATGAGATTTCTTTTCTGCAATTGTTTATTAGATCTGATACCATTTCTTATTGATGCATGATAGAGAAGAACTGAAGTATAGTAGTTAGAAGGCAATTGGGAATGCATATATTCTTGGGATGAACATGGATGATAGAAGATACAAGTATTCACTTCTAATGGTTTGGTGTTTAAGCATATATTGTGCACTAATCCTTTGAGATAAAAAGACTTTCTCGAGTTGACAATAAATTTCATATGCTTTGTGTGTTTGGTAGCAATTTATCTGCATATAGAGTGCTTGAAAGATACTCAGTCAAAGGCCTTGGAAATTGCGATAAGATTGGAAATGAACCCTATAGGGGAGCAATTGCTAAGTATGGTGCAATTATAGACGCAATGTGCAACACTAACTGCACCACTACAACAACTGTCTACTGGAAAGACAGTAAGAGAAAATGTGTGGTGTAGGTTCTGTAGAATAAAAGGCCATCACAAAAATGAATTCCCCATGCTAAATAATTACATGGGTATCAGTGCACCTAGCCCTTTTCTTGCGTCACCCAAAAATAAGTGGTGCAAGATGTGCCAAGGTTGGGGCCATACCCCTCCCAATTGCTCGACATTGCAGTAGTAATAGAGCTCTATGCATGCACCTTTTTGTAAATTTTGCAAATCAATTGGACATGATGTGAACAACTATCGTGCTCTGCAATTGATGAAGGATAACACAACAGATTCCTACTAGAATAAAGGCACAGAAGAAAACAAAGGACCCGATGCTCGAGGACAACAAGGGGCAAGGCGCGGTGTGTTTCGAGGCTATGGAGGAGACATAATACAATTGATTTGTTTTAATTGCGGGGATCTAGGACACTTCATCAAGTTGCCTTCACACCACATTTTATCACAAAACAAAACTATTCAAACACCACTTTGCCTCCAAACACAATTGGATTCACGCCTCGTTCACACACAAATCATAATCATTCAAACACCAATCCATCTTCAAATATAGTTAGATTCACACCAACTTCAAACATAAAGTACCTATTCAAATCCCCAATATTGTATTCAATTTGTTAGATACATAATTATAATCCCCGCTAATATCTATATTTTTTTAATATATTAAAAATACATCTTGATCCTTATATTCTAGGCAATATATTGCTTCTATTTTTTAGATATTAAATCCCCTAAATGTGACTCATGTGCTATTATATTGTCTACTTACTGAACCCCATGCAAAGAGTTCCTCCAAAACCATAATTATATATTGTTTTTTTCATTTTTTGAATGCCTATTTATCATTTGGATGTAAAAAAGAAAGAACTGCAAAATTGGTACGTATCCCAAAAAATTATGTACTTTCAAGCTACCAAGATACCATCATAAAGGTGTTTTTTAATACAAATCTTTAATCATTTAGGTCATTATGGAATATATTTTTTAACAAGAGCCACGAGGTGGCAATGTACCTGACACTAGCAATTGCTATTGGTTAGCAAAATGAAGAAAGCTAATTGCATAAGGATAGATCTAAATTTGCAATACACTTTCTAAAAAGTTCAACCTCACAATGTTCTAATTTATTTTTTGATATTAATATATTTTATATTAAGCTTGAAACAAATCATATACAATTTTGTCAAACCTATAACTAATTTTGACAATTTCAAGGAAGAATGATAACCATTATTTATTGTTTTTGGAATCTATTTGATGAGAAAATCACCTCATGATGGAAATTTGGCCATAAAATTTGCTCATCCGAGTATCCAACGAGGAGCCCAAGACAACCCATGATCCAAATCTGAGCAGCCCAACCTTTCTGGCTTCAGACTATTAGGATATAGTGGATGCCCAGACAGATCTAGTCAGGATATTTTTATCACACTTGAGTGAGTCAAAACCTATTTTCGAGTGCATAAAAAATTGGCATTGACATTGGACATGGGAATACTTGATTGACATCTACGCCTACCTGGATCTACTACCGAGAAATAATCTTAGATCGAGTGATAGAGTAGTGGGATCGATTGCATCGATTGCATCGGCTGCATCCACTATTGACTCAATTAGCAGTGATCCATAATACAATAAAATATTAAACGATATCAAGTTTTTATATTTAAAAAAAAAAATCATTACACATGTAAGTCTATTCTCCACTTCAATTAATAGAACATATTTAAATATTAGAATTTGAATTTTTAAAAGTACCAAATGATAATTTATATATATAAATATATATTTCCTTTCATTTCTTTTTCTTTATATAGATATATAAGTGAAGCATTCATTTTATTTTATTTATGAAAATATAACACACACACACACACACACACACACACACAAACACACACACACACACACACACACACACACACATATATATTAAATTAAACATTACATAAATTAAACAGAATAAGGAAAATTAGATATGAAAAAAAATCCATGTGTGAGGAGTTGCAGTATACAATGCAAATAAACTATATTTGCATATTCATGGACTTTTGGAAGCCAAAACAACTTAAGTTTCCGCATGTTCACTCTGTGCGCGACAGAGGATTGGAACCAGTGACCAATGGCTACCAATTATACTTACCATTTACTTAGCTCCTTTCATTTTAAAAAAATGAAATGGTTAAATAAAATTGTATATAGAAATAAAAGAATATGATTTTCCCTACATATATAATGGCTTCTTGTTAATGTTCAAAATGAAATATATAAAATGCTGCAATACAAAACCTTTCTAATAAACTTTATGATTCAAACCCTACCTAAAATCATTAACCAAAATAAAAATAAATAGACTGAGGAATTGAAGGAAAACCCTGAATGTGTACGTGCTGCTCTTTAGATACCAATATTTCTATACTTAAGAGCTACTCTTTATATGGCGTCATGATCAACTATCCACAACCATAATCTTTATAAAAAAAACTATTGCTCAGAGGAAGAAGAAAAAGAGGAAACACTGCACCCAAAATACCGTGCAGTACAAATAGAGATCAACAGAGGAGAGGCCATGAGTAGAGAAACCAAAGGAAATCAATAATTAACCAAAAACAAAATTATGGGCATGCCTAAACCCTGAAAATGATGGATTGCGACTTCGGAAGGAAGCCTCAAGCGCAGAAAAAAAATGATGGATAGTGCATTTGGAAGGATATATGCTTTCTCTGCATTGATGTATCTCTATTTAGATCACCTCTCCCTTATAGATCCGTACTAGAAAATTAGTCCCCCCTAAACCCATACGAGAATAGCTACTATACATTTGGTGGCCGCTATAGAGAGACTTGTACTACAATAATTAGTGCACAAGACAGAAGCTACTGAAGCTGCTACTTGTCCTGAGTCAACTACTTAACCAAGAGTAATAGTTTTAGTTAAATATTAGTTGCAATGACATATAAAAGAAGGCTATGTGCAGAAGTTGAAAATGATTTTTGATATGTTACATATTTTCATCTGTGTGAAAAACATTTTTCAAATTCAACTAGGTTGTAAACTGCAATCTAGTTTATATATAAATACCATATTTTGAATTACAAATTTTAAATGGATATATTTGACAATTTCACCAGTAATAGATACCTAGAGCTACATAACATGTATTCTCCTTGGTTATATGAGTTTTTTTTTCAGAGGAAAAAAATGTACTATTGCTATTCATTCATTGAATCAAATAGTACAAAGATCTATCACAGTCTCATAGTCTCAAGACTTTACAAATCATATCTTAAGCACACAGGCTCATACAAAATATCAAAATGATCAAGCACATAGGCTCTTACAAAATATCACAATTATCAGATACAGCCTATATACATTTACTACTTCTCCTATCACATATGGATGTTCCTCCTCAGTGATCACCAAAAAAGTACAAATCACCCTTTTCTAAGACATTTTGATCATACCATTCTTCCCATAAGAGGATACCAATATCACCATCAAAATCTTGTTTTGACAACCTACCAGCCAGATCATTATGCTCCCTAAATATATGTTCAAAAGTAATAGGATTACACTTTTCAATTTCTACTATAGTGCGCAAAACCAAGTGACGCAGATTCAGGACCTTCAAACTATAATCACCAGTGGCCCATTTAATTGTAACCCTAGAATCCCCATATACCTTCAATCCCACAAGTCCAAATATATTTTCCATCTTCAAGCCACACCACAATGCCATTAACTCTCCCTTCATGTTTGTACCAGCACCGCAGTTTAGTCATATAGTGAAATAGTGGTTTTCATTTAAATATATCACGCCACCAGTTGCACACATTCCATGCTGTGCAGCCCCATAAAAGAACAATACCGGCTGGTTAACCAAGAAAGTGAACAAACCACATCTCATTGATCCTTGCTTCACCTTATCATTTTTATAAGTCTGGGCCATATTTATGACTGTGATCCCACATGACTTTAACTCAAGCATTTTCCCTTGAAATGTTGCACAATTTCTAGCATACCAAATCACCCATGACACAAAAATTGGTAAGAATTGATATGGTTTTTCATGCCTGCACCAGTTATAGAGGACAGTTCCAAATTCACCAACTTCCCAGGTATCATCAATATGCAGATCAACACATACCAACTTCCAGATGTCCCTACCAAACTGGTAGTCAACAAAAAGATGTCTCACTGTCATGTCCCAAATTTGGCATTGGGTGACAATGGCCTAATCACATTGGCCCTATTCATTAGATTTTGTCAAATTGATGTTAAAGGTCAAATAATTGCCAAGGAGGAAAATTACTAGTTTCCTAGGTTTGGGGTGGAAGCTTTGGGATTTGGAATAATGGGGATAATAAATGATGTTTGAACATTAGAATGGCATAAATATTTAATAAAGGAGCTAAATAAATATATACAAGTGAAAATCAAAGTGGAATTTGATCATGAAGACACATGGAGGAAGTGGGACCCAAATATGGCTAGATTTCTCCCACTACACTTGGCATCATTCTCTCACCAATTTGAATTCAAGGTGAATGGTAACATACTTGGGGGAATCCAAAAGGTATTATTCATGGCATGACTCATCCAAGGTCGAAATATAGAGGAAGAGTAACTCCCATGGAAGAGGAAGAGGCAATTTGGAGCTAGTGAGACACTTGGGCTAGATTCCCTAGCTCTATGACAACAATGATGAAGATGCTATGACACCTATGACACAAATCAGACCTGAAGGCTGAAATATGACATATATGACATGTCAGGGAAAAAAATAGACTCCAAGAGGGTGCTCAAGGGTGTTAGGGCAGCTAATATTCTTCCACATGTGATTTGGTGGAAGTGGGAGACTAGGAATTGTTGTACAAGTGGCATTCTTTGGAATCTCTTCCCAACTTGAGTTGGCATGAGTATCTTAGAAGGAATTCGACCCATGGAGGACATTATAAATTTATAAATGTCAATAGCAAAGAATGAAACCAGATTTTGATCATTTGAGAAATTTGCAATTGCATTTGTGAAGAGGGAGAGCTAGTGGATGACTAGTTTCTTGCCTTAGCCAATTTCGAGGGTGAAAGATTCCCATCCAAGTTGGTAATTGGAAAGGCCATTCAGACCTTTAATTTGGAGCTTTAATGGAGTTTTTATTTGCAAGTGTAAGCTATAGGGAAGCTCATGGTTTCTTCTATTGCAACACATTCTCTCAACCATTTCCAGTTTTGATGGCATATTCTTGATCCTTGAGGGAGGGTGTTTTTGGTGAGATATTGTACTCTTTGGGGGAGCTTATAATGCCCCATTTATTTTTTAATATGAATTAACTACTCTGTTCTTCATGTCCAAAAATTTTCAGGTCGAAATTCCAAGTAGAAATGTATAAATCTCATTTTTAATGAAAGAACGGTGCCATTTCCCCACTACATTGATGTATAGCATGATAATGTTGATGATTTCGAATGAATGGATGGTTATATGATACATTTATGATTAATAGACTGATATGGATGTATTTTACAAGTTTCATGTACTGTACTTGAGCATTTGAAGTATTTTTACTCAGTTTAATTGCATTGGGAGAAGAAATAGTGCCATTTCCCAAGGGTCGAATTGGTGATTTTTGCAGCTGAATGGGAGAGGGTTGGAACAGACATAATAATCAATTAATGATGCAAATGAGACATTAATAGCATACTTGATACATTCCCTACCTCTTTTCAGAAATTTGAGTGGGTTTGGAGGCATTTGGGAAGTCATTTTCAGTACTTACCCTAGGGGGATTTGAACCCCAAATTACTAGTAAAATTGCATACTTGGTACAGAATATTAACAGAGTTTGGAGAGGTATTTTGGTGGCCATATCTCATCCATGAACATCATATTTAGGTCCTAATATCATTCATAAAATTCCTTGAATATTTGAAGGCATTTGGAGTCAATTTGAGACCTAGAGACCAATACTAATCAAAGGGAAATTACTAGTAAAGTTCCCTACATTGGTTAGAATTTAAAGAGGATTTGAATAAGTATTTTAAAGGTCCAAAAGCATCCCTGAAACACATATTTATGTTCTAACAACATTCATATTCCTTCTCAGAATATTTTGGAGCAATTTGGGGACCTAGAGCTCAAAACTAGTCAAAGGTCTAACTAGGAAAAAAAGTGAAAATTGACATTTTAATAAAATTCCTAACAAGGGACATTACACTCACTGATTCCATATTTTGTTTGCAAAGGATACACCAGTTTGTCCCACTCCATACTCGTCAGATTAGAATGTCCCAAGTTTTTAAATTACCCTATAATTCTTGCCATAAAAAACACGTATCCTTCAACGGATATTCCCACTTCCAGATATTTTTATACCACCAATTCTGTGGATAAATACATCGATCTTGGATAATTCTGTTGTAAGCTTCTTTTGTTGTCACGGTTCCAGAATTTTCATCTCCTAACCAAACAATTTTATCCGCTTCTCCATTAAGTTTGACACCTGCTACTTCCAGGCCACGGACATAGTTATCCCATTCATGAGCATCACCACCCTGCAGGCCCAGATCCCTTGAGCAAAGCCAATATTTTCCAACGCCAAAAATGTGATTCCCATTTTTCACCCTGAATAATGTAGATAAACCATATATTTTTAAATAATCCCTCAATCTGGCAGAGAGTATACAAGAGCCCTCCATACCTAAATAGAGAATCGCCACCCTGAAGGCCCAGATCCCTCGATCAAAGCCAATATTTTCCAACACCATAAATGTGATTCCCATTTTTCACCCTAAATAATGTAGATAAACCATATATTTTTAAATAATCCCTCAATCTGGTTATATGAGCTATGTATAAATAGAGAATTTAAAATATTAGATAGAATAAAAATTGATGATTATAATTAATCAAATTAAAACAATTACATAGCACAAGGATCGCTCTAAACCTTGGGTGTAACCCTTGTTTAAGTCTAAAACAAATAGCTACCAATTTTGATATGATTACAAAAATACTCTCTCCTCCAACAATGAACTCGATATTGAGCTTAATGATGTTTATCTAAGGAGATATAGTGAAAAACATGAAGTTTCAACCCTAAGCAAATATGATAATTTCATTCCCAATTTCTTAAGCAAGCATGAATTGCCTATAAAATTAGCCAAGTTACAATATCAGTATGAAGTTATGTGATTTCTCCTTCTATATAAAAATTATATGAAGAAGAAAGGTTGGAAACTAGATAACCATTGTTGGAATATATGCTAAGATAGTTCTAAAGATTAATGCTAAGATAAATCTTAGCATAAATCTTTGAATATATGCTAATATCTTTTGAAAACTTTCTAAATATTTATGCTAAGATTTCAAAGTGTCTGAACTCTCTTCAATGACCAACGACGACAAAACAAGAATGGTGTCTAATATTCATGTAGAAAGAACAATATCATTAGTCATGACCATTGTTTAGTAGGAGATCCATATTATTTACTCTAAAATCATTGACCATGTCCCATGCTACAGGTATCTTTCCATCGACTCGTGGAAACTAAACTCATCATTTGCAGCTAGCCGAGCACGTCTCCTCTAGCCGATGATATATTGTCCAGTTAGTTTTTTGGTTCTTGTTTATCTTTTCTTGACTTCTTCTGGGATGATTTGGGATCTTCCTGAAATGTTCCTTTTCCATATTCATGATTTCTTCCCAAGGTAGTGAAGATAATTTAGGCATTGCCATTTATTTATGTTTGTGCTTATATGATTGAGACTGGACCCATGAGGGGAGACTTTAGTGATCAAAATTCCCATTAAAATAAGCTTGCACTGAGGTCAAATCAAATTTGTACTAAGCACCGTAATAGTGATCTGATGAGAGTGATTAGGTGTTATGTTCAAATTGGGTCTCAAAGTCCATCACCTCAATTTTTTTCCAACTGAATCTAAGAATCCAAGTGTTAACACCCAAAAAGTGCTCACTAGCTCATTTCCCTATTCACATGACCCATTTGTCCACTTTTTCACCATTTGAGCCTCTGAAGCCAACAAAAAGTCACCAAAAGGCCTTAATACACCCCTTTTTCCACTCAAAATGAGTATTTTTCCTAAAAAAGCATAAAAAACCCTCAAAAAGGGTCCAAAATTCCCAAAATATTAAAAAGGGAATAAAAATAATAAAAATATTCAAAAAAGGAAAAAGGAGGGAAAAGTACCTAAACCATGTTGGTCAATACCATTGGTTTCCACAAAACCACAATGGTATTCCCCACCACCAAAACCTATAAAAAGGTGGTAGGGGCTCCTCATTTCACATCCATCCATCTTCCTATCCTCATGCTGCCAAAATATCCCT
The DNA here is from genome assembly GCA_027924585.1 of Larix kaempferi. Taxonomy (NCBI): domain Eukaryota; kingdom Viridiplantae; phylum Streptophyta; class Pinopsida; order Pinales; family Pinaceae; genus Larix; species Larix kaempferi. The sequence continues at coordinate 46,916,623 of BSBM01000493.1, forward strand.
TGAGCTTTTGGCCATTGTAGCAACCTTGGAGAAAGGACACTTTGGAGTTTGGAGCCGCTCATCCTTGGAGCTTCTCAACTATCTTCATCATTTGGAGGTATTACTATTGCAAGCACTTGCTTGCCCCCATTTTCAATAAAAATTTATTTTCTCTATTTTCTTGTTCTTGTTTTTTAATTCAAAATTTTATTATGATATGCACATGCTAGTTTAGTTTAGATTTAGATTTAGTTTATTGTTTTTGCTTAGTATTGAAACTGCTGCTACTAGTTAGCAGGTGCCCATAGCACTAAGCTTGGTTGTAAAACCAAGCCAATAGTTTTTGGCGACTCCGCTGCTTTCGAATCTTTAGATCTCACTTTTGCTTTAGATCTTAGTTTTTGATTGTATTAGTTAGTTTAATTCATAGATCTGCCACCCTAGACAGCAGATCCATTGTTGTTCTAGATCTTGGCCCATTTTAGTGCCATTAACAGCCCAAAATTCTCAATTTTCGGGTTTGTTTTTCGGCGTCGCCGTACGGCTTTCGCCTGGCGGCTTTTTGCCTGACAGTCACATGGCTAATCACGACTGCGCGACCATTTTCCGCGCGGTTCCCCGCGGCTTCGCGGCCTATTTGCGCGCTGCACATCGCGGCTTCGTGGACATTTTCCGCGCTGCACATCGCAACTGTGTGACAAAATCCCGCGCTGCACATCGCAACTGTGTGACAAAATCCCGCGCTGCACATCGCGGCTTCGCGGCTGAAACCCGCGCTGCCCATCGCGACTGTGCGACAGAAACCCGCGCGGTCCATTGCGGCTGTTCTGTCAAAACCCACGATACTAATTTTTTCATTCGGCCAATTCGTTTAAAAAATTATTTTTTTACTGTATTTTCTGCCCACTTAGCTATTTTACAGTATCAAAAAATCTACATTATTACAGCCATTTAATCTTTTTACTATTTAGAGTGCACATTTAAAAAAGTCTTTTTAAAAATTTTCAGAAAGTGAAAGAAGGATTGATTTGCATTTTATCTAGATTAAAAAATTTTGTTGTTTACTTCTTTAATATTTTGCCCTTAGCAATTTTTTGAAAAAGAAATCCATTTATTTCTTAAAGAAGTCATATTATTTGTTTTTCTATTTCAAAAGATCCTTTGTTTTTTGAATACTTTTTGCAAAGCATTTAATTTCCATTTATTGAAAAAAGTCAAAATATTTGCTTTTTTATTTTCAAAAGATCCTTTGTTTTTTGAATATTTTATGCAAAGCATTTACTTTTTTCAATTTTAGTTTAAAATACCACACGTGCACCCACTCAAACACATAATTTAAACTGAGCCTTAAAATTTACCCTAACTTCAAACCAACTTTTAACCCCACTTGGGGAACACTTAAAAGAACCTTGTAGCTAGGTAGAACTGGGGGGATAGGTGTTCCAATAACACCCCTCAGTTATTACATCTGAGACATAGAAGTTGTCCATTAGGGAACCAAAATCTCCTAGTATTTTTTGGCACCGTCACAACCGGTTTATGGGAAGGCCTCTCCCCTAGGAGGGTTGAAGTCGCGAGGATGGTTCCGGAAGCCTGAGTGGAATACCGAAATCCATTCAGTAACCGAAGGGATACCATTCACAGTTCTCGGGATATCCCTGTATGGGGGTATTGCGGTAAAAGGACCAAACGGCAGATTTACCTTCTCTCGACGTGTTATGAATGGAGTATCCTAGTTTCCATTCTTTAGGATTGATTACCCGGTGTCCCTCCCAGTAGGGGGATATCTAGCTGTTGATTCAACACTCATATTGTCTGACTTGGACTTCATCACCTTGCAAAGAATATCGTTTCTTGATTCACAATACTTTAGTTAGGTGTTTGCATGATACAATCCACCTTTGGCCTAGTTACACCTCTTTTTTCTAGAAGTTGTTTGCATGTTGGTACTTTGACCATTTTTTGCATCCCTCCACCTATTATAGCACAGCTTCTATAATAAGTGCCTTTTTTTAGGTTGATTTTTTTGGCCTGAGAGCCTTCATTTTCACTCCCCTTCTTGCACCCTTGGTTGCATTAGGGTTTAGAGTTTTTTATACATTACCACCTTACACAAAACAGATTTTTTACAAAAACTTATTTCTCACCATTGAGAATTTTAGACGCTCTCATCGTCTTCAGGGCGAACTCCCAGAGTTTAGTCTACTTGGCTCTCCATGTCACCGACGTAGAGCCTTATCCCTTGACTCGACACATCGTCGTTCAACCATACAGTCATCTGATTCTGACATGCCTCACTTCACATCTGATTCTGAGGCAGAATCCGAAAACACCACAGAGTTATTCCCAACCAACCTTATGGCTGGAACACCATTCGACCCACTTTTTACCAGCACCATAGGAGAGACGTCCATCAACCCTTCTACTACGGTGCCATCCATGGCAACCACCACCCCCCTAGGTATGCCTAATATGGCAGACACTCCACCTTTAGGAGTGCCCAACACAGGGCCACCTCCTGTTATAGGAATTCCCAACACAGGGCCACCACCTGTTATGGGTATGCCCAACATAGGGCTCACACCCCCTCTGATTACTACAACCCAGATTCCAGGAATCACCACTACTATTCCTAACCCCGGTGTAACCCATGTTGCACTCGGAAACGCTGGCCCATACCAGACCACAGCTATTGGAGGACACATACCTTCAATACCTAGCATACCTTTAGGCGCTACTAGACCCCTACATCATACCACCATGACTAGTCATGTCCCAGTCACTACGCCACATACATATGCTACCTTACCTTACATGGCGATTCTGAACTTACAAGACTTAGCCAAGCTCACCAATGACCCTATCAGACACGATCCTGCATGGCCTCTCATGCCCACCAAACTCCCCTCCGACATCCCTTCCATAGCCATTCATTAGCATAAAGATAGACAAGATTTAGAAACACTTAGAACCCCACTTGGCCTCCACTTCTTATATGTTGAAGACTTCCTAGGAAAATCCCTTTAGTGTACCTAGTTCATGATAGAACCTGCATCTAAATGGAATTTTTTTCAATGAAGACATAACTTTCTTTCAAGTATTCCACCGAGATACAACAAGGTTATACCTTTTGTAACTATGTAACCACGTCCGAAGGCCAAATTTCGGAGTTCTATTATACAAATAAAGAAAAATTTCTTTACCAAAAAAGGAGGTTGGGTTTTTAATATTTTGTATCTATGGTTTCAAGGGAAAAGCACACTGCGCAGTCAAATGATTTGACCTGCGCAGTAAATGAGTATCTTTCTTTTCTTTGCTTTAGAGCTGCGCTACACTTAGCAAATACATTGCTCTAATTTTCTTCACAAATTAACTACGCAGAAATTAGCTATGCAATTCACCCTTTTACTGCGCACAGGTTAATTGCACATTTCTACAATTTACGACGTGGGAGATTACCTGCACATTTCAACTTTCTACTGCGCAGGTGAACTTTGATGCGCAGTTCTCTAACCTCGCGGAACTTGAATTTGTATGAAATTCGCACTTCACACAAATTTACCTTTGCAAACTTCTTTTAAATTTTGTGAAGGTTAAATGTGCACAAGTTAACTTCGCATACATATTTATCTATGCATAACCCAATCTTAAACAAACTTTGTCTAAAGATATTTCTTGCTTAAAATATAAAAACCGAAACATATGTTGAATTTACTACGCATTAAACTAGGACATTCACCACCGAGAAATACTTGGAATCTTGATTTGATTCACAGACCGTAAATGTAAACAACATTTACGCAGGTCAATATGAAGTAGATGTGTAGAATGCATAAACCAGCATTCTTGAGAATGAATACATAAAACTAAAGACTTATATATTACCACTGTAAAATAGAGTAGCTTTGCCACACTTATAGAGAGATGCGTTTTATTTCAATATTTCACAATTTTGCAGAGCTTGGGCTCTTCATACATTTCACAGGATGAGTTTCTCCTCCTTTCACTCTTCTTCTCTCACATACATCTCTATCTCTATTTAATCTTCTGTGGGTGATTTTCATTTATACACAAACTTGATTTGGCTTCTCCCAGAAACTACAGGATTTCATTAAAGACTGTAATAAATTCTACCTAAGAAGTTTTGGGCCTACAAAATACAAATGCGGCTACATAAATACTAACTTTCCATGAGCCGGATTGGCTGCAAACTGACTGGATGTCTGGCATTGCAGAATGACAAAATGAATGACTGGTAGTCTAATAGAGCCGACGCATATTTGATATGGTATCAGCTCATTAATTACAATATTCCAACACTCCCCCTTAATTATGAGCGAATGGGGATCATCAAACAAAAAATAAAATATTACAAAATATTTCAGAGCTGAAACATGCTCTGTTCATGACATAGTTCACTGCGCAGAACTTGTCACTCCCAAACAACTTCGCAGATATTGGAAGGTGTCTGTTGCCAATGGTTTGGTAAAGATGTCTGCTACCTGATCTTTATACCTACAAAATTCTAAACAAATTTCCTTGTTGTTTATCAATTCTCTGATAAAATGATACCTTGTGTCGATGTGCTTGGTTCTCTTGTGGAACACATGATTCTTTGATAGTGCGATAGATGAATTGCTGTCACAGTAAATGACTGTGGTTTCTTGCTGGTTCTGCGACAGATCACTTAACATCCTCTGCATCCAAATGGCTTGACATGTATGCAGCGCTTATAGATACGACATACTCTGCTTCTGCTGAAGAAAGAGTCACTATGGGTTGTTTCTTTGAAGCCCATGATACAACACCTATTCCTAGATGAAATGTATTCCCAGATGTGTTTTTTTTCTGTCATCTATGCTTCCTCCATTATCGCTATCAGTGAATCCAATGAGTTTGAAATTTTTTGAGGTTGAATACAAAATACCAAAGTCTTTTGTTCCACTTACATACCTCAAAATTATTTTACCTGCATGCCAATGAGATTCTTTTGGTGACTCCATGAATATTGAGATTAAGTTGACTCCATACATGATATCTCACCTTGTTGTTGTAAGATACATAAGGCTTCCAACAAGCCTTTTAAACATTGTAGGATCTACATTGGATCCATCATCATCCTTGCTCAATTTCAAACTTGTTATCACTAGTGTTGGAGCTGTCTTACAGTTTGACATCTTAAATATGTTCAAGACATCACTTGCATACTTTGACTGAGATATAAATATGCCTTTTTTTAGTCTATTGGACTTCAATGCCCAGAAAATACTTCATAAGCCCCAAATTAGTCATTTCAAATTCACTTTCCATGACTGATCTAAATTCTTCTATGCCAAAATCCCCAATAAATATTAAATCATCTACATACATGAAGACAATTAGCTTATTACCTTGCTTGCTGATTTTTGTGTACAACGATGGTTCACATTCACTTCTGTGAAATCCATTCTGAATTAGGTAAGAGTCAATGCGACTGTACAAAGCTCTAGGAGCTTGCTTCAAACGATAGAGTTCCCTTTCCAATCTCTATACTCTGTGTCCTTGTACTGGAACTTCATATCCTTGTGGATGCTCCACATATACTTATTCCTCCAAATAACCATTTAAAATCACAGAATTAACATACATTTGATAAACAGGCCATGTCTTATGTGCTGCAATGGCCAAGACTGTTCTAACACTGTCCATTCGAGCTACAGGTGTAAAAGTTTCATTTAAGTCTATGTCGGGCTGCTGTGTGAACCCTCTTGCTACCAATATTTCCTTGTGCTTCTGCACATTTCCATCAGCATCTTGCTTGGTCTTATAATTCCATTTCACGCTTATCACATCCTTTTCCTTAGGAACATCAACTAATTCCCATGTTTGATTCTTCTCAATGCAATCTATTTCCTCATCCATGGCTTGCACCCAAAATTTATTTTCAACAACTTCTTCAAATGTTAGAGGATCATTAAGTTGAGAAAATAATGCAAAAATTGAGAATGAATTAGGTGTATCAGTCTCATATATCTCGCGCAGGGTTCTTGTCTTTGTCAGAGTAGCTGGTGTCGAACTGTGCGAGCTACTTGATGGAGTTTGTTGCTCACTTGATGTGCTTGTCGGAGTCACTTGAGCTGCAACTTGTGTCGAAGTTATTTGTGTTGGAACATGTTGCATAGTCCTGGAAGTAGACGGAGCTCCGCAGTTCTGATTCATATGCAGAGTTTCAACCACATATTCTGCAATGTCATCATGTTCAACATGTGACACGATTTTAACATTCTTCTCTACAGTTCCATCACATGCTTCATTTTCTACAAACTGAACATCTCGACCGATAATAAATTTTCTTGCAACAGGATCATACAAATTGTATGCTTTTGTGTCTTCAGAATACCCAATAAAAATGCATTTTTGTCCTTTATTGTCTAATTTCCTTCTCATCTCATTTGGAACATGTGCGTATGCTACACAATCAAAAAATTTTAAATGTGAAACACTATGTTTCATACCTGTCCATGCTTCCTGTGGAACTTTGTTCTTCATGCTCTTCATCGGACATCAATTCATGATGTATACAGTAGTTACCACTGCTTCAGCCCAGTATTCATTTGACAGATGCATGGATGCCAACATACTACGTGCCATCTCCGTAATGGTTTTGTTTTTCCCCTCCGCGATACCATTCTGCTGCGGTGTATACCGCGCAGTGAATTGCTTTTGTATGCCATGATTTTTACAAAAGTTTAAGAAATCATTTGAAACATACTCACCACATCTATCTGTTCTTAATATCTTGTTGTTGTAACCACTAAGCTTCTCCACAAGTGCTTTGAACTGCTGAAAACAACTAAACGCATCAGATTTATGTTTTATAAAATAAAACCAAGTTTTTCTTAAGAAATCATCAATTAATGTGAGAAGATAAGTGCATCCTCCTATGGACAGTGTTTGCATTGGTCCACAAATATCAAAGTGCATGATTTCAAGTGGTGTGCGAGCTCTGTATGAATTTCCAACTGGAAAGGTCTCTCTGTACTATTTTCCAAAGATACAGCCTTCACAAATTCTCTCTGGCTTTTCAATCAATGGCAATCCTTTCACCATATCCTTCATATGCAGTAGCTTCATCCCACCAAAATTGAGATATCCAAATCTGAAGTGCCATAACCAGGATTCATCCTTTATTTCTGTTTGAAATGCAGCTTGCATTTCATTGTCTTTTTCTTCCTTGTCGCAGTGAATTTCTGCTTAGTTGCTTTCTACTTTGAACGCAGATCCAAAATTTCCATTCTGTCTTTCATGAACAACTTGAGTTGTTTTTACTTTTATGTCTGGTCTTATCCTCAAAGGAAACAAGTGATTGCTTTTCATCTGCACTTCAACAATTAATGGATTGCTTGGATATGTCATTGATCACACAATGCTTTCCTATCATGTGAACTCCGTAATCTTTTTCCATCAGTTGTCCAATGCTCATCAAATTATGCTTCAAACCTTGAACATAATAAACATCAGGCATAAATTTATGCTCCCCCTGTTTGGTTAGAATATCAACAGTACCCTTACCCAAAACAGTGGCTTGAATATTTTTTCCAAGTGTGACATCAGTTTGAACTGATTTATCTAAACTAGAAAATAGATTTAAATTACTAGTCATATGATTGCTACAGCTTGAGTCTAAATACCATATGTCATTTGGAATTTCTTGGACAATATTGCATTCAAGTGGAGATGCACATGCTAAGAAGAGTGAGTTGTTCAGAGTGTTTTTGTTGCTTGAATGAGCTTCACCTTGCTTTCCTTGGTCATACTACTTCTTCCTGCATTCATATGCGAAGTGTCCATACTTCCTATAGTAATGACATTGAATTTTTGATGTGTCATACCTTTGTCCACTTGACTAAGTGGGAGTTTGATTTTGACCTCTACCAGTGCCATGTGCAGGGCTGATGCTGTGACCTCCTCTGAAAGAACTTCGTCCTCTTCCTCTAGAGTTTGATATTCCTCTGCCTCTTCTATGAATTATGGATGACTATGCTGTGAATGCACCTTCCAGTGATGTATCTGAACCAGTGATTCTATGTTCATGATTGAGTAATGAGGCTTGCAACTCATCAATAGTAAATTGGGACAGATCTTTGTTTTCTTGCAGGGTCACAACTAAAGATTCAAATTTCTTTGGAAGAATTCTAAGAGCTTTTTCAACAACTCTTTGGTCACCTATATTTTCTCCATGAGACTTTATTTGATTAACCAGACCAACAACACAATTATAGAATGAGTCTACTGACTCTGTATCTTTCATTGACCGAGATTCAAAATTTCTTCTAAGAATTTGAAGTTTGGAAGTCTTTACCTTTTTCAAGCTTTGATAGGAAGTTTCCAGTGCGTCCCACGGTTCCTTAGCTGACTGCGATGCTACTACTCTTGGGAGTATGGATTCATGTGTTGCTTGATGTATGTGGAACAATGCCTTTCCATCTTTCTTCCTTTGTTCCTTCAAGAAATCCTTCTCAGCTTGTGTGAGATTGTTGTATGCTACTAGATCTATTGGTTCTACATAGCCATGCTGGACTATTTCCCATACATATTGACCTCTAAACAAATCTTTCATAGTTAGAGACCAATATTCATAATTTTTACCAGAAAATATTTGGAGTTTGCAAATTACCCGAAGTGGAAGCCATTCTTAATCACTTTTCCCTTTTTGTAAATAGAATTTCCATTCACTGTAAACTTGGCTCTGATACCATATCAAGGGAAAAGCACACCGCACAGTCAAAAGATTTGACCTGCGCAGTAAATGAATATCTTTCTTTTCTTTGCTTTAAAGCTGCACTACACTAAGCAAATACATTGTTTTAATTTTCTTCACAAATTAACTACGCGGAAATTAGCTGCGAAATTCACCCTTTTACTACATGCAGGTTAACTGCATATTTCTACTTTTTACTGCGCGGAGATTACCTGCGCATTTTGACTTTCTACTGCACGAGTGAAATTTTATGTGCAGTTTTCTAGCCTTGCGGAACTTGACTTTGTATAAACTTCGCACTTCAGACAAATTTACCTTTGCAAACTTCTTTTAACTTTGTGAAGGTTAACTGCGCACAAGTTAACTTCGCATACCTATTTAGCTACACATAACCCAATCTTAAACAAACTTTCTATAAAGATATTTATTGCTTAAAATATAAAAACCGAAACATATGTTGAAGTTACTGCACGCTAAACTATGACATTCACCACCAAGAAATACTTGGAATCTTGATTTGATTTAAAGACCGTAAATGTAAACAATATTTACGAAGGTCGATATGAAGTAGACATGCGGGATGCATAAACCAACATTCTTGAGAATGAATACATAAAACCAAAGACTTATATATTACCACTGTAAAACAGAGTAGCTTTGTCGCACTTACAGAGAGATGAGTTTTACTTCAATCTTTCACAATTTTGCAGAGCTTGGGCTCTTCATACATTTCACGGGATGAGTTTCTCCTCCTTTCACTCTTCTTCCCTCACATACATATCTATCTCTATTTAATCTTCTGTGGGTGATTTTCATTTATACACAAACTTGATTTGGCTTCTCCTAGAAGCTATACGATTTCATTAAAGAATGTAATAAATTCTACCTAAGAAGTTTTGGGCCTGCGAAATACAAACACGGCTACATAAATACTAACTTGCCGTGAGCTAGATTGGATGCAAACTGACTAGCTGTCTGACATTGTAGACTGACAAAATGACTGACTGGTAGTCTGATAGAGCCGACACATATCATATATGTTATCAGCTCATTAATTACAATATTTCAACATGGTTAGCCAGCTTGATTCATGAAGCTCAGGAGAAAATTTGATGAAGCCTTAAAATCAGGAAAACCTTGCAATTGAAATATTGAACCCCCCAAAAAAATACAATTCATCGATTCCAACCCTGACAAAATGTTTCGAGAGGATCTTGACTCGTGAGGAGTCCATACAATAAACAGTTAAAGAAAGAGAAGAACCATGAAAGATGAAATAAATAATTACCAACATTCATTCCAATAGCTCGGGTGCTTCACATAGAAAGGTGCCACATAAGCGAAGGCGGACTCGCCAAAATTACAATTTAAACAAGTTGTAAAATTGAAAAAAAAAAATTGTTTAGAAACACATAAAATTATTCAATTGCATCGCCAAATTCCAACCAAGGCTACATGAAATGAACGATTTAGTTGTGTCAAAACAAATGGACCCGAACACCACTGGGATACATTCGTTTTAACCTAACTCTTATTAAATACAAATTAGTTTAATACATTCCCATGGTTGAAAAATATGTTACAGATATTTATTGAAATTACAGACGAGATATTTTTTCAAAATGAGCAAAATATGCAATTCTGAAAAACTAAACTGCAAATAGAGAATATAGGTATATCAATTAATGTCACTTTTATGGTTTTAAAGAAGAAATTCAAATAACTTGTAAACAACAACTATCAACAATCCACAGTTATCAACTTGGAGCTCACATCTGCCAATAGTCTCCCATTTCAAATCATGTACTATTCATCAACCCTAAAATAGATATGAGCAAGTCTCCACTATGCAAAAAAATAACACTTTGCACCCATGGTGTTTAGTGACAAGCCTTTGCATGGAATAACCTTGTGCAGAAAAAAAATGTCATTATCCATGCTATAAAACGTATTAAGAATACATGTAGAATTCAACATGATGAAAATCATATTAAAGTTTTCTTCACATTCTAGTGCAACCAGAAAAATTCTCACTGTAATAGATGAACATCAAAATTAATCGCAGGCCCTTTTGGTGGTATAAAACCCTCCATATCAGATGAAAGCATCTAGAAGCGAAAAAATCATCCCAGAAAGCCCCCCAAAGCCATTGTAACCCGTCACTTTTTCTCAAATAAAAAAGAGAAAACATTATATATTAGAATCTTATTAACATCAAGTCACTTCTATAAAAAATACATGTAAAATTGAACAATACTTTAATACCATAGAAAACCCCCAAGGCCACCGTAACCTGACTCTTTTTTCCAAATTGAAAGAAACAACAATATATAATAGAATGTTGGAAATCTTATAACATCGCATCACATCTATCAAGAATGCATATAAAATGAACCATACTTCTTACAGGCCGAAAAAATTCCAACATTCTAAATCCTGAGAAAAACAATAAAAGCATATAAATGTAGCAGGTAACAGCAAGCCTGAGATATTCCAGTGTTGAAATGACACATGATATAACAAGATCAATATAGAATGAGAGGAGATCTGTGGTAGAATTTTTCAATTCAGCAGTTTCGAACCTTTTAAGCAGGTTCATCTTCAACAAAAGCAAATCTCCATCAAAACAAGTAGCTCTGTTATTTGTTCCCAACATAGCTCTAACTACTATGGAGTACCCAATTGCAAACAAGATTTCATATCATATCTAACATAGTAAGGAAAAACTCTGAATCGCGCACAAGAATCCAAACATAATTCAAACAAAAATACCCAATTGCACACAAGACTACATATAGAGTATAAACACATTGGACAAAATGCCCAGCAATGAAAACAACAATTAGTTTGTTATTATGGAGGAGAAAACATGTTTAAAACAAGTTTACCACAAGATAATATAGTATTAAAATGGATTGTAGCATTCTTACAACTCTATTATAGGAAGTGTCACCTATTCTTTCAAATTCACCCAGACTTGCACCTATTCTGCCAAATTCACCAAGACTTGCACATGTGCCAAATTCACCAATACTTGCACCTGGGCCCAACAGCATGATGCCAAGTGCATATACAGTTTGAGGCCTTCCTCATCTTACAATGAAATGGAACCAGCTTCCAAGATTCCTGAAAGATTGCTCTTGCTAAAGTGGTGAAGGAGATGAGGATCGATACTGTTGAAAGATCGGTGCAAACAAAAAGGATCAGTAGAATTTGAAAACTAATACTGTCAAAGGCACAAATCACCTAAGACTTTTAGCGAACTCAAGTTTACAATGCTCTTAAAAACCTACCAAACTTCACTTTGCAATACTTGTAAAAGATCCTGGATATAGGAGTTGTGGAGCTTATAACTACGACATTTACTTAAAACTGTCACCTAACCCAACCAGGTGTAATGGACCATTTACATAGGTCATGAGACTTTCTATAGGATTAGTAGGATGAAGCATAGCCTACCAATCACCATAGGTAGAACATCCATTTAGCAAGCATTTACTTGGGCTTGGTTTAGAAGCATGGGGGAACCTAGCCCACCCAGATAAGCCTGCATTTACATGGGCTTGGATTTGAAGCTTGGAGAGGCCTGGCCCTCCCAGTTAAGCCAACATTTTCATGGCCCCATAATGGGAAACACGCGTTTAGAAAGAATGTTAGCCTCAAGGTGTGATACAACGCCATATAAAACATCTCACAGCTTGAATATAGATATATGCAATGTTTGATGTAAGAAAATTGCATGCACACTTTGCAAAGAATTTGCGCATAAAAATATATACAGAAAGGAAAAATTTATACACCAGTAATGCACAAAATTGGTAACAATTGGCATGCAATCGGCACACAGTCAAATTTTCAAGTTTATGTGTAGACACACTACTTAGCATATAGTAAGTTACAAGACCAAACCCTTCAATACGATTCCTGCAATTCTCAATAACCTTATTGAAAGTAAAATATAAATATATTTGAAATTGAAAAATGTTGGAAATATGTAATTAAGAGCTTATTGCATATCTAAGTCTGCGCCGGCTCTATCAGTCACTCTTTCAGACGTTTTGTTAGTCCATTGTATTGCAGAGATGTTAGTTTGTCAGTAGGCTTTGTGCACTCTTCCTAGTATTTATTCAGCCGTGTTTGTATTCCGCAAGTCAAATTTCTTAGGTAGAAATTAATTACAGTCTTTAATGGATCTTAGTAGCTTCCAGGTGAAGGTAAACCAAGTTTGTTTATAAATGAAAATCACTCACAAAGTATTAGGTAGAGATGTGTGAGGGAAGAAGAGAAGAAGTGAAGAGTCGTGAAGTGTATGAAGAGCCCAAGCTCTGTAAGAAGTGAAAGTTCAATAAAATCTCATCTCTCTGTAATGCGACAAAGTATATAAGTCTATAGTTATTTGTGTTCATTCTAAAGAATGTTGATTATTGCATGCTGCACATCTTCTTCATATTTACCTGTGTGAATGTTGTTTACATTTACGCTCTATTAAAGAAATCAAGATTTCAAAATAGTTCACCGTGGTGAAAGTTCTATTTTAACCAAGAGTAAATGTTTTGGTTCTTATGTCCTACCAATAAATGTTTTAAGATAAAGCTTGTTTAAGATTGGGTTATGCAAAGTTAACTTGTGCAAAGTTAATCTTCGTGAAGAAATTGAGAAATCGTACTTCGTGAAGTTAACTGTGCATTTATGCCAAGTTCAACTGTGCAGTAAAAAGTTGAAATGCGCAGTTAATCTCCTCGCAGTTAATCTGTGAAGTAAAGTGTTCGAAAAATTAGAAGTTTAGTTCGCAATGTAGTTACTACACAGTTCTATCCTTTTACTGCGCAGTGTGCTTTTCCCTTGAAAAAAGCACACACACATTTAGGACAACAAGCAGAAAAAATAATGTTACGATGCTTCTGTATCTCCAATGCATTTTTCCTGACCAAAAACCATAGAATTTGTACTCATTTGTTAAAAAAAAAACCTAAACAAACCCAAGGGCTCTGAAATTGTGGATTCCAAAATGCTTCTAGACCTAGAAGGATGAGTCATTGATTGAGCACCGAGAGCAGAGAAACACGGAGCTATATAAGGGCTAACTAAAATGCCCCCGACAAGTCGGAATTCGGCAGAGCAATTCTTGTCAAAATTGCAATTTGGAGTGCTCAGATCGTACTTTCAGCGATCTAGGCAGTTTTAAAATTGGGCAATTAGTCTAGAATAGGCAATCCCAATTCCTGAAATTACAAAATTGCAAAAATAACAATTACCAACAAGAATTTTGCCCGGTTTTTATACCAAAATCGCCGGAAAAGCGGGGCGTTTTGGTTGTCTTTTATCCTACACCGAGAAGCGCAACATAAGAATCTTTTAACAACCAAAGACACCACATCTCACAAATAAATTGTTGGTCTGGATTTGCATTTACAACCATTAAATGCAATGAAACGATGGAAACCATTGAAATCTGGGAAATGCAGAGCAAAATGCACAAGAAATCTCAGGTTTCTGAGCGGACAAATCGATGGACAGTCAAGAATTAAGCGAACAATCAGTGCACCTCAAGCAAATGTTAACGTCGGTTTGCACAGACAATAGATGGCGTTTCGGGCATGGTGAAACTACTCAGTGCAACAGAGAATAAAAGGTCGGGGAGTGCATCGAGCGAGTGTTTATGACGGTATGTAGAGACAAAATCTTGGGCCTAGTGAAACAGCTCAGTGCAATGTTCTTAGCGTTAAAATGGTCGGCCTCATTAAATTCCGCCCATGTGAAAAAGTTGGCCCAAGCACAATCCAAGCCTTGGGGAATGGTGACGTCATCCTGCCGGCCCCTATTGGGAAGGGAGAATCGAGGACAGCGCCACTATCTTCCAACCAATAGGATTTTGACAAAATACTAATTTTTAATTTTTAATTTAATACAATATATTTAAACTATGGTTTGTACATAGATTTAGGGAAACATTTATAGATTTTAGGGGTACACTAGCCCAAATTAATAAGAGCTCCACGAAACATATATGATCTCCTTCTAAGACATAATGATGTACCTGGTTTTGGTGACACATTATTTTATTTTTTTATACGTAAACCTCTTTACAAAATCATAAAAACCTATAGAGATATCGAAAATGTAATGTTGCATTATCAATTAAAATACATTTAAAAAAATATATATAAATAAATAAATAAAATTCAATTTCAAAATGCTTAAAATTTAAATTGATCTTTTTAATTTTATTAATTACCATTAATTTATTTTAGTTACAAATTAAAATTTTATTTTATTTTAATTTATAAAACATTCATATTTATAAATCTTATGTACAATGAGTTTTAAAGACATTGAATCTAGGATCTCTTTGTATAGTGAATTGACTAAAATGCTACTTTCTTTTCTATCAACCATTCAATTATTATTTCAAAATTTTAATAATTTGTTTGTGTAATAAAATATATTTTAATAATAATAAAATAATTTTTATTTTTATATTAATAATAATCTTATTATTTCATTTTTAATATATATAATAAAAATTATTATACTTAATTTTTTTAATTAAATTCTTAAAATCGATCACTCAATATCCTTAAAACAGCTTTGTTAAATGCATCACCTCATAATTTTAATAAATACTACCTTTGTGACATGGCTTAGTCGATTTTCCTACTGAATTAACTCTATAACATTCCATTAACATATTAAAAAAATACATCTGTTGTTCTCCATTAACACAAATGGATAAGACTTGGTTTATCTTTTGTTTTTCCTTTTGATTGACAAAACAAGGATAATACTTGGTTTATCCTTCACGCATTTACCTGCTTTATATCGAGTATATTTGCATGTGGGACTCTTTAAAAAATAGTTATTTATTTATATGCTTGAATATATGTATACGTGACACCCTTATCTTAAAAAAATATTTGCTTATTATTTGATTTTCAATGGAAGCTAGAGTTTAATACAATTACGAAGCTATAACTCTGTATATCGATGTGTATCCAACCGACATTGTCCCGAAGTTTGAGATCTCATATTTCACTTTGACCGACAAAAGAATTCCCGCTGATTACGACTCTGAAAATATCTCAATCTGCAAATTTCCATTTACACTACTTATCCACGAACCAAGCTAATCGAGGGATAGAAAACGAGGACACCCTCAACTCCATTACATCTCTAGAACATATATACTTAGGAGCAGTGATTTTTTTTTTCTTGTAATTTAAGTAACCAGCACTAGTCAGGATCTCGAAAATATTGTTTGGCCTGGAGCAAGAATCGCTCGAGGATCGAACTTGCGTTTCCTCTCCACAAATTTGTCCCACTTCCTCCCGAAATGCCTCTTCCACTCTCCATAACTGTTGTAATGAGGAAGATATTGCTTGATCTCAATGCCCGCTGTTTCACATAATTCAAGAATCTCTTCGTTCTCTGCAAGAAAGCTCTCCATAGAATTAAGGCCTCCTGGATTTGGTTGAATAAAACGTAGAAGTCCCACCAGGTAGAATATCTCCTCATCAGGCACTGCTGTAGACATTCGAGAATCCCACCTGCAACACCCAGTTTCTATAAAGAAAAAACAACTAAATTTAATATTCTTAACAAGTCAATCATAGGGATAGGTATAATGTTCTAATTACTTGTTTCTGTTTAGAGGATATAAGAGGATGGGTCCTCCAATGCCATGCTTAAGAATCCCTTTCAAAACCTTGTTATCGAAACGTGCAATTTGAGACTTTGGTATGAAGAGATTTAGCCAGGGATGAGGAGCATCCCACATTCCAGTAGCTCTGGCCGAGATCTCTTCGCCATATACACGGTTCAGAAAATCGAAATATGATATGTCTATGCCGTAATTCAAGCCTCTTATGAATCTCAGAGGAGCCAGCATGCTCTCCATTTTCTGCAAAACATTTTGAGATCAGTTCAGAGTGTATACTGTTTGACTCTGCTAAAACTATTGAGCGACAACTTTAGAGTATTTATGTAAATCAACCGTATTATCATCTAATCAAACCTTATTCAAGGTTGTGAAATCAGTGGTATTGTGATAATATAAGGCGACCTCCAGGCAATAGAGAACTGGGCCTGAATTCGAAGGGATGGCCGATGAATCGAACGAGGCGTCAGTGGATAGTGAAAGTGAAAACCACCCGTTAGTGGGATCGTTGCTGTTCGCTACCACGAAGCCCTCGATATAATCAAAAGATTTGTCATCGGCGAGAGAAATGAGGTTCTCCTGGTCACTTGAAAAAACTCCGAAATCCGAGTAAAGGAGCCTCATCCACCTCGCCTGCAATGTCAAACAGGAAATAGATGAAGATTTCCTTGTAAATAAGCTTTTAAATAAGATGCACATGTACGTCTAGCTACACCATGTAATGTAAATATTACAAGGAAACGTCATCTAGACTCAAGTCTAAATACTTATTCAAATCAGACTATGTGTTGGACGTTTTACAGTTCAACTCTATTTTTGGATTGTTTTGGATTATTTTCATTCTCAAGAAGATTGAACGGCTCAGTAAATGGACATTTTCTCTAATACTTATTCAAATCAGACTATGTGTTGGACGTTTTACAGTTCAACTCTGTTTTTGGATTGTTTTGGATTATTTTCATTCTCAAGAAGATTGAACGGCTCAGTAAATGGACATTTTCTTCGCTTTGGATTTTGTCGATTCATATGGAATCCCAATTTTTACTTTGGTGAGGATTTTATTTAACCATAGGGAACCCCAAATTTTATTTTGGTGAAGACTTCATATTATGATTTTTCACTTTTTACAGAGTTTGGGCTTTTCATATATTTCATGGTTATGAGCTTCTTCTCCTTTCACTTTTTCTCTTCATTTCTTGTCTTCTTCCCTCACACATCTCTCTTATTTTTTAATTATCTTCTTCTATATATAAGAATAATTTCTACCAACTAAGAATTCTTGACATACCCAATACAATATAATGAAACGTGCACCGGATTGGTTGCAGACTGACGGGCTGATTAACATTACAAACTGACAAAAGACTAAAAACTGACAGAGACGCAGACTATATACGCAATCCGCTGGTAATTACGTTTTTCTAACCTTCTATTCTATGCTCGTAGTATTCACAGAATTAAGGTTGAAAAGTAAAATGTCCCATAGAAATTGAAGACACAATATGTAAGGTCGAATATGCAGAGCACGTTTCATACCATATGGGGAGCGCGTTGAAGAACAATCCTAGCTTTTGTAATAATGCCGAATTGTCCCAGCCCACCTAATACCCCATAGAAAAGTTCCTCCTGCTGCCCTGGAGAGCACGTTATTACTTCTCCATTGCCTGCATTTTTTCAAACCATTCTAGTTTAAAACCAGTCACACAAGATTCTAAAACCAAAACAAATTTACACTTGAGTTCCACCACAATTAATGATGGTTGTTGTAATGCATTTCTCTGAGAAAACTGGCCTGAGAAACAGATGGGATATAAATGGATACCTGTGACAACTTCCAGCTGCAATACGTTACTTATTTGTGGCCCAAAACGAAAAGCTTGGCCGCTAACACCACCATTGGAAAGAGTCCCCCCAACAGAGAGAAAGAGGTAATCTGTCCATGACCGAGGAGTAAGCCCCTCTCTGAGAGTGGCCTTTAGGACATCCACCCATAATTCCCCTGCATACACGTCGACGTAACCCTGAGTCTCCTCTCCCGTCCCATGAAAAATCTGAATTCCTTTCATTGTAGAAATCATGTCCACCACTATTCCATTTAAGGCCTGAGCTTGTCCATTGATTGAATGCCCATTTCCTCTCGCTGCCACCGTGAGGTGATCAGACATAGCTGCTGTTCTTACAACCCTAATAATGTCATCCACCGATGCCGGATATACAACGGCAGCTGGCCTGTGGTGGTAGATGCCTCCAAAATCACGGGCTGCTCTTGCAGTTGCATCAATGGAGATTGAATTCTTGAAGCGTAGCTTGACCAGAGATTGGCAATCTTCTTCAGAGAGGGCCGAGGAACATGGAATATTGTAATGGCCGTTTTCTTCACAGCTGGAGGTTGTTCTGTTCATGTTGAGAACAACTATCATGAAAATCAGCATAATCATTGCAGAACCCATGATAACATCTTCCAAACTCCTACAAAAAAAATTGCACACCTTGAATTATTATTATTCTAAACTGAAACTGTAGGCTTACAGTATTCCCAAATAATAGCTAATTGTGTCCATCCTGTAACAAATCTGGAGCGTCATATTGATGGAGCCATAAAGGCAAACACCACATCACAACCAAACAACAACAGCAAGATCTATCGCTCTCAATGCGTGATAGTGATATATCCCGTGCTGCTCTAGAGACATAGATAGTCCTCAAACAGAGACATATATAGTCTCAAACAGGCCAACTTGGCTTGGCTTGTCTATACTGTTATGATGTTTCTCCCCGTGCACTACAGGGATTTTAGAAACACGCTATGCCATTTGTTGTACCACGTGGTTACCCAGCCTGAATCAGATTTTTTATTTCCTACCCGAAAATACTTTGAATTTTTAATTTCATACGTTACGACATGACAATGACATAAAATAATATCTGATCCATATTTGGCATAAAATAAGATCTGATGCACATGGGCGGAGATGATTTTTTTCCAGCAGCTGGAAAAATCCAAATCCTTGCCATTTAAAGTAAGTATAGAAATCATTTACTGTTGTTATTTTCTCAGTGTCGAGGATTATTTTGAAAAATGCAAATCTAAGGAAAAGGAAATCATTTACTGTTGTTATTTCTTAAGTAGATTATTTTGAGGGTATTGAATTTATTTATATGTTTTTTGAGGAGATACTTTTTAAATATACAAAGCTATATTTATAATCATATCTATTTAAGGATTTGAAGGTGATTTTTCACATAATCATATCTATTTAAGGATTTGAAGGTGATTTTTCACTATGTTTTTTATAGAAATAAAAAAACTTCTTACTATTTATGAATTGAATAAAAAAAGTTACAGTTATACAAATACATGCTAATGTCACAGATTTTACAGACAATTCAGAAGATAAGAACCTCTGCCAGTTACTTGTAACTATAGGCAGTCACTCCAGACACTAAGGTTTGCAAAAAACTCAGCAAAATATAGATCTAAAAGCTCTTAATTCTAGTGAGCTGATCTGAGTTTCCACTATGTTAATACAAAACCGATCACCTATTTGGAATAAACCACATTTTTGTAGTTCATTCATTTATATATTTAACGGATAAAAAAATGGACTCTAATAAATCAAACAGATCACCCTGAGAATCCAACCCCTTGAGCTTATCTCGATTGCTGATTCCCTCCATCCAAGGACAATAGAGCAAGGTCAACCTTTAACCTTGATCATGTCTTTGGATAAAGAAAATCAACAATCAAAATAAAAATGCTGTAAATTTACCCCTATATTACTTTTTATTTTATATAATAAAAAACGCAATCCTTTCTTATTCCCTCAGGCGGCTGGGAAAGCATCGTTACGTACACGATCAAATCCACAACAAATCTTTTGGAATGGATGATACGTTGCAGAACATTTCCATGCCACAATTATTTCCTTGGATGCTTTTATTTAAATACAAGTATCTCGGACCTTTTTTTATTTAATAATATACAAATATATCATATCTGATAGGTTTGACCTAAAATCATAGAGCGGTCACTTGATTTACCGTTTCGCCTCCAGGTTATATTTCAAAAACAAATCGGTCGTCGAATGCGATTCCTGGCATGGCCAATCACTATAAAATGTCCAATTGATAATAATATTAGAAAGTAAAAATGAAAGCTGCAACCAGCTCTATCACCCCAGCAGCGCCTTTGATGGATCAAAACGATTCACCTCATTAGGTTTTATAGTGTAATATTTTATGAGAGAACTGGAAAGTAATATATTAATCATTTGCAAAAAAAGATACTAGAAAAGAGTAAAATTACTCCAAATAATAATTATGATTAATATCTATAAACTTTTGCTTATTGAATAATGATCAAAGATAATATATAGTTTGTTAGAGTGATATTCCTATGGCACCCTCGAAAACCCCTATGGCATCTAAATTATGCAAATTTTCCTAATTAATATATGCCATTCTAAATTGTTTTAAAGATTTCCAAAGAGACTACGAAGAAAATAAGATTGAAAATACTCCGATTACATTAGCACAACCACTTAACTTATGGCTAGTGAACAAGATATGCCACAAGTTAAGTGTCACAAATAAGTAATAAGTTATCTATTACCTTTTGTCTACTGTGAAGCTCCTTATCCATGCATCAGCTAAACGTTATCCATGCATTAGTTTCCGGTTATCCATGCACAATACACTTGTCTCATCCTTCTGTAATCTAAAAAATCATAAATACTAATCCACCCCAAATTATAAGATATAAACAACTATCTATATAAATATAAACGTGACTTTAAATTTTACATTACATATAAACTTATAAACGTGACTTTGACCTTTACATTTAATGAAAGGCTTAAAATATCAACAACTTTTTATTCAGTTCATATATTCATTTACAATATCTTTAAGAAACGTGGTTCTCCACTCCACTCTATAACCTATTATCCTATTTCTCTTGCCACAGACCGCGTCTGCCATCTGACAAGAATACATGAAAACTAAACGATATCTTTGATCTTATCTGGCAATGGCGTTACCAATTACCCAAGAAACCGCTCTTACGCGGAGCTGTGAATCCCAACAATCCGAGAGAAACGATGGAAGACTCCAGTCCTCCACCTGCATCTGATCCTGAAGGGCCATACGGGAAACGGTGTCAAATACTTGGGATTTTCCTGGCTTTATCATGAACAATTTCTTGCACCAAACTCTGTTTTTTTTTATGTTGTGTATACTATTGATACTCATCAATGGCCGGCTCCTCGGTTCAGGGTAGGGAGCAGTTTGCGTTTATTTCTGTTATCATCTCCATTTCTACAATGATATATGAGGATGTCGCCGTTTATTTTCGAGATTTAGGCCGGATCATCTGCTTGTGACCGACCCCCGGGCTACGCTTGGATTTGGAGAGGCGCTGTTCAGTCACCATGCGATTTACTTTCGGGCTTGGTCCGGACGGTGTCACTTTTCCCTTCGGTAGTAGATGGAATACGCCCTCGGCGTTGTTCGATCCAGGCGATTCGTCCACCTTGTTTTTATTTTGAACACGCCGCGGACTAAGCCTGAACGATAACTTGTTCTCATCTTTCATACCATTCTTCTCCCACGAGCTGCTCCCGGGGCCTATTTCTTGATCACAATGCAGTTCCGCATCCTTCTGCAAGCGGCAGCCATCATAGAGAATGGAATTGAGATTGTGATCGAAGGCCGAGGGATTGTCGGTGGAGATAAAAAGATTGTTCTCCAGCAATCTGCCGCTGCAGATACGGCCTGTAAAAAACAAGAACGAAATTATAGCCATGATAGGGCGGCTCTTCATCTTAAAGCTCGGTGTTCGCCAATAAACGAAATGATATCTGATCAATGCTCGCAGATGAACGATATAAGATCAGATCGAAGCTCAGTGTTTGCAGAAAATTTAATCGATATGATGTTAAAGGAATAGATTTGCGGGTATGAGAGAGCGAGAACTCTCTGAGACTTGGATGGGGAAATATGTTGTGCAGTGCGAATAGTTATAAGCATTGGAACCTCTTGACCGCGTTCTCTATGGTGCGTGTTTTTTTTACTTTCTTAGTAGTTGTTCACACGGCACGAGTGTTGACTTCATGCTCTTAGGGTAAGAAACTAATTTCCTAACCTTGTAGGTTCCACTAAATTGATAAGAATATGGTGGAAACGTAAGGAATGATGGAATTTTTCATGATTTAGGTTTCTTGTGCATCACTCAATCATGTTTCATGTTTGTAAAAGATCTATTTATTTATTCTGAATGTTGAATCTATTTAACTTTTTAACAATTTGGTCAGACTTTCCAATAACTACGAACTCTACTTTGAGTCACAGTTTCAGACGACTGAAAAACATTCTGCTACAAAATTAAACTTGCGTAAAGCCTGACGACTGTGCAGTGGAGCAGTTGAGATTCGATGCATTGGAACGGTATTGACCCGTCGATTTATATTCTTTCAAAAGCAGCGATGGAAATAATAGCAGCCGCTAAATGTTCAAAGATGATCGAAGAAACCGTTATCAATATAACTTGTAGCCCAAGTGTCCTGTGAAGGATATTACAAGTCAAATGTGTGAATGAAAATGAAAGTTCATGCATGATCTCGATTCTCACCTACTTGGAGATTTTTTTGGTCAATTCTAATAAGCCGTTGTCAATGTAACTTGTAGCCCAAGAGTCCCGTGAATGCGATCACAAGTCGAATGTATGAACGCAAATAAAGAATGAACGAGTTGGGTTGCATATGAATTTTCAGCGAGATCTCACCTACTTCTATGATATTTTTCATCGGGTGGGAAGTTTTGTTCCGGGATTTGCAGATGACGGTGTAGTTGTCATTGCTGAAATGTGGTTTTCTATATAAGAAACAAGGGATTTCTATGTTCACTCATGGTAGAAGTGTGCCCTTACAAACCGCATAACAAAGGTTCTTTCTTGGTGGACAAAGACAGATCATTGAAGAAGACAGGGTCCGTGCCTCAGTTTTGATATCATAACAATCTTAAAATTCCCCAAAAGGGGAGGTCCAGTTGAACTTGGGAAAAAAAGCTAGGAGAAACATTGCAGTGCAAGGGAATGGTGGGGATGGATTGCTGAAAGGATTAGAAAACATAAAAGGGAGTCCATTTGAACTTGAGAAATAGAGCTACGAGAAACATTAGACTCAGAGAGAACGCTGGAGATGGATTGCTGAAAGGATTAGAAGACATTTAGGCTGGATTCTAACAAAATGCGTGAGAGGATGAATAACAGTATTTGGCAGGTACTTTGAAGTGTCTCTTTCACCTGGTTATTTAATGTATTAGTTTTTTGGGATAAGCTATGAAAGACTTTAAAGAGGGAATCCTCTATGAAAGACTTTAAAGAGGGATTCCCAAATGATCAACTTGGGTATGGGTATAATATCTCTTAGCATTGGCATGAAATGGAATACAAAAGCTTTCAACTATCCTGGAAACCTTTATCATAGATATTGTTCGTTCATTCATTCTCATCACTAAATAACCAACTAAAAGGAATAGAAGTTGTGTATTAACAAGATTAATAATTCCAAATTAGACAACTATTCTATAGATATTGTTCGTTAATTCATTGTCATCACTAAATAACCAACTAAAAGAATAGAAGTTGTCTATTAACAAGATTAATAATTCCAAATTAGACTAGTATTGAAAATTTTGAAGAGTATTTAATGAAAAACATAGATAAAAGGATAGGAAGAAAGTAAAAGTTTCTAGTATCAAGTGTGAGGTTGTTTGTCTTTTATAGGGTCCCATAACCCCAAAATGTAAGAGAAGATAAAGTAAAGGAAAAAGCAATAACAAATTTGCAATAAAGTACTAAACACTAGATACTTTACTATTCAGAGTCTAGATGAGTTGGCATTAGTTAAGTTGCACTTAGTAGATGAAGAGAATACAAGTCCACGTAAGGGTGTAATCGTGCGAAAGAAAGGTGATAAGGCATTTTTTAGAAAAAGAATCTAAACTCTGCAAAATCTACGAAGAATGAAGATCCCAAGGAAGGCCAGGTAGTGACACAAGACTTCATAGAAAGAGTGAGTTGGAAGGAAAGGAAAGGAAGCAGGAAAAGCTTTGATTATCAAAGTTCATTATAATGTTTCATATGGGTGAATATCATAAAATTTAGAGTGTCCCAAAAAAGCATAACTAACATAAAAGCATGTTGCAACACAAAAAGTTGAAGTAGAGACTACAAAAGCTTGATTCTACACAGAAACATAACATCAAGAAATAAAGAGAACCCATAATGCCCATAATTTGATTGGAAGATGAACAATGTCTTCCAATTTGATTGGAAGAGGAACAATGTCTTCCAAATAAAATACAAGTGCAGAAATAAAGTATGCAAGTGACTATGAATGGAGGATCTACAAACAATTCAGTAAGTATATAAAAACAATTTGGTAAGTTTATAAATGATGGAAAAATTACACCATAGTAGGAACATTGGATCTCATCCATGGAGATAATGATGTCATGGATCAACTTGAGTTGTATCACCCTCACCATCTCTACTAAATTACAACATTACAAATTCCAAACTTAAAACATAAAGCATTTAAAATATAAAAAATAAATATAAATAGTATTGGAAATATAAAACATTTAAATTTTTTCTCTATCTTAGTAAGGTAAGGGTTAATTCAATTGTCCCTTCAAAATGACCATGCTCATAGCAATGTTTTCTAGCCATTGAGTTATTAATTCTTCCTTCTTTATTATATTATTATACATTCAACCAATTTCACAAATAGATTAAAAAATTCAAATGATGTTTACAGATTCTAACCAAATAAAATTTTGATTATGAATAGAAGAAAATTCAATTATGGGTAATTCTTTTTTACCTATAATATTATGATATTATGTCACCTAATTCCAATTCTTCAAAAAAATAATTTTTTTTATTTAATGTGATTGTTTTTCAAAACGCAAGTCATTTAACACATTAATAATGAAATATTTAAAAAACAAATCCATAAAGATTGATTAATAACATGTCTTTTCATATCATGCTTCCCAAGATATATATGAATTGCTCAATCCCTATCAATCTAACCTAAATAGAGATCACGAACTAATCCATTTGGTCGTTGGGTGGGAGAACTGCAATGGATACAAAGAATACCCATTACATGTGGTTGTTGGGTGGGAGAACTACATTTTCTAAATGTCATATCTAAATCTATAGAATATGACTGAAAAGAACACCCATAAAATGTCGTACACAAACAAACAGACGAGATCTTCTTGAAATTCTCATGGCTGGGGTCGTTTTGGTATCTAAGTTTCAGCCACTACACAATTGTAGACCCATAATGCACCACAACATAGAAGTAGGAATACAAAATAAGGATGCAATCAGGTGAGATGGAACTCACATCAAGAAGCGCAGGCATAGGAGGACCATCAAAGGAATAAGCAAAAAGTGTGGGTTGGATCATTATAAGAGATCCAACTACACCTTCTGAGTTAAGCATCAATCTAAAAAATGCAGTCTCGTAAGGAGGGTTGTTAAAGATTTGGAGTAATTGTGAGTGAAGAAGATGGTACATAAGTTGAGGATAAAGAGAAAAGTTGGAGTACAGGTGGAAGGAAGTCGGATCTTCTTTATATAGTCACCAAATTTTGTTGCAAAACGAATGAGAATCCTATCCAACCATCTAAGAATCCTGTGGATATCCTCGGTCTCATTTTTTTGCACGACAATTCTGGCCATAATTTTTGTTGCAGCTTCCTAGTCAAATCTAGCTGCCAGTTCCTGTACTTGGGTTCCATCAACCCATATTCTTGCAGTAGTTGCCACTCACAAATGGATTTTCCCATTGCAATGCTGGTATTGTGTGATGAATTGGATAAAAAATGCAGTACCTGGTTGGATTTTACTAAGTTGCTTCCTGCTCACATCAAAGAAGAAAGCAATATAGGGTTTATTGGTGAGTGTACTCATTTTGCATGCACTAGTGCCCCCGATTCCTATCTCATTCTCACTTATAGAATTTTATTTTTTTTCCTTCTGTAGTGAAAGCATGGTTTAAGGGCACCACATATTTTAATGTCTTTCGTTGTGATTATCTCAACTACTGCATTGAAATTCATCTTTAGGTGGCCTTCATAACATGGGAAAATAGGTGCTGCAGACAATTCTTGAAATGATCATAATTGAATGTCTCTATAAGAACCACCAATCCTCCCGGTGATTATATTGCTGGTTTCATTTCTGCAGTGCCCACTTGATCTAAAGAACATGCAACAACATCCAAAACAAGCCTTGCTGCTACTAACCTCTCTGCTAGCTGCTTGTAAAATTTGCAATCTTTTTTATAGTAGGGGGAGTTATTATTAAGAATATCTTGATGGGTGCGAATGATTTTTCCAAGGTCTGTATCTATAATCATTCCAGGTCTTGTTGTTGTTGGTCCTGCAACAAAGACCATAATCTGAGCACCTGCATTTGGCAGACAGGATTCTAAAAGTCCAGTAGCAACTGTTATAGTTGCATTGGTAGCCCTCCGTGGGTGGTAGCCATGCACACAGGGAAGGAACATGGCTGCAACTCTTCAATGGCCATGGTGAAATTGAATTCACATTCACTCATAGGCAAAAGAAACCCCTGGTTATGCAGCGTAGCCTTTCCAAATTGTCTAAGGTGTTGAGGAGAAATTCCCAAAAGATCTTGTACCCACAAATTTTTATTTATTTTTAAATACAACACAAACATGTGATTCTGCGAATATTACATCTTTCTTTGTCATAGAGAATATACAAGACTTGTTGCAATAGGTAATACTTTTGAAGAATATTCCACAAGTAAGACCAAGTCCAAGGGCCTACATAGGGATACTTTCCACAACCAGTTTGGTCTGAATTAGATTTATTAGGGCCCTTTCCACAGACTAATAGTAGCAGTTACTGAAGATGACTTAGTTTCTAGGAAGTTAGCTTATAGGCTAGAAATATCTCAAAATACCTGCGAAGGTGCTTGAAGTCATATTTAAAAAGTACTCCACTACCTGGACTTTCACCAAAGTTAACCTTCCCCTTCTCGGATTTATGTATGGAGAAACAAAAATATGAATTACCTCATCTTGATTTACTTTCCAAATTCTTCTCTTCAGTTGAAATTTATTTTGTTTGTCTAAACTATTAATTATCTTTCTCTTGATTTACCCCAGTGATTTCCCCTTAATTTTTAATATATTAACCAGTGGGAATCACTTTGGTATCTTTGTAAGGATTGGGTATTACGTTAAGATTATATAATGATAATCGAAAGCACTGGATTCAAATGTCAATATTTTTCCCATTGCGAAGAATGGACTTTAGAACATGTGGTTGAAATTTGAACAACTATACTGTTTGACAATATGACCATGCCCTCTTGATATACATGCCAATTGCAAAACATGGCCACCAAACATGGCTCACAAAAGCAATATATATAGAAATACCCAATAGGTTATTTAATATCAATGGATGGGTACAGTGGCTTGTAAGGCTCAAATACAAGCCAATCACCAAAGCTAGGTTTAACAACAACAAATTCCTTGCATCCTAGTTCTCATATTTCCCAGTTCTCTACTGAAATGAATTGCCAGTTTGGAATTTTGTAGATTGAATTAAAATAATAAACTCCAGTCTTGGTTTTATCTTTAGCATCTTTTTAGGGTTTTCGTTACGTTATTGTTATTCTGATGAATCCGTATTTAGGTTTTCATTACTTTATCGTTATTATGATGAATCGGTATTTATTAAAATATGTGTTTCCGAGTTGCCTAGAGGAAAATCAAGGTTTTTTCTTATTAATGAGATTTGGAAGCAAGGAAAGTTACCCGATGATGGATAGAAGTATGCCTCATTTTTAACCCTTTTTTTGGGGTTTTTTTGGTTTTATTTTTACATTAAAAATTGGGTTTTTTTGGTTTTATTTTTACATTAAAAATTGCTCATGCAGGGTTGTGATATTTTAGTTAATGTCAACCATGGACAAGTGAATGGATATTTTTTATTTAGATGGGGAAGGTTTTCACCAATAATAAAATTTGTAAAAAAAATAAAGAGAGAATCACCTCCAGTAAATGTCACTTGCAAAGTAATTATATAGTTACTTAATAGTAGTGTGAAAGGTGAAAATTCCAAATAAGAAAATATCATCTAACTGTTGTGAGTTCATCTTTTGTGTATGTAGATAAATCTTTATAAAATCCAATATCCTTCTAGGTTTTGAGAGTCTCTTGAGTTTTCCGCGTGGAGAATGGCTCATAAACTCAACAATGATAATCTAATTAATTTATGGTTCTCATGTTGATTTTGCAAATTTAAAAAAAAATCTAATTTACAATAGCGCTGGACATTGCCACCTGGTGGCTCTTATTTCAAGAAACCTCCATTCATTTAGATTTCTATCCCAATTAATGTAGCAATGATCTAGATTATCTTTGAAGATAAACCAAAGGGATAGTGTATTTAATTTATCATCCTTAGGGAAAAGTAGTGAACAAGAGCTACTGCAAAGCAACAAGTCCCGACCAAAAGTGAAATAGTTTGGAGAGCATTCATTGTACATGGAAGCTGTATTATGATACAACTAATGAGATCACTATCAACATGTCATCTCAAAAAGGTTGCTTCAGTGATTTCTAGTTGTTTTTGCATTAAAGTTAACCAAGTGATTTCCAGTTGTTATTGCATTCGAATTCATTAAATCTTTATGTGAGTTCAATTTAGATGTTCTCAGCATGATAAGGTGTATGTTCTTAGTGGAAAAGACCAGATATGCTCAGCATGATATGTGTTGTAAATTCTTATTGGAAAAGACCAATAGATAACGAGAAAATTGTACATCAATTCTTTAGTGAGCCTAAATCAATAACGATCACAACTAGTATAAGATATGAAATGGCACAACTCCATTATACTTCCCAGTTCGGTGACTTTATGTGAGTTAAATATTGTAAAGAATTGAAATGTTATATATGTTGAAATATAGAAGATAGAAGCAAGTAGAAGATAGAACAAAAATGGGCATATTCATTTCCTTCTGATTATTAACTTCAAGCTTATATAGGATTAAATCACATCAATACCATTGTCCAATACTATTGGACAGGAAATACTATGGGACAGTCAAGTTTCCTAGTCAACCATAACTAACTAACAAACTCAACTAATTAACCAACTCATGACCATTGAGATTACAATTCTTAACACACCGCCTTAATCTCAACTGGGATAGTATTCTCAGCACTGTCAATGCCTAAGTGCTTCCTCTGAAACTCAAATGTAGATGTTCCCAAAGGTTTGGTGAACATATCATCCAATTGCTCCTTAAAGCCACAAAACATCAAAGTAATATCTCCATTATTGAATAACTCACGTATAAAGTGATAGCGAATGTCAATTTGTTTACTCTTTCTATGAAACACATTATGATTGGACAACTGTATGGGTGAACTATTGTCACAATAAATAGATGATGGTTATGTTTCTGTGTGTCCCATATCCTTCAAAATTCTTATTAGCCAAACTGTGTGGCATGATGCGACATATTCTTCTTTTTCTTCAATTTGGTCTTATAGACCCATTTTACTCCAATAATGTTTTTTTTCTGATGGGAAATCAACAAGATTCCAAGTCTGATTCCTTTCAATAGAATCAATTTATTCATTCATTGCTTGTACCCATTGTGCATCTTTTACTGCTTCATCAAATGATTTTGGCTGAGAGGACAATAGAGCATAATGTAGTTGCTCATCAATAAAAGGATTATGTTCATATAACTCCCTTAAGCTTCTGGTTCTCTGGTTCTGTGGTGGAGTTTTTGCTGGTGTTGCTTCTTATTGCTGCTACTGCTGCTGTACCTCTAGTCTGGGAATTCTAAGTGGTTCTGGTGGTACTGGACTATCTTTCTCCTGAATATCTGTCGTATCATTATGAGGATCACTCCAACATTTATCTTCAAGGAATTTGACATCTATGCTCACCACAACCTTTTTTGTGACATGATTATACAGTTTGTAAGCTTTATGTTCTTCACTGTAACCAGTGAAGATACATCTTTCACTTTTCTTGTCAAGTTGTTTCCTTAATTCATCAGGTATGTGTGAAAATGCCACACATCCAAATAATTTGAGATGTGAAACACTAATCTTAGTGCCACTCCATGCTTCTTCAGGTATCTTATCTTTAACACTTACTGTGGGAGATCTTTTCAGTAAGTAAATTGAACATGCAACAACTTCAACCAAATCATTGTTTGACAACTTCTTGTATGACAACATGCTTCGAGCCATGTTCATGATGGTCTGCTTCTTTCGTTCATCAACCCCATACTATTGTGGAGTGTATATGGTAGTGAACTGGTGCTAGATGCCATGTTGCTTACAGAACTCTGCAAAATCATGTGAGTCATACTCACCTCCACCATTTAATTTGAGTACTCTGATGGATTTACCTGACTTCTTTTCAGTCAATGCTTTGAACTCTTTGAATTTGGAGAAGGCATCATATTTGTGTCTGAGAAAGTAGATCCACACTTTACTGCTATAATCATCAATAAATGTCATAAAATACACACTACCTCCTATGGACTGGTTTTGCATGGGTCCACATAGGTCTGTGAGAACTAACTCAAGGTGCTCTTTGGCTCGAGATGTAGAAGTGGGTAAATTGTCCCTTTGGTGTTTCCCCAAGATACAGTCTTCACAAGAAATGGATTGTTCATTCATAATTGGCAACCGCTTAACCATGGAATATTTTTGCAGATGACTGAGACTCTGAAAGGGTAGACGACCATACCTACAGTGCCACAACCAGGTTTCATCTAGACTGGAAATAGTATGTGCATATGACTATGACAAGATAACACTTCTTAGATTGAGTGGGAATATTCTATTCTTGGTCATTTCTACTTTGGCTAAGAGTCTTCTACCAGGGGATTTATCATAAACATCACAATATGAATCAATGAACCTGACGTCATACTTATTATGAATCAGTTGACCCACAATGATCATATTAACTTTCAGATTAGGAACATAGAATACATCATGTATTAGCTTATTTTCATTCTTTTTAGTAAGGACAGGAACAACTCCTTTGCTTTGAGAAGGAACAAGATAATGATCACCAAGCTTTATCTTTGAATTAACAGATGGATCTAGATCATAAAATAATGATTTTTTACCTGTCATATGATTGTTGCAGCCATTGTCTAGCAACCATATATATGAGTGATATTCTTCTTCAGTTTCTTGGCATGAGAGAAACATGACTGTTGATGAGCTTTCTTCAACTTTGGAGACATGAGCTCTGTCAATGTTCTGATCTGCTTGCTTCTTTCTGCAGTCTCATTCATAGTGGCCATACTTCTTGCAATAGTTGCACTGAATGTTGGACCTATTTGTCCATCTCTTTCCTCTCCCTCTCTGGTTCTAAGAGGTGTGAGAGTGATCACAATGTTTTGAATGTTCATGAACAGTTCTATCCTCTGTAGAATGAGAACTCCTTCCTCTTATGCCTCATCCTCTACTTCCTCTGCCTCAACCTCTATTGAATGAATCCTGAGTAATGAATGCATTTGACAGAGACTCTTCCTCTTGACTGAGTCGAGCTTTGTGGGACAGAAGGGACCCTGTTAACTCTTCTAGGGTAAATTTGGACAAATCTTTAGATTATTCTATTGCAGTGACAACCATAGCAAACTTCTCAGTGAGACATCTAAGAATATTTTGAACAATAATATTTTGTTCCAAGGCCTCTCCATAGGTTTGGAATTGAGTCACAATACCCGAAACCCTAGTCATGAACTGATCTATAGTTTCACTTTCCTTCATCTTAAGACTTTCGAACTGAAGTCTAAGGGTTTGTAGTCTTACCATTTTACCTCTATCGGTACCTTTGTATGCAGTTGCAAGGATATTCCATGATTGATATGCGATATTGGCTCCTGAGATCCGCGGTAATATGGACTTCTCAATGCAGCTTTGGATCAACCATTTTGCCGTGAGATCTCGATCTCAGCTTTTATCAAGGGATTTCTTGAGAGCATTAGACATAGCAGCCACAACGGTTGTGTTTGGTTCCTTGAACTCATTTTCAACCATATCCCAACATTTGTTGACTTGGAGAAACGTCTTCATTTTGATTGACCAAAACTCATAGTTGGTGTCAGCCAGCATTGGTCCAGAGATCTACTTCATGATGGTACTTGCCATATTGTATTCAATTGTCCTTAAATTTAGTGTCGTTACTTCTTTAGCTAACACAGTGCGTTGGAGGGTGCCTCAGACAAAATCCGTGCAGGTGAAAAGTGTTCATCGCACTTCTCCTTACCACCAAGTGCATTAGTGACGCAATCCGTTTGTCCAGAGAGTGCGTCAGCGATGTGTCTCTTCTATGCAACGGGTGCATCGGTTAGAGAGTGTGCCGCAGTTCCCGAAAGGGTCAAATGCGTCAAATTTTCTGAAAAAAGAAATTAAAAAAAAAATGATGCGGCCCCAAAGCTGTGAAGCTACTCCTCGATGCTAATGTGTTCCATCTTGATCTACACATGTGTGCTTTCCACTCTGTGAAAAGGATTACCCAACAACAACAGGTATGGATCAGGACATACGCTCTGATACCATGTTGAAATATAGAAGACAGAAGTAAGTAGAAGATAGAACACAAATGGGCATATTCATTGCCTTCTAATTATTAACTTCAAGCTTATATAGGATTACATCACATCAATACCACTGTCCAATACTAAGAGACAGGAAATACTATGGGATAGTCAAGTGTCCTAGTCAACCATAACTAACTAACAAACTCGTGACCATTAAGATTACAAATATTAACAATATAAGTGCTCAACGGGAACAACATCAGTTGAACTTTGAAAGCCGATCGAACCAAATAATTCCACATGCAATAAATTAACATATGAAAGAAGGTCAACTTATTTTCTATTCACCATTGGGAATGTAAATCTAACAAAGGAGATAAATAGATTATGTGATATTTGAGTAGAAAAATAAATATTGAAGAGAAAATATATTACATGAAATAAAGCCTTGAACATTTTGCATGTTCAATGCTAGTCCGTGTTTTTTGTGCTAGTCTATGTTATTGTTCGATATGCTAATTGTACATTAATAAAAAAAAATCCAATTTTAAATGTAGTTGTTTTCTCTTTAACGCAAATGACATAAATTTCTATAAGAATAAGACAATTAAATTTAAAAAATCCAATTTTAAATGTAGTTGTTTTCTCTTTAACGCAAATGGACATAAATTTCTATAAGAGTAAGACAATTAAATAATGAGATCAACAAAAAGAGATGAACCAACTTTGGAAAATATCTCTGGTGTACATTCAACACATATCAGTGTCTCAGAACTAACTTTGCTTCACAATTATTTAAA
Organism: Larix kaempferi; assembly: GCA_027924585.1. Lineage (NCBI taxonomy): Eukaryota > Viridiplantae > Streptophyta > Pinopsida > Pinales > Pinaceae > Larix > Larix kaempferi. The sequence goes on from BSBM01000493.1 coordinate 46,950,441, forward strand.
AATAAAACAACAGGATCAATATTTAAAAGCATTGTCTCATTAAAAACTCACCATATGTTGAGTACGAGGATAGGACAATTATGTAAGTCGATGTGTGCTTAATTGAATACCAAAAGGGAGCTATACTATTTGAGGAAAGATATTGAACATGGTAATGGTGCATGTTTGTTTCTCCCTATTATTGAAATATTGTAACTTCGAAGAATATTCTATTCTATTTTATTATTGTAATTATTCAGAGATGTTTTATTCCTCCGTTGGGATGTTATTATTGTATTTGGTCATCATAGAGTCATGAGGTAAAACCTCCTGTGTATGTCGGGTCAATCGAACCCTACAAAAAGTAATATTATATTGTTTTGAGTCTTCCTAGGTAAGTCGGCCCAGTTAAGTTTGTTGGGGCCGACCTAGTTAGTGAAAAAGTCAAGTGGAAGATAAAGTATAAATAGGAGTGATGTGCTCCTCATTTGAACACACACACTCACTTGTGTAATTCACATCTAGGAGAGAGAGAGAGAGAGAGAGAGAGAGAGAGACATCTGTAAGGAGAAGGAGCACTTGTTTTGGGTTTTGTCTTTGTACTTTTGATCATCTATATTGAGGAATTTTTGCTAGGTTTTCTTCCCCTAGAGGGTTTCCCGGGATAAATCTGTGTCTATATTGTGATTGTGTTTCTTTCAATGATCTTGTATATGCTATTTTTGTGAAATTGAATTGAATAATGATGTTATCTATCTTAGCATATTGAATCTTAACATGGTATCAGAGCTAACCTAAATAGGAGAACTTTCACAAGGTGAAACTCTCTCTCTCTTCTCCCTCTGACAAGAAATTAGGATTTCTTTCAAAGTTCGAATTTTGGAAATATGATTTCATAGAAAGGTGCACCCCTCTAAGAGATAAATTTTGAGCCCTAGATTTAATTTTTTGAGGGGGTAGATCTCTGGGAAAGTTAAACCCTAGTTTGAATTTGGACCAAAAAAACTAGAAAACCAGAAAACTAGAAAAATGTAGAAACTGCAGATCATAATTTTGCAAGTTAATTTTGAGAGGTGAAAATTTGGAATCTGTAGAAACCAAGTGTACTAGTCAATTCGCCTCAGTCAATCCCATCTCCTGGTAAGGTCAATTTTGCATTTTGAGAAATTTCATTTTTTGGTGACCTCCTGGATAAGATGGCCCCAACCACTAAGCTTGAGGATAAGCTAGAAGGAATAGAGAATTTCCAAGCATGGAAATATAGGATTGCCCTCATTATTGAATAGAATGATCTTGTCAAATACATCAAGGATGAAGTTGCAGAACCTGAAGAGGATGAAGCTAAGGAGAAGCACAATAAGGACCTGATTAGGGAAAAGAGGATCATTGTTGATTCTATCAAAAACCACTTGATTCCTCAAGTGTCATCCAAGAAGACCACGAAGGATATGTATGATGCCCTATCCAGAATGTATGAAGGAAGGAACATCAATAGGAATATGAATTTGAGAACTCAATTGAAGAGTACCAAGATGTGCTAAGGAGAATCCATCCAAGACTACTTCACAAGGGTCTTCCAGTTCAAGGAGAAACTAGAAGCCATTGAAAACTCCCTTGATGAAGATGAGTTAGTTATGACTACTCTCAATGGTCTCTCTGGACCTTGGGATTCATTCATCCAGACTATGTGTGCCAGAAAGGAAAGCATGAAATTCGACATTGTATGGGAAGATTGCATCCAAGAAGAGGCTAGAGTAGCCAATAGAGAAGCTCTACTTAAATAAGATGATCAATCCCTACCCCAAGAGAGGAAGAATTCAATCTAACTTCAAGAAGGAAATCCACAAGGAGTATCAACCTCCCAAGAATTTCCAAAGTACAAGAGGAAACAATCCAAGAAGAAACTACTCCAACTTTCAATGCTTCAATTATGATATGCTAGGACACATTGCCAGAAATTGTCCATTGAAGAAAGAAGAATACAAGAAGAGGAACAAAAAAAAAGACATCATGCAGACCTAGATGAATATGAAGATGAAGAAGAAGAGGAAGAAGGAACTCGAAGAACAAAAGAAGAAGATGCAGAAGAGTATGTATTATTCTATGCACTCTATCGGTCTATGACACCTAGAGAAGATATATGGCTTATTGATAGTGGTGCTTCAAAAACACATGACGGGACAAAATAAAAGTCTGTAAAAACTTGAAGAGAAGAACTCTCCTTAGAATTTATCATTAGGAGATGACTATCAATATCCTATCAAAGGAATTGGTGAAGCAAGCTACAAGCTTGATTATGGAACCCCCATGAAGATGAAGGAAGTCTTATATGTACCAGGTTTGAAGAAGAGTTTACTTTCTATCTCAACATTAGATAAGAAAGGATATAGGGTTGCATTCATATATGGACAAGTACTTATGTGGCCCAAAGGAAAATCAATTCAAGATGCAGCTGTCATTGGTGAAGAAGAAGGAGGCTTATATAAACTCAAGGGACATTCAGAAGAAACCCTTGTTCATGAGACCACTAGCCCAAGTGAATTATGGCATAGGAGGCTTGCTCACATCAACTTAAAATCACTAGCCCATGTGAGAAAAGTAGTGACGGGATTACCAGATTTGAAGATAGATCATGAAGGCATTTGCAAAGGATGTGCAAAAGGAAAGAATATCAAGAATCCATTTCCGAAGAGTGAGACAAAGGCTAAAGTTACGCTGGAATTAATCCATTCAGATGTATGTGGTCCAATTCCCTCCACATATTTGAGTGGTTATGAATATCATGTTACATTTATTATGACTATTCAAGAAAGACATGGATATATTTCTTGAAAGCAGAGGATGAAGTATTTGGAAAATTCAAGGAATTCAAAGCCTTGATAGAGAATTATTCAGAAAGAAGAATCAAGACGCTCAGAATAGACTATGGTGGAGAATATACTTCAAAATATTTTGAAGCCTTTTCTAAATAAGCTGGAATCAAGAGGGAACTAACTACTTCCTACAATCCTCAACAAAATGGTGTTGCGGAAATAAAGAATAGGACCATTATGGAAGCAATGAAGACAATGATACATGATCAAGATATTCCAATACATCTATGGGTTGAAGCAGCAAGGACGGTTGTTTATGTACATAATAGATTATCCCATAGTTCCCTTGGATTCAAGACTCCAAAATAAATGCTCACAGGAAAGAAGCCTGAAGTGATCCACCTCAAGATATTTGGTTTCCCAGTATATGTTCACATACCAAAAGAAAAGAGAACCAAGTTGGACCCTTCCGGAAATAAGGGAATATTTTTTGGATACTGTGAAGTCTCCAAATCCTTTAGAATATACATTCCAGGATTCCATCACATGTAGATTAGTAGAGATGTAACATTTGACAAAGAATCATCTCTCAAGAGATCCAGAAAGTGCCATCATGAAGAAGTATATGAAGAAGATGTACCTCCTAGAAATGTAGAAGTTGCACCCTCCCGTGAAGATGAAACACCAGAGGACCATGATATGCTAGAACCTCAAGAACCTCCCACTATGAATATGTCACAAAAGATAAATCCTGCTTCGGAAAGAGAAAATATACAAGAAGCAGAGAAGCATGGAGCTCAGAAGGATCCACAAGAGTAGGCAAGAAGCCAAAGCCATTTTCCAATTATGCGGCTTTTATGTGTCATCTTGTAGATCATTAACCTACCAGTTACGAAGAAGCTATACAGAAGAAAGAATGGGTAGAAGCAATGATGGAAGAATACCAATCAATAATGAAGAATGATGTTTGGGATATAGTTCCCAAACCAGAAGGAAAAAGTGTGTTATCTTCCAAGTGGATCTACAAGATAAAGCATGCAGCTGATGGAAGTATTGAGAAATACAAGGCAAGGTTTGTGGCTAGAGGATTCTCTAAGAAAGAGGGAATTGATTATGAAGAGACATTTGCGCCAGTAGCAAGGTACACTTCCATTAGAACCATCATGGCACTTGCATCCATGATGAAGTGGAGTTTACAGCAGATGGATGTGAAGACATCTTTCTTGAATGGTTTGATTGAGGAATAAGTGTACATAGAACAGCCACAGGGATTTGAAGTGGAAGAAAGACGGACTCACATATGCAAGTTGAAGAAGGCTCTATATGGATTGAAGCAAGCTCCTAGAGCTTGGTATGGAATGATAGATACCTTTTTGACGAGCTTGGGATTTACTAAAAGTAAAGCTGACCCTAACCTTTACTTTAAGGTTATGGATGATGAACTTGTCATATTATTGTTGTATGTGGATGATTTATTTCTGACAGGAAATGAGAAATAGATTGTAGAGTGCAAGAAGAAGCTTGCTGAAGAATTTGAGATGAAAGACCTTGGATTGATGCATTATTTTCTAGGTTTGGAAGTATGGCAGATCCCAGAAGGAATCTTTCTCAACCAAGGAAAGTATGATGTAGAAATCCTAAAAAGATGTTATATATTGGAATGTAAATCCATGGCCACACCCATGGATATCAGCCTGAAGTTGTTAGCTGATGAATCTTCAGAGTTAGTGGATGTGACTCAGTACAGACAAATTATTGGGTCGTTGATGTATCTGACGAATAACAGGCCAAATATATGCTTTTCTATGAACACCTTGAGTCAGTATCTAGTTTCTCCTAGACGTGTTCACTTGGTAGCTGCAAAGTGTGTGATGAGGTACCTGAAAGGTACGATAGAATTTGGTCTATACTATGTTGGAGATCATGACTATAGATTGTATGGTATATAGATGCAGACTAGGCGGGAAGTGTCTCAGACAGGAAGAGCACCTCAGGTGGATGTTATTGTTTGGGATCCACCATGATCTCATGGTTTAGCAAGAAGTAGTCTAGTTTTTCTCTCAGCACAACTAAAGCAGAGTATATAGAAGCTTGTTCAACTAGCTGTGAAGCCATATGGATTCGAAAATTGATGTCAGGTCTATTTGACCTGGATTTGGATACCACAGTGATTCTATGTGACAACCAAAGTTGTATAAAGATGACAGAGAACCCTGTGTTCCATGACAAGTCAAAGCACATAGAAATCCGGTATTTTTACATATGGGATATGGTACAGAAGGTAGATATAAAGCTCCAGTATGTGAGCATTGATGAGCAAGTTGTTGATGTGTTGACTAAGCCTCTATCTCTAGTGAAGTTTGAGTACTTCCATGACAAGCTTAGTGTGGTTCGAAAGGACCTTACTTGAAAGGGGGAGCAGTGATGATGATGTTGCAGTGGGATTTTATCATCCCTGGACATTAGTCCTAAAGTGATGCGCAGACGTTTGTCTCTGTGATGTTGTTGGGATTGTATCATCCCTAGACATTAGTCCTAAAGTGATCCACAGACTTTTGTCTCTATGATGTGGTTGGGATTTTATCATCCGTGGACATTAGTCATAAAGTGATCCACAAAATTTTGTCTCCGTGATGTGGCTGGGATTGTATAATCCATGGAAATTAGTCCTAAAGTGATCGTCATACTTTTGTCTCCGTGATGTGGTTGGGATTGTATCATCCCTGGACATTAGTCCTAAAGTGATCCATAGACTTTTGTCTACGTGATGTGGTTGGGATTGTATCGTCCCTGGACATTAGTCCTAAAGTGATCCTCAGACTTTTGTCTCAATGATGTGGTTAGGATTAGCATCATCCTTGGACTTATGTCCTAAAGTAACAGGGATTGATCATCCCTTAAGTGGATCATGTGTGTTGCAGGTTATGTTGCTGCAGATGATGTTGTTACTGATTGAAAGATCAAGAGTTGTTGTTGATTGAAAGATCAAGAGTTGTTGTACATGATCGAGAGATCAAGTGTTTTTGTAGATGATCGAGTGATCGAGTGCTGCATAAGATAAAGATCAAAGATGAAGACTCAGTGCTGTAGAAGATGATGCTCTAGTACTGAAGATGTTGAATATGTTCTGGTAACTATTACAGTTACTGATGTTGTTGAAGAAAACTTCCGATGATTTATAGATGTATCACCTTGATGTTGTTGATGATTTTATCTCTTTTTTCTCCTACAGTTGATGTTGTTGTTGTCAGTAGAATACCCTTCTCATTAAGGGGGAGTGTTGAAATATTGTAACTTCGAAGAATATTCTATTGTATTTTATTATTGTAATTTATTCGGAGATGTTTTATTCCTCCGTCGGAATGTTATTATTGTATTTGGTCATTATAGAGTCATGAGGTAAAACCTCCTTTGTAAGTCGGGTCGATAGAACCCTCCAGAAAGTAACATTATATTGTTTTGAGTCTTCCTAGGTAAGTCAGACCAGTTAAGTTTGTTGGGACCGACCTAGTTAGTGAAAAATTCAAGTGGAAGATAAAGTATAAATAGGAGTGATGTGCTCCTCATTTGAACACACACACACTCACTTGTGTAATTCGCATAGGAGAGAGAGAGAGAGAGAGAGATCTGCAAGGAGAAGGAGCACTTGTTTGGGGTTTTGTCTTTGTACTTTTGATCATCTATATTGAGGAGGTTTTGCTGGGTTTTCCTCTCCTAGAGGGTTTCCCAGGATAAATCTGTATCTATCTTGTGATTGTGTTTCTTTCAGTGATCATGTATATGCTATTGTTGTGAAATTGAATTGAATACTGATGTTATCTATCTTAGCATATTGAATCTTAACACCTACAAAAGTACATGCTAATTTCAAATGAACAAAAAATTACTAAGTAACAACTTGTTCCATTAGTTTGCCACATTTTTATTAGTCACTCTTGTTTCATTTAAAAAAACAACAATGGGGAGCGGATATGGATGAAAGAAAATGTTACGAACTAACGTCCCAAGCATCACTTGACAAGGGATGATCAAAATTAATTTGTTATATGGGGAAGGAAATAAAGTAAGATGAGAGTGCAATTGCTTTAAGGTTGTATTATTGAAGAGATCAATGCAGCACTAATGATCACAACAACATCCTAGATAATAGCTCGCATGTCTTTACGTCCGCAAACATATCAAGATATTCCGGTAAACAAATATAGCTCCTTCATGTATGATCTCTTTAGGTGCCATTATATTCCAAGGGACCTATGATCCTTGGGTGGTGGTTAATCCTTTGGAAGTAGATTCGGTTGGAGCCTATATGCCACCTACTCTGGTTGAGATTGCCTACTAGGCGATCCAATCGAATTCTACTGGCCCTCATTAGGAACTCTAGTAGGATGTGAAGTTTTATTAGTATTCATCATTGGGAAGTTCATATATATTTTACATCAAGTCATAAAATTAGCACTTTATTTATTTATTTACTACACAATAATGGGTAGCCAAATAAACAATCCAAGTGTCCCAACCATTTGTAATATGCCCACAACTCGATCCCTTCCACTTCAAGTCCATTCTGAACTGCCACGTTGATGCCATGCACCCATTGAAAAGTTCAAACCATGCAACTGGAAGCAGCATGCCATGCCACCTTACAAACGCTGAGCGAGCACATGTATTTCCATTTGGTTTACAGAGAAATGTGGTTCCACTAGGCCGTCCATGGAGACCATCGCTCCATAGGTCGATAATGATCATGTATACCATCTCCCTAATCTATAAGGGCCTTTGGTCACCACTATCATCACTAATACAAGCTCCCCATCTAGCTATCACAATGATGCAAGGGTCTTAGGGTTCTGCGAGTTCCACAAGTTATACACTCACGGGATTAGCATTCCACTATTGTGTTCGTGCTCTCTGTGCTCTACAGATTGCATTCCCCATGGGGAAACTATTGAACAATTGTATCATAGATAAGTAAAAAATGATCGCTTTCTATATTTGTGCAGAATGTTACAATTATTGTTCATCTCTGCAAGTTATTATTGTTCATCTACTCCATATATGATCCAGGTTTGTTCATTATCATAACAGTCCTGTCATTAATTCCAAGAGGAACTAAAGCTTGTTGAGACATACATTTTTCAAAATTGATAACCTCATGGCTGTAAATCGCATTAAAATGGATTTGAGTCATGCTGTTTCAATACCTCATGGCCAGGAATAAAAGTAGTAGGAAAGCATGCCTCCTACAAGTGAGAAGTAGGGACAACTATTCTGGCTGGCTCTCACTGCCTGAAAGAAAAAATCTCATATATAATGGGTTCATACCAATCCCTTGAGTCGTTGAAAAGCGACTTCTACGACTCATATCGCCAACGACATTTCCAGATAAAAGTTGGAGATATATAAGAACCTAAGGAGTCTACTAATTCCCTGAGATTGGAAGATGTGACCACTACGGAGGATATCGAGCTAAAATATAGACTTTCGTCTCTTTCAATAAACAATGTAAAGCAGTGAATCCGATAAATCTAACAATTATTGTCATTCATTTGGCTTCACAGGTTCAAGATTCACTTTCTTCATCGCATTCTAAGGATACCGAGGATCATCCCCTTCTCACCAAACGAGATTAGGATGAATCATATGTTTGGCCTGCAGTCATTTTGCCATAAGATTGCTCTGCCTGATTGTCCTAACATATTTTCTTTTTGCTCCTTCGCAAGACGTTTAGTACGGAAGATTGCTATCAATTCGTGTAAAATTGTATGAATATAATATATCCCATAGATCTTCTGCTTTTCAGGTGGGTTTCCTAGACAAAAACGTTGCAGGCTATAATGAGGCTCGCTTGCACGACCACATTCACCAAATTCACCATATTCACCTGCACGACCGCATTCACCAGATTGCTCTTCGTGGCCTTGCGGATACAGAGTTAAATTGGATGAATTCATAGGCTAATGGGGTGAAATATCCATCTGAAAAGCTCCTTTCCTTCGCCATTGAACAACTGCTTTCAGAATTATATATGGCCTTTCCTTGGCCTTTGAGTATGGCAGTGCAACTACCAGAGGATGCACACATGGACAACATGAAACAACCACATGGAGAGCATGCAACAACCACACATGGCCATGAAGAATAAGAGGGCATAATCTTGGGTGGCATTAAATGTTAGAAAAATAATGATAGCATTATTTCAATAGTATGGTAAATATGTGCAATTACATTACAAAATATATGTAATGATTTAGGAGATAAAGCCTAAGTAATTTGGCCGAGCCTTGGGATGAGGCTAAATAAGAGTAACACTAGCAAGCCACATTAATATTAATAATATGGCTTATATAGGTCGATCCGCTTATATCAACCACATTTAAACAACAGATATACGCCAATCGGCGTATATAAGCCATATTATTAATATTAATGTGGCCCCGGAATTAAACCATATTAAACCATATTAATTTAATTTAATTTTTAATATGGTATTGTATTGTATTTACCATAACTTAATTTAACTTAATTTAATTTAATTGTATTTAATTTAATTTAATTGTATTGTATTAATTTAATTTAAAATAATTGTATTAATTTAATTTAATTTTTAATATTGTATTGTATTGTATTGTATTTATCATAACTTAATTTAATTTAATTTAATTGTATTTAATTTAATTAAACCATATTAAATCATATTAATTTAATTTAATTTTTAATATGGTTTAATATGTTTTATTTAATTTAATTTTTAATATGTTTTAATTATTTAATTTAATTGAATTGAATTTAACTTAACTTAATTTAATTTAATTGTATTTAATTTAATTTAATTTTTTTAAAGAAAATAAAATAAATTTAATTTAATTTAAAAAAATAAATTAAATAAAATAAAATAATTAAAACATATTAAAAAATAAATTAAATAAACAGATTAAACCATATTAAAAATTAAATTAAAATTAAATGAAATTAAGTTAAATTAAATTAAATTAAAGTATTTAAATTAAATTAAGTTAAATTAATTAAATTAAATTACTTATTAATTAAATTAAATTAAATTAATTAAATTAAATTAAATTAAATTATGATGAGTGACATGTTTGATTTAATAATAATATTATTATTTAATCTTACTTATTCATATTTATAATAAATATTTTTTTTATAATAATTATTTAATAAAATAATTAATAAATGAATGAATAAATTATAATTAAATAAAAAATAGTAAATAAAAATGTTAATTTTAATAGTTATGATTAATATTTAGTATTAATATTTATTATTCTTCATCAATATATATTAATTTATTAACTAATAATATTTAATAAAAAAGATAGATAAATAAAAAAAAAAAAAAATTGATATTAAATAAATGAAGAAATAAATGAAAAATAAATCAAAATAAATAAATATAAGTAAAAATGAGCGAATATAAGTAAAAATGGCAATGGAAAATAAAGTGAAGTAAATTAAATAAATAAAAGGAAAGTAAATTAAATAAAGTAAAAAAATAAAATAAAGTCAAATGAAGAATTTAAAAGAAAAAGTGGAAATAAATAGAGTCAAATAAAGAATTAAAATAGAATAAAAAATACAAAAATAAACCAGTGGAAACAAAATAAAATTAAAATAAAGGAAATTAAAAATAACAAAAACAAATAAAAGCAAAGTAAATAAATGGACTAAAATAAAGAAGTAAAAGAAAAATAATAAATAAATATAAGTGAAAAAAAATTAAATAAATAAAAAGTCAAATAAATTAAATAAAAAAATTAATAAAAATGTTATTTGGAAATAAACATCAAAAGAATTACATATTAAGTTAAAACAAATTAAATAAAAATATTAAAACATATTAAAATTTAAATTAAATTAAATAAAAATTAAATTAATTTAAATTAAATATAAATATTAATATTAAAACATATTAAAAATTAAATTAAATAAAAATATTAAAACATATCAAAAATTAAATTTAAATTAAATTAAGTTAAGTTAAATTAAATTACTTAATTAAATTAAAATAAATTAAATTAAATTAAAAATATTAAAATATATTAGAAATTAAATTAAATTAATTAAAATAAACTCAATTAATTTAAATTAAATAAAAATATTACAACATATTTATCATATTAAAAATTACATTAAATAAAAATATTAAAACATATTAAAAATTAAATTTAATTAATTAATTAATTAAAATAAATAAATAAATAAATTATTTAATTTAGTTGGCTAACCATGGTTATTCATGGTTGGGTAACTTCAATTCATGGGTAAATTCAATACAACCCTCACTTCAAGCTTGACTTCAATCCAAATTTGTCTAAAGGTTCACTTCAATCCAAGATTGACTTCAATCCTAGAGTTGCTTCAAGTCAAAGTAGACTTTAAACCATGGTTGAATTAAATACAAGGTTGACTTCAATACATTGTTGAGTTCAATCCAAAGTAGATTTTGTACCATGGTTGAATTCATCCCGTAATTAATATTAATATTAATGACTTCAATCCATTGTTGACTTTAAACCATGGTTGACTTCAATCCATGGTTATTCAGGGTTGAACATGGTTTATTATGGCTGACCATTGTTGACTATGGTTATTCATGGTTTCCTATGGTGAATGATGGATGACCATGCTTGACTATGGTTGACCCTATGACTGACTATTGTAAACCCTTTGGTTGAATATTTTTTACTATTATTAACCAACTATGAATGACCTTAGTTGAATATTGTTGACTATGGTTAACCATGGTTATTCAGGGTTGAAAATGGTTTATTATGGTTGACTATTGTTGACTATGGTTATTCATGGTTGGCTATGGTGAATGATTGATGACCATGCTTGACTATGGTCAACCAATAGAATAATAATAACCAATGGTCAATCAATAGTCAACCATGGTCAACTATTGGTTGACCATTGGTCATCCAATTTGGTCAACCATGGTCCACCAATGGTTGACCATGGTTGTCCAATGGTCAACCAATGGTCCACCATTGGTAAACCAATTTCAACCAATGGTCAACCATGGTAAAGCATTAGTTGACTATGGTTGACATTAGTTCACCATGGATGACTATGGTTGACATTAGTATACCATTGGTTGACTATTGGTTCACCATGATTGACTATTGCTTGACCAATGGTTGGAAATTGGTTGGCCATTGGTTATGGTTTACCATTGGTTGACTAATGCCTAACTATTTGTTGACCATGGTTGATTTTTGGTTGGCCAAGGTTGACTTTGGAAGACCATGGCTGACTATGGTTGGCCATCATTGACTTTGGAAGACCGTGGTTGACTATCGTTGACTCTGGCTAACCATGGTTGACTTTGGTAGACTTTTGGTTCATTGTGGTTGAATTTGGTTACGGTCAACCACGAAAAACCATAGTGAATAATGGTTAACCATAGTAAATGATAGTCAACAATAGTAAACCATAGTCAACAAAAGTCACCCATGGTCATCCAAAGTCAACCATAATCAACCAAAGTCAACTATGGTCAAGTAATGTCAACCATAGTCATCTCTTGTCAACCAAAGGTAACCATCATCAACTTCAGTCAACCAAAGTCAAATGGTCAACCAAAGTCAACCATGGTAAACCAAAGTGTACCAAAGTCAACCATGGTTAAAGTCAAATATAGTTTTGGTTGACCATGGTTGAATATTGTTGAATTTGGTCGAATATGGTTGATAACAGTTGACTTTGTTTGACTATTGTTAACTTTGATTGACCATGGTCGACTTTGGTTGACATTGGTTGACCATGGTTGACTATGGTTGGATTTGGTTGACCATGGTTTACTTTAGTTGATCGTGGTTGGCTTTGGTTGATGATGGTTGACTGTGGTTGAATATGGTTGACTATGGTTGACTTTGTTTGACTCTTGTCAACCTTTGTTAACCATGGTCAACTAAAGGAAACCATGATGATCCAAGTTAAACCATGACCAGCTAAAGTCAACCATGATCAACCAAAGTCAGCAAAAGTTGACCATGGTAAACCAAAGTTAACCATAGTCAACAATGGTCAACCAAAGTCAACCATGCTTAACCAAAGTCAACGAAAGTCAACCATGGTCAACTTAAGTCAACCATAGTAAACTAAAAGCAACCATGGTCAACTAAAGTCTACCAAAGTCAACTATAGTTATGGTTGACCATGGTTGAATATTGTTGAGTTTGGTCGAATATGGTTGATTATGGTTGACTTTGTTTCACTATGGTTAACTTTGATTGACCATGGTTTCCATTGGTTGACCATGGTTGACTATGGTAGACAATGGTTAGATTTGGTTGACTAAGGTTGACCATGGTTTACTTTTGGTTGAGTGTGGTTGACATTGGTTGATGATGGTGACTATGGTTGACTTTGTTTGATTATTGTTACCTTTGTTAACCATGGTTGACTTTCATTAACCATGGTTCACAATGGTTGACGTTCATTGACAATGGTTTAGTTTGGTTGAGTTTGGTTGGCCATGGTTGACTTTGGCTAACCATGGTTGACAATGATTACCTATGGTTGACTTTGGTTGACAAATGGATGAATTTGGTTGGGTATGGTCGACCATGGTTAACTATGGTGGACCATTGTTGACTTTGGTTGACCTTGGTTTAGTTTAGTTTACCTTTGTTAACTTTGGTTGACCATGGCTAGCCATGGTTGACTATGGTTTACTTTTTTTCCATAATCAATTATTGGTTTACCTTGTGTGACTTTTGAATATGGTTAATAATGGTTGACTATGGTTGATTTTAGTTGACTATCATTGAATTTAGTTGACTTCAGTAGACTAATTGACTATGGTTCACCATGGTTGATCATGGTTGACCATGGTTGAATTTCATTGACTTTGGTTCACCTAGGATTGAAGTTAATTGACCATGGCTGCGTTTGGTTGACTTTGGTTGACCATGGTTGACTTTGGTTGATTTTTGGTTAATAATGGATCACTTTGCTTGACCATGGTCACTAAGGTTGACTATGGTTGACCATGGTTGACTTTAGTTTACTTTTGGTTGATTATGGTTGACCATGGTTGACTTTAGTTTACTTTTTGGTTGAACATGGTTGATTTCAATTGACTATCCTTGAATTTGGTTGAATTCAGTTGATTATGGTTGACTTAGGTAGACTAATTGACTATGGTTCACCATGGTTGACCAAGGTTGACTTTGGTTCAACATGATTGACATTAATTGACCATGGCTGCGTTTGGTTGACTTTGGTTAACCATGGTGGACTTTGGTTGACTTTTGGTTAATCCGGGTTCACTTTGCTTAACCATAGTTCACGAAGGTTGATTATGGTTAATGATGGTTGACTTTAGTTTTATTTTGGTTGACTTTGTTTATGGTTGACTTTGGTTTACCTTGGTTGATTTTGGTTGACTATGGTTGACTTTTTGTTTTCTTTGACTATGGTTTGCCATGGTTGGTTGTAGTTGACCATGACTAACCATGGTTGACTTGGGTTGACTATGGTGGAATTTGGTTGACTTTGATGACTTTAGTTTACTATTGTACGATTTTCTTGACTTTGGTTTACCACGATTGACTTTAGTAATATTGTTAACCATGGGACCATGCTTAACCATGAAACCATGACTTTCATTTACCACCGTTGAATTTAATAGTCTTTATCATGATTTATTTATGCTTTGATAATTTTTTTATTTTAATAGTCTTAACATTAATGTTAATAATAATGGTATTAGTGTTATTATTAATATTTTAATATTAATGATAAATTATTAATGTTGGCTTTAATGTTGATAACATTAGAGTTAATATTAATGTTATTCATATCTCATATAGCCAAAATTAAGATGCAACAATGTAGAAATAAAACATTTAATAAGTAATAATGTAGAAATAATGTTTCAATATTATGTCAAAATGTGAAAACCATGAATAATAATTTTATAGGATTGTTTTTAAGAGTTAATTATTTTATAAGGTTATAAGGATATGTTTAAGATTAAATATAAACATTAATGATTATTTTTTCTAATATTAATATTATTAATACATTAACATTAATGTTAATGGTATAAGAATGAAGATTTGATCTATAATCTTTATGAATTTTATGAGTAAATATTCTATTTTTGTAAATTGAAAAATAATAAAAAATTTGCATACCTATTTTTTATTCAAATTAGATATAAAGCATCATATAACATTACCACACAATAAAATCATAAATCCAAATTAGATAGAAAGCATCATATAGCATTATGACATAAATAAATCATAAATGGGTTGTATGTATGTTTTGAGATATAATAGAAGTGCAATTTAAAGAATATAAATGTGAGTTCATAAATTAAACCTAGGATCAAAGTTTGAAAAATGAATATTTAATGTTGCATTGTGCTATGCATTGTTTGTGACAATTACTTTGTCGAATTTGTTTTAAATGAATGAACACTTTTGAAAATTAAATTTACTTTTATAATTATTTAATAGTATTATAAATAATTATTTTAATTTAAAAAAATTAAATCATATTTATATAAAAATATTTCGAATCGAATTTATATAAAATGATAATTAACTAAATATTATTCACATTATATCCTCTTTTTCATAAGTATTATTGTAAAAATAATCATAAAACTTTATTATAGTTTCGTATCATAAAACGTTATGAAATAATAAAACATGTAATTTGATATTATATCTTTTTTTTTTTAATTATCGATTTTTATTTTTTATTTATTTTTAAGAGAAATATGGATATGATTCATTCCATAAATTTGGAGAAATGTTTTATTAATTTCTTTTTATTTTTTTCAAATACAACAAATATATATATATATTTCATTAGAGTAAATGATGTATGATTGAGTTTGGTATTTTTAAATAAAATAATATTACTTGTTAAAAATTGAAAACAATTTCACTTTTAATAATAAATTAATAATATTTCTATTAAATCCAAAGTGAATCTTTTCTATTTGATTTATTAACATGTACTTGAAATTTTTAAATAGCATTTCACTTTTTTTCATTTAATAAAAACCATTAACAAAATAAAAATAATCACAGCCATTATTAATTTTTAACAAAACTACCTTAAATAACAATAATCCTTTAAATAATATTTTCTTCATCATCATATGACTTACACATTAGCAACCTTATGAATTTAAAAATTAATTAGACTTACGTATTTACAATCTCACTAATTTAATACTTCTATCAACAAACTGAAGTGACATATTAAGTTCGAACCATTTGAAAGCATTAATTTGTCATCGCAAATTTCAATCATAGCCATTATGCATTCCAGTACTTCTTCATCATACTTAATTCCAGGTTCGCAGTCGTCAAAGACAAGCTCGTCGATTTCATAGCTTTCTATGTCTTGAGAATGATACAAATCAATTTGGCAAAATTCTCGAGTCACCAGTCTGATAGTAAACAAAGCCAAGCCATCAGTTTCAGCCACCATATCCTCAGTCCCAGTTCGACAGTCTGCAAAGCCAAGCTCATCAGTTTCATAGCTTTCAACTTCTCCAGAATGATAAAAGTCAATTTTGAAGTCTTGAAAGCTTAAGCTAATCAGTTCCGGAACTTTCAAATTCTTCCGAATGATAGAAAACAGGATCATGTGAAGGTTGAACATATTCGGGGCAGTTGCAGCAAACTGTATTGATCAATTAATTAAAGAATGCCAAATTGTATTTATCAGCCATGGTTCAGTTACCACAAATAAGTATCTTTTATGAAATTATGTATATTTCTTTTTTAAAACCCAAATTATAAGTTATCACATTAGTGTGCCATTATTAATTTTTTATATTAATAAGTTATCACATTTTCATGTGCAATAATTTATATTAATATGTAATATTAATACAATCCTTAAGGTGTCCAATATCTACATTTTTGTGTCCAATTATTAAATTTAATTAATTTTAATTTGTATCAATAAATTTTCACATTTTAGTGTGCAATATCTACATTGAAGCAAGTGTTGAAATTATTACCATTCCATTAATATAAAATGTCATTAATAAAATATTAAGAAATTATCTATATATAATTAAGAAATTTAATATTATATAAAAAAAAAAAAAAAAAAAAAAAAAAAAAAAAAAAAAAATCTTTAAATATAAATTAAAAAACTTTTATATAAATATAAATAAATAAACAAAAACCTATATTAAAAATACAAACTAAATTACAGTAAACTTATTTATAAATTTATATTCATTTATAAAGTATCTTATTTGAAATGCTTTAGTTTATCTTATTTGACGTCTGCTAAGCATTACTAACATATGAATTGATTACCACTGCATACATACATCCAATACATGTATGCATGTGAATTGATTACTACAGCATACATACATATAATTTGATTACGACCACATACATATATTCTTGTAAATCTTGGATACATGTCTACATATGAATGGATTAAGATGGCATACACATATCCAATACATGTCTACGATAAACAATATTTATACCTTTTTTAAAATGTAATTACATTAAAAACCATAAAAACATTAAAAAACCTACAATGGATGAATTGAATGCTTGCACTAATTTTTTCAGTCTCTCTTCTATATCGCTCGCTGCTTTAGATATCTTCACTCCATATTTTCAATAGCTAACTGTCGAGAGAGATCAGTTAGAGCAACTCGGATGACTTACAGTGTGCTTCTTCAAGTACTCCAAGACTCTATTTTCTCTGAAGTATGATTAATAGCCATCCGAAGAGCTGGCGAAAAAGCCAATGATTTCAAATCGAATTTGAAAAGACCAATGGTAACGACTACAAGATTATGCTACTATCCAAGATTTACAAATGTATGTTAGCATGGAGGAATGATTAAAGTATCTTATTTGAAATGCTTTCGTTTATCTTATCAACGATTTAATGCGAAAATATGATTATGTTTTTTAAAATTATAAAATGACAGTAATGAATCTTTAGACGTTGAGCCATAAATCTTCCTAATTCAAGTTCGATTCTTCATATCTCATAAGCTTGACATTATTAACATTTTATTGTTATTTAATTAAATTAAAAATAAGAGTAATTAGGTGGAATTGATGTTGAAGCAAATGTCGGTAACCATAGAAAGGGGTTGATTAGTGAGCATTGAATTCAAATACGATATTGAGAGTGACACTTGAATTGAAAGTATGTATGGTAGAATTTTCTTTATAACTGGAATTCCCTTTTTTCCCATATTGGAATTTCAATTTCAAGTATCTCTATCGACAAATAGATAAACCATAAATTTATAATTTTTATTCCCCTCAATGGATGCGTACATGGCAACTTGCAAGAATTGATCCAACCGGGAAACGTATCAAGTGGGAACTGGGATCCCTTTCCATGGTTCTGTATTTCTGCATCCATGTTCAAGATAATGAAAAGGCGTCGGTTTTCTCCCTCTGGAATTTGAAGATGCTTTCAGTATACAAAAATGGGTTGAGGTTAATTTTGATTTGACTTAATAATTGTTCATCCCTGTTCATCATTTAAAAATTAAGGCTATCATCTCTGGTTTTGCCGTGCATGAGAAGGATTCAATCAACATAAATGACAACATAAACATAAAATTTATATGAATTTATATGTCGATGCATCTTCATATTGACTCTACCGGACAGCCACTATTATAATGAAGCTACCTCACGCGTTTGAGGATATTTGTGTGCAGCAATGGCTCTACCTAGTAGTATTCCTGTTTTACACCTAGTAATAAAACACATCAAACCTCAAATGCATCTTTAACTGACAGTGTAAAGGAATGAATTTCAAGTTATCATAAATTCATTTAATCTAGCGATAATAACAATAAACATAATATCAAAAACCTATTTAATCTCAGACCCCTAACTTTATATATCAATGCAGATGACAGATTAAAGATCCAAGTTAAAATAAATATTAATACCCAGATTGTGGATGATGAAAAGAAGCTTCTGTTAAAAAAAAATAAACCCTTCAAGAAAGTGAATACCGGAAAGTCGGAATCAGCGTTCCTGTATATGCCTTCACGTCTCTTAAAGTAGCCGGGATTGAGAGCTTCAGCTCGGATCTGCAGCTCGGATTTTAACTAAAACCTGGCTTAGCAGGGGCTTTGGAACAGGAAATTCCCCGAATTGAAAGACGTATATGGATCCATATTCTTTGTAGAACCAGGCCTTCTGCTTTTTTACTCCTATCTTGTTTCAATGTGCGCTCGTTTGTTTCGTTTTGATATGATCGGCGAACCAATACTGAGAGAACCATGATAAAGGAGACACTGGTATGTTGGTGTGTATTTGTAGCGATAATTAGCCCGCTGTCAATTGAACAGGAAATACTAATCTCCATGTTGAATTGAAATACTAACCCTGTGAAATACATTGCGAAGAAGAACTAATGCGAAAACCAAAAGAAAAAGAATTGCAATGGAGAGGGGAGTGCAAGCGTTACACTGAAGAGGAGCTAAGCACGATGCCAAGTGTTAAAAAGTGTAACCTGTAACCAGTAACCAGTTCACCTAACTTATTAATATTAATAAATGTGTGTCTGCGTTCTTGATTTGAAGACACAGCGCAGGTAGAGATAGGCTACGATTCCTTCATGGTTATTCGGGCGTTTCAATCGTTTTGTATGGCCACAAAACGTGGCCATTACAATGGCCTTTACCAAGCAACGCTTACCCAGCGTCATACCACAAATAAAAACCCACCCAGCCAAGAAACACTTGGCATTTGAAATTGTTTTAATAAATTATTTGATATAACCAAGCGTCGTTTCGATTTAAAACTGCTCGTGAGTTAACACAACAAATCTGAATGCTTAATTAATGCACCAGACAAAGCATATTCTGGGAACATTAAAATCTGGCCGTCGATTATTAAAAAACTAATAAATCACCCACCCATCCCCCACCCCAAAAGTTAAAAGAAAACGCCTATCGACGTAAAAATTTTCATTAGTCAAGATAAAGTTATCGTATATAATCAACCAAAAAACTTTGGTTAATTGTGTGAAAATGCATAAAATTTGTTTTGGTTCTCGTGCAAAAAACGACGGCAATCCGATTACTAGAGTCCCTGCGAGCCTGAAAGCAGGGACTATTAAGAGTTAAGAGGATTGCAAATTTACCTATAGGGAAAAGCAAAATGTGTACTTGAAAGGTGAACAAGTTATGGTGTAGTTGCATAAAGAGAGGTTCTTATTATCATAAATTGAAATGAAGGGAAACTAGTCCATGTGGAATATTCATAGATAAATGAAATGCATATTTTCTATATGTTGCCAAAGAATCTGACATCAATCCCATACTTAAATTAGAGAGAATTAAATTACACTAGAAACGTTTCCTAAGAACTTATCATAAGACAACATAGATTGGATAGGAGGATAGCATTAGTGTGTCACATTTGGAAGTTAATTTTATACGTAGTTTCCTCGTGGGAACCATGATGAAACTTTATTAAATAGTTATTCATTAAAATGTTATGATTTTTTTAGTCCCTGCCATAGGAAGGAGACTATATGTTCCGGTTGTTTCTATTTATTGCAATCAATATATTTTTTTTTTCTAAAGTTAGATTAATGTTAACATAAAATTTGTATTTTTAATTAGTTAGAAAAAATAAATTACTATTTTATAATTGGACAATAACCTTGAATTGACTATTTTTTCTCATTGCGCGACATTAAAATAAATAAAAAAATAGATAAAAAATAAAACCTTGCCTTAAAACTTTACCTGAAACTTCATGCTCTAACTTACTTGTCGTGCAAGCAATCGCCTGCAATTTATGAGGGCTGCAACTTCAGATCAAATGATTCCATGCATAGATTTATGTCTGCATGCAGTTGAATGCATGTCCTCCAACTGTAGGATAAACAAATTTCCATCACATGGCTCCATTCTACAAAGCTTGGATGGGTTGTGGAGTTCGATGACAACATCAATTTTCACAAAGTATTTTGGCAGGAAGCTTTTGAATTGTACTAGATATTGGAATTGAATCAACAAACATTTATGTCCTTCTATTCCAGTGATGACAGGAGACTAGAAGCAGAGTTGCAGTGTGATTTCTTCCGCCATTTCCATGGCCGGAATTTATCTTGATCATATGGCGAGGGAAACAACGGACGTCCAACGCCTTGCACAGTTTTATGAGGAGGTAAGATTTCCCTACTTTGCTTTTGTATGAAATTTTTATTTATACAGCTTGATCCGAGGCATTTAAGCACATGTGTTCTGTATATATCTCTGTAACATGTTTTAGGGTTTCAGAGAATCAGACTCCCAATTTCAGAGATTTTGAGGTTGTATGCCTTACAACTATTCCACCCTTGTTTTCTCTACGCATTATTCAAAAGAATCCCAAAGCAAATCTGCCTGAAAGCCCACAGAGCGCAGTCCCTGATGTCAAGTATATATATATATATATATTCTTCTTAATTTTTTCTTTCAGTATTGCAGTGATCTTATAAAGCTTCTATTGAGGTTGTGTTTGTTTTTTGATATGACAGTGCTCGTTTTATGAGTAGGAAGGATCCTTATTAACTTCATCCCGAGTTATTAGGCCAAAGGATACACGGAGTTAAAGTAGCCAAAATTCACTTCACTTTCCTGAGTTATTAGGCAGGATGGAGGTAAATTTGAACCTTGCATCTCTTTAATGTAATGCATGTTGTCTACTGTTTTCTATGCAGCATGACAGTCTCGTTACTTGGTTTTTGTCTATGCTTTTTTAGTAGTATAGGTTTCTATTTTTTTCCCTGCAATTAAATGTTTTTGAATCTCTCTCTCTCAGCTTATGAGGATGTTATCTATTGGTTAATTATAGATGAAGCTCATTTATATCAAAATGTATTTTCTTCACTTTTATTCTTTTTTGTTTTCCTACAACAAAATATTTATTTTAAATAAAATTTCAGGTGGGCTTATTCTATATGCTTGGTATTGGGTTGTTCATGAAATCTCCATCCACATTCCAGCAATTTGTTTTATGAAAAATTCTGGTTTGTTTTATGGGTCTTACATTTATTTAGTTTAAATTCAACGGTTTTTAATTTTATGGGAACATCTGCCCTGTAAGCAAATTGATTTTCGTTTTACCTTGGACATCGTTTAAATTGTATCTATGATATAGAGTTGTTGATGAAACATATATTTTTGAATTCAAAAAACAAGAACATGTACATATAGGTTGTTTTATAATTGCTATTGCTATGTCTATGGAATGAAACAGATATTTTTGAATTCAAAAAACAAGAACATCTACGTATATGTTGTTTTATAATTGCTATTGCTATGTCTATGAAATTAGGGGAAAAAACGCAGATATATATAGTATATTGGACTCAGTAATTGCATTGTAAATTGCATAAGCTATAATGTTGTGTTGATGGATGCAAACAACATCCAAAGTTTCAAAATTGCATCAGAAGTGATTCCATATATGGAATCAATTTCTCAATCAATGGTCTATATTGTCTAATTCTATTTGCTGATATAGCTTATGCTATCAGGCCAAAGGAAAAATAAAAAATTATATAGCCTATTCAATTTTTTTTTCATTTGTAGAAATGTTTGCTGGAAATTATAGATGATCAAATTTGCATATAGCGCAGGTCAAAAGAACAAAAAGCAACCAAAGCTGAAAAATGTTGTCCTTTTTTTTTGGTGTGAAGAAGGCCCCATTTACTATTGTTGTCTAGTTTATGTCGTATCAAAATCGATGTAACTGCTCTTGCACATTGCACAAGCCTACAGTCAGAGCAATGAGCAAAATTTCAATGGTGCATATATGGCAAAAGTTGTGCAAAGTGGTGTTGTCTGTTTACAAAGCCTACCAAGAAGAATACAACAGTAAAATAAAGGGACAAAATAAACATATCAAGTTTGTATAATGTTTTCACAGCAGCAAAATTTGCAAGGAGTTGTTTTATTTTTAGATAACAAACTAGGATCGCAAAAAAATATAATACGTTATTTTTCTAATTTGCATCAAGGAAAAATCATCTTATCTATGACAATGGTAAATAAAAAATTATAAAATAAATTCTTGAATGCTCTTTGTGGAAGCCATAATTCAATGTGCATGTTAACATTAGGAAAAAAACACATGATTTGATACAATTGTATTTTGACAAGTCTATTTGCAAAAAGAGTAGTTGCGATTCTTGTTGCTTGCCACATGATATAATTTCTAGCCATAGAGATCATGCAATTTATCATAAGAATAAGTAGTAAGTAGAGAGATAATGCAAATTAACATATAGCTGTGTTAAGTACATATGCAATGGAAATATTGCACAGGAAGGAGATAAGTTATTTTTGCAATTACAATGTTATTGGCAAGGATGGGCCATTTTGAAGAGAAACATATGGTCATTGCTCAAAGAGCGTGGGCAATTGTAGTGGCTCTAGTTTTGTGTGATTGTGTTTGATAGGTCATAAGATAGGATAGAATGTTGGCATTTTTGTTGTTTGCGAGATGATCTAATAGCCAACCACAAAGGGCATGCAGTCTATGATGTATATGGCTAGCATGCACACAGGCAATGCAAATTATATGGTATTAATTGACCGTTGGTATTTTGATGTACTTTTTTAGGAATACGAGGAAGATAATGGTACAAAGTACCTTTTCCAGCCTGTGCCCACTCCTGTGCATGTTCCTCTGCGTGTGCATGCCCCTGTCTTTGATGAACACGAGCAAAGACAGATCCCATCATCAAAGAGGAAGAGAGACTAGGATGATGACACAGATGACAGTGATGACGAAGATGAAGATGATAATGATGATGAGAGACCAAACAAGTTTTTTGTTGTAAACTTTTCCTCTTATATAGAAGCAAATTCATTCTTTCCTTGTAACAAATGTAAAGTTCCAGGATATAGGAGTGGGCATAGAGGGAATTGAGCTTTTGTTGTTGTTACCTGGTTTTTGTCTAATTGTAACTTGTCATGTGGCCTCTCAAAAGTCTTGGAAAGAGCTATGCTCAGCCTTAGAACGAGAGTAACACGTTTCTTTGAAATTATATGCAGAGTTGAATCAATATGGTGGGTGAATTAACATGTTATATTTCTACATTTTAGCATTTTAGCATTTTAGATTTTTTTTTTCATGTGTGAGTCAATTTTCACCATTATTTTGTATGTGGTAGATAAGGTATTGTTTGTATGATGTTTATTTTTATTTTAATGGAAAAATGTTTTGGAAGATTTTATGTAATTATAAATCCATTTTAATTTAAAAGTAATGATTAAAATTTTGGATTCATATTTGTTTTAAATTTTAAAAATTATTATTAACTAGAGTCATTTTGGTTTACTAATAAATGCATAAAAAAGTTACAAAATACTACTAATTATAAGTTTATTAGCAAAAGTATTTTAAAAAAAAATTAGATGCTGGCAAATTGCTAACACTTATATATAATTATATGTCCATATGTAAAAAATAATTATAATATCATAAAGGAAAATTATATGTAAATATGTAAATAATAATAATATTATTATAATGAAAATGTATGCCATAAAATATTATGGCAATGAACTACTTTTTTGAATGATTAATAAAGAAATTTTGATTTTTTATATTTATTATAATGTAAAAAATGAGATTCTATATATTAATTAATTAATTTATATTTAAGATTTTATTTATTTAAAAAATTGTTTTTTATTCTTATATATATATTGATTTTTACATTTAATGAATCACGTGTAAGGCTTAAAATATTCACAATTTTTTTATTTATTATCAATTCATATATTAATTTACAACACCTTTGAAAAAAAAAAAATAGTAGTCTATTTATTCAAAGTTTTTGGCTTTATTTTGGTAAAATCCAAATTTTTACTTTTTTAAATTGTATTTTTTAATCCATAAATAAACTCATCACCCTCAAATATCTCATAGCACCCAAATTATGCAATTTTCATAGCTAATATATATATGCTAAGATTTTTTATAACACCCAAATTATGCAATTTTCATAGCTAATATATATATGCTAAGATTTTTTAAAGATTTCCACCCAAAAATACAAACAACTCAGCAAAAATTAAAAACTTAGAATATTTAGACTACACCATTAAAAAATAATACTAAAAATAATATTAGGTTTTACTCCTAGCCTCCACATGTATCTGATCCTTGAAGGGCCATAATGGGAAACGTTGTCACATACTTGGGATTTGCCTGGCTTTATCGATCATGAACAATTTCTTGCAGTAAGCTCTGTTCCATTGATGTTGTGTATACTAGTACCCATCAATGGCCGGCTCCCGGGCTCGGGATAAAACGCAGCTTTATTTTTTAGATTTAGGCCGGATCATCTGCATGTGACCGACCCCCGGGCTACGCTTGGATTTGGATTATAGCCATTATAGGGCGGCTCTTCATCTTAAAGCTCAGTGGTCGCGAATAAACGATATGATATCTGATCAGTGTTAGCAGATCGAAGCTCGCTGCTTGCAGAAAAGATAATCGATATGATGTCTGAGGGAGAGAGAATGTGAGTCAGTATGAGAAAGCGAGAACTCTCTGAGATCTGGAAGACATGGATGGGAAATATGTTGTGCAGTGCGAATAGTTGTAACTTTACAAGCAGTGGAACCTCTTGACCGCGTTGTCCGTGCTTTTTTACTTTCTTAATAGTGGTCCACACGGCACAAGTGTTGACCTCTTTGGCTCACATAGACAGCGGAATTGCGACACGCCGAAAGCGAGGCAATTAATTTACCAAGAAGGAAACTAATAAACCTAATCTTGTAGGTTCCACTAAATTGATATGAATATGGTGGAAACGTAAGGAATGACATAAAATTAGAACCTTTCCAGACTGTCCAATCGACTGGGACATTTGGATACCAGGTTTAATGTTGGACAAAACTTAATCAACGAGAATATGATTACCATCAAGATTTATTAATTCTGACTCCTGAATCTATTTAAATGATTTAAAATTTGGTCAGACTTTCCAATAACTATGAACTCTACTTTGGGTCACAGTTTCAGACGACTGTAATACTTTTTATTGGAAGTTGCGTAAAGCGTGACGACTGCAGGGGAGCAGTTGAGAATTGACGCATTGGAAATTTGGAACCACAGTGTCCCGTCCATTCATATTCTTTCAAAAGCGTCGTATTTGGGTGATGGAACTAATATCAGCTGCTAAATTTTCAAATATGTTCGAATAAGCGGTTATCGATATAACTTGTAGTGCCCAAAGAGTTTTGTGAATAGAATTACAGGTCAAATGTCTGAATGCAAATGAAAGTTCATGCATGACCTCACCTAGTTAGAGAATTTTTTGTCAAATCTAATAAGCCGTTGTCAATGTAACTTGCAGCCCAAGATTCTTGTGAAGGCGATTACCAGTCAAATATATGAATGCAAATAAAGAATGATCGAGGTGGGTTGCACATGAAAGTTCACACAAGATCTTACTTACTTTGAGAATTTTCGTCGGATAGGGAAGTTTTTGTCTCGGGATTTGCATATGGCGGTGTAGTTTTCCTTGCTGAAATGTGAAACTGGCTCTCTTTTGTGGAGGGGCTTTCTCATTTTTTTTTCACTTATAGGGGGTTTTGTACTTGGCTATTTAAGTAGGCCTCATTGTCTAGATCCAATTTTCAATTTTTCATATATTTAGTTTTCACATTTCACTTAAGGGGTGTTAGTGCACACACAATTGTTTAAGCTTATTTAGGCTAACTTATCCATCAAGATGGTATGCTTATATACAGGTTGGTACACACCATTTTCCTAGTTGGCATGTCAACAAATTACAATGTGAACGTTTCTCGATTTCTTATAAAAACAAGTGATCTATTTCTATTACACAAGAGAGTAATATATGCAGATTGTTGTTTTGTTATTTGTTATATTCATGTTGAGGCTCATCTACAATTCAAGTTGACCCTAGATTTCTACACAGTATTAGAGTGGGAACTTCCTACCATGAAACAACACCATCACCATATGCATAAACATATAACTACTAGATATAACCTATCTAAACTCCCATGTAAAAAAAACATAAAAGTAGAAAAGTAGATATAATAAGCAACAAAGAGATGTAATGTCCCTTAAATATGTAATATAATTTTTTTTTTTTGTATGTGGTAATAAATCCTTAAGACCTAAGGTTCATTAGAATTTACTTCAGTAATGTATAACTTTGTTAAGAATAAAATGTACCCTGTCTAGATTCCTATTGTCGATTGGTGGTTTGGTAGTTTATAATGCTTAAGAGATTTGTTTTTCTGACGAATACCTGTATGTCCTATTCTGCTCTATTTATGTGCTTCATACTCTGTTAAATTTTCATATAAATTGCTTTCAAGTTTCTCACAGATAGGATCATATTTTAGATGATGGGCATCCTTGCCTATAATTATCATTTATTACTTTGAAGCGTAACTTTATAAATATATTTAGGATGTTCTGTTTGTTAGTTAGGGTATAAACATTTAACTTAGTCCTTTTGAATGGATATGCAATAAGTGGATAATTATACTTTTGATAGTATGTGTGGAGTAAGGAGGGTTCTCATTAAACCTAGCTTACTTAACTCTCCCGGAGCTAAAACATAATGGATATGGTTGTAGGTGTCTCTTAACAAGTCTAATGCTAGTTTTTGGTGGTTAATATCAAGGCCCTAGGTGCACAAGGTGGTGTAACTTCATTTTATACTAAGGTTCCCAAGTAATAAACCAACACTCTCAAGATAATGAAAGTGGTTCCTTACTATAGAGTTTGGCATGGAGAGATTTCTCTTTTAGTGGAGACAGCTGGGTAATTAAATAACCCGCGTGATATTTCCATGGTGAGGGTGCCACGATGGAGGTTGGGTAAAAACCCTATCCTTCTCGACTTGCTCCCAAAGATGTTTGTTTTGGTTTGTGCGTGGGGGGGAGCAGAGCTCTTGACTGTTTCATGGATGAACCCTGCTCTTGACCTTAGCAAAGCTCATGGTCTACGCTTTCCTAGGCTACTGAATGTCACTACAACCAAAATAACTTCAGCGTGGTAAGCCTCTTGTTTACTTCCAAAATGATTCGCAACTCCTTGTTGTCTGATTCTTTCATTACTATCCTATTCGATGCTTAAATCGTAGTCTCATTTTCCAGTTTATCTTACTAACTCCTTGCTTGTGAAATTGTATGGCAGGTGGTTACCATATGGATGTGCAAGGAATAGGAAGTGGAAAACGCTTGGGCAAGGTGAACACCGGCATGCTCAGCCCTAGTAAGCCTAGTTCCATGGCTACCCCTTACTCTCCCTCATGCGATAATGGGTTTGCTGACAGTGTGGGGTAGATGTAAGGTTTGCACTGTGTTTCTGAGTAAGGCATTTTTCTTCAGGGAGGTAGAAGGCGATGGAAAAATCATAGCCCTAAGAAGTTTTGCTGGGCATACTCTGTTTATCTAGAAGCTCTGTAGGTAGTAATGTCGTGTGGCTACTATGCCCAGAGTTTGTAATAACTATCACAAGTCTGTAATGGTGATTTTGTTGAAGGTTTGAACAGTTGGCCAACTTGGCCCTCGGCCTGTGGTAAAAGAGGTTTTGTTCAAAAACTCCATCTGGAAAGTATAAATTTCGTTTTAAGCAATGAAACGTTCTGAGAGATGTTTACACTCTGTTCCTTAAATTGGGTATTCTGTTTTAAAACGTTTTCAGGTGAATCTGGTTTACCAATGTTGTGTTGGAATTACCCTGTAATGGAAATACAATCGTGTTAATACTTCTTCTGTGTAAAGGTAATTAGAATATTTTTAGATTGCTCCTTTTGTGGTTTTATGTGAACTCCGTGGCTCTTCGTAATTTAATCTGTTTAAGGGTTTGAAAAGTAAAATGATCAATGTTGTGGCCATGAAGTAAGAACCTACAGGATTCGTGTTGGTCTACTTCTATTTTGGCTGTGCGTTGTTTTTCCTAAAGTGTCTCAGCGTTAGCTTCTACGGAGGTCTGGGAAAAGCCTACATCTGTCAATGGTATTCTAATCAAATATTGATAAAATAAGTGTGATTTTTTGGAACTACTCGTAGTTTTCTTTTGAGGCATAGGATGCAACTTTTCAACGATGGTAAGCATTTCTCCAACCTGTAGGTGTAAAGTGTTGAGTTTGTTTAATTGGGCATTGGTTTTATTAAATACTTGTCTGCGTTTGTATGGGCAAGGCCCTGTTTAAAGTTTTAAGAAGAATATTGATGATGCAAGCCCTGTAACGCCTGCTTGGTTAATTATTAGTAGTTCTTTGAACTCTAGATGGTTCTGAAACTATTCGTCGTTGTAAATGTAGAGTGGGAAGTATTTGTTCGACGTAAAGAGTGTGATCACAAATCCTATAGGTGCTTTTCGTATTCAAAGTTTGGATGCAATGTTTCATTAATTTTTTTATGATTTGTACGGGTAAACTTTTAACCCTGTTAGTTCATTTTCTTTTAAGGGTAGTATGGCTTTCAACCAACTCTGAGTGTAGTGTTTAGGAAATCAACGTAAGTCTTGGGAACGCTGATAGCGTGGGTTTGAACCTTGTGGGATTTGATCCGTTTTTTAATTAACCTAGGGTACTCTGTGATACCAAAATCGATTTAATTTTGCTTGGTTTGGAAGATGGCTTAAAAGTGCTAGGGATTTTAAGAAGAAAAGATCAGCGTGTTTATTTTTATTTTGAAGGAACAGAGTAAAACGTAGAATCGTATACGTCTCTCCAGTTAGTGTATTTTAAGTTGTAAGATCCTGCTTGGATGATATGCTAAGTCTTTAATCTAGGTAGAGCTATAGCACGCATTTTACTTTGCTTAGAGCGATCCTTGTCGGCAATTGACTCTACCCTAAATTTCTTAAATAGGTTGATTCATTATTTACGTTTAAAGGTTGTTTATATAAAAAAAACTTGAGCTCTATGAATTCCTGTGTTGAGATCCTGTGTATGATGTTTTTGTTTGCTTTGATGCCTATGCTAAAATAATTCGAATGTTGAAAATGATGTTTGAGAAATAATTTAACTTAAAATTTATGAGGGGAGTAAACCCAGATTCTTGAATTTCTTGGAGCTTCAAAGGTAGAATTTGGACTTGAGTGTTTTTGAATAAGTTTGATGAATTTAATTTCCTAGTTATAAAGAGGAAAGAAAGGACCTAGGTTTAATCTTTAAAACATAACAATAAATAAAACTTTGTAAAGACAAATCTAGCTAAACAATTTCTGAAGTAAATCCCACGTACCATGACGAACTAATTATGTCAATGGACCAACAGTGATAGAAAATTTATTTTAAAATTCGTGGGGAACAATTTGCAGCTTTCAATGGCAGTTTAATAATTATATAGTTCATCCTATAAATGTATCCAAGAGAAGAAATAAAATATGAAAAAAGATAGAGGGTAAACCTCTCACATGGATTTGTGTGGTTTGTAAAAGCACTGTAACCCTGCACACTTCAGATACAAATTAATATGAAATAATCTGTGTTTTTCTGACCTATAGGATGGTAACCAGGTAACTTTAGAATTTCCACGTTCCTCCCAACCTTGACCCGAAACCGTTCCTGGTTCTTAAATCGGACCCCCCCGAGCTGGTTCCAACATGCAAGAAGATCTAGGAAACCTAAGGCAGAAAGCTGATTGTACTCAATCTCAGTATCTTCCTATAACAGGATTTGGGACAATTTCTCTCTTGCTACCATAAATAATGATAATAAGATCGATCCCTCTCTTTGGAAATGGTTCTTGTATTTATAGGAAATATTTGGAATGGGAAGTTGAGTTAATATTATTATTTTTAATATTATCTTCAATTCAACTCTTAGTTTGAATCATATAATATTGGAACTTTTAAATTGATATTGGAAACTTTTATTTTTATTTATTTAATTTATAAGAATAATATATGTATAGGTATAATCCATTCATGTGGATACCTAGACTTTACTTTATATAACTTATGTGTCTTTTATTACTCCCATATCTTTATATATATATATACACACATATGTATATATATATATATATATACATACATATACATATACATATACATATACATATACATATACATATAAAGATATTATATAAATATATATATATATATATATGTATATATATAACTATGTATACATATTACTTTGTACATAAGTGAGGCTCTGATATAATTAATCACTTTGATTAATCTGAGTATTTACATAGCATTATATCTTTGATGCTTTATTAAATAAGGTAAACTCATTTGACAAGGACTATGGTGGGTTTGGACAGTCGACTAGGTTAGGTAGCCCTAGATTTTCTTGCATGTCAGATTACCTCGTATTTCATGGTAGTATATTTCGGTCCGTGATGAGATATAAATAGTGATTCAATTAATCCTTTGAATAAGTATGATGACTGTGGGTGCTATTCAGAGCCTTCTAAACTCAACACCTTTAACTAAAGTAATCCCGAGTGCCATTCAGAGATTATGCTCAACACTCTCAAATGGGCATTACGCTAGTGCAATTCCAGAGCTTCTTGCTCAACACTAGTACTAGGATGTATTTGTAAGATACACCTGGGGATACAATGGCCAAAGCTCTGATGCTCCAAAGCTTATGCTCGACATCAAGTTGGAGTGCTTCAGGTCTTATTCCCAACACTCTATGTACATTGGGGCTTACGCCCAACACATAATAAAAATCACTTATGTACATAGGGGCTTACGCCCAACACATAATAAAAATCACCTATGTACATCGGGGCTTATGCCCAACACATAGGGAATCCATGTACATCGGGGGTTACGCCCAGTACATAGGTCATCCATGTGCTCCATAGCCTACGCTCAACACATAATAAAAGGTCAATGTCTCAGGATATTACAAGAGAAGACAAAAAATTTATGTGGTAATACCCCAAGGTGGGGTAACATCTACAAAAGCAATCATTCGTATTATTTAGAAAACTCCTCCCATTATAATAGCTTGAACACACATGTATGGAGTTCAAATGGGATCCATAAAACTCTCATACATATGAATAATCTAGCCGAAGGACCCATATGGTCCAAGCCAACAATAAATATCATAAGCTGCCCTCCAAAATTCACTTGATTCAAGACTAATGGCCTCAATTTATAATAACCATGACAAATTTGGACCGTTGATCACAAGGCACAATCAAGGGTGGAGATGAATAAATCCATAAAGATAGATGATAATCTCATAAAGAGATAAAGGAGAAGTAGTGGATAAGAGTGACTTGGTGATGTGTGCCAA
Organism: Larix kaempferi; assembly: GCA_027924585.1. Taxonomy (NCBI): domain Eukaryota; kingdom Viridiplantae; phylum Streptophyta; class Pinopsida; order Pinales; family Pinaceae; genus Larix; species Larix kaempferi. The sequence continues at coordinate 46,982,516 of BSBM01000493.1, forward strand.
TGTTACCTTACAAATAGGCCATTACCAAATAACTCCAAAAAATTGTCTCTATGTGCACATGTGTGCAATATTACAAAATCTTAGTGAGGCCATGTTACATATTTAAGCACCCCATTAATGATGCTATAATGATCATCATTATGGCACTAAGTACAATATTACATTAATATACTAGACAACATTAAAACACATTCTAACAAGCAGTTGGTCCCACTTTAGTAATTTGGGGTCTAGGACCATTTGCAACACATTTGAGGCCTCAAATGGTCATTTTTGGGGTCAAAATTTTGCGAACAAAGTTTTCAATCTCTCAAGCTTGTTCTATACATCAACTTTCCAATGATGTAAACACCACCTTAATCAGCGTTCATATGTGGAAGTTATGCTCCTCTCATGTTGACATATCATGGTGATCACCATGATAAAAAGTGGATGTCATTTCAATACACATTACTCACACATGTGGTGTTAGGATATCTCATCATTCACTTATGTACTTTGCATGCATGCATGCATCTGCATGCTGCCCAGTCATTAGTATGGTACCTCTAGCACCTAGTCCCTAGTCTCCCAGCACTCGGGAGCTACTTTCCACTCAGATTTAACCCTCCTATCCTGTCATGTGCCCAGTTCTCACCTTCCACTGAAGAAGGGTGCCTTTCTCACCTACCAGTCCAATTTACTTCAGTTTTCCACCAGTCTTTCCTTGATTTGAGGCTAGATTGACTCCTCACTGTTGTTATCACTCCAATTGACCTCCGATGAGACATGACTACCTATTCTGAGTGCATTTAACTCCTCATGCGCCCTCCACTAAGCCTCCATCCCTATATTAGTGCCACTTACCATCATTTACACTTATTACACTCAGTTAGACTCAGTTAGATTCAGTTAGACTCAGTTTGACACTTGTTTGACAGTGCCTTGTGCATTGATGACCACCACCGATTGATGATGAGGAATCCTAGTTGGAGCCAAGCTATGCCATGCAGTATATTCGAATGACCTCCTTGGCTAATTTGAATTGCTCACTCATTGTGACAGTATTGTATTGTAATTCTACCATTCTGGATTATAGAGCACTGATGCATCTCTCTTGCATAGTTTTTACTCCAAATTTTTTTACATCTTTGTGATTGATATTCTTGTTCAATAGATTTTTTGTGACTAATTTTACATGGTATCAGGGCCATTGCAGTGACAAGATCTCTCTTCTACAGGTGTTCTACATGATGATTTGAGTGAATTTGCTCAAAATTGTAGAAGTTTTGGCATGAAAGATCTCATGTGCATTCGCTTATGTGCATGCAAAGCTGAAAATACACTCCAATCCACTCTAGAAGCTTGATTTTTCCACATAATTCATGGATTTGATACATTGGACCCATTCAACATTGCTTGATCTCCAATCCCAGGTGTGATGCAACTCTAAAAGGGTGGATTGTTCGACCTTACTGTTCTTGTTTTGATTGTGATTTGTAGGATACTCTTCTCCATCAAGTGCATTCGCTACCTTGTGATTTGCAGGTTCTCCTTCATCAATTGCACTCATTTTCAGTGATGTATTCCACTTCTTCAAAGCCTATGCTAACTCCTTTCAATTATTTTTATTGGAAAGATGACATGGAGATAATATTGTGCTCAAAGGGGTACTATAAAGTCACCATGGGCCTCGAATTGGAGCCAAACACTCTCATTGAAAAGTCAAAATACTTCAATAAGCTTGATGAAGCTTATGGTCTTCTTTGCCTCTCCATCTCCAAGGATCTTCACTTCCATCTCAATGGATTGAAGTCTCCAAAAGCAATGTGGGAGCAACTTGACAAAATTTTTGGCAAGCAGGACGAGCTTAGAGCCTTTCAATTAGAAAATGAATTGATTGCTCTTAGTCCTGAGAATTTTGAGACCATCAATGAGTTTTTCACAAGATTCAAGCACTTGTCATTGCAGTTGAAGAAAAGTGGTGTTGTGAAAGAGGATAATCATTTGATCCTCTCCATTCTCACAAAGCTTGGGAAATATTACTCGGTATTTGTCTCTACTTTCAATTCCGGTCGGCTGACTACCCTAAATTGGAAGATTCCTACCTTGAATCCGTTACCAAAGAGAATGACAAGTTGATTCAAATGGGGTCCATAAACTCCAAATATTCATCCCTATTTGTTCAAGGATCCAAGAATTTGAATGGAAAAGGAAAGAAAAAGAAAGAGAAGCCCAAATTCAAACCAAACAAGCAAAGAGAGAAAGGTAAGCAATCGGATGCACCATCCGGTTCAAGGAACAAGAAGAAGGGTAAAGAGGGTAAAGAAAAATCTAAGTGTTCATATTGCAACCATGGCTTTCATCCTGAAAGTTCATGCATGAAGAAAAAAATAGATCAAATGGTCCTCCTTTTGGAAAAGAATAACATATGCCTTCCTGACAGTGCACGGAATAAGGATAGAAATGATGATCATGAAAGAGGTCAAGCACTCATGGCAACTGTTTCGAAACCCACCACTCTACTTATAGATTCCGGTGCCTTGAATCATATGGATGCAAATATTGACTCCTTTTCTTCATTTGATCCAAATAGCTCCATCCCCATCCATTTGGGAGATGACTCAAAATTTTGTTTGAAGGGCAAAGGTACCATCCATGTAGAGCATGGAAGCTTCCAAAATGTTCTCTATGTGCCTTCCTTGGCTTCAAATCTACTTTTTGTGGATCAAATGACACACACCTATGAACCGAAGAAAGTTACATTCAGCCCTAACAATGTTGAAATTTCTGATATCAAAAGTGGAAGACTTATTGCAGTCGGAAAGGCAAACCACACTACAAAATACTATGAGTTTTCTCACTTTGTGCCACTTGAAAAGCCCACTGCTCTCCTCACTCATGGAAACGAGGTTAGTAGGATTTGGAATGAAAGGTTTGGACACCTTAATTACAAGTATTTTCTGCTGTTACAACAGAAATCCATGGTTGATGGTCTTTCGCAACTCCGTTCCTCAAAGGGAATTTTCCCTGATTGCATTGTTGGGAAGCACCCTGAGCACAGGTTCGACCGCAACAAAGCTAGCAGAGCTTCTACCATTTTGGGCCTCATACATTATGATATCAGTGGTCCACTGCCAAATATGTCCATGAATGGTTCAAGGTATGTTTTGAAATTCATCGACGACTTCTCCCGCTTTACTTGGGTATTTTTTCTCAAAAACAAGTCAGAAGTGCTTGGAAAATTCAAGGATTTTAAGGATTCTGTTGAGACCGCCACTGAGAGCAAGATCAAAGCTCTTATATCTGATAATAGCGGAGAATACATCAAGACTTAGTTGCTGCAACTTTGTGCCGAAAGTAGAATTCATATCAAACATACAGTTCCCTACACACATTAGCAGAACGGTGTAGCGGAAAGGAAGAATCGGTCACTGAAAGAGATGGCTACCTGCATGCTTGATTCAAAAGGTTTGGATGCAAATATTTGGGCTGAAGCGATTAATGTTGCTGCATACATTCAGAATCGAGTTCCACATTCATTCATGAAAGGTAAAAATCCTTTGAAGCATTCTTTGGTCACAAACCGGATGTGTCCAATTTGAGGGTTTTTGGCTCCACTGCATGGGCTAGAATTCCTTCTAATAAGAGGAAATATTTGGATCCACAAAGTATTGAATGTATCCTAATAGGATATGGGGAAGAATCAAAAGCATATAAACTCTGGAATATCAGATCCAAAAAGGTATTCATAGATCGAAGTGTGAAGTTTGAAGAACCGCTGCCAGATCTGAAACTAGTTGAGGAGAACACTGTCGATCTGCACCCTCCACAAGAAGAAGTTTCAAGTTAGTATGAATAAAGCATTGGATCTGATATCTCTGATATTATATCAGAATTTGATGTACATGACATATCAGGTTCATAATCATACCATAATCATCCTCCTCAGTTGCCAAAGTGGGCTCAAAACACTCTACAATTTGCTGCTCCAATCATTGGAAATCCTGCTGATCCAAGGAGAACAAAAGCAGACTTTCAAAGAGAAGGTATGGCTCTTTCATATTCTGATCCATTATTATCTGAGAAATTTTATTTGATGATTGTTTCAGATCCCAAATCATACTATCATTCCCATCGAGATCCACGATGGAAAACCGCCATGGATGAAGAGTACAGTTCTCTTCAAAAGAACAATACATGGGAGCTAGTTTCTCTTCCACCTAGAAGAAAATTAGTTCAATGCAAGTGGATCTACTGCACGAAGGTTGCTGCTGATGGTTCTATCAACAAATACAAAGATAGTCTGGCAGAAAAAGGTTTCTCCCAAGTCCAAGGTGTGGACTACACTGAGACTTTTGCACCGGGTGCAAAGATGGATTCCATCCGCCTAGTTTTGGCCATTTTCGCATCCAAGCACTGGGAAGTGCACCATATGGATGTGAAGAGTGCTTTTCTACATGGAGACCTTGATGAAGAGGTATATATGAAACAACTAGAAGGATACATATAATATCCATCATTAGTTTGCAGATTGAAGAAATCTTTCTATGGATTGAAACAGGCCCCTAGAGCTTGGTACGCAAAGATGGACTCCTTCCTTCTTTCTCAGAATTTCAAAAGATGCAAATCTGATCCTAATGTGTACCTACAGCAATTTAAAGGTAATTTTTTTATTGTTTTTTTATATGTTGATGATCTTCTCATTACTGGTAGCACTCTCCTTACAATTAACAAGCTGAAAACCGCTTTAAATCTAGCTTTTGATATGAGTGATTTGGGCTTGCTTAAGCAATTTTTGGGCTTGGAGATAGCTCAAAATTTTGATGGGATAAAATTATCTTAGAAAAATTATGCTAAAGACTTTCTATTAAAGTTTAATATGGTAGAATGTAAGGCTGCTCCATTTCCATTCCTCTCAGGAATCAGTCTTGAAGAGGGAAATACTACACCACTTGTAGATTGCACTATGTATCGACAGTTGATTGGTTAACTTCTCTACTTGATACACTCAAGGCCTGATATATCTTATACCGTGAGTGTTGTATCAAGGTATATGCAGCAGCCCCATGAACTTCATTGGCGGGAATCCAAGTGTATCTTGTAGTATGTGCAAGGTACGAAACATTTTGGCATACATTATGCTGCAGATTATGAGCTAGATTTCATTGGTTTTACTGATTCAGATTGGGCAAGTGATAGCATAGATCAGAAGTCCACTTCTGGATATTTTTTCATGATTGGACATGGGCCTATTTTCTGGTCAAGCAAAAATAAGGCAGCCATTGCATTTTCTTCAGTAGAGACAGAGTATCGAGGAGCAGTCAATGCCTGCATTCAGGCAGTTTGGTTGCATGGTATTCTTTCCGAGTTTGATTTTGGTAGCACTACTTCAACTGTCCTATTTTGTGACAATCAAAGTGCTATTAAGATATCCACCGATCCAGTTCAGCGGTAGAGGACCAAACACATTGAGATTCATATGCACTACATTCGAGAGTTGGTGCATGATCGCACCATCATTCTGCAATATTGCCCTACCGATGAGCAAATTGCAGACATCTTCACCAAGAGATTCATTGAGAAGAAGTTCTCTTACCTCCGTTCACTGTTGGGGGTGGGTTCCATCATGGTGGAGACAGATTAGATCCATTTTTATGTTTAGCTTGAGGGGGGGGGCTTTCTTCCCACTGGGTTTTCCCTCTTTCCTCACTTAGCTTATTTTCAGCATTTTTTGGATTATTGTATTGGGGTGACCTTTGGTCTCAGTAACCAAGGCCCTACATTTTATTTTTTACATCATAGTATAGCTTGAGGGGGGGTGTTAGGATATCTCATCATTCACTTATGTACTTTGCATGCATTTTTCATGCATGCATGCATGCATTTTTCATGCATGCATGCATGCATTCTGCATGCATCCGCATGCTTCCTAGTCATCAGTATGGTACCTCCAACACCTAGTCCCTAGTCTCCCAATACTTGGGAGGAGCTACTTTCCACTCAAATTTATCCCTCCTAGTCTTTCATGCGCCTAGTTCTCACCTTCCACTGAAGAAGGGTGCCTTTCTCACCTACCAGTCCAGTTTACTTCAGTTTGCCATCACTCTTTCCTTGATTTGAGGCTAGACTGACTCCTCACTCTGTTATCACTCCGATTGATCTCTGATGAGACATGACTACCTATTCTGAGTGTAGTTAACTCCTCATGCACCCTCCACTGAGCCTCCATCCCTAGATTAGTGCCACTTACCATCAGTTACACTTATTACACTCAGTTAGACTCGGTTTGGCACCTGTTTGACAGTGAGTTGTGCATTAATGACCACCACTGATTGATGATGAGGACTCCTAGTTGGAGCCAAGATATTCCATGCAGTATATTCGAATAACCTCCTTGTATAATTCGAATTTCTCACTCATTGTGACAGTATTGTATTGTAATTCTACCATTCTGGATTATAAAGCACTGATCCATCTCTCTTGCACAGTTTTTAATCCAAATTGTTTTACATCTTTGTGATTGATATTCTTGTTCAATAGATCTGTTGTGGCTAATTTTACATGTGGATCTAGGAACATGTGGACTTTCATGATGATTATAGAGGATTCAAAACCTTGATCCTAGTCAATACTTGAGGCATGAAAAACACTTACTCTAACCCTATACACCTATGAGGACATGTTAAATATTGGGACACTATGAAATGAATGTGTCTCATTCTTATTGTACTTGTTTATTGTTCAATAGTTGAGCATACCATTTAAGACTGCAATATTGAAGCATAAACAAAGTATAAGATCCTGTAGTAGCCATACTAGCCACAATGTCCATGGAAACTGCGTAATGAGTGCACTTTCTTTGTTTTTACATTTCATAATTGAGAAGAAATGAGCAAGGCATAAGCCTTATCTTCTAGTTAGGTGTCTCCCATATTGGGTTTTCTGAGAATACATATTGTGTTCCTTGTGTGTATGGGATGTTATTTTCTTAGCTTATTTCTTTTGAGTTTCAGTGTATTTCAATATTTTGTGTGCTAAGCTAGTGATATTAAATTTGAATCTAATTAACACACTACATAATAAGATATTTTAGAATATTGTAAGCTTTTTTGTGATGAACTATTTTAGTGTAATATCTAGGGAAGTTTACAAATTATACTGATGTCAAAGAATCTTTATTGGTTTTTTTTGTGGAAATTTGTGCAATCCAAGAATTGGAGTAAGAAACAAGCCTCATAACATTAGTCGTGGCAGAAGAGTATAGTAACAATCCATGGAATGAGTCAACATAAATATTTTCAAATATAAAAGGACAAGTCATTGACAGCTCTCACAATATGGCCATCCTCATGGTGAGTCTAAACAACATTATCATGGTGACTCTAAACAAAATTAGGTAACTTCCCCTTTTTTGGTATATCTAAAGCATAAAGTGCTTGACCTACTCTCTTTTGGATTTGGTAAGGACCATAAAACTTGGGTGCAAGTTTATGTTTTTTGTAATTTTTGAGCATGTTTTGATTTGACAATTGGAGTAAAAAAGAACACTAAGCCACCTGCTTCAAATTCATAATCATTTCTCTTCAAATAATCTTGTTACTTAATTTGGTTCCTTGCTTCCTCAAGATCATATTTAAGAATATGAAGGATTTTTCATCAAAAGTGGCTAAGTAGTTTTCCACAATACAAGATTTGAAATTAGTGACAACATACTCTTTTATTGATGATGGTGGATATCCATGTAAAGTTTAAAAGAGAGGACTCATCTTTGCAAATGTGTGATAAGTGTTGTTGCACTGCTATTCTACAAAAAGTGTCCATTTGTGCCATTGTGATTGACAACCAATCACAAAATTCCTTAGGTATCCTTCTAAGCACTTATTACCACTTTGATTTGTCCATTTGTTTGGGGGTGGTACGAAGTGCATGGTTAATGTCCAGTATCTACTTGGTGAAACAATTTCTTGGGCCAAAAGTTGTGGTAAATTTGGGTCCCCTATCAGTAACGATAACCTTGGGAAATCCAGGCAATTTATAAATATTTTTCACATAGCTATCAAATATTTCACTAGATTTAAAACTCTTGGTGATATTCCAATAAAGTGGGAATATTTGGTAAATCAATATATGATTAAAAATATGCTATCCTTCCCCTCTCAGGTATGAAGACATGTCACCTTCCCAAATTTTTAGTATTTATTTTATTGCAAGAACATTATGTTAAATTATAATTACAAAGTTTTGTAATTATGACCAAATCTGGTCAAGGATGATTGTAATGACATATTATTATTATTTAATAAATTAAAAACAGGAGACAAACACCAAGGGAACTGTTAAATGAGTGTTCACTGAACCACTAGGAGGAATGGAAGTTGTTAGAATGCATGGGACAGGTGTCAGCATTTGCACTCCACCACTAGTTGTTGGTTATGGGACAACTACCCCTAAAATTGTGGCATTATCCTCCAGGTGGGTGGAACAAAGCTATTAGCTCATTAATGACCATGTTAACCACTAAAAAGGCCTAGGCAGCCTAGAGAAGGCAATTCAAATTGAGCAAGGAGCTCCATAATGATTTTTCTACAGAAATAATTCCTCAGTGTATCAGGTGACCACTGAGAGATTCGAATAGGGAGGCTAAGTGGATGTGCATTGTGAGTCTACTGAAATTATTCTAAGAAGGAAACCAGAGGTGTTGGTGTAGGTCTCTTTGACTGCTAAGTCTATATGACTGGATGATCTACTTTGTTGCTGTAAGTGGATGACCTAAAGCTTCTACAGATTCTTCTTCCTAGTGGTTCAGTGAACAGGATCGGCGGTCCTAAGGCAAGTAATTTGGCTTCCTTCAAGAGTAGGTTGGGTGGAACAGGCTCCTTGGGTTGTTTTTTTCTCCTACATTCATTAGGTTCTATTGTTCTGTCTTGTTTATTTACAGTTGAATGAATGAAGTTGTTTATTTAAACCTCTAACCCTTTTTATGGTTTGATAATGAAGACTTATTGATTAAATTGTTTAGTTGAACTGTATACTCTGTTAAGTTAGGATATGATAGAATAGATCTGTATTTGAATAAATAAAATTACATAATTATGTATTGTTTCCTAAGTCAATTTAGTAACCCTAAGTTTTCACTGTCAAGTAGTTGTAAATATCTATGCTGGCTAGAAACATAGTCCATAGACTTCTTATAGTTTTTGTTATCGAAACATTGTTCTATTATTATCATAACATGCAATATAATAACTCTGTAACTTTGTAAACCTAATAAATAAAAATGATCTTAACATAATCATAATACATTATAGATTACAATTAAATTATAACTGTAATAACCTTTAAATTATTTATTGATAAATAGAAATCACACAGCAGAAGTATAATCATCATGCATAGAACCAAGTCGTGGTTTAGATTCATTAATATCAATTTAAATATTATTTTAACCAACACAGAAATGCTGCGATAAACCCTAAGGGTTTGGCAGCCAAGGCATAAATCAATCCTGCATACACATTACTCACCAAAACAAACTTTCGAATCTTTTAAAGTATTACAGAATCGTGGCAAGGGTTCTAGCAACCCTGCTCGAAGCTAAAGTTTAAACTTTATCAATGTTGGACAAACCTAAACCTAAAGCAAAGTATCCACAACTCTATCAGTTCTGGGGCTCGAGTCACACTCGCCCAGTTTTTATCACAACTATCATAACAAGAATGGTTCGAGTTGCGCTCACAAAAGACCATGAATTTCAAACCCTTTGCCTCATGGTTTTGCAAAACAAATATGATTTCGAAACCATTGTTTCATATTACTTTTTCAATAACAAAACGAAGCATAAGTATTAATTTACAAATCTGTCGGAGTAGTAGCGAAATCCTTAAACCCTGTGTCTTATCTTTTCATTTCTGAAACCCTATATAATTTAAAATTGATAATTCATTCGTTTGCCATCCAAGTCTAGGGTTCGAGTGCTTCACTCACCCAGACTAGGTATCGAATCACAGTGATTATAACAACAATAGTATCGAATACATTAAAAACAACACAGTGAGTACAGTAGCAAAACCAACATTAATATTATCTGTCAAATGACTTAATAACCATCGAACGGAAGCATGCACAGGCTGTACAAACAACAAGTTTTCCAAATGCTCAAAATAACCGATTACAACGAAGGCTTGAAGCCTCAAAACTCAGACTATACATTATTTTTCCGACGGCTTAAGATCTAATATTAATTTATAGGATAGAAGAACATAATCATCTTCCGATGAATCCAGGGTACATGGATGAACCTGAGACTTACCAGGACATTGAAGTCCTCGGTGTTTATCCTCCACAGGAAATGTGACTGAGAGACCACCAGCCTTGCAATGTGTGCCATAAAACCTCAGATTAAATTCATAATGATAGTAAGAATCAAAACTTACAAGTTTAACCATTGCAAGCAACGTTAGATATTTATCTGTGGTTATTGATTTTCTGGATAAATCGTTATCGTTGGAAGGCTGAGGTCAAGACTCAAGGAATTCAAGGTTCAATTTATATCCATTAAAACGCATTGAGTTTGTGGTATCGAAACCCTGAACGACCACTTCGAAACCCTAAGAACTCACGGCCTGTCGGCCTCACTCCCAAGAGCACAACCATAACAATGAATTCAAGGGTTTTGGACAAAGGAGAGTTAACACTATCACTTGTGTGAAATCGCAGTAACCAAGAAGTGTTCACATGCCTCAAGCTAGGTCAAATGCCACCGAGTATTCCACCCAAGATCGTAGTAAATGCTCATTAATGTCGAAGTGTATGCCAACCTGCACACATTAACGTTAGTTTCCATTACTTTCCAACTAGTCATATATCATTGTAATATAATATTTATACCATTGTTTAATGATAGGATCATCGTCTAGTTGATAATTATATAAGTGTTAGGCTCGTAACCCTAACTCCAAGGTATTTCAAATAGCATTGTATTTATATAAAGGTTCATTTAATGTTGAATTGTTATATAGTTAGGTGTTAATGCAATCGATTTTGTATATCGATTTAACACTAGAATGTTTGCATACAATAGAATTCCTGACACCAAATGATATGGATTGTAACCTAGATCATAAGCAATTGCATGTTATGGGTAGAATTTTTGTAAAGTTTCTTGTACATAGAAGATTATATAATATCGTAGATATATGAATGTTAATTATGAATGCTGAATCATTCTTGTCTATTTGTGTAAAATAACAAATGAATATGGTAACACTAATACTTATGATAAGCCTTGATAATGTTAGATTGTTTAGTTTGGAATGAAATAGATAACTAATATCATAACTAGTTTAATATGTCAAAATTATCATTGATCGCAGAATTAGAAGCTAAGTTTTAGAGAAATTTTATTGTTTGGAAACGCCATGAGAAAAATAATTCAAATTAATAATAATCATGCTAAAGCTGCCCAACAAAAGTCGTAATAAAAGTTAGGATCTCACCCTGAAATAATCTGCAAATAAAATTACTGTTGGTTGATTTAATGCTGGTAAACTTTAAATAACTTCAAAGTCTGGAACTATCCTTACCTGTAACCTGCGTCAAGAGTAATAACTTTAGCCATGTAGCTAAGTGAGCCCCGGGGTGCCATAGGACCCCTTCATCGTCAGAAGAGACATGAACAGTTAGTACAAACAAAATAATCAAACATTAAGTAGCGATCTTAACAAACATTTCGTTAAGGAATGTAATCGTATTTCGGAAATTAATAAACAACAGATAGATGCATTACTATAGTTAAACTAAACAAATCAAACAGTTAATTACTTCCGCATACTTAAATATCATATTTATTGATATTATCAAAAATTTTAAATTTTACGAATTTTTGGTATGTTACAAGACATGTGATCAAATCCATATACACTTTAGTCCATTTATTATCTATGATATGGAGGGAGTGAAGGAGACCAGAGGATGTGATTGATTTGAACTTCTGCCATTGATATGTGTCAAATTCAGCCACATATTTTTGAATATCAGTATTCATTCCCTTCCTTGGATACTTTGTTTCATCATGCATTCCCTCCATTGCATAACAATGAAAAACATAATTTTTGGATCCTTTCCAAATCATTTTCTTAATTTTGTTGGATGAGAGTGTGTTGGGTGGGTGGGTTGTTGATTCCATGAAATTTTTATTTTTTCCATTTTCATAAAATCTTGATTTTTTTTGTTGTTGTAGATTTAACCTCATTGTACCAACAATGCCTGGACCCATTGGGCTCCTTTGACAATGTGTACTACCCCAATTTCAATGACATACATTGGAGATCTTATATGGTATTCATATTAGGAATTATAATGAGCATACATAATAATTAATTGCAAGAGAAATAAAATAGACAAGCAACAATTAGACACACAATATACCTTTGAAAACCCCATGAGGGGAAAAACCAACTAATGAAGATCTTCATACCTTGGCCAAAGCCAGCCAACCGGGCCAAGTGAGCTCACCCACTCACCTCCTATTACAGCGTAATTTTCCACCTTGTGAGCATCATCATTGATTGGCCTTCATTATCCATTGTATTGACTCAGATCCATTATTTATCCTCTAGGAACATAATAATTTCCCTATTTTTGTTCCTATATGCTAGATGTCCCACTACATCCCAAGTACATCACCTCATATACGCAACTTGATCCACTATAGCCCGCGTTTATACGAAGGCTAGCCCACTATAGCCCACGTACACCTAGTTAAATGGTAAAAAACAATAGAAAATTTACTTTTTACTCCAAAAAAACGGTCTTAGGGTGACCTTTGGCCCTCCATATACACCGAAACCACTCGATTCGACCTTTCATTTACCTTTGGAAGTCTATATAGTGAGATCTTATGGTGTATGGAAAGGAGGAGAAAACGAAAGCAAGATAACTCTAGTGGATTTTTGTCGTCACTTGAGTCTACACTCATTGATCCTTGTTGTTGTGAACTCTTTATGTTGACCTACCAAAATCCTTTCATAGTTTGATTTTTCCTTTGCATGGGGTATTGAAGTGGTGGAGGCACAAATGGAGAGACACAGTTCTTGGTTCAGATTGGTTGCCGACAAGAGGTCATATATTATACTTCTTGTTATTCATTAATGGAAATAATCATTTTCTCGTCTAATAGATGTTGTGAATATTGTTAAATTACATTGGGTTATATTTTCTTATGATATCATGGATCATGCTATTAATTATGCTAATGTATTTCACATGTTATATGCACTTGCTTGTATTTTCTGTTGAGACTAATGTGCAGGTTCAAGTGTAGAAGTTGAAAGCTCAACAGGGATCTACTTCGAACATTCGATTGAAGGTTGGTCTTTTCTCCATTATCTTAGCATTGTCATTTATATAGCATTGCATTGGGAATTGAGTTATTTTCTGGTAGTCAGCTCTCTGTTGTGGTCTACCCCAAGCCATAGGAAGTTTTCTCCGTAATAGAAATGGCAACTCCACTGGGGAGAACATCCATTTTTTTGGATTTTTAGGCATTTGTCCTGATTTTGAGTTGTTGTTTGTCGAGCTTCTACATCATTGATTGGCCGTCGGGATTCCCAATAGAAAAATAGCTTTTTCTGGGTTGTTTGACCTTTTTTGGGCTCATTTTCTTTTCCCTATATGTGGGTCAACCTTGTTTTGATTCCGTCTACCCGTCTCTGTCTGAACTATAACCTGCGTCTACCCACAGTTGTTCTTTGAACAATTGCGTACAACTCCAGGATTGTTTGATTTTTGGCCTTGGGTGTTTGTTGGGTTGATTCTGAGTGTTCCTGAGTCTTAGTTGTCCTGTTTCCTGACTGTTCCATGCCCTATTTGTGACCAGAAACTCCTCTTTCTTTTAGTTTTTGAGCTTTTAGATTTTTCACAATTTCTTGTTTTATAGCTCATTAGCTCAGCTGAATCTTACTGTTTGGGTCTTACTGGGTTATTTATTTGATATGCTCTGCATTTCTTTGCTGAATAGTTAGAGTTTGCTTGCATTTTTTCATTTCATTATATTGAAAAAATACAAAAACATTGTCTTTCATTTTCCTTGCATTTATAAGAGAAAATACAAAAATATTTGATTTATGTACTGCATTTTGCATCTGAGTGCTTGTGATTTCGTCTAGGACTTGCTTGTGCATTGAAAAGTTGAAGAGATTGCATTTTATTTGAAACCATTGGATTGATTGTCATATTAGGGGCATTCTCTTTCATTGATTAGATGAGTCTAGTGTTCTTCGGTTGTGCATACCATTGAGTCTTACACATCATTAGTTTCATGACCATATCCTCTGAGTAATTACAGCTATTAAAATCAATGCCTAATCTTAAAATTGATTAGAAATGATTTTTATTTTATAGGGTGCACCAACTAGCTTAGGTTTAGTGTCTTGGAATAGATAATTGTGAGTTAACAATCCAAGACTATTGAACCAACATTATGTGCCTGACGAGGGAGTGGTGAAACCCGTGATATACATCAGTGTTCTCAGGAAGCTATACTGAGACTAGAGTTAAGCACGAGGTCACGGGAGGTTGGTTGCGGAGATAGCCCTCCAATACTGGTTGAACATGGGATATATTTCCAGGATTTTTTCGTGTACTGTGGCTCTTGAGGGATCTGTACCTCTTGAGTTTCGGGCTTAGCTACCCTTCCCATACGACGGATCCCACCTGCGACTATCCCCCTGAGCATTGGTTATATTGTGGTGACCTTAGTTGCTTTACCTAGGTATTGTATAGAGTGATTGTAGTGGTTATACTCTACGTATCCTAAGTCATATAGGGGTTGGAAAACACAGTTTCCTATTGTATAGGGATTTGACCCTATGCACGTAATGAAGTCTAGGAACCCTTATAACTGATTATGTTACCTTCGGTTATAGTTTGAAAGTCTCAAGCCTCTCCTAGGCGAGACATATCGGCTGTAGTGTCAGGAGGTCCCTTGAGCCAGTCTTGTTTGTGTGCATTTGGTTGTAGTTTTCTTAGGTGTGTTCTCTTTGATCGATAGTTGGTCGTTAGGAGGCGTTCTGTTTATTTGGAGTTATCATGGAGTGAGATCCACCTCTCCGTCGGTCTCGTCGTTTAGCTGGTCTACCAACTGACGAGGTAGCACGTCCTTTTCATAAGAGACACTAGAGGATCCCCTCCAATACTTTTGATAATTACGAAGAACTTCACAACTACCTTATGACTTTTACATCTGGCACACCGGGAGGAATTCCCGTCACTCCGTCGGTGGATGTCGATAGACAGCTTGTTCCTTCCACTCCTAGAGATATGGGAGGGGAAGGTTCAGCCCCACACGTCACTTTTGCAAATTTTGGTCCATATCCACCCTCGGAGACAAATCCATCTTATGATACTTACAGACAGGGATTTCGATATGGGATGCCGGATCTTAATAACACCACGAACCCTTCGACCACTAATCCTTATTCACTTTGTATGCCTAGCCTTAGTTCGACTGTTACATCCACTTTGTCGGGTAGTCAAGCTAATAATAGCCTTGGAGCTACGGGCACTGTCCCTTCCGAGGCCGGCGCCACCCACTCTGCTCCCTCCGGGGGTGGCACAGTTTCTTCCACCCTCTCCAAGGGCGGTACATCCACTTCCGCTCCATACGGAGGTGGCACGACCTTTACTCCTCCTTTTCAATTTACGTCTGGTCATGTACCTTCAGCTTCTATGGCTGTTGGGGGAGGACCACGTCCTAGGACTGCCCCTCATTTTAGTGGGAACACTTCACATAACGCAACTCACGTTACACAACCTAACACGCATGTCTCTACACATATACCTGTGACTACGACCACGACTGCTAACCACCATGTCCCTCCTAACCTTGAGGGTGGGCACATTCCTCATTCTAGGGGTGGGCACATTCCCAACCCTAGGGGTGGGCACATTCCTCATTCTAGGGGTGGGAACATTCCCAACCCTGGGGGTGGGTACGTTCCAAACACTAGGGGTGGGCACATTCCCAATGCGGGAGGTTGGCACATACCTTACACTGGGGGTGGACACATTCCCAACATTGGGGGTGGGTACATTCCCAACACTGGAGGTGGGCACATTGCCAACGCTGGGGGTGGGCACATTCCTAACACTAGGGGTGGAAACATAACTTATAATTATGGCCATTACTCAACTTCTCCTGCTACAACTAGCACATATATGCCCCATCAATATGGTGGCAATACTCCTTATAACACAGTTAGCTATGGTCTTTATTACAAACCTCCTCAACATGATACTCATAACACATATATGCCTTCGTACCCTTAGACGGGTCAAGGTGGGGGCGGTTATCAACCATATGGTCATGGTCATGGTTCATATTATCCTTACGGTTCGCAAGGTTGACCTCTTTTGGGAGCCTTTAATCCAGTTTCAAAACCACCGCTCCCGTTTCTTGCTCATCTGAACTTGCTCAATCTTTCGAATATTACGAATGATCCGGTGTGCCATGATCCTTCTTGGCCTCCTGTCCCTACCAAGATCCCTTCTGACATTCCAAAGTTTGAAGGGAATAATGGTGAGGATCCGAGTGATCATGTTACAACTTTTCACCTTTGGTGCTCCTCGAATTCATTAAATAACGATTCTATTCGTCTGAGGCTATTTCAACGCACCCTCACGGGGGCAGCCGCGAAGTGGTATGTCGAGTTGCTCGGGAGCACTTATAGAGGTTTCAACGAGATATCTTTGGTTTTCCTAGACCACTTTCAATTTCCGATTCGCTACGATACTGGCACCGAGATTTTTTCTACCTTCCACCAAGACAAGCCATGCACATATCTGGCCACGTTCAACAATGGCGTCGATGGAAGAGGATGGTGAAAGCCAACATTCCTCCAGATTTTATGTTGGAATGGTTTCTCAAGTCTTTGCTTCCATATATTTCAAAAGATGTTTCCATATCTTGCATTACGACTGAGGAACAAGCTATACTTAAAGTCCAGCAGCTAGACCTAGCCTACGCACAATATGGCATCCTATATGATATTATTCCTGACGCATTGCAGTCGAGACATGAGCCCAAACCAGTTCCTGGACCACATGCCGACGACACTATGGGATCTACAAGTACTCGACCCATGGATTTGGTCACCACCCAAATGGAACATTTGTCTATTGGCCAATCCATGCCCGGACAAGCTCACGCCTCGTCCACTCCTACCCAGTCGTCCGATGTTCATTCTATACAGACGACGAACCCATCAGGTAACCAGTAACCTGGTGGTAAGAAGAAAGGGAGAAAAAAATGTAAGGGTGGGAATAATTTGAACAATGGAAGTAATCGAAACACTCCTAGGAAGGAGAACTCCAACCCTCCTCGGGACGACATAAATGCTAGTGAGGACCGTAAGCCGAGACGTAAAGTGAAATTCCCTTGCAAACTTTGTGGGGAGGATCACCTGACTCACTTGTGTCCTCAAATTGAAGAAGCATCGAAGCATCTTGCACAGAGCCTAGCTGTGTTGAAAGATCCCCTTCTGCATCATCAAAATATGGCTTGAATGCTCCCGTCACTGGCTATGGGACTAATGAAACTATGACGTCTTCTTCTCATGCCGGTGGCTACGAATGAGTGAACATGGTCCAATCTCAGGTTAGTTTTTCTACTCATCAACATGATTATGGTGCACCACAACCGAATATGGGGAATGAGCCTCCTGATCCTCCTCCTGACACTTCACTACATATCGAGAAGCCCACTACTATGTCATGGGTACCAAAAGGTGGTCTTAAGCACTCGATGCACAATCCCAATGCTCGATCCGCCCAAAACTACTCTATTGTAGAATATTTGGGTCAAACTCTGTGTGCTATGTTGGCTCTTGAGGTGTTACAGGCATGTCCTTCACAACGATACTCCCTTTTATCTGTTTTGGGAGTTCATGATGGGAATAGCCCTAGTGTCATTAAATTCGACACTACTGATGTCTAGCCTCACTTACCTTACCATGTTGCTTTTCAAATCCATGTAAGGTGCTTGCATAAGTTTGTTAAACGCACGGTGGTTGACAAAGGTGCTTCCACCTCGCTAATGTCGTTGTATTGCTGGAAAGCTCTTAGCTCTCCTCCCCTGTCTAAATCTATGACTATGCTTACTGCATTTGATGGTCGGTCACTTAGGCCGCATGGTATTATCCCTTTTGTTGAGGTCCACTTGGGTGGGAAATCCGTGCCTATTGAAGTTGAGGTGGTTGATGCGTCTATCGAATACAACCTTCTTATGGGAAGGAATTGGATCTATGCAATGAAAGCGATCATATCCTCTGTATTTAGAGTTATCTTCTTTCCTCATGAAGGTAGAATCGTGACGGTCCATCAACTAGATTTCCCTAGTTCTATTTTCGTAGCATCACCAGGAACTGTTGTTCCCCAGATCAAAGATTATCAGCCGGCAACTAGGAACATTGGTGTAGGATTGTATCCATCATTGATGGGATCTTTCGACCTCTCTGCACCAATCTCCTACATACGAGCCATCTCCGATGAGGCTCTTCCCTCATTGAATCTTGTACCTTTTCGGACATCATATTTTAGTGATATGTGGGATCCACCTTCCACGAGTTCCCCGTCTGGAGACATTTCGCACATCATAATGGATATGCCCTTGTATGCAGTCGAGCTTGCTTCTCAAGATATTCAACAAGCCACTGCAGAGTCAGATCTCTCTTCTTCACGGATAGGGGAAGAAGATCCCGTTATGCTGCCCACATCTGCAGTCGACCCATCTTGTTCACATCATTGCCTCGATAGTATTCTACCTTCAGATGAAATTTTTATCGAGGCCATGAATGATAATGAAAAGCCTCGGGGGGATCTCTATCATAGATCTCACTCCCCTCCTACCCTTGATGATCAGGATGAGTCTATCATACAATCTTCCATACACTTAGATTTTGATTCAGGAATAGTTTTGTCCGGCCCCGATTTGATTTCAACGTCTGATCTCCCTAGTGATGAGTCTTTGGACTCTACTATAGATCCGCAAATCGGTGATCCCGCTGAGTTTGAGTCTAGAGTTGTCAACTCTTGTGATGACGAATTTGTTCTTGCAAATTCCTTCACATCCTCCAACTTTGATCTTCAGCCTAAGGCTGATCATAGCAATATTGATGGTTTTTCTACCATGGAGACTGGTATCAGATCTGTCTTTACATTTGTTTTAGATATGATTTTGGTACTAGTGTTTCTTGGAGACAGGATTCTTAGTTGGATGTATACTTGTTTACTGGTCCTTTTCAACATCTGGTTCGGTCATGGAAGGCATATTCAGAACCTTGTATAGGTTTAGGCCTCCCCATTGTTACGATGCATTTGAAACTTTTTCCATCTGAATTCGTAGATACCCCCTGAGTATCCTTACCTTGCTCATGTTCCTTGCATTATGCATAGATTTGTTCCCTGCACTTGGAACTAGTCTCGCATGTCCCTAACACACGTATGCTCCGATCACGAGCATAGGCTTCCACCTTTACTTCGAGCTCGTTAAAAAAAGTAAGGAGGTTGTGAGCATTCTTCCACCTTTACTTCGAGCTCGTTAAAAACAGTAAGGAGGTTACGAGCATTCTTCCATCTCTCCTTTGAGTTCGTTAAAAACAATAAGGAGGTCACGAGTTTATTTTTTCGGGCTCGTTAAACCTTTACGGAAAATATTTTTATAAAGTATTTTTAAGCCCTTGTCAGAATTTTTCAAACCAAACAAGATTGTCGAGTATACTTGTCATTTCAGACTCGTTAAAGGATTTGAAGCGACATCCACTTAGGTATAAGTTTACCCCTTTTCAGGACCTTTGTGGATTAATTACAAAAAAGGTATACTCTAGTCATATGTGACTAGAAGAGTTCTTCTCTCATTGTTTTACACTTTTTCGGGTGAGGAGACTAACTTTACGAAAAAGGACTCCCATGTTATATCAAGTTGTGATTTCATTGCATCGTCCTGCTTGCCACTTTAGCCTTGTGTCGGCTCCCGCTTACTTAATTATTAGCCACGTTCCTGAGCACTTTCCCTTTCGAGCCAAGTAGAGCTTTTATTTTCCTTTCGCAATTCGATGACCCTTTACCGTGAGGGAACACCCCCCCGAGTGTCCACACCCTGCACATGCTTCCTTGCATTGATCATACGTATGTTCCACTGCTTGGGACTAGTCTGCTCGCTATTTGACACTTGTTCCCTCACTTGTTGTACTATATTAAATTTTATTCCTTTTCAAGCTTTCCAAATATGAAAAAGACCAAAAAAATCAAATATTCCAAAAAGCCAGACGGGAGAATATTTACTTCTTTTTGTTGGCAGTTGTTGTGTTTCCTTTGAACAGAGCATTCATTCCACTCCATCCATCATGAGTTGGGACTATAGTAGGACCTTAGGAGCTGTACTCATTTTTTCAGAGTTTACTCCACCGATTGGTTAAGCTTCCAGTCACCATGGAGCCCTTTTGTTGATGCCTCCTGCATTGCACAATCTTGTTATCTTGAGTCCATGCTGCCTGAGTCTATCCATCTTCTCATGCTCTTATTCAAAGGAAGTCCCAAAACCAGACTTGGCCACTCCTCAAATCTCTTGACTATTGCATGTCGGCCATCCTTATTGAGTTAGTCTGTTCATCCGAGTTATTCTAAATCTTTCAGCGTAGCTGCTACCTCGTGTTGGTTGATGGGGGATTCCTTAATTACCTCCTTCTAGCAAGTTTCGTTACGTCGAATTCAAGTCATTTATTCCAAAATTGAGACTTAGATTCGGTTGAGTACCTTAAGGCTTGCAGTCATTAGTGGTGGTACCTTTATGCCGACAAGAGGTCGTATATTGTACTTCTTGTTATTCATTAATGGAAATACTCATTTTCTCATCCAATTGATGTTGTGAATATTGTTAAATTACATTGGGTTATATTTGCTTATGATATCATGGATCATGATATTGATTATGCTAATGTCTTTCACATGTTATATGCACTTGCTTGTATTTGCTGTTGAGACTAACATGCAGGTTCAAGTGTAGAAGTTGAAAGCTCAATGGGGATCTACTTCGAACATCCGGTTGAAGGTTGGTCTTTTCTCCATTATCTTAGCATTGTCATTTATATAGCATTGCATTAGGAATTGAGTTATTTTCTGGTAGTCAGTTGTCTGTTGTGGTCTACCCCAAGCCATAGGAAATTTTCTTCGTAACACCTCCAAGCGACTTTACAAAAGAGCCTCCTCAAGCCTTATAAAGGATTCTTTACATGCAATACCTTGGGACAATACCATGGGCTACAAGAAACCATGTTCCAAAAAACATGTGCCATACATAACCACCTTTGACTCATTTCCGAGTCAAGGTTAACCCTAACAATCCCCCCTTTAAACTTGAATTGGAGTAATCACCATCTCCCCTCAAAGTTTTAACTGAGGAATTTCACATACACCGCCCTATCACCTAGGTCTTTCTCCCGACTTTACCAGTGAGTTACCAAGGGTATGCATGCCTTACTAGGTCTTACAACCATATTCCCTTTTACATGCAAACTGCTCCATTAATTTTATTTTTTAATGTGTCTTCATGGTGACTACACCATCACCATCCATTGCTTCATCCTCTTGCTTTTCCATGCTCGCTTTCTTACTCGTCTACTTTCTCATTTTTTTCCATGCTCCTTTTGTACCTGCATCCAACCTTGCCATTGACATCCATATAAAGAAGAATCCATCTACTGGATTACATGGGTCCTCAGCCGTTGTAACCACTAGTTCTATAGTAATTCTCTTCACATACATGTTTCATCAATTTTGGTCCCAAACATTGATATCAAACCATCTCTCATCCCCCCCTTTGCAATCGAAGATTCACCTTCTCCAATTCCACGTCAAGTTAGCGTACAAGTACACTTGCCACCCTCGTGCCTACCTAATCGTTCGTTCTGTCAGATATATGGATATAACTAAACTAACTTACCTATCTATGCAAAACAATAATATATCAACAAAAAGTACAGAAAGAGAACAAAAGAAAAGAGTACACCAGATATACGTGGTTCACCCAATTGGGATACATCCATAGGAAGGTAGTCTTCTATTATCTCTAGAATATATCCCTCAAGCTTACAATAGAGCAATGCCAATAGCCCCAATACAATATAGAAAGATCATGATATGATCCACCAAGGATGATCCACAAAGGATGAATAGATGATTCACGAATGAATGAATATGATCCACACAGGGATAAATATGAAAGACTCCCTTGACTCTATTATATACCAAGAGATGAGGAGGAATTACTCTCACATCTTACATGTGGGATAATATAATTCTCCATAATAACATCTCTTTATATAATAATGAATATCAAGAGTATATTTTACCATAATGAATATGGGATAATGTATAATTACTCTTTTACATAAGATTGTGGATATCTTTCGACATAATATAAAGACATTATTACCTTCCGAGGAATATAAATATTCCAACACTCCCCCTTAACAATGGCTGGGGGGAAATCCTACTAACAAAGGAAGGAGTCATTACTACTCCCCCTTGATGACAACTTCCAGAAGAACCAAAGCTACAAATAAGAAGAATACATTGATTGATGGAATTTGATGAAGAACAGCCGCTTCTCGCTGAATCATGAAAATGCACACGAACCAGGTTGTACGATGAAATACCAACAACAAGATGCCCAGATCTAAAGAGAAGCCTTTATGTCCATACTAGATCGAACAAATGTCGAGAACATGTGATGTAATCCAACAACAAGGTGCCCAGATCTAAAGAGAATCCGTCACGGCTACTAGATCCACAAGATACCTAGATCACCACAAGAATCATCACAACCATAACTGATAGCCGAAGAACTCTGATAGAACATCCACACCAATGTACAGATACCTTCTGACGGCTGATACAACAGAACATGTGGCTAAGAACACCACAACAGTGTACAAAAAATACCCAGATGGCCAATATGCATGTAGATAGCAGACATTCTTCCAATCAAGGTGCAATAGAAATATCTGTAGAAGGCCTCAAACATCGAAGGAACAAAAATCCAATGGTCTACACATCGAAAATGATATCATATAGATGAACATCATGACTTTAACAGTAGAAGATGTTGCTTCATTATTTCTGGAATAAGGTGAAAGCCTAAACATAAAACTGATCTACATAAGAAATTCCAAGGTTAAAGCATATAAAGATCATAAAATAAAGGTGTTCATACATAAATGAAAATGATTATACACCAAAGGCTAGCAAACATCATATATAAAGAGATGGCAACATAATGTAATCAAATACAAGATTAACTTGCTCATTTAAGGAAAATGAAGTTACTTTTACACATTAAGTGTCAGCCACAACATATAAATAGTGAGTCCAAGATTTCACTTAAATATATGAAAATTTAGTCATCAAGCAACTAATATGAAGCATAAGTGCATTTCTTATTAGTATGATGTTAATATGCAAGAGATGAATGCCCTAAAAATGCCAATGCTTCCATATAGGAATGTTAGAGACAAGTAGGAACAAGATAACCTCTGCAATCATAAGAATATAAATCTTATTGCAACAAGAACAAGGTGCTCATGATAAATAGTTCAAGATTATAAGATTGATCAAATCCATATAAATATTGAGTAAGAGATTATCGAAATAAATATGACATGATATATATGAAAATAAATCAAAATGTTTAATATGATCAACATATAGCAAATTATGATCAACTCATGATATCACTTATACAAAATTATGAAATGACAAGTCACTAATGGTCTTAATCATGGATTCATTTCTTGTTAACACTATGTAAATACGCAAGAGATGAAATTCCCTGTGAATGTCAATTCTTCCATATAGGAATGCTAGAGAGAAACAACACATGTCAATGCTTCCGTATAAGACTGTTAGAGACAAATAGCACAGGAACTAGATACAATCTCTGCAATACATGAGAACGAAACAGTATCCCAATTAAATAACTTATGACAAGCCAAAAAAATATGATATCACATAGATTCAAAAAAATGATTTTACTCAAAGAATTAATTAGTAAGAGCATATAATGATCATAAAGATAACACATATGAGATTGTTCTTATAAAATTGCTTTTATAAACATGACATGATTAGAAATCAAGATGATTAAACAAAGAAAAGAACAAATTAGTTATTAAGTATCTTGTTAAAATAATTAAGCATTAGATGGTTTATAGCTATCATCATGACAAAATACTAGAGATCCATGTCCTTAAAAGATGCCAATGTTTCCATATAGAAAGGTGAGACAAATAGATATCAAGAACAAGAAATAATCTCTTAGTAAACATGATTAGAAGGAACTAAATGCAAAAAATGAATAACATAAAACTTAAATACTTTACTGTACTGATCTGAATCTACAAAAAAAACAGTTAGATAAACAGTAAAGGAAAGAAAAACTTTTACTTACAACCCTTTTGATTGAGTGCCCAGACTTACCCAGAATTTTGTTCTGTCCACGTAAGTGGATATAGAACAGCTTTTCCAGTTCCAAACAAAGGTTATAATAAAAATGCCGATAAAACTTGACCGAGTTATGAGGCCAAAAATAGTGTTGAATCTGTCGAAGACATAAACCTACACAAAGTCTACCAAACTTGGACGAAAGTTGTCGTTTTGGAAACTGGAAGATAGATATCCTTGTTTTGTGCATGTAGGTGGATCTAGAATAGCTTTTCCAATTCCAAAAACAGGTTATAATAAAAAATTCCGATAAAAATTGATTGAGTTATGAGGCCGAAAACAGTGTCGAATCTACTGAAGACTGAAACCTACACAAAGTCTACCAAACTTGGATGAAAATTGCCGTTTTGGAAACTGGAAGATAGATCTCTTTGAGGAGAATAAGAAAATCATATAGATATACAAAAACAACATCTAGAAACCCTTGAAAAATTTCTGCAAAAATCTACACAACAAGGTTAGGGTTAGAAATAAAAAATTGCAGAAATATGCCCAGATCTAAAGAGAAGCCTGATGGATACCAGGTAGAAAGCAAATCTACAAGAAATAATCAATGCCCAAATGATAAAATATCGTTTGAAAGCAATAGAAGGTGCTAGATCATAGCAACAAGCTCTAATACCATGTAAGAGATATGGATCTAACTAAACTAGCTTACCTATCTATGAAAAACAATAATATATCAACAATAAGTACAGAAAGATATCAAGAGAAAAGAGTACACCAGATATACGTGGTTCACCCAATTGGGCTACGTCCACGGGAAGGTAGTCTTCTATTATCTCCAGAATATCTCCCTCAAGCTTACAAGAGAGCAATGCCAATAACCCCAATACAATATAGAAAGATCATGATATGATCCACCAAGGATGATCTACAAAGGATGAATGGATGATTCACGAATGAATGAATAAGATCCACACAGGGATAAATGTGAAAGACTCCCTTGACTCTATTATATACCAAGAGATGAGGAGAAATTAATCTCACATATTACAGGTGGGATAATATAATTCTCCATAATAACATCTCTTTATATAATAATGAATATCAAGAGTATATTTTACCATAATGAATATGGGATAAATGTATTACTCTTTTACATAAGATTGTGGATATCTTCCGACATTATTACCTTCCAAGGAATATAAAATATTCCAACACGTTCCACACTTGGTGCAACATCCCTTCTCTACACATAATATGGATACCTTGTGCTTCTAGCACTCGAGGAGATCAAAACTTGGTTATGGTTTCTCTTACGGCAAGAAACTCTTCTTAGGATGGTGCATTCCCTCACACCTTCTTCACATGCTGCAGCCACACCAAATGTATACAAAAACCTCAAGGTTCCCTTTGTAAACCAAAACAATCCTTTAATCCTCGGCATGCCACTCAACTCTGCACACTTACAGCTTTTTATAAGCATAACCAAGCCAAACCATGGATCTGATACTAGTTATTAGGAATTATAACGAGCATACATAATAATTACTTGCAAGAGAAATAAAATAGACAAGCAACAATTAAAGATAGACACACAATATACCCTGGAAAACCCCATGCGAGGAAAACCAACCAATGAAAATCTTCATACCTTGGCCAAAACTAGCCAATCGGGCCAAGGCTTCTTTACATGCAATACCTTGGGCTAATACCATGGGATACAAAAAACCATGTGCCCAAAAACATATGCTAGACATAATTAGCTTTGACTAATTTCTGAGTCAAGATTAACCCTAACAATTCATACCTCAAAAGATATCTTATAGAATCTCTCATTGCAAGAATTAGTTCTATCACCCAAAATTATGATATAAAATTGGAGATAGTGTAGATGAACATATTTAATTGATTTTTTATTCTTGTATTTATAAAATTATCTTAATTACCACTATCTATAAGCATAGTGTAGATGAACATATTTAATTGATTTTTTATTCTTGTATTTATAAAATTATCTTAATTACCACTATCTATAAGCATCATTACTTTGTTTTTATTAATGCGGCCCAAGACATAAGAGTGTGGGATTGAGAAATAGTCACCTTTGTGGTGACAAAGAGTGTTGTAACGGAATTTTGATTGCTAGATTCCTCACTATCAATTTATACATCAAAAGTAGATGTATCCCCTATTCTAATTAAAGTTGCATTACATTTGAAACATTAAATCCTATACGTGTTTGTATCTCATGGAGAAATTCTTTGTGAGGAGAAATAGATCTTGAGCTTGGATTTTGAAATAGGTGACAAAGAGGTTGTTGATACAACATATGTTTCTCTTCAATGACTTTTCCCTTTTGACACACTAGCTCTACATCATTGATATCTAGTATTTCAATTTTATTTTTGCATTCACTTTCAAACCTAACATGGATATTTGTATTGGATGCTCATTAGATAGACCGTCTTTGACCCGAGTGGCATATAGATGTGGATCACTAATAGATTCCTCTATCGTGTCTAATTGTTACAACCAAGTTAGTTTCATGAATATTTCCCTCTCATTTATATATTGAAATGAGTTGATTTTTTTTTAAATATCCCAACTTATTTCTAGTGTTTGGTATTTTGAGTTCCACCAAAAGAACCAGTCACAAGATGATTTTTCTAGGTGTATAATTGCAAGGTTAGTTTTTTTTGTTCCTCATCATGTATCTCAATTATTATATATTTAAATAGTGTTTCAAGTTTATTAATATGCCTTTTTCCTTCTTGATCATTCTTGATATCAAATTTTGGTACATCAAATTTTATTTTTCTGCATAAAATCCTTAAACAAACTCATGTTGGATAAAGGGCGTGGTTGTGAAAATAATGTGTGGGAGTTTGGGATACTTATTCCTTTACTCTTTTTTTACAATGCATTAACCTCAACCTTGATTATTTTGTGATTCTCTCTCTCTCATCCATGAGAGTAGTAAGCCTTGTGTTGATTGTTAAAACTCTAGTTTCAATATTTTTAATTGGATCACTTAATTATGAGAAGGGAGGCTCTATGACAATGAACGAATTCTTTGAATTTTTTTTTCCTCATGATGCAAGGATTTAATGAATCATGTACTTATGAGTTGTTGGTGGATCCTTTTATTTAGTGTAGGTTTACTTGTATTGGTTGAAATGAGAGAGGTCCCTGTGTGAATGGAATTGTGTTTGAGGAGGTGAGAAAACCTAACACAATTAAGGTAGCGTGACATAATTGAGGTAGAAATTGTGGAAGATAAGGGTGACATATATATATGATAGAATGCAGACTACATCGACAATTTTACACAAGATCCATGTACATGACTTATGCATGCTCCATGTAGACTACATGCATAGCTCTTTTAAACAACTTTATGCAAGTTCCATGTAGGCTAAATAACTGTGATACATTTGTAAAAAAATAACTTTGAAATCTAGGTCAATAGATCAATGACTCTAGGCCATGAATTTGGAATTTTTTCCCTTTAAATAATCTATGAATAAGTTGGTCCACCATCGTTACTAGTGTTTCTTAAAGAGTGGGACACCAACCCAAAATTTTCTTCTATGGAAATTTCTCATGGCCACGGGCTAATTGAAAATTGTTCTGATACCAATTGCATGCAACTTATTGTTATAGCAATATTCGGTCCTCATGACCAATAATGGGTTGTGGATCAAAGCACTAACACCTATAGTACCTTGATTATCCAGAAATATTAAAAATATATTTTTTATGATGTATACACACCTTCTACAAAGGAATGCAGTGTGCATATGTACCTTGCTTAAAGGAAAAATGTGTACATACTTCCATTTCCCTCTTGCAAGGGGCATATGCATTAGAACAAAGGTAAACAAATCATAAATGCATTTTTTTGTGCCCCTAAGTGGAGGTACAATTTTTTCCAATCCAAGACCTCCATTTCCAACAACCTTAATGGATTTCTAGGAGTACAAACATAAATCTAAATGTTGAAAAAGGGGAAAGATATAATTGGAGAAACCTTATGCTAGAATTTTATAGACATTTTTAGGATTTTTATCATTCTCCTATTCTATAGTAACCCTTGTTCGTATACATGAGCGTTGTTGAGTGGAGAGATCTAAGTGTTCAAGATTTTTCCATTTCGCATAACCATAGGATTCGTGAAGTGGAAGTCAGTGTGATAGGTGGTCTAGGTGGAGGAATCCACATTAGAGAAATTTTGAGGTCAAAAAAGGGCCTCAAATCAAAGAAAATGTACTATAAAATACAACCAATCACATTTTAGTAGATGACATCATCCCCCTTGGTGAGGTGGCATTGCATAAGTTAAGAATGCTTATTTGTCAAATTTTCTATGGTGGATGAAAACACATAGTTAACCAAGGTAGTGGTGTAAGTACTTTTAAGTCATAAAGTAAAGTACTCATAATGATAGTCTTTTCATAAAATAATATTATTGTCATTTTCAAGTAAAGTACTCATAATGAATGTCTTTTCACACTTTCACATAAAATAATATTATTGTCATTTTCAAGTGAAGTACTCTTAATTCATAAAGAAAGTTCTTTCACATTTTTTTATAAAATAATATATTATCATTTTTATGTTTTTAATTTTAAATTATATATTCACTCCATTCTATTTAATAACATAATGTCAAACTAATAAATAATAATAATAATAATAATAATGCAATGTGGATTATAATAATATTATTGACATTTCACATGTAAATAAATTCTCAATTAAATTACATTATTAAATTCATGAGAAAAGTACTAAATATAAAAAGTCAACATAAAATTTAAAAAAAAGCTCTTAAAAATGTTTTTTATTATTTAATTTCATTTGCAAGTTCAAGACAAATAAATGTTAAAGGACAATACATTTTTGGTAATTTACAATGAATCTTAGTCACATCAATGTAGACTTATTTTATTAATTTTATTTCTAGTGAATTTTGAAAAGTAACTCAACCATGGTTATTTATATTGTGCATAGAAAATAGTGTGGGAGGTGACTTGTCATATATACCTACCCCATAAAACCCCCAATTCATAATATTTTAATATATCTCATATTTTTGTAGTACATCTCTTAGGAGGCCCTTTTTTGACCTCAAAATCTCTCTAATGAGTCTTGATTATGAAGGTGATGACAACATAATTATAAAGAATAAATATATTTGTTGTTATTTATTAATATGAACATATCTCTTATTCCATCCCAAAAACATGTTGTTAAATGTTTGATTGTTTTTCATTTGAATTCGTGTTTGATGGTTGATCTAGTTTCTTGGTAAGTAACTAGTTAATATTGACATATAATTAACTTTCTTATCGTTATGATTACCATTTTGAAGCCAAAAGTAGTTGACGAATGTTTTTTTTTTTTCTTTGTGTGAAAGTTTCAATGTAATTATTTGAAGTAGTGAAAGTGCATTGGAGTTTGCATGCAAAAATCTCTTGAACTTGGTCGCTCGGTCGCTTGGTTATATTTATATCATTTTCTTAGTGGGTATTTATTTCTAAAAATAATTTTCTAATCTTGGGCAATTTTCTCTGTCAGGGGTCTATTTTAAGCCACTAGGTATTATTCCCACTAACAAAACTAGTGACTATATTTTGGATGATTCTTTCAATTTTTTTCCATATGGGTTTTTTCTTTCTATTTATATCATCAAAGTTTTAATTCTTTAATCAATTTGATTGATTATTTGAGTATATTACTATTAGATTGCATTGCAATACTTTCAATTTTCCTTTTCTATGAATTTGGACAAATTTTAGGCTATATATGTGATTATGTGTGTACATTGTAGCAAATATACCTTCCTTGCACTAAGGAAAAGTGCACATATGCTCACATAGTTGGAAGGAAAAGAACATGCAACGCTCTTTTCCTCTTGGAAAGAAGTATATGCCTTTTGAATTGTGAGAATTTTGCAATTTTTTCTAGATTTCTAATTTTTTAGAGTGGTTTAGTGGTTTGTTGAAAATCTATATCTCTGAATCTCAAGGAATTAACTCATTTTTAGCGTTTAGATTTTTTTATTTAAATTTCAAAGGAAAAAGAAAAATGTTTTCATTTTTCATGTTGTAGTTGCATATTAGTAGTGCATTGGAAGTTGGATTTCATAGATTGGTTTTGGTTTTCTAAGAGTTAGCTAAAATCAATTTGGAAAAAAGAAAAATAGTTGCATTTTTAGGTTGATTGATATTGATTTCTTTATTTCCCTTGATTCACAAAATTAAAGGAATATTTGCTTTGTACAAAATACAAGAATAAGTTCTAGGTGGAATTTAGTCACTAATAACCATTAAATGAATGATAATTAAAAGGAATTAATTTTTTTTTATAGAAAAACAACATAATATAAGTGTAGATCCATAGCATAGGGTTGGGGAGGAAACTCTTGGAGGCTATAAAATTGAAGCTTGAATGTCTAGGGAGTGTAAAATATATTAGTAATAGGAGACATTTGTCGAGAAAGAACATATTACACATGCATCAAGCATTAGGTCAATTTAAGAAAATACAAAGATTATCCCCTATTTTGTTGTTTAGTAAGATATATATATGTGTACAAGAACTTTAGATTAATTAATCCAAGAGATTAATCAATTTACTAAAAGGGTAGTGCTATTAGTTATGAATTTGAAATCCCACAATTACAAGATGTAGGGGAGGATTCTACTAGGAGGTCTAATCGATAATGGATCACATAAAAGGAAATTAAAAAAAAACTGTTGCCAAGTAGTAATGAGACCATCTAACCCTAAATATGAATAGTAGGAAACCCTTAGATTAAATATGAATAGATTAAATATGAATAGTAGGAAACCCTTATGATCTAGTAGTTAGAGATGGATTTGGTTAGCTCAAAAAATGGGTGACTATCCAAGGCTAGACTCAGGACTTGTTCATGACTTGAGAGAAGATAAGCCAAAGCTAAGGAGAGCCAATAAAGACATTGCTAAGGCTTAGTAAAGCCCATTTTGAAATAGTTGAAGGACAACATTGTGGAGGAAGTCTACTAGTATAATAGAGAGAAACTAAATTGGTCATGAAGAGCTTATGAAAGTAGCATGTTTTGGTCATAAAACATTGTTTTCATTTTACAAAAAACTCTATTAAAAAGAAAATCCTAAAACAAGTGTAGTGCAAGGCATTGATTTATATGTTGTCATATATATATATATATATTTCGAGGAAAAAAATAATAAGTTTTATTCTTAAATTTTAATTGTTTTGTTTCTTTCTCACTATCACACTTATTAAAACCTAGTAACCATTAAAAAGGAGAATGCTGTTCACCTACTACATTTTCAAAAACCTAATTTCTTTTCAAAAAATGTTACATATGAATTTTTCTTTCATAAATTATATCTACTTTTACAAACAAGTGTAACACCATTATTATTTCCTCCCAAGACAATGATATACTAATTGATAGATAGTCAATTTTTTTTACTTGTAATAATTTGCATTTTTCCACACAATTTCTTCCAAAGTTTTCCAAATTAATATATATATATATATATAATATTAAACTTAATATTCTTGAAAACTAAAATAATTTCAACATTTTGTAAAATTCAATAATCTGATTTTTTTATTGGCTAAATACAGTTTGGATTGGACATAAATCCCTGAAAGAGTAGTGTAAATTATAAGAATTAAAAAATTGATTTATAAATTAGAAAAACATAGCAACGCAACCTATCATGTCCAGTACAAAAGCAATACTCCACAGCTGACGTCACGCACAGCTTCAGCCCTAAGTTACTGCACATTATTCTGTGTTGGGATCATGAAAGAAGAACAATATACCCAAAAGTTAATTAACCATAATGTTTTCATGTTTATGCTCTGGTATTAATATGGTTTTGTTCATGTTTCTTGGGCCCAAGCTATAACCCAATTTTGTTCACTCATCCGTTGGCGAATTCCATCAGGGGTCATATTCTGGGGGGGATTGGATATACGAATGATCCGAGTTGGTTTGAAGTTCAAGAAATCAACGTTTGTCCTGTGACATAGATTGTAGTCCGCCATTCCTCCTCCTGAAGGCCCAGCCTCACAGTACTGTAAGCGAACTCAACGATCAGTGTGAAGTCCCGTATCAAGATCAATTGTATTCTTCTTATCCGAGAACATCACTTGAGACCATAATGTAAATCTCAGTGCAAGCCAATAATAAATTCAATCAATCTCTGTATGTAATAGATTATATTTATAAGGATTTTCAATACAGCCTTAACGCTTTTGAGTTAAGGAGTCCAGTGGTTTAGGATTTATTTACATCTAAAAAGTGGGAAGCTCTCACTGCTTGCATGAGGCTTTCCATTTGGACAAGACCACTCAATACACTGATTGGCCTCTCATCCCCATGCGTTTGCGTTTGCATAAACATTTTGATTTGATCTTCACTACAGGGCCGTATAACGAGAAAATATTGTATAGCATATCTGGTGTCACAATGTTCTGGTCATTGTTCACGTTGTTGTGAAGGTTTTTTACCCTTAAAATTGCGCTCCTTGTACCTAGACAGCCTTCGTTATTAACCTCCTTCTCCTGTATTCGAAAAAATAAACATTACGCTTTATTCTATGTTATGTCAATCCAACAAATTCCATAAAATTTTCACTAAATTATAATGATTCACCTCTGGATGTTGTTGGATCATAAGGGATGGGGTAATGGAGTTGTAGCTTACATGGAGCTCGTTTAAGCTATAACAGTCAATTCCAATCATCACAGACAAGACAAAATAATATTATCAACGAGAGAATCCTCCATTAATTCATCACAGTGAAGACATGATATATATCAGCGACAAATTCGCCAAGTCTAAGAATAATCACAGGAACCCATTTAATATTAAGAAGAAATTAAGCTTTACTTGGTCATGTCTATGTCTAGTACACAACCCAACTCCTGGATATTCTTTCCCTGCTATCCACAACACAAAATAATATTATTAACCTATTTCATCAGCCTGGAATTAAGATTATTGATATGATGGGATGATCAAATGGAAAGGAAAAATAGGGGTTGCTTGAATTCTTCAATAAAAAATTATAACGACTTTGAAGTTTTGAGGATTTTTACCAATATGAGATGAACTTAGTGAGAACAATAAACATGCATTTCCTTAAAAAATTCAATATAAAAGTAATTTATTTTGTTATAAAAAAGAAAAAAAAAGTGAAATTCAAGTATCCATACATCGAGTTTGTTGAATGCTTGAAATGCCTTCTCACTCTTGCTCTACTGAATCAAACAGTGAAGCACTTCAAATTTCATATCTCCAATCATCATTTTTTCTAATTCCCACAATATGTAAGTGCCTTGTGAAATTTTAAATTTCATATCTTCTCAAGTTTATCATCTCACCGTTGGGACTTGGTCCTATTATGGCGACCAGCTCGACTTTACCCATAGTCTCGAATATTCATTGAATTGAACGTGCTGTAACATAAACAATTCTCATTATATCATAAAAGAAGGCCTAAACACTAAATATTGCACAATCTAATAAACATAACCACAAAATTTGGTTAGTTTGCTGGATAGTACTCAATATATGAAAACCTACATTCTTCAACTCCTTCATATTTTTGTGTCTGTAACTATCATTGTCACCATCATTTCACTGTAATTTTTAATCGATCGAAGGTTAGTTTCACAAAGGAATATCTTACAAAATATGGTTAAAATACAAAATATGGTTAAAAGAAGTTATATAACTTGGCTCATTAACCAGAAAGTTTTTACGGAGACTGAGTTTTGAGAGTTTAAGCTTGCAAACTAACCATAAAGTTTTTACTGAGCTTTTGAGAGTTTACGCCTGCAAATGGTTTTGGTTTTGATTTCTTTAAAAATGAAATTATTTGCACCCTTGCCTTCCATCTCAACCATGTCCTAAACAAAAGCCACGGGGTGGCAATGTCCCCGACCCCAATTGCTAACACCTATCTTGCAGATACACTCATTTGATAAAAAGTCAAATTAATATGAAGTGATTTTTACCACAATGGATTTTACAATCTTAAGTTCAAACATATGTATAGATGGATTATATCATAGGAAATATGCATTTGGATAATGTCTAATACTTCTGATAATGGATTTGGAATGTTATGTTATTTTAAAGAAATTTCCAAATTTACTTTAATTTTAAATTTTTAAATAAAATAAAAAACACGTTTAAAACTGCTAATTTCCCTGTATTTTGGATATTTTCTGGATGGCAAAAAAATGTTAATTTCAACTCCAGATTCATAAAATTCAGCTTCCTGGAGGTTGTCCTTTGTTTTCTTTTATACAATATTTAGCTTTAAGGCATTTCTGCTTTTTCGATTTCATTCCCATGGATTTTTAGGTTAATATAGCCAAAATTTATACAGTTTTGTCTGCTAACATATTTTCTGCAATAATTTTTTCTCAAATTTCTGCCGCTTTCCTCTGTAGTAGCTCATTGCATTTGGGGTTCGTCGGCGTAAAATTTGCCTAATTTTTTTCTGGAATTAACTGTCATCATTTCATTTTTAATATATTTTAGGTTACCATCGCCGAAATCGGGGAGTATTTTAATTAATTTTTTTGGATTTTGACTGCTAACAATTTTTATCCGATCATTCTTCAGAAATTTTGGTTCGCTGCATTTCAACAGCACTGTAGTTCATCTGCCTAAAATTTGCCTAATTTTGCTATTATCACTCCATTTTAGTATAAAGACGCTTTGATCTTTGGCAGACGTCTGTTGTTTCTTAAAATTACAAGTTTTTGGCCACTTGTTTAACACGATCTTTATTACTGATTTATTTTCAGTAAACTCGATTGTGTACCAGCTCCCAAGCTCCCAGGTACAAAGGACAATATATATTCTTAGAGCCTGTAGAAAGAATAGTCAGCAGTGCAAATTAACGCAAAAAACTCATATAAGAAACTAACGATATAAAAAAACCATATTCCCTCTTTCAAATACGCAAAAAACTCATATAAGAAACTAACGATATAAAAAAACCATATTCCCTCTTTCAAATGATAATCCTATAATTGCCATTCATGCAGAGAGTTTCTTGTATCTATTCGGAGAATTTCTTGTAAGAATGAAGGCCCGCATTACAAATATTTCTATAATTTGGACATTCCAGAAACCCTAAGAGAACGAAGAAAAGGCTGTAATAAAATTTAAGAGAGTTTTCCGGTAGGGTTTTTGGCACGTCGAGGTATACGATGCCTATAGTAGGATAACATAACATATCCGAGGTTAATATGGATTTGTCACATAGTAAGGATAGATGCAATGTGAAATTCCATCCTACCCGCCATTGCTTGTGTAAATATCAACAACAAAAGTGTAGTAGAGAGCATTAAAAAGAAGAATCACTATGAGTGCAAAGAAGAGCGCAACCAAGCACATAATTTAAAGAGATGCATCTGGTAAGCAAAGAAAAAAATGGAGTTTGATTAGCCCTACAAGACTAGTTTACTATGCATTATGCATTTATATATGCATGAAACTGATCTAAAAGAAATAACCAGAGGATAAGAGACATTTTTCAGTTCTCCAAAATTTTGAAAAATGCTTTTTAAAACATAAATGGTGATGATGTTATTATAAGACCTGACCTAATCTGTCTTTTCAACCATATAACTATTCCAAAGCAAATAATTAAGATTGTCATTTGATCCTAAGAATAATTAAAGTTCTTCTGGGAAAAAATTAGCTGCTCAAACAACCAGTTTTAATTTCAGAGAAGGCAGAATACAAACTTAAATTCAGCGCAAATATGCCACAAAATTGCAATGAATAAATCTTGAAGCCACTGAATTTTCAAACCTAAAATTAATATAACAAACATGTTCTTTCATATGCGCACCAATTTTGTATTTAATTACATTATAGCTACACGTTATAAACCATTAATCTAAATGTTAAGATTTCACTCAGTTTCAAAAACACCTGGAAACCCTACAAGAATTTTGCTTTGTTTCCTGCGAAAGAGGATAATAAGTTACAATAGCAAGCGCATAACACAATAATACAATAAAAAATCCTTTTAAGACTATCATCCTGGGAAAACCATTCATAAATATTCTTTTATCGAAATATACGGGATATATAAGTTGCAATTATGATTAACACGAAGATTCATGATGCATTCTGCCTTCTTCATTCAAGAAAACACCGTGAAGGAAAAACATAGAAGTTCTTCTTCCATATAAATTCGGATTTGGCTAGCAACCTAAGGAAACACGACGAAGGAATCAATGGCGTGTGTTAGCACCCGAAATAGAGGGGTTGTCCTAATTTTTTTAAGGAAGAGCAGTGGCCTGAGAATTGTACACGTAGTTGATAACATGGTTGTATTTACCTGCATAGATGGTATAGCATAAATTTTTGGCAACAATACTATATTATGTGTATAATTAGCCAGGGAAGTGTACTATAAATGGTATAGCATATATGTTTTCTTTTGCAATAACACTATATTACTTTTATAATGAACACAAAGGTAAGATGGTTTCAACGAATTTGAAGGATGGTGCCGCTATTATCGAAGATAGATAAGTGTGTTTTTAAATATAAACAATGAATCCCAATGACTAGTATTAGATTCTAATTTTACAACACGAAACCAAAACCCTAAACATTGGTAGGACATTAATCAAAAGGGCATGGAGAACAATTTATATATAAAAAGGAACTACCCAGTTAAATCTAAGTAATCTTTCATGATACTTCTCCATGGTATAGAAATAAAATTAGTATCCATTCCTAAAATTGTAAATTAAAGAAAAATAATTCAGTAAGCCTATATTTATGAGGAAGGCCATATTTATATTTTAATACATCTCCTATTTACAATTTTATAGAAACTACTTCAAAGAAAATGACAGTTCACGACCCGTGATATAAGATCTCATAATGACAGAAGGGAACTAAATTTCTTTTCGGAGTCATACCGCATAGGTTTCCTTTTTTAGCAGTTAATACTATCCTTGGCGGAGGTAACTCACTTACATGCATTGTATGGTGATGCATACGAGAGTGAAAATGTGATTAACAGGTGCCGCCTAACTCCATGGACAACCTTACCAAGTCGAAAAGATGAGGATAAAAAAACTAATGGATTTATATTATGATATGAAATCATTCAAACAATGCAGATAAAACTTCAATCGAGAATAATAACCTTACCACATCTTTAGACGATACCTACGGAAGGAGAGTATACCTACATTTACATAGAAGCTCATTAATTAACAAAATCCATTTATTAGGAGTTTCCCACTTTGCAATAAAATAAAAGAAACAAAAATATATATACATAGGGTATTTGGTGCTCACCCTGATCGCAGTGGCATCTTGAGAGGAATATTGAAGTATGCAAACATTTCTACTTTCCAGTCTATTCTTATCAAAGTTGTGATCTTCCTCAACGTGAAAACCATCGAGATGAAACTGAACAACATGTAGCTAAAATGAATGAAGATTCTAGATAACCCAAAAGGGATAAGAGATAGTGGGTTCCTGGTTGCACATAATGCGTGGGTAAAATTAAGAAAACAAATGCAAACAACAACAAAAGGAGATTAAACGAGCTACCTGTCCAACCACAGCGACCAAAAAATCGAAGAAGCCGCCGAACTGAGCAGACTACAGTCCAGGAATCGCAGTCGATGCTGAATGAAAAAATAGGAAAAGCCGTGAACACTTGCGAAATCAGCTGTATACACCATCCAGATGACTTGAACAATGTAATAGATCAAAACTAAAGCGACCATGTCGATAAATCCATCAACAAGCTACCATGAATAGTAGTTCCCCATTCCGAAATAAATGATGATAATGACAAGGAAAACGTCATGAAATATGCGAAGAAATACCCTCCTGGTAGCCATGCCTATACAGAGCTCGGTGGTCACCTCCGAAATACAGCTATAATAAAAAACTGAAGACACCCACACCTTCTGAAAAGCACGACCTTGAAAACCCTCAATGCCGGAATGGAAGCACAGGCCCACCGCCATATCCAGAAAATAAAGCAACTTCAATGCGGGACTCAGAACAACCCCACCCACGGTCTGGAAATAAGTAAATTCAGGAACGGACAAGTGGTGGCCATGCCGAGAACACATGCCATGCGATTAAAAACCTCAGCTCGATATATGCACATGAGCTGATTATAAACATTCAACCCCCATATGTTCTTGTATTTACTCCAGCAGCTGGATCGAGTTATTCTGGTGGTCTGTGACTCTTAGTTTTTTTTATAGCTAACATCTTGTCCGCTCCAACATTTACTCTAGTAAGTCCTCCGGCAGCTAGATCAATACTCCGACAGCTGGATCCGTGTGAACTTACTTGTGTGACATCATCTCACTACCATATCGCGGGAAGGGAGAATCGAGAATGATGTCACCTTCTTGCGGCCAATAATATTTTTTGAAATATCAATTTTAGAATTTACACAAAATATTATATATTTCAAACTATAGCTTATATGTAGTTTTGACAAAGCATTTATAGGTTTTAGAGCCAAATAATAGGGACCTTGCAATACATATATGATCCCCTTCAGGGACATAACAAACATAAACATCACATACTGTTATGATGATTATTAACATCCACGAATACCAATTTAATTCTTAAAAAATAGCATTATTTACCTCGTTCTTAGTGGGTATCGATCCATGTACATCTCGTCACATTACCATAATTTTTGGAAAGAATTTTAAAAATCCTCTATGTGTGACTTACAAGACATTTATTGAATTTTAGACAGATAAAAATCAATACGGGAGATTTTGATTACACTGATTTTCCATACCTCGTTCAAATTCTCATCAATATTCCTAACTTGTAAAATCTTGCAATACTCCGGCACTGCGACCATCTTCAAATAGCAAATCCAAAAGCCTCCCAGTATGAGTTTGGAATCTATGCAAAGTAATAAATGGATTGTTCTCATTTATATGCTCTTTCCCAAACAGTAATCTCATTTCATAGCTCGTTGGCACCCCTTCGTTTCATATCGTCATGTGTCCCAATACATTGATAGAATAAACTACATACAACCAGATGACAAGATTCAAATATCTCCTATCTCCCAAATCCACTCGACTTAAAGAAAGCAATTACCTTTCTTGCTAAATGAGAAGAGCGAAAAGCAACAGCTGGATTGCTCCAAGCCCACTATCCGGTAGGGGAGAATCCGGTATTCTTCGTTAGGTTGAAGAGGGTTGATAGTTTGTCAAATTAGAGCTCAGGTTCAAATAATTGCCGATGTCCAAGTTAGTAATAATGTAAAATTAGATCCAAATGGACAAGGTGGGTCACATTAAGAGAAAACCCCAATTCAAAGTTTGTAATGTACCCATCCAAATAAAATATCATGGAGGAAATACTCCACTAACTTATTAGTTCCCTAGTTTGGGGGTGGAAGCATCAAAAGTTGGAGTATGGAAGCTACAAGACCCAAAATGAACTTAGACTTACAAATTCACATTAAATGGGTCAAATAAATAATAATAAAAGAAAATAAGGTGGCATTGGACCATGATTTCACATAAGAGGTTGTGGGACCCACATGTGTCAAGATTCCCCACTACAATTGGCATCATTCTCTCACCAATTCGAGTTTAAGGTGAAGGGTAACGTATTTGGGGGAGTTGAAGAGGTATTATTCATGGCTTGAAACATGTAAGGTCGAATTAGAGTGGAAGAGTAACTCCCATGGAAGAAAAAAAAGGCATCTTAGAAGAATTGTGACTCTTGGAGATAGATTCCCTAACTTCTATGACAACAATGATGAAGACTCTATGACACTTATGACAAGGTTCAGACCTAATTGCTAACCTATGAAATATATGACATGTCGGGGATAAAAATAGCATCGAAGAGGGTGCACAAGGGGATTTATGGAAGCCAATATTCCCCCATTCGAATTGATGGAAGAGGAGGGCTAGGAAGTGTTGGACAAGTGGCATTCTTGGGAATCTCTCCCTAATTCAAGTTGGGATGATGCACTTGGAGGGAATTCGAGATATGGAGGCCTTGGGAGGTTAACAAAAGACAAGAAAAAGAAGGAGAGTATCTTTTGATCATTTTTTCATTTGGCAAAAATTGGAGAGTTTAACTTGTCCTTGCGAGGTGGATGCTTATCCTTCTTTCCTTAGAACCAATTTCGAGGGTGCAAGATTCCCATCCTAGTTGCTTGATGGAGAGGCCATTAATAACTCTCAACAGAGCTTCATGGAGATGTTTTGATGTAGGTTGAAACCCCAACTGAGTTTGATTTCATCTTTTTTCATTCTTCTCTATGCCTATTCTACTATCTTCTCTTAAATGTCATGTAAATGTGCAAGGGCGCACTTGTTGTTGCATATAGTTAGTGTATGACTGTTATTTCAACTTCATAGACATGTTATCTGATATATATCTCTGTAATAATCACATCATCAGAGCCACAACTCTAAACATTATGTATTTCAAGTGATATTTATATTCAAGGAAGAGATTCAAGACATTTTACCCATAGCATTTGCATAGTGATTTTGGAATGATATTTTACCTATTTTATATCAAAGTTTGTTGAGTTATTTATCTTGTTATGAGATGCATATGAAGTTAATTTTATGGCCCAAATGATGTGTTCAGAACTCTGAAGTGTTAATATGGTTTATGAATAAATTCGAGACTCCTTGCCCACCAATTTCACCTCAAAGACTAGACTCTAGAAGCTGTTGTTCATTAGGATTCTTATTCGACCCTAAAACCAAATATAATGTTGTACATATACTGTTACTAATGTCCTCTAACATATCCAAGTCTCATACCAAGAATTAGTGAAGTTCGTATAGTGTTTGGAAGAGCATCTAATGCCAGACCTAAGGGGGATCTCCACTTCTCAAATTAACTAGCCTTGTTTCGAAACTTCTTCCCATGCAATCTGCAAACCATGGATGGGTAGATCAGTTGTTTGGATGTCTGATAGGTTTTTTAATATGTCATATTCCTCATCAATACCTTCCTCCCTAAACTAGAAATCATTTGGAGGTGTTTGGAAACAGTTGTAAACAAAACCCTAGAGTCAAAACAAGGTGAATCCAAGGACTTTCCTTTGAATGGATATTAAAGTGGCATGAGAGCATGGTCCTTGCACCTGTGCATTAATATCATACATTGAAGAATAATTTTCAGCCATGTCTTACTATTATTATGACTCCTACGAGTACAATGCTTATGAGCGGTATGAAGATGATTGTGAGCAATATGAAGAAGAATGTGAATGGTACGAGGAAGAGGTCCCATCATGCAACACTTCTTACAATTTCATAAGGAATGAAGGTTATTCTTATGATCCTATGTATGATGAATATGTATGTGTTGAACCACTAAAGGATAATTCTATGAATGAATTACAAAGATTGAGAGCAACATGTAAAACCTTTCCCCAACAATATCAGGCATATCTTGATCTGTATAAGGGAGATACACAAAAGGGAATTCTTTTTGAAGCCTTTGTTGATTGGGTGTTTGAAAATATGCCCAAAAATGAATATGTGGAGTTAGTAAAGAAATGTATATGCCCTTCTTTCCAAAGACCTTGGAGAGCAACGCATATATGTTTGAGTGAAAAGGAGAAGCGAAATGAGGAGACCCGTGAGCCACCTAGTTCTCAAGGTGGTGAAGTAGAAGAATCATTACATGAAGAGGATCGAAAGTCACTCCCAAGTGACTCTGAAAAATATGAAGAAACATCACATGAGCATGAAGAAGACTCCATTGAAAATACTGAAGATCATTCCGAGACACACTCTACTTTGTACATGAATCAAAGAGCATCTACTGATGGATGCTTGAACTATGAAGGATTACCTACTTATGGGTGCTCACACTCTATGTTGGTGACATAGATATCAATTTTGAAAGTGTTGCTGCAAGAAAAAGTCCCATTAAGCATGAAAATGAAGGCCTTGTAGCAGATATAGAAGAAACAAGATCAACTTCCCCCTCACCACTTGAGCTTAATGAAGTTGGTCCAAGCAGAAAGTACAAAGAAGAGGAGTTCCCTTTACAAGAGCCTCTTTTTCTTGAAGGGTCGTAAAATTTGAATGAACGGAAGATCCCAGAGACCCTTAGCATACTCCATGATATTCAAGAATTGGTTCCAAATTATTGTTGGGGAGTTTCTTCATTGAAGGATCCATCCTTCCTTGAAGAGATGGAGAAGATTGAAAGAGCAATGTGCAACATTGAAGGTAATGTCATGTCTTTGTTTTTTGATAGAAACAATTTGGTTGAGCTTAATGAATGGATACATGGAGAATACTTGAAGAATAATGAGGATATTCATAAGCTCAAAATGCAAAATGAGCAACTTCTTGATAGGTTTCAAGATACTTGTTCTTCCTCCTATGTTTTAGATTTTCAAATGGTAGATTGCTTGGAGGGTTCTCATGACATGATGGATCATGAGGAACATGGAAA
The DNA here is from genome assembly GCA_027924585.1 of Larix kaempferi. NCBI lineage: Eukaryota > Viridiplantae > Streptophyta > Pinopsida > Pinales > Pinaceae > Larix > Larix kaempferi. Next base: position 47,025,519 of record BSBM01000493.1, read on the forward strand.
CTTGCATGTGCTTGATGTGTTTGAATATGAGCTTAATGAGATCCAAGCACTTGTTGTGGTGTAATAGGAACTTGAGTTGCCTCTTGGAAATGGTTACACACTTTTTGAAGAAGTGTATGATTCCACTACCTTGGAACCAACCTATGAGGAAAGTTTTGCACTTTTGAGGGAGGTGCATGATTCTACCCTTATGGAGCCTTCACATGATGACACTTTTTCATTTTCTGATCATTTGGGTGAGTTGGTTCATTCTCCTATATCCTACACTTCCATATTTTGCAGCACTCATCCTAATGAAGTATGGGTGAAAGGTTTCTTTTTTAAGGTGCCACATGAGGAGTATAAAAATCAAATCTTCCCTTTTGAGGATGACATGACTAGAGCACTTTACTCTTTACATTTTCAGAAACATCCTCTGTTACTTTATGATGGTACACATCTACATGGATGCACCTATGAAGTTCGCTTGGGTCACTTAAAGACTCATGATTTTCCTTGCTCCTTGCTTAGTTCAATTGATGTTGGAGGAACTTCATCCAATACTTCGGTGAAGAGATATATGATTGGAGCACATTTTTATTGGTAGCAACATCCTTTATCATTTCTTGATGATACACATATCCATGGATGCATAAATGGTACTTCTCTGATCCCCTTGAAGGCTCATTGTTTTCTTTGCTCCCTAATTGGTTTAGATTTTTGTGGAGGTTCTTCATTCACTTCTTGGATGAAAGAACACATGGCTAATTATTTTTTTGCATCTTACATTCTTTTGGAGCAGCATGGACATACTTTCTTGTGGGATGATTCCTACTCTTTTGGTGATGAGACATGGGAATTTCACCCTTGTCCTTTGAGCTTCAATGGTCTCACTCTTGATTCTTGTGTGCATTTGGCACATGAGGACTATCTAGTTGATTGAGGGAGACTTGTTTGCATTCAGCCTCACTTTGAGGATATGTATTTCATGATGGAGAGTCTCTCTTGGTCTCGGCCCAACCTTGAATAAGTTCATATTTTTATGAACGGGCCCTCAATGTTTCAATTGTGCATTGGAAATGTTGAACTTCCAGTGTGGTGGTATCATCTTTACATCCTTACTTGCATTTTTCATAGTGATGAATTTTTATTGTTTTTACTGATGTTTGGAAAGATGCAGATGAGACAATGGGATCCTGGCATTCTTTGGAATGTTAGTTTTTCACATGTGACACTGCCACTCAAATATTTGCAACTAAGGCAGTGGGATTTGGGAAATATTTTTCCTGCAATATTTTGTGGTAGAGCATGCCTATCTTTTGGACTGCAATACAAGCAATGAGATCCTATTGTTGCTTGGCTTCAGCTCACTTGGACCAACAGTTCAATTGTTGGTTTGAGAGAGAAATCCAACCTTCAGTTGTTTGAGTTCATCTTTGCAGAGCAGTGTTCCAGTTTCCTATGTGAGATACCTTTTGAGAGATGGATTCAATCTTCACATGCTTGGTGTTCATGGCATTTCATACTAGACATTTCACACCATGCATGTATCAAGATCATTTGGGACCTTGGGATAATTTTTGGTCTCATTGGTTTCAATTTTTGGGGGCAACAAGTAGTATGGGAGAATGAGTCCCCACTTGAGAAGGTGATTGTAATCAGAGTAGTGCAGCAGCAAGCATGGTGGTTCCTCTCTAAAATTTTCATGAAATCTTGAAGACTCAAAATTGGGCAACTCAATGGCAACTTCAAAGAGTTATACAGTGAGAAAAAGAGGTGAAAGTTCAAAAAGGGTTTCCAAAATATGAAAGAGGTTAAGATTAATTGTGCACACTTTGTTTTGATAGATTTAGTTAATATTTTGTTGTTTAGTGGTGATGTCACATGAGATATCAATATGAAAAAGAAAACACACATCTCCTTACTTTTGGAAACACACAATTGCAGTACATGAGTGCCACTACTCAAAGTTTTGGAAAGAAAGCAGCTTCTTCAACATCCATGTTTGAAATTGCTTAAGGACAAGCAATATTGATAGGGGAGGATTTGTCATGTCCCCAAATTTTGCATTGGGTCACAATGACCTAACCCACTTGACCATACTCATGATAGTTTGTCAAATTGGTGCTAAGGGTCAAATAATTGCCAAGCATGATGTCCAAGTTAGTAATAATGTAAATTAGATCCAAATAAACAAGGTGGGTCACGTTAAGAAAAAATATCCAATCCAAAGTTTGTAATTTCCCCATCCGCATCGCGACTTTTCGCCCGACAGTCGCACGACTCATCGCGACCTCATGGCCTTTTTCCACGCTGCACATCGCGGCTTCGCATCCTTTTTCTGCGCTGCACATCGCGGCTTCGCGGTCTTTTTCCGCGCTGCACATCACGACTTCGCTGCCTTTCTCCGCGCTGCACATCACGACTATGCGCCTAAAACTCGCGATGCACATCATGCCTTTTTCCCCAAAACCCGCTATGCTACTGTTTTTCGCTCGGCCCAATTTTTAAAAAACTTTCTGCTGCGTTTTTTCCCATTTAGCTTATTTCGTCCAGCATCATTTTTTCTGCAATTTTTTCCAGCATTTTGTTTTAATTATTGCAGCAATAGTGAATCTTGTTTCTATTACATATGCTCAATTAAAATCTTTTTAAAAAATTTCAACAAGTGAAAGAAAGGTTTTTAGCACTTTGTTTAGAACATAGTTTTCATTTCTTTGCAAATTTCGAACCATCTTCCTGATTTACTCAACAGTTTTTCCCAAGCAAGCACTTAGAAATCCATTTATTTCTTACAATTTTTACGATATTTGCTTTCCTTTAAAAAATTATTTCAAAAGTCCATAGTTTTTGAATTATTTTTGTTAAAGCATTTACATTTCAGAAAAAAGCCTTTTATTTTTTGCAAATTGGAATCGTCTTGTTTTTTAATTTGTAATCAATCGCCCAAGCGAGGAAAATTCATTTTCAGTTAAATAATCACACTTGCACCCAATCTACCACATTTTTAATTAACTGAGCCTTAAAATCTACCTAAACTCAACAAACACTTTAACCTTACTTGGGGAACACTTAAAGAATCTTGTAGCTAGGTAGGATTGGGGGGATAGGTGTTCCAATAACACCCGTCAATTATTTACATCTGAGACATAGTGTTTTGACTTCTAAGGTGCCAAAAATACCTTATTATTTGTTGACATGGTTATACACCAATTTATCAAGAAGGCCTCTCCCTTAGGAGGGTTAAAGTAGCCAAACTGGTTCCATATTCTTGAGTGGGATACTGCTATCCATTCAGTAACCGAAGGATACCTTTCGCAGTTCTCATTGTACCACCCATATGGGATTACAGCGGCGATAGAACCAAACTGCAGATTCACCCAACCGAATGTGTCATGAACGGGGTATCTTAGTGACCAATTTTTAGGATTGTCTACCCGGTGTCCCTCTCGGTAGGGGGATATCTAGACTTTAATTCCACTACTCATATTGTCTGACTTGGATTTCATCACCTTGTAGGGGATATGTTTCGTTGAGTCATAATACCACTTTTAGTTAGGCGTTTGCATGCTATGTTACCCCCTTGGTCTAGTACGCACCACTTTTTTCTAGGAACCGCTTGATTTTTGGTATTCTGACAACTTTTCTTGATTCTCCCACTTACTATAGTACAGCTGTTATAGTAAGTGCTTTTGAGGTTGGTTGTTGGCTTGAGAGCCATTATTTTTTCATACTCCCCTCCTGCACACATTGTTGCATTAGGTTCTTGAGTTTTTTATCTCACCATCATCCATTGGTATTTCTATAAATCTCTCACCATTGATAACTCAAGACAATCCCGTCATTTTCAGGGTGAACCCCCTCAGTTCGATACACTTGATTCTACATGTCATAGACGTAGAGCATTATCCATTGACTCCACACATCATCGGAATAGAACCCAGTCATCCGATTCGGATGCACCTCATTTTACATCCGATTCTGAGGTTGAATCCGAACACCCTACTGAGACATCACCAACCGAACCCATGGTTGGATCACAATATGACCCCCTCTTCACCAGTGTTGTTGGAGCTACATCAACAAACCCCACTACTATTGTGCCAACCACGGTAGCCACAACCCCCTTAGGCATGCCTAATATAGGGGCCACCCCCCCTTTAGGTATGCCCAACACAGGACCAACACCTACCTTAGGTATGCCCAACATGGGCATCACCCCCTCCCTCATCGCCACTACCCAAATCCCAGGGATTACCGAAACCATTCCTACCCCATCTATAGCCCATGTTGCACTTGGGAGTGCAAGACCCTCCCACACCACATCGGTTGGAGGACATATCCCTTTCACACCTACATACCCTTAGGGGGCACTAGACCACTCCATAATGCTACCATTAACAGTTATGCCCCGGTGACCATGCCACACCCATCTGCTAGTCTGCCATACATGGCTAGTCTAAACTTACCAGACCTGGCAAGTTTAACCAATGACCCTATTAGACACAACCCTATGTTTCCCCCCATGCCCACAAAGCTTCCCTCATATATCCCAAAATTTGAAGGAAAAGCTGGGGAAGATCCCCAAAACCATATCATGTTGTTTCACCTATGGTGTTCCTCCAACTCCATAGTAGATGATTGTATTAGACTGAGACTTTTACAAAGAACTTCCACCGGCTCTATAGCCAAATGGTACATTGAGCAGTCACATGGGACTCACAACACATTTACGTCCCTCGCCTCAACTTTCCTCCAGTTCTTTCAACTACCTGTACGTTATGATGCGGGAGTGGAAATACTTTTGTCTTGTAGACAGAACACCGCTACACATATCACTGATCATATCCATGAGTGGCATAAGCGCCATAGCCTCTGCAAGATAAAGCTTGACGACTGTATCTTTTTGGACTGGTTCCTCAAATCACTCCTCCCCCTCATAGCCAAAGATATAGTTTCTGAATGACCCCAGTCGGAAGAAGAAGCCATCTTAAAAGCTCAGCAGTTCGACCTCATATATGCCTGGTCAGGATATCTATACACTATTTTACCTGATGCCCCATGCGGCGATCCATCCTGCCATGACGTGCCGAGGGCATCCCATGCTGCCGACGGTATTATCGGTCAGGTTATGGTGCAAAACAAACCTTTTACCATGATGAGTACAAACAATGCCCCAGACCTTTCTAGGGTTTCATCTAATTCTGGAGCTACAACTTTATATGCTCCAGTAACACACACCCACCACACTCATGGACCCTCATGTCCACCACAGTGTTATGGGAAGGCACCATCAGCTTATGCACCACCTTCATACTATAAACAGCGGGCCCACCAGACTCTGGTTCAGCCACAAGTCGAAGTGGCTTATTATCCTCAACAGGAAACACCTCTTGCTCCAACACTTCCAGCAGCTCAAAGTTACCCACAACCACAACAAATAACAGGTCCACCCCAAAACCCTCCTGCTTACTACCCACCACAACCCACTCCAGAGCCAGAACGACCTCAAAACCCACCTACTGCCCAAGGGCATGTGTACGCACAGCAAAACCAACCTCCAAACCAAAACAACCAGCGTAACCAAGGAGGTCAACAAAATCACGGAAGAGGGCATAACCGCGGAAACAACCAACAACACAACCAAGGTGCACCACCACCTAATCCTCCAAATAATAATAACACTGATCCACCCAACCAAAACCCTGACTATCCACCAAAACAGGCTAAAAATAATAACTTGAGAACAAACCATCCATGTTCCATATGCGGAGTCTACGGCCATTACACACATAATTGTCCCCATTTAGATCGAGCACGTCAACTTTGGATTGACGACTCCCAACAACAAGAACATGTTGCACAACCAACACCCCCTCCTCAGCCACAACCCATGATATTGCAAAATCCCTTACCAAACCAAGGCACGGTAAAGACTCATCCGAATGATCCCCCTCAAGGATCTGCTGCACCACAGCAACAAATTACCTATACAGCCATCGATTACCAGCATATAGAGTCCAACACTCACCATTTGCTTATGATGTCATCAAATTATGTCAATCTTCAAACCCATCGAAATCAATATGGATCCACCCCTGAGGCCACACCTACTGACCTATCATCGATTACTCTCCCAACCGATCAACCACTTCGCATACCCAATATTCCCATGGACGAGGGTCCCAAAGCACCTCGTTTCCCTTTGAGACGGATTAACAATATCCTGATTGCTCGTGCAACTTCCAACTATAACATTATAGAGGATTTAGCTCAGTCCCCCGCTGCTATGTCCGCTCTCGAAATCTTAAAAAATTGTCCCGCACAGAGAAAGTTGTTGTTATCTGCCATTGGGGCTGTAGACCCCAACGACGCTAACGTGATGGCTTTTGACTTAGAACAAGCTGAACCTAGCCTTCCTTCATCTCTAGCTTTTCAAGTTTTCGTCTCCATTCGCAACCTTGTCGTTCATCGATGCATAATTGATGAAGGGGCCTCTACCTACATTATGTCGACCTTCGTATGGAAGAAACTTGGATCACCAATGCTACAACTGTCCACTACCGCATTGCAAGCTTACGACGGTCGTGCAGCTCAACCTCAAGGTTTGTTAGTGAATGTACCCATACAGCTTGGGGGCAAATTGGTTCTCATAGATATAGAGGTCATTAACGCCCAACTTGATTACAATCTCCTTCTGGGAAGAAGCTACATGTATAAAAAGAAAGTTGTTGCTTCTTCAGTTTTCCACATCATGATGTTCCCCCATGAAGGACACGTAGTCAAAATCGACCAGATTACATACTATGATCCAAATGCCCCTGCAGCACCAGAAAATGTTCCTCCCATGATCAAACAACCCGTTCTTAGTGCACCAACATCATTCATCTCATCAGTCGAACCCGGGATATATTTGGATACTCCTATGACCATCTCTTTCCCATCAATCTCACCCCCTCTTTAAGTAACTGCAGTATCTGATTTATGCACCCTCTCGCAAAATGAACAACAACATACTCAGCCAATACCACTAGCACCCATCGTTCCTACTCATATCGGAACAACACCGATTCATACTATCCCATTCTTGCTTCCATTTTCAAGAGTTGTCAGCTCGCCAGTAATGACTACACTCAATCTTCCAGGTTTAACAATAGGGTTACCAATATGGTACTTACCTGCACCAACCCCCCCGCCGACTCCGACCATTGTTTTACAACTGGTACAACCCGTGAATATGTCGAACCATCCACCACTTGGCATACCCAACCCCCAAAATCTCCCACCACCTGGTGGTTTGAACCACCAAAACCAATCAATTCCAACAGGGGGCACTACATCGACATCTAGTTATGTCCCCCCTCAATCCTGCAACACTGGGGGCAGAGTTCCACTAACCTACAACAATACACCCACAACTCGCACCCCCCCAGTGACTCCCAAATTAGCTAAGAATCCCCCAACCCGTGTGCTCCCTAAGTGCTCCTTATGTGACAATATCGGCCACGCCACCCATCTATGTCCACAACTACCAGCACTTCAAGAATACATGAATATGTTGGATGATGATACCAACATTCGAGTCATCAAATTAGAATTTCCACCTCAACCTCATGATAAATCATTGCACACAAACCACCCTTGTGCAATATGCAGAATCTACGACCATTATTCACACCACTGCCTCGATCTCCCAGATTACAGAGCAACACTATACGAGATGAATAATGCCGACCTAGAGATATTCCCCCCACATATTGAGGAAATATTCCCTCCAGAATAGTCCCATTCAGAAGAAATCAATACCATTTACATGATTTCAACTACCTAAAAACCCGAGCTAGTTAATTTATGGTCCCACTACTTTCGTACTGATGAGGAAATTCTAGAAACACTTACTGCACCGAACTACCCTTGGGATGATATCCACCATCGATCATACTTCCTACCTGAGGCGTCTACATCCACCGCGGAAAACCAACTATCCATTGAATCCAAAGACTTCTTACCAACCAAGGTCGATTGGTTCAAGGACCCAATCCCAGCTCCAGAAGCCTTTGAAGAAGGTAACATGGTGAACATTTCGCCCATTCTAAAAATCGACATCTCTGCCACCCCCGAAAAACCTGAGCTTATCTCTTTAGGTGCATCTTGCACTGAAAAAGAAACCCCAGCTTATAAGAAACTCTTCCAATAATTTCGAGATGTATTTGCTTGGTCTTATACCGAGATACCTGGTCTTGATCCTACCATCGTAGAACATCACATAGACACTTGGCCCAACATATCACCATTCCGCCAGAAAAAACGTCCCATTCACCCATCCAAGTTTCCAGCCATCAAAGCAGAAATCGAGAAGCCTCGAGTAGCAGGTTTCATATACCCAATTTCATATACCACCTGGGTTTCAAATCCAGTACCAGTCAATAAGAAAGTAGGCACCATCCGCATCTACACTGACTTCCGCGACCTCAACTTAGCTTGTCCCAAAGACAACTTCCCCACACCATTTAGTGACCAACTAATCGATGAGTGTGCGGGGCATGAGGTACTTTCTTTTATGGACGGTTTCTCCGGATATAACCAAATTAAAATCCGTAAAGAAGATCAATACAAGACCGCTTTTACCACCCCATGGGGCACCTTCGCCTATCGCGTCATGCCTTTCGGTCTCAAGAATACGGGAGCCACTTTCCAATGTGCCATGACTTATTGCTTTCATGATATGCATAAAATCATTAAAGTTTATCTAGACGACCTCACCACTTGATCTAAGAAACGATCTAACCATTTAGAAGATATTCGACAAGTTTTCTTACGTTGCCGCAAATACAAAATTCGCTTGAACCCGCTTAAATGTGTATTTTTCATTATAGCAGGCCGCCTGCTGGGGTTTGTCATTTCAGAAAAAAGGATCACCATCGACCCGCTAAAAGTTCAAGCCATAGTGGACCTACCATCGCCACGTACATTAAGACAACTCCAAATCCTCCAGGGGAAATCCAACTTCCTTCGTCGTTTTGTCCCAGACTATGCAACCACAGTACATGGTTTCCTCCATTTGCTACGTCTTCATACCCACTTCGTATGGGATGACCAAGAAGAAGGAGCCTTCACGAACCTGAAGAAAGCACTTACAAGTGCCCCATTGATTTCTCCACCACATTTCACAAAAGACTTTACCCTTTACATTTCGGCATCAGATTACACCGTTTCCGGAGTACTCGTCCAAGAAGACTCCGCTCGCCAAGAGCATGTCATTTATTATGTGAGCCAGACCTTGTCAGGCCCACCACTCCGCTACCCACATGAAGAGAAAATGGCCCTCACCGTCGTCTTTTCAGTACAAAAGCTACGACATTACATTCTACTCGGCCACACCACGGTTGTGGACAATTCCAATCCAATGGTTTATCTCTTGAATCATCTCCTTCTATAAGGCTCTGTTGCCAAATGGGTGATTATCTTACAAGAATATGACCTAACTTTTAAAACCCCGAAGAGCACCAAAGAATTAGCACTCGCTCAACTCATTATAGACTTACCATCATCGTCGTCATCACCAACTATCCATATTGATATTATCGACAAACATAAATCCAATTGGCATCACATGATTTTTCCCGCATTATGGGCTTATCGCACGTCGACCAAGACTGCCACCGACTTTACCCCATTCCATTTAGTTCATGGCGTGGAATTTGTCCTCTCCATTGAATGCCAGATACCAACATTACAAATTTCCGTAGAACTTCTCCCTGATACATCACTGATTGAAGAACACTTACTTCTTTTAGAGTAGGTCGACGAAGATCGTCGTGCAGCTCTCCAAAAAATCGAAGCCGCAAAGAACAGATCTAAACTTCATTATGATAAACATGTTCACCCACGAGCATTTAGTGAAGGCGACCTGGTACTTGCCTATGATCAAGCTCATGACAAAATGGGAAAAGGAAAGTTTGTATCCATGTGTCAAGGCCCATATATTATACACACCTACCTCGGACAGGGGGCATATATCCTAACCGACTCAGAAGGAAACCCCGTACGCAACGCACGTAATGGCTTGTACCTCAAGCGATTTTACCGATAGAAAACCTGATGGACACCACAGTCCACAATTGTACAATCTTATTTCCTTTTTTTTCTTCTTTTTTTTTACAAAAAATACAAAAAAATCAAAAAAAAAATTTCCTATATGACCACAGATGGATCCTGTTCCACTTTGCTACATTGGCTTCATTGATGGTGCAAGCCGTTGGTCTCCCAATCTATCCTCCATAGCTTGGGTAATATATTCCCCTTCACATGAGTTGATCCACATTGACGGAGTGTGCATAGGTGCCGCCACAAACAACCAAGCTGAGTACGACGTCGTGACCGGTCTCCTGGCCGCTGCTCTCCAAATGAGCATAAGTCACCTTAGCATTTTCTTGGACTCCCATCTCCTTGTTTCCCATCTCAACAATATTTACCAGGTACGCGATCCCTGTCTATTTAGAAAATTCTTGCGCACTAAACAAATGATTCGACAGTTTGAGTCCATTTCATTCAAACATGTCCCAAGGAATCTCAACAGTATAGCATACCATATGGCAAACAACATTCTAGATAAGCACACCAATCAAACCATGTAGAAAAAAAAAATTTGCATCCACATGCATAACATGTGCCTCCACGGGCATATACAAAAATTAAAATGTTGCATCCACGTGCATAACATGTGCCTCCACGGGCTACAAAAATCAAACATGCCTCCACGAGAAAACAAATAGACAAGATGTGCATCCACGTGCATACACGGCTACATACCAAAACATATATATATATATATATATATATATATATATATATATATATATATATATATATATATATATATATATATATATATATATATATATATATATAATCATATAGTCACAACGTCATAGGCACCCTCAACACCCAATATACAAAAATACATCGCCGTACAAAAAAGATACATCGCCGTATGCTCATCAGCATTTGGGGGCAAATACAAAATCACCTAGTCATCGTGATCCCCAGGATCCTCTGGCTCTTCCTCCGTTGGCTCCTTCGGATCCTCCTAATCCCGAGCCCTCCTCTTGGCCATCACAACCGCTACTCTGAGCAAGATAGACCGCCACTCACGAGGATCATCGAAACAACACTCAATAGTGGGCCGGTCCAAGTCCCTCCAACCCTCCTCTGGGGCTCTCACTAGAATCCCCTCTAAAGTCTCTCGTATGCCCTCTAGGGCATCATCTCGAGGACGCACAACTCCTAGAACATGAGGAGGCGGCACCGCTACAGGTGGCAGTACCACCACCATCACCCATCCCCAATGACCCACATGATCAGCTGGTGGCCTCGGACCAATATCTGTACAATCACACAACTGAACCAAGTCAATATCATATAAAAAATCTCTAAATATACTCATAACAAAATATACCTAAACATGATATAATAGATAACCAAATACAAAGACATATTGTCTAGACCCCAGGCCTGTCCTTGAGCTCGAGGCATCTCCAGATCTCCTCGAAATTCCATGCCAGCATATGGATAATCATCAATAAGCAGGGGTATCTGCTCCCACTGCTCATACATATCCGCCGAAAAGAAATGTCGGATACCACCACCACCTCGGGGCATCAACTCCCCCCACTACACCATCCATGGCTCACTCTGCAACCCATCCCGAACTAGCACACGCGGCCGCAAGGTCGGTACTCGCTCAAAGAAAAAAAAACAGAGGAAGGAGGCATAGCAAAACTCCCCCCCCCTCCCGGCTGACCTTGTCCAAATCTCACCGAACATAGGCCAAAAACATCTAACCCCAAGCAAAGTAGGTCCCTCTCAATACATGGTATACCATCACCGTTTTCCCCCCAGACAAATGATGTGGCGCCTGGGCACCCAACACACATAGAACACAAGCCCCTACCACCCGCATCTCCCTCTCTCGTAGAGTCTTCAAACTTAGTGCGCTGTTCTGCGCAATAGCTCCAGGAACACAAAATCTCTCCAAGAGATCCTCAATGTCCAACCCCGCAAGAATCCTCAGCTGGAGCTCCCCTATCTCCCCCAAACGAGGCAGGACAGTAAGGAAATAAACATCAAACAGGGTGATCTCTAGACGCTCACCCCCCACCACAAATGCACCCTCTGCTAGAACCCACAAATCCACCAATTTGTCCAGCAATTCTCTAACTGAACGCATAAGTGGAATTTGGGCAAAATTTAGGAGTTCGCCATCAGCCAAGGCCTCCCGGAAACCCAGGTCATCCCGAATCAAACCCATCAACTCCTCATCTATCTCTCTTTCCCGCCACACTACTAACGACCTCCTCAACATCCTGCCAAAAAAAAAAGAAAAATTTTTAGAAACAAATTTTTTTCCAAAAAATCCCATCGCGACTTTTGGGCTCTTAGTCGCGATGATCATTGTGACTTTTTAATCAAAATCCGTGATGATCATCACAGGTATCAGCCCCATAGCCGCAATGAACATCACGATTGTCAGCTAAACAATCGCAATGAACATCGCAATTGTCAGCTAAACAGTCGCAATGAACATCGTGACTGTCTACCCCAAACCCGTGATGCACATCGCAGGTATCAAGTCCATACCCGCAATGTTCATCATGGAAAAAGAGCCGAAACCCACGATATTCCATGTTGGAATGCCAAAGTGGAATTTTGCGGTCTTCGAGGGCCAGCCGCTAACCAGAAAGGAAATAACTTGAAAAGCTAAGGCAATTAGGATTACCTAAAACTCGCACATAACAATGACACATGTCACATTGGGCCCACACACTATTTATAGAGATTCGACCATTTTTCAATCAACAATTTCAGTATCATACGACATCCTTTTTCAAACCGTTGGCACCGTTGGAATCAACATAGCGATAACTTCATGATAGCCCAATCCTTTTTGCAATTCCACCAAGTCCATTTTTTGGGCATTTTTCCCACACCCCTCGTCGCCTTGGTTTGCATGCCAAATCGGTCGTCGTCAGATTTTGACAAGTTTTATATCGTCGGATTCAGTTTTCTACGCTCGTGATGATGCTTGAGATCATTTCTTGCTCTCACCACCATATTTTTTGGGCATTTTTCCCATGTCCCTTGTTGCCTCGATTTGCATGCCACATTGGTCGTGGTCCATTTTTTACGAGTTTTATATCGCCGGATTCAGTTTTCTGCGCTCGTGACGATGCTTGAGATCATTTCTCGCTCACACGTCCAGATTTTTTGGGCATTTTTTACATGCCCCCTCATCACCTTGGTTTGCGTGCCATATCGGTCATCGTCTGTTTTTAATGAGTTTTATATCACCGGATTCAATTTTCTGTGCTTGTGATGATGCTTGAGATCATGTCTCGCTCTCACGCCCAGATTTTTCGGGCATCTTTTCAAAATGCCACTCATCGCTTTAGTTTGCGTGCCACATCGGTCGTCGTCCGTTTTTGACGAGTTTTATATTGCCGAATTCAGTTTTCTGCGCTCGTGACGATGCTTGAGATCATTTCTCGCTCTCACGCCCAAATTTTTTGGGCATTTTTTACATGCCCCCTCGTCGCATCGGTTTGTGTGCCACATCGGCCGTCATCCATTTCTGACGAGTTTTATATCACCGGATTCAGTTTTCCGCGCTCATGATGATGCTTGAGATCATGTCTCATTCTCACACCTAGATTTTTCGGGCATCTTTTCAAAATGCCACTCATCGCCTCAGTTTGCATGCCGCATCGACCGTCATCCATTTTTTACGAGTTTTATATCACTGGATTCAGTTTTGAGCGCTTGTGATGATGCTTGAGATCATGTCTCTCTCTTACGCCCAGATTTTTCGGGCATCTTTTCAAAATTCCACTCATCGCCTCAGTTTGCGTGCCACATCAGTCGTTGCCCATTTTTTCATGATCTTTATGTCGCCGGATTCAGCTTTCCATGCTCGTGACGATGCTCGAGATCATTCCTCGTTCTCACCAATACCTTTTTGTTCGGTATAATTTTATCCATTTTTCAGGCCAAGCAATTCTTTTACGAAAAAGGCACCTAGGAAGTTTTTGTTAAGCTCTTTTATGACTCCTAAAACAATGAAAAGATCGCCAAGCAACCTTGCTTCCTTTCATGCTCGCTAAAAGTATTTGAAAGGGAATCTACCTAGTATAAGTTTACCCATTTTTCGGACCTTGTAGACTAATTACAAAAAATGAATACTCTAGTCACATCGGCTAGAAGAGTTCTCCATTTACATCATTTTATGCTTTTTCGGGCCTTGGAGACTAACTTACGAAAAGGAATACCAGTGGAGTCTACTTACCGCTTTCAGACTCTCAAAAAATGAAAGAAACTATGAGCAATCACCGTCTTGGGCTCGTATAAATCCACAGGACAGTACTCCACCACCACTGCAGAGTCTACTTATCGTTTTCAGACTCCCTAAAAATGAAAACACTTACGAGCATGAACAGTCCTGGGCTCACATAAATCCACAAGATAGTACCATTTTTTAGCACACTTTTATCCCTTCTTGGAGCTCATTAAAACTATGAAGAAGGACCCAATGGTGCTTCTCGACGCCACAACAGATCATGTCTACCCATGCGGCAACTTCCCATTTTTGTTTCCTTTGTTCAGAGTATTCTACAATGTGTCACCCCAATACTCCCCCGATAACACCCATCAGCTGAACCCCCCAAATCACTCAAATATGCAATACATACCCCTAAGCTATGATTCCCACTCCTAAAAATCAGTTCCCTATGCTGCCAGGTCAGCCATGTCATCATGCTCTTAACAAAGGAAGTTTGAGTCCACCCATTCTATGACCCATGTCATTCCCCATCCCCATAGTATGTCAGTCCTACCATCAATACTACCACATATCAGTTGTGCACCTCGCGCTACTGACAAGGAAACATCATTGCCTTGATAGTTGCTGGTCTCCCTCTGTCGACACCAACCAAATCTATTCCAAAGGATAGACCTAGAGGTCCCTGTGCCTTGGACTCATTAACATTTGTGATGAGTGCCTACAGATCATTTCTAAAGGAGTCCTCAGTGCCTCTCCAAATGATTTTTTCTCACATGCTCGACTTCAACACCTTGATCGCATCGTTGAGACTTGTACAGGGTATCGGTCCTTTCAATTATTTGTTGAAGACCCCGGATATCATCTAACTCTACCACATATGAGAGTCTAATTAAGGATACAACCAGTTACATTTTCCTATGGATATTCGGGTTTCGTTTACCAACAGTTTCTAGATGTACCCCGCTTTTGTACTCCATCGAGTCTATAGTTACATATAACTCCTCAGAGTTGACTCACAGTTATTGAGTCCCTACAGATGTTGGACACCTTCAGTTTCAACAATTCATCAACCCTTCTGATACCTTTTTCAAAACGGTTGTTGCCTTTTTCTAGTGTATCAGTTTCTCAGATCAGCCATGGTATGACCATGAGTACGTCCCAGCATTGTGTCCCCTCTGCACCATTATGATGTACCAACAGATTTTTTATGTATTATTCAAGTTCCCCTTCTTGGGCCTAATTGTTATGTATATATCTTGATACGAGCATGGGTATGTCCACCTCGTCCATAATCAGAGGTTATTCCTCATTCATTTTGAGGGCATGTATTTTTTTCAGTTTTTGCAGCTTCCAAGGGGCCGTTGTTCCAGTCTCCAAATGGTCTCTTCTCTTCTCCACAACCTAGGAAAAAGACAAAAGAACTATGATTTCTATCGGCCATACGATGAGCTCCTGCTATCACACATCAGGGGGCAATCTATTAACACCCAAAAAGTGCTCACTAGTTCATTCCCTTATTCACATGACCCATTTGTCCAATTTTCCACCATTTGAGCCTCTAAAGCCATCAAAAAGTCACCAAAAAGACCATAATACCCCCTTTTCCCCTCAAAATATATATTTTTCCTCAAAAAATATAAAAAACCCTCAAAAAGGGTCCATAAATCCCAAAAAATATTAAAAGGGAATAAAAATATAAAATATATTCAAAAAAGAAAAACGAGGGAAAAAGAGACCTAAACCATGTTGGTTAATACCATTGGTTTCCTAAAAACCATAATGGTATTCCCCATCACCAAAATCTATAAAAAGGTGATAGGGGATCCTCACTTTCCATCCACATTCATCCTATCCTTATGCTGCCAAATTCCCTTTGAGAGCGATTGCCTCCCATTTCGAGTTTGAAGAATCCATTTGAAGCATTGGAGAAGAAGAGACCATTGGACTTGGAGCTTCTCAACCTTGGAGTTGCTCAACAAACACCATCCTCACCATTTGAGGTAATACAAAAGATTAAATTTCTCAATTTCCTGCTTTTGTCTTAGATCTTATTGTTTATGTTTTGAAATCTAGTTTTTTATTTATTTGCACATGTTAATGTTAGATTAGATTCAGTTTATTGTTATTTGTTTTTCATTCAAGACTGTTATTACAAGTTAATAGGTGCATCCTTGCACATGCTTGGTTGAAAAACCAAGCAACAGGTGGAAGCATCAAAAGTTGGAGTAAGGGAGCTATAAGACCCAAAATGAAATTAGAATTAAAAATTCACATTAAATGGGTCAAATAAATAATAATAAAATAAAATAAGGTGGCATTGGACCATGAGGGCACAGAAGAGGTTGTGGGACCCACATGTGGCAAGATTCCCCACTACACTTAGCATCATTCTCTCACCAATTCAATTTCAAGGTGAAGGGTAACATACTTGGGGGACTTGAAGAAGTATTATTCATGGCATGAATCATGTAAGGTCTAATTAGAGTGGAAGAGTAACTCCCACGGAAGAAAAAGAGGCATCTTAGAAGAATTATGACACTTGGAGCTAGATTCCCCAACTTCTATGACAACAATGATGAATATTCTATGACACTTATGACAAGGTTCAGAACTGATTGTTGACATATGACATATATGACGTGTTAGGGCTAAAAATAGCCTCAAAGAGTGTGCACAAGGGGAGTTATGGCATCCAGTATTCCCCCATTTGAATTGATGGAAGAGGAGGGCTAGGAATTGTTGGACACGTAACATTCTTGGGAATCTCTCCCTAATTCGAGTTGGGATGATGCTCTTGGAGAGAATTCGATCTATGGAGGTGTTGGGAGTTTAATAAAAGACAAGAAGAAATATTGAGAGCAGCTTTTGATCATTTTCTCATTTGGAAAAAATTGGAGAGCTTAGCTTGTCCTTGCAATGTGGATGCTTATCCTTCTTTCCTTAGAATCAATTTCGAGGGTGCAAGATTCCCATCCTATTTGGTTGATGGAGAGGCCATTTAGACCTCTCAACAAAGCTTCATGGAGATTTTTTGATCCAGGTTCAAACCCCAACTGATTTCGAGTTCATATTCTCTCATTCTTCTCTATGCCTATTCTACTTTCTCTCAATGTCATGTAAATTTGCAAGGGCGCACTTGTGGTTGCATATAGTTAGTGAATGACTGTTATTTCGACTTCATGGACATTTTATCTACTATATATCTCTATAATAATCATATCATTAGCACCACAACTCGAAACATTTTTTATTTCAAGTGATATTTGCATTCAAGGAAGAGATTCGAGCCATTTTCCCCATAGCATTTGCATAGTGATTTTGGAATGATATTGTAATTGTTTTATATCAAAGTTTTCTGAGTTATTTATCATGTTATGAGATGCATATGAAGTTACTTTGATGTCCCAAATGATGTGTTCATACCTTTGAAGTGTTGCTATGGTTTATGAAGAAATTCGAGACTCCTTGCCCACCAATTTCACCTCAAAAACTAGACTCTAGAATTTGTTGTTCATTAGGATGCATATTTGACCCTAAAACCAAATCTAATACTGCAAATATACTGTTCCTAATGTCCTCTAAGAAATCCAAGTCTCAGACCAAGAATTAGTGAGGGTCGTATAGTGTTTGGAAGAGCATCTAATGCCAGACCTAGGGGGGATCTCCACTTCTCAAATTAACTAATCTTGTTCCGAAACTTCTTCCCATACAATTTGCAGACCATGGATGGGTAGATCAGTTGTTTGGATTTATGATAGGTGTGTTAATATTT
The DNA here is from genome assembly GCA_027924585.1 of Larix kaempferi. Classification (NCBI taxonomy): domain Eukaryota; kingdom Viridiplantae; phylum Streptophyta; class Pinopsida; order Pinales; family Pinaceae; genus Larix; species Larix kaempferi. The sequence continues at coordinate 47,043,605 of BSBM01000493.1, forward strand.
CCTATGCCCCATCAATACCTTCCTCCCCAAATTCGAAATCATTTGGAGGTGTTTGGAACCAGTTGTAAACAAAACCCTAGAGTCAAAACAAGGTGAATCCAAGGACTTTCCTTTGAAGGGATATAACATCAATGGCTCCATGTATGTTCAGTTCTCGCTCTAATGAGATTGCTTTCAGTTCTACTCCTTCTTGTGTTTGTGGTTGTATATAAAGAATGGGAGGATATTCTGAGCTTTCAGAGTTCACCCATTGGAATGAATAGAGGGAAATGAACGAATGCAATTGACTGTCACTTGGATGGTGTAGGTTCCTTCAGTTGGGCTTTGATTCAATAGCACTCCGCGGCTTATCCCTTCAAGATCTGACGGACACTTCCTTGTGTCTCAAGTGCCTTGGAGCTTTATTTGATAACACCTTACCACTTATCTCACCAAACTCCAATCCATACTTCTTGTGCCTTGAAACATTATTTGACAGCACCTAGCAGCTTCTCTGGCCAAGCTCTGATTGAGATTTCATTGCGCCTTGTGCTATCTATACCACCAGAGGTTTATGTATTTTTCCCTTCGTCTTATCAATTATACTTCCAATGCTTATCAGTGGTTCCTTAGATGCCAACTGGATGCTTATCAATGGCTCCTTCGATATCAACTGGATGCCAACTAGAACATGCTCTAATTGGTAGGGAATTAGCTTCCTTGCAGCTTTCCCTCTTATTTTGGTCTACACTTCTCAAACTTAAAAAAATATTCCCACATGATAATGTTGACATAATGAAAATTATTACAACCTAATAAAAGAGGAAATTAGAACTCTATCGATCTGGTTGAATGACATCGGGTGGTGGATAAGACCCCACAAGTACTAGGATCTAGTCCCATGGATGCTTATGGGTCCCCCTTGATTCCGACGAAGGAATAACAAAATTGACATCCTTAAGTTGAAAAAATAAAAGGAACCTAGAGAAAACTAAATTATTTTGGTCTACACCTCTCAAATGTAAAAATAATATTCCTACACGATAATGTTGAGAGGATGAAAACTATATTACAACATAATAATAATAACAACAGCAAGGAAAAACTAGAGAAAACTAAATTACACTAGCTTCCTCATGGGAACAATGTTGAAACTTTATTATATGTTTATTTATTGAAATTACCATTACCATTTCTGAGCACACTTTTATCCTTTCTTGGAGCTCATTAAAACTATGCAGAAGGACCCAATGGTGCTTCTCGGCACCACAACAGATCATGTCTACCCATGCATAATTGTTATGTATATATCTTGATACGAGCATGGGTATGCCCACCTCGTCCATAATCAGAGATCATTCCTCATTCATTTTGAGGCCATGTATTTTTTTTCAGTTTTTGCAGCTTCCAAGGGGCCGTTGTTCCAGTCTCCAATCGGTCTCTTCTCTTCTCCACAGCCCAGGAAAAAGACAAAAGAACTATGGTGTCTATCGGCCATACGATGAGCTCCTTCCCTCACACATTAGGGGGCAATCTGTTAACACCCAAAAAGTGCTCACTAGCCCATTCCCTTATTCACATGACCCATTTGTCCACTTTTCCACCATTTGAGCCTCTAAAGCCATCAAAAGGTCACCAAAAAGACCATAATACCCCTTTTTCCCCTCAAAAAATACAAAAAACCCTCAAAAAGGGTCCAGAATTCCCCAAAAATATTAAAAGGGAATAAAAATATAAAAAATATTCAAAAAAGGAAAAAGAGGGAAAAAGAGACCTCAATCATGTTGGTTAATACCATTGGTTTCCTCAAAACCATAATGGTATTCCTCATCACCAAAATCTATAAAAAGGTGATAGGGGCTCCTCACTTTCCATCCACATTTCATCCTATCCTTATGCTGCCAAATTCCCTTTGAGAGCCATTGCCTCCCATTTTGAGTTTGAAGAATCCCTTTGAAGCATTGGAGAAGAAGAGACCATTGGACTTGGAGATTCTCAACCTTGGAGTTGCTCAACAAACACCATCCTCACCATTTGAGGTAATACAAAAAATTAAATTTCTCAATTTCCTGCTTTTGTCTTAGATCTTATTGTTTATGTTTCGAAATCTAGTTTATTTATTTATTTGCACATGTTAATGTTAGATTAGATTTAGTTTATTGTTATTTTCTTTTCATTCGAGACTGCTATTACAAGTTAATAGGTGCATCATTACACATGCTTGGTTGAAAAACCAAGCAACAGGTGGAAGCATCAAAAGTTGGAGTAAGGGAGCTACAAGACCCAAAATGAAATTAGAATTAAAAATTCACATTAAATGGGTCAAATAAATAATAATAAAATAAAATAAGGTGGCATTGGACCATGAGGGCACATAAGAGGTTGTGGGACCCACATGTGGCAAGATTCTCCACTACACTTGGCATCATTCTCTCACCAATTCGATTTCAAGGTGAAGGGTAACATACTTGGGGGACTTGAAGAGGTATTATTGATGGCATGAATCATGTAAGGTCTAATTAGAGTGGAAGAGTAACTCCCATGGAAGAAAAAGAGGCATCTTAGAAGAATTGTGACACTTGGAGCTAGATTCCCCAACTTCTATGACAACAATGATGAAGATTCTATGACACTTATGACAAGGTTCAGAACTAATTGTTGACATATGACATATATGACATGTCAGGTCTAAAAATAGCCTCGAAGAGGGCGCACAAGGGGAGTTATGGCATCCAATATTCCCCCATTTGAATTGATGGAAGAGGAGGGCTAGGAAGTGTTGGACACGTAGCATTTTTGGGAATATCTCCCTAATTCAAGTTGGGATGATGCTCTTGGAGAGAATTGGATCTATGGAGGCATTGGGAGTTTAATAAAAGACAAGAAGAAAGATTGAGAGCAGCTTTTGATCATTTTCTCATTTGGAAAAAATTGGAGAGCTTAGCTTGTCCTTGCAAGGTGGATGCTTATCCTTCTTTCCTTAGAATCAATTTTGAGGGTGCAAGATTCCCATCCTATTTGGTTGATGGAGAGGCCATTTAGACCTCTCAACAAAGTTTCATGGAGATGTTTCGATGCAGGTTCAAACCCCAACCGAGTTCGAGTTCATATTCTCTCATTCTTCTCTATGCCTATTCTACTATCTTTCTCTCAATGTCATGTAAATTTGCAAGGGCACACTTGTGGTTGCGTATAGTTAGTTAATGCATGTTATTTCGACTTCATGGACATGTTAGCTACTATATATCTCTATAATAATCATATCAGCAGCGCCACAGCTCGAAACATTTTGTATTTCAAGTGATATTTGCATTAAAGGAAGAGATTTGAGCCATTTTCCCATAGCATTTGCATAGTGATTTTGGAATGATATTGTACTTGTTTTATATCAGAGTTTTCTAAGTTATTTATCATGTTATGAGCTACATATGAAGTTACTTTGATGGCCCAAATGATGTGTTCATACCTTTGAAGTGTTGCTATGGTTTATGAAGAAATTCAAGACTCCTTGCCCACCAATTTCACCTCAAAAAATAGACTCTAGAATTTGATGTTCATTAGGATGCATATTCGACCCTAAAACCAAATCAAATACTGCAAATATACTGTTCCTAATGTCCTCTAAGAAAGCCAAGTCTTAGACCAATAATTAGTGAGGGTCGTATAGTGTTTGGAAGAGCATCTAATGCCAGACCTGGGGGGATCTCCACTTCTCAAATTAACTAATCTCGTTCCGAAACTTCTTCCCATGCAATTTGCAGACCATGGATGGGTAGATCAGTTGTTTGGATTTAGGATAGGTGTGTTAATATTTCCTATGCCCCATCAATACCTTCCTCCCCAAATTCGAAATCATTTGGAGGTGTTTGGAATCAGTTGTAAACAAAACCCTAGAGTCAAAACAAGGTGAATCCAAGGACTTTCCTTTGAAGGGATATTACATCAATGGCTCCGTGTATGTTCAATTCTCGCTCTAATGAGATTGCTTTCAGTTCTACTCCTTTTTGTATTTGTGGTTGTATATAAAGAATGGGAGGATATTTTGAGCTTTCAGAGTTCACCCATTTGAATGAATAGAGGGAAATGAACGAATGCAATTGACTGCCACTTGGATAGTGTAGGTTCCTTCAGTTGGGCTTTGATTCAATAGCACTCCGCAGCTTATCTCTCCAAGATCCGACGGACACTTCCTTGTGTCTCAAGTGCCTCGGAGCTTTATTTGATAACACCCTACCACTTATCTCACCAAACTCCAATGCATACTTCTTGTGCCTTGAAACATTATTTGATAGCACCCCGTGGCTTCTCTGGCCAAGCTCTGATGCAGATTTCATTGCACCTTGTGCTATCTATACCACCAGAGGTTTATGTATTTTTCTCTTCGTCTTATCAATTATACTTCCAATGCTTATCAGTGGTTCCTTAGATGCCAACTAGATGCTTATCAATGGTTCCTTTGATATCAACTGGATGCCAACTGGAACATGCTCTAATTGGCAGGGAATTAGATTCCTTGCAGCTTTCCCTCTTAAACTTCTCAAACTTAAAAAAATATTCCCACATGATAATGTTGACATGATGAAAATTATTACAACCTAATAAAAGAGGAAATTAGAACTCTATCGATCTGGTTGAATAACATCGGGTGGTGGCTTAGACCCCACAAGTACTAGGATCTAGTCCCATGGATGCTTATGGGTTCCCCTTGATTCCGATGAAGGAATAACAAAATTGACATCCTTAAGTGAAAAAATAAAAGGAACCTAGAGAAAACTAAATTACTAAATTATTTTGGTATACACCTCTCAAATGTAAAAATAATATTCCTACACGATAATGTTGAGAGGATGAAAACTATATTACAACATAATAATAATAACAACAAGAAGGAAAAACTAGAGAAAACTAAATTACACTAGTTTCCTCATGGGAACAACGTTGAAACTTTATTATATGTTTATTTATTGAAAAATTATATATATATATATAATTTTAAATTTTGATACGATGATCATCATCTATGGTTTTTTTGTCAGTGATAATGAAATACGTGTAAGACTTAAAATATCCACAATTTTTTATTCAATTCATATACAATACCTTTGAAAAAGAATATCATATTTCTCTGGCCACAGACCCTTTCTGTCCTCTGACAAGAATACATGAAAACTAAACAACATGTTCAGATCTTATCTGGCAATGGCGTTACCATACCAAGAAGCGCTCTTACGCGGAGCTATGAATAAGTTTACATTTCATAAAAATACGCGTTTCGTTAACTGAGAGAAACGATGGAAGACTCCGATCCTCCACTTGCATCTGATCCTGAAGGGCCATAATGGGAAACGTTGTCATATTCTTGGGATTTGCCTGGCTTTATCCATCATGAACAATTTCTTGCAGTAACCTCTGTTCCATCAATTGCCGGCTCCCCGGCTCGGGATAAAACGCAGGTTGCGTTTATTTCTTTTATCGTCTCCATTGTTGTGATGGGATTTGAGGATGTTGCGGTTTATTTTTTTGATTTAGGACGGATCATCTGCATGTGACCAACCCCCGGGCTACGCTTGGATTTGGAGAGGCGCTGTTCAGTCACCATGGGATTTACTTTCGGGCTTGGTCCGGACGGCGTCACTTTTCCCTTCGGTAGTAGATGAAATACGCCCTCGGCGTCGTTCGATGCAGGCGATTCGTCCACCTTGTTTTTATTTTGAACACGCCGCGGACTAAGCCTGAACGATAACTTGTTCTCATCTTTCATACCATTCTTCTCCCACGAGCTGCTCCCGGGGCCTATTTCTTGACCACAATGCAGTTCCGCATCCTTCTGCAAGCGCGAGCCATTGTCGAGAATGGATTTAAGACTGGGATCAAAGGCCAACGGATTGTCGGAGGCGATAAATAGATTGTTCTGCAACAGTCTGCCGCTGCAGATACGGCATGTCAAAAACAGTAACGAGATTATAGCCATGATAGGGCGGCTCTTCATCTTAAAGCTCAGTGGTCGCGAATAAACGATATGATGTCTGATCAGTGTTAGCAGATGAATGATATTAATATGAGATCGAAACTCAGTGCTTGCAGAAAAGATAATCGATATGATGCCAGAGGAAAATATTTGCAGGAGAAGAGAATTTCAGTCTGTATGAGAAAGCGAGAACTCTCTGAGAGCTGGAAGACATGGATGGTGAAATATTTTGTGCAGTGCGAATACTTATAGGCATTGGAGCCTGCTGACCGCGTTCTCATCGATTGGAACCTGCTGACCGCGTTCTCCATTGTGCGTGTTCTTTGACTTTCTTACGAGTTGTTCACACGGCACAAGTGTTGACTTACGCGTTGGATAAAAGAGAACCAAAACGCCCCCTTTTCCGGCAGTTCTGGGAGAAAAAACGGTTAAAGTGTTGACTTACGTGTTGGATAAAAGACAACCAAAACGCCCCCTTTTCCGGCAGTTCTGGGAGAAAAAACGGTTAAAATTTTAGCTGGAAATTGTTATTTTTTAATTTTGGTAATTTTAGTGATTCGGATTGATTCTTCTAGATTAATTATTCAATATTAAAACTATCCAGATCCTGGAAATTGAGATCTAAGCAGTTCAAATTATTATTTTGACCAGAATTTCTTTATCATAGGGAACATTTTACTTAAACAGAAATTTTGATCTTTTGGGGTGCATACACCATGTTTTGGTAGCATAGATTAAAATTTGGGGTGGATTATCATTTATGTTTTTTAGATTAAAGAAGGGACACGTTTACTATAGAGATTGATTTGTTGAAAGTAGTTTCAAATTCTAAATAAACATTATTAAAAAAAGAAATATAAAAAATAATTAGTAACTTATGTATGATAACTGGTAGCTTATGCATAAATAACAAGTAGTAACAGACAATCCATTTAATTAAACAAGGTAACAGGTAGCTGAGGCATACACAACATGTGATTACAACTAAGTATGGAGAACATCATAGAACTTAACTTGTGACCTATCTGTGCTCACCAAAATCATAATTTTAAGTCAATCACTTTATCATCTATCAAAGATTTATCAATTCTGATTCTTGAATCTATTTAGATTATTTAAAATTTGGTCAGCCTTTGCGATAACTATGAACTCTACTTTGGGCCACAGCTTCGGACGACTGTCATTCTTTTTAATTTGAAGTTGCGTAAAGCCTGATGACTGCAGGGGAGCAGTTGAGAGTCGACGCATTGGAACGGTAGTGACCCGTCCATTCATTTTATTTCAAAATCATCGTATTTGGACGATGGAATTAATAGCAGCCGCTAAATGTTCAAATATGTTCGAATAAGCCGTTATCAACTAAGCTTGTAGCCCAAGACTCGTCTTGTGAAGAAAATTACAAGTCAAATGTCTGAATGCAAATGAAAGTTCATGCAATATTATCTCACCTACTTAGAGATTTTTTTGGTCAATTCTAATAAGCCATTTTCTATGTAACGTGTAGCACAAGATTCTTGTGAAGGTGATTACAAGTCAAATGTATGAATGCAAATAAAGAATGAACGAGGTGGGTTGCACATGAAAGTTCACGCAACTAGCTCTTACCTACTTTGAGAATTTTCGTCTGCTAGTGGAGTTTTGTCCTGGGATTTGCATATGACGGTGTAGTTTTCCTTGCTGAAATGTGGTTCTCTATAGAAAAACAATGGATTTCTATGTTCACTAATAGTGGAAGTGTGCCCTTATAAACCTCTCACAAGAAAGGTTCTTTCTTACTGGACAAAGGCATATCCTTGAAGAACATAAGGTCCCCGCCTTAGTTTTGATATAAAATGTTATGAACGAGAGTCTATTTGAAAGAGCATTTGAGTGAGCCTAATAGTTAAGAACATGTGTTATCTTCATGGAGGTCACAGGTTCAAAACTGTTAAGAGTTATAATCTCAATGGTCCTAAATTGGTTAGTTAGTTGAGTCAATGGTCCTAAGTTAGTTGAGTTAGGTCATTTGTTGATCCATGGTTTACACTGGCCCATAGTATTAGCCAGTGGTTTTGGTCTTATGTGAAACTATATATATGTGTGCTTAATAATGAGAAGGCAATCAATATGCTCGTTTTTGTTTCTGCTCTATTCTGTGTCTCTGCAAACTTTATCAAAAACCGGTGGGGGTAGGGTTTCTCATTGGCCCGTTGTGACAAGGCTTGAAGGGTAGGCGACCCCTGGGATAGAGGCTCTCCCCTGGGATAAAGGGTCTCGAGATGTCTCGGCCCCAGCTGAGTCACAATTTTCTGGTATATCTGGCTTGCGAGCGAATTATGGCTCAAGATGTTAGAAGCCAATTTTTTTACTTCTCTCTAAAATGGTTCAAACAATTCCATAATTTGCACAAAAGGGAGTTTTTGTACAATATATTTTTCTTTAGAATTTAGCGAGTTATTTGGCTCTTCTCTTTAAAGTTTTGATATACTTCCTATTTGGAGCATATAGCCTATTTGGAGCATTTATCCTATGCAAACTTCATGCTCTTGCCATTCAATGCATCTATATATATAGGATCTACTTTGGGTTTTGTTAGATTTCTTTTTTAGTATTTGTAATTCAATGCATCTATATAGGATCTACCTTAGTTTTTGTTAGATTTATTTTTTAGTATTTGTAATTTAATATCTTTTGGGGAGGGTTTTTTCTCATTTTCTCCGCTTATAAGAGTTTTGTACTTTGGCTACCTAAGTAGGCTTCATTGTTGAGACCCAACCTTTCTTATATCTAATCCCCGCATTTCACGTAGGGTGATGTTAGTGCACATACAACTATTTAAGATTATCCATGCTAACTTATCCACCAAGATGGTATGCTCGACCAGGTAGGTACATCTCATTTTCCTAGTTGGCATATCAACAAATTACGGTGTGAACCTTTCTTGATTTGTTATAACATCAAGTGATCTCTTTCTATTACACAATATAGTAATATATGCAGATTGTTGCTTTGTTATTTGTTCTATTCATGTGAAGGTTAATTTACAACTTAGGTTGATCCTATATTTCTACATGGTTTCAGAATGGACATCTTACCATGAAATACCATGAACATATGCATAAACATATAACCAATAGATCTAACCTATATAAACTCCCCTGTAAAAAAAGCCATAAAAGTAGAAAAGTAGATCTAATAAGCAAGAGAGAGAAGACAATAAATTTATGTGGTAAAACCCAAGGTGGGGAAACATCTACAGAATCAATGCACTCATATTCGTCAACGAACTCCTCCCATTACAATAGCTTGAGCACACATGTTTGGAGTTTAAATGGCATCCATACAACTATCAAGCATATGTATAATCTACCCTAAGGACCTAGGCAATCCAAGCTACAATAAAGACCATAAGCCACCCTCCAAACTTCACTTGATTCAAGACCCATGGCCTCAATATATAGTAACCAAGAGAAACATGGACCATTTATCACAAGGCACAATCAAAGGTGGAGATCAACCAATCCATAAAGCTTGATGATAATCTCATAAAGAGATAGAGGAGAAGCAATGGATAAGAATGACTTGGTGGTGTATGTCAATGTTACCTGACAATAAGGTAACTACCAAATAACTCCCAAAAAATGTCTCTAATTGCACATGTCCAATATTACAAAAGCTTATAAGTGCCGCACTAATGTTGTTATAATGAACATAATTATGACACTAAGCACAATATTACATTAATCCACTTGACAACATTAAAACACATCCTAACAAGGGGTTGCTCCCGCTTTGGTGATTTGGGGTCCATGACCTTTGGAATCCCACTCGAGGCCTTAAATGGTCATTTTTTGGGTCAAAACTTTGTAAACAAAGCTTTCAATCTCTCAAGGTTGTTCTATACATCAAGAGATTTACAACGATGCAAAGGTCACCTTAATCAGAGTTCATATATATGTGGAAGTTATGCTTCCCTCATGTTGACCTATCATGTTAATCACCATGATACAAAGTGGATGCCATGTCAACACACATTACTCACACATGTGGAGCTAGGAACATGTGGACTTTCATGATGATTCTATAGGGTTCAAAACCCTGATCCTAGTCAAGACTTGAGGCATCAAAAACCCTAACCTGAACCCTAGATAATTATAAGGACATTTTGAATATTGGGCCACCAGGAAAGGAAGGGTTTTCATACTTATTGTAATTGTTTATTGTTCCATAGTTGATTATACCTTTTAGGAGTGTGATATTGAAGCATAAATGAAGTATAAGATCTTGTAATAGCCATACTGCAAGATATTGAAGTATACTCACTTGGTTTCTTGAGGGTACATCTTGTGTTCCTTGTGTGTATGACTGAGTGTTATCTTCTTAGCTTATTTCTTTTGAGTTTTAGTGTATTTCAATTTTTTGTGCACTAAGCTAGTAATAATATATTTGAATCTAAATCAATACACTACATAATAATATATTTATAACATTGCAATATTTTTTGTGATGAACTACTTTAGTGTAATATCCAGGGAAGTTTACAAATTATATTGATGTCAAATAAGCTTTCTTTGGTTTTTTTGTGGGAATTTGCATAATCTGACAATTGGTGTAAGAAACAAACCTCATAACCCTAGTTGTGGCAAATGAGTATAGTAACAATCCATGGATGAATCAAATGAGATATTTTAAAAGATAGACGGACAAGTCACTGATATCTCTCATAATATGGCCATCCTCATGGTGGATCTAAAGAACAACATGTAACTTCCCCTTTTTTGGTATATTTGAAGCATAAAGTGCTTGACCTACTCTCTTTTGGATTTGGTAAGGACCTTAAAACTTGAGTGCAAGTTTATGGTTTTTTGTAATTTTTGAACAAGTTTTGATTGTACAATTGAAGTCAAAAGAGCACCAAGTCACCTACTTCAAATTCACAATCATTTCTCTTCAAATAATCTTGTTACTTAATTTGGTTCCTTGCTTATCCAAGATGATATTTAACAATATGAAGGAATTTTCATCAAAAGTGGGTAAGTAGTTTTCCACAATAGGAGCTTTGAAATTAGTGATAACATACTCTTTTATTGATGATGGTGGATATCCATATAAAGATTAAAAGGGATTCATCTTTTCAAAAGTGTGATAAGTGGTGTTACACTGTCATTTTACAAAAAGTAGGTAGTTGTGGCATTGTGATTGATGAACAATCACAAAATTCATTAGGTATCATTCTAAACACTTATTTACCACTTTGATTTGTTCATTTGTTTGGAGGTGGTATGAAGTGCATGGTTTATGTGGTCTCTACTTGATCTAACAATTTCTTGGACCAAAACTTGTGGTAAATTTGGGGTCCTTATCACTAATGATAACATTGGGAAAGCCATGGATTTTATAAATATCTTTCACATGTAGCTATCAAAGATTTGTCTAGATAAATATATCTTGATGATATTACAATAAAGTGGACATATTTGGTTAATTGGACTATGAGTACACATACACTATCCTACCTCTCCGAGGGAAGAAGACATGTGATAAAATCCATATAGATTTTACTTCATTTATGATCTAGGATATGGAGGGAGTGGAGACTCGAGGATGTGATTGATTTGAACTTCTACCATTGGAAGGTGTCAAATTAAGCCACATATTTTTGAATATCAATCTTCATTCCTTTCCTTGGATACTTTGATTGATAAGGAATTCCCTCCATTGAATAACAATATAAACCATAAGCTTTGGCTCCTTTCCAAATCATTTTCTTAATTTTGTTGTACGAGATTATTTGGGTGGGTGGGTTGTTGCTTCCATGAAATTTGTATGTTTTCCACTTTCATAAAATCTTAGGATTTTTTTTTATAGATTTAACCCCATTGTGGAAACAATGTCCAACCATTAGGCTCCTCAGACAATGTGTACTCCCCCAATTACTATGACACACATTGGAGATCTTATATGGTATTCATACCATAAATTCTATCTTATGGCATCTCTCATTGCAAGAATTAGCTTTATCCCCCAAAATTATGATCTGGAAATTGGAGATAGTGTAGATGAACATATTTAATTTTTTTTATTCTTGTATGTGAATTACCACTATCTATAAGCATCATTACTTTGATTTTATCAATGCATCCAAATACTTAAGAGTGTTGGGTTGAGAAATAGTCATCCTCGTGGCGACAAAGAGTGTTGTAACCGAATTTTGATTACTAGATTCTTGGTTATCAATTTATACATCAGAAGTAGATGTATCCCCTACTCTAATTGGGTGCATTCCATTTAAAATATTAATCCTATAATCATTTGTATCTAGTGGATATATCCTTTTGTGAGGAGGAATAGATCTTGAGCTTGAGTTTTCAAATAGGTGAAAAAGCAGTTGTTAATACGACATATGTTTCTCTTCAATGAGTTTTCCCTTTTGTCACACTTTCTCTACATCCTTGATATCTAGTGTTTTCAATCTTTTTTATATTCCCTTTCAACCCTAACATGGAAATTTGTAGTAGATGCTCATTAGATAGGTCATTGACACAAGTGGCCAGTACATGTAAATCACTAAAAGATTCCTCCATTGTGTTTAATTTTCACAACCAAGTGAGTTTCATGAATATTTTCCTTCTCATCTATATCTTGAAATGATTTGATTTTTTTTTAATATTTCCCAACCTCTTGCTAGTGTTTGGATGTTGAGTTCCACCAAAAGAATTGGTCACAAGATTATTTTTCTTGGTATATCATTGCAAGGTTAGTTTTCTCTTCCTCATCATGTATCTGATGTATATCTAAATAGTGTTTCAAGATTATTAATATGTTGTTTTCCTTCTTGATCATCCTTGATATCAAATTTTGGTATATCAAATTTTATTTGCTGTATAAAATCTTTAAACAAACTCATGTTAGAAGAATGGTGTGGCTATGAAAATAATGTGTGGGAATTTAGGATACTTATCTCTTTACCTTTTTTTTACAATGCTTTAACCTCAACCTTGATTAGGTTACGATTCTCTCTCTCCTCCATGAGAGTAGTAAGCTTTGTGCTGATTGTTAAAAACTTGTTTCAATCTTTTTAATTGCATCACTTAATTATGAGTTGGGAGGCTTTATGGCATTGCAGGACTTCTTTGAATTTTTTTCTCCTCACGATGCAAGGATTTAATGAATCATGTACTTATGAGTTTTTGGTGGATCCTTTTAGCCAATGTAGGTTTGGTTCTATTGGATGGAATGAGAGAGGTCCCTATGTGAATGGAATTATGTTTGAGGAGGTGAGACAACCTAACACAATTGAGGTAGCATGAAATATTTGAGGTAGAAATTATGGAAGGTAAGGGTGACCTTTTCCAATGATGGCATGCACAATACATGGAATATTATGCAAGCTACATGTGTAGGACTTATGCACACTCCATATAGACTACATGCATAGGTCTTTTGAACAACTTTCTGCAAGTTTCATGTAGGATAAATAACTATGATACCTTTGAAAAAAAATTACTTTGACACACGTCAATTGATCATGACCCTAGCACAATAATTTGGAATTTTTTCTTTTTAAATAACCTATGAATAAGTTGGTCCACCACCCTTACTAGTATTTTTTTAAGAGTGGGACACCGACCCAAAATTTTCTTCTATGGAAAAATCACATGACCATGGGAAAATAGAAAATTGCTCTAATACCAATTACATGCATCTTATTGTTATATAAATATTTTTTCCTCATGACCAATAACGAGTTGTAGACCAGATAACTGACATCTAAAGTACCTTTATTTTCTAGAAATATTAAAAAGACTTTTTATGATATATACACACCTTCTACAAAGGAATGGATCATACATATGTACCTTGCTTAAAGGGAAAATGTGTATGTACTTCCATTTCCCTCTAGGAAGGAGCATATGCATTAGGAAAAGCATAAAAAAACCATAAATGCATTTTTTTGTCCCTGAATGGGGGTACAAGTTTTTCCAATCCCTAACCACCTTTTCCAATGACCTTAATGGATATCTAAGGGTATAAAGATAAATCTAAATGTTGGAGAAGGGGAAAGATATAATTGGAGAAACCTTATGCTATATTTTCGTAAAGAGTTTTAGGATTTTTATCATTCTCCTATTCTATAGGAACCCTTGTTCCTATATGTGAGTGTAGTTGAGTACAAAGATCTAAGTATTCAAATATTTTTCCATTCCAAATAGCAAGGATTCTTAAAGTGGAAGTTAGTGTTATAGGTTGTCCAGGTTGGAGGAATCTAAGTCTTGGTGATGAAGCTAATGGAAACATAATTATCGGTATAAATATATTTTTTGTTTTTTATTAATATGAACATATATCTTATTCCACCCCAAAAGACATGTTGTTAAATGTTTGATTACTTTTCATTTGAATTCTTGTTTGATGGTTGAGCTAGTTTCTTGGTAAGTTAGTGAAGATCGATAAATAATTAGCTTTCTTATCTTTATGATTACCATTTTGCAACTAAAAGGAATTGAGAAAGGTTTTGTTGTTTCTTTGTGTAAAAGTTTCCAAGTGATTATTTGAAGTGGTGTAAGTGCATTGCAGTTTTCATGCAAAAATATATTGAACTTAGTAACTTGGTTATAGGTATTTTGTTTTCTTAGTTCCCTAGGCATGTATTTCTAAGATTTACTTTTCGATCTTCGTTAATTAGATTGTTCTCTTCAATTTCCTCAGTCAGTGGTCGACCCTAAGCCACCGGGGATTATTCCCAATAATAGAACTAGTGACCATATTTTGGATGTCACTTTCAGTTTTTCTCCATTGGGGTTCTTTTTCTCTATTTCTATCATTGAACTCTTAATTCTTTAATAAAATTGATTGATTCTGAGTATATTACTATCATACTTCACTTTAGTACTTTCAATTTTCCTCTTCTATGAATTTGGACACATTTTAGGCTATATATGTGATTGTGTGTGTACACAGTAGCATATATACCTACCTTGCACTAAGGAAAAGTGCACATATACACACATTACTCAAAGGAAAACCACATGCAATGCTCTTTTCCTTTTGGAAAGAAGTGCATGCCTCCTAAATTGTGAACAAATTGCAGTTTTGCTACATTTCTAATTTTTTAGAGTGGTTTAATGGATTTATTGAAAATATATATATCTCAATTTCAAGGAATTAACTCAGTTTTAGTGTGTAGAATTTGTTTTTTAATCTCAAAAGAAAAAATAAAAAAATAAAGTTTTCACATTTCATGTTGTAGGTGCATATTAGCAGTGCACTGGAAGTTGGATTTCATAGATTGGTTTTGGTTTGCTAAGAATTAGCTAAAATCAATTTGGAAAATAGAAAAGTAATTGCACTTTTACGTTGATTGACATTTATTTATTTATTTTGCTTCATTCACAAAATTAAAAGGAATATTTGGTTTCTACAAAAGACAAGAATAAGTTCTTGGTGGAATTTGTTAGTGTCTTTATCATTTTATTATTCCTAAGAAGTTTTAAAAAACACCACTAGTTTCACTTCCGCATACTATTGACTTAACAAATAACCATTAAATGAATGATAATTAAAAGGAATTAGAATTTTTGTTTATATAAAATCAACATAGTCTAAGTGTAGAGCCATACTATAGGATTGGGGAGGAAACTCTTCGAGGCTATAAAATTGAAACTAGAATTGATAGGGAGTGTAAAATCCATTAGTAATAGGAGACATGTGTTGGGAAAGGGAACCTTACACATGCATCGAGAATTAGGTCAATCTAAGAAAGTACGAAGATTATCCCCTATTTTCGTGTTTAGTGGGATATGTGTGTACAACAAATTTAGACTAAGTGGCAAGTCCTTAGGGGGACACAATTTATCTCTAATTTCTAGGCCTATAATTTGGTCCTACGTTCCTTGTAGATATTTAGAAACTCAACGCACAACTATTCCACCTAACTACCTTTCTGTGAAGTGGTAATGTTAGTTACTTTTCTTTAAGTTATCATCTAAGTGACTATAAGTGATAAATATTTGCAGTACCCAAGATAGATGCTTAACATCCTCCTCAAATCCATTAGAAGGTGTCCATCTTCATGAGGGTATGTAGTTTGCATCTTGGGTTATTATTGCTAGAGAATTATTGTAACTATATCCCATCACCTTTTTAGTTGGACTTGGTCCTTGATCATCCCAAGATGACTTCTAGAAGGTTTATTCTAATTAAATATTCACTAAATTAGTTGCAGTTCCTAACCACCCTGAACTGGTCCTTGGGAGAGTGTTATTGTTTGTTGTTTACCCTTAGGAATTTTTAGTGGGGTGTTCAAGTGTTTTTTAAGTAGATTTCCTAGGATTTGTTTGTATTTCTCTTGATTCATTTGGTTGGTTCAAGGTGATTCATCAATTGTTTTATCACTCTAAAAGAATCAGAGGTCCTTCACTTGAAATCACAAAGATGCCTACAATAATGAGAATAGTTAATAAACTTGAACCAAATCCTCATGACTCAGAATAAGAAATGACTCAAGTTATTGTGAACAATTTTGCAAGGGAGGCACAGTTAGGAGAATAATAAAACACTAAAGGAAAAATAAATTTAAGGGATTCAAAAGGACTTGAACTCGGTGAATTTTAATCCACTACTACTACAAAAGAACAATCCGAGAATCCATAGAGATTGAAAAATGCGTGAATAACTTCAACCGTGTTGATGTTTTAAAATTAAAAGAAGCATGAAAAGCTATTATTCAAATACTAAAAGATAAATAATAATACTTTAACCCTAATCTAATCTGACCATGTCATAATTTCAACACCAAAGGGTTAAATATCACTATTTATCTTTCATATCCAAAGTACAACAAAGGAGTGCGAATCTCTTTGAGTCTCCTGAGGATGAATCTACTTAAAGGTTCGAAACTTGTCGAGATTACAATTTCCTTACCACAGATTTCCTCTCATTGAAATACTTACCAATCCTTAGAGTCCACTTCTCTTGCATGTCTATGAGTTCTCTCTTAGATATACTTTCACACATCCCAACCCATTATATTAGTGGAATATCATGAGTAGTACTAGTAATACATCAAGTTTTGGGGGCACAAATGCCACTTTATATGGTATTTCTATAGGGGTCAATAATCCCCATGTGTTTTTCATATCCATTAGGGGCACTAATTCTCATGTGATTGGGACTCCCATTGGAGCTAGACCCATGGTAACTCCTATTGGTGGGATTGATCCCTCAACCTCTTCTCCCTAGAGTAGTAGCCCCTTCTCTTTCAAAATGCCATATTTTGGAATGTTGGTTTCTAATGTTAGTGCTCCCTTATTTTTTACAACCTAAATGTACCAATAGGGAGTTCATATATCCCATTTGCATTTGTACGTGGACTCATTCATGCATCCACACTGTCTTATAAACTATCTTTATTTTCCCTTCCAGTATACCAACCAGAATCATAGACTTTCAAGGAATGGGTAACATGTTAAGCAATGATTTTCCATAGAACCCTAGGTTCCATATGTACCAACCTTCGAATCCTAGTGGTGCAAACCCATTAGGGCGGAGCTTTATCAATGGAATCATTTAATGTAAAACCAAATGATGGGAAATACCCAAAACAATTGTAATTTGTTTGCTTGAACAAAATTATCATTTCTAGCAGTGTTAGATATTCTTAATTTGATGAATTTGACAAATGACCTAGTGCTACACAACCGAACTTGGTTTGCTATTCCCACCAAGTTATGTTTGGACATTCCCATATTAGAAGGAAAGGATGGAGAAGATGCTTTGAACCATATTATGACCTCCCATCTTTGATTTTCTTCCAACTCATTGATGGATGATAGTGTTAGGCTCATTTCTAGTTTACATTGATGCAGATAGATACAAAATGGTACATCAATCTTCCAAACTCCACTTTACAATTTTGAATCCTCAGCAATAAATCTCCTAATGCATTTATAGTTTCCAGTTTGATATGATATGGCAACCAAATTGTTGACACATTTTTTACAGGACCAAATGCTACCTTCATCATATTTTTAGCAAGCCCAGATAAGTTTTGTACCATTCAAACTTCTCTATTCTTACTAGCTTTGTAAGAATATATGCAATATTCTCATCAATGTCAATTTTCTCCAACCAGATCCTAGCTTCTTCCACCACTTTTCTTATGAAATGGTAATTAATATCAATATTCTCCATGTGATCGTGAAATGTTGGATTCTTCACTAATTGAATAGTATTTTAACTATCACAATTCAAAGTGATATTTCCCTGCATCATATTGAATTCATCCATCAGTCTCTCTATCCATATTGCCTCTTTACAAGCCTCAATCATTGCCACATATTTTTCTTTAGTGGTTAATAAGGCCACCACTAGCTGCAACTTAGAGGTACAACTTACAACTCCACCAAAAACAATGAAAGTATATCCCGTAGTAGACTTTTTTTCCATCTCTTTCTCCATCAAAATCAGAAACTTCGAAAGCTTTAATTTATAAATATATTGATATGTAGAAAATAATATCTAAAGTGCCCCTTAAATATCTTAGTATCCACTTATCATTCCAACACTCCTTTCCAAGATTCATCATGAAATGACTAACAACACCCACTACTTGAGAAATATCCAGTTTGGTGCTCACCATGATGAACATGAGGATCCCTACTACTAATAATAATGGTACATGGGAAATGATTGTCTTATCTTGTTTTGTTTTATGACATTGTTTATAATATAACTTGAAGTTGCGGAAAGTGGGGTGCGAACTGATTATGTATTCTACATATTGAAGCATTGTAGAATACTTTATATATATGAATTTTGACTTAACCATATCTTCCTACCTATTTTGTACCTATGTATATTCATCCCTAGAATATGATATGTTGCTCATAAATCCTTCATTTCAAATACACTAGCCAATTGAGCCTTAATATAAATGATTTTATTCATGTTGGGGATTCCAACTAGCATATCATCAACATACAATAGCAAGATAATAAAACTTCCATCATCTACCCTCTTATAATATGGACAATGGTCAACTTGACTTCTACTGAAACTTTGGCTATTCATGAATGTGTCAAATTTTCTATACCAATTTCTTGGTGCTTGTTTCAATCCATATAGTGATTTCTTGAGTCTAGAAATCAAATTCTCTTTTCCTCTTTATTTGTATCCCTCAAACTAATCCATATAAATTTCTTCCTGGAAATCACCATGTAGGAAATAAGTCTTTACATCCAGTTGCTCAAACTCTAAATTCTATGTTACTACAAGTGCATGTAAAACTCTTACAGTAGTTAGCTTCACAATTAGAGAAAATATTTCATTAAAATATATACTTGACTTCTGCACATAACCTTGTCCCACCAAGTGAGATTTATAACATTTCAAAAACCCATCATTTTTCTTCTTTACTTTATACACCCACTTGTTTCCAACAACCTTTCTTCATGGTGGTAGATCCACAAGTTCCCACATTTCATTATTTTGTTGGTATTTCATTTCTTCGTCCATGGATTTCCTCCATTTATCTTCATTCTCATATTCTATAGCTTCCTGAAATGAACTAGGTTAACCATCAGTAGCTAACAAAGAAAAAGAAGACTGAAAATTAGGAGAATTTATTTCTAGGTGTCTCTTGGGACATGTACATATTTTAATGTGTGGTTGTTGATTTTGTTGTCCATCATGTTGATCAAAATATTCATTTTCATCTTCACTCGTTTCTATTTCAATAGGTAAAATATTAGGTGGTTACTCTACCTCGTTTCTTTGCATGGATTTTGCATTAAAAGTAACATCTTGACTAATAATTACCTTGTGGTCAGTAGGATCCCACAAATTATACCCCTTTAGTGTATGATCATAACCAAGAAAAACACCTTTCCTCAACTTTGGGTCAAGCTTATACCTCTTTTCTTTAGGCACATGGGAAAACACATCACAACTAAATATACACAAATGAGAATAATCAACTATATTATCACACCGAACATCCTCTAGAATATCTCCATTAAATGCAACATCAGGTGATCTATTTATAATATATGAATTTGTATTAACAACCTCTACCCAAAATCCATTATCCAACCTAGTTGTGTTGAGAATTCTTCTTGCACATTCAAGGATTGTGAGATTCATTCTCCCATACACACTATTTTGGTGTGGAGTATATGGAGTGGTCTTTGGGTTCTTAATTCCTTCATGCATATAATATTTTTCAAATTCCTTGGAGCAATAATGTCCCCTATTATCCAATCTAAGATATAAAATAGAATTTCCAAAACTTTTATCTAATCGTGCCTTGAAATCAAATTTTTCAAATACTTTTAACTTATTTTTCAGAAAATACACCCACACTCTTCTAGAACAATCATCTATGAAAGTTAGAAAATATCTAGATAGAGTTGGGATTGATCCAAATATATTAGAATGAATAAGTTACAAAAGATCTGAACTCTTACCAAATCTTGTAATAAATTGAACTCTTTTTTTTTTTACCAAAAATACATTGCTCACACAAGTCTCAATTTTAAGACTTATTCCCAAAAAACATAGCATAGTCATGCAAAATTTTCAGACCTTTTTCACTCATATGTCCAAGCATTTGATGCTGTAGCATAATTGCATTGAAAACATTCCTTGAATCTATTAATACTGCATGATTTGTCACTGCATCACTCCAAATATGATATAGGATCTCGTAAGCTTTTCTTTTGCTACTAGTAGAGCATCCTTTGGTAATATTGCAATGATTATCACGAAAGGTAGTAGAATACCTCGATTTATCCTATTGAACTTAGTATTTTCATTGATGTCAAATAAGAAGTATGAAGTATAGAAGCCAATTTGAAGAAGTAGATAATAAATAGTTGTCAAGGGGAGTACGTACACAAGTCTTATCAAGATTGATGTCAAATAAGAAACATGAAGTATATAAGCTAGTTGTCAAAGGGAATACGTGCGCAAGTCCCACCAAGTCATGGAATTCCATTCACGCAAGTAAACGACATGTGCTTGTCACAAAAATACCATGTCGTAAGTAAATATATCAAAATGCGCAAATTACACATCGACAAAAGAATAATAAATGTGGTTGAATGTTTTGGTAAACTTCACCATAAAGAAATAAAGAAGGGGTGTCACCAACATAAAGAAACCCCTACTTGTGGAAAAATAAATGGAGTCAAGGAAATGAGTATTGATGCTAGAATGATTATAAATAAACAAAAGATTGATGTGTTTTGAGTGTGGAGTGGATTGAAGCACTTGGGGGGGCTGAAGTGGAATCAACGGCTTGTTGATCGATGGAGTGCAACAATACATAATTGAGTCATATATGAATTCACAGTCGCGGGAAAAGCAGAGTTGAGTAGGAAGAATAAAAGGAAAGCAGAGAACTTGGTTGGACACGCAAATCCAATAGAGTACATGGTTAGGTGCTCAATATAGTAGAGTACAAGGACAAACTATGCAGAACATAAAAGAGCATAATATGTGAAGTGTGCACAGAAGAATAGAGTGCTAAGAAGTTTGTGCAAGAACATAGTGTACAGATTAGGAAACGCAGAATAAAGTGTGATAGTGGAATATAGTTACATTCTTATCTTTTCAAGGGAGGTAGGAAGGGGAAAGGACAAGAGGCTGAGGTCTCCTACAGGTTGGTGCCGACAGATATGAGTTGGTGCTCAGGAGAATTAGTGTTCTCATATATTATACAGGTTAGTTCCTCACTGTGTAGGTTGGTGCTTTCTAATTATGAGTTGGTGCTCATAAGAGGATTAATGTCCTCATAGGTTGGTTCCTGCAAATAGTAAGTTGGTGCTTACACAATGGATTGGTGTCCCTGTCAGATGGGTGTTTTCAAATTCTGTGAGTAGGTGCTCACCATGAAATTCTAAATCATAGCATATCTAAGTGCTGAGTATACCTCACAGAGAAAGAATGAGCAAAAATGATGAATTACAGTGAAAACTGCAATAAAAATGAGCAGACAATTAATCATGCATCAAAGCTCAGATATGAGCAGAATAATGTCACATGATCCAATAATCAGTATAATGAACAATGATGTTACAATGGAAACAATTCGAATCAAACAGGATAATTTGAACTTCAATCGGTCTAGCATAGGAATTGTCACCATTGGAGTGCTCTGGAAGACTCAAACTCAACCAAAATGATCCTAAACTTAGTTAACTGAAGACACAATCAGCTAATTGACCAATGAGGGCGCATTACTGATTTTTCCATGCAAAATAGTCACAAAAGGGCTCATGAGGCCACAATCAATGGCATTCAAAGCTCTAACCCCCAACAAGAGTCAGCTAACTAAGGTGGACTGAAGTGGAACACTGAGTAGGTTCCTATAAAATAGTGAATTGACTAAAGTGGTCCTAAAATGATGCATGCAGGGCTCAGAAGGTGGTATATGGATTCTAGATGACATCTGTGCACCACTAGGGGGGAAATGACATCATCAACTACTAGGAAAATGAAATAATGCTAGGTAGGACAAGGATGGAGTATTAAAATATCCTAACACCCCCCCTTAATCCATACTTTTGCATCTTGGGCCCTGATTTCTAAGACCAAAGGTCACCCATACATTCAAATAAATGATAACAAATAAAGAATTGTCCATGAACCAAGGAAATGGGGAAAAACCTCATGGGAAAAATACCCCCCCTAAAAAAGAACAGCAATAGGGAACTCAAAGAACCTTCATACTAAGCCAAGAAGGAAAAACCTTTCCTAAGTGAAAGCCTTTGCAAAAATATTGGCAATATTCTCCTATGTAGGAGAGCAATGTAGGTGCTAGATTTGGATCTCGATCTGGATATGCCCCTCTGATGTACCTCCCACTATGTAGAAGTTGTATCTTCCAAAACAAGTCTTTCAGGAACCCTTCTTGCTACTGGAGTGAATGGCTCATTGTGTTCCAAATCATGAACCTTTGAGTACCCTTTGTCAGAAAACCGATATTGTTTCTTGGTTGTAGATCCCCCATGGAAAGTCTCTTCAAGGGATTGTGGATCAAACCCCACCATCATGTAGCACCTATATGAGAGAAGTGGATCTACATGACATAGTGCAAGGTTTGCATGATACTAAGATTTGGCGGTTCTGTGGTCAGATGGATCCCCAACTATGTTCCCAGCAGCCATAAGGACTTTGTGAGCTCATATTGGCCTTGGCCATGGATTGGTAGCATGTATTGGATCTGGATCTGAATATCCTGGAACTTTATTCTCAACATCAAGATCTTGATCCTCATCTTCATTAGAAGAGATATCACTATGATCTTCATCAGATGCCAATGGGGTAGGTAGAGAGTATGGAAAAAATGAGAGAATTCTTATGCCTTGGAGGCATGGTTTGCAAACCCTTTTGCTATAATATCCCCAATAGAGATCTATGCAATCTCAACTGTGTTAGGACCAAAGACCACTTTCTTTGGTGAACCTGTGTGAGTCATCTGATATACAAACAACAAATTTGCTGACAAAGAAGGCACAAATAGAACATTTTTTAACTTTCCATACTCCATATGTACCGTGCCCTTCCCTTCAACATAGATCTAATAGTTGTCTCCCATGTGAATAATCAGACCATCTTTGAGATCTATAAAGAAAAATGATTCTCTGGAGGAAACCATGTGGTTGGAGGCTCCTGAATCTATGAGGAGGGCTTGCGATTTTGAAAATACAACCTTCAATGCATGGAATCTCTCATGACCATTAGACTCACTTCCAGAATCAATATCTCTCACACCTTCTGGGAGGGAAATGTTGTGTTGTTCAAGAAGCTTGGTCATCTGATCTATCTTCTTCTGCATGCAAGATCTCTCTGGGTGGTTTCCTTTCTTGCAATAGGAACAATTGGATTTCTCAAATCCATTTTGTTTGTCCTTCTTGGAGCTGGAGGCTCCTTCTGATGGAATTGACTTGGCATTCTGCTTGGGTTCATATTGCCTCTTCTCCTTTCCCTTGTTCTTCCCCTTTCCATTCGCACTTTTTGCTTCTCCAGCCACAAGATCCTGATTTTTGGAGGCTTGCAAAGCACCCATCTGAATTAGTTTGTCTTGTTCTTGGATGAGAGATTCAGTGAAAACATCTAAGGATGGCATCTTCCAACCAGGAATTGACATTCACACTAAATGGAAGGTAGAGACAAAGATGGATAACTCGGGACCTAGCTTGCTCAGAATGGATAGCACCAACTGCTCATCCTTTTTCTCAATGCCACACTTCTTGCATTACATGACCAGAGATTTGAATTTGGAAATAATTGGATGGTCTTGAAACTGCTCGGTTGAAGAGAAATCAACTCATTCTCCAAAATATGGCCCCTTAGCTCATCCTGTTTGCCAAAGAGGGTCTCCAACTTCAACCATACCTCTCTTGGAGTCTTTAATCCTTTGAGGTGGAAGAGTAGATCTCTGGAAATATGAATACACATGAAACCGAATGATTCATCCAATCTATTCAGATACTTGGCCTTCTCAACAACTGTTTGAGGTTTGATATCCTTTCCCATAGTTACCCTGTACAGTGACTTGTTGCGCAAGACCATCTGCATATCATCCCTCCAATCAAGGTAATTGAAGGGTGTCAGGATCTTGGGAGAGAGAGGAGAGTTCAAATTTTCTATGAGAACTGTTGGAGTGAATACAAGGTGAAACTACTGCTACTGCTACAACTATTGCACTCAAAAAAATTTGAATAACCTGCAAAAAACTCTCAATTTTGGAGATAGACTACTACTGAGCAATGCTTTATGACAATGGGCACATTTTTTCCGGATCGTTCACACCTAACTAGACCTCAAAGGATTTCTTCAATGAATTCAATGCAATGGCACCAGGATTTGTTGTGGAAATCCAAAGGCTTCTAGTGCACTACTGAAAGCAACTTCTCAACCTATGCTCAAATGAATCTGATACCATGTGAAATTCTAAATCACAGTAGATATAAGAGCTGGGTATACCTCACAGAGAAAGAATGAGCATAAAAGATGAATTAGAGTGAAAATTGTAGTAAAAATGAGGAGACAATTAATCATGCATCAGAACTCAGATAAGAGTAGAATAAGGTCACATGATCCAATAATCAGTATAATGAATGATGTTACAATGGAGAGAATTCAAATTACATAGGAGAATTCGAACGTTAGTTAGTCTATCATAGGAATTATCACCACTGGAGTGCTCCGGAAGACTCAAAATCAACCAAAATGATCCTAAACTCAGTTAACTGAAGACACAATAAGTTAACTAGCCAAGGAGGGTGCACAAGGCCACAATTAGTGGCATTCGGAGCTATACCCCCCCACAAGAGTCAGTTAACTCAGGTGGATTGAACTGGAACACTGAGTAGGTTTGTATAAAATAGGGAACTGACTAAAGTGGTCCTAAAATGATGCAAGTAGGGATCAAAAGGTGGTAGATGGATCCTGGATGAAATCTACACACCAATAGGGGGAAAATGACATCATCAACTACTAGGAAAATGAAATAATTCTAGGTACGACAAGGATGGAGTATTAAAATATCCTAACACTCACACCATTATTAGAGATTGGTGTCTCCCATCAATATATGTAATCAAATATTTTATTTATATACATTTTCTTTACAAATACCTCGTGCATATTTTTCTATGTTCTTAATTCCTCTGTCATTGGTGTATGATATATAAGGAGAAAAATTGTATAAATTGTTAAGATTGCGCTTGATATTGATTTACCCCCCCCCCTCGTAGTATCAATTTGGGTTCAACAATTGGAATCAGAGCAGGTTCCTTTAGATACAGTCTAACAACTGGAAGGCATATTATTCCACAGATATGGCCTGTGAGAAATTTGGTTTTAGCACGAATAAAGCCCCTTTATTCAATGGAACAAACTATTTACTATGGAGTATAAGAATGGAAGTTTTTTTACAGTCACTTGGAATTGATATTTGGAAGGTAGTATAAAATGACTATAAAGTTCCAAATACTCCATCAACGAAGGAAGTTGAAATAAAGTTACAAAAGGACAATGCAAAGGCAATGAATGCAATTTTTAGTGGCTTGTCAGATTCTGAGAAAGTAAGTGGAACAGTGTAAGTCATCCAAAGAGCTCTAGAACAAGCTAAAAAATATTCA
Source organism: Larix kaempferi (assembly GCA_027924585.1). NCBI lineage: Eukaryota > Viridiplantae > Streptophyta > Pinopsida > Pinales > Pinaceae > Larix > Larix kaempferi. Next base: position 47,069,681 of record BSBM01000493.1, read on the forward strand.
CACAAAGGGATCTCTCACTGTGATCACATATCAAGATAATGAAGATGATGAAAATAAAGAGAAACCAAAAGAGGAAGTAGCCTCTAAGGAAACAAATAACAATCAAGAAAGGCTAGAGAAACCATCGAGTAATCTCAAAGAAGCCTACTTTGATTTAGATACAACATATCTCTTTGAAAAATAAAATAAAGTTCCTCAAGGATTAGATGACAAGGATGACACAGTTGATATTGAAAAAGAACTCATTTGTGCCTGAGATGAATTTAAGAAGATCAAAGAAAAGAATGCATTGCTAGAATATCTACTAGAAAGGGAAAGGCATGAACACCATGAAGAAATTCAAAAGATTATTGTTGGTAAAAAAATTCAAGTGGAAGAAGCAAGAAAAGAAAAGGATCGAGTAACTATAAATCTAGAAGAAAATCAACAAAGCAATTTGAGTCATCTACAAGTAAAGGATGCATAGATTACTTCCTTGAAAGAAGAACTAGCATAACTTGGAAAAGAAAACCATTCTCTTAAGAATAAAAACCAATACTTTGTTGCAATGAAAGGATCCAAAGACGAAGTCACAATTGATTCAGACCGCGTGAATCCAAAAAGTGAAATGGATAGTTCTGACACAAATAAATAACAGGACATGACAAATGCTAAAGAAAATTTCAATTACAAGTCATCAATATTGGATAAAAAATTAAGTAGCCAAAGGTCACCTAATGAAAAATCAGGTATTGGTTACAAAGATATAGTTGAAAAGGCAAGGGATAAATGCACTCTAATCCCATATCAAGAAGAAATAAGTCATAAGGGACTTCAAAAAGCAAGCATGGCATGGCAAGTCAACCTAGAATGTATGCAATCAAAGCAGGTTCAATCCAGGTATGGAAATTTCTTCAGTGGTTATTGTTTTTCTTGCTATAAATATGGACATAAAGCATTGGAATGTGAAATTTATGGTAGAAGGAGGTCCAATAATACAGTGAAATGATTAAGGTGCAACTATTATAGACATACAACAAAGTATTGTCATTCCATAAGGTGTTATGTCTATGATGGCTTTGGACACAAAGCTCAAAATTGTCAAAGATCAAAAGGACAGTCGGGAAGAAATACTCCATATATTGCAGTAAACAAAATGAGTACTAAAAAGAAGTGACATTATGCTGTTTCAACAAATGCATACACACTTTCAAAAATGGGTGAGGAAAATTCCATAGTCACATAATGATGAAGTCAGTAACAATAGTTCTCAAGCAACAAGAAATTGATGCTTAGCATGTTAATTTCCATAATTATGTGTGAAGATCCTTGAGTTCAAAATATTACTTAAGAATCATGACTTCAAGGACAAATATATGCAGAACATGATGACAAAGAAAGTTGGAACCAATTTTTTTTTGTAAATTGCCATACAAGAATACATCTACAGTCACTAAACAATCAGAATTTGTATTATATTTAAAGGAGTTGTTGTTGTAAGATCAAAAGGTATACATATTCAAAATTGGACATAATTGGCAAGTTTGTCAGTTTTTAAAGAAGTCATTGTTGCAAAGGTAAAAATTCATATACAAGGGTCTCTATTACAAGAGATGAACATCGACAAAAGTACATATATAAAAGCTTTGGCAAGTCTATCGGCATCACTGATTTACAAAATTTGCCAAAAGATGTAGAACAAGTCAAAAATTATAGACTGCATTTGTGGGAAGATGTTTGACTAATGAAATTCAAGCTATTTCCCATAATTATGCAACGATAGACACAATTTGGTAAATGGCAGAGATTGTTTCTCGAAACCCGAATTGTGGCATGAATTGGCGCTCAAACAATATAATCAATTTAAGCCTGCTTGTAGCTAAATGCATAAGAGGGTGAATAGGATATCCTCAGAACTCACTTGAGCACTAGATACCATGGAAATGTTTAAAGAAACTATTTCAAAAGGACTAAAGTTATGGCCAATATTTCCTAGTTCAAGGTTGATTTAACCTTAAGAACCGTAGATGTTAATTGATTGGTTGTAAAAATTGGATAGATAGTTTGATATGGAAAGCATAGATGAAGAGGATTCAAAAAGACTAAAGTTTGCACTATCAAGGAAGAGGTTGTTTGCTTCTTTTATATGGTGCCATAACCTTGTATTTAGGTAAAGACAAGAAAATAATGTAAAATATGTTTAAAAGTTAAGTTTTTAATCTATGTGGAATGTGATTCAAATAATTTCAGAATTTGTGGTAAAGGGAATTGCATAGGGTGAAATATATAACATTTTGTATGAAGTTGTTAAGTATTTTATTAGCAAAATTAATTACCATAACACTATACAATTGGAGGAAAACAATACCCTTATCTTTATCGATGAAAGAAATGTGCACTTCCCTCTTTGAGATGGAAACCTATTTCATAAAGCATATCATTACATTGCTTCTACTCCTTTCTATAGTTTCTATGCTTCTAGAAACTTTTTAGTAAGTGGAATCGTCTAATAAGCTTTGTTACAATCGTTTCTATCTAACCTCCTAGTTCTTAGAGCATATTTTCTATCTCCTTAGCATCTAGGTACTCCAGAGCTTGGTCTCATGAGTCTAATAGTTCAATTTTGACTAATTTTGACCAAGTGATCCATTGGAGTACTTCATCCCTAGATTTAAGGAGAAATTTTGTTATTTTGAAGGAATGGATTAGATCGCTAATTTTAGGAAATTAAGCCTCCACTTATCATCATGGGTTAGTTATGAGCTAGTTAACTCATTCTTGAGAGATCGCATGGCTAACTAGGGCATATGAGCTCTAAGTTTAGACAAACTAAGTGTTTGTGCATTAGTGTACAAATCCAATGGCCTCCTTTAGGAATTCAATTTGCTTTATGTACCAACATTATTCATTCTTTGAATTATTGAATGAGTATTCATGTTATTCTTAAAGATTTTTTTCTCTTCACTCTATCCTTTATTTATCCATTGCACAATTTATAAGTGTATTCTTATTCATTATATTTCTAGATCTATCTGATCTCTTATAGGTGATCATCATATTTTACATGTTATCAAAGCCAATTGGAATCTGGGAGGAGCATACTTTTATTTTGCAGGAAGAAGACACATCAATAGTAGGCATGGTAGATAAGATGGATTTCCCCCAACAAGTTATTCTTACTCCATTAAATTACTATGAGTGGAATTATGAGGCCATTATTCTCTTGAGGAGTAAGGGTCTTTATAGGATTACTATGGGATAGGAAGTTGAACCGAATTCGATAGTGGAGAAAGAAAAATGGTTTAATAGGATGTGTGAGGCCTTTGGGTTGTTATGCCTTTCAATTTCTCCAGATCTTTGGTTCCATATTGAATCTGCTTCAAAATTGAATGAAGTATTGACCATCTTAGAGGGATTTTTCAGAAAGAAAGAAACGTTGTGGGGAAATCAATTAGAGGATGAGCCCATTGCTTTGAGCCCATGTCATGTTGACACTATTAAATATTTTTTCACTAACTTTAAATCCTTGTTATTGCATCTCAAGTGGTTTGGTATTGAGAAGAAAAAGGAGCACCTTATACTCTCTATTCTCTCAAAACCGGGTCCACAATAATCAATGTTTGTATCTTCCTTCCATGTTACAAAACTAGCTATGGGAACCACATGTAAGATGCCAAATTTGGAGGATTTTTTTGTCACACTCACTCAATAATATGATAAGGTAGTTCATTTGGGTTCCCTCAAGTCCTCAAAATATCATGCCTTTGTATCAAATGAGGGATCTAATACAGGTTAGCAAGACAGACAAGAAAAACAAAGGTAAGAACAACCTAGATTGGGAAAAGGGTCAAAATCCTAAATCCAATGGGGAAAACTCTAATACAAGGGGGGGTGAAGAAGAAAAAATCAAAGGGAATATATTGTAATAAAGGAATTCACAATGATAATTCATGCATGAGTATCTCATATATTACATGGCACAAACTCTTTAATAGAATAATCTAGTAGTGATGGAAAATGATAAGAAAAAGGATGTTGAAAAGCCACATGATGATCGAGGTAAACGAACATAATATCATGCTTTGGTTTTTGGTTCTTCATCATTAGCCACATATTTTATTGATTCGGGTGCATCTAATCACATGGAAGCATCATAATATTCCTTCACTTCTTTGGACACTTGCATTGGTCCTCCTATTCTAATGGGAGATGACACAATTGTTTCGATATGTGGAAAATGTACGATTGATCTAGATGGTGGGTATTTTCAAAATGTGATGCATGTACCCTTATTGTCCAAAAAATTATTTTTTTTTGTACATATCACACATTCAGGTTCCAAATTCAAGTGGTAATCACTATGGAGTCAGTGGTGGTTTTGAAAATTTCCAACGGGTCGCAGTTTGTTGTCGAGGTAGCGAATCATCAATTTGGGTTATATATTTTTTCTCATTTCATCCATAAATATACATCTACTTCACTTTTAACTCATGGTAATGAATTTATAAAGTTATGGCATGAGATATTTGGAGATCTTAATTACAAGTACTCTCAACAACTTAGTAGGCAAGAGATGGTAACATGGTTTCCTAACAAAATTTTCAAGCCAAATATCTTGTTCCCAAACTATGGGTTGAAGCTATTAGTTGTGCATTATGCATACTAAACAGATTTCCTCATGAATCTTTGAATGGAGTCACTCCTTTCGAGGTTTGTACTGGTAAGAATCTGTAAGTCTCACATTTATGAGTTTTTGGATCTTGTGCTTGGGCATATATACCAATAGAGAAGTGGAGGACTCTTGAACTTTAGATTTAAGAGTCTATATTTGTTACGTATCCAAAATTTGTTAAGGGGTATAGGTTCCTAAACCCTCTTATATAAAATATCTTCATTGAAATAAGTGTTAAATTTGAAGAAGGGCCCATGAATGCACTTCAGGGGGAACCCATTGTCAATCCACTAGTTCGAGTTGATGTAGGGATTTCAAATTTCTATCCAACTTCATATTCACATTAGATTTTAGAAATAATTGGGAAACAAGTAAGTTAGATGAGATATCATTGTACATCCAACGATGAGGCTAGTTTGGCACATCAAACTCTGTAGGAAACATAATATTTAGTGGGTGATCCAACATATATATAGAGAATTAGATCACATTTTTAGGGTGTTCCACAAGAACTCTCTACTATAGATCCCTTGATTCCTATTAATTGCTACATGGTATCCACATCAGATCCTCAATATTATGTAGAGGTTGTAGGAACCCCATATTGGGAGGTTACCATGGCTGAGTAATATGATTGCCTCATCTAGAATTAAACTTAGGATTTGGTTCCACTTCCTCATGGTAGGAAGATTGTTTGGTGTAGGTGGATATACCAAACAAAGATGGAAGTATATGGGCTTGTTAGAAAGTAAAAATATAAAATTTTATCTAAGGGATTCTCATAGGCTCATGGGATATATTACATAGAGACATTTGTACCAATTACAAATATAGACTCCATGAGACTAGTTATAACCATTAAAGCAACCAAACATCGGGAGTTTCACCACATGGATGTGAAGATTTCCTTTCTTCACGGAGATCTTGTGGAGGAGATTTATATGGAGAAGCCACATGGATATCTTTAGGATTCTTAACTTGTTTCCAGGTTTGGGAAGTCTTTGTATGGCCTCAATAAGGCACCCTGATCCTAGTATGAAAAGATGGAATCCTTCTTGTTGTCACAAGGATTCTCTCGATTCTATTAAAATATGAATGTGTATATGATGAGATAGGTGGAATCCTTGTTTTGATAGTTATTTATGTAGATGATTTACTTATCATAGGGAGCTCAACATCATCCATTGCTTTGAAAAAAATTGTATCACATGACAGGTTTTCCATGATAGATATGAGATTGTTGCATTATTTTATTGGACTTGAGATCAACTAGTCTGATCCAGGGATCAAGGTGAAATAGTCCAAGTATGACTAGGATCTACTTATCAAGTTTCAAATGGGAAATTGTAAACCAGAAGCATCACCATTTATTTATGGGGTGAAGCTTGAGGATGGGTGTACTAGTACCTCTGTGGTGGATAGTACTAGGTATAGGCATTTGGTTTGGAGTCTTCTCTACCTCACTCACACTAGACCTAACCTCTCTTATGCAATTGGATTAGTTTCTAGGTACATGAAATATCCTAATGAGATACACTAGAAACATGCTAAGAGAATTTGTTTGTATGTGAATGGTACTCTTGGTTTTTGTATTCACTATGCTACAAGATGTACACTACATCTTGTTGATTTTATAGATTTATATTGGGATGGCAATGGAATTGATTGAAAGTTCATATTTGGTTATATTTTAATCTTTGGCTCAAGAACTATATTTTGGTCAAGCAAGAAGTGCTCGTTTATTTCTTTATCATCCATGGAGGGAGAGTATAGGGCAGTAGTGAATGCTAAACAATGGGGCCTTTGTTTCATAGGATAAATCCACCCACCCTTTAGTGGCCAACATAGGTGGATCTTGAGTGTAACAAACTAGTTTACCAAGTGGGTGAGCACGAAGAACTTTTTTATTTACTTTCTTAAGTCTACTGGCGCATTACTTATGTGTTACTTTTACCTACCCACTTGTTCTATTTAACCACTTCTAGATACTGCCTGCCTTACTGAGACTTACAACATTGAATGAATGGAAGGAGGGAGGGAAGGTATTGTTTTAGGGTATTCTTATAGATTTTTGTCTATAGTTCCATCATATGAATACCATACGGTGTGACAATCATAGTAATATTCATATTTCCACAGATCCAGTATAGAGGCAGAGGACCAAAAACATAGAGATACACATGCCCTACATTCAGGGGCTCTTATATGATTGGGTTATTACCCTACAATATTTCCCATCAGTGGATTAGGTTGAGGCCATCTTCATCGAGCCCTTCGCAGAGAAATGGTTTGGAGACTTGCAAGGATACTTGGGAGCGGTGGAGACATTAGAGGAGACTTCTTATTCTTATTCCCATCATATTCTTTTTTGTTTTGGTTTGGGGGTGGTTCCACATGGTTTTCCTTCTTTCCTCACTTAATGAAGATTTTTATTATACTTGGGTACATAATATGGCATATTTTTGTTCATGGCACATTCTTTTATGCATTATTTTCACCAAGATTATTAATATGTTGTTTTCCTTCTTGATCATCCTTGATATCAAATTTTGGTATATCAATTTTTATTTGTTGTATAAGATCTGTAAACAAACTCATGTTAGATGAATGGTGTGGCTATGAAAATAATGTGTGGGAATTTAGGATACTTATCTCTTTACCTTTTTTTTACAATGCTTTAAACTCAACCTTGATTAGCTTACGATTCTCTCTCTCCTCCATGAGAGTAGTAAGCTTTGTGCTGATTGTTAAAAACTTGTTTCAATCTTTTTAATTGCATCACTTAATTATGAGTTGGGAGGCTTTATGGCATTGCAGAACTTCTTTGAATTTTTTTCTCCTCAAGATGCAAGGATTTAATGAATCATGTACTTATGAGTTTTTGGTGGATCCTTTTAGTCAATGTAGGTTTGGTTCTATTGGATGGAATAAGAGAGGTCCCTATGTGAATGGAATTATGTTTGAGGAGGTGAGACAACCTAACACAATTGAGGTAGCATGAAATATTTGAGGTAGAAATTATGGAAGGTAAGGGTGACCTTTTCCAATGATGGCATGCACAATACATGGAATATTATGCAAGCTACATGTGCAGGACTTATGCATGCTCCATATATACTACATGCATAGGTCTTTTGAACAACTTTATGCAAGTTCCATGTAGGATAAATAACTATGATACCTTTGTAAATTAATAACTTTGACACACGTCAATTGATCATGACCCTAGCACAATAATTTGGAATTTTTTCTTTTTAAATAATCTATGAATAAGTTGGTCCACCACCCTTACTAGTAATTTTTTAAGAGTGGGACACCGACCCAAAATTTTATTCTATGGAAAAATCACATGACCACAGGAAAATAGAAAATTGCTCTAATACCAATTACATGCATCTTATTGTTATATAAATATTTTTTCCTCATGACCAATAACGGGTTGTAGACCAGATAACTGACATCTAAAGTACCTTGATTTTCTAGAAATATTAAAAAGACTTTTTATGATATATACACACCTTCTACAAAGGAATGGATCATACATATGTACCTTGCTTAAAGGAAAAATGTGTATGTACTTCCATTTCCCTCTAGGAAGGAGCATATGCATTAGAAAAAGCATAAAAAAACCATAAATGCATTTTTTTGTCCCTAAATGGGGGTACAAGTATTTCCAATCCCTAGCCACCTTTTCCAATGACCTTAATGGATATCTAAGGGTATGAAGATAAATCTAAATGTTGGAGAAGGGGAAAGATATAATTGGAGAAACCTTATGCTATATTTTTGTAAAGAGTTTTAGGATTTCTATCATTCTCCTATTCTATAGGAACCCTTGTTCCTATATGTGAGTGTAGTTGAGTTCAAAGATCTAAGTATTCAAATATTTTTCCATTCCAAATAGAAAGGATTCCTAAAGTGGAAGTTAGTGTTATAGGTTGTCCAGGTTGGAGGAATCTAAGTCTCGTTGATGAAGCTGATGGAAACATAATTATCAGTATAAATATATTTTTTGTTTTTTATTAATATGAACATATATCTTATTCCACCCCAAAAGACATGTTGTTAAATGTTTGATTACTTTTCATTTGAATTCTTGTTTGATGGTTGAGCTAGTTTCTTGGTAAGTTAGTGAAGATCGATAAATAATTAGCTTTCTTATCTTTATGATTACCATTTTGCAACTAAAAGGAATTGAGAAAGGTTTTGTTGTTTCTTTGTGTAAAAGTTTCCAAGTGATTATTTGAAGTGGTGTAAGTGCATTGCAGTTTTCATGCAAAAATATATTGAAATTAGTCGCTTGGTTATAGGTATTTTGTTTTCTTAGTTCCCTAGGTATGTATTTCTAAAATTTACTTTTCGATCTTCATTCATTAATTAGATTGTTCTCTTCAATTTCCTCAGTCAGTGGTCGACCCTAAGCCACCGGGGATTATTCCCAATAATAGAACTAGTGACCATATTTTGGATGTCGCTTTCAGTTTTTCTCCATTGGGGTTCTTTCTCTCTATTTCTATCATTGAACTCTTAATTCTTTAATAAACTTGATTGATTCTAAGTATATTACTATCATACTTCACTTTAGTACTTTCAATTTTCCTCTTCTATAAATTTGGACACATTTTAGGCTATATATGTGATTGTGTGTGTACACAGTAGCATATATACCTACCTTGCACTAAGGAAAAGTGCACATATACACACATTACTCACAGGAAAACCACATGCAATGCTCTTTTCCTTTTGGAAAGAAGTGCATGCCTCCTAAATTGTGAACAAATTGCAGTTTTGCTACATTTCTAATTTTTTAGAATGGTCTAATGGATTTATTGAATATATATATATATATATATATCTCAATTTCAAGGAATTAACTCAGTTTTAGTGTGTACAATTTGTTTTTTAATCTCAAAAGAAAAAAAGAAAAAAAAATAAAGTTTTCATGTTTCATGTTGTAGGTGCATATTAGCAGTGCACTGGAAGTTGGATTTCATAGATTGGTTTTGGTTTGCTAAGAATTAGCTAAAATCAATTTGGAAAATAGAAAAGTAATTGCGTTTTTACGTTGATTGACATTTATTTATTTATTTTGCTTCATTCACAAAATTAAAAGGAATATTTGGTTTCTACAAAAGACAAGAATAAGTTCTTGGTGGAATTTGTCAGTGACTTTATCGTTTTATTATTCCTAAGAAGTTTTAAAAAACACCACTAGTTTCACTTCCGCATACTATTGAATTAACAAATAACCATTAAATGAATGATAATTAAAAGGAATTCGAATTTTTGTTTATATAAAATCAACATAGTCTAACTGTAGAGCCATACTGTAGGATTGGGGAGGAAACTCTTCGAGGCTATAAAATTGAAACTAGAATTGATAGGGAGTGTAAAATCCATTAGTAATAGGAGACATGTGTTGGGAAAGGGAACCTTACACATGCATCGAGAGTTAGGTCAATCTAAGAAAGTACAAAGATTATCCCCTATTTTCGTGTTTAGTGGGATATGTGTGTACAACAAATTTAGACTAAGTGGCAAGTCCTTAGGGGGACACAATTTATCTCTAAGTTCTAGGTCTATAATTTGGTCCTACGTTCCTTGTAGATATTTAGAAACTTGACCCACAACTATTCCACCTCACTACCTTTCTGTGAAGTGGTAATGTTAGTTACTTTTCTTTAAGTTATCATCTAAGTGACTATAAGTGATAAATATTTGCAGTACCCAAGATAGATGCTTAACCTCCTCCTCAAATCCATTAGAAGGTGTCCATCTTCATGAGGGTATGTAGTTTGCATCTTGGGTTATTATTGCTAGAGAATTATTGTAACTATATCCCATCCCCTTTTTAGTTGGACTTGGTCCTTGATCATCCCAAGATGACTTCTAGAAGGTTTATTCTAATTAAATCTTCACTAAATTAGTTGCAGTTCCTAACGACCCTGAACTGGTCCTTGGGAGAGTGTTATTGTTTGTTGTTTACCCTTAGGAAATTTTAGTGGGGTGTTCAAGTGTTTTTTAAGTAGATTTCCTAGGATTTGTTTGTATTTCTCTTGATTCATTTGGTTGGTTCAAGCTGATTCATCAATTGTTTTATCACTCTAAAAGAATCAGAGGTCCTTCACTTGAAATCACGAAGATTCCTACAATAATGAGAATAGTTAATAAACTTGAACCAAATCCGCATGACTCAGAATAAGAAATGACTCAAGTTATTGTGAACAATTTTGCAAGGGAGGCACAATTAGGAGAATAATAAAACACTAAAGGATAAATAAATTTAATGGATTAAAAAGGACTTGACCTCGGTGAATTTTAATCCATTACTAATACAAAAGAACAATCCGAGAAGCTATAGAGATTGAAAAATGCGTGAATAACTTCAACCGTGTTGATGTTTTAAAATTAAAAGAAGCATGAAAAGCTATTATTCAAATACTAAAAGATAAATAATAATACTTTAACCCTAATCTAATTCGACCATGTCATAATTTCAACACCAAAGGGTTAAATATCACTATTTATCTTTCATATCCAAAGTACAACAAAGGAAAGCGAGTCTCTTTGAGTCTCCTGAGGATGAATTTGCTTAAAGGTTCAAAACTTGTCGAGATTACAATTTCCTTACCACAGATTTCCTCTCATTGAAGTACTTACCAATCCTTAGAGTCCACTTCTCTTGCATGTCTATGAGTTCTCTCTTAGATATACTTTCACACATCCCAACCCATTATATTAGTGGAATATCATGAGTAGTACTAGTAATACATCAAGTTTTGGGGACACAAATGCCACTTTATATGGTATTTCTATAGGGGTCAATAATCCCCATGTGTTTTTCATATCCATTGGGGGCACTAATTCTCATGTGATTGGGACTCCCATTGGAGCTAGACCCATGGTAACTCCTATTGGTGGGATTGATCCCTCAACCTCTTCTCCCTAGAGTAGTAGCCCCTTCTCTTTCAAAATGCCATATTTTGGAATGTTGGTTTCTAATGTTAATGCTCCCTTATTTTTTACAACCTAAATGTACCAATAGGGAGTTCATATATCCCATTTGCATTTGTACGTGGACTCATTCATGCATCCACACTGTCTTATAAACTATCTTTCTTTTCCCTTCTAGTATACCAACCAGAATCATAGACTTTCAAGGAATGGGTAACATGTTAAGCAATGATTTTCCATAGAACCCTGGGTTCCATATGTACCAACCTTCTAATCCTAGTGGTGGAAACCCATTAGCGTGAAGCATTATCAATGGAATCATTTAATGTAAAACCAAATGATGGGAAATACCCAAAACAATTGTAATTTGTTTGCTCGAACAAAATTATCATTTCTAGCAGTGTTAGATATTCTTAATTTGATGAATTTGACAAATGACCTAGTGCTACACAACCGAACTTGGTTTGCTATTCCCACCAAGTTATGTTTGGACATTCCCATATTAGAAGGAAAGGATGGAGAAGATGCTTTGAACCATATTATGACCTCCCATCTTTGATTTTCTTCCAACTCATTGATGGATGACAGTGTTAGGCTCATTTCTAGTTTACATTGATGCAGATAGATACAAAAGGGTACATCAATCTTCCACACTCCACTTTAGAAATTTTGAATCCTTAGCAATAAACCTCCTAATGCATTTATAGTTTCCAGTTTGATATGATATGGCGACCAAATTGTTGACACATTTTTTACAGGACCAAATGCTACCTTCATCACATTTTTAGCAAGCCCAGATAAGTTTTGTACAATTCAAACTTCTCTATTCTGACTAGATTTGTAAGAATATATGTAGTATTCTCATCAATGTCAATTTTCTCCAACCAGATCCTAGCTTCTTCCACCACTTTTCTTATGAAAATGGTAATTAATATCAATATTCTCCATGTGATCATGAAATGTTGGATTCTTCACTAATTGAATAGTATTTTAACTATCACAATTCAAAGTGATATTTCCCTGCATCATATTGAATTCATCCATCAGTATCTCTATCCCTATTGCCTCTTTACAAGCCTCAATCATTGCCACATATTTTTCTTTAGTGGTTAATAAGGCCACCACTAGCTGCAACTTAGAGGTACAACTTACAACTCCACCAAAAACAATGAAAGTATATCCCGTAGTAGACTTTTTTCCATCTCTTTCTCCATCAAAATCAGAAACTTCAAAAGCTTTAATTTATAAATATATTGATATGTAGCAAATAATATCTAAAGTGCCACTTAAATATCTTAGTATCCACTTATCATTCCAACACTCCTTTCCAAGATTCATCATGAAATGACTAACAACACCCACTACTTGATAAATATCCAGTTTGGTGCTCACCATGATGAACATGAGGATCCCTACTACTAATAAGAATGGTACACGGGAAATGATTGTCTTATCTTGTTTTGTTTTATGACATTGTTTATAATATAACTTGAAGTGTGCGGAAAGTGGGGTGCGAACTGATTATGTATTCTAGATATTGAAGCATTGTAGAATACTTTCTATATATATGAATTTTGACTTAACCATATCTTCCTACCGATTTTGTACCTATGTATATTCATCCCTAGAATATGATATGTTGCTCATAAATTCTTCATTTCAAATACACTAGCCAATTGAGCCTTAATATCTGTTAAAATTTAATATGCTAAGACAGAAAATAGCAGCATTACATTCCATTTCACAATAATAGCATATACAGGATCACTGAAGAAACAACAAGCAAAGCATAAACACAAGAGACACAAATTTATCCTGGGAAACCCTCATGGGGTAGAAAACCCAGTAAAGCTTCCTCAATATAGATGACTAGCAATATACAAAGATGCAAACCAAAGACATGATCTCCTACTCCACCATAGCAGACCTCTCCTCCACAAGTGCGCCTTTCTCAAGTGAGTGAGTGTGTCAAATGAGGAACATACCTCCTCTATTTATACACTACACTGACATGTATTTTACACAAGTACATGTAGGCTCGTATTTAACCATTAGGTTAAATACCCTATTATAACTGACTGGGCCGACCCCCACATGGTGGGTCTAATAACCTTAGTTACCACAACCAATTCAGAGGAATAAACATCTCTGGATTCATAGTATAATCACATCGGAGGTATGGAACATCTCCGGAATAAATAATATACAAATATAATATTCTTATAAGTTACAATATTCAACACTCCCCCTTAACGAGAAGGATATTATAACAACATCCGCAGGAGCAACGAGTCATACATCATACATGATACATCTATATATCATCGGAAGCTTTCTTCAGTTCATCATCATCAGTAACTCAACTAGTTACTGGAACATCGAAATCACTCGATCATCAACATCGTCATCATCACACGATCATCAACATCGTCATCACACGATCAACATCGTCATCACACAATCATCAGCATCGATCATCAGCATCGTCATCATACGATCAACATCGTCATCACATGATCATCAACATCGATCATCAGCATCGTCATCACACGATCATCAGCATCGACATCACACGATCAACATCATCATCACACGATCATCAGCATCGTCATCACACGATCAGTATTGTCATCACACGATCATCAACATCGATCATCAGCATCATCATCACATGATCATATTACAGGATGATCAATCCTGCTCTCTTTAGGACATAGGTCCATGGATGATACAATCCAGATCAGGATGATCAATCCTTATCTCTTTAAGACAAGTCTCATGTCCAGGGACGATCTAATCCCAACCACAGTGCCAGTCCTTTTTCATACTGGATGTGACCTACATCAGATCTAGGATTTACCGCCACAGAGCCAGTCCTCTTTCATACTGGATGTGTCACGTCTACAGAGCCAGCCCTATTTCATGCTGGATGTATCACATCTACAGAGCCAGCCCTGTTTCATGCTGGATGTATCACATCTACAGAGCCAGCCCTGTTTCATGTTGGATGTATCACATCTACAGAGCTAGCCCTGTTTCATGCTGGATGTATCACATCTACAGAGCCAACCCTATTTCATGCTGGATGTATCACATCTACAGAGCCAGCCCTGTTTCATGCTGGATGTATCACATCTACAGAGCCAACCCTGTTTCATGCTGGATGTATCACATCTACAGAGCCAGCCCTGTTTCATGCTGGATGTATCATATATACAGAGCCAAACCTGTTTCATGCTGGATGTAACCTAGAACAATTCTAGGATTTGTCACGTACATTTTGAACCGAGGTCCAGGGACGATCCAGTCTTATCATGTACCTTTTGAACCGAATTCCAGGGATGATCCAGTCCTATCATGTACCTTTTTGAACCGAAGTCCAGGGATGATCCAGTCCTATCATGTACCTTTTGAACCGAAGTTCAGGGACGATCGAGTCCTATCATGTACCTTTTGAATCGAAGTTCATCCTATCATTCAATTCTCAGAGACCTCATGTCTACGGCTCAATTCAAAGGACCATAGTCCAAGGACGATCCAATCCCCTTACCTGTTCATTCAGGATTTAGTTCTCGGAGACATCATGTCTACGGCTCAATTCAAAGGACTAAAGTCCGAGGACGATCCAATCCCCTTACCTATTCATTCAGGATTTTGTTCTCAGAGACATACGTCTACGGCTCTCTTTAGGACTGAAGTCCAAGGATGATCCAATCCCCTCAAGTCCACCAAGGAATTCATTCTCGAAGACATACGTCTATGACTCTCTTTAGGACTGAAGTCCAGGGATGATCCAATCCCCTCAAGTCCACCAAGGACTTCATTCTCGAAGACATACGTCTACGACTCTCTTTAGGACTGAAGTCCAGGGATGATCCAATCCCCTCAAGTCCACCAAGGACTTCATTCTCGAAGACATACGTCTACGGCTCTCTTTAGGACTGAAGTCCAGGGATGATCCAATCCCCTCAAGTCCACCAAGGACTTCATTCTCGAAGACATAAGTCTACGGCTCTCTTTAGGACTGAAGTCCAGGGATGATCCAATCCCCACATCACTATGGGTACAAGTATCTTCATCCATACAAGTACAAACACATATCAATACATCAAGGCATCATGTAACCTCATCATCAAAACATGTATATCATCATCAAAACATGTATCCTCATCATCGAGACATGTATATCATCATCAAAACATGTATATCAAAACATGTATATCATCATCAAAAAATGTATATCACTAATACATCTATCATCAAAAGCATGTATTCTCACTAATACATCTATCATCAAAAGTATGTATTCTCACTAATACATTCATCAAAAGCATGTATTCTCACTAATACATCTATCATCAAAAGCATGTATTCTCACTAATACATCTATCATCAAAAGTAAAAATATAAGAGTCCTAAATCTAAATAATTCTAAGTAACTAAGTGTAGTGAATAGGTAACCTCATCATTGATGAGGCAGACTTGTTATCAAATACTATGATACTCCCCTTTCGAGGAGAGTTCTTTTGAACTATACCAAGCTTGTCTCGAAAGTATTCAAACTTCACTCGAGACAGAGATTTAGTCAAGATATCAGCAATCTGATTCTCAGTGCTTATATATTCGAGCTTGATAACTCCTCTTTGCACCATATCTCGTATATAGAAGTATCGGATCTCTATGTGTTTTGACTTATCGTGGAACACAGGATTTTCAGTCATCTTAATGCAGCTTTGATTGTCACACATAATCACAGTGGGATCCATTTCTAAGTCAAACACTCCATATAAAAGCTTCTGAAGCCATATTGCTTCACAGCTGGCAGAGCAGACAACCATATATTCTGCTTCAGTAATACTGAGAGCCACACTAGATTGTTTCTTGCTGAACCATGAGATCATGGCAGATTCAGGACTATAACATCCACCTGATGTACTCTTTCTGTCTGAGACACTTCCTGCCCAATCAGAATCTGAGTAACCATGTAAATGGAGTTCATGACCTCCAAGATAATATAGACCAAAAATCTAATGTACCTTTTAGGTACCTCACTACATGCTTTGTAGCTATTAAGTGAACCTTTCTAGGTTCTACTAGATACTGACTTAGGGTATTTACAACAAAGCATATATCTGTCCTAGTATTTGTTAAATACATCAATGACCCAATGATTTTTCTATATAGGGTTAGGTCCACTAAATACGATGAGTCATTAACTAATAACTTCAAGTTGGAGTCCATGGGAGTGGCCATGGATTTATACTCCAACATATCAAATCTTTTTAGAAACTTCACAGCATACTTACCTTGATTTAAAAGATTCCTTTTGTATCTTTCCATACTTCTAGACCTAAGAAGTAGTGCATTAATCCGAGATCTTTCATTTTCATTTCTGCAGCCATTTTCATGACCTGTTTCTCATTCCTTGTCAGAAAGAGATCACCGTCATACAATAATGGTATGATAGGTTCATCATCCACAACCTTAAGGTAAAGGTTAGGAACAACTTTACTTCTGGTAAAGCCCGAGCTTTGTCATGAAGCTGTCAATTGTCCAATATTCACACTCTGCATTGAGTGATCTTCTGCATATCTATCTGTGCCATCTCTCGTCAGATGGGTCTACTGATATGAGTCTCAAAATCATTCGAACTATGTGGTGAGTTCCTTCTTGCATCCATGTCATATGTGTATAGAAGCCATATTCAACCTTGTACCAAAGGTTGAGATCCACATCACCCATGATGATCATTAAGCTCATCAATTGACTACCGATCCTGGGTACCCATACAGAACCTGATTCACACTTCTTCTTTAATTACATCATTAAGAGAATGGTCTTATCTAGTCCCTTGGAGCAAAACATCTCATCATGATTCTCTTCCTACAAATCAAAATTAAGTACATAATTAGTAATACTTCATAATCATCAAATCATATTGACATGATAACCTATTATGCATACAGATATCATTTACATAATTATGCAACTATTTTGACCAATACTTTGGCACAACACTTTCCCATATCCTGTATGCATACAGTAGCTATCTAGATGCCTTTCATCTCTACCAGAACATACTATCGAGAGTGTGCACATCTCTCAGCATGTCAGCAAAGAGGTTTCATTAAGCAACAATGGAATGTTTGTCCAACTTACCAATCATATGCATATTAGTAGTATACTGTTCAATGCTTTATGAATGTTTACACTCAGCATGATATATTCTAGGAATACAAATATGCATACAAGCAATATCATTTACTATTTCTAATAACAACTCAAATACTTATCTTTTATGTTTGTGTGGTTGCCTCCCGCTTGATCTTCTGTATGTCTCCTGAACTTCTATTCATTCTGTACCACTGTGCATGCTCAAGTGTACACTAGTGTCATCCTCATGATCTCATACACAAACATACATTCATTAGTATATTATCAATATTATCAAAACATTCTAATTCTAAATAATCTTGAATATGTACAGTCAGGATCATTAGTATTCAGGGTTTCAAGGAAGTCTTCTTTTACTCATGCATATTCTTGTTTGATCTAGTTAGTTAAATCATCAACCAAGATAAGAGACATAATATGCATAAACTCTTGATTACTAACCAATCATACCAAGTATACTTACATAAGGGATCCTAACACAAGGTAAGATTCTAACATGACATAGGAAAACATACCTGGATTAGTATGCCTGCTTAGTTATGTACAACATACCTAAACAATCTCTTCAATGATTTAGAGATTCTGAGCTAGAACCTGCATGTCTCATAGGTTAACCATAATATAACAAAGTCATACATACCTCGTGAGTCTTTGTCTTCATGTTATCATGGTCATGGAACTTGAATTGCCTTTTGTGATGTACCTGTATCTTGTTAGCAGACAACATCAACCTCACACAACACCATAATGCATTAGTACAATCATATATCCCTAATCAATGAATGTATTCATGCATTCATACTGTTACTAGGGTGATAAGACAATTCTAACATTAATCAAGATTGTACTAATAAACAATATGAAGACAAACACATCATGAACTTAATCAAGAATCAGATTTCAATAGATACCTGAACCTCCTTAAGTCATACCTGTCGAGACTTCTTGTAGTCTTCTTATGTAAGGCCTTAGCCTCAACTCCCCCAAAACTTGATCTGGAGCTTGATTAGGCTTTGCTAGAGAAACCCTAAAAATTCAATCTTTGACTTTTACACTTACGAATGAATGGAAGGATGTGTCTTGCTGAGCTGATCAAACTAGCATACTTCAATTCCAAAATTTGACCCCTCAAAATTGCCTTTGAAACTTCTGGATCTTCTGGACAGGATCCTGAACTAGGGATTGATCAAGCCCGGTCTTCTACCCAACCAAAAAATTCGATCTTGGTCTCTAAATTTCGATTTTCCTAAGTAGCATTCAGCTGTGGATTCCGATTCCAAAAATTCTAACTTTCTCCAAAACCCTAAATTTCGGAAGCCATGAATAAAGGTGCCCCAAAAATAATTCTGTTTTGACAGAAATATGTACCTGATTGTTTCTTCTATAACTCCAAAATTTTCGATCCACAGGGTCTGAAAACTTTTTCTGCAGTAGCCTGACCTGTCATCTTTCCACCCTGACAGGTCTGACCTCAATTCGATTTTCTGAGAGAGAGTTATTCCAAATGTCGCAACGTGACCTGTTTTGGGATAATACAGGAGAGCGAACTTGTACGGCGTTCCACGTGTCACTGTTTGAACTTCGGCCTCTGAAAACTTTTCCTGAGATAGCTCGCCCTGTTATATTTCTATCCTGACAGGTCTGACCTCAATTGGACTCTCTAAGAGAGAGTTATTCCAAGTGTCACAACGTGACCTGTTTATGGGATAAAACAGGAGAGCGAACTTGTACAGCATTCCACGTGTCACTGGTTAAGCTTCGGCCTCTGAACAAGTTTCCTGAGATAGTAAAGTCTGTGTACTACCTGTCACTTTTTACGAAATTTCATTTGGAGCTTCCTAGCCCAAGTTATGACCTTTTTTCCTAGGTCACCTGATTTTGACTGAGATCTGGAAGAGGCAGAAACCCTAACTTGTACTGATCATAACATACAAAGTACAAAGAATCTGAGGGTTCCCTTTGGACACAAGATACCTGGAGATGTTATCTACGACCTGTAAAGGTTTCAGATCTTGAACCTTCGCCAAAATGGATTTATAGCGAAAGTTCCACGATGACTGGTTTTTTGCTATATAAAACCCTAACCTTCAAATTGTCGTAAGTAAAGCAAGTGTCGTAAGTGCCATACCTTGCCTTCCTTCAGTTTAGCTCTGATATCATGTTGAAATTTAATATGCTAAGACATAAAATAGCATCATTACATTCCATTTCACAATAATATCATATACAGGATCACTGAAGAAACAACAAGCAAAGCATAAACACAAGAGACACAAATTTATCCTGGGAAACCCTCATGGGGTAGAAAACCCAATAAAGCTTCCTCAATATAGATGACCAGCAATATACAAAGATGCAAACCAAAGACATGATCTCCTCCTCCACCATAGAAGACCTCTCCTCCACAAGCGCGCCTTTCTCAAGTGAGTGAATGTGTCAAATGAGGAACATACCTCCTCTATTTATACACTACACTGACATGTATTTTACACAAGTACATGTAGGCTCGTATTTAACCATTAGGTTAAATACCCTATTATAACTGACTGGGCCGACCCCCACATGGTGGGTCTAATAACCCTAGTTACCACAACCAATTCGTAGTAATAAACATCTCTGGATTCATAGTATAATCACATCGGAGGTATGGAACATCTCCGGAATAAATAATATACAAATATAATATTCTTAGAAGTTACAATATTCAACAATATCAATGATTTTATTCATTTTGGGGATTCCAACTAGCATATCATCAACATACAATAGCATTATAATAAAAATTCCATCATCTACCCTCTTGTAATATGGACAATGGTCAACTTGACTTCTACTGAAACTTTGGCTCTTCATGAATGCGTCAAATTTTCTATACCAATTTCTTGGTGCTTGTTTCAATCCATATAGTGATTTCTTGAGTCTAGAAATCAAATTCTCTTTTCCTCTTTATTTGTATCCCTCAAACTAATCCATATAAATTTCTTCCTCGAAATCACCATGCAGGAAATAAGTCTTTACATCCAGTTGCTCCAACTCTAAATTCTATTTACTACAAGTGCATGTAAAACTATTACAGTAGTTAGCTTCACAATTAGAGAAAATATTTCATTAAAATATATACTTGACTTCTACACATAACCTTGTCCCACCAAGTGAGATTTATAACATTTCAAAAACCCATCATTGTTCTTCTTTACTTTATACACCCACTTGTTTCCAACAACCTTTCTTCGTGGTGGTAGATCCACAAGTTCCCACGTTTCATTATTTTGTTGGTATTTCATTTCTTCGTCCATGGATTTCCTCCATTTATCTGCAATCTCATATTCTATAGCTTCCTGAAATGAACTAGGTTAACCATCAGTAGCTAACAAAGAAAAAGAAGACTGAAAATTAGGAGAATTTATTTCTAGGTGTCTCTTGGGACATGTACATATTTTAATGTGTGGTTGTTGATTTTGTTGTCGATCATGTTGATCAAAATTGTCACATCCCCATTATTGACCCCATTGCATTCAAAGGTAATTGATGTAATATTGTTATGAAATCATGGTGAGGAGCTCAAGGCCAAGGCCCCGCCATCGATTTAGTGATGCATATGCTTTGCATGCTAGCCAGGCACATTGGAATTTCAACATCATGTAATATGCATTTTAATAAAAACACCCACAACTAGCTATGCAATGCAACAAAGAGATGGGGGCATGATTTCACAAGGAATTGGGAGGAAAAACATTCAAATCCTTGAGCCACTAGAGTCAAGCCAAGTGTCAATAAGAGAACCCATCAAACCCTCAACTACCCATGTTGACTTTTGTACTCAACCATTGATTTCTCCCAAGAGTTGGTTGGGGAAGTTAATGCCTTGGGAATGGGGAGGTATGGCTGTCCAAAATCGGGTATGGGCAAGCCACCCTCCATGGAAAAACGTGTTGACCTCTTAGGGAAATAATAGAGCCACGAAATGGCTTCCTAAGCCAGTATTCAGCATGGCCTTGCTCTCTCATGCAGCTCTAGCTTCCTGGGCGTTTTCCTCCCTCGTTTTTCTGTGTTTCCCTTCATCCTTTAGCTGGGAAGGGGCGTTTTTGTGCTGGTTACCAGTGAGGAAAGAGAGCAGAACGTTTTGGATTTTCCTGGAGGTCGTTTAGGCCACTGGAAGGGATCCTAACCCGTGGAGAGAAATCGGTTTTTCTCTCTGGGGTTGAAATCGAAATTCCACAGTTCATTGGGTGAACCACGAGCTGGGAGAACCAATGTGGACCCGGTTTCGTGAACACCTCTGTTGTAAATGTGTAACCCTGTCAATAGTCGTTTTGTTGTGAGAATAAAGAGTATGTTGGGGTATGGGTGATGGGTAATCCATTATTCTGGCTTGGATGAGATAAAAGGGTTATTGGGCAGTGGTTGAGCTGGAATGTTCCCTTTTCCTTGTGAGAATCATGCCCAGCTCGGGGGTGGCCTTCAGACGGACTCAGTATAAGCTGTCGAAGAGCCTACAGTTGGGTGGAACATTGCAGTGACATAGCTAGTTGCTTGGGACTACTCTGTTAAAGATAAGTATTCTCGGGTGCCATCTTTCAATTATTTAATTGATGAATATCTTGAATGTATGGCGAATGTGTAAATGAAATTACTTCTGCTGTGTGATTTAAATATTTATCCCTCTTCATATGTATGGAATGCTTACTTAATTGGTACATGGGGCTGGATGCCCGGTTTTAGCCTCACGATCCCCTCCATTGCACTGGTATGATGGGTGGGGACGTGACAAAAATATTCATTTTCATCTTCACTCGTTTCTATTTCAATAGGTAAAATATTAGGTGGTTACTCTATCTCCTTTCTTTGCATGGATTTTGCATTAAAAGCAACATCTTGACTAATAATTACCTTGTGGTCAGTAGGATCCCACAGACTATACCCCTTTAGTGTATGATCATAACCAAGAAAAATACCTTTCCTCAACTTTGGGTCAAGCTTCTACCTCTTTTCTTTAGGCACATGGGAAAACACATCACAACTAAAGATACACAAATGAGAATAATCAACTATATTATCACACCGAACATCCTCTAGAATATCTCCATTAAATGCAATAGAAGGTGATCTGTTTATAATATATGAATTTGTATTAACAACCTCTACCCAAAATCCATTATCCAACATAGTTGTGTTGAGAATGCTTCTTGCACATTCAATGATTATGAGATTCATTCTCCCAGACACACTATTTTGGTGTGGAGTATATGGAGTGGTCTTTGGGTTCTTAATTCCTTCATGCATATAATATTTTTCAAATTCCTTGGAGCAATAATCTCCCCTATTATCCAATCTAAGATATAAAATAGAATTTCCAAAACTTTTATCTAATCGTGCCTTGAAATCAAAATTTTCAGACTTTTAACTTATTTTTCAGAAAATACACCCACACTCTTCTAGAACAATCATCTATGAAAGTTAGAAAATATCTAGATAGAGTTGGGATTGATCCAAATATATCAGAATGAATAAGTTACAAAAGACCTGAACTCTTACCAAATCTTGTTATAAATTGAACTCTTTTTTTTTACCAAAAATACATTGCTCACACAAGTCTCAATTTTAAGACTTATTCCCAAAAATCATAACATAGTCATGCAAAATTTTCAGACCTTTTTCACTCATATGTCCAAGCATTTGATGCCGTAGCATAATTGCATTGAAAACATTCCTTGAATCTATTAATACTACATGATTTGTCATTGCATCACTCCAAATACGATACAAGATCTCGTAAGCTTTCCTTTTGCTACTAGTAGAGCATCCTTTGGTAATATTGCAATGATTATCACTAAAGGTAGTAGAATACCTCGATTCATCCTATTGAACTTAGTATTTTCACTGATGTCAAATAAGAAGTATGAAGTATAGAAGCCAATTTGAAGAAGTAGATAATAAATAGTTGTCAAGGGGAGTACGTACACAAGTCTTATCAAGATTGATGTGAAATAAGAAGCATGAAGTATATAAGCTAGTTGTCAAAGGGAATACGTGCGCAAGTCCCACCAAGTCATGGAAATCCATTCGCACAAGTAAACGACATGTGCTTTTCACAAAAATACCATGTAGTAAGTAAATATATCAAAATGCGCAAATTACACGTCGACAAAAGAATAATAAATGTGGTTGAATGTTTTGGTAAACTTCACCATAAAGACATAAATAAGGGGTGTCGCCAACATAAAGAAACCCCTACTTGTGGAAAAATAAATCGAGTCAAGGAAATGAGTATTGATGCTAGAATGATTATAAATAAACAAAAGATTGATGTGTTTTGAGTGTGGAGTGGATTGAAGCACTTGGGGGGGCTGAAGTGGAATCAACAACTTGTTGATCGATGGAGTGCAACAATACATAATTGAGTCATATATGAATTCATAGTCGCGGGAAAAGCAGAGTTGAGTAGGAAGAATAAAAGGAAAGCAGAGAACTTGGTTGGACACGCAAATCCAATAGAGTACATGGTTAGGTGCTCAATATAGCAAAGTATAAGGACAAACTATGCAGAACATAAAAGAGCATAATATGTGAAGTGTGCACAGAAGAATAGAGTGCTAAGAAGTTTGTGCAAGAACATAGTGTACAGATCAGGAAGCGCAGAATAAAGTGCAATAGTGGAATATAGTTACATTCTTATCTTTTCAAGGGAGGCATGAAGGGGCAAGGACAAGAGGCTGAGGTCTCCTACAGGTTGGTGCCTACATATATGAGTTGGTGGTTAGGAGAATTAGTGTTCTCATATATTATACAGGTTGGTTCCCCACTGTGTAGGTTGGTGCTTTCAAATTATGAGTTGGTGCTCATAAGAGGATTAGTGTCCTCATAGGTTGGTTCCTGCAAATAGTAAGTTGGTGCTTGCACAATGGATTGGTGTCCCTATTAGATGGGTGTCTTCAAATTCTGTGAGTAGGTGATCACCATGAAATTCTAAATCACAGCAGATCTAAGTGCTGAGTATACCTCACAGAGAATGAATGAGCAAAAAAGATGAATTACAGTGAAAACTGCAGTAAAAATGAGCAGACAATTAATCATGCATCATAGCTCAGATATGAGCAGAATAATGTCACATGATCCAATAATTAGTATAATGAACAATGATGTTACAATGGAAACAATTCGAATCACACAGGATAATTTGAACCTCAGTTGGTATAGCATAGGAATTGTCACCATTGGAGTGCTCTAGAAGACTCAAACTCAACCAAAATGATCCTAAACTTACTTAACTGAAGACACAATCAGCTAATTGACCAATGAGGGCGCATTACTGAGTTTTCCATGAAAAATAGTCACAAAAGGGCGCATGAGGCCACAATCAGTGGCATTCAAAGCTCTAACCCCCAACAAGAGTCAGCTAACTAAGGTGGACTGAAGTGGAACACTGAGTAGGTTCCTATAAAATAGTGAATTGACTAAAGTGGTCCTAAAATTATGCATGTAGGGATCAAAAGGTGGTATATGGATTCTAGATGACATCTACACACCACTAGGGGGGAAATGACATCATCAACTACTAGGAAAATGAAATAATGCTAGATAGGACAAGAATGGAGTGTTAAAATATCCTAACACCCCCCCTTAATCCATACTTTTGCATCTTGGGCCTTGGTTTCTAAGACCAAAGGTCACCCATACATTCAAATAAATGATAACAAATAAAGAATTGTCCATGAACCAAGGAAATGGGGAAAAACCTCATGGGAAAAATACCCCCCCTAAAAAAGAACAGCAATAGGGAACTCAAAGAGCCTTCATACTAAGCCGAGAAAGAAAAACCTTTCCTAAGTGAAAGCCTTTGTAAAAATATTGGCAATCTTCTCCTATGTAGGATAGCAATGCAGGTGCTAGATTTGGATCTCGATCTGGATATGCCCCTCTAATGTACCTCCCACTGTGTAGAAGTTGTATCTTGCAAAACAAGTCTTTCAGGAACCCTTCTTGCTACTGGAGCGAATGGCTCATTGTGTTCCAAATCACGAACCTTTGAGTACCCTTTGTCAGAAAACCGATATTGTTTCTTGGTTGTAGATCCCCCATGGAAAGTCTCTTCAAGGGATTGTGGATCAAACCCTTCCATCATGTAGCACCTATATGAGAGAAGTGGATCTGCATGACATAGTGCAAGGTTTGCATGATACTAAGATTTGGCGGTTCTGTGGTCAGATGGATCCCCAACTATGTTCCCAGCAGCTATAAGGACTTTGTGAGCTCATATTGGCCTTGGCCATGGATTGGTAGCATGTGTTGGATCTGGATCTGAATATCCTTGAACTTTATTCTCAACATCAAGATCTTGATCCTCATCTTCATTAGAAGAGATATCACTATGATCTTCATCAGATGCCAATGGGGTAGGTAGGGAGTATGGAAAAAATGAGAGAATTCTTATGCCTTGGAGGCATGGTTTGCAAACCCTTTTGCTATAATATCCCCAATAGAGATCTATGCAATCTCAACTGTGTTAGGACCAAAGACCACTTTCTTTGGTGAACCTGTGTGAGTCATCTGATATACAAACAACAAATTTGCTAACAAAGAAGGCACAAATAGAACATTTTTGAACTTTCCATACTCCATATGTACTGTGCCCTTCCCTTCAACAGAGATCTAATAGTTGTCTCCCATGTGAATAATCAGACCATCTTTGAGATCTATAAAGAAAAATGATTCTCTGGAGGAAACCATGTGGTTGGAGGCTCCTAAATCTATGAGGAGGGCTTGTGATTTTGAAAATACAACCTTCAATGCATGGAATCTATCATGACCATCAGACTCACTTCCAGAATCAATATCTCTCACACCTTCTAGGAGGAAAATATTGTGTTGTTCAAGAAGCTTGGTCATCTGATTTATCTTCTTCTACATGCAAGATCTCTCTGGGTGGTTTCCTTTCTTGCAATAGGAACAATTAGATTTCTCAAATCCATTTTGTTTGTCCTTCTTGGAGCTGGAAGATCCTTCTGATGGAATTGACTTGGCATTCTGCTTGGGTTCATATTGCCTCTTCTCCTTGCCCTTGTTCTTCCCCTTTCCATTCGCACTTTTTGCTTCTCCAGCCACAAGATCCTGATTTTTGGAGGCTTGCAAAGCGCCCATCTGAATCAGTTTGTCTTGTTCTTGGATGAGAGATTCAGTGAAAAAATCTAAGGATGGCATCTTCCAACAAGGAATTGACATTCGCACTGAATGGAAGGTAGAGACAAAGATGGAGAACTCGGGACCTAGCTTGCTCAGAATGGATAGCACCAACTGCTCATCCTTCTTCTCAATTCCACACTGCTTGCATTACATGACCAGAGATTTGAATTTGGAAAATAATTGGATGGTCTTGAAACTGCTCGGTTGAAGAGAAATCAACTCATTCTCCAAAATATGGCCCCTTAGCTCATCTTGTTTGCCAAAGAGGGTCTCCAACTTCAACCATACCTCTCTTGGAGTCTTTAATCCTTCGAGGTGGAAGAGTAGATCTCTGGAAATATGAATACACATGAAGCTGAATGCTTCATCCAATCTATTCAGATACTTGGCCTTCTCAACAACTGTTTGAGGTTTGATATCCTTTCCCATAGTTACCCTGTACAGTGACTTGTTGCGCAAGACCATCTGCATATCATCCCTCCAATCAAGGTAATTGAAGGGTGTCAGGATCCTGGGAGAGAGAGGAGAGTTCAAATTTTCTATGAGAACTGCTGGAGTGAATACAAGGTGAAACTACTGCACTCAAAAAAATTTGAATAACCTGCAAAAAACTCTCAATTTTGGAGATAGACTGTCACGTCCCCATTTTGACCCCCTTTGTATCAAATTGTAAATGATGTAAATATTGTAATTTAATCATGGTGAGGAGCTCAAGGCCAAGGCCCCACCATTGATTTAGCGTTTCATGTATCGGCAATTAAAATAGATGCCTATGGTTCTTGTGTGAGATGGGCACAATGTATATAAGACATCATGTAATTACGATTTTTTAATGAAAAACCCACAACCGGCTATGGAATGCAACAAAAGAGATGGGGCATGGTTCTACAAGGAATAGGGAGGGAAATTATTCAAACCTTGAGCCAATGGTATTAATCCATGTGTCAATGGGGAAACCCATAAACCACCAACTACCCATTTTGTCTCATGTACCCAATCATTTAATTCTTCCAAGAAATTGGTTAAGGCAGTTAATGCCTTGGGAATGAAAGAGTATGGGCAAGCCATTTTCGTGCATGGGCAAGCCATCAACTTGGAAAATCGTGTTTTTGCTTGTGGGGAAAGAAACCACCCACGAAATGGTGCCCAAAGCCATGGGGAATGGGCAGTCTTCATTCATTCACGCAGTGGGAGTTAGCTGGGCCTTTTCCATATACGTTTTCCATCAAAATCCTGCATTTTTCCATGCTTGGGAGTCGTTTTTGCCTGGTATAACAGTTGGGAGAGGAAGGCCACGAATTGGGGACTAGGAGGGAGGTCGTTTTTGCCCCGAATGGACCCTGGACGTTTTACAAAAAATGGATTTGGCTTCCTGGGTTGTTCCCCAACCTCCCATTTCGTTTTTGTGGGTTCCAACGTTTTGCTGAGCTAGCTGAAACCCCATCTCATGCATCTACCTGTAAAAACGTTTTATCCTGCCCCATGATTGTGTTCTGCTGTAGTGTGCATCCTCATTTTTGGTCTGAACCTGTGAATTGAAGTTTTGGGAGTGGTAGTGGACAGAAGTAGCTTGATAAACCTAGTGGGGGAGACAACCTCTCAAGAAGATCAAGAGGGATTTGGTTACTCTTCTGTGCATACCCTGAGAGCACTAGATAGGGAAGGTATGGCTTGAGGGACTGTATAGCAGAGAAAAGAATACTTCTTGGTGCTGGGTGTGTAGGTATTGTGGGTGCCAAGCTAGATAGATCTTGCAAAGGTTATCCCTGGCTCTGTGCTGGAGCTCACTAGCTTAGCAATTCTTCCCTCCCATGTCCTAGCAGCCTGATAAACCCAATTGGAGATTGGCTTGGCTCACATTGGTGTATGCTTGGCTATGTGTGAGTCTATTGTTCCCTGATTCCTTGCAGAGATCATGCCCAGCTCGGGGGTGGCAGTGGTGCTGAGAGATTGAGGAGCACACTGGCCTACGGTTGGGTGGAACGTTGCAGTTGCATAGCCAGTTGCGTGGGACTACTTTCGTATAAGATAAGTATCCTCTTGTGTTAAATTGCAATTACTTATTTGATGAACATATTAAATGTATGATGGATGCGAAATTCTTAATATTCCGCTGTGATTTTCTTAAAAACCATACATTTCCATCTATCTCTGTTATATTATGTTCATGCCTATGATTAAACGTTTCATAGGGCTAGACGCCCAGTTTAATATCGCATCTGTTATGCATTTGTATATGTATATATTCTTTTTTATTTGAATGCTTGCTGAATGTGAATGGGGATGGATGCCCGATTTAACCTCACGATCCTCTCCATCTAGCTAATGGAATGGGAGGGGACGTGACATAGACTACTACTAAGCAATGCTTTAGGACAATGGGCACATTTTTTCCAGATCCTTCACACCTAACTAGACCTCAAAGGATTTCTTCAATGAATTCAATGCAATGGCACCAGGATTTGTTGTGGAAATCCAAAGGCTTTTGTTGCACTACTGAAAGCAACTTCTCAACCTATGCTCAAACGACTCTGATACCATGTGAAATTCTAAATCACAGTAGATCTAAGAGCTGGGTATACCTCACAGAGAAAGAATGAGCATAAAAGATCAATTAGAGTGAAAATTGCAGTAAAAATGAGGAGACAATTAATCATGCATCAGAACTCAGATAGGAGCAAAATAAGGTCACATGATCTAATAATCAATATAATGAACAATGATGTTACAATGGAGAGAATTCAAATCACACAGAATAATTCGAATGTCAGTTGGTCTATCATAGGAATTATCACCACTGGAGTGCTCCGGAAGACTCAAAATCAACCAAAATGATCCTAAACTCAATTAACTGAAGACACAATAAGTTATCTAGCCAAGAAGGGTGCACAAGGCCACAATCAGTGGCATTCGGAGCTATAACCCCCCACAAGAGTTAGTTAGCTCAAGTGGATTGAACTGGAACACTGAGTAGGTTCGTATAAAATAGGGAACTGACTAAAGTGGTCCTAAAATGATGCAAGTAGGGATTAGCAGGTGGTAGATGGATCCTGGATGAAATCTGCACACCAATAGGGGGAAAATGACATCATCAACTACTAGGAAAATGAAATAATTCTAGGCAGGACAAGGATGGAGTATTAAAATATCCTAACACTCACACCATTATTGGAGATTGGTGTCTCCCATCAATATATGTAATCAAATATTTTATTTATATAAATTTTATTTACAAAAACCTCGTGCATAGTTCTTCTATGTTCTTAATTCCGTTGTCATTGGTGTATGATATATAAGGAGAAAAATTGTATAAATTGTTAAGATTGCGCTTGATATTGATTTACCCCCCCCCCCCTCGTAGTATCAATTTGGGTTCAACAATTGGAATCAGAGCAGGTTCCTTTAGATATAGTCTAACAACTGGAAGGCATATTATTCCACAGATATGGCCTGTGAGAAATTTGGTTTTAGAAGGAATAAAGCCCGTTTATTCAATGGAACAAACTATTTACTTTGGAGTATAAGAATGGAATTTTTTTTACAGTCACTTGGAATTGATATTTGGAAGGTAGTATAAAATGACTATAAAGTTCCAAATACTCCATCAACGAAGGAAGTTGAAATAAAGTTACAAAAGGACAATGCAGAGGCAACGAATGCAATTTTTAGTGGCTTGTCATATTCTGAGAAAGTAAAGTGGAATAGTGTAAGTCATCCAAAGAGCTCTAGAACAAGCTAAAAAATATTCACACAAAGGGATCTCTCACTGTGATCACATATCAAGATAATGAAGATGATGAAAATAAAGAGAAACCAAAAGAGGAAGTAGCCTCTAAGGAAACAAATAACAATCAAGAAAGGCTAGAGAAACCATCGAGTAATCTCAAAGAAGCCTACTTTGATTTAGATACAACATATCTCTTTGAAAAATAAAATAAAGTTCCTCAAGGATTAGATGAAAAGGATGACACAATTGATATTGAAAAACAACTAATTTGTGCCCGAGATGAAGTTAAGAAGATCAAAGAAAAGAATGCATTGCTAGAATATCTACTAGAAAGGGAAAGGTGTGAACACCATGAAGAAATTCAAAAGATTATTGTTGGTCAAAAAATTCAAGTGGAAGAAGCAAGAAAAGAAAAGGATTGAGTAACTATGAATCTAGAATAAAATCAACAAAGCAATTTGAGTCATCTACAAGTAAAGGATGCATAGATTAATTCCTTGAAAGACGAACTAGCAAAACTCAGAAAGATAACCAATCTCTTAAGAATAAAAACCAATACTTTGTTGCAATGAAAGGATCCAAAGACAAAGTCACAATTGATTCAGACCACGTGAATCCAAAAAGTGACATGGATAGTTCTGACACAAATAAATAACAGGACATGACAAATACTAAAGAAAATTTCAATTCATCAATATTGGATAAAAAACTAAGTAGCCAAAGGTCACCTAATGAAAAATCAGGTATTGGTTACGAAGATATAGTTGAAAAGGCAAGGGATAAATGCACTCTAATCCCATATCAAGAAGAAATAAGTCATAAGGGACTTCAAAAGCAAGCATGGCATGGCTAGTCAACCTAGAAGGAATGCAATCAAAGCAGGTTCAATCCAGGTATGGAAATTTCTTCAGTGGTTATTGTTTTTCTTGCTATAAATATGGACATAAAGCATTGGAATGTGAAATTTATGGTAGAAGGAGGTCCAATAATACAGTGAAATGATTAAGGTGCAACTATTATGGACATACAACAAAGTATTGTCATTCCATAAGGTGTTATGTTTGTGATGACTTTGGACACAAAGCTCAAAATTGTCAAAGATCAAAAGGACAGTCGGGAAGAAATACTCCATATATTGCAGTAAACGAAATGAGTATTGAAAAGAAGTGACATTGTGTTGTTTCAACAAATGCATACACACTTTCAAAAATGGGTGAGGAAAATTCCACAGTCACATAATGATGAAGTCAGTAACAATAGTTCTCAAGCAACAAGAAATTGATGCTTATCTTGCTAATTTCCATAATTATGTGTGAAGATCCTTGAGTTCAAAATATTACTTAAGAATCATGACTTCAAGGACAAATATATGCAGAACATGATGACAAAGAAAGTTGGAACCAAAAAACATTTGTAAATTGCCATACAAGAATACATCTACATTCACTAAACAATCAGAATTTGTATTATATTTAAAGGAGTTGTTGTCGTAAGATCAAAAGGTATACATATTCAAATTTGGACATAATTGGCAAGTTTGTCAGTTTTTAAAGAAGTCATTGTTGCAAAGGTCAAAATTCATATACAAGGGTCTCTATTGCAAGAGATGAACATCGACAAAATTACATATATAAAAGCTTTGGCAAGTCTATCGGCATCACTGATTTACAAAATTTGCTAAAAGATGTAGAACAAGTAAAAAATTATAGACTAGATTTGTGGGAAGATATTTGACTGATGAAATTCAAGTTATTGCCCAGAATTATGCAACGATAGACACAATTTGGTAAATGGCAGAGATTGTTTCTCGAAACCCAAATTGTGGCATGAATTGGTGCTCAAACAATATAATCAATTTAAGCCTGCTTGTAGCTAAATGCGTAAGAGGGTGAATAGGATATCCTCAAAACTCACTTGAGCACTAGATACCATGGAAATGTTTAAAGAAACTATTTCAAAAGGACTAAAGTTATGGCCAATATTTCCTAGTTCAAGTTTGATTTAACCTTAAGAACCGTAAATGTTAATTGATTGGTTGTAAAAATTGGATAGATAGTTTGATATGGAAAGCATAGATGACGAGGATTCAAAAAGACTAAAGTTCTCACTATCAAGGAAGAGGTTGTTTGCTTCTTTTATATGGTGCCATAACCTTGTATTTAGGTAAAGACAAGAAAATAATGTAAAAGATGTTTAAAAGTTAAGTTTTTAATCTATGTGGAATGTGATTCAAATAATTTTAGAATTTGTGGTAAAGGGAATTGCATAGGGTGAAATATATAACATTTTGTATGAAGTTGTTAAGTATTTTATTAGCAAAATTAATTACCACAACACTATACAATTGGAGGAAAACAATACCCTTATATTTATCGATGAAAGCAATGTTCACTTCCCTCTTTGAGATGGAAACCTATTTCATAAAGCATATCATTACATTGCTTCTACTCCTTTCTATAGTTTCTATGCTTCTAGAAACTTTTTAGTAAGTGGAATCCTCTAATAAGCTTTGTTACAATGGTTTCTATCTAACCTCCTAGGTGTTAGAACATATTTTCTATCTCCTTAGCATCTAGGTACTCCAGAGCTTGGTCTCATGAGTCTAATAGTTCAATTTTGACTAATTTTGACCAAGTGATCCATTGGAGTACTTCATCCCTAGATTTAAGGAGAAATTTTGTTATTTTGAAGGAATGGATTAGATTGCTAATTTTAGGAAATTAAGCTTCCACTTATCATCATGGGTTAGTTATGAGCTAGTTAACTCATTCTTGAGAGATTGCATGGCTAACTAGGGCATCTTAGCTCTAAGTTTAGACAAACTAAGTGTTTGTGCATTAGTGTACAAATCCAATGGCCTCCATTAGGAATTCAATTTGCTTTATGTACCAACATTATTCATTCTTTGAATTATTGAATCAGTATTCATGTTATTCTTAAAGATTTTTTTCTCTTCACTCTCTCCTTTATTTATCCATTGATCTCTTATAGGTGATCATCATATTTTACATGTTATCAAAGCCAGTTGGAATCTGGGAGGAGCATACTTTTATTTTGCAGGAAGAAGACACATCAATAGCAAGCATGGTAGATAAGATGGATTAGCCCCAACAAGTTATTCTTACTTCATTAAATTACCATGAGTGGAATTATGAGGCCATTATTCTCTTGAGGAGTAAGGGTCTTTATAGGATTACTATGGGATAGGAAGTTGAACCGAATTTGATAGTGGAGAAAGAAAAGTGGTTTAATAGGATGTGTGAGGCCTTTGGGTTGTTATGCCTTTCAATTTCTCCGTATCTTTGGTTCAATATTGAATCTGCTTCAAAATTGAATGAAGTATTGACCATCTTAGAGGGATTTTTCAGAAAGAAAGAAACGTTGTGGGGACATCAATTAGAGAATGAGCCCACTGCTTTGAGCCCATGTCATGTTGACACTATTAAATATTTTTTCACTAACTTTAAATCCTTGTTATTTCATCTCAAGTGGTTTGGTATTGAGAAGAAAAAGGAGCACCTTATACTCTCTATTCTCTCAAAACCGGGTCCACAATAATCAATGTTTGTATCTTCCTTCCATGTTACAAAACTAGCTATGGGAACCACATGTAAGATGCCAAATTTGGAGGATTTTGTTGTCACACTCACTCAATAATATGATAAGGTAGTTCATTTGGGTTCCCTCAAGTCCTCAAAATATCATGCCTTTGTATCAAATGAGGGATCTAATACAGGTTAGCAAGATAGATAAGAAAAACAAAGGTAAGAACAACCTAGATTGGGAAAAGGGTCAAAATCCTAAATCCAATGGGGAAAACTCTAATACAAAGGGGAGGGAGAAGAAGAAAAAATCAAAGGGAATCTATTGTAATAAAGGATTTCACAATGATAATTCATGCATGAGTATCTCATATATTACATGGCACAAACTCTTTAATAGAATAATCTAGTAGTGATGGAAAATGATAAGAAAAAGGATGTTGAAAAGCCACATGATGATCGAGGTAAACGAACATAATATCATGATTTGGTTTTTGGTTCTTCATCATTAGCCACATATTTTCTTGATTCGGGTGCATCTAATCACATGGAAGCATCATAATATTCCTTCACTTCTTCGGAGCCTTGCATTGGTCCTCCTATTCTAATGGGAGATGACACAATTGTTTCGATATGTGGGAAATGTACGATTGATCTAGATGGTGGGTATTTTAAAAATGTGATGCATGTACCCTTATTGTCCAAAAAATTATTTTTTTTTGTACATATCACACATTCAGGTTCCAAATTCAAGTGTTAATCACTATGGAGTCAGTGGTGATTTTGAAAATTTCCAACGGGTCGCAGTTTGTTGTCGAGGTAGCGAATCATCAATTTGGGTTATATACTTTTTCTCATTTCATCCATAAATATACATTTACTTCACTTTTAACTCATGGTAATGAATTTATAAAGTTATGGCATGAGATATTTGGAGATCTTAATTACAAGTACTCTCAACAACTTAGTAGGCAAGAGATGGTTACATGGTTTCCTAACAAAATTTTCAAGCTAAATATCTTGTTCCCAAACTATGGGTTGAAGCTATTAGTTGTGCATTATGCATACTAAACATATTTCCTCATGAATATTTGAATGGAGTCACTCCTTTCAAGGTTTGTACTGGTAAGAATCTGTAAGTCTCACATTTATGAGTTTTTGGATCTTGTGCTTGGGCATATATACCAATAGAGAAGTGGAGGACTCTTGAACTTTAGATTTAAGAGTCTATATTTGTTACGTATCCAAAATTTGTTAAGGGGTATAGGTTCCTAAACCCTCTTATATAAAATATCTTCATTGAAATAAGTGTTAAATTTGAAGAAGGGCCCATGAATGCACTTCAGGGGGAACACATTGGCGATCCACTAGTTCGAGTTGATGTAGGGATTTCAAATTTCTATCCAACTTCATATTCACACTAGATTTTAGAAATAATTGGGAAACAAGTAAGTTAGATGAGAATATCATTGTACATCCAATGATGAGGCTAGTTTGGCACATCAAACTCTATAGGAAACATAATATTTAGTGGGTGATCCAACATATATAGAGAGAATTAGATCACTATTTTAGGGTGTTCCACAAGCACTCTCTATTATAGATCCCTTGATTCCTATTAATTGCTACATGGTATCCACATTAGATCCTCAATATTATCTAGAGGTTGTAGGAAACCCATATTGGGAGGTTACCATGGCTGAGTAATATGATTGCCTCATCTAGAATGAAACTTAGGATTTGGTTCCACTTCCTCGTGGTAGGAATATTGTTTGGTGTAGGTGGATATACCAAACAAAGATGGAAGTATATGGTCTTGTTAGAAAGTAAAAATATCAAATTTTATCTAAGGGATTCTCATAGGTTCATGGGATATATTACATAGAGACATTTGTACCAATTACAAATATAGACTCCATGAGACTAGTTCTAACCATTAAAGCAACCAAACATCGGGAGTTTCACCACATGGATGTGAAGATTTCATTTCTTCATGGAGATCTTGTGGAGGAGATTTATATGGAGAAGCCACATGGATATGTTTAGGATTCTTAACTTGTTTCCAGGTTTGGGAAGTCTTTGTATGGCCTCAATAAGGCACCCTGATCCTAGTATGAAAAGATGGACTCCTTCTTGTTGTCACAAGGATTCTCTCGATTCTATTAAAATCTGAATGTGTATATGCTGAGACAGGTGGAATCCTTGTTATTGATAGTTATTTATGTAGATGATTTACTTATCATAGGGAGCTCAACATCATCCATTGCTTCAAAAAAATCTGTATCACATGATAGGTTTTCCATGATAGATGTGAGATTGTTGCATTATTTTATTGGACTTGAGATCAACTAGTCTGATCCAGGGATCAAGGTGAAACAGTCCAAGTATGACTAGGATCTACTTATCAAGTTTCAAATGGGAAATTGTAAAACGGAAGCATCACCATTTATTTATGGGGTGAAGCTTGAGGATGGGTGTACTAGTACCTCTCTGGTGGATAGTACTAGGTATAGGCATTTGGTTTGGAGTCTTCTCTACCTCACTCACACTAGACCTAACCTCTCTTATGCAATTGGATTAGTTTCCAGGTACATGAAATATCCTAATGAGATACACTAGAAACATGGTAAGAGAATTTGTTTGTATGTGAATGGTACTCTTGGTTTTTGTATTCACTATGCTACAAGATGTACACTACATCTTGTTGATTTTATAGATTTATATTGGGATGGCAATAGAATTGATTGAAAGTTCATATTTGGTTATATTTTAATCTTTGGCTCAAGAACTATATTTTGGTCAAGCAAGAAGTACTCGTTTATTTCTTTATCATCCATGGAGGGAGAGTATAGGGCATTAGTGAATGCTAAACAATGGGGCCTTTGTTTCATAGGATAAATCCACCCACCCTCTAGTGGCCAACATAGGTGGATCTTGAGTGTAACAAACTAGTTTACCAAGTGGGTGAGCACAAAGAACTTTTCTATTTACTTTCTTAAGTCTACTGGCGCATTACTTATGTGTTACTTTTACCTACCCACTTGTTCTATTTAACCACTTCTAGATACTGCTTGCCTTAATGAGACTTACAACATTGAATGAATGGAAGGAGGGAGGGAAGGTATTGTTTCAGGGTATTCTTATAGATTTTTGTGTATAGTTCCATCATATGAATACCATATGGTGTGACAATCATAGTAATATTCATATTTCCACAGATCCAGTATAGAGGCAGAGGACCAAACACATAGAGATACACATGCCCTACATTCAGGGGCTCATATATGATTGGGTTATTACCCTGCAATATTTCCCATTAGTGGATCAGGTTGAGGCCATCTTCATCGAGCCCTTCGCAGAGAAATGGTTTAGAGACTTGCGAGGATACTTGGGAGCGGTGGAGACATTAGAGGAGACTTCTTATTCTTATTCCCATCATATTCTTTTTTGTTTTGGTTTGGGGGTGCTTCCACATGGTTTTCCTTCTTTCCTCACTTAATGAAGATTTTTATTATACTTGGGTACATAATATGGCATATTTTTGTTCATGGCACATTCTTTTATGCATTATTTTCACCAAGTTAGTCTTATGGGGGGTGTTAGATCATATTTTCCATCTCTTTAGCATTAATATCTCACCTAGCTACTTTAGTGTTGGGTCTCATGATTCTAATGGCCCAATTTTGTCTGAATTTGACCAAGTGAACCACTAGAGAACTTCATTCCTAGATTTAAGGGGAAATACGTCTATTTTTAACCAGTGAGGGTGTATTGCTTGATTTTAGGGTCTTATCCCTAATTTAAAGATCCTATCTTGCATGTTTGAGTTATTGGAGTAATTCAAAGAACCTAATTCCATGAATCAAGGAAGGATAGCACTCTCCTTCACTATTTTTAGCATATTCCTGTCATACATGATTTATGCATGGATTATATCCTTGATTTTAGGAAATTAAGCCTCCACTTGTAATCCTAGGTTAGTTATGAACTACTAGTTAACGCATTCTTGAGATATTACATGGCTAACTAGGGAATCTAAGCTCTAAGTTAATCCAAACTAATCCCAACTAGGTTTTCATGCATTAGTGTACAATTCAAATTGCCTACTTTAGGAATTTGAATTGCTTTATGCGCCAGTATTTTTCAGTTTTTGAATTATTGAATGAGAATTTATGTTGTGCTCCAAGATTTTTTTTCTTCACTCTCTCTTTATTTTTCCTTTGCAAAATTACTAAGTTAATTGTTGTTCATTAGATTTATAGATCTGTTTGATCTCTTACAAGTGATCATCATATTTTACACTAGGAACTTTCTAGTAAGCCTTTTTACAAATATTTGTTTCACACTATGGCTACTTCATGGAAATTATTTAATAGAGATGGACTTAATACATAATAACTTATATATCTACTTAATGAGATTAGGGTAGGATTCTAACATGCCTTCCCGCTTAAAAACTAGCATTGTCATCAAGGAAGGAGATGTGGAGATTGTTGAAGCATCTGTGTTGGTTTCCTTATAACATCTTTGAGCTATGTATCTTTCCACTAGATTAGGACCTCTTGGGTGGTGCAATGGTGGATATATCATTCTCTGTTTTCAAGGATGACCATAGGTTGCAACCAAATGGAACCTTCTTTCCCCAATTCTGGAAGGTTAGTTTGAATATGGGAGTTAGAGTTGACCAACTTCTTTAAGTAGGAGACATGAAAGACTGGATGAACTTTAGAGTGGGTAAGTAGCTCAAATTGGTGATCAATTGGGCCAACATGTTTGAGGACCTTATAGGGTCCATAAAACTTGGTATCAATATTAGACTAGTGGCAATTGTCCTTAAGTTTGGTTTTCTTATAAGGTTGTAGACAGAGGAATGCCTAATCCCCTTCTTCAAATTGGAATTTAGAATGATGTTGATCAAGATGTTTCTTAGTTTCTTTTTACCTGTTAATAGATTATCATTGAGAATGAAGAGATTGTCGGCTCGAGTCGTGAGACCTTTGTTAACCTCTTGTACCTTAGAGACTCTTGGTAAGTATGATAGTATTAAGGGGGGATTTTGGCCATAAAATACCTCAAAGGGAGTCACTAAAGTGCTAGCATGATAAGGCTACCACTAAGCCCATCTAGACTCCCCTTTTAAAGTAAGGAACTGTAAATACACTTCTATGCAATTGTTGAGAACTTCAGTCCAACCATTATTTTGGGGGTGATTGGAAGTGTTGAGATTTAGTTGAGTTCCCTCGACATGAAAAGAATCTTACCATAAGAGTTCACACTCATGGAAATATATTGCGAAATACCATGGAGTTTGGAGATATTATATAGGAATACTCGAGCTATCATAGAGGCCTTGAAGTGGTGTTGTAGAGCACAACCATGAATATAGATTTATTTCCAGATATTGGTAAACCCACATTGAAGTCCATAAAAATGTTAGTCCATACTGCTAGCAAACTTTCGTAGCAAAATGTTATTACATACTACTATCAAAACCATTATTTCTAGTCCTCGCCAATCATCCATATGGACTTAGATCATAACATAGGCCCCAAATAAAGAACCTTTGTCTTACAAGATGATTATATCTCCAATTTTAACAATTAGGTGTAGTAGTGATGGGTTCAATCACCTAATTTATGGTTTAGGACCAAAACCATGGGTTTCTATCCTAACTATTACTTTGAGGGATTATAGTCTTGTTATCACACAACTCGTAGTTTCCCCAATGGATAATCCTATACAGGATGACAGAGGGGAAGGGAAACCAAAGAGGTGACACGAGAGAGACTCGATCCCCAAGATGGATTGGTTTTCACACCAATCGAGGCACTCTTCACTTTGTACTGTCCAAGCCTTAGATAGTAAATGGGGATATCTTGATCTAGTCCTGACAGGAGAGACCTAACCCAA
This sequence comes from Larix kaempferi, assembly GCA_027924585.1. Lineage (NCBI taxonomy): Eukaryota > Viridiplantae > Streptophyta > Pinopsida > Pinales > Pinaceae > Larix > Larix kaempferi. Next base: position 47,109,819 of record BSBM01000493.1, read on the forward strand.
ACACCAGATCAAGCTAAAAAGATAGGGTACGTAAGGTGAAGGGTGAAGAACCCTAGATTTGAGGAAACAAGGTCACTATGGAGGCTTAAGAGGGATAAGATTAGAATTCTAAGTGTTTAGACACAGTGAATTGATATTAAGTATGATTCCAGGATTCAAGTGCTAGGACAAATGATGAAATTTAGATGCCTTGGGAAACATGACCCTAAAAACAAGGAAAGTGGTCCAAGGAGTAGATCTTACAGTTTAGGATTTCTAGCACAGCTTGAAAGAGATATTTGACAGTATCAAAGTATGCAAGCTCAAAAGGTAAGGGTTATACAACCTGGAAAATAGGATAACCAAGGAGGGAACAAGGGTAGCAGACCAGTGCCTAGGGAAAAGGGGCAGATGGAGTCCTCACAGCATGACGCCCTTGAGAACCCACTTGGGGTTTGGCCGTAAGATAAAAACCCAGAAATGGTTTACTAGTATGTTACACCAAAATGTCGTCAGCCTTGTGCAAGTGTTGTCATCCTAACCTAGTGTTGTCACCATGACCATTGCAAGCATCGTCATTATGACCAAGTGTCGTCATCATGACCGTTTTGATAATTTTGTCATCTTGACCATTGTGTAAACTCTTTGCTATTTTACCTAAACCCATTTTAGAGTAAAAACACATCCCTGACGTTTCCCATGACTGGAGGGCTTAACTGACCTACTTTTCAAGGTCGTCACAGTCTGCCCTTGTGCAACATGCGACATCGCAGGTTGTCCTAATGCAACCTGCGACGATGTCAGTTATTTGGATAAAAGAGTATCTTCAAGCCCATTCTCGAAGATGAGTGATGTGGAGGCCTATCCCTAGGTTCTAGGTGAGGTGGCATTTCAGTTCCTAACCTTATGGCAAGATCCCTTAACCATCTCCCCCTAATCCTCAACCTACCCTATCTCTTTAGCCCTATATAAACACCCACTCTCTCCATGGGAGGGGGGGAAGGTCTATGGTACCCTTATGCTGATAGGATCCATACTGGTGATTGGGAAGCTTGTACCATCTTGGAGACTTGGCTTGGACATGTTGGATGGAAGATGCGACGTTGAGGCTTTGGTTGTAGCTTCATCTTTTCTATGTATTCCCACTTTTTATATAGTTAATATAATCTCTTTCCATAAATGTTGTCTCGTTGATGATGTTTAGAACTTTCTTCCTCAATTGTTAGTTTAGATCAGTTATTGTTTAGATATCTTGTACTGCTTGTATTGTTTCCATATTGTCTTGACAGGTCTTGTAGCTGGAGATCTGACGACCACGAGACTTGGAGCAACAACAAGGAGAAGGATCCTCAATTTGAAAGGTATGATATCTAACTACTCGATCTGTAACTAGATCTAGGAAATGAGTTTTGTATTCTATACTATTTGTTCTAGATTCACTTGAACTAGGGAGATCACACCTTAGATCCGTCTTTGGTAGATTGTCCGTTAACAAATCTGGTGACAATACTGGGGAAGAACATTGTTGTTTTCAATATGAATGTCAGTTTCAGTTGATTGCTTTTCCAAGCCATCTCTTTGGCCATTTGCTTCTTAATCCCTTTCACCATCAGATCTTCGCTTTGAAGAGTCTGATTGCCTTCCTTTGAGTTTGTACTTCTCATTGGCAGACCTTTTTATGCTCATTATCTGGAGAATTGGTTCATTTTTGGAATTAGATCTCGCCTGTCGCACCTGGTCAGTGTACCCAGAGCGACACTGTGTTGTCGTCGCATCCCTTCCATTGGTATATTGCGACGTCGTCACACTTCCCGCATTAGTGAACTGTGATGTCGCACTGTGCATAATCATAGAGTGCGCCGATCTACCATTTTTTGCCATATAGGCACCTTTCCTCCATTTCTGATTTGAGTTTTGGTTTGTGTGCAGAATCCTCTGCACTGTAACTTCCAGGAAGAGCCCCTTTTGTCCAGCAGTGTTTTGTTTGGCTTGTTTGTATTGGTTTTTGGGTCTTTTGAGTTTTTGATTCATGTTTGGCCCCTTGAGTAAAAACTAGTGTTTTGCTTACATTTTTAAGCGAAATGGGTTCTATTTTTGAAAAAAAATTCCCCTCTCAAGCTTTCGAGATCATTTTTTGGTTTGGTGTGATTGACTTGTTTTAAAGACTTGAAGAGTGTGGGATATCCATGTCTTTTTGAGCCTCTCTTTCTTGGGTTATGCATCTTGTTTCCCTTACATGCTGAGCTATTCAGTCATTTTTGGGAAAGATTGGTTCTTTGTTTCCACTTTAGTTCAAAGAAAAGCTTGATTTTGTCACTCTTTTTCCATATTCATGAAATTGGAAAACATAAGTACTCTTCTTGCTTTAATTTGATCATTTGAAATTCTTGGTCTCACATTCATAAGAAGAATAAAAGGATTGCTTCAGTTTTGTATGCATTTGAGTTAGATAAGATTGTTAAATGCTCTCCTTTGTCTTGCATTTGATTGGAAATGTAAGTGGAATCCTTCTTTCCGTACCTTAGATGTGTCTTTTTCAAGTGTAAAAAGATAGGAAATAAGTTATAATTATTGCATTTGGTAGATTTTGGGCCTATCTTGAGTGCCTTTGAGTTGTTTGGGTGCATGCCATTTTTCTTTGGGAATTATTTCACTCTAGGAAGGAATTCTTCTTTTCGCTACTACTTAAGTACTTTTGGTTTGAAAGAAAAAATATCTCTCCTTAACTTAAGTAGTTTTAATTGAAAAGGAAAGGAAAATGTGCATTATCATGTAGTTGAGGATTGCATTATGTTTACATTTATGTACTCACCTCATGCATCCACCTAACCGTACAAGATAAAATTAACACTAGCTTACGTTAAAATCATTTAGCAACTTGTGTGTAAGTTAGAGACATGTTCCGGCGTCATTAAGCATGGAAGCTGTCATTATTTGCCAGCACTATAGTCTGGGGGTATTGTAGTCTTCCACGTACATCGGTATATCGAGCTCCTTCACGTACCCACCAAGTACCATAATCCGTAATTGGCGTATATCGAAGGGTGTATCACGTACTCGACACGTATATCGGAAGGTCTCGTGCCAATGACTGTGCATTAGACAACACCACTACAGATTTGAGGTCCCACGTACCTTGCGTATATCAGGAGACACCATTAGGATTCCTGAAACCAACCGAGTTAACCATTTGGCCGTCTTGGAAAAGCAATACACTGAGAACAACACTCGGGTATATTAGCATGCACGTACTGTCCAGGTAATCGGGTATGCAGGAAAGGGTATGGTCCCAATCCTCCTTGTCGCGTCATATTGTTGGACCCTGCAGTATATCATGGTTTGGGATGCCTTGATAATCCCGTGAGGTTCCAGACTTTGAATCCACTCTTATTCACACAGTTTGCTTGTTGCTTTTAGACTTGAGTAGTGCTTGAATTGTATGGTACTTTAGAGACTCTTAGGAAGTCTAGATATGGAAGATTCTTCTGGGACTACCAACCAAGGCACCCCATTCTAGGGTATGCCATTTTTTATTCCCCCTTGTGGAACTGTTGGTCCTCCCTTTATGGCTACGTTGAGTCTTCCTGGATTGACAATAGGATTACCAGTATGGTTGTTCTCCAATCCGGTTACACCAAGTGCACCAATTGTGTCGAACCTAGGTCCTTCACCACATGAGCATCGATCTCATGGTAACCCTTCTCCTTCTCCGTCGAAAGTTGAATCGGCCTCCATCTCTTCCTCTTCTCCTACTGAAAACTCTGATGTTAGTAATAAGGATGGTGTGAAGAAGAAGAAAGGGAAGATTAAAAAGAAGAAAGATAAGAAAGAGACCAAGCATCAACCATCTACCTCTAATGGCACTCATTCTATGAGAACACCTCGTAAGACAAAGTTCCCTTGCAAAATTTGCAAGGGTGATCACCTTCTCAAGAATTGTCCCGATCTTTCCCGTGTATCAGAAGTGTGGTCTAAAAACCCCAAACTGCTTGCATCATCAACCTCTGACCATCATGTTGATGATACTCCCTCGACCAGTGACCCATTTGTGAAGGGTTAGAAGGGTAGAGCTGCAGACCCTTACTGGATATGCAAGGGCTTGCATTGTACTTACCTTTTTCCAAGCATGGATGAAGCTTCATGGTGGTTGGAAGATATTACTAGTTCTCAACAGATGCTTCCAACAAGCGATAGTAAGTTGTCCCTCGACCCCACGTTGGTTGATCAAGTGCTCAATTCAATTTCATCTATTATTGATCCCACTCTTCCTTCCGAGAGTGAAGTGATCAAGTCGCAGTCATCTCCACTCGATCCCACTCTTTCATTGGATAAAGTCTAGACTGAAGCAGTCACCATGACACAATCTTCGTCTCATTCTTATCTTCCAAGTGAGAGTGAATTGGAAACCACTGATGTTTTCCTAGTCAGTTCAGAATGTCCTAGGCAAGGGGAAACCCTATCCATTCCTACAGGACACCCCCCAAGTATTGAGGTCATCTCCTTTGATTGGAATGATCTAACAGATTCTCGTCTTCCTTCGAATGTTCCTTTTCAAATATCTGTAGGAGTTTCCGATAAAGAAATATTTCGTGCGATAGTTGATGAGGGAGCTTCTGTTAGTATTTTATCCTCAACTGCTTGGAAAGCTATAGGTTCCCCTCAGCTTGTCCCGGTGACTGACCATATTTTGGCCTTTAATCGAAGACCTACCGGACCTTTAGGGATTCTCCCACAGTTGCCTATCACGTTGAGAGGTAAAACTGTTTATGTTTATGTCATGGTTGTCCAAGGTCCTTTAGATTTCATCTACTCCTTGGACGTGATTATGTCTATGCTATGAAAGCTGTAGTGTCCACACTCTTTCGAGTGATGTATTTTCCCTATGATGGGAGGATTGTGACCGTCGATCAGCTTTCCTTCGTAACACCCACTCATCATATGACTCCTAGTCATCAGAATTCCCTAAATGTTCCACATGTTTTAGTGGTTTCTTCCCCCTAAGAATAGGGTACGAGCATAGTTTATGTTATGTTTGAAGCTCGTTAAAAAATGAAACCAACCTTCAAGCAAAGTTTCTCTTTGATTTAAATCTTGAATAAAAATGAAACCATTTCACATGAGCATAGTTCATGTTCTATGTCAAGATCGTTAAAAAATGAAATAGGTTCCTACGAGTATAGTTTATGTTTTGTTTCAAGCTCGTTAAAAAATGAAACCAACCTTCAAGCAAAGTTTCTCTTTGATTTCAAGCTTGCATAAAAATGAAACCATTTCACATGAGCATAGTTCCCGTTCTATGTCAAGCTCGTTAAAAGATGAAATAGGTTCCTACGAGCACGGTTTATGTTATGTTTCAAGCTCGTTAAAAAATGAAACCAACCACCCTAGCATAGTTTCCCTTTGGTTTCAAGCTTGCATAAAAATGAAACCAATCCCTTAGAGCACAGTTTTATTCTACTTCAAGCTTGTTAAAAAATGAAATAGACCCCTATAAGCATAGTTTACCTTTGGTTTCAAGCTTGCAAAAAAATGAAACCAATCCACTCGAGCATAGTTTTATTCCATTTCAAGCTCATTAAAAAATAAGATGGGCCCCCTAGAGCATAGTTTTATTCCATTTCAAGCTCGTTAAAAAATAAGATGGGCCCCCTCAAGCATAGTTATTGTCTATTTCAAGCTTGTGTAAAAATGAAATAGATCTCCCTCCCTTCAATTCGAGTCTCTCGCTAGAGTTAGAACTTGAACCTTCATTTCCTCTGATTCTTGTTTTCCCCCCCTTGGTGAACATTTTCATATTAGTAGCCAGGTTGGTATTTGGGTGAACATTTTTTAGTTTAATTTCAATGGGCTTGCACAAGATATATATACAATAGTTTCCATATACATGTAATGATGGTAGTACTATTTGCTTCAGGTCTTATCCAACACAAATCAATCAAAAACTCAGAGCCGAGACACAAACTAACAGGGATGCTTATCTAACAAAGAGGAAAAAGCGGGGAGGTCCTCCATATCACAGGCTAAGGTGTAAGTCAGGGTAAGGAAAGAAGTGGAAGAGAACAAATGGATGGGGAAAGTGAAAGGTGATGACAAAACTAGAAAGCCATTAAAGGTGGAATGATGACGTCCATTCTCCAAAGGAGGGTAAAACTAATGAGTATTAACAAGAATTTCATATTCGGAGTAAATTAGATCATTTTAATATAACCATTGAAACATATCTATGTAACATATATATACCGCCATATCATAACTACAAGATAACAAGTTAAGCTATCCTAATGAGTAAAGGAGAAAGACATCATAACCAATGCATATCAATATACCTGTTGGGACATATAACTGTACCAACCATCTGAACCACCAACCGTCAATTGGAATACTGCTGCTACACATCTGGGCACTGCATACTACTTTGTATGGTATAATGGCTACATCAGTCATTGAGTATGAGATCATGAGGCTCAGTCATGGCATAAGACTGTACTGTCTACTCAGGGGCTGCTCTGGAAATATGAGTGATCCTGGAATGAATGCTCATCTAATGTTGATCTAAAGCATCTCAATGTAAAGGACTGGCTGAAAAAAGGACTGGAATCTGATATGAAGATATGGTATCCCCAACTACTATAAATGTGATAACAAGTCCATCTTTAAGGATCTAGGCCATACCGCATACATCGTAGAAGGACTCTAGGGCTCTATATTTAATGCCAAACTATGGATTTACACAACATATTTGAGGATTAATAAGTCTTTATTATGGCCATCCAATAAAAATTATAAAAGAATAAGAATTAAGGTTTAGTTTGAATTTAATATGGAAATCAAGTTGAGGAAAACATATACACACACATATAAGGGGAAACATAAAGCAATATAAATACTTAGGTGTGAGGATCCCCAAGAGAACAAGCTACAACAACCATTGCATCAAGTGCAACAAATGAGGCAACCTTCCACATGGATAGAGGAGTGTCATCTTGGAAGAGTTGTACATGCAAAATAAAAACACATTTAAAAATACTTTAAAGTTATGTCTACGAAATATTTGTCAATGCAACATTAAATACAAAAAAATGAGTATATAAAAATTATGTCATACTAACCTTATCTAAGAAATTGTGTAGAATAGGATCCTCTCTTATGCCATAGCAAGTATGTACACAATGAGAGCATCGATGAGGAACAACTAGCCTGGAACTAGAAAATCTAGCCTAGTGTCACATACCCAAACTCTAGACATTTTATGTTATGCAGAAAACATTATGTTTTATTTTTTATTGTAAATTTTTATGACTATTGACCAAGTGGGGTCAAGGATGACTGTAATTAATTACTTTGAATATTTTATTATAAATAAATAAAAGTGGAGACAAACATCCAAAGGAGAATGTTGAATGAGTGTTCACTTACCCACTAGGAGGAATGGACTGGGGTGGAGAGCAAAATGACACTTGAAAGCATCCTCAACTTACTTCTAACTGTTGCAGGGGGAAACTTCCCTACTTTTATGGTCATGTTCCCCAAGAAAGTGGAACTGAGCAGGTGGCTCATTTACTGAAATAAATTGACCGAAAGACCTAGGCATGCTACTTATCTACCCATCAAATTCAACAAGGGTTGTTCATTCTTACCTTGTGATAATTTCTGAGCACAAGAGACTCGATGAGGGGAAGGTTAGAAGTGATTGAGTGAACTAAGACTGCACTCTGAACTAGTGCAGCCACATTGCTGAGTTCAATATTGCTAAAAGCAGGAAGTACTACTGCTAAATGCTAATGCTGAGTTGCAAAGGAATTTATTCCATTATTCCACACAGCATCTTCGTCCTGGCGGTTCAGTGAACAGGCTCAGGGTCCTAAGGAAAGTAACTTGGCTGTCTTTAGGAATAGGTTGGGTGGAATGGGCTCCTTTGGCTATTTGTTTCTTCTTCTACAGTTACCAGGTTCAGATTGTGTTATCTTATTTACTTCTTTCAAGTTAGTAAAATAAATCTGAATGTTTTATGTCATCAGTTTTTCAATTAAAACTTAGATATTCTGTACTATTAATGAATAATTTTACTTCTCTAAATTGTAACTGTTAGGATAAAATGCATTTTGGATGATATAGTCAAATGATAGAATGATTGAATAATAATGCTTCCCTGCATTTTTCCACACACTGGTTACACTCTCGTACTCTTGTATAGGGAAGGGTATTTAGAATAGATCAGAATGATGTTATATTGTGAATAGACTTGATGACTTATTTCGATAATAAATCGACATTATTTCAGTACTATAATATTGTCTTATTTCAGTAGACATCTTAGAATTTAAATAGGAAACATAGATATTTTCATTGTATATGTTTAATAGCTAAAACCTTGATTTTATTCATATCAGGTTATTATTCTCTAAGTATATCTCCTATGAATATTATAATATAGAAAACATATTTATTTTAAATCAAATAACTGATATAGATAATGTAATATCCTAGGAATAATTTGACCCAGATATTATCTCAAGTTCAGATTTTTAATAAATTTCACAAGTACAAATTTTGACAATTTTTAACAGATAGTGTAGGTGTTAAGTGATGGCTAGCTGAGGCAACAATGAAGATGATGGGATCAAATTTTAATTATAAAATTTATATGAGATATGTGCAGAAGCAGCAAATCAGAACAGTGGGAGAGTCCTAAGCACAAAGCACTGGGGCCATTTATGTTTCGGACATCAGCTACCACTGAAGCCTACCGCAAAGCTTCCTGGGCGCACCAGCATATGCTTACTATACTGGGTGGGTTAATGAGGGTCCAAGGATGATTTATAACATTCAAATGAGTTCAATGGATTCACTAGGAATCATACAAAAATATTTGGAAAATGCAGGAGTGATTTGGGAGACTTAAGCCACTCCGGGATTATTGAACTAGGAATTTTCCAGACTTTACAAACAAAGGCTAAATGCTTCCAGATTCTGAAATTGATGACTTTTATGGATATTATACTGTGTTATCTACCCTATACAACTTGAATAAAGAAAAAATGACTCTTAGAATAGATTCGACAGTGATTTCTGTAAAACTAGTCATAAAACAATGCACAACTAGCTAGTCTTCCATTCTGGCTTATTAAATGAACTTTATTAAATGTGATAATCAGTTATGAGGTATTAAATGGTTCTGATATAATGTATATGACAGTATCAGGTTGAAATATACCTCAATGGACCAAGATTGTGTCCATTAAATGATCCTCCAGCAAAATAGTATCTCAATAACTAGGAAAGCCTCATCTAGAGGCCAAGATGGACTGTGTGAGATATGAGATGATTACATATCAGATATGAAAGTACATGGTGATCATCTAAAAATATGGAACAGAGTATGAGCTGATAAATGACTCTCTGAGAAAGAATATAGATTCCTTCACTTGTCTTCTTCTTCTAGCAGAGGAATCACCTCCAAATCTACCGGAGTTAAGAGAATGAGAGAGAAGAGAAGGGTAGTTCAGTTATGCTACTGATTTTTGATATGTGGCTCTTATAATGACTGCAAGAATATATTAACCAGGTCTCCACCAAGTCTTGGGCGCATTCACTGGATCAAACTCCTCCAACAGGAGAATCTTCACTAAAACTAGCTGTAGTTTCACTATCTGCCAGATCTGCTCTTCTTCTGATTTAAAATATTCAATGATGGATGCAAATGGCTGATAATGGTCTCTAGTATTGATATATACTTGCATAACACTCTCTGGAAATTAAAAGACCTTGGGGCACATCACCCAAGAGAAACAGTTGAGGCACATCACTCAACTTGAGAGGCTCAGAGCTCTCAAACCAAAATTCTAAATGACAAAAATTCTTGAGTGGAGTTGAGAACATGCTTAAATAGAGAAGTTGACTTGTTTAGCAAGCTGAGCCACACGTGTGGGTGAGGTAGGGTGCACTCCTTGTGAAAAATTAGAAACTGTTTGCTTTCCAAAGCCTTCTTTCCTTCACCTCCTTCATCAAAATTAGCAAAGGCGCCTTAGGAGATTTTTCTGGGTATTTTATTTCTCTCCTGACTGCTTTTCTTCATCTTTCCATTTCCTTGACTTTCCTCTTTTCTTCTTTTGCCAGTTTTTCTACTTTTGTCAGTTTCTATTTCTTCTTTGACTTTCTTTCCATTCTAGAAAATCCTCCACTTAGGCAAGGTTATCCTCTTATCCCCAATTCGACCTCCTAGCTTTCATCAACCAACTTGGCAACATTTATTAGCATTTAAATAATTAAAACACCAAAATACTTCTCAATATTAATTCCAGCTTCATAATTAATTAAATAACTCAACAATCAATTATTTCCTAAGTGTACTTGCCTCCAAAATATCCCCATGAATTAATACTCATTTAATTAATCACTTAGACTTAGTCATGGGGTTAAACTACATGGGGGTCCCACCTTGTCCATTTAATTCCTCAAATTCACCCTTAGGAATCTTCCTTCATCCATCCATTAATTATTTAATTAACTAGGTGACTTAGGCTAAAATCACTTCATGGATCATAGCAAAATTTGGGGACATGACAGTCTTCCCTTCCCAAGATTGCTTGTCCTCAAGCAATGTCAGGATTCCACCAAGCTTTTGTTGCACTACTCTGATTGTAACTGTCCCCATCCACTGTACAGTCTGAAAATTAAACTTGGGCCTTCAAAAAAAATATGAAGAAAAACTGCACTGCAATTAACATCTGCAATTTAACCTGCAATGAACAAAATTTTCAACCCAGCTAGGATAACTTGGGTAGGATTCCTGGATCCCATTGTTTCTTCTTCAAAGACCAAAATTTTTCTGTCATCTTTGGAAATATGTCACTCCCATGAATGCCAGGATACCAAAGTATCAACTACATTTTCCCGACCTCCAAGCATGTGGATTCCCTCCACCTCGGCCAACTTCTGCTAGTATAATGTTCCATTAATTTAACTTGGCAACTTGCCTGCTTAGCTACCTTCCCTTGACCATAAGCATAAAAAATTTTGCAAGGAAGTTTCATGCTTGTCATGTAATCTTTCACCCAATCCATATGTGGATGGCTGACATCAATTAGCTGCAAAATATACTTTTGCTGCTGCTCACAATTCAAGACAATGTCAGTTATAATAAGAAATTTATTGCAGAAATAAGTGAACTTTTTACCTTCCATATTTTCTTTTCTAGTGAGGCCTCTATCCATCCTTCTGGTGGGTGAATCAGAGATCTAGCTTGCTGATTTATATGAGCTATAATCAGCCATCTCTTCTGCAATAGGATCAATCTCCCATGGGGACAGATCATGATCCTCCTGCTGAACATGTGACACAAACCAGAAGAATTTCTTTACCCACTGTTCATTCCCCATTGGTGTTGCTAAATCTAGGACATGTGGGAAATAACTGTGAACCTTTTTTGCATGCATGCAACCTTCAGCAATCAGACTTATGGCTGCAAATTCTCCATTATTGGCTGGCCCAAATTGGGTGCTCTCATCCCACTCTTCCATGGGAGAGTGTTTGTCTTCAAGGAACAGCTCAAGTTCCCTTGGAAAACATTCAAGTGCTTGGTTCTCATCAAACTATTCTGCACACTCTTTAAGCACATATAAAAATGAATGATCCTCATGATCCACCATCTCATGAGGTTCCTCCCTATGATCAGGAATTCTTTCAGTCAAATGAAGCTGACTGAATGGTGAGTAGGAGGGTAGGGGGGTTCTTTGCAACCTTTCATGAAGCTGCAATATTTCTGTCTTGGATTCTTGGAGGTCACTTTGAGTGCTTCTCAAAGAATCTTGGGTGGACATTAATTCATCATTGAGCTTTCTGATCTCTTCATCATCCCTCAAGGATGTACCATGATACAATTCTACAAGCTCCAACAAACTATCTCTATCTGAAAGCAGGTTCAAGAATTTTAATTTTATGCTTCCCATGACTTTCTAAAACTCTTCCATGTCTCTCATGGAAGACTGCTCCCCCAAATTCCAACAAAGGTTATTCATTAAGGCATGGGTGTCATTGAGGGTTTGAAGGGATTCTTGAATTCTGCATTCATTCATCTTTAGTGTCCCTTCAAGGAAATGAGGTTCTGGCATATGAACCTTCTCTTCTTCTAGCTTCCTAGGATCAACTTCAGCTGATTTTGTTGAAGTTATGAAAGCTGATCCATATTTTGGGGCTGCAAGATATTCATATTTTAGATCATGAATATCAGATCTTTGGCTGCAACTGGGGTGCTCATTCAGCTCTGGTGCATCAGTAAGTCTTTCTCCCCAATTTTCAGCCCTCCCCAATTCAAGAGTCTCAACCCCTGGGGGTTCAACCAAGCTCATATTCTCCTTTGAAGTGGCTGCCCCATCATGCTGACACATAGGCATATAAAAATCAGAATCGGAAAAATTCCCATGTGTTATGTTTTCTCCTCCTTGTGATGGTGTGTTGGTGGTTTGGTCTTCCACCCATCTCTCATTTTCAATTTCTGTTGTTGCAAGACCTTCTTCTTTCTCCATGGATTTTGCATCCACAACACCATCACCAATGGGTACTTCCATGTCTCCCACATATATATGAGAATACACATCATTAGATGCTTCCTCACACTTAAAACATTCCTCAATAGGTTTTCTTCCAACCATGTGTGCATCCTGTAAACACATTTCTTGTGATTCAGTCTGGTCACTACATTCACCCTTATCACCAAGGATATGAAACTCAACATCCAGGGAATCCCTTATGCAGTAATTGACTTCTGATATGGCTGCAACATCATCATGACACAATTTAGTACAAAAATCTGAAAGTGGTGGATTCCTTTGCATCATGCTCCTCTCTTCAATGGGTGGGGTTATGGTGCCTGGTTCTACCACTGATTCTACTAGTTCACATCTAACTGATGTGTGGTCAATTTCTACTACCTTGTGAAGCTCATGTGGTGTCTTTGGATCTGATTTATGTTCTTATTTTAGATCTGATCCGAAATATGGTTCAACACCCCTAATAGTACCAATCTCATCCGAGATGATCTTGAGATCCTCATCATAGAATCTTGTAGTAGATGATTCTTCTATTTTGTCAACAATCTCATGATTGGGTTTTGGGTCTTGTTTCTCCTTGGTTGTCTTTGGGTCAGTATTCTTGGAGGCTCTTTTGGAACAGGATCCAAACATTCTTTTGAGGTGTAAATAACATGCATCCACTGAAACTCTTGCTTCTTTTAGGTACTCTTCAGAAGTAGGTTGATATTTGGCTTTGGAACATGCAACAGTGATGGCTAGCTGAGGAAACAATGAAGATGATGGGATAAAATTTTAATTCTGGAATTTATATGGGATGTGTGCAGCAGAAGCAAATCAGAACAGTGGGAGAGTCCTAAGCACAAAGCACTGGGGCCATTTATGTTTCGGACATCAACTACCGCTGAAGCCTACCCCAAAGCTTCATGGGCGCACCAACATATGCTTACTAGACTGGGTGGGTTACTGAGGGTCCAAGGATGAGTTATAATATTCAAATGAGTTCAATGGATTCACTGGGAAGCATACAAAAAGATTTGGAAAATGCAGGAGTGATTTGGGAGACTTAAGCCACTCCGGGATTACTGAACTAGGAATTTTCCAGACTTTACAAACAAAGGATAAATGCTTCCAGATTCTGAAATTGATGACTATTATGGATATTATACTATGTTATTGACCATCTAAAATTTGCAGAAAGTAAAACTAACTCTTAGAATAGATTCGGCAGTGATTTCTGTAAAACTAGTCATAAAACAATGCACAACTAGCTAGTCTTCCATTCCGGCTTATTAAATGAACTTTATTAAATTTGATAATCAATTATGAGGTATTAAATGGTTCTTATATAATGTATATGAAAGTATCAAGTTGAAATATACCTCAATGGACCAAGCTTGTGTCCATTAAATGATCCTCCAGCAAAATAGTATCTTAATAACTATGAAAGCCTCATCTAGAGCTCAAGATGGATTGTGTGAGATATGAGATGATTACATATAAGATATGAAAGTACATGGTGATCATCTACAGATATGGAACAGAGTATGAGCTGAGAAATGACTCTCTGAGAAAGAATATAGAGTCCTTCACTTGTCTTCTTCTTCTAGCAGAGGAATCACCTCCAAATCTAGCCAGAGTTGAGAGAATGAGAGAGAAGAGAAGGGTAGTTCAGTTCTGCTGCTGATTTATGATATGTGGCTCTTCTAATGACTACAAGAATATATGAACCAGCTCTCCACCAAGTATTGGGTGCATTCACTGGCTCAAACTCCTCCAACAGGAGAATCTTCACTAAAACTAGTTGTAGTTTCACTGTCTGTCGGATCTGCTCTTCTTCTAACTTCAAATCTTCAATGATGGATGAAAATGGCTGATAATGGTCTCCAGTACATGATCTAGACCTACATAACACTCTCTGGAAATTAAAATGCCTTGGGGCACATCACCCAAGAGAAACAGTTGAGGCACATCACTCAACTTGAGAGGCTCAGAGCTCTCAAACCAAAATTCTAAATGACAAAAATTCTTGAGTGGAGTTGAGAACATGCTTAAATAGAGAAGTTGAATTGTTTAGCAAGATGAGCCACATGTGTGGGTGAGGTAGGGCGCACTCCTTGTGAAAAATTAGAAACTGTTTTCTTTCCAAAGCCTTCTTTCCTTCACCTCCTTCATCAAAATTAGCAAAGGCGCCTTAGGATCTTTTTCTGGGTGTTTCTATTTCTCCCCTGACTGCTTTTCTTCATCTTTCCATTTCCTTGACTTTCCTCTTTTCTTCTTTTGCCAGTTTTTCTGCTTTTGTCAATTTCTATTTCTTCTCTGACTTTCTTTCCATTCTGGAAAATCCTCCACTTAGGCAAGGTTATCCTCTTATCCCCAATTCGACCTCCTAGCTTTCATCAACCAAATTGGAAACATTTATTAGCATTTAAATAATTAAAACACCAAAATACTTCTCAATATTAATTCCAACTTCATAATTAATTAAATAACTCAACAATCAATTATTTCCTAAGTGTACTTGCCTCCAAAATATCCCCATGAATTAATACTCATTTAATTAATCACTTAGACTTAGTCATGGGGTTAAACTACATGGGGGCCCACCTTGTCCATTTAATTCCTCAAATTCACCCTTAGGAATCTTCCTTCATCCATCCATTAATTATTTAATTAATCCCTAGGTGACTTAGGCTAAAATCACTCCATGGATCATAGCAAAATTTGGGGACATGAAAGAGAATTATCTAAACTTATTTTATGAATAATAACAATTTATGCATTGAATTATACATTACAGAAAACATGTCTAAGATAAACAATGACATTTCAATACTTTTAATATCGAGACATATCATTAAATCTTTTATAAACAAACATAAGTATTATACTGTAACAGAGAAATAATAATTTACATCTATAAGCTTTATTATAGATTAACAGTATCAAAACAATTTATCAGTATCAACTTTCAAATACGAATTTAAATATCAAATGTAGGATAAAATAGCAACCATTAAATCCATGTGAATTCCAGGGTTCAAACTCTAAGCGTAAGCTTCTCTTAGCTTTCAAGAAAATATTTCTTTCATATACTAAAACAAAGGAGTGAAACACGACCAGGGTTCGAAACCCTTAACAAAACTTTTAGATGCAGTAAAGTTTCTTGCAGTAGGGTTTACAACCCAGCCATTACGGCCTTGTTTGTGAAACAAAACCTAAAACATTATAACCCTTCAAATTACAGTGATAAGCTCTGCCCTAAACATTTTATTATAACCATCAGACTTTGCAAATAACATTGAAATGCCGAAAAAATACTCTACGACTGTCAACCTTTTATTTCTTGCAAAAATGTATTCATACTCATGCATTTCAACATAAAAATAATACAAGTTATGGTTGAGGGTTCAACCCTCCCTATGTTACATCATAAACCAAAATTGTTTCCCAAAACCATTCTTCAAGAATTCTTAACAAAACAACTTAATCATTGCCGAATAAGTATTCTGGACAGTGGACCAAACACTTCAATTTCGAAACAGTCATTTTATTTTAAACCTTAAAAACAAACAACATACAGTAGTAAAAGAAATATTTGAGAATCCAACGAGATATTCAAAAGCTCGGGAGCAAAACCCTCCAAGTCCTAACACTGCCTTTCGGCATGTACACTCTACAAAATGCCTTACAGCTTAAAGATTTCCTTTTCAACCGTCTGGAAAACCAAGTTTGTACACCCTTGGGATGTCTCTGAGGCTTACGAGGGCCCAACCAAATCTTTCATCCTATTACGGCCAACTTCAACCATTGCCGAGGAAGGCTACCTACCATAAAACAATACCAATAATGGTTAAACATAGAACCAAGTATTTTAAAACCAAAAGGGACATTACTAAAACAACCATTGAAATTTTAGGAAGGAAACTAATACCTCGCCTATAATTAACTAAAGCACGATTGGAGTATCTGAGCTTCATCAATGCTTACAGTAGTGGTTCAAGATTTCACTATCAACACCCGAAAGGAGCCAAACCCTGTATAAATTGCTTATAATGAAGCGTGGATTGAGTTTTCACCTCCATAAAATCTCCCAGTGACAGTAGAAGGTTTCACCTTCGAACCCCCATAAGAGTTGAGACCTGTGCAGAATACGAAACCTTGAAACTCTAGTAACCATTACAAACTAGTAGGTCATGATATCGAAACCCTGGGAGGCAAATACAAGTAAGGGTTACAAACCCTGAGAATTGGAGCGCCTGTCAGCCTCCTTCCTCACTCTCACATGCAAAATGAATGCTACAGTCTTTGTCTCGACGACTATTACATGGTGGAGTTAGTGTTTATCACAAAACCCGAGACTGGCCACGAGATCAATGGTGCAGATCGAGCCACAAGGGCATGCCAGCATATAGATCACCAAATCCATTTAATTGCATTAAACACACAAGCTACCAACGCCAAAGTGCCTGCCAATGCACACCCCACTACAGTGTTAATACCTTAATACTTTTCGTGGCATAGTTTGTAAGCATAGAGTTAAGGCATGTTTTGATTTGTTGCATGTCGTATCATTACCATAGTTAAAAATAACGTTACGTGCATATAGTTTATGCATATTGAACGTGCATGTTAACCATAACCACAATTTATAGTAAGGTCAATCTATTTTATGTGTGCACGACATATTATAAGTATTATTCCTATAGCCTATTAAATAGAAGTATAATTACAATATATTCACCATAAGTTTGGATACAATGGAATGTAATATCAATACATTGTATATCTCTATAGTTTCAATATATAAGGGTGTGATGTAAACACAAAGTAATTCTCCATAGATGTGGATAGAGTAGGTTATCCTTTAGTTCATCAAAATAGATAAAAACCAGCCATCTTATATGAACACAAATTATGCGGAGATAACTGACCCAAATGCATAAAATACCCGAGTTGATTGCATGGCAGATAAATCCTCTACAGGGTCATAATTAACTTTAAAGGCTAACATGGTACTGCAAGATAAATTGAAATACATTGGCATACTTCAGTTGAAATTTCCCTGTCTTACATGCATTCTGCAAATAGATTTTAGGAGCGTTAGCTATCAATAGCTAAGTAAGCCTCTGGGCGTGCACAAGGACCCCTTCATTACAGAGAGACGATCAATTAGTCTCTATAATAAAAAATGTATAACATAGAACGAAAGTGACGACATGCATGCAAACAATAAAGTACATAATGCAAGCATTTGAAATATTTAACATTCTGACGTTTGTTTTCCGACAAATGATGTTATGACTTTTTAATACACTAGTTAAGATTAACAATTATTATGACAAGTGTCGTGTTATCATAAGTAATCTAAACCCTTAGTCATTAATGACAGATTATAGAAGTTGTCGTTAAGCTCTTTTTGCATTTTATATTTAGATGTGTTTTTAAGTTAACATTTTAATACTTCTGCACATCAATCAAAAGCAGTTATTGCTACTTGAAAATTTTTAAATTTTAATGAAATTTTGGGGATGTTACATGTGGTATCAGAGCACAAGTTCAAATACTAGGCCTGAAGCATTTCACTCATGCAAATAAAGTTTAGGACATAATTGCAAATTACTGATTTTATTTATTTTGTTTTTAGTTTTAGCATTTTATAAATCTAGACTGCAGGTATGGAAGGACCAGCAGAGTCAGTTGAGGACAGGTCCCTTAATAACGAACAGAATAATAATGAACAAGGACACATTAATGCAAAAAATATATTTTTCGAATTGAATGATAATTCATCTAACTTATTAAGGACGGTAAAAGATTTAAAAATTGAGATAAAAACTGTTACGGAAGAAAACGAACGAATCCTGAAAGCTCAAGAGGAGCTGAATCAAATCCTGCTGAATAATTTTCATAAAAATGATCAAGATAAGGAAACATAAAATAATGTTGAATCTGGAACTATGTCTACCAGCGTAATGATAAAAAGGTAAAATTGACTAATTATGACAGCAGTTCATCTTCTGAATTTGATGAAAGGGCACACAGGAAAAAGCACAAGTATTCTAGTGATAGTAGTGACAGTGACTACTACACTAAGAAAAAGAAGTATAGATCCTACGAAGAAATTTCTGGCGAGTTTAAAAAGATCAAACCACCAACTTTTAACGAAGACACGAAAAAGAGTCAGACAACCGAAGCATGGCTGTCCGGTATGAATAAGTATTTCCAGATTTACAATTACTCAAGTCATCTAAAAACTAAAATGGAAATTTATAATTTAACTGGAAAAGCATAAATCTGGTGGCAAGATTTGAAATGAGTAAAAGGTTTAAAAGAGAAAAGTGTAAATTGGAGTAATTTTAAGAAATTTTAAAAGAAAATTTCTGTCAGAACAATATTATGAGGAACGAGCTAAAGAGTTTTATGAGTTAAAGTTAGGTTCCATAGATATGAGAGAGTTATGCAGCAAGTTTTTGAATTTATTAAGGTATGTGCCTTATATCATTGAATAAAAGCCTAAGGTACAAAGATTTTTGAACTGTTTCCCCTCTCACATAAAAGACAGAATTGAGTATGATGGTCCTCGAACTCTTGAAGAGGCCATGAGAAAGGCGAATATATGTTATGAACAGAATAAGAAAAGAGAAGGTATACCAAGCTGGAAAGAAAAAAGGCTTAACAAATTTGAGAAAAGGAAGAAGCAGTTCTCTTTTAATCGCAACTTTGGAAATAATAATTCACGTAATTACTCTAACAGAAATTTCCCAAGAAATAATGCAGTAGGTAATACACAGTGAAAATTTACAGCTGCAAGAAACAGTGATCCACCCAAAAAATTTGTTAAAAATAATGAACAGAAAGAACTTGTTAAATGTTGGGACTGTCAGGGACCTCACTATGCATCAAACTATCCACTCAGAAAAAATATTGTCAACAACATACATAATATACAGGAGGAGGCTACTGTCGGTGACTTAGCAAGGGAGATTCCCAAGATAAATGCAGCTTTGGAAAACAGACAAGCTAATCATCAAGCTTCCATGGTTGAAGTGGAAGGTATGCTGAAAAATAAACCCATTTCTATTTTAATTGATATAGGGGAATGTATTAGCTATGTTTCACCTGATTTAGTTAAAAGTTGCAATCTGAAAATAGATAAGTTTGATAAATCATGGTTGGTTCAATTAGCTACTGGGATGAAAAGAAAGGTGACTGATTATGTGAAAGAATGTGAATTACTGACGAATCAGTTTAGGACTCATCTTAAACTGAATGTGTTACCTTTAGGTTCTTACGATGTTCTAATTGAAATGGATTGGTTAGAAAAGCATAGAGTAGTATTAAATTGCTTTGAAAAGACTTTTACTTGTTTGGATGATGAATGTGAAACTGTAACAGTAAAAGGAATTCCTAGAAAGATATATGTTAGACAAATTTCTGCTTTACAAGTTAAAAAGGTTGTTCTTAAAGGGTGTAAGTTGTTTTCTATAAATGTAATTAATGACGAATAATCCACTAATGAAGATAAGTTAAAGCTGGAAGATATACCCATTCTTAAGGAATTTTCTGACGTATTCCCAGAAGAAATTCTAGGACTACCTCTGAAAAGGGAACTCGATTTCATCATTGAGTTAGTACTGGTAGCGGTACCAAACTCAAAGGCTCCTTACAGAATGAATATTCTAGAGCTTAATGAACTTAAATCACAGCTTAAAGAACTGATTGATAAAAATTACATAAGACCCAGTGTGTCTCCATGGGGAGCACTTATAATTTTTGTTAAAAAGAAAGACAGAACAATGCGTTTATGCATAGACTACCGTCAGCTAAATAAAATGACTATAAAGAACAAATATCCTTTGCCTTGCATTGATGATCTGTTTGATCAACTACACGACGCAAAGATATTTTCTAAAATAGAATTGAGGTCGGGGTACCATCAAGTCAGGATTAAAGATGAGGACATCTTTAAGACTTCTTTTAGAACCCGTTACGGGAACTACGAGTTTGTGGTTATGCCTTTTGGGCTGACCAACGCTCCAGCAGTTTTCATGTGCCTTTTGAATAATGTTTTACATCAGTACTTAGATAAGTTTGTGGTTGTTTTTATTGATGACATTTTGATTTACTCTAAGACTAAAGAGGAACATGACAAACATTTAAAGATAATTTTACAAGTGTTAAGAGAACACCAACTTTATGTTAAGTTCAGCAAATGTGATTTTTATAAAGATAAAATACAGTACCTAGGGCATGTGATATCCAAGGATGGAATTGCAGTAGACCCAGACAAGATAAAAGCAATTAATGAATGGCCTACCCCGAAAGACGTAACTGGTGTATGATCTTTTATGTGGATTACAGGTTACTATCGTAAGTTTACTGAGGGGTTATCTAGAATAATGAACTCTATAACATCTTTACAAAAGAAAGGTATGAAATTTAATTGGGATAAAAAATGTCAAGAAAGTTTTAAGAAACTTAAAGAGCTGTTAACAACAACACCTATTCTAAAAATTGCTGACCCAAACAAGGATTTCATTGTATGCACTGATGCATGCAATGATGGACTTGGTGGGGTCTTAACACAAGAAGGTCACATGATTGCATATGAATCTAGGAAGTTAAAGATTCATGAAAAAGAACTATGCAACTTATGACCTAGAGTTGGCTGCTGTAATACACGCATTAAAAATGTGGGGCCATCACTTAATTGGAAGAAAATTTACTTTAATGATAGATAATAAAGGGTTAAAGTATTTGCTGGATCAACAAAATCTTAACGCGAGGCAAGCTAGGTGGTTAGCTTTCCTTAGTGAATATGATTTTGAGATTCAACACATTAAGGGTAAAGAGAATAAGGTTGCGGATGCCTTAAGCAGAAATGCTAGGCTAAATTTTATTTTAGCAATCAACACTTATAAAACTGATCTAGAAAATTAGATTAAGAAAGGGATCAGAATGGATGAAAAATATCAGAATTTACTTAATAAAGTTGCTGAAAATTCAATAACAGATTTCAGAATTAATGAAAGAGGTTTATTGTTGTATAAAAACACACTTTATGTGTCAAATGTTGTTGAAATTAAGTTGTTGATTTTAAATTAGTTGCATAAAAGTCCATACTCAACACATCCTGGTTACCAAAAGATGATAACTATGCTGAGAAAATATTATTTTTTGCCATGTATGAAAAGTCAAGTAGCTGAATATATTGCTAGGTGTATAGAGTGTCAGCAAGTAAAGGTTGAACATCGCCACCCAGTTGGATTGTTGCAGCCACTGCCTATTGCAAATTGGAAGTGGGACATAATTAGTACTGATTTTATTATTGGTTTACCTAAAAATCAGAAACATAATGATTCTGTCATGGTAGTAGTGGATAAGCTTAGTAAAGCAGCCCACTTCATACTTGTTAAGACAACCTACAAGGCTGCTAACATTGCTGAAATTTTTATGAAACAAATTTTTCATTTCCATGGGATTCCAAAAGTTATAATTTCTGATAGAGACTCAAAGTTTACAGGGCATTTCTAGAAGTCTTTATTTAAAGGTTTAGATACTACTTTAAATTTCAATACAGCATTTCATCCATAAACGGATGGATAGACCAAAAGGGTCAATCATATTCTTGAAGACATGTTAAGAATGTATGTTAGGGATCAACAAGGTAAATAGGATAAATATTTACATCTTGCTAAGTTTGCTTATAATAACCATTACCAAGCTTCAACAAAACTCAGTCCCTTTGAAATTTTATATGGCAGAAAATTTAATACTCCTATTTTTGGGAGCAATCCAGTTGACAGGTTAATGCTAGGACCTGATTTATTAAAATAAATGGAAATAACCATGAAACAGGTTCAAGGCAATTTGAAAATTGCACAAGATAGACAGAAAAGTCATGCAGATCTAAAAAGAACTCCAAAAGAGTTTCAGGTTGGTGAGCATGTGTTCCTCAAGGTAAATCCTAAAAAGAGCTCCCTAAAATTGGAAAGCTGTGCTAAATTAGCACCAAGGTATTGTGGACCTTTTGAAATCTTGTCCAGGATAGGACTAGTGGCATATCAATTGATATTGCCACCAAATATTAAAGTACATAATGTATTTCACATCTCTCTTTTGAAAAAGTATGTGCATGATACTACTCGTGATTAATTGGAATGATGTACAGGTGGAACCAGAAGGAGATTTTCTAGAACCAAATTGTATCCTAGACAAGAGGAAAAGTTTGCTTCATAATCATACCATTGGACAAGTAAAGGTGTAGTGGAAGCACCTTAGTCCAGAAGAAGCAACTTGGGAATTGGAAAGTAATATGCGGGTGGCATATCCAATGTTGTTCCAGGAGGAATAAGAGGATTATGATCAAAGTAACATCGAGGACGATGTTGAACTTAAGAGGGGGTATTTTTCACATACCCAAACTCTAGAAATTTTATGTTATGCAGAAAAAATTATGTTTTATTTTTATTGTAAAGTTTTATAACTATTGACCAAGTGGGGTCAAGGATGACAATAATTAATTACTTTGAATATTTTATTATAAATAAATAAAAGTGGAGACAAACATCCAAAGGAGACTGTTGAATGAGTGTTCACTGACCCACTAGGAGGAATGGACTGGGGTGGAGAGAAAAATGACACTTGGCAGCATCCTCAACTCACTTCTAACTGTTGCAAGGGGAAACTTCCCTACTTTTATGGTCATGTTCCCCAAGAAATTGGAACTGATTAGGTGGCTCATTTACTGAAATAAACTGACCAAAAGACCTAGGCATGCTACTTATCTACCCATCGAATTCAACAGGGGCTGTTCATTCTTACCTTGTGATAATTTATGAGCACAAGAGATTCAATAAGGGGAAGGTTAGAAGTGATTGAGTGAACTAATACTGCATTCTGAACTAGTGCAGCCACATTGCTGCGTTTAATATTGCTAAAAGCAGGAAGTACTACCACTAAGTGCTACTGCTGAGTTGCAAAGGAATTTATTCCATTATTCCACACAACATCTTCGTCCTGGTGGTTCAGTGAACAGGCTCGGGAGTCCTAAGGAAAGTAACTTGGTTTTATTCAGGAGTAGGTTGGGTGGGAAGGGATCCTTTAGCTGTTTCTTTGTTCTTCTACAGTTACCAGGTTCAGATTGTGCTATCTTATTCACTTCTGTCAAGTTAGTAAAATAAATCTAAATGTTTTATGTCATCATTTTTTCAATGAAAACTTAGATATTATGTACTGTTAATGAATATTTTTACTTCTGTAAATTATAACTGTTAGGATAAAATGCATTTTGGATGATATAGTTAAATGATAGAATGATTGAATAATAATGCTTCCCTGCATTTTTTCCACACATTGGTTACAGTGCCGTACTCTAGTACAGGGAAGGGTATTTAGAAGATATCAAAATGATGTTATACTGTGAATAGACTTGATGACTTATTTCCAAAATAAATCTACATTATTTCAGTACTGTAATACTGTCTTATTTCAGTAGACATCTTAGAATTTAAATAGGAAACGCAAATATTTTCATTGTATATGTTTAATAGTTAAAACCTTTATTTTATTCATATCAGGTTATTATTCTAAGTATATCTCCTATGAATATCATAATATAGCGAACATATTTATTTCAAATCAAATAATTGATACATAGAATTATCTAAACTTACTTTATGAATAATAACAATTTATGCATTGAATTATACATTACAGAAAACATGTCTAAGATAAACAATGAAATTTCAATACTTTTAATATCGAGACATATCAGTAAATCTTTTATAAACAAACCTAAGTATTATACTGTAACAGAGAAATAATAATTTACATCTATAAGCTTTATTATAGATTAACAATATCAAAACATTTTATCACTATAAACTTCACATACGAATTTAAATATCAAATACAGGATAAAATAGCAACCATTAAATCCATGTGAATTCCAGGGTTCAAACTCTAAGCGTAAGCTTCTCTTAGCTTTCAATAAAATATTTCTTTCGTATACTAAATCAAAGGAGTGAAACACGACTAGGGTTCGAAACCCTTAACAAAACTTTTAAACACGGTAAAGTTTCTTGCAGTAGGGTTTACAACCTAGCCATTACGGCCTTGTTTGTAAAACAAGGCCTAAAACATTATAACCCTTCAAAATATAGTGACGGGCTCTGCCCTAAACATTTTATTATAACCATCAGACTTTGCAAATAACATCGAAATGCCGAAATATTACTCTATGACTGTCAACCTTTTATTTCTTGCAAAACTGTATTCATACTCATGCATTTCAAAATAAAAATAATACAAGTTATGGTCGAGGGTTCAACCCTCCGTACGTTACATCATAAACCAGAATTGGTTCCCAAAACCATTCTTTGAGAATTCTTAACAAAACAACTTAATCATTGTCGAATAAGTATTCTGGATAGTGGACCAAACACTTCGATTTCGAAACAGACATTTTATTTTAAACCTTAAAAACAAATAACATACAATAGCAAAAGAAATCATTGAGAATCCAATGAGAGCTTCACAAGCTCGGGAGCAAAACCCTCCCAGTACTAACACTGCCTTTCGGCATGTACACTCTACAAAATGCCTTACAGCTTAAATATTTCCTTTTCAACCGACTGGAAAACCAAGTCTGTACATCCTTGGGATGTCTCTGAGGCTTACCAGGGCCCAACCAAAGCTTTCATCCTGTTACGACCAACTTCAACCATTGCCAAGGAAGGCTACCTGCCATAAAACAATAGGACTAATGGTTAAACATAGAACCAAGTATTTTAAAACCAAAAGGGACATTGCTAAAACAACCATTGAAATTTTAGGAAGGAAACTAATACCTCACCTACAATTAACTAAAGCACGATTGGAGTATCTGAGCTTCATCAACGCTTACAGTAGTGGTTCAAGATTTCACTATCAACACCTGAAAGAAGCAAAACCCTATATAAATTTCTTATGACGAAGCATGGATTGAGTTTTCACCTCCATAAAATCTCCCAGTGATAGTAGAAGGTTTCACCTTCGAACCCCTGCAAGAGTTGAGACCTATGCAGAATACGAAACCTTGAAACTCTAGTAACCATTACAAACCAGTAGGTCATGGTATCGAAACCCTGGGAGGCAAATCCAAGTAAGGGTTACAAACCCTGACAATCAAAGAGCCTATCGGCCTCCTTCCCCACTCTCACATGCAAAATGAATGCTACAGTCCTTGTCTCGATGAGTATTACATGGTGGAGTTAGGTTTTATCACAAAACCTGAGATTGGCCATGAGATCAATGGTGCAGATTGAGCCACAAGGGCATGCCAACATATAGATCACCAACTCCATTTAATTGCATTAAACACACAAGCTACCAACGTCGAAGTCCATGCCAACGTACACCCCACTACGGTGTTAATACCTTAATATTTTTTGTGGCATAGTTTGTAAGCATAGAGTTAAGGCATGTTTTGATTTGTTGCATGTCGTATCATTACCATAGTTAACAATAGCGTTACGTGCATATAGTTTATGCAAATGTTTACATTATATATAGTTTATGCATATTGAACGTGCATGTTAACCATGACCACAATTTATAGTAAGGTCAATCTATTTTATGTGTGCAAGACATATTGTAAGTATTATGCCTATAGCCTATTAAATAGAAGTATAATTACAATATATTCACCATAAGTTTTGATACAATGGAATGTAATATCAATACATTGTATATCTCTATAGTTTCAATATAGAAGGGTGTGATGTAAACACAAAGTAATTCTCCATAGATGTGGATAGAGTAGGTTATCCTTTAGTTCATCAAAATAGATAAAAACCAGGCATCTTATACAAACACAAATTATGCGGAGATAACTGACCCTATTGCATAAAATACCCGAGTTGATTGCATGGCAGATAAATCCTCTACAGGGTCATAATTAACTTTAAAGGCTAACATGGTACTGCAAGATAAATTGAAATACATTGGCATACTTCAGTTGAAATTTCTCTGTCTTACATGCATTCTGCAAATAGATTTTAGGAGCGTTAGCTATCAATAGCTAAGTAAGCCTCTGGGCGTACACAAGGACCCCTTCATTACAGAGAGACGATCAATTAGTCTCTAGAATAAAAAATGTATAACATAGAACGAAAGTGACGACATGCATGCAAACAATAATGTACATAATGCAAGCATTTGAAATATTTAACATTCTGACGTTTGTTTTTCGACAAATGATGTTATGATTTTTTAAGACACTAGTTAAGATTAACAGTTATTATGACAAGTGTCATGTTATCATAAGTAATCTAAACCCTTAGTCATTAATGACAGATTATAGAAGTTGTTGTCGTTAATATCTTTTTGCATTTTATGTTTATATGTGTTTTTAAGTTAACATTTTAATACTTCCACATAGCAAACACAAGCAATTATTGCTACTTGAAAATTTTTTAATTTTAATGAAATTTTTGGGATGTTACACCTGACTAGATGATGGATTGACAGTTGGTTGTTTAACATCATTAGAGGATGTCTCTAGATGATATGCAACTACAAATGCAATATGCTGCGCGGGACCTCCTGTTAGGGATGATATCATAGTACTAGTATCTCAGATCCTATCTTTGAGATGAGGTGGCTGAGGGAGGGGGTCGGGCATGGAACTAGGAGCAGGCTACCCTCTCAATGGGTTCCTTTTGGAATTTTCTTGATCCTAATCTGATCCAAGTCCAACCTACTGGAATTCACTAATGTCTAAATAATTGACATAGAGACCAATAATGAACTCAACACATAAGTTTGTAAGAAAACAAAACGGAACTTGCCTATTATTCTAGGGAGGTGTTGGCCCGGTTTTGCAACCAGGCTTAGTGCTATGGCCACCTGCTAACTAGTAGCAGCAGTTTCAATAGAATTAAACAAGAAACTAATCTAAACTAAACTAATCATGGATCTATGCAAGAA
This sequence comes from Larix kaempferi, assembly GCA_027924585.1. Lineage (NCBI taxonomy): Eukaryota > Viridiplantae > Streptophyta > Pinopsida > Pinales > Pinaceae > Larix > Larix kaempferi. Next base: position 47,137,298 of record BSBM01000493.1, read on the forward strand.
TATAAGAAAATAATGAAAATATTTTAAAAACAAGAACAAGAAAGATAAAAAATAATTTTTGTATTGACAATGGGGCAAGCAAATGCTTGCAAGAACAATACCTCCAAATGATGAAGGGTTGTTTGAATGGCTCCAATGGTGAGCAGCTCCAATCTCCAATGGGTCCTTTCTCCAAGGCTTGCTACAATGGCCAAATACTCAAGGGATATTTTGGCAGCATGAGGATAGGAATATGGATGGATGTGAAATGAGGAGCCCCTACCACCTTTTTATAGGTTTTGATGGTGGGGAATACCATTTGTGGTTTTGTGGAAACCAAATGGTATTGACCAACATGGTTTAGGTACTTTTCCCTCCTTTTTCCTTTTTTGAATAAAATTAATATTTTAATTCCCTTTTTAATATTTTTGGGAATTTGGACCCTTTTTTAGGGTTTTTTATGCTTTTCAGGAAAAATAATCATTTTTAATGGAAAAAGGGGTGTACTAAGGTCTTTTAGTGACCTTTTGTTGGTTTCAGAGGCTCAGATGGTGGAAAAGTGGACAAATGGGTCATGTGAATAAGGGAATGAGCTAGTGAGCACTTTTTAGGTGTTAACAGATTGCCCCCTGATGTGTGAGGGCAGGAGCTCATCGTATGGCCGATAGAAATCATAGTTCATTTGTCTTTTTCTGGGGTTTTAGGGGAGAGAAGAGACCGGTTGGAGACTGGAGCCATGGCCCTTGGAAGCTGCAAAAACAAAACATATTACATGGCCTCAATATGAATGAGGTATAATCTCTGATAATGGACGAGGCGGGCATTCCCATGCTCGTATCAAGACATATACATAACAATTAGTCCCAAGAAGGGGGATCTAACACATAAAGAATCTACTGGTACATCATAATGGTCCAGGGGGGACATTATTTTGGGATATACTCCTAATCATAACTGATCTCAATAACTGATGAACTGGAATAACTGAGAAGCTGTTGAAACTGAAGGTGTCCAACATCTGTAGGGACGTAATGACTGTGAGCCATCTCTGGGAAGTATTTGTAACTGTATACTCGAGGGAGTATAAAACTGGGGTACATCTGAATACTGTCGCCATGCGCAACCCGGATATCTATAGAAAAAGTGTAACTGGTGTTATCCATAGGAAGACTCTCAAATGTGGAGGAGTCAGGAGGTATCCGGGGTCTTCGACTAATAAGTGAAACGGACGAATACCCTGTGCAAGTCTCAACGATGCGATCAAGGTGTTGAAGTCGAGCATGTGAGAAACAACCATTTGGAGAGGCACTGAAGATTCCTCTCGAAATGATTCGTAGGAACTTATCATAAATGGTGATGAGTCCAAGACACAGGGACCTCTAGGTCTATTCTCTGGAATCAATGTGGTTCTCGTCGACAAAGGGAGACCAGCAACTAACAAGGCAATGATGTTTCCTTGATAGGAGCACGAGGTGTAAAACTGAAGTGTTGTAGTACTGATGGTAGGACTGACATACTTGTGGGAATGGGAAAAAATTGGGTCAAAAACTGGGTAGACTCAAACTTCCTTTGTTCAGAGCACGATGACATGGTTGACCTGGTAGCGTAGGGAACTGACTTGTAGGTGTGGGGATCATTGCTTTGACTGAATGTTATATATTGACTCTGGGGGGGAGGACGAGCTGATAGGTGCCATCGAGGGATTATCAAGGTGACATACTGCAGAATACTCTGAACAAAGGCGACCAACATGGGGAAGTTTCCTAATGAGTAGATGTGATCTGTCGTGGCGCCAAGAGGCACCATTGATTCCTTCTTCATAGTTTTAATGAGCTCCAAGAAGGGATAAAAGTGTGCTCTGAAATGTTACGGTCCTGTGGATTTTGTGAGCCTAGGACAGCTCATGCTCATGGTTGCTTTCATGTTTAGAGAGTCTGAAAACGGTAAGTGGACTCTATTGGTGTTTCTTTTTCGTAAGTTTAGTCTCCAAGGCCCGAAAAAGCGTAAAATGATGCGGATGGATAACTCTTCTAGCCGATGTGACTAGAGTATACATTTTTCGTAATTAGTCTATGAGGTCCGGAAAAGGGGTAAACTTATACTAGGTAGACGCCCTTTCAGATACGTTTAGCGAGCATGAAAGGAAGCAAGATTGCTCGGCGATCTTTTCATTGTTTTAGGAGTCAGAAAAGAGCTTAACAGAAACTCCCTAAGTGCCTTTTTCGTAAAACGGGATTGCTCGGCCCGAAAAAGGGATAAAATTATACCGAACAAAAATGGATAGATGGGAGCGAGAAAAGGTCTCAAGCGTCATCATGTGTGTGGGATATTGGATCCGGTGACAAAACGATTGTCACAAAAGGGGGTTGCGGCCGTTGTGGCACGCAAACCGAGGTAATGAGAGGGCATTTTGAAAAAATGGCCGAAAAGTATGGGTGTGAGAGCGAGAAATGATCTCAAGCATCATCACAAGCGCGGGACACTGAATCCAGCGATATAAAGATGGTCAAACATGGAGAATGGCGGATGTGGCACGTAAACCGAGGCGACGAGGGGGCATGGAAAAAATGCCCAAAAAAAATATGGGTGAGAGCGAGAAATGATCTCAAGCATCATCACGAGCGCGAAAAACTGAATCCAACGATATAAAGATTGTCAAAAACGGAGACGGCGGATGTGGCACGCAAACCGAGGTGACGAGGGGGGCATGGAAAAAATGCCCGAAAAATCTAGGCGTGAGAGCGAGAAATGATCTCTAGCATCATCATGAGCACGGAAACTGAATCCGGTGATATAAAACTCGTCGAAAACGGATAACGGCCGATGTGGCACGCAAACCGGGGCGACAAGGTGTCGGGACACAATGTTGATATTGGTCCTGGTGAGAGCGAGAAATGATCTCAAGCATCATCACAGGCATGGAAATATGAATCCGGTAGTGCAAATGGTGCAAAAAACGGAGGTCATAAGGACTCCGGAATGGCTAAAGGAAAGAACTAGGTTAAAAAATGGCTACAAATAAAGGTGATCCCACCAAGCGAAGGATGCAGTGGTGGGGAGAAATGATGACCCGTGGGGGGGAACACTATGTGTATCAACTCAAATATACAAGTGACATGTGACCTCAAAAAAGGTTGAGATCACGAATATGAAAAAGTGAGCAGGGTTAATGACCTGCCCCCATGCTATGTGCATGGGGTTTGTGATTGTGGATCACATGTGTGTTGGTCTGAACGATGGGCTCATTGAGGTGTTGAGATAGAGATGATGGGGTTGGTTCAAAATGATTGATCATGCCCCCTATCCCGGGGTCGAGGTAATCTATTATGCCCCCTAATTCAGAGGTGTCAATGTGGTGCAGATGTTGTCTCAGAGAGAGATCAATAGGGCATTGAACAACTGCTTGCGGGGTGTTATACCATGAGGCTGTGGGTCATGGTGGCATACTAAAGTGATGATATGATGATCGTGGATTCCCTTTGTGGGGTGGATGCCCCCAGTATCTCCGACGAGGATCACGATGATGGCGAGTAAGCAAGGTTTTGGGCCTGCCCCCATGTTGTGGACATGTGGTTTCCTCATCGATTTGAAAGAGTTGAACATGTGTGTCTAAGGTATTAATTGAAGGGGCCGACCGGACAGAGGGGTATCCAGTGGATACCATGTAAATGGTGTGGTCAAGGCCAGGCATTTCGGTATCTTACCAAGTAAAGACATCAGTGAATTCTTGGAACAGTCGTTGGTATTCTCCGATCTCATGCTCACTGTGGGAGGCTCCTAATGTAATGGTATGAAGGGCACCAAGTGGGCCAGAGATGTCAATGTGGATGACGGGAGAAATATCGGCTATCGGATCCTTTAACCAGTCGACTCTAGTAGAAAAGAACTCTTTGGAATCAACTGTGGATTGTGTAGCGGTGGTGGATGAAGTCTCTTCCGGGAGGAAGTATGGACGATGGTGCATGTCTTCCCAGGGATGATTAAGGGCAGTAGGGGCCTCTAGAATTTCTTCATCATTGCGGGAGCTTTGAGTTGTCAAATCAAGTAATGAGGTAGTGGTAGTCGAAGAGATCATGTAGATGGTGTTAATCTCTCCAGATGAGGATGATGGGGGAGGGTAGATCTCCTCGATAGTAGGGGGTGCCGTCTCAAGGTCCAAATTGTTCATCTCGTAGAGAGCTGCTCTGTAATCTGGGATATCAGGACAGTGATGTGAGTAGTGGCCGTAAATACCGCATATCGCACATGGGTGTTCGGTACGCAGTGATTTATCACGAGGCATGGGGTTTGGATCAATTTTGACCACCGAGATGTTGGGGTCGTCGTCCAGCATTTGCATGTGTTCCTGCAATGCAAGTAACTATGGACACTGATGGGTTGGATGGCCTAACTCATCACACAGTGAGCATTTTGGAGGAGCATGGAATACGGGGGGAGGTTTAACTGCCTTGGGTGGGGGTACCGCAGTGTATGGTTGTGGGCCTCTCCCCCCAGTGGGCCTGATGAGTGGAGGGGGATTCATCGATGACGAAGGAGTAGTGATACCGGGAGGTGGTTGGGTAGAAGTAACAATGGGTTGCACCGGTTGCAGGATGACATTTGGTGTCGGCGGCGGAACTGGAGGCGAAATATACCAAACAGGTAATCCCAATGTTAACCTGGGTAGACTAAGGGTAGCCATAACCGGGGTGCTTACTACACCCGAAGGAGGAAATAGAAAGGGGATTGTGTGGATGGGTGTAACCCCAATGTGACTAGGGACCAATGGTGGTTTGGGTAACAAGGAGGGTTGATTACCGGGTGTTTGTGGAAGGGTGCAGAGGTTAGCGACGTGGGTCTCCGGTGATGGTGGTGGAATGACCTGGAATGTAGAGGTCATCGGCGCCTCGGAGTAAAGTCCGGGTCCTACCGAGGAAATGAATGAGGTAGTTGCACCACAAACAGGTTGTTCAACCATGGGGAGAACATTTTCAGGTGTGGCGGGGGCCTTGGGATCATAATAGGTGAGCTGGTCGACGTTGACCACGCGTCCCTCGTGGGGGAACTGCATGGTGCGAAATACAGATGAGGCAACAGCCCGCATGGCATACATGTAGTTGCGACCAAGTAAAATTTTATAGTCTAGTTGGGCATTGATGACCTCAATGTCAATGAGCACGGTTTTACCCGCCAGCTGGACAGGGACATTGGCTAAAAGACCTTGGGGTTGAGCCGAACGACCATTGTAGGCTCGTAATGCAGTGGTGGACTGCTGGAGAGTAGGGGATCCCAACTTCTTCCAAACGAATGTGGACATGATGCATGTGGAGGCCCCTTCATCGATAATGCACCGATGGATGAAAAGATTCCGAACAGAAACAGAAACTCGAAATGCTAAAGAGGAAGGCAGGCGTGGTTCAGACTGGTCTGAATCGAATGCGATCAGCTGTGAATCATTGGGGTCAATGGCGCCAATGGAAGAGAGAAAAGTTTTACGCTGTGAAGGACAGTTTTTCAAAACTTCTAAAGCAGACATGGCTGCAGGCGACTGGGCTAAGTCGTCTATGATGTTGTAATTCGACGCAGCCCGAGCATTGGGATTGTTGTTGATACGACGAAGTGGGAAGCGAGGTGCTTTGGAAGCACCATCAAGTGGGGCCGGAGGTATACGTAACGTTTGATCTATGGGATTAACGTTAGTACTCTTGTCGGTGGGAGGGGCTTCAGAAGTGGAGCCATATTGGTTCCTTCGGGTTTGGAGGTTGGCATCGGCAGTCGACATCATCAACAAATGGTGAGTACCTGAATCGAACATGGATTGATCAGGGGCTGCATAAGTGATCTGCTGTGGTGGCACATTTCCCTGAGGAGGGGCTAACGGCTGAGTGTTCACTACACCCTGGTTTGGAAAGGGGTTTTGCAGCACCAAGGGTTGATGTTGAGGTGGTGGAGGGTTGGGTGGCGGCTGAGGAGCCACTTTCCCTTGACGATAGGCATCGTTGGTCCAGAGTTGCCGAGCTCGCTCCAAATGTGGGAAAGAATGCGTGTAATGACCATAGACCCCGCAGATAGAACAAGGGTGGTTTGTTCTGAGGTTATTATTTCTAGGCTGCTTAGGATTCCGATCCGGATTGCGGTTGGGAGGAGCAGCATTGTTATTCTACGGAGGATTGGGAGGTGGAGGACCTTGCTGATGTTGTTGGTTATTACCGTGGTTATGACCTCTAGCACGGTTCTGTTGCGCACCTTGGTTGCGCTGGTTGTTTTGGTTATGGGGTTGGTTGTGCTGTGTATACACTTGCCCTTGAGCAGTGGGAGTATTTTGGTTCGCCACAGGTGCGGGAGCAGGTTGTGCTGGATAATAAGCCTGTGGGGCTGGAGGTGGTCCATTTTCCTGCTGGGGTTGTTGGTAACCCTGAGCTATTGGAGGTGTTGGGTTAGCTGCCGTAGCATGCTGTGGATAGTATACTGGTTGAGGTGCAGCTGGGGGGGCATATGCTTGTGGTGCATGACCAAAACACTGAGGTGGACATGAAGGTCCATGTGTATTATGGTGATGTGCTATGGGAGCATATGAACTGGTTGCTCCAGACTGAGATGTAGCCCGCGAAAGGTCGGGACCATGGCTTGGATGTGTAATGGAAAAGGGTTGGGGATGCGAGGCCATACGACCAATGATGCCATCAGTGGCATGGGATTCCCCCGGCACATCATGTTGGGATGACTCGCCCTGAGGGGCGTCTGGAATAATGGTATACAGATAACCCGATTGGGAGTAAATGAGATCAAACTGTTGGGCTTTGAGGATGGCCTCTTCTTCAGACTGGGGTCTTTCGGATGCCACATCCTTCGCAATGAGAGGGAGAAGGGATTTTAGAAATCAATATAAGAAGATACGGTCGTCTAATTTGATTTTGCAGAGGCTTCGGTGTCGACGCCACTCATGAATGTGGTCAGTGATGTGGGTGGCCGTGTTCTGTCTGCAAGACAGTAGGATCACGATGCCCGCATCATAGCGGACAGGTAACTGAAAGAACTGCAGGAAGGTCGAGGCAAGGGAGGTAAAGGTGGCATGCGTCCCATGGGGCTGCTCGATATACCACTTGGATGCAAAGCCAGTGAAGGTGCGCTGTAATAGACGGAGGCGGACAGAGTCGTCCACTATGGAGTTGGAGGAACACAATAGATGGAAGGACATGATATGGTTCTGGGGGTCCTCACCTTCCTTACCCTCAAACTTAGGGATGTCGGAGGGGAGTTTGGTGGGCATGTGAGGCCACGCAGGATCGTGTCTGATAGGGTCCTTGGTGAGCCTAGCTAAATCTGGCAAGTTCAGACTCGCCATATACGGTAAGCTAGCAGATGTAGTGACCGGGACTGGGACATGCCTAGTGATGGTGGTATGATGTAGGGGTCCAGTAGCGCCTAAAGGTATGCTAGGTATTAGAGGTATATGTCCTGCAATAGGTGTGGTCTGGTAAGGGCCAGCGCCTCCAAGTGCAACATGGGTTACACTTGGGTTAGGAATAGCAGTGGCGATTCCTGGAATCTGGGTTGTGGGAATCAGAGGGGGTGTGACCCCTATGTTGGGCATACCCATAACAGGTGGTGGCCCTGTGTTGGGGATTCCTATAACAGGAGGTGGCCCTGTGTTGGGCATTCCTAAATGTGGATTGTCTGCCATATTAGGCATACCTAAGGGGGTAGGTGTTTCCATGGATGGCACCGCAGTAGAAGGGTCAGTAGACGTCTCTCCTATGGTGCTGGTAAATAGCGGATCAAATGGTGTTCCAGACATAATGTTGGTTGGGAAAAACTCAGTGGGGTTTTCGGATTCTGCCTCAGAATCAGAATTGAAGTGAGGCGAGTCAGAATCGGATGACTGTCTAGTTGACCGATGATGTATCGAGTCAAGGGATAAGGCTCGGCGTCTGTGATGTGGCGATCCAAGTAGACTGAACTCTGGGAGTTCGCCCTGTAGACGACGAGAACGTCTAAAATTCTCAATGGTGAGAAAATAAGTTTTTGTGGAAAAATCTGTATGTGTAAAATGGTAATGTATAAAAAACTCAAAACCCTAATGCAACCAAGGGTGCAAGAAGGGGAGTGAAAATGAAGGCTCTCAGGCCAAAAAATCAACCTCAAAAAAGGCACTTATTCTAGCAGCTGTGCTACAATAAGTGGAGGGATGCAACAAATGGTCAGAGTACCAACATGCAAACAACTTCTAGAAAAAATAGGTGTAACTAGACCAAAGGTGGGTTGAATCATGCAAACACCTAGCTAAAAGTATTGTGAATCAACAAACTATATTCTCTGCAAGGTGATGAAATCCAAGTCAGACAATATTGAGTGTTAAGTCCACGGCTAGATATCCCCCTACCGGGAGGGACACCAGGTAATCAATCCTAAAGAATGGCTACTAGGATACTCCGTTCATGACGCGTCGAGAAAAGGTAAATCTGTCGTTTGGTCCTTTGATCGCAATATCCCAATACAGGGATATCCCGAGAACTGCGAATGGTAGCCCTTCGGTTACTGAATGGATTTCGGTATTCCACTCAAGCTTCCGGAACCATCCTCGCGACTTCAACCCTCCTAGGGGAGAGGCCTTCCCACAAACCGGTTGTGACCGCACCAATAAATACTAAGATATTTTAGCTCCCTAAATGGACAACTTCTATGTCTCAGATGTAATAACTGAGGGGTGTTATTGGAACACCTATCCCCCCAATACTACCTAGCTACAAAGTTCTTTTAGTGTTCCCCAAGTGAGGTTACAAGTGTGTTGAAATTAGGGTAAGTTTTAAAGCTCAGTTCAATTAAGTGTTTGAGTGGGTGCACGTGTGGTATTGTAAACTGAACTTGAAAGAAGTAAATGCTTTATAGAAAATTTTCAAAAAATAAAGGATCTTTTAAAAATAAAAAAGCAAATATTTATGACTTTTTTCAATAAATGGAAATTAAATGCCTTTCAAGGACTATTTGAAAAACAAAGGATCTTTCAAACAGGAAAGCAAATAATATAACTTCTTTTCGAAATAAATGGATTTCGTTTTCAATAATTGCTATGGGCAAAATATTAAAGAAGCAAACTGCAAAAAATTAAATTAAATTAAATCTAGATAAAATGCAAAAATAGATCTTTCTTTCAATTGATGAAAATTTTTAAAAAAACTTCTTTCACATGTGCATTCTAAATAGTAAAATGTTCCTATGGCTGTAAACAATGTTGGAATCTTAGTACTGTAAAATATGAGCCAAAATGTGTGAACTGAAGTGATAAATAACACTAAAATGCAATATTAGATAAATTTTTATGAACAATTTCTTAAATCTAATAGCATATTTGGATTTCTTGATCGAAAACACCCAATTTGAAAAAAAACAATCGTTCCAAACGGAGTTCGAGAGAGGGAGATATGGTCGTTTGAAAATTGAGTTGCGCGGCCAAAAAAATCCATCGCGGGTTTCGGGCCAAAAGTCGCGATGGACCACGCGGGTTTTGGGCTAAAAGTCGCGATGGACCGCGCGGGTCTTGGGCTAAAAGTCGCGATGGACCGCGCGGGTTTCTGTCGCACAGTCGCGATGGGCAGCGCGGGTTTTGACCGTGAAGCCGCGATGTGCAGCGCGGAAACAGGCCGCAAAGCCGCGGTGAACCGCGCGGAAAAAAGCCGAAAAGTCGCGATGGACCGCGTGCCGTAAGCGAAAGCCGTGCGCGGAAGCCGAAAAACGAACCCAAAAATTGATAATTCCGGGTTGTTAATGGCAATAGATGGGGCCAAAAACTAGAGCAGCAATGGATCTACTGTCTAGGATGGCAGATCTATGGATCAAAAGGTTAAAAACTAATAAAAAACTAAGATTAAAAGAAAAACTAGAGATCTATTATTCAAACCCAGCGGAGTCGCCAAAAACTGTTGGCCCGGTTTTGCAACCAGGCTTAGTGCTATGGGCACCTGCTAACTAGTAGCAGTAGTTTCAAATAGAATTAAACAAGAAACTAAACTAAACTAAACTAATCATGGATCTATGCAAATAATATAAACATTTAAAAAACAAGAACAAGAAAATATTAAAGAATGAATTTGTATTGAAAAATGGGGGGCAAGCAAGTGCTTGCGATAATACCTTCAATGGTGAAGGTTGATGTTGAGCAACTCCCAAGATGAGTAGCTCCAAGCTCCAAGAGGTCTCCTTCTCCAAGGTTGCTTCAATGGCTAGAATGCTCAAGGGAGATTTCAGCAGCATAAGGATGAGATAATGGATGGATCTGAAATGAGGAGCCCCTACCACCTTTTTATAGGTTTTGGTGGTGGCGAATACCATTTGTGGTTTTGTGGAAACCAATGGTATTGACCAACATGGTTTAGGTACTTTTCCCTCCTTTTTCCTTTTTTGAATAAAATTAATATTTTAATTCCCTTTTTAATATTTTTGGGAATTTGGACCCTTTTTGAGGGTTTTTTATGCTTTTCAGGAAAAATAATCTTTTTTGATGGAAAAAGGGGGTGTACTAAGGTCTTTTGGTGACCTTTTGTTAGTTTCAGAGGCTCAGATGGTGGAAAAGTGGACAAATGGGTCATGTGAATAAGGGAATGAGCTAGTGAGCACTTTTTAGGTGTTAACAGGAGGTTTATCAAACTCCATGAACCATTGATCTATCCATTGGTCTCTCCATGGTTGGAATGTGCACTAATCCATGCAGAGACACCTCTTTCTCATATTAGGTGATTGGTTGGTTCTTGGGTTAATGAACAATTGGAAGATGGATTGTTTGGTTATATTTAGTTTTTTAACTTCTTCCTTGCTAATTCCAGTTGAGTAAAATTCCCTCATCCTTTCCCTATAGTCATATATATTTGATAATTTCCCTCAGGTAAGGTCAATGGAAGCCACAATAGTGTTAATGGAATTGGGTAATGACTGGAGAGATGGTTCTCTTGTGTTTTGAAGTTCATCAATTAGGTTTCTCAACTCATCTAAAGATTGATTTGATTCATTGTTTGGGTTTTGTGGGGGGTTAGGGTTTTGGTTTAGAATTGGGTCAAGGTTTTCCACCATATTTGTTGAATAATAACTTCAATTAAAGAATAAAAACATTTTAAAACAAAAAGAAATATAAAATTAATGAGAAAAATTGAGATTAATTCAATTGATGACATTGGAAATGGACGTGTGGGTGGATTATCCAACCTAGAATGCGCACACATCATCTCCTAGGGGTTTTGATATCGTTCTTGGGGAGTCTGTGCCGATTCAACAAATACCAATCAATTGACCCCCCTTTTTTCATAAATGGACATGAATCCATGTGTGTTCCTATGCATGCACGCTTAGGAATGTGAGCATGCTTTTGAGTGCACACGTTCCCATGAATGCATGCATGTTCTTGTGATAGCTTGTCTTTAGGATTAAAATGTGGCATTATTGCATGGAGATTCAGAAGGGACCCAAACTTGTTTAAACATGAATGTGTGCATGTTCCCTATAAGTTATAACACAAACACATTGTTGTTTTTTCAATGAGCACACATTCATATTGCATTGAAAGGGGGAAGTAACTTCTTGTTAGCCCCTTAGAAGTATAATGGATAACCTAAATAGATGTCATGCCTTATCAACAATTGATGTGGTTTGCATGCCCTACACCTAGTGGTCAAACAAGATGTGAGTATGGCTGTTGATGAGATTTTTACGCAAACACTTTACACTGAAGTAAATTGTGTGTTAAGGATGCTATGGATATAGTGGTGGCATGAATTTTGTCTCCAAGATAAGGGGGATGGGGATGGGGGGGTAGGAATATTCTTGGGAGCTCACATTCTCTCCTATGGTTTTTGTTGTTGTTCTTGGGGAGTCCAAGACAATTCAACAAATGCAAATCAATCAACTCCCCTTTTTTCTTAAATAGACATGAATCCATGTGTGTTCATGTGAATGCACGCTTAGGAATGTGAGTATGCTTTTGAGTGTGCATGTGATCATGAATGCATGCACATTCTTGTGCTAATTTTCTTCCATATTAAAATGTGGCACTATTGCATGGATATTTAGAAGGGACCCAAACCTGCTTAAACATGAATGTGTGCATGTTCCCTATAACATGCACACATTGTTGTTTTTTCAATGACCGCACATTCATATTGCATTGAAAAGGGGAAGTAAATTCTTGTGAGCCCTCTTATAACTAGAATGGATAGCCTAAATAGATGTCATGCCTGATTAAAAATTGATGTGGCTTGCATGCTATACACCTAGTGGTCAAGCATGATGTGAGTATGGCTCTTGATGAGATTTTTACGCAAACACTCTACACTGAAGTAAATTGTGTGTTAAGGTTGATATGACAATAGTGGTGGCATGAATTTTGTTTCCAAGATAAGGTGGATGGGGATGGGGGGTTAGGCATATTCTTGGGAGCTAGTGTTCCTCTTAATGGATTATGCTTGGCCCTTGCTCAATCCTAATCATAACAAATACCAACCCCCTAGAATTCACCAATGTAAAAATAATTGACATGGAGACCCATGACATAATCAACCCATAATTTATGAAGAAATATAGGGGAACCTCATTGTTATCATATAGAGGTTTATTAAATACCAAAAACCACCAATCCATCTAGTGATATTTCCATGGTTGGAATGTACACCGGTCCATACAAAGATTTAACTTTCTTCGATTAGGGGGTTGGTTGGTTGGTTCTAGGGTCAATAAACAATTGAAAAATCATCTCTATAGTTATATACAATTTTTTTACCTCTTCTTAACTAATGTTTATTGAGTAGTACTCTCTCATTCTAGCCCTATATTTGGATATATCAAATAACCGATCATGGGCATAGCTAATAGAATCAACAATGGTGTGAAGTAGAGTGAACATTGAAATACAAGATGGCTTTATAGTGTTCATAAGGTCATGAATTACATTTTTGGGTTCATTTAAGCATTGATTATTTTTTGTGTGGTCTTGTGGGGGGTTAGGGATTGAATTTGGATTATTTTTTTTCTCCATACTTTTGGAATAAAATATGCATTTAAAAAATAGAAAAGGTTTTCAAAATTGGTGTAAATTTATGTAATTTAACAAATATATAAATGAGATTAAAAAAAATATACATGGAAATGAGAGATACTATAGATAGGTCCAAATCAACAACATTATTCTTGTGGCTGGGAAATGAATAAAATAAAAGTGTTATGGGTTGAGGGAAAATGGAGTCACATTTTATTTTTTATTTTATTTTTATTTTTACTACATAGGAATGGCAATGCATTTTTTATACATGCACATTATTTTCATTTATAAAATCTATGTAAAACCAAATTTCCATGGGCTAATTCGTCATAAGTGTTATAGCCAAAACTGACACTTCTCTGTCTATGATGACATTTACATCTTTTGGTCGCTTGATGACACTTCATGAGATTATTATGAGTCACACAAAAGGACATTTGTGGATGGAAGAGCCATATTTGGGACTTTAGATTGATGGAATTACCTAATTCATGGCCCATTTGATAGATAGGAACCTTAGGAACAATTTTGGAGACCAAAACTTCTCCAGAAAACCCCCAAAAAAGGTTGTTTCTTCACCTACGGGTTTGCAAAAAAAACATAGGTTTCACATGGTAAAGTCACGGGTACTCGTGTGTTTTCCATTACAAAGTCGCGAGAACCTCATAAATACTTAAAAATATATAAATTCACAAAAAATGGTTGGTTTGGGTGGTTTTGGAACCTCCTCTTCCGGTTGTAACTACTTCCTCTTCGACCCTATCTTCTTCAATTACTATATAAGAGAGGGAGAGGGACCATGAAAGTGGATCAAGCCCATTATAGTGTTATGATGGAGGAATTTGGATTCACATCCCCCTCACTTGTTCCCTAGTCGCTTGTAAACCCTAGCACATCGGATTACAGGTTGGGATCCTTGGAGAAGAGTAGCAGGAGACCTTGGATCTTGGTTTCATGAAGTGCCATGATTGAAGGAAGGTAATTTGATGTACTTTCTTAATTCATTAATAAAGATCAGAAATTATTCCTTTCAAAAATATGATTTGTTCATGTATGTTTCAGATCTGATTACAATTTGATGTTTTATTCTCTTATAAATATCAATCTTTTATTTGTAGTCAAATTGGTCAGTGAGGAAGGTTTTGTTGAATGTTTTTGCAGGTTGTTGCACTGGAGAGCAAGAAGAGAGGCTTAGATCAACGTTCTAAATAAAGTACATATCCTCCTAACCCTAATCTCTTTGCTTAATAATTGTACTTGAAGAACCTTGTATGTCTATCTTTTACCCCAGTACGTTGGTAGTTTCACCCCAGCTATAGGAACACGTTCCCCAACAACAATAAGTTTTAGCCAGTTTGAAGGCATATAAATAGGAAAGTGCATGCATTCTTAAAACTTGACAATGGATGCATGTTCTTGTTGGAGAAAAATGGAAGAAACATCATGTAACCACCCATAATTATTTATTTTGATGGAGAAAGCTCTTAGTCTTTTAAATCCCAAGAGGAAATATACATTATTCCTCTTTTTTCCCTCTTCACCACTATCACACTCAAAAATTTTAAGGTACAAACAAGGAAATTAAGAAATATTGGATAAATTCAACCTCTACATTTTCAATAATTTAATCTTTGGTTTTTTATCCCAAAAATTCCATAACAAATCATACTTTTTTTTTCACACCAAAAAAAAGTAACTTGTTATTAACAAATAATAAAAGTTACATCATCATGTCATCATGCTTATGGAGGATAACAAGCCAAAAAACCACAATACAACTAGCCTCTCCAAAATCAAAACACCAAAAGATAAGCTGGCCGATAAAAAGACAAATTGCAACAAGTAGAAGTATCATCTAAAGGAAAAAAGCAGTGCTCCCAACCAGTGTCCCCAAAATTTTGGCATTTCTATCATACATAAGCCGAAAACCAAACACCAAACCAAGAACACTGAAACTGAACCAGAGTCTACAAAAACCCCATCTTTGGTGTCCTCGAAAAACAAGAGACCATCCATGTAACTAACAACTTTTTTGGAGAGGTCGTCTGCCTCAGTATTAAACTCCTAATAGACATGCCCAAAAGAAATATGAGAAAAACTATGTATCATCCTCCTAATTCTATCAATCCAATACTCCAAACTAAGTGATTGAAGTTATGAAAGACCATTTTCCCAGTCGATGACAACTTTGGAGTCGCTAAGCACTTGAATGAAAAAATGCCCCTTCTATGGGAAAACCAAAGCAGTCCCCAAAGAGCCAATAATTATGCCTAAGTGTTATAACCATGACCATCACCCATCCATAATATGAAAACATGTTCCCTCTTAATACATAACACCATGCCAACGCCAAACAAGCCCTCCTTTTTAGCCCCTTCAAAATAGCCAATGGAGATGTGTTCATCCAAAATGGGAATAACATGAAATTTAGGCACTTCCACTTTCTGATCCTTGCAATATTGAGAAAAAGATGGAATAATTCTATAACACGTATGGCTCACATAAGGCTTAATGTCAAGAAAAATACACATGTTCTTAGTTTTCCAAATCTCCCATATTGCAAATAAGGGATTTTCCTTAAAATTTACTTTCCTTCTGAACCAATTGGAAAGAGAATCCTAGAAGCTGGTCACACCCCAAAATTCCAGTCAATACAAGACTCTACATAGTTCATTCCATATTCATTTAAAAAATAATAGTCACAAAAGATGTGAGAGACCATTTCCCCATCAACACCGCATAAACAACATAAACCAGGTCCACTAAAACCTCGCTTACAAAGCTTATCCAATGTAAGGATTTTGTTATGAATACTCAACCAAATGAAACATTGTATCTTTAAGGGAACTCTCCATCTCCAAAGTTGTCTAGATCACCACTTTTGAAAGCATACAACCTCATCAACCAATAATGCATCACAATCTTTCTTTGTTGTAACAACACCATTAAACATGTTCTCCCATACCAATTTGTCTTTGCAATCAACAATAAATATACCAACACGATACAATAAAGACACAAATCTATTCCATTCTTCAAAAACTGAGCAGATAAATTCAAGTGCTTAGCCGACAACCAACAACCCCCCATAGAGTCAATATTCCATTTGATATGAGAAAAAACCATGATATTTTTTTGATGAAGTTATGAGATTAAACCTTCTAATATACTGAAATACTCATTAGATCCAATAATTGGATCAATTCCAATGTACACCTGAGTCCCGCGAGCGATTTTCCAACATAAAGAATTGCTTATAATAGGAAAAGATCTCATAAAACCTCTCCAAATGATAGAAGCATTGAAATACTTCTTCATCAGATCACGTACCCAAACAATCGGCGAGGAGACCTTAATGTACTTATAGTTGACATTTTTCCCCACAAACCCCGATCGAATAGACATCGCCAAATTTTTTTTGCACATAGAGCAATATTAAACCATTCCAAAAATTTTATCCCCTAACCACCAAAATTTTTGGGCTTGGAGATGCTCTCCCAGGATGTCAGATGAAATTTGAATGTATCCATCCTACCTGCCCAAACGAATTGAAATATTCTTCTTCTAATGGTAATAATAATCGCAACAGGTATTATTGTGAGAGAGAATCAATACACATGAATGCTTTGAATCACAGTGATAGCAAGTGTGAGTCTCCCACTAGCAAATAGTCATCTGAAGGACCAATTACTAATACGTTTCTCCACTTTCTGGATCATCCACCCCTAGTCTTCGTTAAAATAACAATTGGGCTTTAAGAAGTACCCAAGGTATTTAAAACCAAATTCCAAATTTGTCATTTGATAACGAAGAAGATTGGCAATGTGAGCACAAATATTAGGATCTTCACAATGATACAGAAATATGGATTTTTGAGGGCTAACAACCATCCCTGAATATGCACAGAAAGAGGTTATAATGTCACAATAATGTAAATCCATTCATCAAAAATACCTCATCCAAAAATTAAGACATTATCCATGAACAATAAATGTGTGATAAAGAGAGAATATGAGATATTTATACCTTTGATCTTGTTATCCCACCTATCATAAGCACTGAGTCTACTAGGGAATTATATGACCAACATAAACAACAAAGGGGAAAATGTACACCCCTATTTGAGTCCTCTACTACATCCAAAGTAGGAGGTGGGAGATCCATTGACCAATACAACAAACATAGTTGAAGTGATACATGCCAAGATCCAATTTGTGACCTCAACAGGGAGGCCAATTTGAATGAGAACAAATATTAATAAGGACGAATCAACTCGATCATACTCCTTTATTAGGTCCATTTTGAGAATGAAATCTTGAATGTTTTTAACCTTGATTGAATGCATGCATTCCTGAGCAATCCCAAATGCATCAAATATCTATCAATTGTGCAAGAAGCCAAGCTACTGATATGAAATTTTCCTGGCCAAGTAAGGCTTAATTCTGTTTGATAAAATATTAGTAAAGAATTTGTATATGAGATTGCAAACAGATATAGGCGGAAATTCATTGAATGAATCAGGCCTATCTCACTTAGGAATAAGGGAAATATAAGTAACATTCATACAATTAGAAACATATCCCAATGTTGTAGATTCATCAATCGCTTCGATTAGTTCCTAACCAACCAAATCAAAGAAATGTAGAAAGAATTCAACAGTCCACTTGTCAGGTCCAGGGCTCTTTTCCTTGGAAAATTTTGACAGCAATGCCTTCACTTCTTCTTTGGTAACTACAGATCCAATAGACAGTCCTTTTTCCTAGCTAAAGAATCAAGCATAATTTTTCAGAACATTAAGTTCAAATTCCATATTAGAATGATTATCTTGAGTGTATATCTCCTTGAAGCGATGAATAACGGCCTCCTTTAAAGAAATCTGCTTCACCAAAGTTTCTCCATTGGAATATTTCAAATCCCAAATAACATTATGTAACCTTCTTTGATTGGAAAAATGCTGAAAAAATTTAGTGTTTTTATCACTTGCTTTAAGCCACACTGCTCGACTTTTTAACCTCCATGTTTCTTCCTCTTGTTTCATGATCCTAGCCTTCTGATTTTCTAGCTCGATTAACCTATCTTTTCTTGGTGCCGAAAACATATTATCATCCATAAGACCTGTTAATTCTTCAGTCTCCAATTCTATCTGCACCTGATCTTTATTGTTTTCTTATTGTTTAGTTCTCTCCCATTTAACCACTTCGTCTTTTAGTAGAGATAACTTCTTACCAAACTAAGCATTGGAGTTAAATGAATAGACTGGGAGTAAGAATTCCACTTATCTGAGATTAAAGAACATAAAGTATAATCTTCCAACCAGCACTGGTTGAATTTGAAAGGATAATGAGAATAAATTTTGATCAAAATCCAGTTGTAAAATAATTTCTTTGTGGTCTGAAACACCAGAAGGTAACACCCAAGTTCTGAAACGACCCAAATCATCGCACAATGCCTCTGACATCAAGTACAAGGAGATTATCTTGCCAATACCAGTAGATCCAGTGCAACCATTAGACTATCTAGGAAAAAAAGTGTTGGGAACAACATGAACTATTTTGACCAATACTTTGGCACAACACTTTCCCATATCCTGTATGCATACAGTAGCTATCTAGATGCCTTTCATCTGTACCAGAACATACTATCGAGAGTGTGCACATCTCTCAGCATGTCAGCAAAGAGGTTTCATTAAGCAACAATGGAATGTTTGTCCAACTTACCAATCATATGCATATTAGTAGTATACTGTTCAATGCTTTATGAATGTTTACACTCAGCATGATATATTCTAGGAATACAAATATGCATACAAGCAATATCATTTACTATTTCTAATAACAACTCAAATACTTATCTTTTATGTTTGTGTGGCTGCCTCCCGCTTGATCTTCTGTATGTCTCCTGAACTTCTATTCATTCTGTACCACTGTGCATGCTCAATTGTACACTAGTGTCATCCTCATGATCTCATACACAAACATACATTCATTAGTATATTATCAATATTATCAAAACATTCTAATTCTAAATAATCTTGAATATGTACAGTCAGGATCATTAGTATTCAGGGTTTCAAGGAAGTCTTCTTTTACTCATGCATATTCTTGTTTGATCTAGTTAGTTAAATCATCAACCAAGATAAGAGATATAATATGCATAAACTCTTGATTACTAACCAATCATACCAAGTATACTTACATAAGGGATCCTAACACAAGGTAAGATTCTAACATGACATAGGAAAACATACCTGGATTAGTATGCCTGCATAGTTATGTACAACATACCTAAACAATCTCTTCAATGATTTAGAGATCCTTAGCTAGAACCTGCATGTCTCATATGTTAACCATAATATAACAAAGTCATAAATACCTCGTGAGTCTTTGTCTTCATGTTATCATGGTCATGGAACTTGAATTGTCTTTTGTGATGTACCTGTATCTTGTTAGCAGACAACATCAACCTCACACAACACCATAATGCATTAGTACAATCATATATCCCTAATCAATGAATGTATTCATGCATTCATATTGTTACTAGGGTGATAAGACAATTCTAACATTAATCAAGATTGTACTAATAAATAATATGAAGACAAACACATCATGAACTTAATCAAGAATCAGATTTCAAGACATACCTGAACCTCCTTAAGTCATACCTGTCGAGACTTCTTGTAGTCTTCTTATGTAAGGCCTTAGCCTCAACTCCCCCTGAAACTTGATCTGGAGCTTGATTAGGCTTTGCTAGAGAAACCCTAAAAATTCAATCTTTGACTTTCACACTTCCGAATGAATGGAAGGATGTGTCTTGCTGAGCTGATCAAACTAGCATACTTCAATTCCAAAATTTGACCCCTCAAAATTGCCTTTTAAACTTCTGGATCTTCTGGACAGGATCCTGAACTAGGGTTTGATAAAGCCTGGTCTTCTACCCAACCAAAAAATTCGATCTTGGTCTCTAAATTTCGATTTTCCTGAGTAGCATTCAGCTGTGGATTCCGATTCCAAAAATTCTAACTTTCTCCAAAACCCTAAATTCCGGAAGCCATGAATAAAGGTGCTCCAAAAATAATTATGTTTTGACAGAAATATGTACCTGATTGTTTCTGCTATAACTCCGAAATTTTCGATCCACAGGGTCTGAAAACTTTTTCTGCAGTAGCCTAACCTGTCATCTTTCCATCCTGACAGGTTTGACCTCAATTCGATTTTCTGAGAGAGAGTTATTCCAAATGTCGCAACGTGACCTGTTTTGGGATAATACAGGGGAGCGAAATTGTACGGCGTTCCACGTGTCACTGTTTGAACTTCGGACTCTGAAAAATTTTCTTGAGATAGCTCGCCCTGTTATATTTCCATCCTGATAGGTCTGACCTCAATTGGACTCTCTGAGAGAGATTTATGCCAAGTGTCGCAACGTGACCTGTTTATGGGATAAAACAGGAGATCGAACTTGTACAGCATGCCACGTGTCACTGGTTAAGCTTCGGCCTCTGAACAAGTTTCTTGAGATAGTAAAGTCTGTTTACTACCTGTCACTTTTTACGAAATTTCATTTGGAGCTTCCTAGCCCAAGTTATGACCTTTTTTCCTAGGTCACCTGATTTTGACTGAGATCTGGAAGAGGCAAAAACTTTAACTTGTACTGATCATAACATACAAATTACAAAGAATCTGAGGGTGCCCTTTGGACACAAGATACCTGGAGATGTTATCTACGACATGTAAAGGTTTCAGATCCTGAACCTTCGCCAAAATGGATTTATAGCGAAAGTTCCACGATGACTGGTTTTTTGCTATATAAAACCCTAACCTTCAAATTGTCGTAAGTAAAGCAAGTGTCGTAAGTGCCATACCTTGCCTTCCTTCAGTTTAGCTCTGATATCATGTTAAAATTTAATATGCTAAGACAGAAAATAGCATCATTACATTCCATTTCACAATAATATCATATACAGGATCACTGAAGAAACAACAAGCAAAGCATAAACACAAGAGACACAAATTTATCCTGGGAAACCCTCATGGGGTAGAAAACCCAATAAAGCTTCCTCAATATAGATGACCAGCAATATACAAAGATGCAAACCAAAGACATGATCTCCTCCTCCACCATAGCAGACCTCTCCTCCACAAGTGCGCCTTTCTCAAGTGAGTGAGTGTGTCAAATGAGGAACATACCTCCTCTATTTATACACTACACTGACATGTATTTTACACAAGTACATGTAGGCTCGTATTTAACCATTAGGTTAAATACCCTATTATAACTGATTGGGCCGACCCCCACATGGTGGGTCTAATAACCCTATTTACCACAACCAATTCGTAGCAATAAACATCTCTGGATTCATAGTATAATCACATCGGAGGTATGGAACATCTCCGGAATAAATAATATACAAATATAATATTCTTAGAAGTTACAATATTCAACAATATCAATGATTTTATTCATTTTGGGGATTCCAACTAGCATATCATCAACATACAATAGCAAGATAATAAAAATTCCATCATCTACCCTCTTGTAATATGGACAATGGTCAACTTGACTTCTACTGAAACTTTGGCTCTTCATGAATGCGTCAAATTTTCTATACCAATTTCTTGGTGCTTGTTTCAATCCATATAGTGATTTCTTGAGTCTAGAAATCAAATTCTCTTTTCCTCTTTATTTGTATCCCTCAAACTAATCCATATAAATTTCTTCCTCGAAATCACCATGCAGGAAATAAGTCTTTACATCCAGTTGCTCCAACTCTAAATTCTATTTACTACAAGTGCATGTAAAACTATTACAGTAGTTAGCTTCAGAATTAGAGAAAATATTTCATTAAAATATATACTTGACTTCTACACATAACCTTGTCCCACCAAGTGAGATTTATAACATTTCAAAAACCCATCATTGTTCTTCTTTACTTTATACACCCACTTGTTTCCAACAACCTTTCTTCGTGGTGGTAGATCCACAAGTTCCCACGTTTCATTATTTTGTTGGTATTTCATTTCTTCGTCCATGGATTTCCTCCATTTATCTGCAATCTCATATTCTATAGCTTCCTGAAATGAACTAGGTTAACCATCAGTAGCTAACAAAGAAAAAGAAGACTGAAAATTAGGAGAATTTATTTCTAGGTGTCTCTTGGGACATGTACATATTTTAATGTGTGGTTGTTGATTTTGTTGTCGATCATGTTGATCAAAATATTCATTTTCATCTTCACTCGTTTCTATTTCAATAGGTAAAATATTAGGTGGTTACTCTATCTCCTTTCTTTGCATGGATTTTGCATTAAAAGCAACATCTTGACTAATAATTACCTTGTGGTCAGTAGGATCCCACAGACTATACCCCTTTAGTGTATGATCATAACCAAGAAAAATACCTTTCCTCAACTTTGGGTCAAGCTTCTACCTCTTTTCTTTAGGCACATGGGAAAACACATCACAACTAAAGATACACAAATGAGAATAATCAACTATATTATCACACCGAACATCCTCTAGAATGTCTCCATTAAATGCAATAGCAGGTGATCTGTTTATAATATATGAATTTGTATTAACAACCTCTACCCAAAATCCATTATCCAACCTAGTTGTGTTGAGAATGCTTCTTGCACATTCAATGATTATGAGATTCATTCTCCCAGACACACTATTTTGGTGTGGAGTATATGGAGTGGTCTTTGGGTTCTTAATTCCTTCATGCATATAATATTTTTCAAATTCCTTGGAGCAATAATCTCCCCTATTATCCAATCTAAGATATAAAATAGAATTTCCAAAACTTTTATCTAATCGTGCCTTGAAATCAAAATTTTCAGACTTTTAACTTATTTTTCAGAAAATACACCCACACTCTTCTAGAACAATCATCTATGAAAGTTAGAAAATATCTAGATAGAGTTGGGATTGATCCAAATATATCAGAATGACTAAGTTACAAAAGACCTGAACTCTTACCAAATCTTGTAATAAATTGAACTCTTTTTTTTTACCAAAAATACATTGCTCACACAAGTCTCAATTTTAAGACTTATTCCCAAAAATCATAACATAGTCATGCAAAATTTTCAGACCTTTTTCACTCATATGTCCAAGCATTTGATGTCGTAGCATAATTGCATTGAAAACATTCCTTGAATCTATTAATACTGCATGATTTGTCATTGCATCACTCCAAATACGATACAAGATCTCGTAAGCTTTGCTTTTGCTACTAGTAGAGCATCCTTTGGTAATATTGCAATGATTATCACTAAAGGTAGTAGAATACCTCGATTCATCCTATTGAACTTAGTATTTTCACTGATGTCAAATAAGAAGTATGAAGTATAGAAGCCAATTTGAAGAAGTAGATAATAAATAGTTGTCAAGGGGAGTACGTACACAAGTCTTAACAAGATTGATGTGAAATAAGAAGCATGAAGTATATAAGCTAGTTGTCAAAGGGAATACGTGCGCAAGTCCCACCAAGTCATGGAAATCCATTCGCGCAAGTAAACGACATGTGCTTTTCACAAAAATACCATGTAGTAAGTAAATATATCAAAATGCGCAAATTACACGTCGACAAAAGAATAATAAATGTGGTTGAATGTTTTGGTAAACTTCACCATAAAGACATAAAGAAGGGGTGTCGCCAACATAAAGAAACCCCTACTTGTGGAAAAATAAATCGAGTCAAGGAAATGAGTATTGATGCTAGAATGATTAGAAATAAACAAAAGATTGATGTGTTTTGAGTGTGGAGTGGATTGAAGCACTTGGGGGGGATGAAGTGGAATCAACAACTTGTTGATCGATGGAGTGCAACAATACATAATTGAGTCATATATGAATTCATAGTCGCGGGAAAAGCAGAGTTGAGTAGGAAGAATAAAAGGAAAGCAGAGAACTTGGTTGGACACGCAAATCCAATAGAGTACATGGTTAGGTACTCAATATAGCAAAGTATAAGGACAAACTATGCAGAACATAAAAGAGCATAATATGTGAAGTGTGCACAGAAGAATAGAGTGCTAAGAATTTTGTGCAAGAACATAGTGTACAGATCAGGAAGCGCAGAATAAAGTGCAATAGTGGAATATAGTTACATTCTTATCTTTTCAAGGGAGGCATGAAGGGGCAAGGACAAGAGGCTGAGGTCTCCTACGGGTTGGTGCCTACATATATGAGTTGGTGCTTAGGAGAATTAGTGTTCTCATATATTATACAGGTTGGTTCCTCACTGTGTAGGTTGGTGCTTTCAAATTATGAGTTGGTGCTCATAAGAGGATTAGTGTCCTCATAGGTTGGTTCCTGCAAATAGTAAGTTGGTGCTTGCACAATGGATTGGTGTCCCTGTTAGATGGGTGTCTTCAAATTCTGTGAGTAGGTGATCACCATGAAATTCTAAATCACAGCAGATCTAAGTGCTGAGTATACCTCACAGAGAATGAATGAGCAAAAAAGATGAATTACAGTGAAAACTGCAGTAAAAATGAGCAGACAATTAATCATGCATCATAGCTCAGATATCAGCAGAATAATGTCACATGATCCAATAATTAGTATAATGAAAAATGATGTTACAATGGAAACAATTCGAATCACACAGGATAATTTGAACCTCAGTTGGTATAGCATAGGAATTGTCACCATTGGAGTGCTCTAGAAGACTCAAACTCAACCAAAATGATCCTAAACTTAGTTAACTGAAGACACAATCAGCTAATTGACCAATGAGGGCGCATTACTGAGTTTTCCATGAAAAATAGTCACAAAAGGGCGCATGAGGCCACAATCAGTGGCATTCAAAGCTCTAACCCCCAACAAGAGTTAGCTAACTAAGGTGGACTGAAGTGGAACACTGAGTAGGTTCCTATAAAATAGTGAATTGACTAAAGTGGTCCTAAAATGATGCATGTAGGGCTCAGAAGGTGGTATATGGATTCTAGATGACATCTGCACACCACTAGGGGGGAAATGACATCGTCAACTACTAGGAAAATGAAATAATGCTAGATAGGACAAGGATGGAGTGTTAAAATATCCTAACACCCCCCCCCTTAATCCATACTTTTGCATCTTGGGCCTTGGTTTCTAAGACCAAAGGTCACCCATACATTCAAATAAATGATAACAAATAAAGAATTTTCCATGAACCAAGGAAATGGGGAAAAACCTCATGGGAAAAATACCCCCCCTAAAAAAGAACAGCAATAGGGAACTCAAAGAGCCTTCATACTAAGCCGAGAAAGAAAAACCTTTCCTAAGTGAAATCCTTTGCAAAAATATTGGCAATCTTCTCCTATGTAGGATAGCAATGCAGGTGCTAGATTTGGATCTCGATCTGGATATGCCCCTCTAATGTACCTCCCACTGTGTAGAAGTTGTATCTTGCAAAACAAGTCTTTCAGGAACCCTTCTTGCTACTGGAGCGAATGGCTCATTGTGTTCCAAATCACGAACCTTTGAGTACCCTTTGTCAGAAAACCGATATTGTTTCTTGGTTGTAGATCCCCCATGGAATGTCTCTTCAGGGGATTGTGGATCAAACCCCGCCATCATGTAGCACCTATATGAGAGAAGTGGATCTGCATGACATAGTGCAAGGTTTGCATGATGCTAAGATTTGGCGGTTCTGTGGTCAGATGGATCCCCAACTATGTTCCCAGCAGCTATAAGGACTTTGTGAGCTCATATTGGCCTTGGCCATGGATTGGTAGCATGTGTTGGATCTGGATCTGAATATCCTTGAACTTTATTCTCAACATCAAGATCTTGATCCTCATCTTCATTAGAAGAGATATCACTATGATCTTCATCAGATGCCAATAGGGTAGGTAGGGAGTATGGAAAAAATGAAAGAATTCTTATGCCTTGGAGGCATGGTTTGCAAACCCTTTTTCTATAATATCCCCAATAGAGATATCTGCAATCTCAATTGTGTTAGGACCAAAGACCACATTCTTTGGTGAACCTATGTGAGTCATCTGATATACAAACAACAAATTTGCTAACAAAGAAGGCACAAATAGAACATTTTTGAACTTTCCATACTCCATATGTACTGTGCCCTTCCCTTCAACAGAGATCTAATAGTTGTCTCCCATGTGAATAATCAGACCATCTTTGAGATCTATAAAGAAAAATGATTCTCTGGAGGAAACCATGTGGTTGGAGGCTCCTAAATCTATGAGGAGGGCTTTTGATTTTGAAAATACAACCTTCAATGCATGGAATCTATCATGACCATCAGACTCACTTCCAGAATCAATATCTCTCACACCTTCTAGGAGGAAAATATTGTGTTGTTCAAGAAGCTTGGTCATCTGATTTATCTTCTTCTACATGCAAGATCTCTCTGGGTGGTTTCATTTCTTGCAATAGGAACAATTAGATTTCTCAAATCCATTTTGTTTGTCCTTCTTGGATCTGGAAGATCCTTCTGATGGAATTGACTTGGCATTCTGCTTGGGTTCATATTGCCTCTTCTCCTTGCCCTTGTTCTTCCCCTTTCCATTCGCACTTTTTCCTTCTCCAGCCACAAGATCCTGATTTTTGGAGGCTTGCAAAGCGCCCATCTGAATCAGTTTGTCTTGTTCTTGGATGAGAGATTCAGTGAAAAAATCTAAGGATGGCATCTTCCAACCAGGAATTGACATTCGCACTGAATGGAAGGTAGAGACAAAGATGGAGAACTCGGGACCTAGCTTGCTCAGAATGGATAGCACCAACTGCTCATCCTTCTTCTCAATTCCACACTGCTTGCATTACATGACCAGAGATTTGAATTTGGAAAATAATTGGATGGTCTTGAAACTGCTCGGTTGAAGAGAAATCAACTCATTCTCCAAAATATGGCCCCTTAGCTCATCTTGTTTGCCAAAGAGTGTCTCCAACTTCAACCATACCTCTCTTGGAGTCTTTAATCCTTCGAGGTGGAAGAGTAGATCTCTGGAAATATGAATACACATGAAGTTGAATGCTTCATCCAATCTATTCAGATACTTGGCCTTCTCAACAACTGTTTGAGGTTTGATATCCTTTCCCATAGTTACCCTGTACAGTGACTTGTTGCGCAAGACCATCTGCATATCATCCCTCCAATCAAGGTAATTGAAGGGTGTCAGGATCCTGGGAGAGAGAGGAGAGTTCAAATTTTCTATGAGAACTGCTGGAGTGAATACAAGGTGAAACTACTGCACTCAAAAAAATTTGAATAACCTGCAAAAAACTCTCAATTTTGGAGATAGACTACTACTGAGCAATGCTTTAGGACAATGGGCACATTTTTTCCAGATCCTTCACACCTAACTAGACCTCAAAGGATTTCTTCAATGAATTCAATGCAATGGCACCAGGATTTGTTGTGGAAATCCAAAGGCTTTTGGTGCACTACTGAAAGCAACTTCTCAACCTATGCTCAAACGACTCTGATACCATGTGAAATTCTAAATCACAGTAGATCTAAGAGCTGGGTATACCTCACAGAGAAAGAATGAGCATAAAAGATCAATTAGAGTGAAAATTGCAGTAAAAATGAGGAGACAATTAATCATGCATCAGAACTCAGATAGGAGCAGAATAAGGTCACATGATCCAATAATCAGTATAATGAACAATGATGTTACAATGGAGAGAATTCAAATCACACAGGATAATTCGAATGTCAGTTGGTCTATCATAGGAATTATCACCACTGGAGTGCTCCGGAAGACTCAAAATCAACCAAAATGATCCTAAACTCAATTAACTAAAGACACAATAAGTTAAATAGCCAAAGAGGGTGCACAAGGCCACAATCAGTGGCATTCGGAGCTATAACCCCCCACAAGAGTCAGTTAACTCAAGTGGATTGAACTGGAACACTGAGTAGGTTCGTATAAAATAGGGAACTGACTAAAGTGGTCCTAAAATGATGCAAGTAGGATTAGCAGGTGGTAGATGGATCCTGGATGAAATCTGCACACCAATAGGGGGAAAATGACATCATCAACTACTAGGAAAATGAAATAATTCTAGGTAGTACAAGGATGGAGTATTAAAATATCCTAACACTCACACCATTATTGGAGATTGGTGTCACCCATCAATATATGTAATCAAATATTTTATTTATATAAATTTTATTTACAAATACCTCGTGCATAGTTCTTCTATGTTCTTAATTCCTTTGTCAATGGTGTATGATATATAAGGAGAAAAATTGTATAAATTGTTAAGATTGTGCTTGATATTGATTTACCCCCCCCCCTCGTAGTATCAATTTGGGTTCAACAATTGGAATCAGAGCAGGTTCCTTTAGATATAGTCTAACAACTGGAAGGCATATTATTCCACAGATATGGCCTGTGAGAAATTTGGTTTTAGAAGGAATAAAGCCCGTTTATTCAATGGAACAAACTATTTACTTTGGAGTATAAGAATGGAAGTTTTTTTACAGTCACTTGGAATTGATATTTGGAAGGTAGTATAAAATGACTATAAAGTTCCAAATACTCCATCAACGAAGGAAGTTGAAATAAAGTTACAAAAGGACAATGCAGAGGCAACGAATGCAATTTTTAGTGGCTTGTCATATTCTGAGAAAGTAAAGTGGAATAGTGTAAGTCATCCAAAGAGCTCTAGAACAAGCTAAAAAATATTCACACAAAGGGATCTCTCATTGTGATCACATATCAAGATAATGAAGATGATGAAAATAAAGAGAAACCAAAAGAGGAAGTAGCCTCTAAGGAAACAAATAACAATCAAGAAAGGCTAGAGAAACGATCGAGTAATCTCAAAGAAGCCTACTTTGATTTAGATACAACATATCTCTTTGAAAAATAAAATAAAGTTCCTCAAGGATTAGATGAAAAGGATGACACAATTGATATTGAAAAACAACTAATTTGTGCCCGAGATGAAGTTAAGAAGATCAAAGAAAAGAATGCATTGCTAGAATATCTACTAGAAAGGGAAAGGTGTGAACACCATGAAGAAATTCAAAAGATTATTGTTGGTCAAAAAATTCAAGTGGAAGAAGCAAGAAAAGAAAAGGAATGAGTAACTATGAATCTAGAAGAAAATCAACAAAGCAATTTGAGTCATCTACAAGTAAAGGATGCATAGATTAATTCCTTGAAAGAAGAAATAGCAAAACTTGGAAAGATAACCAATCTCTTAAGAATAAAAACCAATACTTTGTTGCAATGAAAGGATCCAAAGACAAAGTCACAATTGATTCACACCACGTGAATCCAAAAAGTGACATGGATAGTTCTGACACAAATAAATAACAAGACATGACAAATACTAAAGAAAATTTCAATTCATCAATATTGGATAAAAAACTAAGCAGCCAAAGGTCACCTAATGAAAAATCAGGTATTGGCTATGAAGATATAGTTGAAAAGGCAAGGGATAAATGCACTCTAATCCCATATCAAGAAGAGATAAGTCATAAGGGACTTCAAAAGCAAGCATGGCATGGTAAGTCAACCTAGAAGGAATGCAATCAAAGTAGGTTCAATCCAGGTATGGAAATTTCTTCAGTGGTTATTGTTTTTCTTGCTATAAATATTGACATAAAGCATTGGAATGTGAAATTTATGGTAGAAGGAGGTCCAATAATACAGTGAAATGATTAAGGTGCAACTATTATGGACATACAACAAAGTATTGTCATTCCATAAGGTGTTATGTCTGTGATGGCTTTGGACACAAAGCTCAGAATTGTCAAAGATCAAAAGGACAGTCGGGAAGAAATACTCCATATATTGCAGTAAACGAAATGAGTACTGAAAAGAAGTGACATTGTGCTGTTTCAACAAATGCATACACACTTTCAAAAATGGGTGAGGAAAATTCCACAGTCACATAATGATGAAGTCAGTAACAATAGTTCTCAAGCAACAAGAAATTGATGCTTATCTTGCTAATTTCCATAATTATGTGTGAAGATCCTTGAGTTCAAAATATTACTTAAGAATCATGACTTCAAGGACAAATATATGCAGAACATGATGACAAAGAAAGTTGGAACCAAAAAGCATTTGTAAATTGCCATACAATAATACATCTACATTCACTAAACAATCAGAATTTGTATTATATTTAAAGGAGTTGTTGTCGTAAGATCAAAAGGTATACATATTCAAATTTGGACATAATTGGCAAGTTTGTCAGTTTTTAAAGAAGTCATTGTTGCAAAGGTCAAAATTCATATACAAGGGTCTCTATTGCAAGAGATGAACATCGACAAAATTACATATATAAAAGCTTTGGCAAGTCTATCGGCATCACTGATTTACAAAATTTGCTAAAAGATGTAGAACAAGTAAAAAATTATAGACTAGATTTGTGGGAAGATGTTTGACTGATGAAATTCAAGCTATTGCCCAGAATTATGCAACGATAGACACAATTTGGTAAATGGCAGAGATTGTTTCTCGAAACCCAAATTGTGGCATGAATTGGCGCTCAAACAATATAATCAATTTAAGCCTGCTTGTAGCTAAATGCGTAAGAGGGTGAATAGGATATCCTAAGAACTCACTTGAGCACTAGATACCATGGAAATGTTTAAAGAAACTATTTAAAAAGGACTAAAGTTATGGCCAATATTTCCTAGTTCAAGTTTGATTTAACCTTAAGAACCGTAAATGTTAATTGATTGGTTGTAAAAATTGGATAGATAGTTTGATATGGAAAGCATAGATGACGAGGATTCAAAAAGACTAAAGTTTTCACTATCAAGGAAGAGGTTGTTTGCTTCTTTTATATGGTGCCATAACCTTGTATTTAGGTAAAGACAAGAAAATAATGTAAAAGATGTTTAAAAGTTAAGTTTTTAATCTATGTGGAATGTGATTCAAATAATTTTAGAATTTGTGGTAAAGGGAATTGCATAGGGTGAAATATATAACATTTTGTATGAAGTTGTTAAGTATTTTATTAGCAAAATTAATTACCACAACACTATACAATTGGAGGAAAACAATACCCTTATATTTATCGATGAAAGCAATGTTCACTTCCCTCTTTGAGATGGAAACCTATTTCATAAAGCATATCATTACATTGCTTCTACTCCTTTCTATAGTTTCTATGCTTCTAGAAACTTTTTAGTAAGTGGAATCCTCTAATAAGCTTTGTTACAATGGTTTCTATCTAACCTCCTAGGTGTTAGAACATATTTTCTATCTCCTTAGCATATAGGTACTCCAGAGCTTGGTCTCATGAGTCTAATAGTTCAATTTTGACTAATTTTGACCAAGTGATCCATTGGAGTACTTCATCCCTAGATTTAAGAAGAAATTTTTTTATTTTGAAGGAATGGATTAGATTGCTAATTTTAGGAAATTAAGCTTCCCCTTATCATCATGGGTTAGTTATGAGCTAGTTAACTCATTCTTGAGAGATTGCATGGCTAACTAGGGCATCTGAGCTCTAAGTTTAGACAAACTAGGTGTTTTTGCATTAGTGTACAAATCCAATGGCCTCCTTTAGGAATTCAATTTGCTTTATGTACCAACATTATTCATTCTTTGAATTATTGAATGAGTATTCATGTTATTCTTAAAGATTTTTTTCTCTTCACTCTCTCCTTTATTTATCCATTGCACAATTTATAAGTGTATTCTTATTCATTAGATTTCTAGATCTATCTGATCTCTTATAGGTGATCATCATATTTTACATGTTATCAAAGCCAGTTGGAATCTGGGAGGAGCATACTTTTATTTTGCAGGAAGAAGACACATCAATAGCAGGCATGGTAGATAAGATGGATTAGCCCCAACAAGTTATTCTTACTTCATTAAATTACCATGAGTGGAATTATGAGGCCATTATTCTCTTGAGTAGTAAGGGTCTTTATAGGATTACTATGGGATAGGAAGTTGAACCGAATTCGATAGTGGAGAAAGAAAAGTGGTTTAATAGGATGTGTGAGGCCTTTGGGTTATGCCTTTCAATTTCTCCGGATCTTTGGTTCCATATTGAATCTGCTTCAAAATTGAATGAAGTATTGACCATCTTAGAGGGATTTTTCAGAAAGAAAGAAACGTTGTGGGGACATCAATTAGAGAATGAGCCCACTGCTTTGAGCCCATGTCATGTTGACACTATTAAATATTTTTTCACTAAATTTAAATCCTTGTTATTTCATCTCAAGTGGTTTGGTATTGAGAAGAAAAAGGAGCACCTTATACTCTCTATTCTCTCAAAACCGAGTCCACAATAATCAATGTTTGTATCTTCCTTCCATGTTACAAAACTAGCTATCGGAACCAAATGTAAGATGCCAAATTTGGAGGATTTTGTTGTCACACTCACTCAATAATATGATAAGGTAGTTCATTTGGGTTCCCTCAAGTCCTCAAAATATCATGCCTTTGTATCAAATGAGGGATCTAATAGAGGTTAGCAAGACAGATAAGAAAAACAAAGGTAAGAACAACCTAGATTGGGAAAAGGGTCAAAATCCTAAATCCAATGGGGAAAACTCTAATACAAAGGGGGGGGAGAAGAAGAAAAAATCAAAGGGAATATATTGTAATAAAGGATTTCACAATGATAATTCATGCATGACTATCTCATATATTACATGGCACAAACTCTTTAATAGAATAATCTAGTAGTGATGGAAAATGATAAGAAAAAGGATGTTGAAAAGCCACATGATGATCGAGGTAAACGAACATAATATCATGCTTTGGTTTTTGGTTCTTCATCATTAGCCACATATTTTCTTGATTCGGGTGCATCTAATCACATGGAAGCATCATAATATTCCTTCACTTCTTTGGAGCCCTGCATTGGTCCTCCTATTCTAATGGGAGATGACACAATTGTTTCGATATGTGGGAAATGTACGATTGATCTAGATGGTGGGTATTTTAAAAATGTGATGCATGTACCCTTATTGTCCAAAAAATTATTTTTTTTTGTACATATCACACATTCAGGTTCCAAATTCAAGTGTTAATCACTATGGAGTCAGTGGTGATTTTGAAAATTTCCAACGGGTCGCAGTTTGTTGTCGAGGTAGCGAATCATCAATTTGGGTTATATACTTTTTCTCATTTCATCCATAAATATACATCTGCTTCACTTTTAACTCATGGTAATGAATTTATAAATTTATGGCATGAGATATTTGGAGATCTTAATTACAAGTACTCTCAACAACTTAGTAGGCAAGAGATGGTAACATGGTTTCCTAACAAAATTTTCAAGCTAAATATCTTGTTCCCAAACTATGGGTTGAAGCTATTAGTTGTGCATTATGCATACTAAACAGATTTCCTCATGAATCTTTGAATGGAGTCACTCCTTTCGAGGTTTGTACTGGTAAGAATCTGTAAGTCTCACATTTATGAGTTTTTGGATCTTGTGCTTGGGCATATATACCAATAGAGAATTGGAGGACTCTTGAACTTTAGATTTAAGAGTCTATATTTGTTACGTATCCAAAATTTGTTAAGGGGTATAGGTTCCTAAACCCTCTTATATAAAATATCTTCATTGAAATAAGTGTTAAATTTGAAGAAGGGCCCATGAATGCACTTCAGGGGGAACACATTGGCGATCCACTAGTTCAAGTTGATGTAGGGATTTCAAATTTCTATCCAACTTCATATTCACACTAGATTTTAGAAATAATTGGGAAACAAGTAAGTTAGATGAGAATATCATTGTACATCCAATGATGAGGCTAGTTTGGCACATCAAACTCTATAGGAAACATAAGATTTAGTGGGTGATCCAACATATATAGAGAGAATTAGATCACATTTTTAGGGTGTTCCACAAGCACTCTCTATTATAGATCCCTTGATTCCTATTAATTGCTACATGGTATCCACATTAGATCCTCAATATTATCTAGAGGTTGTAGGAAACCCATATTGGGAGGTTACCATGGCTGAGTAATATGATTGCCTCATCTAGAATGAAACTTAGGATTTGGTTCCACCTCCTCGTGGTAGGAATATTGTTTGGTGTAGGTGGATATACCAGACAAAGATGAAAGTATATGGTCTTGTTAGAAAGTAAAAATATCAAATTTTATCTAAGGGATTCTCATAGGTTCATGGGATATATTACATAGAGACATTTGTACCAATTACAAATATAGACTCCATGAGACTAGTTCTAACCATTAAAGCAACCAAACATCGGGAGTTTCACCACATGGATGTGAAGATTTCCTTTCTTCATGGAGATCTTGTGGAGGAGATTTATATGGAGAAGCCACATGGATATGTTTAGGATTCTTAACTTGTTTCCAGGTTTGGGAAGTCTTTGTATGGCCTCAATAAGGCACCCTGATCCTAGTATGAAAAGATGGACTCCTTCTTGTTGTCACAAGGATTCTCTCGATTCTATTAAAATCTGAATGTGTATATGATGAGACAGGTGGAATCCTTGTTATTGATAGTTATTTATGTAGATGATTTACTTATCATAGGGAGCTCAACATCATCCATTGCTTCAAAAAAATCTGTATCACATGATAGGTTTTCCATGATAGATGTGATATTGTTGCATTATTTTATTGGACTTGAGATCAACTAGTCTGATCCAGGGATCAAGGTGAAACAGTCCAAGTATGACTAGGATCTACTTATCAAGTTTCAAATGGGAAATTGTAAACCGGAACCATCACCATTTATTTATGGGGTGAAGCTTGAGGATGGGTGTACTAGTACCTCTCTGGTGGATAGTACTAGGTATAGGCATTTGGTTTGGAGTCTTCTCTACCTCACTCACACTAGACCTAACCTCTCTTATGCAATTGGATTAGTTTCCAGGTACATGAAATATCCTAATGAGATACACTAGAAACATGGTAAGAGAATTTGTTTGTATGTGAATGGTACTCTTGGTTTTTGTATTCACTATGCTACAAGATGTACACTACATCTTGTTGATTTTATAGATTTATATTGGGATGGCAATAGAATTGATTGAAAGTTCATATGTGGTTATATTTTAATCTTTGGCTCAAGAACTATATTTTGTTCAAGCAAGAAGTGCTCGTTTATTTCTTTATCATCCATGGAGGGAGAGTATAGGGCAGTAGTGAATGCTAAACAATGGGGCCTTTGTTTCATAGGATAAATCCACCCACCCTCTAGTGGCCAACATAGGTGGATCTTGAGTGTAACAAACTAGTTTACCAAGTGGATGAGCACGAAGAACTTTTCTATTTACTTTCTTAAGTCTACTGGCGCATTACTTATGTGTTACTTTTACCTACCCACTTGTTCTATTTAACCACTTCTAGATACTGCTTGCCTTACTGAGACTTACAACATTGAATGAATGGAAGGAGGGAGGTAAGGTATTGTTTCAGGGTATTCTTATAGATTTTTGTGTATAGTTCCATCATATGAATACCATATGGTGTGACAATCATAGTAATATTCATATTTCCACAGATCCAGTATAGAGGCAGAGGACCAAACACATAGAGATACACATGCCCTACATTCAGGGGCTCATATATGATTGGGTTATTACCCTGCAATATTTCCCATTAGTGGATCAGGTTGAGTCCATCTTCATCGAGGCCTTTGCAGAGAAATGGTTTAGAGACTTGCGAGGATAATTGGGAGCGGTGGAGACATTAGAGGAGAATTCTTATTCTTATTCCCATCATATTCTTTTTTGTTTTGGTTTGGGGGTGGTTCCACATGGTTTTCCTTCTTTCCTCACTTAATGAATATTTTTATTATAATTGGGTACATAATATGGCATATTTTTGTTCATGGCACATTCTTTTATGCATTATTTTCACCAAGTTAGTCTTATGGGGGGTGTTAGATCATATTTTCCATCTCTTTAGCATTAATATCTCACCTAGCTACTTTAGTGTTGGGTCGCATGATTCTAATGGCCCAATTTTGTCTGAATTTGACCAAGTGAACCACTAGAGAACTTCATTCCTAGATTTAAGGGGAAATACGTCTATTTTTAACCAATGAGGGTGTGTTGCTTGATTTTAGGGTCTTATCCCTAATTTAAAGATCCTATCTTGCATGTTTGAGTTATTGGAGTAATTCAAAGAACCTAATTCCATGAATCAAGGAAGGATAGCACTCTCCTTCACTATTTTTAGCATATTCCTGTCATACATGATTTATGCATGGATTATATCCTTGATTTTAGGAAATTAAGCCACCACTTGTAATCCTAGGTTAGTTATGAACTACTAGTTAACGCATTCTTGAGATATTACATGGCTAACTAGGGAATCTAAGCTCTAAGTTAATCCAAACTAATCCCAACTAGGTTTCCATGCATTAGTGTACAATTCAAATTGCCTACTTTAGGAATTTGAATTGCTTTATGCGCCAGTATTTTTCAGTTTTTGAATTATTGAATGAGAATTTATGTTGTGCTCCAAGATTTTTTTTCTTCACTCTCTCTTTATTTTTCCTTTGCAAAATTGCTAAGTTAATTGTTGTTCATTAGATTTATAGATTTGTTTGATCTCTTACAAGTGATCATCATATTTTACACTAGGAACTTTCTAGTAAGCCTTTTTACAAATATTTGTTTCACACTATGTCTACTTCATGGAAATTATTTAATAGAGATGGACTTAATACATAATAACTTATCGATCTACTTAATGGGATTAGGGTAGGATTCTAACATGCCTTCCCGCTTAAAAACTAGCATTGTCATCAAGGAAGGAGATGTGGAGATTGTTGAAGCATCTGTGTTGGTTTCCTTATAACATCTTTGAGCTATGTATCTTTCCACTAGATTAGGACCTCTTGGGTGGTGCAATGGTGGATATATCATTCTCCGTTTTCAAGGATGACCATAGGCTGCAACCAAATGGAACCTTCTTTCCCCAATTCTGGAAGGTTAGTTTGAATATGGGAGTTAGAGTTGACCAACTTCTATAAGTAGGAGACATGAAAGACTGGATGAACTTTAGAGTGGGTAAGTAGCTCAAATTGGTGATCAATTGGGCCAACATGTTTGAGGACCTTATAGGGTCCATAAAACTTGGTATCAATATTAGACTAGTGGCAATTGTCCTTAAGTTTGGTTTTCTTATAAGGTTGTAGACAGAGGAATGCCTAATCCCCTTCTTCAAATTGGAATTTAGAATGATGTTGATCAAGATGTTTGTTAGTTTCTTTTTACCTGTTAATAGATTATCATTGAGAATGAAGAGATTGTCGGCTCGAGTCGTGAGACTTTTGTTAACCTCTTGTACCTTAGAGACTCTTGGTAAGTATGATAGTATTAAGGGGGGATTTTGGCCATAAAATACCTCAAAGGGAGTCACTAAAGTGCTAGCATGATAAGGCTACCACTAAGCCCATCTAGACTCCCCTTTTAAAGTAAGGAACTGTAAATACACTTCTATGCAATTGTTGACAACTTCAGTCCAACCATTATTTTGGGGGTGATTGGAAGTGTTGAGATTTAGTTGAGTTCCCTCGACATGAAAAGAATATTACCATAAGAGTTCACACTCATGGAAATATATTGCGAAATACCATGGAGTTTGGAGATATTATATAGGAATACTCGAGCTATCATAGAGGCCTTGAAGTGGTGTTGTAGAGAACAACCATGAATATAGATTTATTTCCAGATATTGGTAAACCCACATTGAAGTCCATAAAAATGTTAGTCCATACTGCTAGCAAAATTTCGTAGCAAAATGTTATTACATACTACTATCAAAACCATTATTTCTAGTCCTCGCCAATCATCCATATGGATTTAGATCATAACATAGGCCCCAAATAAAGAACCTTTGTCTTACAAGATGATTATATCTCCAATTTTAACAATTAGGTGTAGTAGTGATGGGTTCAATCACCTAATTTATGGTTTAGGACCAAAACCATGGGTTTCTATCCTAACTATTACTTTGAGGGATTATAGTCTTGTTATCACACAACTC
The DNA here is from genome assembly GCA_027924585.1 of Larix kaempferi. Classification (NCBI taxonomy): domain Eukaryota; kingdom Viridiplantae; phylum Streptophyta; class Pinopsida; order Pinales; family Pinaceae; genus Larix; species Larix kaempferi. Next base: position 47,175,204 of record BSBM01000493.1, read on the forward strand.
GTAGTTTCCCCAATGGATAATCCTATACAGGATGACAGAGGGGAAGGGAAACCAAAGAGGTGACACGAGAGAGACTCGATCCCCAAGATGGATTGGTTTTCACACCAATCGAGGAACTCTTCACTTTGTACTGTCCAAGCCTTAGATAGTAAATGGGGAGATCTTGATCTAGTCCTGACAGGAGAGACCTAACCCAAACACCAGATCAAGCTAAAAAGATAGGGTACGTAAGGTGAAGGGTGAAGAACCCTAGATTTGAGGAAACAAGGTCACTATGGAGGCTTAAGAGGGATAAGATTAGAATTCTAAGTGTTTAGACACAGTGAATTGATATTAAGTATGATTCCAGGATTCAAGTGCTAGGACAAATGATGAAATTTAGATGCCTTGGGAAACATGACCCTAAAAACAAGGAAAGTGGTGCAAGGAGTAGATCTTACAGTTTAGGATTTCTAGCACAGCTTGAAAGAGATATTTGACAGTATCAAAGTATGCAATCTCAAAAGGTAAGGGTTATACAACCTGGAAAACAGGATAACCAAGGAGGGCACAAGGGTAGCAGACCAGTGCCTAGGGAAAAGGGGCAGATGGAGTCCTCACAGCATGACGCCCTTGAGAACCCACTTGGGGTTTGGACGTAAGATAAAAACCCAGAAATGGTTTACTAGTATGTTACACCAAAATGTCATCAGCCTTGTGCAAGTGTCGTCATCCTAACCTAGTGTTGTCACCATGACCATTGCAAGCATCGTCATTATGACCAAGTGTCGTCATCATGACCGTTTTGATAATTTTGTCATCTTGACCATTGTGTAAACTCTTTGCTATTTTACCTAAACCCATTTTAGAGTAAAAACACATCCCTAACGTTTCCCATGACTGGAGGGCTTAACTGACCTACTTTTCAAGGTCGTCAGAGTCTGCCCTTGTGCAACATGCGACATCGTAGGTTGTCCTAATGCAACCTGCGACGATGTCACTTATTTGGATAAAAGAGTATCTTCAAGCCCATTCTCGAAGATGAGTGATGTGGAGGCCTATCCCTAGGTTCTAGGTGAGGTGGCATTTCAGTTCCTAACCTTATGGCAAGATCCCTTAACCATCTCCCCCTAATCCTCAACCTACCCTATCTCTTTAGCCCTATATAAACACCCACTCTCTCCATGGGAGGGGGGGAAGGTCTATGGTACCCTTATGCTGATAGGATCCATACTGGTGATTGGGAAGCTTGTACCATCTTGGAGACTTGGCTTGGACATGTTGGATGGAAGATGCGACGTTGAGGCTTTGGTTGTAGCTTCATCTTTTCTATGTATTCCCACTTTTTATATAGTTAATATAATCTCTTTCCATAAATGTTGTCTCGTTGATGATGTTTAGAACTTTCTTCCTCAATTGTTAGTTTAGATCAGTTATTGTTTAGATATCTTGTACTGCTTGTATTGTTTCCATATTGTCTTGACAGGTCTTGTAGCTGGAGATCTAACGACCACGAGACTTGGAGCAACAACAAGGAGAAGGATCCGCAATTTGAAAGGTATGATATCTAACTACTCGATCTATAACTAGATCTAGGAAATGAGTTTTGTATTCTATACTATTTGTTCTAGATTCACTTGAATTAGGGAGATCACGCCTTAGATCCATCTTTGGTAGATTGTCCGTTAACAAATCTGGTGACAATACTGGGGAAGAACATTGTTGTTTTCAATATGAATGTCAGTTTCAGTTGATTGCTTTTCCAAGCCATCTCTTTGGCCATTTGCTTCTTAATCCATTTCACCATCAGATCTTCGCTTTGAAGAGTCTGATTTCCTTCCTTTGAGCTTGTACTTCTCATTGGCAGACCTTTTTATGCTCATTATCTGGAGAATTGGTTCATTTTTGGAATTAGATCTCGCCTGTCGCACCTGGTCAGTGTACCCAGAGCGACACTGTGTTGTCGTCGCATCCCTTCCATTGGTATACTGCGACGTCGTCGCACTTCCCGCATTAGTGAACTGCGACGTCGCACTGTGCATAATCATAGAGTGCGCTGATCTACCATTTTTTGCCATATAGGCACCTTTCCTCCATTTTCGATTTGAGTTTTGGTTTATGTGCAGACTCCTCTGCACTGTAACTTCCAGGAAGAGCCCCTTTTGTCCAGCAGTGTTTTGTTTGGCTTGTTTGTATTGGTTTTTGGGTCTTTTGAGTTTTTGATTCATGTTTGGCCCCTTGAGTAAAAACTAGTGTTTTGCTTACATTTTTAAGCGAAATGGGTTCTATTTTTGAAAAAAAATTCCCCTCTCAAGGTTTTGACCCATCTCAAGGTTTCGAGATCATTTTTTGGTTTGGTGTGATTGACTTGTTTTAAAGACTTGAAGAGTGTGGGATATCCATGTCTTTTTGAGCCTCTCTTTCTTGGGTTATGCATCTTGTTTCCCTTACATGCTGAGCTATTCAATCATTTTTGGGAAAGATTGGTTCTTTGTCTCCACTTTAGTTCAAAGAAAAGCTTGATTTTGTCACTCTTTTTCCATGTTCATGAAATTGGAAAACATAAGTACTCTTCTTGCTTTAATTTGATCATTTGAAATTCTTGGTCTCACATTCATAAGAAGAATAAAAGGATTGTTTCAGTTTTGTATGCATTTGAGTTAGATAAGATTGTTAAATGCTCTCCTTTGTCTTGCATTTGATTGGAAATGTAAGTGGAATCCTTCTTTCCGTACCTTAGATGTGTCTTTTTCAAGTGTAAAAAGATAGGAAATAAGTTATAATTATTGCATTTGGTAGATTTTGGGCTTGTCTTGAGTGCCTTTGAGTTGTTTGGGTGCATGCCATTTTTCTTTGGGAATTATTTCACTCTAGGAAGGAATTCTTCTTTTCGCTACTACTTAAGTACTTTTGGTTTGAAAGAAAAAAGATCTCTCCTTAACATAAGTAGTTTTAATTGAAAAGGAAAGGAAAATGTGCATTATCATGTAGTTGAGGATTGCATTATGTTTACATTTATGTACTCACCTCATGCATCCACCTAACCGTACAAGATAAAATTAACACTAGCTTAGGTTAAAATCATTTAGCAACTTGTGTGTAAGTTAGAGACATGTTCCGGCGTCATTAAGCATGGCAGCTGTCATTATTTGCCAGCACTATAGTCTGGGGGTATTGTAGTCTTCCACGTACATCGGTATATCGAGCTCCTTCACGTACCCACCAAGTACCATAATCCGTAATTGGCGTATATCGAAGGTTGTATCACGTACTCGACACGTATATCGGAAGGTCTCGTGCCAATGACTGTGCATTAGACAACACCACTACAGATTTGAGGTCCCACGTACCTTGCGTATATCGGGAGACACCATTAGGATTCCTGAAGCCAACCGAGTTAACCATTTGGCCGTCTTGGCAACGCAATACACTGAGAACAACACTCGGGTAGATTAGCATGCACGTACTGTCCAGGTAATCGGGTATGCAGGAAAGGGTATGGTCCCAATCCTCCTTGTCGCGTCATATTGTTGGACCCTGCAGTATATCATGGTTTGGGATGCCTTGATAATCCCGTGAGGTTCCAGACTTTGAATCCACTCCTATTCACACAGTTTGCTTGTTGCTTTTAGACTTGAGTAGTGCTTGAATTGTATGGTACTTTAGAGAGTCTTAGGAAGTCTAGATATGGAAGATTCTTCTGGGACTACCAACCAAGGCACCCCATTCTAGGGTATGCCATTTTTTATTCCCCCTTGTGGAACTGTTGGTCCTCCCTTTATGGCTACGTTGAGTCTTCCTGGATTGACAATAGGATTACCAGTATGATTGTTCTCCAACCCGGTTACACCAAGTGCACCAATTGTGTCGAACCTAGGTCCTTCACCACATGAGCATCGATCTCATGGTAACCCTTCTCCTTCTCCGTCGAAAGTTGAATCGGCCTCCATCTCTTCCTCTTCTCCTACTGAAAACTCTGATGTTAGTAATAAGGATGGTGTGAAGAATAAGAAAGGGAAGATTAAAAAGAAGAAAGATAAGAAAGAGACCAAGCATCAACCATCTGCCTCTAATGGCACTCATTCTATGAGAACACCTCGTAAGACAAAGTTCCCTTGCAAAATTTGCAAGGGTGATCACCTTCTCAAGAATTGTCCCGATCTTTCCCGTGTATCAGAAGTGTGGTCTAAAAACCCCAAACTGCTTGCATCATCAACCTCTGACCATCATGTTGATGATACTCCCTCAACCAGTGACCCATTTGTGAAGGGTCAGAAGGGTAGAGCTGCAAACCCTTACTGGATATGCAAGGGCTTGCATTGTACTTACCTTTGTCCAAGCATGGATGAAGCTTCATGGTGGTTGGAAGATATTACTAGTTCTCAACAGATGCTTCCAACAAGTGATAGTAAGTTGTCCCTCGACCCCACGTTGGCTGATCAAGTGATCAATTCAATTTCATCTGTTATTGATCCCACTCTTCCTTCCGAGAGTGAAGTGATCAAGTCGCAGTCATCTCCACTCGATCCCACTCTTTCATTGGAGAAAGTCTAGACTGAAGCAGTCACCATGACACAATCTTCGTCTCATTCTTATCTTCCAAGTGAGAGTGAATTGGAAACCACTGATGTTTTCCTAGTCAGTTCAGAATGTCCTAGGCAAGGGGAAACCCTATCCATTCCTACAGGACACCCCCCAAGTACTGAGGTCATCTCCTTTGATTAAAATGATCTAACAGATTCTCGTCTTCCTTCGAATGTTCCTTTTCAAATATCTGTAGGAGTTTCCGATAAAGAAATATTTCGTGCGATAGTTGATGAGGGAGCTTATGTTAGTATTTTATCCTCAACTTCTTAGAAAGCTACAGGTTCCCCTCAGCTTGTCCCAGTGACTGACCATATTTTGTCCTTTAATCGAAGACCTACCGGACCTTTAGGGATTCTCCCACAGTTGCCTATCACGTTGAGAGGTAAAACTGTTTATGTTTATGTCATGGTTGTCCAAGGTCCTTTAGATTTCATCTACTCCTTGGAAGTGATTATGTCTATGCTATGAAAGCTGTAGTGTCCACACTCTTTCGAGTGATGTATTTTCCCTATGATGGGAGGATTGTGACCGTCGATCAGCTTTCCTTCGTAACACCCACTCATCATATCACTCCTAGTCATCAGACTTCCCTAAATGTTCCACATGTTTTAGTGGTTTCTTCCCCCTGAGAATAGGGTGCGAGCATAGTTTATGTTATGTTTCAAGCTCGTTAAAAAATGAAACCAACCTTCAAGCAAAGTTTCTCTTTGATTTAAATCTTGAATAAAAATGAAACCATTTCACATGAGCATAGTTCACGTTCTATGTCAAGCTCGTTAAAAAATGAAATAGGTTCCTACGAGTATAGTTTATGTTCTGTTTCAAGCTCGTTAAAAAATGAAACCAACCTTCAAGCAAAGTTTCTCTTTCATTTCAAGCTTGCATAAAAATGAAACCATTTCACATGAGCATAGTTCCCGTTCTATGTCAAGCTCGTTAAAAGATGAAATAGGTTCCTACGAGCACGTTTTATGTTATGTTTCAAGCTCGTTAAAAAATGAAACCAACCACCCTAGCATAGTTTCCCTTTATCCAACACAAATCAATCAAAAACTCAGAGCCGAGACACAAACTAACAGGGATGCTTATCTAACAAAGAGGAAAAAGCGGGGAGGTCCTCCATATCACAAGCTAAGGTGTAAGTCAGGGTAAGGACAAGAAGTGGAAGAGAACGAATGGATGGGGAAAGTGAAAGGTGATGCCAAAACTAGAAAGCCATGAAAGGTGGAATGATGACATCCATTCTCCAAAGGAGGGTAAAACTAATGAGTATTAACAAGAATTTCATATTCGGAGTAAATTAGATCATTTTAATATAACCATTGAAACATATCTATGTAACATATATATACCGCCATATCATAACTACAAGATAACAAGTTAAGCTATCGTAATGAGTAAAGGAGAAAGACATCATAACCAATGCATATCAATATACCTGTTGGGACATATAACTGTACCAACCATCTGAACCACCAACTGTCAATTGGAATACTGCTGCTACACATCTGGGCACTGCATACTGCTTTGTATGGTATAATGGCTACATCAGTCATTGAGTCTGAGATCATGAGGCTCAGTCATGGCATAAGACTGTACTGTCTACTCAGGGGCTGCTCTGGAAATATGAGTGATCCTGGAATGAATGCTCATCTAATGTTGATCTAAAGAATCTCAATGTAAAGGACTGGCTGAAAAAAGGACTGGAATCTGATATGAAGATATGGTATTCCCAACTACTATAAATGTGATAACAAGTCCATCTTTAAGGATCTAGGCCATACCGCATACATCGTAGAAGGACTCTAGGGCTCTATATTTAATGCCAAACTATGGATTTACACAACATATTTGAGGATTAATAAGTCTTTATTATGGCCATCCAATAAAAATTATAAAAGAATAAGAATTAAGGTTTAGTTTGAATTTAATATGGAAATCAAGTTGAGGAAAACATATACACACACATATAAGGGGAAACATAAAGCAATATAAATACTTAGGTGTGAGGATCCCCAAGAGAACAAGCTACAACAACCATTGCATCAAGTGCAACAAATGAGGCAACCTTCCACATGGATAGAGGGGTGTCATCTTGGAAGAGTTGTACATGCAAAATAAAAACACATTTAAAAATACTTTAAAGTTATGTCTACGAAATATTTGTCAATGCAACATTAAATACAAAAAAATGAGTATATAAAAATTATGTCATACTAACCTCATCTAAGAAATTGTGTAGAATAGGATCCTCTCTTATGCCATAGCAAGTATGTACACAATGAGAGCATCGATGAGGAACAACTAGCCTGGAACTATAAAATCTAGCCTAGTGTCACATACCCAAACTCTAGACATTTTATGTTATGCAGAAAACATTATGTTTTATTTTTTATTGTAAATTTTTATGACTATTGACCAAGTGGGGTCAAGGATGACTGTAATTAATTACTTTGAATATTTTATTATAAATTAATAAAAGCAGAGACAAACATCCAAAGGAGAATGTTGAATGAGTGTTCACTTACCCACTAGGAGGAATGGACTGGGGTGGAGAGCAAAATGACACTTGAAAGCATCCTCAACTTACTTCTAACTGTTGCAGGGGGAAACTTCCCTACTTTTATGGTCATGTTCCCCAAGAAAGTGGAACTGAGCAGGTGGCTCATTTACTGAAATAAATTGACCAAAAGACCTAGGCATGCTACTTATCTACCCATCAAATTCAACAAGGGTTGTTCATTCTTACCTTGTGATAATTTATGAGCACAAGAGACTCGATGAGGGGAAGGTTAGAAGCGATTGAGTGAACTAACACTGCACTCTGAACTAGTGCAGCCACATTGCTGAGTTCAATATTGCTAAAAGCAGGAAGTACTACTGCTAAGTGCTAATGCTGAGTTGCAAAGGAATTTATTCCATTATTCCACACAGCATCTTCATCCTGGCGGTTCAGTGAACAGGCTCAGGGTCCTAAGGAAAGTAACTTGGTTGTCTTTAGGAATAGGTTGGGTGGAATGGGCTCCTTTGGCTATTTGTTTCTTCTTCTACAGTTACCAGGTTCAGATTGTGTTATCTTATTTACTTCTTTCAAGTTAGTAAAATAAATCAGAATGTTTTATGTCATCAGTTTTTCAATTAAAACTTAGATATTTTGTACTGTTAATGAATAATTTTACTTCTCTAAATTGTAACTGTTAGGATAAAATGCATTTTGGATGATATAGTCAAATGATAGAATGATTGAATAATAATGCTTCCCTGCATTTTTCCACACACTGGTTACACTCTCGTACTCTAGTATAGGGAAGGGTATTTAGAATAGATCAGAATGATGTTATATTGTGAATAGACTTGATGACTTATTTCGAAAATAAATCGACATTATTTCAGTACTATAATACTGTCTTATTTCAGTAGACATCTTATAATTTAAATAGGAAACATAGATATTTTCATTGTATATGTTTAATAGCTAAAACCTTGATTTTATTCATATCAGGTTATTATTCTCTATGTATATCTCCTATGAATATTATAATATAGCAAACATATTTATTTTAAATCAAATAACTGATATAGATAATGTAATATCCTAGGAATAATTTGACCGAGATATTATCTCAAGTTCAGATTTTTAATAAATTTCACAAGTACAAATTTTGACAATTTTTAACAGATAGTGTAGGTGTTAAGTGATGGCTAGCTGAGGCAACAATGAAGATGATGGGATCAAATTTTAATTCTAAAATTTATATGGGATATGTGCAGCAGCAGCAAATCAGAACAGTGGGAGAGTCCTAAGCACAAAGCACTGGGGCCATTTATGTTTCGGACATCAGCTACCGCTGAAGCCTACCGCAAAGCTTCCTGGGCGCACCAGCATATGCTTACTAGACTGGGTGGGTTACTGAGGGTCCAAGGATGATTTATAACAGTCAAATGAGTTCAATGGATTCACTAGGAAGCATACAAAAATATTTGGAAAATGCAGGAGTGATTTGGGAGACTTAAGCCACTCCGGGATTATTGAACTAGGAATTTTCCAGACTTTACAAACAAAGGCTAAATGCTTCTAGATTCTGAAATTGATGACTGTTATGGATATTATATTGTTTTATCGACCCTATACAACTTGCAGAAAGAAAAAAATGACTCTTAGAATAGATTCGGCAGTGATTTCTGTAAAACTAGTCATAAAACAATGCACAACTAGCTAGTCTTCCATTCTGGCTTATTAAATGAACTTTATTAAATGTGATAATCAGTTATGAGGTATTAAATGGTTCTGATATAATGTATATGAAAGTATCAGTTTGAAATATACCTCAATGGACCAAGCTTGTGTCCATTAAATGATCCTCCAGCAAAATAGTATCTCAATAACTAGGAAAGCCTCATCTAGAGGCCAAGATGGACTGTGTGAGATATGAGATGATTACATATCAGATATAAAAGTACATGGTGATCATCTAAAAATCTGGAACAGAGTATGAGCTGATAAATGACTCTCTGAGAAAGAATATAGATTCCTTCACTTGTCTTCTTCTTCTAGCAGAGGAATCACCTCCAAATCTACCGAAGTTAAGAGAATGAGAGAGAAGAGAAGGGTAGTTCAGTTCTGCTACTTATTTTTGATATGTGGCTCTTCTAATGACTGCAAGAATAGCTTAACCAGGTCTCCACCAAGTCTTGGGCGCATTCACTGGATCAAACTCCTCCAACAGGAGAATCTTCACTAAAACTAGCTGTAGTTTCACTATCTGCCAGATCTGCTCTTCTTCTGACTTCAAATCTTCAATGATGGATGCAAATGGCTGATAATGGTCTCTAGTATTGATCTATACCTGCATAACACTCTCTGTAAATTAAAATACCTTGGGGCACATCACCCAAGAGAAACAGTTGAGGCACATCACTCAACTTGAGAGGCTCAGAGCTCTCAAACCAAAATTCTAAATGACAAAAATTCTTGAGTGGAGTTGAGAACATGCTTAAATAGAGAAGTTGACTTGTTTAGCAAGCTGAGCCACACGTGTGGGTGAGGTAGGGTGCACTCCTTGTGAAAAATTAGAAACTATTTGCTTTCCAAAGCCTTCTTTCCTTCACCTCCTTCATCAAAATTAGCAAAGGCGCCTTAGGAGATTTTTCTGGGTGTTTCTATTTCTCTCCTGACTGCTTTTCTTCATCTTTCCATTTCCTTGACTTTCCTCTTTTCTTCTTTTGCCAGTTTTTCTACTTTTGTCAGTTTCTATTTCTTCTCTGACTTTCTTTCCATTCTGGAAAATCCTCCACTTAGGCAAGGTTATCCTCTTATCCCCAATTCAACCTCCTAGCTTTCATCAACCAACTTGGCAACATTTATTATCATTTAAATAATTAAAACACCAAAATACTTCTCAATATTAATTCCAGCTTCATAATTAATTAAATAACTCAAAAATCAATTATTTCCTAAGTGTACTTGCCTCCAAAATATCCCCATGAATTAATACTCATTTAATTAATCACTTAGACTTAGTCATGGGGTTAAACTACATGGGGGGCCCACCTTGTCCATTTAATTCCTCAAATTCACCCTTAGGAATCTTCCTTCATCCATCCATTAATTATTTAATTAACTAGGTGACTTAGGCTAAAATCACTTCATGGATCATAGCAAAATTTGGGGACATGACAGTCTTCCCTTCCCAAGATTGCTTGTCCTCAAGCAATGTCAGGATTCCACCAAGATTTTGTTGCACTACTCTGATTGTAACTGTCCCCATCCACTGTACAGTCTGAAAATTAAACTTGGGCCTTCAAAAAAAATATGAAGAAAAACTGCACTGCAATTAACATCTGCAATTTAACCTGCAATGAACAAAATTTTCAACCCAGCTAGGATAACTTGGGTAGGATTCCTGGATCCCATTGTTTCTTCTTCAAAGACAAAAAATTTTCTGTCATCTTTGGAAATATGTCACTCCCATGAATGCCAGGATACCAAAGTATCAACTACATTTTCCCGACCTCCAAGCATGTGGATTCCCTCCACCTCGGCCAACTTCTGCTAGTATAATGTTCCATTAATTTAACTTGGCAACTTGCCTGCTTAGCTACCTTCCGTTGACCATAAGCATAAAAAAATTTGCAAGGAAGTTTCATGCTTGTCATGTAATCTTTCACCCAATCCATATGTGGATGGGTGACATCAATTAGCTGCAAAATATACTTTTGTTGCTGCTCACAATTCAAGACAATGTCAGTTATAATAAGAAATTTATTGCAGAAATAAGTGAACTTTTTACCTTCCATATTTTCTTTTCTAGTGAGGCCTCTATCCATCCTTCTGGTGGGTGAATCAGAGATCTCGCTTGCTGATTTATATGAGCTATAATCAGCCATCTCTTCTGCAATAGGATCAATCTCCCATGGGGACAGATCATGATCCTCCTGCTGAACATGTGACACAAACCAGAATAATTTCTTCACCCACTGTTCATTCCCCATTGGTGTTGCTAAATCTAGGACATGTGGGAAATAACTGTGAACCTTTTTTGCATGCATGCAACCTTCAGCAATCAGACTTATGGCTGTAACTTCTCCATTATTGGCTGGCCCAAATTGGGTGCTCTCATCCCACTCTTCCATGGGAGAGTGTTTGTCTTCAAGGAACAGCTCAAGTTCCCTTGGAAAACATTCAAGTGCTTGGTTCTCATCAAACTATTCTGCACACTCTTTAAGCACATATAAAAATGAATGATCCTCATGATCCACCATCTCATGAGGTTCCTCCCTATGATCAAGAATTCTTTCAGTCAAATGAAGCTGACTGAATGGTGAGTAGGAGGGTAGGGGGGTTCTTTGCAACCTTTCATGAAGCTGCAATATTTCTGTCTTGGATTCTTGGAGGTCACTTTGAGTGCTTCTCAAAGAATCTTGGGTGGACATTAATTCATCATTGAGCTTGCTGATCTCTTCATCATCCCTCAAGGATGTACCATGATACAATTCTACAAGCTCCAACAAACTATCTCTATCTGAAAGCAGGTTCAAGAATTTTCCTTTTATGCTTCCCATGACTTTCTAAAACTCTTCCATGTCTCTCATGGAAGACTGCTCCCCCAAATTCCAACAAAGGTTATTCATTAAGGCATGGGTGTCATTGAGGGTTTGAAGGGATTCTTGAATTCTGCATTCATTCATCTTTAGTGTCCCTTCAAGGAAATGAGGTTCTGGCATATGAACCTTCTCTTCTTCTAGCTTCCTAGGATCAACTTCAGCTGATTTTGTTGAAGTTATGAAAGCTGATCCATATTTTGGGGCTGCAAGATATTCATATTTCAGATCATGAATATCAGATTTTTGGCTGCAACTGGGGTGCTCATTTAGCTCTGGTGCATCAGTAAGTCTTTCTCCCCAATTTTCAGCCCTCCCCAATTCAAGAGTCTCAACCCCTGGGGGTTCAACCAAGCTCATATTCTCCTTTGAAGTGGCTGCCCCATCATGCTGACACATAGGCATATAAAAATCAGAATCGGAAAAATTCCCATGTGTTATGTTTTCTCCTCCTTGTGATGGTGTGTTGGTGGTTTGGTCTTCCACCCATCTCTCATTTTCAATTTCTATTGTTGCAAGACCTTCTTCTTTCTCCATGGATTTTGCATCCACAACACCATCACCAATGGGTACTTCCATGTCTCCCACATATATATGAGAATACACATCATTAGATGCTTCCTCACACTTAAAACATTCCTCAATAGGTTCTCTTCCAACCATGTGTGCATCCTGTAAACACATTTCTTGTGATTCAGTCTGGTCACTACATTCACCCTTATCACCAAGGATATGAAACTCAACATCCAGGGAATCCATTATGTAGTAATTGTCTTCTGATGTGGCTGCAACATCATCATGACACAATTTAGTACAAAAATCTGAAAGTGGTGGATTCCTTTGCATCATGCTCCTCTCTTCAATGGGTGGGGTTATGGTGCCTGGTTCTACCACTGATTCTACTAGTTCACATCTAACTGATGTGTGGTCAATTTCTACTACCTTGTGAAGCTCATGTGGTGTCTTTGGATCTGATTTATGTTCTTCTTTTAGATCTGATCCGAAATATGGTTCAACACCCCTAACAGTACCAATCTCATCCGAGATGATCTTGAGATCCTCATCATAGAATCTTGCAGTAGATGATTCTTCTATTTTGTCAACAATCTCATGATTGGGTTTTGGGTCTTGTTTCTCCTTGGTTGTATTTGGGTCAGTATTCTTGGAGGCTCTTTTGGAACAGGATCCAAACATTCTTTTGAGGTGTAAATAACATGCATCCACTGAAACTCTTGCTTCTTTTAGGTACTCTTCAGAAGTAGGTTGATATTTGGCTTTGGAACATGCAACCTTTTCCTGCATATCGCTATTGAAATTACCATAGCCTATTCTGTCAATCATGATTTCATGGATCACACTTGTAGGGGGTGCTTCTTGGAATTCTTCTTCCTCATACTGTCTACAATACTCTTCATACCGATCAACAAATTCATCATCACATTGCTCATAAAAATATTCCTCTTCTTCATACAACTCAAACTCTAAATCTTCCATGACTGTACTAATTCCGCAACTACAACTTGAAGATAGTGCTGAGAAACTTTTCCACTGAGAGTTACTTTCCACAAGCTGAGCCAAGGAAAGTGCTCTGATACCACTGTAATATCCTAGGAATAATTTGACCCAGATATTAACTCAAGTTCAGATTTTTAATAAATTTCACAAGTACAAATTTTGACAATTTTTAACAGATAGTGCAGGTGGTAAGTGATGGCTAGCTGAGGAAACAATGAAGATGATGGGATAAAATTTCAATTCTGGAATTTATATGGGATGTGTGCAGCAGAAGCAAATAAGAACAGAGGGAGAGTCCTAAGCACAAAGCACTGGGCCATTTATGTTTCGGACATCAACTACCGTTGAAGCCTACCCCAAAGCTTCATGGGCACACCAGCATATGCTTACTAGACTGGGTGGGTTACTAAGGGTCCAAGGCTGAGTTATAATATTCAAATGAGTTCAATGGATTCACTGGGAAGCATACAAAAAGATTTGGAAAATGCAGGAGTGATTTGGGAGACTTAAGCCACTCCGGGATTACTGAACTAGGAATTTTCCAGACTTTACAAACAAAGGATAAATGCTTCCAGATTCTGAAATTGATGACTGTTATGGATATTATACTATGTTATTGACCCTCTACAATTTGCAGAAAGTAAAACTAACTCTTAGAATAGATTCGGCAGTGATTTCTGTAAAACTAGTCATAAAACAATGCACAACTAGCTAGTCTTCCATTCCGGCTTATTAAATGAACTTTATTGAATGTGATAATCAATTATGAGGTATTAAATGGTTCTTATATAATGTATATGACAGTAGCAAGTTGAAATATACCTCAATGGACCAAGCTTGTGTCCATTAAATGATCCTCCAGCAAAATAGTATCTCAATAACTATGAAAGCCTCATCTAGAGCTCAAGATGGATTGTGTGAGATATGAGATGATTACATATAAGATATGAAAGTACATGGTGATCATATACAGATATGGAACAGAGTATGAGCTGAGAAATGACTCTCTGAGAAAGAATATAGAGTCCTTCACTTGTCTTCTTCTTCTAGCAGAGGAATCACCTCCAAATCTAGCCAGAGTTGAGAGAATGAGAGAGAAGAGAAGGGTAGTTCAGTTCTGCTGCTGATTTCTGATATGTGGCTCTTCTAATGACTACAAGAATATATGAACCATCTCTCCACCAAGTATTGGGTGCATTCACTGGCTCAAACTCCTCCAACAGGAGAATCTTCACTAAAACTAGTTGTAGTTTCACTGTCTGTCGGATCTGCTCTTCTTCTAACTTCAAATATTCAATGATGGATGCAAATGGCTGATAATGGTCTCCAGTACATGATCTAGACCTACATAACACTCTCTAGAAATTAAAAGACCTTGGGGCACATCAACCAAGAGAAACAGTTGAGGCACATCACTCAACTTGAGAGGCTCAGAGCTCTCAAACCAAAATTCTAAATGAAAAAAATTCTTGAGTGGAGTTGAGAACATGCTTAAATAGAGAAGTTGACTTGTTTAGCAAGATGAGCCACATTTGTGGGTGAGGTAGGGTGCACTCCTTGTGAAAAATTAGAAACTGTTTGCTTTCCAAAGCCTTCTTTCCTTCACCTCCTTCATCAAAATTAGCAAAGGCGCCTTAGGAGCTTTTTCTGGGTGTTTCTATTTCTCTCCTGACTGCTTTTCTTCATCTTTCCATTTCCTTGACTTTCCTCTTTTCTTCTTTTGCCAGTTTTTCTGCTTTTGTCAATTTCTATTTCTTCTCTGACTTTCTTTCCATTCTGGAAAATCCTCCACTTAGGCAAGGTTATCCTCTTATCCCCAATTCGACCTCCTAGCTTTCATCAACCAACTTGGCAACATTTATTAGCATTTAAATAATTAAAACACCAAAATACTTCTCAATATTAATTCCAACTTCATAATTAATTAAATAACTCAACAATCAATTATTTCCTAAGTGTACTTGCCTCCAAAATATCCCCATGAATTAATACTCATTTAATTAATCACTTAGACTTAGTCATGGGGTTAAACTACATGGGGGCCCACCTTGTCCATTTAATTCCTCAAATTCACCCTTAGGAATCTTCCTTCATCCATCCATTAATTATTTAATTAATGCCTAGGTGACTTAGGCTAAAATCACTCCATGGATCATAGCAAAATTTGGGGACATGAAAGAGAATTATCTAAACTTATTTTATGAATAATAACAATTTATGCATTGAATTATACATTACAGAAAACATGTCTAAGATAAACAATGAAATTTCAATACTTTTAATATCGAGACATATCAGTAAATCTTTTATAAACAAACATAAGTATTATACTGTAACAGAGAAATAATAATTTACATCTATAAGCTTTATTATAGATTAACAGTATCAAAACAATTTATCAATATCAACTTTCAAATACGAATTTAAATATCAAATGTAGGATAAAATAGCAACCATTAAATCCATGTGAATTCCAGGGTTCAAACTCTAAGCGTAAGCTTCTCTTAGCTTTCAAGAAAATATTTCTTTCATATACTAAAACAAAGGAGTGAAACACGACCAGGGTTCGAAACCCTTAACAAAACTTTTAGATGCAGTAAAGTTTCTTGCAGTAGGGTTTACAACCCAGCCATTACGGCCTTGTTTGTAAAACAAAACCTAAAACATTATAACCCTTCAAAATACAGTGATAAACTCTGCCCTAAACATTTTATTATAACCATCAGACTTTGCAAATAACATTGAAATGCCGAAATAATACTCTACGACTGTCAACCTTTTATTTCTTGCAAAAATTTATTCATACTCATGCATTTCAACATAAAAATAATACAAGTTATGGTCGAGGGTTCAACCCTCCCTATGTTACATCATAAACCAGAATTGTTTCCCAAAACCATTCTTCAAGAATTCTTAACAAAACAACTTAATCATTGCCGAATAAGTATTCTGGACAGTGGACCAAACACTTTAATTTCGAAACAGTCATTTTATTTTAAACCTTAAAAACAAACAACATACAGTAGTAAAAGAAATCTTTGAGAATCCAACGAGAGCTTCAAAACCTCAGGAGCAAAACCCTCCAAGTCCTAACAGTGCCTTTCGGCATGTACACTCTACAAAATGCCTTACAGCTTAAAGATTTCCTTTTCAACCGTCTGGAAAACCAAGTTTGTACACCCTTGGGATGTCTCTGAGGCTTACGAGGGCCCAACCAAATCTTTCATCCTATTACGGCCAACTTCAACCATTGCCGAGGAAGGCTACCTACCATAAAACAATACCAATAATGGTTAAACATAGAACCAAGTATTTTAAAACCAAAAGGGACATTACTAAAACAACCATTGAAATTTTAGGAAGGAAACTAATACCTCGCCTATAATTAACTAAAGCACGATTGGAGTATCTGAGCTTCATCAACGCTTACAATAGTGGTTCAAGATTTCACTATCAACACCCGAAAGGAGCCAAACCCTGTATAAATTGCTTATAATGAAGCGTGGATTGAGTTTTCAACTCCATAAAATCTCCCAGTGACAGTAGAAGGTTTCACCTTCGAACCCCCATAAGAGTTGAGACCTGTGCAGAATACGAAACCTTGAAACTCTAGTAACCATTACAAACCAGTAGGTCACGATATCGAAACCCTGGGAGGCAAATACAAGTAAGGGTTACAAACCCTGAGAATTGGAGAGCCTGTTAGCCTCCTTCCTCACTCTCACATGCAAAATGAATGCTACAGTCTTTGTCTCGACGAGTATTACATGGTGGAGTTAGTGTTTATCACAAAACCCGAGACTGGCCATGAGATCAACGGTGCAGATCGAGCCACAAGGGCATGCCAGCATATAGATCACCAAATCCATTTAATTGCATTAAACACACAAGCTACCAACGCCAAAGTGCCTGCCAATGCACACCCCACTACAGTGTTAATACCTTAATACTTTTCGTGGCATAGTTTGTAAGCATAGAGTTAAGGCATGTTTTGATTTGTTGCATGTCGTATCATTACCATAGTTAAAAATAACGTTACGTGCATATAGTTTATGCAAATGTTTACATTATATATAGTTTATGCATATTGAACGTGCATGTTAACCATAACCACAATTTATAGTAAGGTTAATCTATTTTATGTGTGCACGACATATTATAAGTATTATTCCTATAGCCTATTAAATAGAAGTATAATTACAATATATTCACCATAAGTTTGGATACAATGGAATGTAATATCAATACATTGTATATCTCTATAGTTTCAATATAGAAGGGTGTGATGTAAACACAAAGTAATTCTCCATAGATGTGGATAGAGTAGGTTATCCTTTAGTTCATCAAAATAGATAAAAACTAGGCATCTTATATGAACACAAATTATGCGGAGATAACTGACCCAAATGCATAAAATACCCGAGTTGATTGCATGGCAGATAAATCCTCTACAGGGTCATAATTAACTTTAAAGGCTAACATGGTACTGCAAGATAAATTGAAATACATTGGCATACTTCAGTTGAAATTTCCCTGTCTTACATGCATTCTGCAAATAGATTTTAGGAGCGTTAGCTATCAATAGCTAAGTAATCCTTTGGGCGTACACAAGGACCCCTTCATTACAGAGAGACGATCAATTAGTCTCTATAATAAAAAGTGTATAACATAGAATGAAAGTGACGACATGCATGCAAACAATAAAGTTCATAATGCAAGCATTTGAAATATTTAACATTTTGACGTTTGTTTGCCGACAAATGATGTTATGACTTTTTAATACACTAGTTAAGATTAACAATTATTATGACAAGTGTCGTGTTATCATAATTAATCTAAACCCTTAGTCATTAATGACAGATTATAGAAGTTGTCGTTAAGCTCTTTTTGCATTTTATGTTTAGATGTGTTTTTAAGTTAACATTTTAATACTTCTGCACATCAATCACAAGCAGTTATTGCTACTTGAAAAATTTTAAATTTTAATGAAATTTTGGGGATGTTACATGTGGTATCAGAGCACAAGTTCAAATACTAGGCCTGAAGCATTTCACTCATGCAAATAAAGTTTAGGACATAATTGCAAATTACTGATTTTATTTATTTTGTTGTTAGTTTCAGCATTTTATAAATCTAGACTGCAGGTATGGAAGGACTAGCAGAGTCAGTTGAGGACAGGTCCCTTAATAACGAACAGAATAATAATGAACAAGGACACATTAATGCAGAAAATCTATTTGTCGAATTGAATGATAATTCATCTAAATTATTAAGGACGGTAAAAGATTTAAAAATTGAGATAAAAACTGTTACGGAAGAAAACGAACGAATCCTGAAAGCTCAAGAGGAGCTGAATCAAATCCTACTCAATAATTTTCATTAAAATGATCAAGATAAGGAAACATAAAATAATGTTGAATCTGGAACTATGTCTACCAGCGTAATGATAAAAAGGTAAAATTGACTAATTATGACAGCAGTTCATCTTCTGAATTTGATGAAAGGGCACACAGGAAAAAGCACAAGTATTCTAGTGATAGTAGTGACAGTGACTGCTACACTAAGAAAAAGAAGTACAGATCCTACGAAGAAATTTCTGGCGAGTTTAAAAAGATCAAACCACCAACTTTTAACGAAGACACGAAAAAGAGTCAGACAACCGAAGCATGGCTGTCCGGTATGAATAAGTATTTCCAGATTTACAATTACTCAAGTCATCTAAAAACTAAAATGGCAATTTATAATTTAACTGGAAAAGCAGAAATCTGGTGGTAAGATTTGAAATGAGTAAAAGGTTTAAAAGAGAAAAGTGTAAATTGGAGTAATTTTAAGAAATTTTAAAAGAAAATTTTTGTCAGAACAATATTATGAGGAACGAGCTAAAGAGTTTTATGAGTTAAAGTTAGGTTCCATAGATATGAGAGAGTTATGCAGCAAGTTTTTGAATTTATTAAGGTATGTGCCTTATATCATTGAATAAAATCCTAAGGTACAAAGATTTTTGAACTGTTTCCCCTCTCACATAAAAGACAGAATTGAGTATGATGTCCTCGAACTCTTGAAGAGGCCATGAGAAAGGCGAATATATGTTATGAACAGAATAAGAAAAGAGAAGGTATACCAAGCTGGAAAGAAAAAAGGCTTAACAAATTTGAGAAAAGGAAGAAGCAGTTCTCTTTTAATCGCAACTTTGGAAATAATAATTCACGTAATTACTCTAACAGAAATTTCCCAAGAAATAATGCAGTAGGTAATACACAGTGAAAATTTACAGTTGCAAGAAACAGTGATCCACCCAAAAAATTTGTTAAAAATAATGAACAGAAAGAACTTGTTAAATGTTGGGACTGTCAGGGACCTCACTATGCATCAAACTATCCACTCAGAAAAAATATTGTCAACAACATACATAATATACAGGAGGAGGCTACTATCGGTGACTTAGCAAGGGAGATTCCCAAGATAAATGCAGCTTTGGAAAACAGACAAGCTGATCATCAAACTTCCATGGTTGAAGTGGAAGGTATGCTGAAAAATAAACCCATTTCTATTTTAATTGATATAGGGGAATGTATTAGCTATGTTTCACCTGATTTAGTTAAAAGTTGCAATCTGAAAATAGATAAGTTTGATAAATCATGGTTGGTTCAATTAGCTACTGGGATGAAAAGAAAGGTGACTGATTATGTGAAAGAATCTGAATTACTGATGAATCAGTTTAGGACTCATCTTAAATTGAATGTGTTACCTTTAGGTTCTTACGATGTTCTAATTGGAATGGATTGGTTAGAAAAGCATAGAGTAGTATTAAATTGCTTTGAAAAGACTTTTACTTGTTTGGATGATGAATGTGAAACTATAACAGTAAAAGGAATTCCTAGAAAGCTATATGTTAGACAAATTTCTGCTTTACAAGTTAAAAAGGTTGTTCTTAAAGGGTGTAAGTTGTTTGCTATAAATGTAATTAATGACGAATAATCCACTAATGAAGATAAGTTAAAGCTGGAAGATATACCCATTCTTAAGGAATTTTCTGACGTATTCCCGGAAGAAATTCTAGGACTACCTCTGAAAAGGGAACTCGATTTCATCATTGAGTTAGTACTGGTAGCGGTACCAAACTCAAAGGCTCCTTACAGAATGAATATTCTAGAGCTTAATGAACTTAAATCACAGCTTAAAGAACTGATTGATAAAAATTACATAAGACCTAGTGTGTCTCCATGGGGAACACTTATAATTTTTGTTAAAAAGAAAGACAGAACAATGCGTTTATGCATAGACTACCGTCAGCTAAATAAAATGACTATAAAGAACAGATATCCTTTGCCTTGCGTTGATGATCTGTTTGATCAACTACACGACGCAAAGATATTTTCTAAAATAGAATTGAGGTCGGGGTACCATCAAGTCAGGATTAAAGATGAGGACATCTTTAAGACTTCTTTTAGAACCCGTTACGGGCACTACGAGTTTGTGGTTATGCCTTTTGGGCTGACCAACGCTCCAGCAGTTTTCATGTGCCTTTTGAATAATGTTTTACATCAATACTTAGATAAGTTTGTGGTTGTTTTTATTGATGACATTTTGATTTACTCTAAGACTAAAGAGGAACATGACAAACATTTAAAGATAATTTTACAAGTGTTAAGAGAACACCAACTTTATGTTAAGTTCAGCAAATGTGATTTTTATAAAGATAAAATACAGTACCTAGGGCATGTGATATCCAATGATGGAATTGCAGTAGACCCAGACAAGATAAAAGCAATTAATGAATGGCATACCCCGAAAGACGTAACTGGTGTATGATCTTTTATGTGGATTACAGGTTACTATCGTAAGTTTACTGAGGGGTTATCTAGAATAATGAACTCTATAACATCTTTACAAAAGAAAGGTACGAAATTTAATTGGGATAAAAAATGTCAAGAAAGTTTTAAGAAACTTAAAGAGCTGTTAACAACAACACCTATTCTAAAAATTGCTGACCCAAACAAGGATTTCATTATATGCACTGATGCGTGCAATGATGGACTTGGTGGGGTCTTAACACAAGAAGGTCACATGATTGCATATGAATCTAGGAAGTTAAAGATTCATGAAAAAGAACTATGCAACTTACGACCTAGAGTTGGCTGCTGTAATACACGCATTAAAAATGTGGGGCCATCACTTAATTGGAAGAAAATTTACTTTAATGATAGATATAAAGGGTTAAAGTATTTGCTGGATCAAAAAAATCTTAACGCGAGGCAAGCTAGGTGGTTAGCTTTCCTTAGTGAATATGATTTTGAGATTCAACACATTAAGGTAAAGAGAATAAGGTTGCGGATGCCTTAAGCAGAAATGCTAGGCTAAATTTTATTTTAGCAATCAGCACTTATAAAACTGATCTAGAAAATTAGATTAAGAAAGGGATCAGAATGGATGAAAAATATCAGAATTTACTTAATAAAGTTGCTGAAAATTCAATAACAGATTTCAGAATTAATGAAAGAGGTTTATTGTTGTATAAAAACAGACTTTATGTGTCAAATGTTGTTGAAATTAAGTTGTTGATTTTAAATTAGTTGCATAAAAGTCCATACTCAACACATCCTGGTTACCAAAAGATGATAACTATGCCGAGAAAAGATTATTTTTTGCCATGTATGAAAAGTGAAGTAGCTGAATATATTGCTAGGTGTATAGAGTGTCAGCAAGTAAAGGTTGAACATCGCCACCCAGTTGGATTGTTGCAGCCACTGCCTATTCCAGATTGGAAGTGGGACATAATTAGTACTGATTTTATTATTGGTTTACCTAAAAATCAGAAACATAATGATTCTGTCATGGTAGTAGTGGATAAGCTTAGTAAAGCAACCCACTTCATACTTGTTAAGACAACCTACAAGGCTGCTAACATTGCTGAAATTTTTATGAAACAAATTTTTCATTTCCATGGGATTCCAAAAGTTATAATTTCTGATAGAGACTCAAAGTTTACAAGGAATTTCTAGAAGTCTTTATTTAAAGGTTTAGATACTACTTTAAATTTCAATACAGCATTTCATCCATAAACGGATGGATAGACCAAAAGGGTCAATCATATTCTTGAAGACATGTTAAGAATGTATGTTAGGGATCAACAAGGTAAATAGGATAAATATTTACATCTTGCTGAGTTTGCTTATAATAACCATTACCAAGCTTCAACAAAACTCAGTCCCTTTGAAATTTTATATGGCAGAAAATTTAATACTCCTATTTTTGGGAGCAATCCAGTTGACAGGTTAATGCTAGGACCTGATTTATTAAAATAAATGGAAATAACCATGAAACGGGTTCAAGGCAATTTGAAAATTGCACAAGATTGACAGAAAAGTCATGCAGATCTAAAAAGAACTCCAAAAGAGTTTCAGGTTGGTGAGCATGTGTTCCTCAAGGTAAAGCTTAAAAAGAGCTCCCTAAAATTGGAAAGCTGTGCTAAATTAGCACCAAGGTATTGTGGACCTTTTGAAATCTTGTCCAGGATAGGACTATTGGCATATCAATTGATATTGCCACCAAATCTTAAAGTACATAATGTATTTCACATCTCTCTTTTGAAAACGTATGTGCATGATACTACTCGTGATTAATTGGAATGATGTACAGGTGGAACCAGAAGGAGATTTTCTAGAACCAGATTGTATCCTAGACAAGAGGAAAATTTTGCTTCATAATCATACCATTGGACAAGTAAAGGTGTAGTGGAAGCACCTTAGTCCAGACGAAGCAACTTGGGAATTGGAAAGTAATATGCGGGTGGCATATCCAATGTTGTTCCAGGAGGAACAAGAGGATTATGATCAAAGTAACATCGAGGACGATGTTGAACTTAAGAGGGGGTGTTTTTCACATACCCAAACTCTAGACATTTTATGTTATGCAGAAAAAATTATGTTTTATTTTTATTGTAAAGTTTTATAACTATTGACCAAGTGGGGTCAAGGATGACAATAATTAATTACTTTGAATATTTTATTATAAATAAATAAAACTAGAGACAAACATCCAAAGGAGACTGTTGAATGAGTGTTCACTGACCCACTAGGAGGAATGGACTGGGGTGGAGAGAAAAATGACACTTGGCAGCATCCTCAACTCACTTCTAACTGTTGCAAGGGGAAACTTCCCTACTTGTATGGTCATGTTCCCCAAGAAATTGGAACTGATTAGGTGGCTCATTTACTGAAATAAACTGACCAAAAGACCTAGGCATGCTACTTATCTACCCATCGAATTCAACAGGGGCTGTTCATTCTTACCTTGTGATAATTTCTGAGCACAAGAGATTCAATAAGGGGAAGGTTAGAAGTGATTGAGTGAACTAATACTGCATTCTGAACTAGTGCAGCCACATTGCTGAGTTTAATATTGCTAAAAGCAGGAAGTACTACCACTAAGTGCTACTGCTGAGTTGCAAAGGAATTTATTCCATTATTCCACACAACATCTTCGTCCTGGTGGTTCAGTGAACAGGCTCGGGGGTCCTAAGGAAAGTAACTTGGCTGTATTCAGGAGTAGGTTGGGTGGGACGGGATCCTTTAGCTGTTTCTTTGTTCTTCTACAGTTACCAGGTTCAGATTGTGTTATCTTATTCACTTCTGTCAAGTTAGTAAAATAAATCTAAATGTTTTATGTCATCATTTTTTCAATTAAAACTTAGATATTCTGTATTGTTAATGAATATTTTTACTTCTGTAAATTATAACTGTTAGGATAAAATGCATCTTGGATGATATAGTTAAATGATAGAATGATTGAATAATAATGCTTCCCTGCATTTTTTCCACACATTGGTTACAGTGCCGTACTCTAGTACAGGGAAGGGTATTTAGAAGATATCAGAATGATGTTATACTGTGAATAGACTTGATGACTTATTTCCAAAATAAAACTACATTATTTCAGTACTGTAATACTGTCTTATTTCAGTAGACATCTTAGAATTTAAATAGGAAACGCAAATATTTTCATTGTATATGTTTAATAGTTAAAACCTTGATTTTATTCATATCAGGTTATTATTCTAAGTATATCTCCTATGAATATCATAATATAGAAAACATATTTATTTCAAATCAAATAAATGATACAGAGAATTATCTAAACTTACTTTATGAATAATAACAATTTATGCATTGAATTATACATTACAGAAAACATGTCTAAGATAAACAATGAAATTTCAATACTTTTAATATCGAGACATATCAGTAAATCTTTTATAAACAAACCTAAGTATTATACTGTAACAGAGAAATAATAATTTACATCTATAAGCTTTATTATAGATTAACAATATCAAAACATTTTATCACTATAAACTTCAAATACGAATTTAAATATCAAATACAGGATAAAATAGCAACCATTAAATCCATGTGAATTCCAGGGTTCAAACTCTAAGCGTAAGCTTCTCTTAGCTTTCAATAAAATATTTCTTTCGTATACTAAATCAAAGGAGTGAAACACGACTAGGGTTCGAAACCCTTAACAAAACTTTTAAACACGGTAAAGTTTCTTGCAGTAGGGTTTACAACCTAGCCATTACGGCCTTGTTTGTAAAACAAGGCCTAAAACATTATAACCCTTCAAAATATAGTGACGGGCTCTGCCCTAAACATTTTATTATAACCATCAGACTTTGCAAATAACATTGAAATGCCGAAATATTACTCTATGACTGTCAACCTTTTATTTCTTGCAAAACTGTATTCATACTCATGCATTTCAAAATAAAAATAATACAAGTTATGGTCGAGGGTTCAACCCTCCGTACGTTACATCATAAACCAGAATTGGTTCCCAAAACCATTCTTTGAGAATTCTTAACAAAACAACTTAATCATTGTCGAATAAGTATTCTGGATAGTGGACCAAACACTTCGATTTTGAAACAGACATTTTACTTTAAACCTTAAAAACAAATAACATATAATAGCAAAAGAAATCATTGAGAATCCAACGAGAGCTTCACAAGCTCGGGAGCAAAACCCTCCCAGTACTAACACTGCCTTTCGGCATGTACACTCTACAAAATGCCTTACAGCTTAAAGATTTCCTTTTCAACCGACTGGAAAACCAAGTCTGTACACCCTTGGGATGTCTCTGAGGCTTACCAGGGCCCAACCAAAGCTTTCATCCTGTTACGACCAACTTCAACCATTGCCAAGGAAGGCTACCTGCCATAAAACAATAGGACTAATGGTTAAACATAGAACCAAGTATTTTAAAACCAAAAGGGACATTGCTAAAACAACCATTGAAATTTTAGGAAGGAAACTAATACCTCACCTACAATTAACTAAAGCACGATTGGAGTATCTGAGCTTCATCAACGCTTATAGTAGTGGTTCAAGATTTCACTATCAACACCTGAAAGAAGCAAAACCCTATATAAATTGCTTATGAAGAAGCATGGATTGAGTTTTCACCTCCATAAAATCTCCCAGTGATAGTAGAAGGTTTCACCTTCGAACCCCTGCAAGAGTTGAGACCTATGCAGAATACGAAACCTTGAAACTCTAGTAACCATTACAAACCAGTAGGTCATGGTATCGAAACCCTGGGAGGCAAATACAAGTAAGGGTTACAAACCCTGACAATCAAAGAGCCTATCGGCCTCCTTCCCCACTCTCACATTCAAAATGAATGCTACAGTCCTTGTCTCGATGAGTATTACATGGTGGAGTTAGGTTTTATCACAAAACCTGAGATTGGCCATGAGATCAATGGTGCAGATTGAGCCACAAGGGCATGCCAACATATATATCACCAACTCCATTTAATTGCATTAAACACACAAGCTACCAACATCGAAGTCCATGCCAACGTACACCCCACTACGGTGTTAATACCTTAATATTTTTTGTGGCATAGTTTGTAAGCATAGAGTTAAGGCATGTTTTGATTTGTTGCATGTCGTATCATTACCATAGTTAACAATAACGTTACGTGCATATAGTTTATGCAAATGTTTACATTATATATAGTTTATGCATATTGAACGTGCATGTTAACCATGACCACAATTTATAGTAAGGTCAATCTATTTTATGTGTGCAAGACATATTGTAAGTATTATGCCTATAGCCTGTTAAATAGAAGTATAATTACAATATATTCACCATAAGTTTTGATACAATGGAATGTAATATCAATACATTGTATATCTCTATAGTTTCAATATAGAAGGGTGTGATGTAAACACACAGTAATTATCCATAGATGTGGATAGAGTAGGTTATCCTTTAGTTCATCAAAATAGATAAAAACCAGGCATCTTATACGAACACAAATTATGCGAAGATAACTGACCCTATTGCATAAAATACCCGAGTTGATTGCATGGCAGATAAATCCTCTACAGGGTAATAATTAACTTTAAAGGCTAACATGGTACTGCAAGATAAATTGAAATACATTGGCATACTTCAGTTGAAATTTCTCTGTCTTACATGCATTCTGCAAATAGATTTTAGGAGCGTTAGCTATCAATAGCTAAGTAAGCCTCTGGGCGTACACAAGGACCCATTCATTACAGAGAGACGATCAATTAGTCTCTAGAATAAAAAATGTATAACATAGAACGAAAGTGACGACATGCATGCAAACAATAAAGTACATAATGCAAGCATTTGAAATATTTAACATTCTGACGTTTGTTTTTCGACAAATGATGTTATGAATTTTTAAGACACTAGTTAAGATTAACAGTTATTATGACAAGTGTCATGTTATCATAAGTAATCTAAACCCTTAGTCATTAATGACAGATTATAGAAGTTGTTGTCGTTAAGCTCTTTTTGCATTTTATGTTTATATGTGTTTTTAAGTTAACATTTTAATACTTCCACATAGCAAACACAAGCAATTATTGCTACTTGAAAAATTTTAAATTTTATGAAATTTTTGGGATGTTACACCTGACTAGATGATGGATTGACAGTTGGTTGTTTAACATCTTTAGAGGATGTGTCTAGATGATATGCAACTACAAATGCAATATGCTGCATGGGACCTCCTGTTAGGGATGATATCATAATACTAGTATCTCAGATCCTATCTTTGAGATGAGGTGGCTGAGGGAGGGGGTCGGGCATGGAACTAGGAGCAGGCTACCCTCTCAATGGGTTCCTTTTGGAATTTTCTTGATCCTAATCTGATCCAAGTCCAACCTACTGGAATTCACTAATGTCTAAATAATTGACATAGAGACCAATAATGAACTCAACACATAAGTTTGTAAGAAAACAAAACGGAACTTGCCTATTATTCTAGGGAGGTGTTGGCCCGGTTTTGCAACCAGGCTTAGTGCTATGGGCACCTGCTAACTAGTAGCAGCAGTTTCAATAGAATTAAACAAGAAACTAATCTAAACTAAACTAATCATGGATCTATGCAAAAATATAAGCAAATAATGAAAATATTTTAAAAACAAGAACAAGAAAGATAAAAAACAATTTTTGTATTGACAATGGGGCAAGCAAATACTTGCAAGAACAATACCTCCAAATGATGAAGGGTTGTTTGAATGGCTCCAATGGTGAGCAGCTCCAATCTCCAATGGGTCCTTTCTCCAAGGCTTGCTACAATGGCCAAATACTCAAGGGATATTTTGGCAGCATGAGGATAGGAATATGGATGGATGTGAAATGAGGAGCCCCTACCACCTTGTTATAGGTTTTGGTGGTGGGGAATACCATTTGTGGTTTTGTGGAAACCAAATGGTATTGACCAACATGGTTTAGGTATTTTTCGCTCCTTTTTCCTTTTTTGCATAAAATTAATATTTTAATTCCCTTTTTAATATTTTTGGGAATTTGGACCCTTTTTTAGGGTTTTTTATGTTTTTCAGGAAAAATAATCTTTTTTAATGGAAAAAGGGGTGTACTAAGGTCTTTTGGTGACCTTTTGTTGGTTTCAGAGGCTCAGATGGTGGAAAAGTGGACAAATGGGTCATGTGAATAAGGGAATGAGCTAGTGAGCACTTTTTAGGTGTTAACAGATTGCCCCCTGATGTGTGAGGGCAGGAGCTCATCGTATGGCCGATAGACATCATAGTTCATTTTTCTTTTTCTGGGTTTTTAGGGGAGAGAAGAGACCGGTTGGAGACTGGAGCCACAGCCCTTGGAAGCTGCAAAAACAAAACATATTACATGGCCTCAATATGAATGAGGTATAATCTATGATAATGGACGAGGTGGGCATTCCCATGATCGTATCAAGACATATACATAACAATTAGTCCCAAGAAGGGGGATCTAATACATAAAGAATCTACTGGTACATCATAATGGTCCAGGGGGGACATTATTTTGGGATATACTCCTGATCATAACTGATCTCAATAACTGATTAACTGGAATAACTGAGGAGCTGTTGAAACTGAAGGTGTCCAACATCTGTAGGGACGTAATGACTGTGAGCCATCTCTGGAAAGTATCTGTAACTGTATACTCGAGGGAGTATAAAACTGGGGTACATCTGAATACTGTTGCCATGCGAAACCCGGATATCTATAGAAAAAGTGTAACTTGTGTTATCCATAGGAAGACTCTCAAATGTGGAGGAGTCAGGAGGTATCCGGGGTCTTCGACTAATAAGTGAAACAGACGAATACCCTGTGCGAGTCTCAACGATGCGATCAAGGTGTTGAAGTCGAGCATGTGAGAAACAACCATTTGGAGAGGCACTGAAGATTCCTCTCGAAATGATTTGTAGGCACTCATCATAAATGGTGATGAGTCCAAGACACAGGGACCTCTAGGTCTATCCTCTGGAATCAATGTGGTTGTTGTCGACAGAGGGAGACCAGCAACTAACAAGGCAATGATGTTTCCTTTATAGGAGCACGAGGTGTAAAACTGAAGTGTTGTAGTACTGATGGTAGGACTGACATACTTGTGGGAATGGGAAAAAATTGGGTCAAAAACTGGGTAGACTCAAACTTCCTTTGTTTAGAGCATGATGACATGGTTGACCTGGCAGCGTAGGGAACTGACTTGTAGGTGTGGGGATCATTGCTTTGACTGAATGTTATATATTGACTCTGGGGGGAGGACGAGCTGATAGGTGCCGTCGAGGGATTATCAAGGTGACATACTGCAGAATACTCTGAACAAAGGCGACCAACATGGGGAAGCTTCCTAATGAGTAGATGTGATCTGTCGTGGCGCCAAGAGGCACCATTGATTCCTTCTTCGTAGTTTTAATGAGCTCCAAGAAGGGATAAAAGTGTGCTCTGAAATGTTACGGTCCTGTGGATTTTGTGAGCCTAGGACAGCTCATGCTCATGGTTGCTTTCATGTTTAGAGAGTCTGAAAACGGTAAGTGGACTCTATTGGTGTTTCTTTTTCGTAAGTTTAGTCTCCAAGGCCCGAAAAAGCGTAAAATGATGCGGATGGATAACTCTTCTAGCCGATGTGACTAGAGTATACCTTTTTCGTAATTAGTCTACGAGGTCCGGAAAAGGGGTAAACTTATACTAGGTAGACGCCCTTTCAGATACGTTTAGCAAGCATGAAAGGAAGCAAGATTGCTCGGCGATCTTTTCATTGTTTTAGGAGTCAGAAAAGAGCTTAACAGAAACTCCCTAAGTGCCTTTTTCGTAAAACGGGATTGCTCGGCCCGAAAAAGGGATAAAATTATACCGAACAAAAATGGATAGATGGGAGCGAGAAAAGGTCTCAAGCGTCATCATGTGTGTGGGATATTGGATCCGGTGACAGAAAGATTGTCACAAAAGGGGGTTGCGGCCGTTGTGGCACGCAAACCGAGGTAATGAGAGGGCATTTTGAAAAAATGGCCGAAAAGTATGGGTGTGAGAGCGAGAAATGATCTCAAGCATCATCACAAGCGTGGGACACTGAATCCAGGGATATAAAGATGGTCAAACATGGAGAATGGCGGATGTGGCACGTAAACCGAGGCGACGAGGGGGCATGGAAAAAATGCCCAAAAAATATAGGGGTGAGAGCGAGAAATGATCTCAAGCATCATCACGAGCGCGAAAAACTGAATCCGACGATATAAAGATTGTCAAAAATGGAGAACAGCGAATGTGGCACGCAAACCGAGGTGACGAGGGGGGCATGGAAAAAATGCCCAAAAAATCTAGGCGTGAGAGCGAGAAATGATCTCTAGCATCATCACGAGCACGAAAACTGAATCCGGCGATATAAAACTCGTCGAAAATGGATAACAGCCGATGTGGCACGCAAACTGGGGCGACAAGGTGTCGGGACACAATGTTGATATTGGTCCTGGTGAGAGCGAGAAATGATCTCAAGCATCATCACGGGCATGGAAATATGAATCCGGTAGTGCAAATGGTGCGAAAAACGGAGGTCATAAGGACTCCGGAATGGCTAAAGGAAAGAACTAGGTTAAAAAATGGCTACAAATAAAGGTGATCCCACCAAGCGAAGGATGCAGTGGTGGGGAGAAATGATGACCCATGGGGGGGAACACTATGTGTATCAACTCAAATATACAAGTGACATGTGACCTCAAAAAAGGTTGAGATCACGAATATGAAAAAGTGAGCAGGGTTAATGACCTGCCCCCATGCTATGTGCATGGGGTTTGTGATTGTGGATCACATGTGTGTTGGTTTGAACGATGGGCTCATTGAGGTGTTGAGATAGAGATGATGGGGTAGGTTCAAAATGATTGATCATGCCCCCTATCCCGGGGTCGAGGTAATCTATTATGCCCCCTAACTCAGAGGTGTCAGTGTGGTGCAGATGTTGTCTCAGAGAGAGATCAATAGGGCATTGAACAACTGCTGGCGGGGTGTTATACCATGAGGCTGTGGGTCGTGGTGGCATACTGAAGTGATGATATGATGATCGTGGATTCCCTTTGTGGGGTGGATGCCCCCAGTATCTCCGACGAGGATCACGATGATGGCGAGTAAGCAAGGTTTTGGGCCTGCCCCCATGTTGTGGACATGTGGTTTCCTCATCGATTTGAAAGAGTTGAACATATGTGTCTAAGGTATTAATTGAAGGGGCCGACCGGACAGAGGGGTATCCAGTGGATACCATGTAAATGGTGTGGTCAAGGCCAGGCATTTCGGTATCTGACCAAGTAAAGACATCAGTGAATTCTTGGAACAGTGGTTGGTATTCTCCGATCTCATGCTCACTGTGGGAGGCTCCTAATGTAATGGTATGAAGGGAACCAAGTGGGCCAGAGATGTCAATGTGGATGACGGGAGAAATATCGGCTATCGGATCCTTTAACCAGTCGACTCTAGTAGAAAAGAACTCTTTGGAATCAACTGTGGATTGTGTAGCGGTGGTGGATGAAGTCTCTTCCGGGAGGAAGTATGGACGATGGTGCATGTCTTCCGAGGGATGATTAAGGGCAGTAGGGGCCTCTAGAATTTCTTCATCATTGCGGGAGCTTTGAGTTGTCAAATCAAGTAATGAGGTAGTGGTAGTCGAAGAGATCATGTAGATGGTGTTAATCTCTCCGGATGAGGATGATGGGGGAGGGTAGATCTCCTTGATAGTAGGGGGTGCCATCTCAAGGTCCAAATTGTTCATCTCGTAGAGAGCTGCTCTGTAATCTGGGATGTCAGGACAGTGATGTGAGTAGTGGCCGTAAATACCGCATATCGCACATGGGTGGTTGGTACGCAGTGATTTATCACGAGGCATGGGGTTTGGATCGAGTTTGACCACCGGGATGTTGGGGTCGTCGTCCAGCATTTGCATGTGTTCCTACAATGCAAGTAATTGTGGACACTGATGGGTTGGATGGCCTAACTCATCACACAGCGAGCATTTTGGAGGAGCACGGAATATGGGGAGAGGTTTAACTGCCTTGGGTGGGGGTACCGCAGTGTATGGTTGTGGGTCTCTGCCCCCAGTGGGCCTGATGAGTGGAGGGGGATTTGTCGATGACGAAGGAGTAGTGATACCGGGAGGTGGTTGGGTAGAAGTAACAATGGGTTGCACCGGTTGCAGGATGACATTTGGTGTCGGCGGTGGAACTTGAGGTGAAATATACCAAACAGGTAATCCCAATGTTAACGCGGGTAGACTAAGGGTAGCCATAACCGGGGTGCTTACTACACCCGAAGGAGGAAATAGAAAGGGGATTGTGTGGATGGGTGTAACCCCAATGTGACTAGGGACCAATGGTGGTTTGGGTAACAAGGAGGGTTGATTACCGGGTGTTTGTGAAAGGGTGCAGAGGTTAGCGACGTGGGTCTCCGGTGATGGTGGTGGAATGACCTGGAATGTAGAGGTCATCGGCGCCTCGGAGTAAAGTCCGGGTCCTACCGAGGAAATGAATGAGGTAGTTGCACCACAAACAGGTTGTTCAACCATGGGGAGAACATTTTCAGGTGTGGCGGGGGCCTTGGGATCATAATAGGTGAGCTGGTCGACCTTGACCACGCGTCCCTCATGGGGGAACTGCATGGTGCGAAATACGGATGAGGCAACAGCCCGCATGGCATACATGTAGTTGTGACCAAGTAAAAGGTTATAGTCTAGTTGGGCATTGATGACCTCAATGTCAATGAGCACGGTTTTACCCGCCAGCTGGACAGGGACATTGGCTAAAAGACCTTGGGGTTGAGCCGAACGACCGTCGTAGGCTCGTAATGCAGTGGTGGACTGCTGGAGAGTAGGGGATCCCAACTTCTGCCAAACGAATGTGGACATGATGGGTGTGGAGGCCCCTTCATCGATAATGCACCGATGGATGACAAGATTCCGAACATAAACAGAAACTTGGAATGCTAAAGAGGAAGGCAGGCGTGGTTCAGACTGGTCTGAATCGAATGCGATCAACTGTGAATCATTGGGCTCAATGGCGCCAATGGCAGAGAGAAAATTTTTACGCTGTGAAGGACAGTTTTTCAAAACTTTTAAAGCAGACATGGCTGCAGGCGACTGGGCTAAGTCGTCTACGATGTTGTAATTCGACGCAGCCCGAGCATTGGGATTGTTGTTGATACGACGAAGTGGGAAGCGAGGTGCTTTGGAAGCACCATCAAGTGGGGCCGGAGGTATACGTAACGTTTGATCTGTGGGATTAACGTTAGTACTCTTGTTGGTGGGAGGGGCTTCAGAAGTGGAGCCATATTGGTTCCTTCGGGTTTGGAGGTTGGCATCGGCAGTCGACATCATCAACAAATGGTGAGTACCTGAATCGAACATGGGTTGATCAGGGGCTGCATAAGTGATCTGCTGTGGTGGCACATTTCCCTGAGGAGGGGCTAACGGCTGAGTGTTCACTACACCCTGGTTTGGAAAGGGGTTTTGCAGCACCAAGGGTTGATGTTGAGGTGGTGGAGGGTTGGGTGGCGGCTGAGGAGCCGCTTGCCCTTGACGATGGGAATTGTTGGTCCAGAGTTGCCGAGCTCGCTCCAAATGTGGGCAAGAATGCGTGTAATGACCATAGACCCCGTAGATAGAACAAGGGTGGTTTGTTCTGAGGTTATTATTTCTAGGCTGCTTAGGATTTCGATCCGGATTGCGGTTGGGAGGAGCAGCATTGTTATTCTGCGGAGGATTGGGAGGTGGAGGACCTTGCTGATGTTGTTGGTTATTACCGTGGTTATGACCTCTACCACGGTTCTGTTGCGCACCTTGGTTGCGCTGGTTGTTTTGGTTATGGGGTTGGTTGTGCTGTGTATACACTTTCCCTTGAGCAGTGGGAGGATTTTGGTTCGCCGCAGGTGCGGGAGCAGGTTGTGGTGGATAATAAGCCTGTGGGGCTAGAGGTGGTCCATTTGCCTGCTGGGGTTGTTGGTAACCCTGAGCTATTGGAGGTGTTGGGTTAGCTGCCGCAGCATGCTGTGGATAGTATACTGGTTGAGGTGCAGCTAGGGGGACGTATGCTTGTGGTGCATGACCAAAACACTGAGGTGGACATGAAGGTCCATGTGTATGATGGTGATGTGCCATGGGAGCATATGAACTAGTTGCTCCAGACTGAGATGTAGCCCGCAAAAGGTCGGGACCATGGCTTGGATGTGTAATGGAAAAGGGTTGGGGATGCGAGGCCATACAACCAATGATGCCATCAGTGGCATGGGATTCCCCCGACACATCATGTTGGGATGACTCGCCCTGAGGGGCGTTTGGAATAATGGTATACAGATAACCCGATTGGGAGTAAATGAGATCAAACTGTTGGGCTTTGAGGATGGCCTCTTCTTCAGACTGGGGTGTTTCGGATGCCACGTCCTTTGCAATGAGAGGGAGAAGGGATTTTAGAAACCAATCTAAGAAGATACGGTCGTCTAATTTGATTTTGCAGAGGCTTCGGCGTCGACGCCACTCATGAATGTGGTCAGTGATGTGGGTGGCCGTGTTCTGTCTGCAAGACAGTAGGATCTCGACGCCCGCATCATAGCGGACAGGTAACTGAAAGAACTGCAGGAAGGTCGAGGCAAGGGAGGTAAAGGTGGCATGTGTCCCATGGGGCTGCTCGATATACCACTTGGATGCAGAGCCAGTGAAGGTGCGTTGTAATAGACGGAGGCGGACAGAGTCGTCCACTATGGAGTTGGAGGAACACCATAGATGGAAGGACATGATATGGTTCTGGGGTCCTCACCTACCTTACCCTCAAACTTAGGGATGTCGGAGGGGAGTTTGGTGGGCATGTGAGGCCACGCAGGATCGTGTCTGATAGGGTCATTGGTGAGCCTAGCTAAATCTGGCAAGTTCAGACTCGCCATATACGGTAAGCTAGCAGATGTAGTGACCGGGACTGGGACATTCCTAGTCATGGTGGTATGATGTAGGGGTCCAGTAGCGCCTAAAGGTATGCTAGGTATTGGAGGTATATGTCCTGCAATAGGTGTGGTCTGGTAAGGGCCAGTGCCTCCAAGTGCAACATGGGTTACACTTGGGTTAGGAATAGTAGTGGCGATTCCTGGAATCTGGGTTGTGGGAATCAGAGGGGGTGTGACCCCTATGTTGGGCATACCCATAACAGGTGGTGGCCCTGTGTTGGGGATTCCTATAACAGGAGGTGGCCCTGTGTTGGGCATTCCTAAATGTGGATTGTCTACCATATTAGGCATACCTAAGGGGGTAGGTGTTTCCATGGATGGCACCACAGTAGAAGGGTCAGTAGACGTCTCTCCTATGGTGCTGGTAAATAGCGGATCAAATGGTGTTCCAGACATAATGTTGGTTGGGAAAAACTCAGTGGGGTTTTCGGATTCTGCCTCAGAATCAGAAGTGAAGTGAGGCGTGTCAGAATCAGATGACTGTCTAGTTGACCAACGATGTGTCGAGTCAAGGGATAAGGCTCGGCGTCTGTGACGTGGCGAGCCAAGTAGACTGAACTCTGGCAGTTCGCCCTGTAGACGACGAGAACGTCTAAAATTCTCAATGGTGAGAAAATAAGTTTTTGTGGAAAAATCTGTATGTGTAAAATGGTAATGTATAAAAAACTCAAAACCCTAATGCAACCAAGGGTGCAAGAAGGGGAGTGAAAATGAAGGCTCTCAGGCCAAAAAATCAACCTCAAAAAAGGAACTTATTCTAGCAGTTGTGCTACAATAAGTGGAGGGATGCAACAAATGGTCAGAGTACCAACATGCAAACAGCTTCTAGATAAAATAGGTGTAACTAGACCAAAGGTGGGTTGAATCATGCAAACACCTAACTAAAAGTATTGTGAATCAACAAACTATATTCTCTGCAAGGTGATGAAATCCAAGTCAGACAATATTGAGTGTTAAGTCCACGGCTAGATATCCCCCTACCGGGAGGGACACCGGGTAATCAATCCTAAAGAATAGCTACTAGGGTACTCCGTTCATGACGCGTCGAGAAAAGGTAAATCTGCCGTTTGGTCCTTTGATCGCAATATCCCAATACAGGGATATCCCGAGAACTGCGAATGGTAGCCCTTCGGTTACTGAATGGATTTTGGTATTCCACTCAGGCTTCCGGAACCATCCTCGCGACTTCAACCCTCCTAGGGGAGAGGCCTTCCCACAAACCGGTTGTGACCGCGCCAATAAATACTAAGAGATTTTAGCTCCCTAAATGGACAACTTCTATGTCTCAGATGTAATAACTGAGGGGTGTTATTGGAACACCTATCCCCCCAATACTACCTAGCTACAAAGTTCTTTTAGTGTTCCCCAAGTGAGGTTAAAAGTGTGTTGAAATTAGGGTAAGTTTTAAAGCTCAGTTCAATTAAGTGTTTGAGTGGGTGCACGTGTGGTATTGTAAACTGAACTTGAAAGAAGTAGCTTTATAGAAAATTTTCAAAAAATAAAGGATCTTTTAAAAATAAAAAAGCAAATATTTATGACTTTTTTCAATAAATGGAAATTAAATGCCTTTCAAGGACTATTCGAAAAACAAAGGATCTTTCAAACAGGAAAGCAAATAATATAACTTCTTTTCGAAATAAATGGATTTCGTTTTCAATAATTGCTATGGGCAAAATATTAAAGAAGCAAAAAAAAAAAAAAAAAAAATTAAATCTAGATAAAATGCAAAAATAGATCTTTCTTTCAATTGATGAAAATTTTTAAAAAAACTTCTTTCACATGTGCATTCTAAATAGTAAAATGTTCCTATGGCTGTAAACAATGTTGGAATCTTAGTACTGTAAAATATGAGCCAAAATGGGTGAACTGAAGTGATAAATAACACTAAAATACAATATTAGATAAATTTTTATGAAAAAATTCTTAAATCTAATAGCATATTTGGATTCCTTGATCGAAAACACCCAATTTGATAAACAAAATTGTTTCAAACGGAGTTCGGGAGAGGGAGATATGGTCGTTTGAAAATTGAGCTGCGCGGCCAAAAAATCACATCGCGGGTTTCAGGCCAAAAGTCGCGATGGACCGCGCAGGTTTTGGGCTAAAAGTCGCGATGGACCGCGCGGGTTTTGGGCTAAAAGTCGCGATGGACCGCGCAGGTTTTGGGCCGAAATTCGCGATGGACCGCGCGGGTTTCTGTCGCACAGTCGCGATGGACCACGTGCCTGTCAGGCTAAAAACCGCGAGGCGAAAGCCGTGCACGGAAGCCGAAAAACGAACCCAAAAATTGATAATTCCGAGCTGTTAATGGCAATAGTTGGGGCCAAAAACTAGAGCAGCATTGGATCTGCTGTCTAGGCTGGTAGATCTATGGATCAAAAGGTTAAAAACTAATAAAAAACTAAGATTAAAAGCAAAACTAGAGATCTATTGTTCAAACCCAGCGGAGTCGCCAAAAACTGTTGGCCCGGTTTTGCAACCAGGCTTAGTGCTATGGGCACCTGCTAACTAGTAGCAGTAGTTTCAAATAGAATTAAACAAGAAACTAAACTAAACTAAACTAATCATGGATCTATGCAAATAATATAAACATTTAAAAAACAAGAACAAGAAAATATTAAAGAATGAATTTGTATTGAAAAATGGGGGGGCAAGCAAGTGCTTGCGATAATACCTTTAATGGTGAAGGTTGATGTTGAGCAACTCCCAAGATGAGCAGCTCCAAGCTCCAATAGGTCTCCTTCTCCAAGGTTGCTTCAATGGCTAAAATGCTCAAGGGAGATTTCAGCAGCATAAGGATGAGATAATGGATGGATCTGAAATGAGGAGCCCCTACCACCTTTTTATAGGTTTTGGTGGTGGGGAATACCATTTGTGGTTTTGTGGAAACCAATGGTATTCACCAACATGGTTTAGGTACTTTTCCCTCCTTTTTCCTTTTTTGAATAAAATTAATATTTTAATTCCCTTTTTAATATTTTTGGGAATTTGGACCCTTTTTGAGGGTTTTTTATGCTTTTCAGGAAAAATAATCTTTTTTGATGGAAAAAGGGGGTGTACTAAGGTCTTTTGGTGACCTTTTGTTAGTTTCAGAGGATCAGATGGTGGAAAAGTGGACAAATGGGTCATGTGAATAAGGGAATGAGCTAGTGAGCACTTTTTAGGTGTTAACAGGAGGTTTATCAAACTCCATGAACCATTGATCTATCCATTGGTCTCTCCATGGTTGGAATGTGCACTAATCCATGCAGAGACACCTCTTTCTCATATTAGGTGATTGGTTGGTTCTTGGGTTAATGAACAATTGGAAGATGGATTGTTTGGTTATATTTAGTTTTTTAACTTCTTCCTTGCTAATTCCAGTTGAGTAAAATTCCCTCATCCTTTCCCTATAGTCATATATATTTGATAATTTCCCTCAGGTAAGGTCAATGGAAGCCACAATAGTGTTAAGGGAATTGGGTAATGACTGGAGAGATGGTTCTCTTGTGTTTTGAAGTTCATCAATTAGGTTTCTCAACTCATCTAAAGATTGCTTTGATTCATTGTTTGGGTTTTGTGGGGGGTTAGGGTTTTGGTTTATAATTGGGTCAAGGTTTTCCACCATATTTGTTGAATAATAACTTCAATTAAAGAATAAAAACATTTTAAAACAAAAAGAAATATAAAATTAATGAGAAAAATTGAGATTACTTCAATTGATGACATTGGAAATGGACGTGTGGGTGGATTATCCAACCTAGAATGCGCACACATCATCTCCTAGGGGTTTTGATATCGTTCTTGGGGATTCTATGCCGATTCAACAAATACCAATCAATTGACCCCCCTTTTTTCATAAATGGACATGAATCCATGTGTGTTCCTATGCATGCACGCTTAGGAATGTGAGCATGCTTTTGAGTGCACACGTTCCCATGAATGCATGCATGTTCTTGTGATAGCTTGTCTTTAGGATTAAAATGTGGCATTATTGCATGGAGATTCAGAAGGGACCCAAACTTGTTTAAACATGAATGTGTGCATGTTCCCTATAAGTTATAACACAAACACATTGTTGTTTTTTCAATGAGCACACATTCATATTGCATTGAAAGGGGGAAGTAACTTCTTGTGAGCCCCTTAGAAGTAGAATGGATAACCTAAATAGATGTCATGCCTTATCAACAATTGATGTGGTTTGCATGCCCTACACCTAGTGGTCAAACAAGATGTGAGTATGGTTGTTGATGAGATTTTTACACAAACACTCTACACTGAAGTAAATTGTGTGTTAAGGATGCTATGGATATAGTGGTGGCATGAATTTTGTCTCCAAGATAAGGTGGATGGGGATGGGGGGGTAGGAATATTCTTGGGAGCTCACATTCTCTCCTATGGTTTTTGTTGTTGTTCTTGGGGAGTCCAAGACAATTCAACAAATGCAAATCAATCAACCCCCCTTTTTTCTTAAATAGACATGAATCCATGTGTGTTCATGTGAATGCACGCTTAGGAATGTGAGTATGCTTTTGAGTGTGCATGTGCTCATGAATGCATGCACATTCTTGTGCTAATTTTCTTCCATATTAAAATGTGGCACTATTGCATGGATATTTAGAAGGGACCCGAACCTGCTTAAACATGAATGTGTGCATGTTCCCTATAACATGCACACATTGTTGTTTTTTCAATGACTGCACATTCATATTTTATTGAAAAGGGGAAGTAAATTCTTGTGAGCCCTCTTATAACTAGAATGGATAGCCTAAATAGATGTCATGCCTGATTAAAAATTGATGTGGCTTGCATGCTATACACCTAGTGGTCAAACATGATGTGAGTATGGCTCTTGATGAGATTTTTACGCAAACACTCTACACTGAAGTAAATTGTGTGTTAAGGTTGATATGACAATAGTGGTGGCATTAATTTTGTTTCCAAGATAAGGTGGATGGGGATGGGGGGTTAGGAATATTCTTGGGAGCTAGTGTTCCTCTTAATGGATTATGCTTGGCCCTTGCTCAATCCTAATCATAACAAATACCACCCCCCTAGATTTCACCAGTGTAAAAATAATTGACATGGAGACCCATAACATAATCAACCCATAATTTATGAATAAATATAGGGGAACCTCATTGTTATCATATAGAGGTTTATTAAATACCAAAAACCACCAATCCATCTAGTGATATTTCCATGGTTGGAATGTACACCGGTCCATACAAAGATTTAACTTTCTTCGATTAGGGGGTTGGTTGGTTGGTTCTAGGGTCAATAAACAATTGAAAAATCATCTCTATAGTTATATACAATTTTTTTACCTCTTCTTAACTAATGTTTATTGAGTAGTACTCTCTCATTCTAGCCCTATATTTGGATATATCAAATAACCGATCATGGGCATAGCTAATAGAATCAACAATGGTGTGAAGTAGAGTGAACATTGAAATACAAGATGGCTTTATAGTGTTCATAAGGTCATGAATTACATTTTTGGGTTCATTTAAGCATTGATTATTTTTTGTGTGTGGTCTTGTGGGGGGTTAGGGATTGAATTTGGATTATTTTTTTTCTCCATACTTTTAGAATAAAATATGCATTTAAAAAATAGAAAAGGTTTTCAAAATTGGTGTAAATTTATGTAATTTAACAAATATATAAATGAGATTAAAAAAAATATACATGGAAATGAGAGATACTATAGATAGGTCAAAATCAACAACATTATTCTTGTGGCTGGGAAAGGAATAAAATAAAAGTGTTATGGGTTGAGGGAAAATGGAGTCACATTTTATTTTTTATTTTATTTTTATTTTTACTACATAGGAATGGCAATGCATTTTTTATACATGCACATTATTTTCATTTATAAAATCTATGTAAAACCAAATTTCCATGGGCTAATTCGTCATAAGTGTTATAGCCAAAATTGACACTTCTCTGTCTATGATGACATTTACATCTTTTGGTCGCTTGATGACACTTCATGAGATTATTATGAGTCACACAAAAGGACATTTGTGGATGGAAGAGCCATATTTGGGACTTTAGATTGATGGAATTACCTAATTCATGGCCCATTTGATAGATAGGAACCTTAGGAACAATTTTTTAGACCAAAACTTCTCCAGAAAACCCCCAGAAAAGGTTGTTTCTAACAATTTTCCCACAAAAACGCAGGTAGAAGGCTTCTTCACCTACGGGTTTGCAAAAAAAACATAGGTTTCACATGGTAAAATCACGGGTACTCGTGTGTTTTCCATTACAAAGTCGCGAGAACCTCATAAATACTTAAAAAAATATAAATACACAAAAAATGGTTGGTTTGGGTGGTTTTGGAACCTCCTCTTCCGGTTGTAACTACTTCCTCTTCGACCCTATCTTCTTCACTTACTATATAAGAGAGGGAGAGGGACCATGAAAGTAGATCAAGCCCATTATAGTGTTATGATGGAGGAATTTGGATTCACATCCCCCTCACTTGTTCCCTAGTCGCTTGTAAACCCTAGCACATCGGATTACAGGTTGGGATCCTTGGAGAAGAGTAGCAGGAGACCTTGGATCTTGGTTTCATGAAGTGCCATGATTGAAGGAAGGTAATTTGATGTACTTTCTTAATTCATTAATAAAGATCAGACATTATTCCTTTCAAAAATATGATTTGTTCATGTATGTTTCAGATCTGATTACAATTTGATGTTTTATTCTCTTATAAATATCAATCTTTTATTTGTAGTCAAATTGGTCAGTGAGGAAGGTTTTGTTGAATGTTTTTGCAGGTTGTTGCACTGGAGAGCAAGAAGAGAGGCTTAGATCAACGTTCTAAATAAAGTACATATCCTCCTAACCCTAATCTCTTTGCTTAATAATTGTACTTGAAGAACCTTGTATGTCTATCTTTTACCCCAGTACGTTGGTAGTTTCACCCCAGCTATAGGAACACGTTCCCCAACAACAATAAGTTTTAGCCAGTTTGAAGGCATATAAATAGGAAAGTGCATGCATTCTTAAAACTTGACAATGGATGCATGTTCTTGTTGGAGAAAAATGGAAGAAACATCATGTAACCACCCATAATTATTTATTTTGATGGAGAAAGCTCTTAGTCTTTTAAATCCCAAGAGGAAATATACATTATTCCTCTTTTTTCCCTCTTCACCACTATCACACTCAAAAATTTTAAGGTACAAACAAGGAAATTAAGAAATATTGGATAAATTCAACCTCTACATTTTCAATAATTTAATCTTTGGTTTTTTATCCCAAAAATTCCATAACAAATCATACTTTTTTTTTCACACCAAAAAAAAGTAACTTGTTATTAACAAATAATCAAAGTTACATCATCATGTCATCATTCTTATGGAGGATAACAAGCCAAAAAACCACAATACAACTAGCCTCTCCAAAATCAAAACACCAAAAGATAAGCTGGCCGATAAAAAGACAAATTGCAACAAGTAGAAGTATCATCTAAAGGAAAAAAGCAG
Source organism: Larix kaempferi (assembly GCA_027924585.1). NCBI lineage: Eukaryota > Viridiplantae > Streptophyta > Pinopsida > Pinales > Pinaceae > Larix > Larix kaempferi. Next base: position 47,217,657 of record BSBM01000493.1, read on the forward strand.
TGCTCCCAACCAGTGTCCCCAAAATTCTGGCATTTCTATCATACATAAGCCGAAAACCAAACACCAAACCAAGAACACTGAAACTGAACCAGAGTCTACAAAAACCCCATCTTTGGTGTCCTCAAAAAACAAGAGACCATCCATGTAACTAACAACTTTTTTGGAGAGGTCGTCTGCCTCAGTATTAAACTCCTAATAGACATGCCCAAAAGAAATATGAGAAAAACTATGTATCATCCTCCTAATTCTATCAATCCAATACTCCAAACTAAGTGATTGAAGTTATGAAAGACCATTTTCCCAGTCGATGACAACTTTGGAGTCGCTAAGCACTTGAATGGAAAAAATTCCCTTTCTATGGGAAAACCAAAGCAGTCCCCAAAGAGCCAATAATTATGCCTAAGTGTTATAACCATGACCATCACCCATCCATAATATGAAAACATGTTCCCTCTTAATACATAACACCATGCCAACGCCAAACAAGCCCTCCTTTTTAGCCCCTTCAAAATAGCCAATGGAGATGTGTTCATCCAAAATGGGAATAACATGAAATTTAGGCACTTCCACTTTCTGATCCTTGCAATATTGAGAAAAAGATGCAATAATTCTATAACACGTATGGCTCACATAAGGCTTAATGTCAAGAAAAATAAACATGTTCTTAGGTTTCCAAATCTCCCATATTGCAAATAAGGGATTTTCCTTAAAATTTACTTTCCTTCTTAACCAATTGGAAAGAGAATCCTAGAAGCTGGTCACACCCCACAATTCCAGTCAATACAAGACTCTACATAGTTCATTCCATATTCATTTAAAAAATAATAGTCACAAAAGATGTGAGAGACCATTTCCCCATCAACACCGCATAAACAACATAAACCAGGTCCACTAAAACCTCGCTTACAAAGCTTATCCAATGTAAGGATTTTGTTATGAATACTCAACCAAATGAAACATTGTATCTTTAAGGGAACTCTCCATCTCCAAAGTTGTCTAGACCGCCACTTTTGAAAGCATACAACCTCATCAACCAATAATGCATCACAATCTTTCTTTGTTGTAACAACACCATTAAACATGTTCTCCCATACCAATTTGTCTTTGCAATCAACAAGAAATATACCAACACGATACATTAAAGACACAAATCTATTCCATTCTTCAAAAACTGAGTAGATAAATTCAAGTGCTTAGCCGACAACCAACAACACCCCATAGAGTCAATATTCCATTTGATATGAGAAAAAACCATGATATTTTTCTGATGAAGTTATGAGATTAAACCTTCTAATATACTGAAATACTCATTAGATCCAATAAATAGATCAATTCCAATGTACACCTGAGTCCCGTGAGCGATTTTCCAACATAAAGAATTGCTTATAATAGGAAAAGATCTCATAAAACCTCTCCAAATGATAGAAGCATTGCAATACTTCTTCATCAGATCATGTACCCAAACAATCGGCGAGGAGACCTTAATGTACTTATAGTTGACATTTTTCCCCACAAACCCCGATCGAATAGACATCGCCAAATGTTTTTTGCACATAGAGCAATATTAAACCATTCCAAAAATTTTATCCCCTAACCACCAAAATTTTTGGGCTTGGAGATGCTCTCCCAGGATGTCAGATGAAATTTGAATGTATCCATCCTACCTGCCCAAAGGAATTGAAATATTCTTCTTCTAATGGTAATAATAATCGCAACAGGTATTATTGTGAGAGAGAATCAATACACATGAATGCTTTGAATCACAGTTATAGCAAGTGTGAGTCTCCCACTAGCAAATAGTCATCTGAAGGACCAATTACTAATACGTTTCTCCACTTTCTGGATCATCCACCCCTAGTCTTCGTTAGAATAACAATTGGGCTTTAAGAAGTACCCAAGGTATTTAAAACCAAATTCCAAATTTGTCATTTGATAACGAAGAAGATTGGCAATGTGAGCACAAATATTAGGATCTTCACAATGATATAGAAATATGGATTTTTGAGGGCTAACAACCATCCCTGAATATGCACAGAAAGAGGTTATAATGTCACAATAATGTAAATCCATTCATCAAAAATACCTCATCCAAAAATTAAGACATTATCCATGAACAATAAATGTGTGATAAAGAGAGAATATGAGATATTTATACCTTTGATCTTGTTATCCCACCTATCATAAGCACTGAGTCTACTAGGGAATTATATGACCAACATAAACAACAAAGGGGAAAATGTACACCCCTATTTGAGTCCTCTACTACATCCAAAGTAGGAGGTGGGAGATCCATTGACCAATACAACAAACATAGTTGAAGTGATACATGCCAAGATCCAATTTGTGACCTCAACAGTGAGGCCAATTTGAATGAGAACAAATATTAATAAGGACCAATCAACTCGATCATACTCCTTTATTAGGTCCATTTTGAGAATGAAATCTTGAATGTTTTTAACCTTGATTGAATGCATACATTCCTGAGCAATCCCAAATGCATCAAATATCTATCAATTGCGCAAGAAGCCAAGCTACTGATATGAAATTTTCCTGGCCAAGTAAGGCTTAATTCTGTTGGATAAAATATTAGTAATGAATTTGTATATGAGATTGCAAAGAGATATAGGCGGAAATTCATTGAATGAATCAGGCCTATCTCACTTAGGAATAAGGGAAATATAAGTAACATTAATACAATTAGAAACATATCCCAATGTTGTAGATTCATCAATCGCTTCGATTAGTTCCTAACCAACCAAATCAAAGAAATGTAGAAAGAATTCAACAGTCCACTTGTCAGGTCCAGGGCTCTTTTACTTGGAAAATTTTGACAGCAATGCCTTCACTTCTTCTTTGGTAACTACAGATCCAATAGACAGTCCTTCTTCCTCGCTAAAGAATCAAGCATAATTTTTCAGAACATTAAGTTGAAATTCCATATTAGAATGATTATCTTGAGTGTATATCTCCTTGAAGCGATGAATAACGGCCTCCTTTAAAGAAATCTGCTTCACCAAAGTTTCTCCATTGGAATATTTCAAATCCCAAATAACATTATGTAACCTTCTTTGATTGGAAAAATGATGAAAAAATTTAGTGTTTTTATCAGTTGCTTTAAGCCACACTGCTCGACTTTTTAACCTCCATGTTTCTTCCTCTTGTTTCATGATCCTATCCTTCTGATTTTCTAGCTCGATTAACCTATCTTTTCTTGGTGCCGAAAACATATTATCATCCATAAGACCTGTTAATTCTTCAGTCTCCTATTCTATCTGCACCCGATCTTTATTGTTTTCTTATTGTTTAGTTCTCTCCCATTTAACCACTTCATCTTTTAGTAGAGATAACTTCTTACCAAACAAAGCATTGGAGTTAAATGAATAGACTGGGAGTAAGAATTCCACTTATCCGATATTAAAGAACATAAAGTATAATCTTCCAACCAGCACTGGTTGAATTTGAAAGGATAATGAGAATAAATTTTGATCAAAATCCAGTTGTAAAATAATTTCTTTGTGGTCTGAAACACCAGAAGGTAACACCCAAGTTTTGAAACGACCCAAAGCATCGCACAATGCCTCTGACATCAAGTACAAGGAGATTATCTTGCCAATACCAGTAGATCTAGTGCAACCATTAGACTAGCTAGGAAAAAAAGTGTTGGGAACAACATGAACTAAATTTTGCATTTTCGAAAATATCTCTCAAATATCCTGCAAATGGATCGTTAACATTTCTAGGCCCCCATATCTCATTCGAAGACAAAGTGAGGTTTAAGTCTCCAACAAGAATAAGAGAGTGGTCAAATAACAACCCCGAACGATTAAATGCATCCCAGAAAGCATGCCTTCGATTATAAGGACCATAAACATTAATAATTTTGACCAATTTTTCAAAACCTTGTTCTTCCCATCCACAAGTAAACCTACAATGGTGGAAAAAGACTTGAAATCATCCATAGCCAGATTCCAAGCCACGAGTAATCCACCTGAGTAACCATTAGCATCCAGAGCACAACACTTCCACAAGGGTTTAATCTTAAGTAAAAAATCACAAGAATTAATGGATGTAATCATAGATTCCCTCAATAGAAAAATATCCATACAAACCAACTCCAACATCCTCTTGAGGGAATCTCTTTTGGGTGAGCCACCTAACCATCTGATATTGAAAGAGAATATATTAATTAAGGAACATTTCTCTGTGGAGCACCCGCTCTAAGAGCCTTGCAAACAACAACGTAAGGAGAAAAATAGAGATGCCATCCAAACCCTTATCCAATAAGGAGGAAACCCTAGGATTGACACAATCAAGGTGTCCACCCAAAGAAACCTATTTTCCTTTTTTCTTTGTTTTGGTTTCCTAGTGGTAATATTCTGAGAACGAATAGATAAAATGGGGATGGAGCCATTATTATGCCCAAAGTTGGCAAAATAAACAGGTAAATAAATTTTGGATAAAGCCTCATTGAACGAGAAGGACAAATCAATAGCAAGTGGAGGTGTAAACGGAGTAGAAGTATCCTATGAATCATCCAATGTTAAAGAATAAATCACAATAGGTAAGGGAGAAATTTGAAAACCACCAAGTGGGGGAGAATTAGAGGGATCTAATGAAAAATCCCTCAATTGGTTAATTGAATGCGAAACCATATCCCTAGAAGGGGACACATCCAGTACCTTACTCAAAAGGGTGTAAGGAGAATCCAACAATAAGGGTTCAGTGGTAGGTGGTACAGACATTTGAGGTACCCCAAATTATCATCTAGAAAAAAAATATTATTTGTGGGAGAGGGTTCTTCTGAGATAAAACAGTCATTTCTTCTAACTTCATATTCACCCTCTGTCGGAATCTTTAAATATTCTAGAATTTGATCTACAGAAAGAAATTTTAAAATCACAGGGATAATCTTACAAAATTACCTAGAAAGCTAGAAGTTGAGGCCAGATCCAAAGGAAAGGGGAACTTGAGCTCAGACTCCAACTCATCTAACTCATAGCATATATCCCTCATCTCATCTTTGATAATTCCAAATGGATTATTTGAACAATTGGATTTGGAATGATCCATTCCATGACAGTGATGGCATCTGAAAGGGATTTTCCAGTAATCTACCCTCTGAACGAAAGATCCTCCCTCCTAAATAACTTCCAAATCCTCTGGCAAACCATCCAAAACATCCATCTCAACTAGCATATGAGGAAGTTTCCCACCCGAAGCCAACATACATTCATCTTCCGTAAGGATAAAATGTTCAATAGACTCCGCCACAAGGCATAAAACCCTTAAGACACTAACAATGGAGAGGGAAACCTGGAAGAATTACCCAAAGATGATGCTTCAATAAACTCCCCTTCCAAGGATCAAATCCTAAATGCCAGCAGGTATGGACTAGAGAACCAGAGCCCATAACCCAATATCTCTCTCAATTTTCCTCCTATCCTCTTCCGAGAGAAATTGAAAACACACCCATCCATTCATAAGCATCAAAACTATGGGAACATGCTCAATAATAGGTTTCTACTTGATTTTGATCCAATTCAGAATTTCCAACCAAGGTAGTTTGATGTACTCGGATTTACCGATCAAAGCATGAGTAGAAAAAGATAATACCATGTCCATGGTTACTTCCTTCCCCAATACACAAAGAGACCAACCTTTCTTCACTTTTTCAAATTTAAGTTTCCAAGAAGCCCCAGTACAATTAGAGAAAAGGGTCTTCTTTGATATTGAGCAGACAAATGGATTTACAATCAGATTTACTAACCCCCCCACTACATTCTCCGACCAGCAACATAACCACCTCGCTCCAGAGATCCGACAGAAGTGGAATCTAGATTACGACCTTTCCTCTGAAAAACCTTCCCTTCATCGTCTAATCCAATAGAACGCTCCTATCGTCCATTCCCTAAATAATGAATTGAGGGAGCAAAATTGACCAAAGAAACAAGATTTGTCTTAACCCCAAACCCTACGTGATCAGAACAGGGTGAAAGTGTCTCCCGACCATTCGATCCATCAGCTCGGTGATGATGTCGAAAGGGATCAACCAATGATGTGATGGAGTAAAAGAGCCCCGAGCCTAGTCCGCATCTCCACCTGGTAGATGTGATTGAGGGCTAACAAAATGGGTTGTCTCCCCGCCTTACCATATACTAAAAATACTGCATAAAAACCAAAGCCGCCACAAGCATCTTTAAAAACTGTCACAATGACTACAGAATAAACCACCCATCACCAAAAAACTGCATAAACCACCCATCACCAAAAAACTGCAGACCACCTCACAACCCACCAGAATATTGTAAAACCCACAAAAACTGAAAGGAGAAAATACACATCAAGAAAAACCTTCATAAGAACCCAACCAAGTATAAAATTAGATTTTACTGCAACAAAATGAATTAAAATTCCCATTTTTTTGAGTTGGTTGGTAAGTAGATAGTCTTAAGTCCAAGTTTATTGCAGTAAAATCCAGTAAACCCTTGCTAAGGTTTTCAGCGAAGATCCCACTAACCCTCCTTATCTCTGAAAATTTTATTTAGTTTCATATGCATAACCATATGTGTTAATATATATAAATGTATTATGTCAAATTCAAATTCCAATATTACTTCCTCTTATCTCACATAAAAAATTTACTTGATGATACAAACTTACAAATTTCTATGGTCATAGGTACTTGACTTTGATATCGTTGACATGAATATTAGGAAGGTAATGATGATGGTCGACACCCTCCACTCCGTCTCATAAAAAATCATACGCACTCTTACAAAAAAAAGCTTAACAACATTATCTTGGTTTACACGTGCCTTTCATCTCAAAGAATACTTCATTACAACTTAACCCTAAAATTAAAGAAAACACCAAAAACAACCCACCAAGATAATAGTTTTGTTAATTTCCAAAGTAAGACAGAGTTAAACCTTAGAAATAGTCAAATATGGTTTCCTAAGAATATTATATTGGTGTTAATACACATTTGGAAGTTAAAGACTATGGCCAATTTCTGGCTCGGATACTTAAATCAAGTTGAAATATTTTATATTGGTCTTAATACACATTTGGAAGTTAAGATTATGGCCAATTTTCTGCTTGGATACTCGAGTCAAGTTGAAATATTTTATAATGGGATAAAACTTTTAAATCTTAATACATATAGGAATCTTTAAAACATATTTTTTTTAAAATAAATAAAATATATATTTTAAAAAATAAGAAAAAATATTAAAAATATATATTTAATGAAATGTTATAATAAATGTATATTGATTTAATTACTATTGAAAATTTATATTAATTTTTAATATAAATTTAAAATTAATATAAATCTAATTTTTTTTCTAATAAAAAAGTAAATTTAATACTTTTTTATTTATGTAAATAAATTATATATTGATACACCTCTCATACTAACTCTACAAGCCCTGCCATGCCCATACTCATTGATAGCCGTCTACCCAAGAAGCGCTCCGAATGCCCACGCAATGAGATTAAAAAATATATACTATAGACAGGTCCAAATCAACAACATTATTCTTGTGGTTGGGAAAGGAATAAAATAAAAGCGTTATGGGTTGAGGGAAAATGGAGTCACATTTTATTTTTATTTTTACTACATAGGAATGACAATGCATTTTTTATACATGCACATTATTTTTATTTATAAAATCTATGTAAAACCAAATTTCCATGGGTTAATTCGTTGTAAGTGTTATAGCCAAAATTGACACTTCTCTGTCTGTGACGACACTTACATCTTTTAGTCGCTTGATGACACTCCATGAGATTATTGTAAGTCACACAAAAGGACATTTGTGGATGGAAGAGCCATATTTGGGACTTTAGATTGATGGAATTACCTAATTCATGGCCCATTTGATAGATAGGAACCTTAGGAACAATTTTGGAGACCAAAACTTCTCCAAAAAACCCCCAGAAAAGGTTGTTTCTAACAATTTCCCCACAAAAACGCACGTAGAAGGCTTCTTCACCTGCGCGTTTGCAAAAAAAAACGTAGGTTTCACATGGTAAAGTCGCGGGTACTCGCATTTTTTCCATTACAAAGTCGCGAGAACCTCAAAAATATATAAATTCACGAAAAATGGTTGGTTCGGGTGGTTTTGGAACCTTCTCTTCCAGTTGTAAATACTTTCTCTTTGACCCTATCTTTTTCACTTACTATATAAGAGAGGGAGAGGGACCATGAAAGTAGATCAAGCCCATTATAGTGTTATGATGGAGGAATTTGGATTCACATCCCCCTCACTTGTTCCCTAGTTTCTTGTAAACCCTAGCACATCTGATTAGAGGTTGGGATCCTTGGAGAAGAGTAGCAGGAGACCTTGTATCTTGGTTTCATGAAGTGCCATGATTAAAGGAAGGTAATTTGATGTACTTTCTTAATTAATTAATAAAGATCATACATTATTCCTTTCACAAATATGATTTGTTCATGTATGTTTCAGATCTGATTACAATTTGTTGTTTTATTCTCTTATAAATATCAATCTTTTATTTGTAGTCAAATTGGTCAGTGAGGAAGGTTTTGTTGAATGTTTTTGCAGGTTGTTGCACTGGAGAGCAAGAAGAGAGGCTTAGATCAACGTTCTAAATAAAGTACATATCCTCCTAACCCTAATATCTTTGCTTAATAATTGCACTTGAAGAACCTTGTATGTCTATCTTTTACCCCAGTACGTTGGTAGTTTCACCCCAACTATAGGAACACTTTCCCCAACAACAATAAGTTTTAGCCAGGTTGAAGGCATATAAATAGGAAAGTGCATGCATTCTTAAAACTTGACAATGGATGCATGTTCTTGTTGGAGAAAAATGGAAGAAACATCATGTAACCACCCATAATAATTTATTTTGATGGAGAAAGCTCTTAGTCTTTTAAATCCCAAGAGGAAATATACATTATTCCTCTTTTTTCCCTCTTCACCACTATCACACTCAAAAATTTTAACGTACAAACAAGGAAATTAAGAAATATTGGATAAATTCAACCTCTACATTTTCAATAATTTAATATTTGGTTTTTTATCCCAAAAATTCCATAACAAATCATACTTTTTTTTTCACCCCCACAAAAGTAACTTGTTATTAACAAATAATCAAAGTTACATCATCATGTCATCATGCTCATGGAGGATAACAAGCCAAAAAACCACAATACAACTAGCCTCTCCAAAATCAAAACACCAAAAGATAAGCTGGCCGATAAAAAGACAAATTGCAACAAGTAGAAGTATCATCTAAAGGAAAAAAGTAGTGCTCCCAACCGGTGTCCCCAAAATTCTGGCATTTCTATCATACATAAGCCGAAAACCAAACACCAAACCAAGAACACTGAAACTGAACCAGAGTCTACAACAACCCCATCTTTGGTGTCCTCAAAAAACAAGAGACCATCCATGTAACTAACAACTTTTTTGGAGAGGTCGTCTGCCTCGATATTAAACTCCTAATAGACATGCCCAAAAGAAATATGAGAAAAACTATGTATCATCCTCCTAATTCTATCAATCCAATACTCCAAACTAAGTGATTGAAGTTATGAAAGACCATTTTCCCAGACAATGACAACTTTGGAGTCGCTAAGCACTTGAATGGAAAAAATGCCCCTTCTATGGGAAAACCAAAGCAGTCCTCAAAGAGCCAATAATTATGCCTAAGTTTTATAACCATGACCATCACCCATCCATAATATGAAAAAATGTTCCCTCTTAATACATAACACCATGCCAACGCCAAACAAGCCCTCCTTTTTAGCCCCTTCAAAATAGCCAATGGAGATGTGTTCATCCAAAATGGGAATAACATGAAATTTAGGCACTTCCACTTTCTAATCCTTGCAATATTGAGAAAAAGATGCAATAATTCTATAACACGTATGGATCACATAAGGCTTAATGTCAAGAAAAATACACATGTTCTTAGTTTTCCAAATCTCCCATATTGCAAATAAGGGATTTTCCTTAAAATTTACTTTCGTTCTGAACCAATTGGAAAGAGAATCCTACAAGCTGGTCACAATTCCAGTCAGTACAAGACTCTACATAGTTCATTCCATATTCATTTAAAAAATAATAGTCACAAAATATGTGAGAGACCATTTCCCCATCAACACCGCATAAACAACATAAACTAGGTCCAATAAAACCTCGCTTACAAAGCTTATCCAATGTAAGGATTTTGTTATGAATACTCAAACAAATGAAAAATTGTATCTTTAAGGGAACTCTCCATCTCCAAAGTTGTCTAGACCACCACTTTTGAAAGCATACAACCTCATCAACCAATAATGCATCACAATCTTTCTTTGTTGTAACAACACCATTAAACATGTTCTACCATACCAATTTGTCTTTGCAATCAACAAGAAATATACCAACACGATACAATAAAGACATAAATCTATTCCATTCTTCAAAAACTAAGCAGATAAATTCAAGTGCTCAGCCGACAACCAAAAACCCCCCATAGAGTCAATATTCAATTTGATATGAGAAAAAACCATGATATTTTTCTGATGAAGTTATGAGATTAAACCTTCTAATATACTGAAATACTCATTAGATCCAATAAATGGATCAATGCCAATGTACACCTGAGTCCCGCGAGCGATTTTCCAACATAAAGAATTGCTTATAATAGGAAAAGATCTCATAAAACCTCTCCAAATGATATAAGCATTGCAATACTTCTTCATCGGACCACGTACCCAAATAATCGGCGATGAGACCTTAATGTACTTATAGTTGACAATTTTTTCCCACAAACCCCGATCGAATAGACATCGCCAAATTTTTTTTGCACATAGGGCAATATTAAACCATTCCAAAATTTTTATCCCCTAACCACCAAAAATTTTGGGCTTGGAGATGCTATCCCAGGATGTCAGATGAAATTTGAATGTATCCAGCCTACCTGCCCAAAGGAATTGAAATATTCTTCTTCTAATGGTAATAATAATCGCAACAGGTATTATTGTGAGAGAGAATCAATACACATGAATGCTTTGAATCACAGTGATAGCAAGTGTGAGTCTCCCACCAGCAAATAGTCATCTGAAGGACCAATTACTGATGCGTTTCTCCACTTTTTGGATCATCCACCCCTAGTCTTCGTTAGAATAACAATTGGGCTTTAAGAAGTACCCAAGGTATTTAAAACCAAATTCCAAATTTGTCATTTGATAACAAAGAAGATTGGCAATGTGAGCACAAATATTAGGATCTTCACAATGATATAGAAATATGGGCTTTTGAGGGATAACAACCATCCCTGAATATGCACAAAAAGAGGTTATAATGTCACAATAATGTAAATCCATTCATCAAAAATACCTCATCCAAAAATTAATACATTATCCATGAACAATAAATGTGTGATAAAGAGAGAATATGAGATATTTATACCTTTGATCTTGTTATCCCATCTATCATAAGCATTGATTCTACTAAGGAATTATATGACCAACATAAACAACAAAGGGGAAAATGTACACCCCTATTTGAGTCCTCTACTACATCCAAAGTAGGAGGTGGGAGATCCATTGACCAATACAACAAACATAGTTGAAGTGATACATGCCAAGATCCAATTTGTGACCTCGACGGGGAGGCCAATTTGAATGAGAACAAATATTAATAAGGACCAATCAACTCAATCATACTCCATTATTAGGTCCATTTTGAGAATGAAAGCTTGAATGTTTTTAACCTCCATTGAATGCATGCATTCCTAAGCAATCCCAAATGCATCAAATATCTATCAATTGCGCAAGAAGCCAAGCTACTGATATGAAATTTTCCTGGCCAAGTAAGGCTTAATTCTGTTGGATAAAATATTAGTAATGAATTTGTATATGAGATTGCAAAGAGATATAGGCGGAAATTCATTGAATGAATCAGGCCTATCTTGCTTAGGAATAAGGGAAATATAAGTAACATTCATACAATTAGAAACATATCCCAATGTTGTAGATTCATCAATCGCTTCGATTAGTTCCTAACCAACCAAATCAAGGAAATGTAGAAAGAATTCAACAGTCCACTTGTCAAGTACAGGGCTCTTTTCCTTGGAAAATTTTGACAACAATGCCTTCACTTCTTCTTTGGTAACTACAGATCCAATAGACAGTCCTTCTTCCTCGCTAAAGAATCAAGCATAATTTTTCAGAACATTAAGTTGAAATTCCATATTAGAATTATTATCTTGAGTGTATATCTCCTTGAAGCGACGAATAACGGCCTCCTTTAAAGAAATCTACTTCACCAAAGTTTCTCCATTGGAATATTTCAAATCCCAAATAACATTATGTAACCTTCTTTGATTGGAAAAATGCTGAAAAAATTTAGTGTTTTTATCACTTGCTTTAAGCCACACTGCTCGACTTTTTAACCTCCATGTTTCTTCCTCTTGTTTCATGATCCTAGCCTTCTGATTTTCTAGATCAATTAACCTATCTTTTCGTGGTGTTGAAAACATATTATCATCCATAAGACATGTTAAGTCTTCAGTCTCCAATTCTATCTACACCAGATCTTTATTGTTTTCTTATTGTTTAGTTCTCTCCCATTTAACCACTTCGTCTTTTAGTAGAGATAACTTCTTACCAAACTAATCATTGGAGTTAAATGAATAGACTGGGAGTAAGAATTCCACTTATCCGAGATTAAAGAACATAAAGTATAATCTTCCAACCAGCACTGGTTGAATTTGAAAGGATAATGAGAATAAATTTTGATCAAAATCCAGTTGTAAAATAATTTCTTTGTGGTCTGAAACACCAGAAGGTAACACCCAAGTTTTGAAACGACCCAAAGCATCGCACAATGCCTCTGACATCAAGTACAAGGAGATTATCTTGCCAATACCAGTAGATCTAGTGCAACCATTAGACTAGCTAGGAAAAAAAGTGTTGGGAACAACATGAACTAAATTTTGCATTTTCGAAAATATCTCTCAAATATCCTGCAAATGGATCGTTAACATTTCTAGCCCCCCATATCTCATTCGAAGACAAGGTGAGGTTTAAGTCTCCAACAAGAATAAGAGAGTGGTCAAATAACAACCCCGAACGATTAACCGCATCCCAGAAAGCATGCCTTTGATTATAAGGACCATAAACATTAATAATTTTGACCAATTTTTCAAAACCTTTGTTCTTCCCATCCACAAGTAAACCTACAATGGTGGAAAAAGACTTGAAATCATCCATAGCTAGATTCCAAGCCACGAGTAATCCACCTGAGTAACCATTGGCATCCAGAGCACAACACTTCCACAAGGGTTTAATCTTAAGTAAAAAATCACAAGAATTAATGGATGTAATCATAGATTCCCTCAATAGAACAATATCCGTACAAACCAACTCCAACATCCTCTTGAGGGAATCTCTTTTGGGTGAGCCACCTAACCATATGATATTGAAAGAGAATATATTAATTAAGGAACATTTCTCTGTGGAGCACCCGCTCTAAGAGCCTTGCAAACAACAACATAAGGAGAAAAACAGAGATGCCATCCAAACCCTTATCCAATAAGGAGGAAACCCTAGGATTGACACAATGAAGGTGTCCACCCAAAGAAACCTATTTTCCTTTTTTCTTTGTTTTGGTTTCCTAGTGGTAATATTATGAGAATGAATAGATAAAATGGGGATGGAGCCATTATTATGCCCAAAGTTGGCCAAATAAACAGGTAAATAAATTTTGGATAAAGCCTCATTGAATGAGAAGGACAAATCGATAACAAGTGGAGATGTAAATGGAGTAGAAGTATCCTGTGAATCATCCAATGTTAAAGAATAAATCACAATAGGTAAGGGAGAAATTTTGAAAACCACCAAGTGGGGGGAGAATTAGAGGGATCTAATGAAAAATCCCTCGATTGGTTAATTGAAGGCGAAACCGTAGCCCCAAAAGGGGACACATCCAGTACCTTACTCAAAAGGGTGTTAGGAGGATCCAACAATAAGGGTTCAGGGGTAGGTAGTACAGACATTTGAGGTACCCCCAAATTATCATCCAAAAAAAAAAAATACTATTTGTGGGAGAGGGTTCTTCTAAGATAAAACAGTCATTTCTTCTAACTTCATATTCACCCTCTGTCATAATCTTTAAATATTCCAGAATTTGATCTACAGAAAGAAATTTTAAAATCACAGGGATGATCTTACAAAAATTACCTAGAAAGCTAGAAGTTGAGACCAGATCCAAAGGAAAGGGGAACTTGAGCTCAGACTCCAACTCATCTAACTCATAGCATATATCCCTTGTCTCATCTTCGATAATTCCAAATGGATTATTTGAACAATTGGATTTGGAATGATCCATTCCATGACAGTGATGGCATCTGAAAGGGATTTTCCAGTAATCTACCCTCTGAACGAAAGATCCTCCCTCCCAAATAACTTCCAAATCCTCCGGCAAACCATCCAAAACATCCATCTCAACTAGCATATGAGGAAGTTTCCCACCCGAAGCCAACATATATTCATCTTCCGTAAGGATAAAATGTCCAATAGACTCCGCCACAAGGCATAAAACCCTTAAGACACTAACAATGGAGAGGGAAACCTGGAAGAATTACCCAAAGATGATGCTTCGATAAATTCCCCTTCCAAGGATCAAATCCTAAATGCCTGCGGGTAAGGACCAGAGAACCAGAGCCCATAACCCAATATCTCTCTCAATTTTCCTCCTATCCTCTTCCGAGAGAAATTGAAAACACACCGATCCATTCATAAGCATCAAAACTATGGGAACATGCTCAATAATAGGTTTCTACTTGATTCTTATCCAATTCAGAATTTCCAACCGAGGTAGTTTGATGTACTCGAATTTACCGATCAAAGCATGATTAGAAAAAAGATAATACCATGTCCATGGTTACTTCCTTCCCCAATACACAAAGAGACCAACCTTTCTTCACTTTTTCAAATTTAAGTTTCCAACAAGACCCAGTACAATTAGAGAAAAGGGTCTTCTTAGATATTGAGCAGACAAATGGATTTACAATCAGATTTACTAACTCCCCCACTACATTCTCCGACGAACAACATAACCACCTCTCTCCAGAGATTCGGCAGAAGTGGAATCTAGATTACGACCTTTCCTCTGAAAAACCTTCCCTTCACCGTCTAATCCAATAGAACGCTCTTATCGTCCATTCCCTAAATAATGAATTAAGGGAGCAAAATTGACCAAAGAAACAAGATTTGTCTTAACCCCAAACCCTAAGTGATCAGAACAAGGTGAAAGTGTCTCTCGACCATTCGATCCATCAACCTGGTGATGATGTTGAAAGGGATCAACCATTGATGTGACGGAGTAAAAGAGCCCCGAGCCTAGTCCGCATCTCCACCTGGTAGATGTGATTGAGGGCTAACAAAATGGGTTGTCTCCCCGCCTTACCATATACTAAAAATACTGCATAAAAATGAAAGCCGCCACAAGGATCTTTAAAAAATGTCACAATGACTACAGGATAAACCACCCATCACCAAAAAACTGCATAAACCACCCATCACCAAAAAACTACAGACCACCTCACAACCCACCAAAATATTGTAAAACCCACAAAAATCGAAAGGAGAAAATACACATCAAGAAAAACCTTCATAAGAACCCAACCAAGTATAAAATTAGATTTTACTGCAACAAAATGAATTAAAATTCCCATTTTTTTTGAGTTGGTTGGTAAGTAGATAGTCTTGAGTCCAAGTTTATTGCAGTAAAATCTCATTTTTTCAGCGAAGATCCCACTAACCCTCCTTATCTCTGAAAATTTTATTTAGTTTCATATGCAGAACCATATGTGTTAATATATATAAATGTATTATGTCAAATTCAAATTCCAATATTACTGCTTCTTATCTCACATAAAAAATTTACTTGATGATACAAACTTACAAATTTCTATGGTCATAGGTACTTGACTTTGATATCGTTGACATGAATATTAGGAAGGTAATGATGATGGTCGACACCCTCCACTTGTGACGACTCCGTCTCATAAAAAATCATACGCACTCTTACAAAACAAGCTTAACAACATTATCTTGGTTTACACGTGCCTTTCATCTCAAAGAATACTTCATTACAACTTAACCCTAAAATTAAATAAAACACCAAAAACAACCCACCAAGATAATAGTTTTGTTAATTTCCAAAGTAAGACAGAGTTAAACCTTAGAAATAGTCAAATATGGTTTCCTAAGAATATTATATTGGTGTTAATATACATTTGGAAGTTAAAGACTATGGCCAATTTCTGGCTCGGATACTTAAATCAAGTTGAAATATTTTATATTGGTGTTAATACACATTTGGAAGTTAAGATTATGGCCAATTTTCTGCTTGGATACTCGAGTCAAGTTGAAATATTTTATAATGGGATAAAACTTTTAAATCTTAATATATAGGAATCTTTAAAACATTTTTTTTTTAAATAAATAAAATACATATTTTAAAAAATAAGAAAAAATATTAAAAAAATATATTTAATGAAATTTTATAATAAATGTATATTGATTTAATTACTATTGAAAATCGATATTAATTTTTAATATAAATTTAAAATTAATATAAATCTAAATAGTAAATTAAATACTTTTTATTTATATACATAAATTATATGTTGATACACCTCTCATACTAACTATACAAGCCCTGCCATGCCCATACTCATTGATACGCCGTCTACCCAAGAAGCGCTCCGAATGCCCACGCTCATTGTAAAATTGCTAGTGAACCCACAATGAAAAAAAACCTTTGTAATATTTTTATTTATTATTTATCAATTTTGGTAAACTACATCTATCAAATGTAGTTGTGTACTTTATTTAATATCTTCTTACATATCCTATGATATATTCCTTATCACATCCATAACAGCCATTACACTAAATCTGAAAATATACTAAAAGACAAGTAATATTTTACATTGAAGGATATTAGAATCATTATTATAAAAAATCATTTCCCTATTGCAACTTGGACTAAATAATAATTTACAATAAAGTATATCAATTTTTTTATATCAAAAGTATCTTCATATTGCAACTTGGATCGAAGCATATTCAGAGTCCTTTACAATATGATTTTGATGCAAGTTGACGGTACTTTATTTATTTCTCATTTCTTCAGCATCATTTAACGCTGTAGCTATTCAGATTCATTTAAAAATAAATAAATAAATGGTGTATCTTACTCAATTGAAGTTCAATGTGCCCAAAACCCTTAATTAATGTTTTTAATATCACATTATTAGTATATATTTATTTTAAACGAATTTATTAAATATTAGATGAATTTTTTTATTTTAAATTTTATATATATATAAAAATTTAGACCTCAAGATATTTGATCCCTGTAACTTCTTGATCTTCAAGATATTTGATTCGAATCAGTTCTTCAGTATCAAAATATTTGATCTCTATTGATTCTTGATATATATAAATTTAAGATCAAATCAATATAATTTAATTTTTAGTTAAACAAATATCATTTACATTTTTATTTATTTTTAATAAAAACACACCAATACATATTTCTCAAACAACCATCATTGAAACACCACTCTGTAAAGAATAACAATTTTTTAATTCAATTCATATATCCATTTCCAACCCCTGTGAAAAATAAAATTTAATGCTATGTATAACAGATGAAAACCAGACGACATCCTTTGATCTTATCTGGCAATGGCGTTACCATAACCGGGATGCCCTGTTACGCGAATACTCGCTTAATAATGAAAAATAATGAATTTTGAGTCCCAGCAATCTGAGATAGATGATGCAAGACTCCAATCCTTCACCTGGACCTGAACCTGAAGGCCCATAATGGGAACCGTTGTTGTATACTTGCAGGGATTTGCCTGCCTTTATAGAAAATGAACAGATTCTTGCTGTTAACTCTCTTGTCTTAATGTTGTGTATATAAAGCTGTTACCCATCAATGGCCGCCTCCTGTGCTCGGGGTAGAGCCCAGCTTGCGTTTATGTTTTTTTATCATCTCCTTTGCTGTGATGGGATTTCAGTATGTCGCCGTTTATTGTTGGAGATTTAGGGCGGACCATCTGCATGTGACCGACCCCGGGACTACGCTTGGATTTGGAGAGGCGCTGTCCTGTCACCATGGAATTTACTTCGGGACTAGGTCCAGACGGTGTTACTTTTCCCTTCGGCAGTAGATGAAATACGCCCTCGGCTTTGTTCGATGCAGGCGATTCGTCGGCCTTCTTGTTATTTTGAACACGCCGCGGACTAAGCCGGAACGATAACTTGTTCTCATCTTTCGTGGCATTCTTCGCCGACGAGCTGCTCATTTCTTGATCACAATGCAATATCGCATCATTCTCCAAGCGGGAGCCATCGTCGACCACGGAATTGAGATTGGGATCGAATGCCGAAGGATTGGCGGAGGCGATAAATTGATTGTTCTCCAGCAATCTGCCGCTGCAGCTATGGCTTGCAACAAGCAGGAACGAGATTATTGCCAGGATAAGGCTCTTCATCTTAAAGCTCACTATTCGCAGGTAAACAATATGAAATCTGATGAGTGTAAGCAGATGAAGGATATAATATCAGAACGAAGCTCACTGCTTGCAGAAAAGGTAATCGATATGATATCTGGCTAATAGATTTGCGGGAGAAGGGAATGTGAGTCACTACGAGAAAGCGAGAACTCTAAGAGCCAATATGAGAAAATAGGGTTGGGAATGCCAATATTTATAAGCAATGCGAACCTCTAGTTCATCGCCTTCACCGTCGTGCGTTCTTTTTGACTGACTTAATCGCTGCTTTGAATTGTTCAGACGCCATAAATTCCGATTGCTGAGTTCACGCTTCGTCGGCTGACTTATCCCAGAGTGGAAGTGCGACCCCACGAGGCTCTGGTACAGCGATATAATCGACAGTCAAAACTGCTCATGTGATGGTGAAAGCAAATGGTAGTTCCAACCCTAGTTGGCCGGTCGTGCTGGTCGGTTTGGGTTCCGTTCCCCGAGCAATGGTTCAAAGTGTCCTGAATGGTCCACCAGTGTGATCGATATCATGTCTTTGAAGTTCTGGAAACAGTGTTATTGTGTCATCTCCGGAGCTAGGGTTTTGCTCAGTAAAGGCAGCAAATGGTAGTTCCAATCCTCGTTGGTCGGTGTACCAGTAACCTTGACCTTGCTTACCAAAATGCCTATCATTTTCATATCAAATCTGGTCATGTTTGAAAATTGCAATTTGTGTAATTGTGTAATTCAGCAATTACAATGATCCTTTTGACTAAATGTCATATTTTAAAACCACCCAAATTGCAGAATCAGCTATTTGAGCAATAGAAACTGCAATTTCAAATATTTTTTTTCTGCCTAATTTTGGTTAGTTGGTATACTGCTGTTTGCTTGGGAGTAATTTTTTTAACTATGAGAATTGGTAACTGGTCCATGTTATTTAAATTAAGTCCAGATTCAAAGCTGCATTATAACCCAAAAGTATATCTAACACACATTCAAAACTGCATTATAACCTAAAAGTATATCTAACAACTAAATATACCAATAACTCATAACTTATGACTTGATAAAAATTCAAATATCCTAAAACACACTCAAAACCCAAATATGAAATTGCACTCCAAAGACCTTTATCCTTCTAACCTCATCACAACTCTCTACCTCGGAACTCAATGGTTGGTAACTTAATTTGTGATCAATGACTTTCTTGTTTTCCGACATTTTTCACTTTATAAGCATGAGAATATGGAAAAAGAATTGGGGGGAGAAAACAGCGCGATGATTCGAGTTTAGTCAATGATGGACAAATGCCCAGAAGATCTGACCCAATTTTAAATTTAATTCAATTGCGGAAAGTTAGAGTTTGATCAAGATTGATCCTAAAAAATTGAGAAGAGACTAAACTAATACCAATCTCTTAATTTGACTTTGCACAAAGCCTGATCCTGCGGGTGTTGACCCGTACATTTATATTCTTTCAAAACTGTCGTATTTGGGCGACAGACAATAGCCCAAGAGTCTTGTGAAGGGGATTACAATTTACTGGTCAAATGTAGGAATGCCAAAAAAATAATGAACGAGGTGGGTTCCATTCATTTAAAAGTTCATGCAATATCTCACCTACTTTTAGTGGGAAGTTTTGTCCCGGGACTCGAAAAGACGGAGTATTTTTCCTTGCTGAACAAAGGTTTTCTATAGAAAAATCAAGGGATTTTCTTGAACGATCACAGTCGAAGTGTGCCCTTGCAAATCTCGGAGCATAGGTTCTTCCTGACAATTTTTGTTTCCTCGAAGGGTAGAGTGTCCCTGCAATAATTTTGAGAGCACAGTAACCCTGAAATGGAAAACACTAACTCAAAGGGAATGGTGGGGATGAATTGGTCAAAGATTCGAAGTAATTGAAGCCATATTCTAACGAGATGAGTAAAAGGATGAATAAGAGAACGTGAGAACCTTCTCACCCCAACTGGAGCAGTTGGGGATTCCATGGAAAGGTTTACAGAGAGTACTTGCAAACAAGGGAATGAACTTATGGTCAAGGGTGATCTGAACCCTCACATGTTGCTGCATTGGTGGCAAGAATTAGAGAGGTAATTTGATATGGAGAATATGGATGAAAAGGATGAAAAGGATTCAAGTTTGTAATGCCTAGGATTAAGTAGCATGTTCCTTTTAAATGGTGGCATAACTTTTAAAATACAAGGTAAGATGTTGCTTTTAAATGGTGGCATAATTTTTAAAATACAAGGTAAGAGACAAATTATTTCTTGAGATGGTAAAGTGTTGAAAGTCAAATTTTAAGTTGTAAATATGTTCAAACAATAATTCCATTTAGATGCAAGGTAAGAAACCAAATTATTCCTAACGATGGTAAAAATGTTAAAAGCCAAATTTTAATTTGCGAAATATGTTCAAACAATTCTAGTTAGATGTGTGCCATTTGTTGTCTCTATGGAAGCATGTTATTTGTGGTTAAAAAATCCTTGGCAGCAAGATTTGAAGGTAATTGGCATCATGGTTAGAGAACACCTATAAGTACAAAATGATGGGAATACACATTTATTAAAACCAACATAGATCTGTCATAACACTGGTTCTACCAAGGCTCGATAAGGATCAAATTCCTTGAGGTGTAAACCCTTATCATAGTGTTAAACCTGAGTAAAGGTTGCACCTCAAGAGATTTCATCCATCTCTATGCTTGATAGAGCTAGAGTTTATATGTGTGTGTGTGTGTGTGTGAGGTGGCGGCTTGGAATAATGGAAAATTTGAACCATATCATTTGTTCAAAGAATTATAAACTTGTACACATTATATACCTCCAAGTATGGTTTCTTGTACAAATTATTTCAAGGAGTTTTGTTTTAGACTCAAAGATATTTTTTATTTACTTAAGAGTACACTTTCTAGCATACATTACAATCAAAAGAAAAACTTAAGAGAAATCTCCATAACAAAGTCCATCATGCCATTGAATTGGTGCAATCCATATAAGGATGATCACTTTTATTTTAATATTGTATTTACTTTATTAATATATAGATAAGTAAAGTGTTTTGTTGTGAATTGTCCATCCATTACAAACTATCCAAGGTGCACATGTGTGTGTGTACACACACACGCACATATTTGTCTACTTAAATTTAATTGTTATCAAATCAAATTACAATGAACACGCATAATTGTTAGAAGTAGTAAGTTTTAAATAAAGATATATAAATAGGTGATAGGTCATTTTGATCATATATAGAGAGAGATAAAAATATGTGAAATTTCTTAGGTTTGAAATGAATGGAGTTTTAAATTGAAATTTGATATACATTTATATAAATATGTTTTGCAATTTACTTAATTTAAATTTGGATCTAACATGTTCTTGGTTTTAAAGTTTTTCTTTTTAATATTTTTTTTTTGGAACCGATATGTGATAAACGTGACACATCTCCCTCACTTGGGTTGTAGAAAGGGCCTCTTAGCCCAACCATATAAAAAAGGAGTATCTGAAATGTCAACTTTGTTTAGTGATAATGGATTTTAAAAAGCCTTACAAACTAAATAGATGATAACTATGTAACTCCATTAGCATTGCTAAGATGTTTACTTCCGTGAGATAATACACTCCATATTGCCAAGATGTTTACTTCCCTTGTGAGATAATATGTGAGGATCACAACTTCATCTTAATAAAGTTGCTTGTACGCTAGTTTCGCAAGAAAATGAAAAATTGAGAGGGCAAGTTTCTTAATTGTTAGCAAAAGATTCGTAAGGGAGGGCATGAGTCTTTATGCCACTCTATTCTCACCTAATAAATGAGGCCAAAGGAGAATGTGTATGGTCTTTAGAGCTATGAACAAGATCATAGTGAAGTATCAATATCCATGGCCTACAATGGATGACATATTAGATTGTTTGGTTGGTGTAAAAATATTCTTCAAAGTGGATTTGAGGAATTGTTATCATCTAATTTTGATTTTAGAAGGTGATGAATGGAAGCTAGTTCAAGAAAAAGGGTTGTTTATACATATCGTTGCTGATGCGATTCATATTATGCAATGCTCCTTTCACCATTATGCAAACCATGAATAAGGTATTTAGGCCTTACATTGGCAAAATTGTCATAATTTTCTTTTTTGACATTTTGATTTTTATTGAAAACTTAGGAGAGCATTTGACATATATGGAAATAGTGTTGGATACATTTAGAGTATAAATATAGTTTAGAAGTTTGGGATGAGTGAATTTGGTGGAGGCAAGTTGGTTTCCCTTGGGAATGTGATTTTAGTATATGGAGATCATTGGCCTTAAATATATTATATCCATACTTGAATGGCTTATCCCTCCAAACATTGTAAATGTGAAGAATTTTCATTGGTTCGTAAAGATTTAAAATAGATTTATTAGAGATTTAAGTGGATGAAGAATTTTCATTGGTTCGTAAAGATTTAAAAGAGGTTTATTAGAGATTTAAGTGGATTAAGTGCTTCCTTAATCAATTGCACAAAAGGGAAGTTTTTTCATGACCTAAGTAAAGATGAAACAACCTTTAAACATCTCAAAAGGAAGATGACCAAAGATCCAATGCTAGCATTACTAGACTTTCGTAAACTACTTACCACTGAGTGTGATGATTCAACAATGACTATTAGAGGAGTGTTGAGCCAAGAGGGTAGAACCATGGCATATTTGGGTAAAAATCGAGATGACGTCAAGAAAATCTATGCCACTTATAATAAAAATTAAATTGTATATTCCAAACATTGAAATAATGGAGACACTACCTTTTGCATAGAGAAATAATCTTTTATTTAGAAATAATCACACTATGACAAATAAATTGTTTCGCATGACAATGTACTTTTTTTAGTTATTATTTTGTTTTCACAACACATCAGTGTGACATACTTGGGGACATCACACTTTGCATTCATTGTTATCATGATAACTAAAATTTGCATTGACTATATTGATGCATGCCAAGGTTGGTGTCTCTTGTTCATTGATTTGAGCATGGTTAATTCAAATTTGCATCACTTTAACATCTTATTCATCTCCCCTTTGCGTCGATTATATAGATGCAAAATATAAAGAGAGTAGCTTGACGCGAGCTATTATGTATGTTGGGTATATGTAAATATTTCACCATAGTCTCCTATCTACATCATCTTATTCCATTTTCCTTTGCATCGATTACATATACATATAATTATTGCTTTGTAGTTATATTAGGTCAATTTTGTTTCTATACATCACAAATTTTGATACATGATGTTAATTCAACCTTTGCATCATGCTTTTTTAATTGTTGGAGTGTTTTTTGTGTAATGAATTGTATATTTTGCATCATTAATCATTGATATGTGAAAGGATCATTTTAATTATTTAATTATTTTAAGTTAATGATTAATAATTTATAATTATCACTGATAATTATTATTATTGATAATTGTTATCTTAAATATATTTAAATATTGATGTTGATCAATAATATGCATACATTTTAGGCATTGATGCTCACTCAATGTCAAACCAAGTATGCATAAACACAATTATGAAATTTTACATCAAATTGGAGAATGACCATGTCTTTTTTCTATCTATAAAAAGTGGTACACTGCCAACCTAAGAAAATGTCAACTCTGAATACATCGGTTCCCTCATCTTTTGAACCCTCTTCATCTTCATTCTATAAAAATGTAATAATAGAACATGAATTCAATAAAATAAATAATTTCTAAAACATATAGACATAATAATGTGCAGATAAGTTAAAAAATTGTGAGTGATTAGTTCCATGTATATGGGCACTTACATGAAGATGGTACCCAAAATTGATACAATAGGAGCAAGAAAGCAGTAAAAATAAAAAGCATCCACGTGCTCCCAACATTGCGCAGGTGCTTTTGGTTGGGAAATTGTCGAAGCTCCACTAAAGCATCCATGTTGGCACAAAAATGCGCAAGCACTACTAATTCTCACGCGTTATTAACATGCACACATTATTTAAAATGTGTGCGCACTTCTAAGAATGTGTGCACACTTCTAAGGGCTGAGGCTTGGAGAGAGAGAGACAAAGAGAGAGAGGAGGGGGGAAGAGAGAGGGTGGAAGTTACAAAGAGAGAGAGAGAGATAGGTAAAGAAGGACCAAAGTGGGAGTTAGAAAGAGATCGATGCAAGGAGGGAAGTAGGGAGAAAGGGAGGATGGGGGTGGAGAGAAAGTAAGAGAGAGAGAGAGAGAGAGAGGGGGGGGGGGGGGAAGAGTGAGGGAGGGAAGGAGCAAAGGAGGGTATAAGACATAGTGAGGTAGGGAGGGATTTAGAGGGATGAAGAGAGAGAGAGAGGAATAAGGTGTTGTACCTCAAAATGTCACACTTGAGTGTCATCCTTAAGTGTCATACTTTCACCATGCAAAAGTGGTTGTATTGCTCACTAGAGGTGTTCTAAAGGAAAACTAAAGCCTATTATGGTCCCTACTTATGTTGTGGAGTCAAATACATCATTAGGAGGTCGAAATCCCATCATTTGGACCTTCATTTTTTCCCATGTATAGGAATTTTCGTCCCCTGATCCTTGTCCAGGGAGGGAAAATGACAACTTTTTCGCTCCTTGCTAGTCTATTGGGGAGTGACAATTTCAACATTTTCGCTCTGTACTCTGCCTTAGGGGATTGAATATCATGTTTCCCCCATATGACCTTGGATATAGGATCTTGATTTGGGCATGGTTTGGGAGGTCTGTTGCATATTTCGAGTATGACCTCATTTCTATTCGAGGTGGCCTTGATCTCCATGGATCCACATTATCCTCCCTTGATCCAACCTTCTCTCCCAAGTAGTTTGGCCTCTCTACCCTATAAAATGAGGCCAGTTCTTGAGTGAAAACATGGGGACTTAGAGATACCATCCTTATGATTGTGTAATTCTCAACATGGAAAATAACTTAGAGAGGTGGTCCTTATGGTCTTAGGGTGCTCAAAGGGATTATGATAGAAATATTGGAGGAAATGTTGTTGGTGCAAGATCAGGTATAATAATGTCATGTACTTGTTTTCTTTATCTTTATAATCAATGAACTTGGCCTATTCTCCCAAATTGTGCTTCTTATGTTGAATGTATGAATTTTTTTACTTGTTAGTGAATCAAGGGTGATTCCATGAAGATGGGTAACTATTTTTGGCCAAATATGACAGTGAAAAATGGAAATTTTACCCATGTATTAAATTGAAGCCCTTGAAACTCATACTTGCCACATGAATTTTGACATGCTGTTGAAAA
Source organism: Larix kaempferi (assembly GCA_027924585.1). Lineage (NCBI taxonomy): Eukaryota > Viridiplantae > Streptophyta > Pinopsida > Pinales > Pinaceae > Larix > Larix kaempferi. The sequence continues at coordinate 47,243,457 of BSBM01000493.1, forward strand.
ACGAAATGTAGATAATTATGTTGGCTTTCCAATGATATTTTTTTCAAAATATACCAATGCCATATATTGTGTCAAATTTTCAATTAATGAAACGTGTGTACTTAAAAATTTGAAGAGCAATTAACAAGTGGTTTGTGTGCGTGCACAATAAATTAATGTTAAAGTAATAATTTAAAAAAATGAAATATGTGAACATGATCTAGATAGAGTGCACTCGGGCTTAAATATTTTTCTTTTAATTTTTCTCAAAAAATTATATTTATTATTATTTTTCGAAACTTACCAATGAATATTTAAGTCGCATTTTGCACACATGTGTGTGCATGCACGAAATCTTTTGATTTTTTACATAATTTGCAAAACTAAAAAAACCCTTTTAAAGAGGACGTGTTTATCTGGGGCTTGTGTATTTTTTCAAATTTTTTGGATGTGTATTTTGAATGTTGTGGATTTATCTTTGAGCTCAATCGAAGTTGTCGGCAGGGTTTTTTAGGGCAAGTTTTAGTAGAAATTTAAAAACAAAAGACATATGAAGATAAAAATTCGTAAATTTTATATATCTGAATAGAGGATTCATTGACGAATCCAATGGTATCAAGTCCGTTCATTAATGAACATTAAATAATGACATGGTTTATTTATGTGGAAGGAAAACAAAACTTTCATTCTACGGTGAAAAGGGCTCTCGACCTGTTTTTTAAGCCCGCGATCGAGCTATTTGCAATAGCTTGATCGAGGGTTTTAAAATACCTCGATCGAGGGTTTTAACATACCTCGATCGAGGGTTTAACAACACCTTGATCAAGGGTTTAAGAACATCTCGATCGAGGTATTTTAAAACCCTCGATCGAGGTATTTGCTCGATTGAGGGCCTAAAACGAGCCATTTTATGTTTTTGAAAAGCTAGATCGAGTTTTTTAAAAGCTAGATCAAGCTTTTGAAAAGCTAGATCGATCTTTTGAAAAGCTCGATCGAGCAAAATCTAGATCGAGGTCTTGTTTCAACCCTCGATCGAGCTTTTTTAAAACCCTCGATCAAGGTATTTTAAAGCCCTCGATTGAGCTTTTAAAATCCTCAATCGAGCTTTTAAAACCTCAACCAAGGGCTCTAAAATACCTCAATCGAGGGTCCGAAAAACAATTTTTTTCCATTCCATCTGCCAAAAATGGTGAACCTTCGTGGAATCACCCTAAAAATACCCTTTTGAAGAGGACATAGTAATGTAGCGCTTGTATATTTTTTCAAATTTTTTGGATATGTATTTGTAATGTTGTTGATTTATCTTTGAGCTCATTCAAAGTTATCGACAGGGTTTTTTAGGGTAAGCTTTAGCAGAAATTTTTTAAAAATGACATATGAAGATAAAAATTCATAAATTATATGTACATGGATATATGATTTATTGAAGAATCCAACGGTACCAAGTATGCCCATTAATGTGCATTTAATGATATAGTTTAATCCCCTGAAAGGCATGCAAAATTTTCTTTCTTCATAGAAAAGGGATTTATGCCTGGTTTTAAGGCCCCGATCGGGGTATTTGCTTGATCGAGGTTTTTAAAATACCTCGATCGAGGGCTAAATGAGACGTCGATAAAAAACCTCGATCGAGGGCTAAATGAGACCTCAATTGAGGGTTTTATATAGAACTTGATCGAGGTGTTTTCAAGCCCTCGATCGAGGTTATTTGCTCAATAGTTCTCAACACAATCTCATAGATTTAGTTTGATACACTTGTTATTGGAAGGTGTTTGTCTTTTCTCTTTGTTTACAGGCTCACCTACTTGGATCCTCAAGCTAGGAGCTAGATCAACAAGGACCAATGAGGAAAACCTTTAGGAATGAGGTAGGACATCTACCCTTCTCATCCTTCTTACACATATGTTGTTTTCAATTGACTTGTGTATAGACTATATCTAGGATAAATTAGAAACCATTTGTTTCTTTTCTATCTTGGGTTCAGTGTCTAGGGAACCTTTTCCCAAGAGGATTCCTACTTATCCGTAGGAAGTATTTCCTAACATAGAAACTGGAGACCATACTGGGGAATTTCCCTAGTCTTTTCAAACCTTTGAACTTTTAATTGGACCATTAAGACCTCTTTAAGTGCGTTTTTCTATTGATTTTTTGCCTCATTTGATATTTAATGAGAAGTTTATTGATCCTAAGACTTGAACCAACCTTGGATCTAAGCCAAAACAAGTCAGTTGTTACGCCTACAGGACTCTGTCGCTCCCCTAGAGAGTCCCTCAAAGTGAAAATTACTAGTCTGTCACCCCCTTGTAGCATCTCATGTAGAGAAGATCTCAGTCTGTCACCCTGTCTGCGTAGTTCAAGGAGCGAAAATACCCTATTTAGAGTAGTTCTCAGCCCAATTTTGTGTGGTTTTGCTTGGAATTTGCTTCTCAATTTTGTGTGGTATTTTCCTACTTATTTGAACTTGTGTGGGATATTCATTAGAGCATTTGATTTCTTGTTAGGTCTTTTGAAACTCATTTATGATTCCTACCAATCTATGGACAACTGAAACCAACATAGGCCAACTTTATTCTTTGTTGGTTCTACACCTTTTTGTGGATTGTTTTCTCTTGTACAACGGTACCTGGGTCTCCATAACATTGGTTTGAACACTCCCAAGCCTTGTTTGGAAAAACATGGGGCCTACTAAGCCTGTTTGGGAATCGAAGTGTGATTGGGAATTTTTACATCCAAATTTATGTTTGTTCTTGTTTTTTATGAAATTTTCAACTTATTTCAATCCCATGAGTTTGTATCCCTATCACGAGCTCTTCCTTACCAACTAATTGTTCGTATATTGAGTAATTGAGGTTTCAAAAGTTATCTATTGGTTGGTTTGGTTGGTTTTTAAGTGACAAGATTGGAAGCACTTGGGTGATCCAATTATTCTCAATTTTGTTGACTTGATTGAGTGCTTGTTTTCTTCATATTCTTTGGTTTTGGACCTCTTGTAAGTGTCATTTAATCCTTTCATTTCAAATGAAATAAAAACAAAGAATTTTTTATAATATTTTGTGCAATTCAAAGTTCTTGGAAAAAGAAGAAAAGAAAAAAGGTTTGCATTCTAATTTTTGAGTTCAGTTTTTGGTGCGGTTGAAAGCATCGAAAAATAAAAGTGGCTGCATTCTAGTTAGTGGGTGGGGGCATTTTTGAGCTTGCATTTTGAAGCAAAGTACCTTTCATTTTGAAAAAAAATGGTATCATATATTAATGGGGGGGGCATGAATTGTGTATCCTACAATTTCTTTGAATTATATCTTAAATTTTGCATTCAAATAGTGGTTCATTTTTTTGCATTGGTTATATGCATTTGGGAAAGGAAAATTCTCTCTTCTTTACCATAGCTAGCATTCATCGAAAATCAAGCCTTTGCATTTCAGTTTTTGGTGCATGGTTTAGGGTCGAGTCAAAACACCATCTAGTCCACTTCCTCTTGAGTAATAAACAATCGTAAAAGGAACAAGGAATGTAATCTAAAATAAAATAGACTTTTTATTTTATTTTATAGAAAACCAACAAGTATAGGATTTTAGGGCCTTGGTTGTAGGGTGGAGAGTGAATTCTCCGAGGCCACTGAAACAAAACTAGGAACACTAATGAACGAAAATACATTAGTAGCGTGAATTTCTTGTTGAGAAACCTCCTCTAACACAAGATTCAAGTGGTAGGAGAAGTTGAGAAGAGTGCTCGAGTCGGTCCCTTACATTCTCTTTGGGTGGGGTTATGCGAGTTAGGGAGTAACCTTAGTAGTGGCAAGTTCTCAGGGTGACACCACTATCTAAATTTCTTCAGGTCTAAGACAGTTTTCTTACATTACCTTCCCTCTCCCATGACCGTTCCACCCAACCACCAAGCATGAAGTGGTACTCTTAGTTGCTTTTCCTAGGTTACCTTCCTAGGTGACTGCAGTGGTGGTACTATCAGTACCCGAGACAGATGTACAACACATGATTTTGTCTCCTTAGGAGGGTACTTGGTTGTGTCTGATACTTGCACCTATGGAATCCTATTACGGAGTAGTTGTGGATAACTGTCTCTCATTTCTTCGTGGACGGCCTTGTATCTCGTCTCTAGAAGATCCCTACTTCTTTTTTCTCTATTACATAAGAGTTGTTTGCTTGATTTTATCTTATAGGGAATTTGGTAGTGTGTTCTCTTTGATTTAGCAGACCGTAGGTTGAGTCCATGTCCATGGAAATAGTTCCAGATCCTACTAATCAAGGAAACCTTTTATATGGGGATCCTTGTCTTTTCCCTTGTTTTGGAAATATTGGTCCTCCTTACATTGTACATTCAATCTTCCTTGATTCACTATAGGGTTACCGGTATGGTTTATTTCCATTCCGATGGTCCCTAATGCTCCCAGTGCCTCAAGTACAATCCCTCCACCTTAAGCACGTCAACCTCCTATTGACCCTTTTCCTTCTTCACCCATTGTGTGTTCTTCCTTTCTTCTTCCTCGCCTCATGAAAGCATTAATCCTAGTAACCAAGAGGCTAAGAAGAAGAAGAAAGGGAAGAACACAAAGAAGAAAAATAATAAAGGGGATAATCAACCAACCATTGTTAATCAAGCTGGGATTGTTGATAACTTCGAGAATCCTAAGAACATAGGACACAAACCTAAGTTCCCTTGCAGTATTTGTAACGGTCATCACCTTCTTAACCATTTCCATTGTATTCCAAAGGTTTTAGAAGTGTGTTCTCAGAATCCTCGACAACCTATCTCACTAGCCTCTGCATGTCATGATGGTGATGGTCCATCAACCCATGATGATAAGGTTAGGGATAAAAAGGGTAAATTTAAGTTTCCTTGTAATATATGCAAGGGAAGTCATTATACTTACCATTTCCATCGTATCGAGGAGGCTTAACAATTGTTGGAAGACAATGTCGCTGAAAAACAACAAACTTCAATTGCTTCCTAAGAGTCCTCCCCTACCCAACCTTTGGTTGATGAAGTAGTCAATATGAATTGATATTCGGTTGAACCCATTCTTCCCTTAGAGAGTGAATCAAAGACCACTGATGTTTTCTTTGTCAGTTCGAATTGTTCTAGGAAAGGGTGCATTTCACCCATTTTAATGGAACCCCCTCCAAGTACGAAGTTCATTTCCTTTGATTAGAATAAGCTGGAAAAGCATCATCTTCTTTCTTACATACCTTTCCAAATAATCATGTGAGCTTGCGATAAGGAAATATCTCGCACTATCATTGATGAACATGCATCTTTTAGCGTTTTATCCTCAACTTCTTAGCGACCTATAGGTTCTCTTGATATTGTTCCAACCAATAATAATCGACTGGATTTTAATATAATATCTAGTGAACCCTTAGGTATCCTTCCTTAGCTATCCATCACCTTAGGAGTAAATATTGTCTACGTTGATGTCGTAGTGGTCCAAGGACCCTTGGATTTTAACTTATTTCTTGGGTGGGACTATGTCTATGATATGAAAGCTGTTGTTTCTGCATTCTTTCGAGTGATGAATTTTCCCCATGATGGGAGCATAGTGACCATCAAAAAAATTTCATTTTCTAGTACCAATCATTGTATGCCTACTAACCATTGGACTTCCTTGAATGTTCCTTACGTTCAAGTGATATCCCCCCGCCACAAGTTCATTATATGGAATTATCTCCCATGTCTTCAATTGCTATAGAGAAATGTCCTCTCACCGTATGCCCAACTTCTCTTAATTTAGATCCCTCATTTGACATGGTGAACTCTTCAATGAGGGCATTGGAGATTGATATCCCCCTATTACCCCTATCGATTCTCTTGGCATGCATTCTTTCCAGAGTATTGTTCTTCCATCCAACGAAGACCTCTTGGAATCCATGGCTAAGGACCACAAGCATAGTTCGCTTTCTGTGTCAAGCTCGTTAAAAAATGAAACAGATAATTACGAGCATAGTTCGCTTTCTGTGTCAAGCTCGTTAAAAAATGAGATGGATAACCATGAGCATAGTCCATTGTCTGTGTCAAGATCATTAAAAAATGAAACAGACCCCCCTCTAATAAGGTCAAGTCTTCCACCATATCTAGTACTTGAACCTTCATTTCCTCCATGTTTTTCACTTGATCCTCTTTCTTCCTCCTTTGGCAAACCTATTCCTATTAGTATCCAAGAGTCTAATCGAGTGAAGAAAAAGAGTCGTCATATCAAATCAATCTTGCAAGGCATGTCTCCAGCCTCTAGACCTCATACAGGAGTTAAGCCACTAGCTTTTGTTGATCATGTTAGGGGAAAAGTTCCAACCTATGGACACCATGTTTAGAGAAAACTCGTTAATGGGTATCACCCAAAGTACCAACCTATGGATATCATGTTGGGAAGAAACCCACCAATGGATATCATTTTGAGCACGGTTTATGTTTTATTCTAAGCTTTTTAGAAAATGAAGCAGACATCCCAAGCATAGTTCACTCTTTGTTTCAAACTCATTAAAAAATGAAGCAGACATTCCGAGCATAGTTTATTTTTGGTTCTAAGCTCATTTAAAAATAAAATCCCAAGCATTGTCCATTCTCTATTTCAAGATTGTTTAAAAATGAAGCAGATACCTTGAGCATTCTTTTCACCCATCTTCGAGCTTGTTAAGAAAAGTAAGACTCTTACTGTAAGAGGTGTTGAGCTTACTTTTTACTTTTTCATGCTCTGGTTAAAACATGAAAAATATTTCGAGTGCTTTTGATACCATAGTCGTGCTCATTAAAAATTCAGAAAAAAGGTGTTGAGTTTAGTCCTCTTTTCCCGTACTCATAAAAAAATGAGGAAGTGTCTAATGAGTATAGGTTTATCTCTTTATCCAGCCTCGCTAGACTATTTATGGAAAATGAACTGTGTTGATTTTACTTTTTTCCTTTGTCATACTCAATTGTCAACCATGACAAAGTCATCTATCGAGTGATAATTTATCCCTTTTTCGACCTCATGATACTAGCCATGAGATAAAGGAACTCTCTCGAGTTATCTTTAAGCCCTTTTCAAACTCCCTAAACATGAAAATATTGCTGAGCAAACTTGTCTATTTCATGCTCATGAAAGTATTTGAAAGGACATCCAGTTGGTGATAGTTTACCTCTCTTTTCAGACAATTTAGACTAATTACAAAAAAATAATACTATGTTCTGTCATTGACTAGAAGAGTTCTCTCTCATTGTTTTATCCTTTTTCAAGTGAGGAGACTAATTTTATTAAAAAAACCATTTTGGAGTCTTCTTTAGGACATTTTCAGACTCTCTAAATGTGAAAAGATCATTGATTTGACCTTCTTTGGACTCGTAAAACAATGCTTCGAAGTGTCCATATGGGACCGAACCCCTCCTTCTTTAGGTTCGTTAAATATATGTTGAGGGACTCATCTAATATCAGCTATATTGAGCATTTTTTATGCTCCTCAAGCTTGTTAAAAAACAAAGAGGTACTCATCGATCATGGTGGGGGGAAATTGGGAAAATAGGTCAATCTTGTTGGGAAGTCTTATGGCATCTTGTTGTCACCCTTGAAAATGGAACCTGTTTGCATCTTCTTACAGTTGGGTAATCTTCTTTCCTTTGAGTCATACCAAAATCCATGAGTCATTTTACTCCTTTGGGCCATTTGAAGAATTCCTCAATCATTGTCGCATTATGTTTTGGTCTTTGCCTCATTGAGTCAATGATGCCAAGTCACTTGTCATGCCATTGAATGTTCAAGGGAAGTTAACCCGAGTTAGCCTTTTTGCAGTAGTGTTGACCTTCATCCTTGTGTCAGTCTATACTCATTTGATCCATCACTTTACATCACTTTCCTGTGTCAGTTTCATGTCGATGATGTGGGATACATCATGGCCCTCCTTCGATGAGTCTAATGCTATTGAATCCAACACCTCATTTAAGGATTAGACCTAGAAACCATTCAGTACCTTGGGTCCTGCATGCTTGAATGGTAGGATTCCTCGCTTCTAAAAGTAGGTTTACATCATTTACCTTTGATTAGATGATTCCATGAGTGTTCGAATCCATCTCATCTATTCTCATCTCATCTGTTCGACAACCTTTGGGACTGAGGTAGGACATGGGTGCTTCTCATCCTTCTTACGCATATGTTTGTTTGGATTGGATTGTGTATAGACTAGATCTAGGAGAAATTAGCAACCATTTGTTTCTTTTCTGTTTTAGGTTAGGTATCTAGGGAACCTTCTTTTTCCCAAGAGGAATTCTACTTATATGTAATATGCATTATAGGGAAATTATAATGCATATTTTTTTTTAAACATAATGCATATGTTCAACTATGCCATCTCTATTATACCATTTGCCACCTATATGTCTCATATGACGATGGGGTCCTCCCATACCTGGATGAGATCTCAGACGAGAAAATGTGCATGACCATCTACCACCTGTTCGTCTCATCTGCCGATCTGGCTGAGATCTTGAATGGGTAGAGGTACCAGTGCAATCACATGGCCAACTACTGATTGTCCTACTCATCTGTCAATGGGATTTCTCCCATACCTATATGAGTAACTTGACTGCACAGGAACCTGTGTGAACCCGACCAACTGCTGACTATCGTACTCATCTGCCTATGAAATTTCTGCCATATCTAGATGAGTAATTGGCCTGCAAAAGGTACCTGGGTGAACCTGACCAACTGCTGACTGTCCGACTCATTTGCCTATGGGATTTATCCTAGATCTGGCTGAGTACTGGACTGTAGAGGAACCTAGGAAAAGTAGGGAAAGCATCTCAATGTCATATTTCCCTCTTAAGGAGGGACACGTTCTCTTCAACTCCAAGTCTTCCGTAAAAGTATTCGAACTTCAACCCGCGAAGGGCCTTGGTGAGAACATCTGCAGTCTGGTCGCCTGTCGGCATGTACTGTAACTTGACCGCACCTTTCTGCACCATATCACAAATGAAGTGATATCGAATATGGATATGCTTTGACCTGTCGTGAAATACAAGATTCACTGACATCTACACACATCTCTGGTTATCACATTGAATCAAAATCGGCTTTGGAATTTGGCCGAACAATCCTCAGGATTTTACGAAGCCAAACTTCTTCTCAAGCTGCTACGCTAGAAACCATATACTCGGCCTCTATAGTACTGAGTGCTATTGAGTTCTGCTTCCTGTTGCAGCAGGAAATAACTACAGAACCCAAACTAAAGCAACATCTAGAAGTATTCTTCCGATATGCAACACATCCATCCCAATTTGAGTCTGTAAACTCCTGCAATATCATGTCACAATTTGAAGCTTACTTCAATCCATATACTACAATGCCACATAAATATCTGAGCACATGGTTTGCAGAAATCCAGTGAATCTGCCTTGGTTCGCACATGAACTGACTGATGGAATTCATAACAAAACATATATCTAGTATGGTGTTGGTTAGATACATCAATGACCTAATCAACTGGCGATACATGGTGGGATCAATCAAATTAGAATCTGGAGTAGAATCTCTCAAATTCTTCCAATTTGCATCCATCGGAGTAGCCATGGACTTGCAGTTCAACATCTTAAATCTCTTCAATATATCAATGGTGTATTTTCCTTGTCCTAGGAAAATCTCTTTCTTCCTCTGCCATACTTCTAATCCCAATAAGTAGTGCATCAATACAAGATCCTTCATTTCAAACTCAGAGGCGAGATTCTTCTTACACCATACAATAAGTTTCTCATTTCCTGTGAGAAACATGTTGATGCCTCGAACATCGTAGCATCAATCAGAAAGGGATTCTTCCTGGTAAGCAAGCCCAATTAGATCGCTCACCGTTTGGTGTAGGGAATCCGTCTGGTTAACGGTTCCGGCTACAATGTAAGATTTAAAGATTTGTATTCTTTGCACCGGTTGCAGCCCGATCCACTGTTTATGTATTTTATTTTAAAGATGATATGCAAGTGGGTTAATCTAAGTGCATGCAATTGAAACAAATCTAAAATAAAATTGATTTAAGCAAATTTAATCTATCCTTGTAAGGAGCAAACTGAAAGTATGAGCAATAAACTGAAAGAAACATCTAAATATCTCACAGATAGCTATTTAATCATAAAGATGCATTTCTAGCAGAAAATAGAAGATATCAAAGATAGCTTTGATTTAATTAAAACATTTCATTGCTCATTTAACACAAAAATTATGCAAAGGGAAGGAAATCATTCATAGCAGAGAATTAATTCACAATAGCCAGGAAAGATTTCACAGAAAATGCATGAAAGATGTAGAAATAGTTCAACAATTATACAACACAATCCCCAGCAAAATGTTGTGCCAGCTTCCACAGGCCAAAACGATTTTCTTATTCATGTAGCAGAAATAGTTCATGTACACAAGAAGAGTGTCCTTTCACCTGCCAAAAGTCCCCTCACTATATTCTATTCATCTATATATAGCCTTACAAAATGCTCCAAGAGTTGCCACCTGTACTCCAACCCCCTGATTCTTTTAATTTGTCTTTTAGTGCCCATTTTACAAAAGTAGAATAAATCCTCAAAATATTTTACAAAAGGAAAAGGGAGCATTACTCCAGCTATCTTTAACATTTAAAATATATGGGCAAAAAACGCTCCAGCCTGTAATAAGAAAATAGGAAATGCCAAATCAGCTCTCTGTTGGCGCTTTTGCTGCAGCTGGAATCACTGCTACAACTGGTGCTTCTACTACTACTATTCTACTTGCTTCTGCTATGTAATATATCCAAAGGTTTGTTTCTCTAATAATGGTTCTCGCAGGGACAGGGAGCATGAATTTCAATGAGACCTCATGCTTGGCAAGCTCCTCTTCAATAACAATTACTTCTGTCATTGTAACCTGGAGGATTTCTTTAAGAAGGTGCGCGTGAACAGCTGCTTTCCTAGTGCAATGGTGAAGATCTTCTGCTGTTAGCACATCCATTTTCTTCACATAATCCATATCTACACTTGGAGTTTCATATTTCAACATGTTTCAACTCTTGCTTCCAGGACCTCCTCGCCAACTTATTTAGGCTCGGACACCTTTAACTTCTTCTTGTCACCTCTTGGCATTGCGCTTTAAACCTAGTAGAAACCATGCATGAGTAGGTAGATGATAAAACAAAATGCAAACTAAAGATTGAAATGAAACTTATCACCACAGGAAGCACAACTTGGATGAAATAGTACTAGCTAGTTGAACTTTCAACTTAACAAAACCGAGCAACAATTGAGGCTCAACTCATCAAGTTGGGCCGACGTTGAGGCTCAACTCGTCGAGTTTGGCGGACGTTGAGGCTCAAATCCCTGAGTTGGACCGATGTTGTGGACGAACTCACCAAGTTGGGCCGACGTTGCGGACGAACTCGCCCAGTTGAGCCAATGTTGAGGCTCAACTCGTCGAGTTGGGCTGACATTAAGGCTCAAATCACCGATTTGGGCCGACGTTGTGGATGAACTCGCCGAGTTGGGCCGACGTTGAGGCCCAACTCGCCGAGTTGGGCCAACATTGAGGCTCAACTCACCGAGTTGGGCCGATGTTGCAAACGAACTCGCCGAGTTGGGACGACATTGAGGCTCAACTCGTCGAGTTTTTTTTTTTTAAATTAAGAAACTTTGCTCTCTTTAGAAAACTAAGTAAGAAAAAAGGCCCTTTTGATGGGCTTGACTTCTAAGCAAACTTTTTAGGAAAATAAAAGTAGGGGCCCCAATATTTACAAAATATTTTGGGGGGTGTTGCAACAACAACAATGGCAATTCGCTGGCAAACATAGATCTTTGAAACAAACTCTCCTTAGGGGTAGACACTTACAAACTGCTGATTTATATGGGTAACAAAATGTCTTCATAGTTGAGCTTCTGTGAATGCAGTGATCACTCTCATCATCATGGTCATTTTGGGAGAAGTCAACTTAGGATCACACTTCTTTTCAACTCTCTCAGGGCCTGAGTATGGAGTTCATTTTGGAATTCTGCCTCCTAGATGTCAACTAAAAGACTCCACGGGATTGTAACAATATCTCACAGACATATTCGTTTGTTCCTTGTTCCCATGCCATTTGCATCCTTTTGGATGTTTCTTGACGGCTTTTTCTATTTGAACCTTCCAGAAATGAATTTCTTCAACTTCCCTCTTTGATTTAGGTTCTTCAATCCATAATGTCCTTTTGTGTGAGTGAGAAATTTATTTGATTATCATGCTTCACGGATGGAGAAGAACCTTGCTGGTGTTGATTTATTTTGAACAGCTTCCTTAATTGAATTTACTTTGCTTTTCTCTGTCGTGCTTTAATTGAGGTGAGAATTTCTAGAAATCAGACTCTTTAATCATAAGCTCTTTTGGCTTTTATTTGCAGCATGGGATCATTTTAAATGCCATACATCTGTGAGACATGCTTCCTTTCCATGGGTCTATTGTAGTGGACTCTTTGAGACAGACGTTAATGTTAGAGTGAATGGAGCCCCACGATAGTAAGAGAAAAATGTTGAATCTTAGTTATTAAAATGGGATTACTTTTCACCAACTGAAAAAGGATCTCTTTATTCCTGGAAACTCAACAGTGAAAACAAAGTCACAAAAACATTGCTTTGTAAGTAGGTTTTAGCCTTACAGGATTTTGACTCTTGTTCGAAGATCTATCTTACCTCTACACCAAAAGTTGAGCTGGGCTTTATTAAAGAAAGAATAAAGAAAAACTCTGAGCATAAAACAAGGTGGAAAGCAAAAAAATGCTAACTGAAGAAAATAATAGAAAACAAAAACCAAACAAGAAAGCAAGAAAGAAACAAGAGTGTTTATTTATGTACAAAACCCTCATAGGACTAAGCGAAGTACTGCTTCAAGGCGAGGACGTTGAGAGGTAGAGTTACTTCCTCTCCATGTAGGTCTTTCAGTTTGTACGTCGTTGGGACTAGCTTTACAGCAATATGTAAGGGCCAACCCATAAATGTGGAAACTTTGTATGCATTCCCTTACCGTCATGCTGCTGATCCCACTTCAGAACTAAGTCACCTACTTCAAAATTTCTCTTTCCAGACTTCTTCTTATCAAACCACCTTTTGACTATGTCTTGGTGATGGTGGAATTGGTCTTTGGCTTTTTGTCGTGACTCTTCAAGTTTTAGTAGGGTATCAATTCTTGATTGAAGAGCTTGACTACTAGAACCTCGAAAGGCTTGGGCCAATTGCAAGGATGGGAGTAAAATGTTTGGAGGGAGAATGGATTCCTTACCATAAACCAGGGTGAATGGGGAAACGCCTAAGGAATTATTGGGAGTGGCCCTATCTCCCCATAGAGCATTTGGGAGGGCTATGTGCCAACTTCTCTGATTTCCAATCACAGTTTTCTTAAGGATTCAGATGAGATTTTTGTTGGTAGACTCAGCTAATCCATTTTCTTGGGGATAGTAATTGGCTAAATAATGCAATTTAATTCCTTTTTTATACACAAATTCATTAATATTTATAGATGAAAAATAAGTTGCATTATCAAAGACTAGGGAAATTGGAACCCCAAACCTGGTTATGATGTTTTCTTCTAGGAACTTGATAACTGCATATTCATTAACTTTGTGCAGCGGGGCAGCTTCAACCCATCTTGTAAAATAATCCGTGGCTGTTAGAATGTACCAATGCTGCAGTAAAGAGTTTGGGTTTATCTCACCAATAACATCTATTCCCCATTGCTCGAATGGTTTAGAGATAATAACTGGATGCAAAGGTCCTGCCGCTTTCGGTAATTTCCAGGCACTTCTTTGGCATACATCACAATTCCTTTCACAGGCGTGAGCATCCCTGAAAAGAGTGGGCCAATAATACCCAGCTCTGAGAATTTTGTGATCTGTAGTAGCTCCAGAGTAATGTCCCCCAGCAAGGCCATCGTGTAATTCTTTGACCACTTTACTTGCATCTTCTTTCTCCAAACATCTAAGAAATATGCCGTCATAATTCTTCCTAAAGAGTACTCCTTCAATGATTTGATAAGCTCCTGATTTCAGATGGAGTGCCCTTCTTTGCATCGAACTCCAGTGCTCTGGAAAATAACCTGACTGCAAATAGTGTACTAAGTCTCTGTACCACGACTCAGGAGCTGTGAAAATTGGACATACGTCGATCATATCCATCTCGGCTTCAGTCTTCCAATCTAGATCTTCATCAGCTGGATTTTCAGTAAGCAGCTTGCATAAACCTTGACCTTTTATAATAGTAGTTGGTTTGAATTCCAAGTCATACTCCTGAAGAGCAGTGACCCAGTTTCCTCTCCTTTCTCCCAATTATTTCTGAACAAAAAGAGATATAACAGCGGAATGAGGAACTGTGACTTTAGTTCTATTTTTTAGAATATATGGCCTGAACTGCTTTATTGCCTTGAATACTGCGTATGCCTGCTTATCTACCACGGGGTAGTTCAGTTCAGTGCCCTGCAGACCAGTGCTCATAAAAAAAATTGGGTTTTCATCTCCTGATTCTTCCTTTTGAGTGAGCACAACTACGAGAGAGTTATCAGAAGCAAAGGTGTATAAAATAAAATTGTTATCGAAGTCCGGAATTCTTTGACAGGAAACTTGTTATCTGTTTATCATATGACACACACAGGTTCATCGAAGAAAGTTATTTTTGGACCTGACATAGTTGGGATTGCAGAGATATCATCTAGGAAACTAATAGTGAAAGGGGTTGCAAACCATGCCTCAAAGGCAAATGAATTCTCTCACTTTTTTCCATACTCTCTGGCGACTCCATTTGCATCTAATGAATATCAGAATGATGTCTCTTATAATGATCCAGTTTCATATTTTGAAGATGAGGACCAATATATTGATATTGAGTATGAAGTTCAAGCAGCTCCAGATCCAGATCCAGCACCTGCTCGCAATCATGGCCAAGGCCAATAAGGGCTCACACAGTCCTTGGAGTTGTTGGGAACATAGTTGGGGATCCATATGACCATAGAATAACTAAATATCAGTATCGAGATGCAAACCTTGCACTATGTCATACAAATCCACTTCTCTCAGATAGGTGGTACATGGTGGTGGGGACTGATCCACAATCCTTCAAAGAGACTTTCCATAATGGATCTAGACCAAGTACAAATATCAGTTGGTTGACAAAGGGTAATCAAAGGTTCATGATTTGGACTACAATGAGCCATTCGCCCCAGTAGCAAAGATGGTTTTGGAAAATACAGCTTCGACACAGTGGGAGGTACATCAGAGGAGCAGATCCAGATCCAGATCCATATACAACACTTGCATTACTATCCTACATAGGAGAAGATTGCCTGCATTTTTACAAAGTATTTCACTCATAAAATGTTTTCCTTCTATTCTTAGTGTGAAGGCTATTTGAGTTTCATGTTGTTCATTTTTTAGGGGGGGTTTGTCCCCATGAGGTTTTCCCCTTTTCCTTGTTTCATGGACAGTTATTATTTTTATCATTTATTTTATTGTATGGGTGACCTTTGGTCTCAGTAACCAAGACCCAGGATGTCCAAGTTTGGATTAAGGGGGAGTGTTAGGATAATCAATACTCCATCCTTATCCTACTTAGCATTATTTCTTTTTCCTAGTAGTTGGTGATGTCATTTTCCCCCTAGTGGTGTGAACATGTCATCTGGGACCCATTGGCCACCTAATGCGCCCCACATGCATCATTTTAGGACCACCATAGTCAGTTCCCTACATTTTAGGAGCCAACTCAGTGATCTGGTTCAGTCCACCTGAGTTAGCTGACGCTTGTGGGGTTTTTTGCTTCAATTGCCACTGTTTGTGGTCTAATGCGCCCTTTCCTGAGTAACTTGATTGAAAAACTAAGTAATGCACCCTTCTTGGTCAGTTAACTGAGAGTAGATTCAGTTAAATGAGTTTTGGTTGAGTTGAGTTGAGTTTGGGTCTTCTGGAGCACTCCAGTGGTGACAATTCCTATGCTAGACAGTCTAAGACTCGAATTCTCCTAGGATATTTGAATTCTCTCTATTGTAACATATTTGTGGACTATACTTATTCATGGATAATTTTACACATTTCTACTTCCATCTGAGTTCCAATGCATGATTAATTTTACTTCTCTTTTCAATGCAATTTTCACTATAATTCACCTTTTCTGCTCATTCTTTCACTGTGAGGTATTCTTAGCTCTATGATCTGTTGTGACTTATAATTTCACATGCATGGAATCACTAACCACATTTCTAAACTCCTTATTAAAACTAATATCAAAACTATGTTTAAGCCTCAGAAGACCCTTAAGCAATTATTTAGAAGTGTTAAAAATAAATCTGACATGTTCCCTTCTCTTGTAGAAAAAATTACATAATCCAACTGGCATATCCATCCACACCCATATCAAAGAACACATTGTCTAGACACCAATCACATTCGCCATAATAAATCTTCCATCTCAAAACATTCTTTCAACACAAAGTACCAAATATGTTTTGACCAAGCCAAAATTCTCGCCTCCACATCCAATTCCTCCTCTTAGCTAATTAGAGAAGCTCTTGAAATTGAAAAACATCGTAATAATTTAAATCATGAATATGGATATAAACTAAGCCACTCTTGGAAACCCCTCATCCATCATCTCAATCACTATTTTATCCTCATTAGACCAGGGAAAATTTTAAGAACCCCCCCTAAATTTCTGTGTATAATAAACGAGCGAATCCGCATGATATATAGGAAAATATGAAGGCTATTTTATCAATGTTATATTATGTATATATAATTTTTTGGTGAATCTCTCATTGAATGATATAATCTTGTAAAATCTCGGTTAATCTTTCACTAAATTATAAAACCTTGTAAAATCTTAGCGAATCTTTCACTAAATTATAAAACCTTGTGAAGTCTTAGCGAATCTTTCAACAAGTTTCTCCTTGGAAATTCATGTCCCCCTGCATGCCCAAATATATGGCTATTAGTGAAGTCCCATTCCCTGGGAATGATGCCCCAAATACCCACAAAAAGTTATTTTCACATCGTCGATCGCAAGCTTCACAATCCCCATGTTTCTTGGGGAAACTTTGGATTTGAGGTGATAGGATTTAGAACTCTCTTAGATGCGAATGGGTTACTATAAAACTTGATAGTAAATATCGACATCCCTTCTCATGTGGACATTAATCAACTTGCAAAACGAGATTCAACCCATAAAATTTGGACAAGTGTAACTCCAACTTCAATTTCCATGATTAATAGAAGGCAAAAGAGCACCAAGCAACTTCCATTTATGGAAATCGGGGGTGAATGGGAGGCGCCTAACATTTTTCGTGGGCGAATAGAGGTTTAAATCCATTTGTAATTGTTTTATCTTGGCTCCCCTTTTTAAATTTGATGGGGCTAACCTCCAATTCATTAAAAATAAATAAATAAAATGTGGGATAATCATACCTAATGGGTGTTTAATAAAAAATTATCCCATTAAAAATTTAAAACCCCTAAATTTATCCCATGGGATAAGATTAGCCCCTAAAATTTTTCATGCATTAAACTTAATCCTCCCCCTTCTTCTTTTTTTAACTTCAACAATTTATTTTAGTTCTTTTTCTTATATGACCTTTAAATAACAACTTTCATTTATCAACTTTCTATTACTTTTTCTGTATAGTTATTCCATTCCTTTTTACCACACCTGTCATCAAATCATTCTCCCTCTACCAATTATTATCTATCTCCACAACTCCCTAGAGACTTCCTTATTAAATTCCTCTCACAATAATCATAAGTATTATTATTATCATTCCCTACTTTTAATCACATCCGTTATTTCTTATCTCTCCCTCTTTCTTATCTATTTACCTTCTTTACTATTGCTCACAATTGTTTTGTTTCTAGTTTTAGTTATTTTAACACTTTTGACTCCCTTCAGTCCCTTATTTTGTCTATCATTTTTCCTTTCCTTTTATCACAACTTTTACTTTTTAACATCAATTTAATTTAATATAATAATACATACTTTCTTTATTCTTTTTATAAACTCTCTAAAATTCTTTATTTATTTTTCTTTCAAGCCTAACTTAAATCTATTTTAATTATTTTTAATTTTTAATTTATTATTATTTTCTTCCCATTTCATTTAATCATAATTATTTTAAATTAAATTAATTTCTTTTAATAATAATTATTTTAAATTAGCTTAATTTCTTTTACTTTTAGCCTAGCTTAAAAACCAAATTTCTCATTGTTAAATTTATTTTATTCTAATTTTAATTTCTTTTTATTTTATATATTTTATTATTTACCTTATGGATTCTTAATAATATTTATTTTAAACTTAAATAAATTAATTCCTTATTATTATTATTTTTAATTTTAATTTTAACAAAAAAATAAATTTTAACTTAATCTTACGTTTTTTACGTTTACCTTAATGACTATATTTTATTCATTACCATATTCTTAATGGCTATCTCAATATTCCCTAACCCTATTTATTATGTCATCCTCTTCTCTTCTTACTATGGCTTCCGATGGATCCCGATGATGAGTGTAGTCTCCACTCGAAACACATCGATCATCTTTAACTCTCCAAACAATACATATCCAGAAGACTCAACGCCACATTTAAACAATTGCTCATTAAAACAACTATGTAATCAAAAAATGGTAATTGGTCTTCCTCTTGTCTCTTGCAGATATGGTGTTTGTCATGGGTGTGTTCTTGGAAAACATCACTGGGATAGTTCTGAAGCATGACTCTTGGCACACCTTGCCCCCCTTGCAGCTTATTCACAGTGATTTGTGTGGTCCGCTTTCTCCTACTTCTTTCTATAGCTTCAAGTATTTCATAACTTTCATTGATGAGTTCTCTAGATGCACTTGGGTTTATTTATTAAAATTAAAGAGTGAATTTTTTGAGAAGTTTTTGGCCTACAAGGCCCTTGTAGAGAAACAATCTGGACATCAAATACACAAGTTAAGAATGGATAATGGAGGCGAATGTGTAAAAAAGAAATTTACTAGTTACTGCACTGCATAAGGAATTAAGATGCAACATATTATTCCATATACACCACAAAAAAAGGTGTTGCTGAGGAAAATAATCACACATTAAGAGAAATGGATAATTGTATGATCTAAGCTAAGAGATTAAGCCTTCAATTTTTGGTTGAAGCCATTAATTGTGCCAATTACACCTATTAATCACACTCCCACTAAGGATATAAAAGATATAACACCAAAAGAAGCATGTAGTAACATTAAACCAAATGTCAAACACTTTCATGTGTTTGGTATTCAAGCATGGGTTCACATTCCTAATGTAAAATGGAAAGCATTGTAGGCTAAGTGTGAACAATGCATATTTGATGGATATTATGAAGATGTAAAAGGTTATATACTTATTCAACCACATTCTAATGATATAATTATTAGAAGAGATGTTAAATTTGTTAAAAATCTCTTGGCTTATTAGCCTAATTCGTCATTTGTTCCTTCTTTAGCTTGTGAGCCATCCTCGGTGCTTGTGCCACCTTCTACTCCCAACTTCTTTGATAGTGTTCCTAATTTGGATTCTTCTTCTGATGATGATAGTGTGGATGAAAATCCACCTCCACCTATGCATTTTCCTTCAATTGCACTAGCACAACTGCTTCTTCAATGGCTCTATACAACATGTGAAGAAACTAGTGATCTTGTTAATGATCCCAAAGATCAACATCAAACACATTCACAGTTCCAGTGAGCCTCTTCTCTTTTGGCACATGTTTAAGAGAATCATGATATAGAGACATTTGCATAAACTTCAGGCCATCCAAATTGGGATGCAGTTATGGATGAAGAATATCATTCCTTAATGGAGAACGATATTGAGGATGTTGTATCTAACTTCTAAAAGGAATACAACTTGTAAGATGTAAATGGGTATATAAAACTAAGTATTCCTCTAATGGAATTGAATACAATGAAACATTTTCCCTTGTTTCCAAAATGAACTCCATCTTCCTTTTTCTTTCCCATGTCGCTTCACATAAATGGGAGGTCCACTAAATGCATGTCAAGTCTACTTTCTTGCATGGATATTTGCAAGAAGAAATTTATATGAAACAACCTCCTAGATATGTTAAGAATGACTCCATCCTTGTTTATCACCTTAACAAATATCTCTATGGAATTAATCAAGCTCCTCGATATTGGTCTTCCAAAATGGATAGCTTTATCCTTAACACTAGATTTTTTAGATGCCATTTTGACCTCAATGTCTATACCAAGAAATTAGGAAACCATATCATCATCATGTTCTTTATTTTGATGACCTTATTCTTACTGGTAGTGACCATAACCTTTTTAACCAAGTCAAATCTATCCTTAAGAATAAATTTGAAATGACAGACTTAATACATTTGCATTACTTTCTTGGCCTCCAAGTCCCACACAAAAAAGAAATATTTTTTATTTCTTAGTCTAAGTATGTATGTGATGTTCTTCATGACTTTCACATGGATGATTATAAACCATCCCTATATCCCTTCTAGTCGGGAGTCAAACTTACTACCACTTAAACTTCACCTAAAGTAGATGCCACCTTGTATCATTAGCTCTTTGGTAGTCTCTTGTACTTGACTCATACCCATCATGATATTTCCTTTCTTGTTGGTCTTGTTTCCCGGTATATGAAAATTCCTGATTAAAGCCATTGGAAATCAACAAAAAGGATACTTTTGTATATATGGGGTATAGTTCAGTTTCGGATTCATTACAGTTCATGGGCGACTAATTTGTTGGTTGTTTCAATGATTCATATTGGGATAGTGACCATGACGATCGAAAGTCTAATGCAGGTTATGTTTTCAATATTGGTTCTAGATCTGTCACTTTGGCTTGTAAGAAACAACAAGACCTTACTCTTTCTTCAACAAAAGAAAACTATCGAGTTGCAATTAATGAAAATTAGGAAGCCTTGTGGCCTCGAAAAATCCTTTCAAAGTTTGGATTCAAGTAACAAAATATAACTACCATTTAATGTGACAACCAAAGATCCATCAAGCTCTCCAAATATCCATTTCAAAATCAGTGCAACAAACACATTGAGCTACATATGCACTTCATCAGAAATCTTGTTTAGGCTTGCATTCTCGAAGTGCTCTTTTTCCCTACAGATGATTAAGCTGTCGACATCTTCACAAAGTCTCTTACATAAGCAAAATTTTCAAAATTTGATCTAGGTTAGGAGTTAAAGAATTTGCCATTGAGGAGGGATAGGCTATAATGCCTCCTTCCTTGTCCTATACTATAACTTTTGTAAATCCTTCAATCCTATGCCAAGTTGTTCTTAAGGGGTGATGTTAGGATATGTAGAAAATTAGGAGTTAGTTAAGTTCAACTTGGTACAATGTATATTTAGGTAAAGTATGGTTCTTTATTATGCATTAGTATGCATTTGTACTTATGTAATGTGATTTTCATGATATGTTCTAGACATAGAGTGATCTGACGATTCATCTTCACCTCGATAATGGCTATTCATATGTGGTTGAGCACCTGATTGGTCCATGATATCTATTTAGAGAGAATGGAGGATCATTTTATCGATGGACGATTGTGAGAAACTCATATGTAGATTTTATTTTTCCTTTGCGTAATATATTGCCTGAAGTAGCTATTTGGCTAGTACCATAAACTCTTTCCCTCTTTGAGGGTTTTAACCACATAAAAACATTAGTCTGTTGCTTTGTGATTTGTTTGTGTGAGCAGTTGCTTAACGTGCTTGATATTTTGGAAATATCCTATGTTATTTGATCAATCAAACACAATTAGGCATACCTTCAACCATACCTTTACCCTGTAATATTTGAAATCCCTTCTCTCCAGTATGTCCTAGTCATTGATTCCATAGCATTTTATTTTCTCCAAAGATAGTAGGACTTTTGTCTTCTTTATTTGCACCCTCAAGAACAATATAATTGTTACATCCATCAGTAATAGTGCTTCCCAATGTCTTGCACTAAACTATTCCATTCTAGACTCCCCTCGTTAAGAGAATTGATCCTCAAACCATTGTGCATGTTTATTTTGTGAACACAGTCTATGCACCTACATCACCCAACTTATTCATGGATATCAAGTTTCTAGCTATCTCTAGAATGTGAAAAAATCCAAGAAGAGTTCTAATCATTACAACCTTGAGAAACAACTTATCTCTTCCATGTCTTATGATTATGGTCATTGAGTCATCTCCTACCAAAACATCACCTTCATTGTACTTCTCATATTCACAAAACAACTCCTTGTGAGGACTCATTAAAACAAGCACATAAGTCAATCAACCATACACCATGATCTGAATGGGTATGTGTACAAGCCAATCACAAATACCCTCCTTCTTCTAAGGAGGTCTTATCCTCTATGGAAGGGGCATCATGATATCCCTTCCCTTTATCAATATTTTTAAATATGCAATCCTTTTCATTAGGGAAAATTCTAGGGAAAAAATTTAGCCCATGGGCTAGTTTCAGGGTTTTTTTTTCTGAAAAAAAGATTCACTAATTTCCATTTTTTTGTAAATTGATTCACCCAATTCCATGGGATATATTTTTTTTTACTCTAAAAATCACCAAAATTTTCCATAAACTATATAAAATCCTTAGAAATTTAAATCTTTTTAGAAAATTATGGCCCAACATTTTATGGTTGGAAATTTTAGAATTATTAAGATTTGCCAAGGTTTCTACACTCTAAGAAAAGTATGGATCCTTAAAATTTTACCTTCTTTTTATAATGCCCATCTTTACGACATTTCCAACATTTCCTTAAATATTTTTCTAGAAGTTTAGATCTCCTCCCTGAAGACTTATTTTATTTATGTCTTGGGGATGACCTATCACAAATAAGGAATCCATACTCTAACTATCCATGCTTTTTGGAGTCATTTTATGTGACAATAGAGAGGCCACTATACCCTCAAACTTTAATGTGGTATCTTTAGAGCTTGATTATTGGATCCAAAGGGATGGTTTTGGTGCTAAGGGTTTGGGTCATTTGATAGAGAAATTTTATCTTGGCTCCACGATAAACCTAGTTTCAATGGGATCTTTGTGGTGGTGATTTATGTGTTAAAAGGGAATATAAATTACTTATAGAATTGATATTGAAAAATTTAATGATTAGAGCTTTGATTTATGGAAGCTCAAAATGGAATATCTTCTTGTAGATCGAGAATAATGGGTTGTTGTGGATCGAGGTACACAAACTATTGTTATGGTGAAAAAAAATGGAAAATTTTTAACCCATGAAGTGAAATAATGCATATATTTTCTTAATAAAAATATATATTGAACAATGCCACACACACAATACATAGAGATTTACCCTAGAAATCCTTAACTAGGAAAACCAACAAAACTTAAACTCCCACCTCTAACTTTCTCCTTGTATATCCTTAACCATTCATAATACAATATTATGTATTCTACAACATCCAAAACCCTAATATATCAATCTATATTAGAATATACCTCAATCCCTTAATTGGTATTTAATTACACATTTATCAAAAATTGCACTTTTCAGGAAACAAATAGGACAATAAGACTCAAACAAGAGGGACCATAGGGTGCAACACCCCACATGAAAATAATATAACACATACCCAACATAGACATCTAACTTACATATCCATTAGCAAGAGTAAAACTATATCCTATAGTAGAATTTCATCCATTTCTTTCTCCACCAAAATCAAAATATGCAAAACATTTAATTTGTAAATCTCCCTGTGTGTAGAAAATAGAAGCATTTGAAGTGCCCCTTAAGTATCTTAATATCGACTTCACAATATTCCAATGCTCTTTACTAATTATCACCATGAATCGGCTAAAAACTCCCACTACTTGGGAAATATCCTATCTAGTTCTTACCATGTTGAACATGAGGCTCCCCATTGTTGATGAATATAGTGCACAATACATGCTTGTCTTCTTTGCTTGGGTGCTAGGACATTTTTTATAAGACAATTTGAAGTGTACAAGAAGTGGGGTGGTAGCTAGTTTTTCATTCTACATAGTGAAGCACTACAAAAAATTTCTATATATTACTTTTGAATTACCTAATCTTCTTACATGTTCTATCTCTTTATATATCCATCGATACAATTTGGTTTCTAATTCTAAGTCGTTCATTTCAAATGTCCTAACCAACTGAGCCTTAAGATCAATGATTTTCTTCGTGTTGTGGCCAGTAACCAACATATCATCAACATACAACAAAAATATAATAAAACCACCATCATCAAAAATCTTATCATATGCTCAATGGTGAACTTGACTCCTACTGGAACACCGGCTCTTCATGACGGTGTCAATTTTTTTGTACCAAATCCTTGGGACTTGTTTCAATCCATATAAATATTTCTTGAGTCCACAAACCAAATGTTATTTTTCCCTTTCTTTATAACTCTTAGGTTGATACATATAAATTACTTCCTCAATATCACAATGAAGGAAAGAATTTTCTACATCTAGTTGCTCCAACTCTAAATCCCATGCCACTACAAGTGCAAGTAAAATTCTTATATTAGTCATGTTCACAACTAGAGAGAATATTTCATTAAAGTCTATACCCAAATTTTGCACAAAACCTTTTCCATCAAGCAAACGTTATATAATTCCAATGAACTTTGATCGTTCTTCTTTACATATGTAACCTAACTAGTACTTGAGACATTTTGTGCTTGTGGAAAATTATTACTTTAACTTTAATTGTAAAGTTTTATATTTGACCAAGTGTCAAGGATGACTGTAAATGAATAATATTATTATTTAATAAAATAAAATAGGAGACACTCACCCAAAGGGACTGTTGAAAGAGTGTTCACTGACCCACTAGGAGGAATGGAATCTGGGGTAGAAGGCAATGGACAAGTGGTAGCATCTGAACTCAGTAACTAGCTGTTGTTATGGGACAAATCCCTTAAATTGTGGTCATGTTCCCAAGGAAGTGGAACTGGAGCTGATGGCTCATTGAATGGAAAACTAACCACCAAAATACTTAGGCAATTTTTTTTATAGCCAACGAATTTGAGAAGAGGCTCACATATTCTCTTACGAGAGAACTTACCTTGTGGTTTTGCTGGAAATTGCACACACGAGATTCGATTAGGGGAAGCTATGTTTTGAGTTGCAGACAAAGACTGTCTTATTCCTATTGAGTGCAGAGAATTCCTGCTGAGTGCAGTGGTATTGATATGTATGCAAGTTTCCACTGATTGTTGAAGTACATATGAGAGGTTTGTATGCAATTCTCCATTGATTGCTGAAGTACAACCTGAGTGCCTTGCTTCTACATAGAGACTTCGTCCTAGTGGATCAGTGAACAGGCTCGGGGGTCCATAAGAGCAAGTAAGCTTGGTTGCTTTTCTGGATAAGGTTGGGAGGAACAAGCCTCTTTGGGTGTTTGTCCATACTATCAAGTTATCAGGTTCTACTTGTTATATTTTATTTCATTTCTGAACTGTTGAACTATTCTGAAAATCTGTTTGTCTAATAGATATCAATTAGCTGTTTAAAGATGAAAATTTTCTGAACAATTAGATCTATTTTGTGAATTTAATGAACGAGTATTTATGAATATAGAATGAATGGATATAAATGTCTTCCTGTATTTTTCCTTTCACCATAAGCAATGTACTCTAGTACAGGAAGAAGGTTAATTAACATATATTAGATATGATTTCCAAACAATGAATAGAAATGAATGTTTTTTACTTTCCTGCTGAAAAAGGATGTCTTAAATATTCCTTACTGTAGTATGCAGAAATAGTAGCAAAATCAAAAGCTATATATGTTTACTTTTTCCAAATAGTAGATTTCAGTAAAAGTTAAATGATACAGTACTATAAATGAAACCCTAGGTTTTTATATGCATGGATTATAGACAGAATCATAGAGAGTTATTATCTACATAGTAAAACATTCAGGTATTTACTGTACTTTAAACAAAGTTTATATCCAAAACAACTTATGTCTTCGCACATGTCGTGCCCACTATATGTCAGTTAATTAAAACTTAACATGCAGAGTGCTAAACATAAATTATCAACTCGAGGAAGTCTTTTATTTCAAAGCTATCATGCAAAATATATGCAAGCACAATTTCTACCTGCCATTGCTGATCTATTGATATGCAATCGAAACTATTTGTAAACTAAGTCACAACTTCTTGAAAGTAAATCAAACTATAAATCAAACACACTTCAACAATATCTATTCCTATGAAACAAGATCTGATTGTATAAATCTAAAATAAGTCTTGTGTTGTCCAATGATCTAACAAATGAATTATCAACACAACGATTATGACAAATCGAATGAATGAAAGCATACAACTATGATAAGCTTAATGAATGAAAGCATAAACAAAATAATAAGCAGATCTAAACAATAACACACTTATAATTATCATTACCAACATCTGCTCAGGGAAGAGGGCCCTTCCTCCATTGAGCAGATCTAGATCTCCACAATGAAAGTCTACAACTCTAGAATTAAGAAATTGCCAACATGTATTATCATAATGGAAGAATTACAATAGATCTGGATCAAATCCTACATCATAACATTGTGTTCTCTCCTATCTTACATCTCCTATCATCCATCTCCTATCCTGCCTAATCTATCATGCTTAATCTCTATCAATCTATCATCCTTCTCAATTAGATGGATTACATATTTATACATAAAATTATCTCCTGAAAATGAAGAACTGAAGCCCCAACTTGTGATCTGGAATAGCTGAAACACGACCGTAACTGCTGGCAATTTTGGAACCGGCCGCACACCAAATCTGGAAAATACCCTCTCAAAGAACCACTTGCATATCGCAAACCATAGCTTTGTTTGGCGATTTCCTCGCATATCAGGTAAATGAGGATGTTACACACAAAACCCATATCTCGAATTTTTGAGATTCGTTTCCATCTGCCTGCAAATCAAGACGCGAATCAAGATGTTCTTATGTGGCATGCATTTTTTGTTAAGGCTGTAACAGCTGGCTATGAGCGTCCTATACGTGACAACTCACTCCACAAACCATCATTAGTAAAATTATGCATAATAGTCTTTAATTCATCAAAGATAAAGGAAAATAATCACTATTAACCACTTAAAACACCAATGGAAGTAGCAGGTTGTTCAACGCGCAGCTACAACAAATGGATGAAAAATGGAATGATAAATGAGAAATAATGGTAAGAAAATGGATGAAAGGTATGTCAATAAATGATGAAAAAATGGACAATTCCAGGGCCCAACATCTCCCCCAAACTGAACTTGTTGCATGTCCTCATGCAACCCAATACCTGTGTAGCATCCAACTTGAAAAAAACTCATTCTCTTGTTCCTTCATTTTACCATTTGCACAACTGCAGCTAGAAGAAATAGAGAGTTTAACACAAATTGGCAGAGTCACTTAGCGGAGGATTTAGCAGAAAATTTGGCGGATTCGCAGTTCTTTAGTAGAAATTTGGCAAAGTCACAGCTTATTTTAGTAGAGGATTTGGCGAAGGTTTTAGCGAAGATTTTGGCGGAACAACGCTAAATATAGCGGCAAATTTGGCGGAGTCGGCTTATTTTAGCAGAGAAGTTGGCGAAGGTTTTAGCGGCGAATTTGGCGGAACAGCACTAAATTTAGCGGTGTATTTGGCGGACTCGTAGCTGCCGGAAAACAGGCAGCTGCCGAAAAACGGTCGCTGGAAAATATGTCGCAGCCGCCGGAAAATATGTTGCAGCTGCCAGAAAACGGGCAGCTGCCAGAAAACGGTCGACGGAAAATATGTCGCAGCCGCCGGAAAATATGTCACAGCTGCCGGAAAACGGGCAGTTGTCAGAAAACGGTCGCCGAAAAATTTGTTGCAGCCACCGGAAAATATGTCACAGCTGCCAGAAAACGGGCAACTACCGGAAAACGGCCGCTGGAAAATGGGAAACGACAATATTTTATGGCGTTTTAGCCTTTTTGAATGGGAAACTTCTGAAGCCATTTTCTCCTAAACGATGAACTGGGTTGGGCTGAAATTTTGCAGGCAGGTAGCTACCACTCTAATGCATCTCCACGCCAAAAATTAGACAAACCCACATCACGGATTTCGAGAAAAATGCGAATTAGCTGAGGTGATGATGGTAATTTTCTCGAAAACCGTGCACTGGATTGAGCTTAAACTTACCATGGTTGTTCATCATGTTGTTATGCATTCCCTGTCCAAATTTCATGAGGATCCAATTCATGATTTGTGAGATATGCTCAATTCAAATTCAGCATTTTCGCTAGCTGTGAATGAATAAAAAAAATCAATATGCACAAAAATGTCAAAAACCACTCCCCCAAACTGAATATGTTGCATGTCCTCATGCAAAAGAGGAGTTTTCGTCTTAGTTGTGAACAACCATTTCCCCCAAACTGAGTATTTTACCTTCCATTCATGAAATCAAGTGAACTTTGGGACTTTTGTTTTCTTGTATCTGCACTATCATTGTCAACATCCAATTTTTGTATATGTGCTAGCTGGAAACACATCCTTGACTTACAAAAATGACTGTAGGTTGCCTGAAAAATGACTGTATGCTATTTGAAATTCACTATGTGAGCTCAATTTTTGATTCCCCATGGTTGTGGTTAAGTGCTCATAATGTATTGCAAAAATAACATAAAATGACAATGCACAGTAAATCTTCATACCAGCAAGAGATCAGATTTGCAAATTTCCTTTTGTGATGACCCAAGCTGCTCAAATATCATCTGACAATCACAGAATTTGTAGACCCTCCATATGTCACAAGTGCCAAAAAAAATACCAGTGATCTTCACAAGCCAAACTCACTACAGGAATTATCATTCATGGGAAATAAAAGAGTTTTAGAACCATTTTCTCATCAAATTCATGGCAAATTCTATTGCAATAAACCACAGTAGATTTCATCCATTCTCATGGTTGAATGAAGGCTGCTAGAATTTTCATTGGTTATGCCCTTATCATGGAGTGCTTTGTAACACTTCAAATAATGCCAAACATTCTTTTGCACATTCCACAATAGTCAAACTCATTTCAGAAATTTTGTCGAACTTGACAAATGACCAATGCTGAGAGTAATCATTACCTTCATGCTGCTGAGATATACTTCACATCAGACCTTGAAAAGGCTGCTACAGGATTTCCATTGTGCATGTATCATGCTCATGACGGCTAAAACCAATGTATGCATTAGTGGATGGTAAAGATACCATATGTATAAGATGGTGGAAAATCCATATACCATATAAAATGTGGTCCTTAATAATTTTAACTTATGAATATGTGAACCATTATGTGCACCACTGAACAAAGCAAACAAATCAAAGAAATCATGCCTTTGTTTTCTATCGTGCTTATGTGATAGCATACTCTTGAGAAGGAATGGCTTCTACATCAATTTTTCATGTTGTAGGTTCTTATGTCCAGCCTATCCTTGTCTTTCAAGCTGTGTATCAGCTGCTTCATTTCTCCTCATTATTGGTTTTTATGTGGCAGTAGTAATGATTCTTTTCTTACTGTTGGTTCTTGTGTGGCAGCAGCGAAACTTCTTTTCTTACTGCTGGTTCTTGTGTGGCAGCAGCAAGACTTCCTATTGTTGGTTCTTGTGTGACAACAATAAGGTATTTTTTTTTTCATGCTTGGTCAGCTGGGTCGGTGAGATGTTGGTTTGGAATTTGAAGTGGATGTGCATGAATGATGAAGTGTTAAAACTGAGTGGGAAATGATGGGAATGGATGGACATAAAAGGCTATTTAGAAAATGGAAATGGCTAATGCTTAGTGGTTCTTCATGACATTTCCCCAAATCTTTAATAAATCAAAAACTCATGCTATTTTACCTCAAGTTTTACCTCCATGGAAGCCTTGGTTGACATGAATGGACTGGTATATGCTGGAGCTATGTAGGCCAATCTGATGCTGAGACATATGTATATGAGAGCTGAAACTGGATGAGACTGAATTTGATCCATGATGTTGTGCTGGTTGCATGTAAGACTAACTGCTGAGACAATTGATAAGGAGAAGTTCTACCATAGAAGCAGAAAGTCCTTTCTCTTATCCTGAAAATCAACTGCTGAACTAAAAATGGAAAGGAATAGCAAAACTACTGAACAAATGATGCTGCAAATCATTGTTGAAACCATTAGATCACATAGTCTTCAACTGCTACAAAACCGAGGTACAATTCTTACCATGCGAATGAATGTGCTGAAGTCGAGCATGGAAAGAAATCATTGGATTACCGGCCATTAATGTATGCCATTAACCAATGTGAAGAAACTCACTTTTGATGACAATGAGCTCTAAAGTACCTTAGTGCATCTTGACAGGTATGAATGGATGTGCTGGAGTCGAGTCACCTGCAAGATTTGTCAATCAAGAGGCATTGATGAATCCCCATGATTAACAACAAGGAAATCTGCCATTGATTCATGCAGTTACCAGGGCACTATACAAACTCTAATCTTGATCCCAGATGATGTGTCAGAGTCGATGGGACAAGACCATTGGAAGGTGGACCTTAATGCATTCCACATCATCCAATACGGGTACAAAATAAATGATTGTGAAGAATCATAGTGAAAAATAGGACCAACATGAAACTCAGAAGCGGAAAGTATATGTGAAGTCATGATGTAGTAGTGATGGGAAATAAAACGGTTATGGCGACTACATAAGCAGTGGAAAAGGGGACTTTGACATGAATGGATTTTTAGGGTTTTGAAATGAGGAGGGTGCATGAATCGACCATAGGGCAATTGGCTTCTTGAGGGGTTTCTTCCAGCAACAAGTGGGATGACAGGTATCTAAAAATGATTTCTGGCATGTAGCAATGGGACTTGACTTCGGAAACATTGGACTCTGTATGGTTTGCACATCAATCTCTCCATTTTTTTTTTTATGTGCTCAATCCAATTGCAGATTGATAAAAAGTCTTCAAGAGTCACTCGTGCATGCATTGACCTTCTTCTTCCAAGGACCTGCAAAACCTAGCATTTGCCTGCAATAAAACATGAGATGATGGAAGAAGAGAGATGATTGGTCTCTCTTCACCCAACACTAATGAAAAAAACAACATGCAATTACTCATAAAACAAATCCAAATAAAAATGAACAAAGCAAAATCCATTTTATACCTGCGGCAGAGCAATGTCCAACTAGACTCACCAATGGTATTCTGATCATAGCTTCTTCGTTCCTTGTCCAATTTGAGTGATTCCAAAGCCAAATGAAAGTAAATTCATAGGTCTATTTCCATTATAAATAGGTTTTTATAACTCTATGTAATGATGTTCCAAATCACTCAGTAACAGCCTGCATGACAAGGTGTTTTTTTCGAATTCTGGACTAGACCAACAATCACAGTTTTAGGCTTAACTTTTTCGTTTGATAACGGATTGATGTGATTCCAATTGGAGATGAAATTAGATTCATGTAGGTATCTCAATTAGAAACAGGTTTTGAATCCAACAAGAATTGATGAGTCAAATAAGCCAATGAACAGTCTAGAAAATAGAGTTTTAGGAATGCAGATTTGTGATAGGTAGTTGGTATTTTGGTCATAAAATTTGCATACAATATCGAAATGGAGTGATTCAAATTGCATTATAAACTAGATTCATAGGGGAATATACCAATGAAACAGGTTTGCAAAATATGTCCAATAAGGCATCCAAAAATTGACTGTCCCAGCTCTATTCTTAAGCTGCCAGCTTGACACCCTGTTAGTATTTTGGCCATAAAATTTTCGTTTGACACCCAATCATAAAAATTTAAATTGTTTTGGAAACTAGATTCAAATGGCTACTTGGGATTTAAACAGGTTTTAAAAATAAGTTCATTTGGTCTCCCAAAAATGGACTGTCCCGACTGTGTTCCAGTAATATTTTCAAGCCAAAATGTCACCAAAAATTTAATAAATTAAATTTGACCCCCAAAAAGTGATCAAAATAGGTGTGAATGATTTTAATGATGTAAATTTAAATATAACACACATCCATACCAAAAATTTCAAGCATTGAGCACCTAGATTGATTTGCACAGTATGTTGCAACCGCAGCTGCAACTCTTAAAAAATGACATAATGTTGAAACAAAGCATGTGCAGTTTTATGGAAAATAAAAACTAAAGACATATCATGATGTGCAACACACACATATCTCAAACTCATACATTTTTACTTGTAGCACAGTCACAGCTAGTGTTGCAGCCCACTGTTGTAGCTGAGAGTAATCACAGCTACGAGTAATCACTCACAGCTGGGTGTTGCAGCTAACAAATTCATGTCAAATTTCAAGCGTGAAGAGTTCTATACTCATGGGCTCATTTTCTTGTGGATCCTTCATTCACTTTCCCTAATTACTATAATTTTGTTTTCATGATATTTTTATTTTTATTTGTAACAAATAGAGACAAATTGAAATTGGGAAATTGATGACAATAATGACTTAAGCATTCATGAAAACATCTCATACCCATTCCTCATATTTCTACTTTCTGATCTTCCAGATCGCAACAAGGCGCGGGAAGAGAGCATACTTATTCAAAAATAAAAACTTAAAAAAACAAAAGCATGGTTTTATTATGTTATTCTACCCTACCCTATTCTACTTGGAAAAAAAAAAAATTGTTCAAGTGTATGCATATTTCCAATGGAGCCATTTTCGAAAAAGTGACTCAAGTATGGTCATACTCCCAATAGAAAAATAATAACTGTATGAATTCTAGGATATGAGAGATCAACTTCCCTTCAAATGATGGTGCCAAGAATTGGTGAAGTATGAAATGAGGCTGCAGACCGATGACAGATTGAAACCAAGCTTCAATATAGTCTTTGTTCCCTTGATTGCTCATGGATGTTACACCATGAAGATCCTTATTAAACTGATCTTCCTCAATGCATAAGATTTCCGGATCTAATGATGTGAATGATGCTTCTGGTTCCAATGGCTATTCTCCATTAAATATTACGTGTGTATTGTTGATCTTATCTGCTTGCTTATGAGGACTAGAAGAAACTCCATCTGCAAAACTTGGATCTAAAACATGTTCAAGCCTCGTATGGATTTGCTGCAACAACGCACAGCCTTTTTGCAGCGGTGTAGATGAGGTAGAATAAGAGGGAAGTGTAGGAACATTTTGCAGTTCAGCACTGTAAGCATACTGTACTGCTTTATTATGGTTAGGGTGGAGGGTGGATTTGACAAGAAATTGTGTTGGATACCAAGGAGTTTGATGAGAAGATAGATGTGGCTGATGTAGATGATTGAGTTGTGAGGTTGATATTGAAGGACCAACTTGTGTTGCAGCATGAGGGAGAGTGGCCATATGATCATAAAATAGGCCATTCCAACCTTGTGGGTAAGGTAGGTAAGAGTTAAATTGAGGCTGCAACAGCTGCCATGGTGGAAGAGTATTCAATGACTGAGTATGAAAGTAAGGAAATGGAGGGATAGAATTTTGAACCATAGATGTAGGCCATCGTTGACATGACTGTTGCAACGAGTTGGTTGCAACTCCCAGATCTCTTTGATATGTTTCTTTCATCCTTGGTAAGGAGGGGCCATGATCTGTGGAATGATTCAAGTCACATATACCACAAATTTCAAAAATATCCAAAGGGAAATCCCTTGCTTCTCTTATTTCCTCCTGCTTTTCCTTATCCTGCAAAACACCCAATTGTAAATCAACTTTAGAAATGTCAAATAAATTGCTGATTTCAGTTCGTAAAACTCTTGTTTTTGCAGTAGATTTCAAAAATAGAGATAAAAGTTCCTTAGAATTCTTACCAGTCTTGAAGTTTCCTCTTGAATACCTTCTACATAACTCACAAATATCATCATATGCTAACTGAAATACATCACCTGTTCCCATCAGATTCAATATTTCTAAACATTCAGCTTGGATTCCTTTGAATAGAAGTGTTTTTAAGATTTCCTTCCCCAATTCCCTTTGTTTGGATCTTTGGAGATTATATTGAAATCATTCTACGTATTCTTCCAAACTCTCTTCTTCTCCTTGTGTCATTTCGAAGATGTCTTCATTGACCCTGCAATAATCTTGGTACCTTTCCAAGAATACATGTTTCATGTCTTCCCAAGTTTGTATACAATTCCCACCAAGGCTCATGAACCATCGGAGGGCTGTTCCTTTTAGAGTAAAGGGAAACACATTCAACTTTTGATCATTAGCACAATAACCATATCCTCTACAAAGTACTTCAAATTGAAATAAAAATACATCAGGGTCTTCATTTTCCAAACCATGAAAAATTGGTAGAACATGTGGGGGAATTCTTTTTGTTGGTGCCACTCCTCTCGAATCTCTGATGGGAAATTCGAAGGTAACAACTTCTGCATTTGCCATCTCTTCATTGGATTCTTCATGTACTATCTTGAGGCTCCTCCTTCGAATGTTCTTGTCGACTTGTTAGTAGAATGGGTGGTGCTTACAACACCACTAAGGGAAATGATAAGATTTATGTTGTAAAGATTGAAACTGAAATAAAACTGAATGTAAAAACAAAAAATTCGCACTCAAAATAAAATAAACTGAAATGTAATCATGCAACCTACATGCCCTACTTTAACAATGCATTTACAAAACAATGTCAGATGTACTTTTGCACATTTGATAACCTCCCCGGCAACGGCGCCAAAATGTCGTGCCCACTATATGTCAGTTAATTAAAACTTAACATGCAGAGTGCTAAACATAAATTATCAACCCGAGGAAGTCTTTTATTTCAAAGCTATCGTGCAAAATATATGCAAGCACAATTTCTACCTGCCATTGTTGATCTATTGATATGCAATCGAAACTATTTGTAAACTAAGTCACAACTTCTTGAAAGTAAATCAAACTATAAATCAAACACACTTCAACAAGATCTATTCCTATGAAACAAGATCTGATTGTATAAATCTAAAATAAGTCTTGTGTTGTCCAATGATCTAACAAATGAATTATCAACACAACGATTATGACAAATCGAATGAATGAAAGCATACAACTATGATAAGCTTAATGAATGAAAGCATAAACAAAATAATAAGCAGATCTAAACAATAACACACTTACAATTATCATTACCAACATCTGCTCAGGGAAGAGGGCCCTTCCTCCACTGAGCAGATCTGGATCTCCACAATGAAAGTCTACAACTCCATAATTAAGAAACTGCCAGCATGTATTATCATAATGGAAGAATTACAATAGATCTGGATCAAATCCTACATCATAACATTGTGTTCTCTCCTATCATCCATCTCCTATCCTGCCTAATCTATCATGCTTAATCTCTATCAATCTATCCTCCTTCTCAATGAGATGGATTACATATTTATACATAAAATTATCTCCTGAAAATGAAGAACTAAACCCCCAACTTGTGATCTGCAACAGCTGAAACACGGCCGTAACTGCTAGTAATTTTGGAACCGGCCGCAACACCAAATATGGAAAATACTCTCTCAAAGAACCACCTACATATCGCAAACCATAGCTTTGTTTGGCGATTTCCTCACGAGTCAAGTAAACGAGGATGTTATGCACAAAACCCATGTCTCGGATATTTGAGATTCGTTTCCATATGCCCGAAAATCAAGACGCGACTCAAGGTGTTCTTATGTGGCATGCGTTTTTGGTTAAGGCTGTAACAGCTGGCTATGAGCGTCCTATATGTGACAACTCACTCCACAAACCATCATTAGTAAAATTATGCATAATAGTCTTTAATTCATCAAAGATAAAGGAAAATAATCACTTTTAACCACTTAAAACACCAATGGAAGTAGCAGGTTGTTCAACGCACAGCTACAACAAATGGATGAACAATGGAATGATAAATGTGAAATAATGGTAAGAAATGGATGAAAGCTATGTCAATAAATGATGGAAAAATGGACAATTATAGGGCCCAACAACACAGAAACTATAATACAAACCAGAATCATAGACTGTGCAAAATAATTAATATTCAAAGACTAACTCACACAAAATAATAAACATGATATATTGTATCGTCGCACAGTATCAATACAAGTAATTTCACGCATAGTATTTTTGTCGATTTTGGAGAAAACACCTTATATAAATATTACCCACAACTGATAAAAGAGATTAAAGGATTCATACTAAATCTACACATTAACTCTATTAAAACAACTTTATGCATTCGCATACATAAATACAAAGGATTTTATCTTTGAACTATTTTATTCAAACAACCTATAAAAGGTTATGGAACCAATAGGATTTAACCCCATAATAATGTATTCGTTGGGTAGGGACTAAACCCTGTAGGTTTCATTGTCATCAAAAGACAACCAGTTAAATGAAAGATCTATAAAAACCCTGTAGCGAACTAAGGAATAAAAGTAATATTTAACTTCATCAACCAATTTAATATACAGTGGGATTCAACGCCCTTAACCAATATTTTTAACTTTATGCATCTCAGGCTTCATTATAATGATAAGCGCAAACATTATAACACTTAAGAAACATTCCATGACTCGGGTTCAAGACTGAAGGGCTCACCTGAGGGTTCAAAGGGTTCAGGTAGCCATTAAAAAAATTACAAGATCTTAAAAATAATTTCGGAATAACAACAGAACATAGATTACTATAGGTTAAGCTCAATGGCATCCTTTGCATCATATCTCCTTATCAACACACAAGATAAACAATAGAACGCCATGGGTTCGAGCCTCATTAGAGAGCACACCCAGGCAAGGTTTTTACAACACAAAAATTACAAAGAAGAACTAATATCATGACAAGGATATAGTAACCCTATAAGAAAAGTAATCTTTTAAACTTCTGACACATTCTTGTAATAAATGAAGGTACGAGATCAAGCTTAGACCAAAAACCATATATATCATTCTTATGCTGAAAGACAAACTGATAGAAAGTCGAGAACATTTATGAGCATGTCTACACAAGAAAAACCGTAAATATAGTATCGAGACAAAGGTTAGGGTTCAAACCCTATAGCATTCAACACCGAGCCAACAACATAAAGACTTAGACTTAAGTTATCGTGATAAATTGACAAGAGCCGAGATCAACCTTGACATTTTTAAACACAGGAAATAAAGTTTGAAAACAAGTGAACCATTGTATTTTATTCTTTATAGGAAAACATTACAATAGAAGTACTATTGCTTAGGGAACCAAATGTTCTCCATTCTTCAACACCCTACTTGAGAACCGAAAAATCAGGCTCATTTCCAAGAAAACTATCTACTGTAGCAATGCTACTCTAAACGACCTCATAGCCACGTTACAATTAGATAAACACTGGAAGAGCAATGAGACAACATTAATCCCTTAAAGCATTGATAGAAGTAACATCTGGATGAGCCTGAGACTTACCATAGGCTCACAACCTCTGGCACTAGTTCTTCTCTCAAAGTGCCATCATCGAGGATCAAAACCTGTCCCTGCCATTACAACTGAAACCGGATTAAAAGTTGAAAGCCGTAGTTATCGAAACCAACACACAACTATAACATTTAAAGATTCAAGGTTTTGATAAATGTTACCTCGCAGGACTCCAACTTGAACCAAGAGAGAACCAAGCAACAAGAACTCCAGTGTATGTTGAGGAACACCATAAAGTCCCATGACTGGAACTCATACAGTTACAACCATCCCAACTAGTGGTGCCCAACAACCATGGCAGCCGAGATGTGCCCATCTCACAATCACAACGCAGATTCAAAACAATAATAACGAAAAGACCAAACCCTGAAGCTTCACCATAGGGTTTTGATACCCGAGACAACATTAATGTCATTCATGTGATTGCATTAATAACTAAACTATCATCCACCAACTCGAAATTTAATCCCACAGTCTATAGTCCTCGATGAAAACTACTCGTCATATTTTCTCACCATGACTTTGATGTGGATATAAGCCACGACTTATGCTTGGTCTATATTTGGTGCTCGAATTTGCTAGTTATAACTTATAAATCGTTACTTTAGTTTGGTTATAAACTACCACCATCGTATAGTTTAGGATCTTGTAATCTGATCCACCATCAACCCTAACTCTTCTTCGAACCTTTAAATTTAATAGTTTTTGGTATAATTCCTTACCATGGAGGTTTAAATGAAAGCATGTAATGTATCAAATTCTTGCTAAGTTAAAATCAAACCTGTAACCTGTACAAAATGGAAGGTATATTGCTTTAGCATTAAGCTAAGTAAGTCTCAGGCTAACACCAAAATATTCCTTGTCAAACAAAAGAATTCTTGTTTATCGATTCCTAGAGTTATACTCTCAACATATCTACAATAAGCTAAAGCATGCATAAATGAGTTAATTTATGACATAAGACCCATAAATATTAAATATTAAATCAACGTCTCAATTAGTTCATGGCTTACGCCTAAATTCATAAGTGTAATTAGACCCACAGTAGTACAAGTAGCTTATGTCAAATTAAATAAATGTCAACACATGGATTGTTAGGACCAAGTGAATTTAAGACAGTGATACTTCTTCTAGTCAAAAGAAATTCTGTAAGTATAATACGATAAAATAGACAGGATTATAACATCCAAACATAGGATTATAGATTCAACTGAATGTCATTATGACATGTCATTAATGACGATTTTACATCTAAATACTACGATA
Organism: Larix kaempferi; assembly: GCA_027924585.1. Lineage (NCBI taxonomy): Eukaryota > Viridiplantae > Streptophyta > Pinopsida > Pinales > Pinaceae > Larix > Larix kaempferi. Next base: position 47,282,093 of record BSBM01000493.1, read on the forward strand.
GTATCTATTTAATTGTCATTTAGACAATTAAATAATTATTGATAATTTATGAGATGTTTAATGTCACTTTTATTTAACAGTAATTATAGATGCTGAACATACACTTTACGCTTCTGCATAACATTAAATGGCGAATAGATCGCTTAGAAGATTTTTAAATTTTTACGAAATTTTGGGGATGTTACATGTGGTATCAGAGCGCAAGTTCAAACTCTAGGCCTGAATATGGATCATGCGCGCAACAGAAAATAAAAACAGAAAAAACATAGTTTACTAATTTTTGTTTTATTTTGGTTCTGTACAGAACATATTGATATTTAAATTGCAGGTATGGAAGTACCGGAAGAATCTATTGAGGATAGATCTCATCATAGTGAACGTAATAATAATGAACATGAACAAGTTAACGAAGAAATTTATGTAGAATTAAATGATCAATCATCTGAACTTTTACGTACGATTAAATATTTAAAAGCTGAGATAAAAACTATTAAAGAAGAGAATGAAAGGATTTTAAGGGCACAAGAAGAGCTAAACCAGATTTTACTGGATAAATATCATAATGATGAAAAGGATAAGAGAACAAAAATAAAATCGGAGTCTAGAACCATGTCCTATCAACACCGAGGTAAGAAAGTCAAATACTTTAAAAGTGAAAGTGACTCTTCTTACGAATCTAATGATAAAACATACATAAGAAAGTATAAATATGATCGAGATAGCAATGATAGTGATTGTAGACTTAAGAAAATAAAGTACAAAACTTATGAACAGATATAAGGGGAATTCAAGAAAATAAAACCCCCAACATTTAACGGTGAAAATGAAGAGGGAGAGGCAGCCGAAGCATGGTTGTCATGTATGAAGAAATATTTCCAAATATACAATTATTCTGATCAACTAAAAGCTAAGATGGCCATATACAATCTGACTAGGAAAGCAGATATTTGGTGGAAGGATATTAAGAGAGTAAAAAGTATTAAAGAAAAGAGCATAACTTGGAGTGCATTTAAGAAATATTTTAATAAAAAGTTTCTGTCTGAACAATACTATGAAGAGAAAGCAAAAGAGTTTTATGATTTGAAATTGGGTTTTATGAGTATGAAGGAGCTAAGCAGTAAATTTCTGAGTCTGTTAAGGTATGTGCCTTACATTGTGGATGAGAAACCTAAGGTTCAAAGGTTTCTGAGCTATCTACCCTTCAATATAAAGGACAGAATTGAGTATGACAACCCTACCACTCTTGAAGAAGCCATGAGAAAGGCCAAATTTTGTTACAAACAGAATATAAAAAGAGAAGGTGTATATAGCTGGAGGAATAATAAACCTAGTAACTTTGAGCATAAAAAGAAATTTTTTAATTTTAATAATAATTCTGGAAGTAACAAGAGGAATTTTACTAACAGAAATTTTCATGGCAATAATTACAGAAGTAATGCACCGCAAAATTTCACAGCTGCAAGAAACATGCCTAATAATAATAATAATAATAATGCCAGAAATAACAAACAAAGACCACCTTTAAAATGTTATGACTGTCAAGGACCACATACTAGAAATAACTGTCCAAACAGGAGAAGACCAGTTAGCAACATTCAGACAATGCAGGCAAAACCAACAGTTGGTGATTTAACAAGGGAGATGCCCAAGATTAATGCAGCACTGGAAAACCGACAGGAAGACCATCAAACTTCAATGGTCGAGATCGAAGGTATGCTACAAAACAGACCTATTTCTATTTTAATTGATCTAGGTGCAAGTTTGAGTGACATATCACCTAATTTAGTAAAAAGTTGCAAGTTAAAAGTAGAAAAGTTTGATAAATCATGGCTAGTTCAGTTAGCTACAGGAACCAAAAGAAAAGTTGTAGAATTTGTTAAATGTTGTGATTTGCTTATGAGTCAGTTAAAGACGCAAGTTAAATTAAATGTATTACCGTTAAGGTCTTACAACGTCTTAATAGGAATGGATTGGATGGAAAAGCATAGGTTAGTTCTAAATTGATTTGAAAAGACTTTTACTTGTTTAAATGATGAAGGAGAAACAAAAATAGTAAAAGGAATCCCTAGAAAAATTTATGTTAGACAAATTTCCGCCTTACAAGTGAAAAAGGTTGTAAGAAAAGGGTGTAAAATGTTTGTTGTAAATGTAATCAATGACGAAAATTCATCTAAGGAAGATAAGTTAAAACTGGAAGAAATACCAATTCTAAAGGACTTTTCTGATGTATTTCCGGAAGAAATTTCAGGACTACCTCTGAAAAGGGAATTAGATTTCACCATTGAGCTAGTACCGGGTGTGGTATCAAACTCAAAGGCTCCTTACACAATGAACATTTTCGAACTTAATGAACTTAAATCACATTTAAAGGAACTAATTGACAAAAATTACATAAGGCCAAGTGTGTCTCCTTGGGGAGCACCTGTCATCTTTGTTAAAAAGGATGGTACCTTGTGTTTATGCATAGACTACCATTAGCTAAATAAAATGACTATTAAAAATAGATATCCTCTACCCCGCATAGATGATCTATTTGATCAAGTATGCGAAGCAACGATATTTTCTAAAATAGACGTGAGATCTGGATATCATCAAGCCAGGATAAAAGATGAAGACATTTTTAAAACTGCTTTCAGAACCCATTATGGACATTACGAGTTCGTAGTTATGCCATTTGGGCTAACTAACGCCTCAGCAGTCTTCATGTGTCTAATGAATGATATTTTACATAAGTATTTAAATAAGTTTGTAATTGTTTTCATTGATGATATCTTGATTAATTCTAAAACCAAAGAAGAACACGATGAACACTTAAGGATAATTCTACAAGTTTTAAGAGAACACCAACTTTACGCTAAATTCAGTAAATGTGACTTTTACAAAGATAAAATACAGTACTTAGGTCACGTAATATATAAAGATGGGATCACAGTTGACCCTGATAAAATAAGAGCAATTAATGAGTGGCCTGTCCAAAAAGACCTAACTAATGTACGGTCATTCATGGGAATCATAGGTTACTACCGAAAATTTATTGAAGGATTCTCCAGAATTGTGAATCCCGTAACCTCTTTGCAGAAAAAGGGAAAGAAATTCCCCTGGGATCAAAAGTGTGAAGAGAGTTTTAAGAAATTGAAAGAACTATTAACAACAACACCTATATTAAAAATTGCAGATCCAAACAAGGACTTCGTTGTATGCACTGATGCATGCAACGATGGACTTGGCGGACTCAAGAAGGTCATGTAATAGCATATGAGTCAAGGAAGCTAAAAATTCACGAAAAGAAATGTGCTACCTATGATTTAGAGATGGCATCCATAATACATGCTTTAAAGATGTGGTGCCATCATCTAATTGGTAGTAAATTTTCACTAATGACAGATAATAAAGTCTTAAAATACTTGTTGGATCAGCCAAATCTAAACGCAAGGCAAGCTAGGTGGTTAGCTTTCCTTAGAGAATATGATTTCGAGATTCAGCACATAAAGGGTAAAGAAAATGAATTTGTTGATGCCTTAAGTAGAAATGCTAAATTAAATTTCATGGCAGCAATTAGCACTTGTAAAACAGATCTGGAAAATCAGCTCGAAGAAGGAATTAAACAAGATGAAAATTATCATAAATTACAAGAAAAAGTTGCTAAAAATGTATCTGAAAATGTAATAACAGATTACAGCTTGAATGAAAAAGGTCTAATGATGTATAAAAATAGACTTTATGTACCTAATGTGTCAAAAATTAAGTTGTTGATTTTGGATGAAATACATAAAAGTCCTTATTGAGGACACCCAGGTTACCAGAAAATGATAACCATGTTGAGAAAGGGTTACTTTTGGCCAAATATGAAAAATGAAATGGTTGAATACATAGCTAGGTGCTTTGAATGTTAGCAAGTTAAAGTTGAGCATCAACACCCAGCTGGCCTATTACAGCCATTGCCAATTCCAGAATGGAAGTGGGAAATTATAAGTATTGATTTTATAACTGGTTTGCCTAGAAATCAAAATCAGAATGATTCAATAATGGTAGTTGTGGATAAGCTTAGTAAAGAAGCTCATTTTATTCCTGTTAAAACTAATTTTAAAGTTGCCAACATTGCTGATGTGTTTATGAAGCAAATCTTTCGTTTACACGGAATTCCTAAGGTAATAATTTCTGATTGAGATTCTAAGTTTATTGAAAAATTTTGGACAACATTGTTTAAAGGTCTAGATACTAAGTTAAATTTCAATACATCTTTCACCCACAAACTGACGGACAAACTGAAAGATTAAACCAGATTTTAGAAGACATGCTAAGGATGTATGTTAAAGATTAGCCAACTAAATGGGAATACTATTTGCATTTAGTTGAATTTGCTGACAATAATCACTATCAAGCATCTGCTAAACTAAGTCCATTTGAGATCTTGTATGGTAGAAAATGAAATACTCATATCTCTTGGGGTAATCCGGTTGACAAATTGATGTTTGGACCAGATTTGTTAAAACAGATGAAACTAACCGTGAAATAGGTACAGGGCAATTTAAAAATTGCACAAGACAAACAAAAAAATTATGCAGATCTGAAACGAACTGAAAAGGAATTTCAAGTAGGTGATCATGTTTTTGTTAAGGTAAAACCCAAGAAAATCTCTTTTAAGCGTGGGAGTTGTGCTAAATTAGCACCCAGGTATTGTGGACCATTCTAAATTCTATCAAGAATTGGACCAGTTGCATATCAGTTGGCTTTACCATCTAATCTAAGAATACATAATGTTTTCCATATTTCTATTTTGAAAAAGTATGTGCATAATGCCACTCATGTGATCAATTGGAATGACATACAGGTGGAGCCCGAAGGATATTTTCAGGTGGAACCAGACTGTATCCTCGACGGGAGGGAAATTTTGCTCCGAAACCGCACCATATGGTAGGTAAAGGTGCAATGGAAGCACCTTAGCCCAGATAAAGCTACCTGGGAATTGGAAAGTAATATGCGGGAAGCATATCCAATTATGTTCCAGGGAGGCTCTAATGAAGAATAAGCAACATCGAGGACGATGTTGAACTTAAGAGGGGGTGTTTGTAACCTACCTAGTACTTGAGACATTTTATGTTTGTGGAAAAAGATTACTTTAACTTTTATTGTAAAATTTTATATTTGACCAAGTGTCAAGGATGACTATAAATGAATAATATTATTATTTAATAAAATAAAATAGGAGACACTCACCTGAAGGGACTTTTGAAAGAGTGTTCACTGACCCACTAGGAGGAATCGAATCTAGGGTAGAAGGCAATGGACATGTGGCAGCCTCTGAACTCAGTAACTAGTTGTTGTTATGGGAAAACTCCCTTAAATTGAGGTCATGTTCCCAAGGAAGTGGAACTGGAGCTAATGGCTCATTGAATGCAAAACTGACCACCAAAAGACCTAGGGAATCTTTTTATAGCCATCGAATTTGAGTAGAGGTTCACATATTCTCTGACGAGAGAACTTACCTTGTTGTTTTGCTGGAAATTGCACACAAGAGATTCGATGAGGGGAAGCTATGTTTTGAGTTGCAGAGTAAGACTGTCTTATTCCTACTGAGTGTAGAGGTATCCTGCTAAGTGCAGTGGTATTAATATGTATGCAAGTTTCCACTGATTGCTGAAGTACATATGGGAAGTTTGTATGCAAGTTTCCATTGATTGCTGAAGTACAACCTGAGTGCCTTGCTTCTACACAGAGACTTCGTCCTAATGGTTCAGTGAACAGGCTCGGGGCTCCAAAAGAGCAAGTAAGCTTGGATGTTTTTCTGGAGAAGGTTGGGAGGAACAGGCCTCTTTGGGTTTTTTTCCATCCTATCAAGGTATCAGGTTCTACTTGTTATATTTTATTTAATTTTTAAACTCTTGAACTATTCTGAAAATCTGTTTGTCTAATAGATATCAATTAGCTGTTTAAAGATGAAATTTTTTTGAACTGTTAGATCTATTCTCTAAATTTAATGAATGAGTACATTTATGAATATAGAATGAATGGATATAAATGTCTTCCTGTATTTTTCCTTTCGCCATAAGCGATGTACTCTAGTACAGGAAGAAGGTTAATTAACATATATTAGATAGGATTTCCAAATAGTGAATAGAAATGAATGTTTTCTACTTTCATGCTGAAAAAGGATGTCTTAAACATTCCTTATTGTAGTATGTAGAAACAGTAGTAAAATTGGAAGCTATATATGTTTACTTTTTCCAAATAGTAGATTTCAGTAAAAGTTAAATGATACAGTACTATAAATGAAACCCTAGGTTTTTATATGCATGGCTTATAGACAGAATCATACAGAGTTATTATCTACATAGTAAAACATTCAGGTATTTACTGTACTTTAAACAAAGTTTATATCCAAAACAACTTACGTCTTCGCATAGAAACTATAAGACAAACCAAAATTGTAGACTGTGCAAAATAATTAATATTCAAAGACAAACTCACTCAAAAGAATAAACATGATATATTGTATCATCGCACAGTATCAATACAAGTAATTTCACGCATAGTATTTTTGTTGATTCTGGAGAAAACACCTTATATAAATATGACCCACAACTGATAAAAGAGATTAAAGGATTCATATTGAATCTACATAGTAACTCTACTAAAACAACTTTATGCATTCGCATACAACAATACAAAGGATTTTATCTTTGAACTATTTTATTCAAACAACCTATACAAGGTTAAGGAACCAATAGGGTTTAACCCTGTAACAATGTATTCGTTGGGTAGGGACTAAACCCTGTAGGTTTCATTGTCATCAAAAGACAACCAGTTAAATGAAAGAACTATAAAAACCATGTAGCGAACTAAGGAATAAAACTAATATTTAACTTTATCAACCAATTTAATATACAGTGGGATTCAATGCCCTTAACCAATATTTTTAACTTTATGCATCTCAGGCTTCATTATAATGATAAATGAAAACATTATAACACTTAAGAAACATTCCAAGACTCGGGTTCGAGACTGAAGGGCTCACTCGAGGGTTCAAAGGGTTCAGGTATCCATCAATCAAATTACAAGATCTTAAAAATAATTTTGGAGTAACAACAGAACATAGATTACTCTAGGTTGAGCTCAATGGCATCCTTTTCATCGTAGCTCCTTATCAACACACAAGATAAACAATAGAATGCCACGGGTTTGAGCCTCATTAGAGAGCATGCCCAGGCAGGGTTTTTACAACACAAAAATTACTAAGAAGAACTAATATCATGATAGGGATATAGTAACCTTGTAAGAAAAATAATATTTTAAACTTCTAACACATTCTTGTAATAAACGAAGCTACAAGATCAAGCTTAGACCACAAACCATATATATAATTCTTATGCTGAAAGACAAACTGACAGAAAGCCGAGAACATTTACGAGCATGTATACATAGTAAAAACCATAAATATAGTATCGAGACAAAGGTTAGGGTTAAAAACCTGTAGCATTCAACACCGAGCCAACAACATAAAGAATTAGACTTAAGTTACTGTGATAAATTGACAAGAGCCGAGATTAAAACCTTGACATTTTTAAACACAGGAAATAAAGTTTGAAAACGAGTGAACCATTGTATTTTATTATTTATAGGAAAAAATTACAATTGCAGTACTACTGCTTAGGGAACCAAAGGTTCTCCATTCTTCAACATCCTAACTTGAGAACCAAAAACTCAGGTTCGTTTCCAAGAAAACTATCTATTGTAGCAATGCTACTCTAAACGACCTCATAGCCACATTACAATCAAATAAACATTGGAAGAGCAACGAGACAAAATTAATCCCTTAAATTGTTGATAGAGGTAACATCTAGATGAGCCTGAGACTTACCGTAGGCTCACAACCTTTGGAACTAGTTCTTCTCTCAAAGTGCCATCACCGAGGATCGAAACCTGTCCCTACCATTACAACTGAAGCCGGATTAAAAGTTGAATGTCGTAGCTATCGAAACCAACACACAATTGTAACATTTAAAGATTCAGGGTTTTGATAAACGTTACCTTGCAGGACTCGAACCTTAGCCAAGAGAGAACCAAGCAGCAATAACTTCAACGTATGTTGAGGAAAACCATAAAGTCCCAAGACTAGCACTCATACAATTACAACCACACCAAATAGTGGTACTCAGCAACCATGGCAACCGAGATGTGCGTAGCTCGCCATCACAACGCAAAGCCAAAACAATACTAACGAAAAGACCAAACCCTAAAGTCCCAAGACTAGCACTCATACAGTTACAACCACACCAAATAGTGGTACCCAGCAACCATGGCAACCGAGATGTTCCTAGCTCGTCATCACAACACGAAGCCAAAACAATACTAACGAAAAGACCAAACCCTGAAGCTTCACAGTAGGGTTTTGATAGCTGAGACAACATTAATGTCATTCACGTGATTGCATTAATAACTGAACTTTCATCCACCAACTCGAAATTTAAATCCACAATGTATAGTCCTCGATGCAAACTGCTCATCGCATTTTATCACCATGACTTTCATGTGGATATAAGCCACGACTTATGCTTAGTCTATAGTTGGTGCTCAAATTTTCTAGTTATAACTTATAAACCGTGACTTTAGTTTGGTTATAAACTACCACCATCGTATAGTTTAGGATCTTGTAAACTATTCCACCATCGACCCTAACTCTTCACCGAACCTTTAAATTTAATAGTTTTTGGTATAATTCCTTACCATGGAGGTTTAAACGAAAGCATGTAGTGTATCAAATTCTTGCTAAGTTAAAATCAAACCTGTAACTTGTACAAAATGGAAGGTATATTGCTTTAGCATTAAGCGAAGTAAGTCCCAAGCTTACACCAAAATATTCCTTATCAAACAAAATAATTCTTATTTATTGATTCTTAGAGTTATACTTTCAACATATCTAAAATAAGCTAAAGCATGCATAAATGAGTTAATTTACGACATAAGACCCATAAATATTAAATATTAAATCAATGTCTCAATTAATTCATGGCTTATGCCTGAATTCATAAGCGTAATTAGACCCACAGTAGTATAAGCAGCTTAGGTCAAATTAAATAAATGTTGACACATGGATTGTTAGGACTAAGTGAATTTAAGACAGTGATACTTCTTCTAGTCAAAAGAAATTCTGTAAGTATAATACGATAAAATAGACAGTATTATAACATCCAAACATAGGATTATAGATTCAATTGAATGTCGTTACAACATGTCATTAATGACGATTTTATATGTAAATACTACAGTGGTATCTATTTAATTGTCGTTTAGAAAATTAAATAATTACTGATAATTTATGAGATGTTTAATGTCACTTTTATTTTACAGTAATTATAGATGTTGAACATACACTTTACACTTCCGCATAGCATTAAATGGCGAATAGAACGCTTAGAAATAATTTAATTTTTTACAAAATTTTGGGGATGTTACAACATAGTACACCCACTTGTTACCAATGACCTAGATGAAGTGGGGTGTCCAAAAGATCCCACATTTCATTATTGTGTAGTTCTTTCATTTCCTTGTTCATGAATTTCCTCCATTTATCCACATTCTTATATTCTCTAGCTTCTTGAAATAAATTGGGTTCACCATCATCAGTTAACAAAGAAAAAGAGGACTAAAAATTAAGAGATTACTTTTTTAGACTCCTTTTGGGATGTGTAGATATTCTAAGTTGTGGTTGTTGAACTTGCTACTCTTCATGTTGATTGAAAGATTCATTTTAGGTTTAATATTCACTCATTTATACTTCAACGGGTACAATTTTTACCTCCTTCATTTGCATGGATTTTCCAAAAATGACATCTGAGCTAACAATTACCTTGTGGTCAATAGAATCCCACGGTGTATACCCCTTTATTGTATTATCATATCCAATAAAAACACATTTATTTAATTGAGGGTCAATTTTGGACCCTCTTTTCTTTAGGCACATGGGAAAATCCATAACAACTAAAGGTACACAAATGAGAGTAATCAAATGGATTACCACACCAAACCTCCATTGGAATTTGTCCATCCAGTGTAGTTGTAGGATACCTATCAATAACATAAGTAGTTGTATTAACAACCTCTTCCTATAATCCGTTATCAAACCTAGTTGTGTGATCATGCTTCTTGCATGTTCCATGATTATGTGATTCATCTTCTCAGTCATACCATTTTGTTGTGAAGTATATGGATGAGTCTTCTAGTGCTTAATTCCTTCATGTGTACAAAATTCTTCATACTCCTTAGATAAATGCTCTCCTCCATTATCTAACCTAAGAAATAACATGTAATGTACCCAACCTTATCACAAGCACATTAACTCAATATTTGTAAAATTAAACAAAAACAACAAATAACTTGGAACAATTAACTAGCTAGTTTGACTAGAATTCATAAGGAAAAACCCAAACAACACTAGACTCTCCCAATTTCTTCCAAGATCGAGCTCAGGACCTGCTAAGGATGAAAATAATATGAAAACAAGGCCAATAATTCGACAATGGCACATTTATGGGTGCTTTACTCCTGGGAATATTTCCTTTTCAGAGACAAGGTTATAAATGCACCGTCCCCGAGGACTTCTATGGAAACCCAAGGATTCTAGTACTCAATGGAAGTAATCATACCTAGGATAAGCTATGTGTATTGTCCCCACCCTTCTACAACAAGAATACAAGTATTTGGACACACCATGATAGAGTTGGAGGCCAAACAAACAAGGGCACTATCTAGGATTGCTCAACTAATTAATTTCTAGGATTTTCCAAATGACCCTAGAGGCCTACAAATCTCTCATCCAAGGCTTGGTATGGATTCATCAAAGACTTACTAACCTGCATAAAATCATAAAATCGAAATTGGACATATAGGAGATGATTAACTACATTAAAAATGGAAACTAGCTTGATTTGGCATTGTAACGAGCATAGGGTGAGTAAATCATTAACAATAAAAGTTTATTTGCAAAACCAAGAGTAGAATGATATCATTAATTTGAAGAATATTTAATATACATTACAGAGATGTAATAACAACAACAATCACTCACTAATATGCACCTTCCCTTGGGAAAATACAAAGTAGAACAATAGGCACAATAAAAAAGAGTACATTCACTCATTGAAGAAAAAGAGTGCACTCAATTGGAGAAGGTTTGGATCTGAAATAACATTTAATGACCTGCAATAAACTCAATAATAATGGCCAAGTTCCATTCTCCTCAATATCTATATGATCTCTCAACTAGCTGGTGATCGTAGGGGCACATATCCCAACTGATTGACAAGAGGCACATCTCCCAAGTATAGAGAAGCTTCAAGCTCTCTAATTCAAATGCTCATACTGACAAAATATTTGAGTGTGTGTTCCCTTCCTTCTTTTATAACTTGATTTGGATTCAAGATGCAATGTATGTGGTCACTTGCCTCATCCAAGGCGCCCTCACTGGCTAATTTTTGGATTGGGAGCTTTATCTTTCTTTTTCCTTGATTTGTTGCCTTTCTGCTTTTGATTTCTTTTCTGCTTCTTTCTGCTTTATGGACTTTCCTGCCTTTCTACGTGCTTTCTACTTTTCCTACCACTTTCCTACTTTTCTCTGATTTCCTGCTTTTCCTGCCACTTTCCTGCTTTTCTCTACTTTCCTGCTTTACACTACTTTCTTCCAATTTCTATTTGGAAACATCTTATGAGGCCCACCTAATTCTTATGCGCCCTCTTGGGCCACTTAGGCAACTACAACTCATATACAATTATTAAATAATAATTAAATCTTCTAAACTATGGGATAAATAACTTGTGCATGATTTAATTTAATTACACCATATGACTATAGTATAAATTTACCTCTTTATTCACTAATGCAAGTATTTCACTAGGATCCATGGGGGTTCTAATGGTTCTAGTGGTGAACCATGGCGCATCCAAAAATGGGGACATTACATAATGTCGACTTGTCCAAGCTTTTCTCTACTCGTTCCTTGAATTCTTAAAATTTGTCAAAGGATCCCTACACTTTTTTTTCTTGAAAATATAACCACACTTTTCTAAAATAATCATCTATAAAATCTAGAAAATACCTTTCACCATTCATAGATTGAGTGGGGACTATTCCAAATATATTAGAATGAATAAGTTGCAAAAAATCAAGATTTTTACCAATGCTTGTAGTAAACTGAACTCTCTTATGTTTATCAAAATTATAGTTCTCACACAAGTCTACATTACATGACGTAATCCTAGAAATCATGTCCTATTCATGATGAATTTTCAAACCTTTTTTATAATATGCCCAATACATTGATGCCATAACATCATTGCATCTAGAGCATTTTATAAGTTTGTTGCTACTACATTGATTGTCACTATATCACCACACAAATGATACAGGGTCATGTGAGATTCTCCTTTTAATATCACTAGGGATCCTTTGGTAATTTTATTGTCACCAAAGGTAGTAGAATACCCCATCTTATCCATAATCTTGATTGAGAGAAATTTCTTCTGTAGATTTGATACATGCCATAAATCAAACAACTTCTTTTCTCTACTACTATATAGCTTGATCCTAATATACACTCTTCCTACAATTTCTAAAGGATGATAATCACTCATGCATATCAACTCACCACTATAGTGTTGATATTATACAAACCGTCTCTATATGGAGACATGTCGAAAGATGCACTTTATTCCAAGACCTAGGCATATAAAATATGTTTGATGTTATTGAGACAAAATGCCTCACATGTTTCCATCTCTTCTGAATCTATTGTATTGCCTTCGGCTAATGGTTGATCCTACTTTTCATCCTTCCTTTCATTTTTTAGATTCCAACTGTCAATCCTTGAGTGCCCTTACTTCCCACAATTCTAGAACATCCCTTTCAATTCATATCACTTGGACTTACATATATACTGTGATGTACCTTATTGACCTCTCATAGATAGGGATTCACTAGTAGAGGTCGGTTCCAGAGACAATTTTCACCTTAATTCTCTCCGAGTAATGCGTCTACCACATCATAAAATTTTAGAGTTCCTGGTGATGAGTTGGTGATGGTAATCAACAAATGATCCTAGGTATCTAGGAGGGAACAAATCAAGATGCTTACTATGTCTTCATCCTCTGCCTTTTCATTAAATACTTGGCCAATTTATTAATTAGTGTATTAAACTCATTTAGATGATCTACTATAGATGAAACTTCTCTCATCCTCATGTGATAACGTTATATTTTTAGGAAAGCCTTATTTGTTGTCGATTTAGTCTCATACAACTTCCCAAGTTTCTCCCAAATTCCTTCTTCAATATTTTCTTCAATAACCTGGAACAAGGTAGAATATGTGAGGAAAAGATGAATTGTAGAAACCACCTTCTTGTCCAATTTTTTCCACTCCTCATATGTCATGTGGTTGATTTTTTGTGCAAACCCTTTCAAGGCTAGGTCTTGGTTGTTTTAAAATAGAAAATCCTCCACCTTCATCTTCCAAAGGAAGAAATTCTTTCCATCAAACTTCTAAATATCGAGCTTGGGAAACATCTTATCATTGTTCTAGATCCAACTTGCAGAAACCCCTAATTCAATGAGTTTTATGAGAACTCGAATTGATACCAAATGGTAGAAAAGCATAAAAATAATTGAAAGAAATAATAACAATAGAAACAGGGAAATTCCATATTTAAATTTTGTTATTAATCAACAAACAAATTACAATTCTTTATTAAACAATAATGTTAGGCATAATTTCCCTTTTATAGAATATATAAGAGGGTTCTAGAAGGATCTAAAATACGTTAGAAAATTCTAGAAATTTTTTGCTTAGGAGATTTGTAGTTTGTCGCTACACCCTCATGTAGTGGGACATGGCTGCCCTTCCCTACGACCCCCTAGTGCATACAAATTATGTATGGGGTTAACCATGTGCCACCCTCTAGGAAAATATTGGATATATAGATATTGACTTCACATCCTAACACCCTTAGGATTCTGCCCATTTAAGATTTGTTGTGGGTTGTTAGATTCAATATTTTCATCCTTTTCTCGCCTGTATTCCATGCATTTGTAGATGATATTGGAGTTTTCTTATAGGGCATTGGGTTTCTGTAGAATAAAAAATGGATTATTTATGTACTCATTTGAAATTGGAGTGTGCCCTTGCTTGTTGGATATTCATTCTTCCTTGTTTTTTTCTTTGTAAGCCATAGGGTCCCTAGATCACTAGAAATCATTCAACAAAATTGACAAAGAAAATTTTCTTAAAGGTAGTGTATAAATACTAGAGAAATTTTTATTCTATAAATTTTAAGAAAACAATAATTAAGTCTTCTTTTAATCTAGAAGTATAAAGAAAAACCTAATTTATGAGTCTTGATTTCAAAGGTAACCACTAACAACCTTTACATATGTGAATCCATACCCCTAGAATGGTTACATACAAAGTGTATACTTAAATTTTCACTCGATAGATATTATAATGAGGTAGAGCGTGATGTTCTTCCCCATAAAATCGTTTTTGGAAACCCTTAATTATATGGCAAATATGTTATATTCTTGAGGAGAGAAAACAAATATTATGTATTAAGGGATATGGAAAAAATCCTATTATATAAAGGATATGAAAAAAAATTTAGTTACTTCGTGTGTTAATGAAATAAGTCGAGATTGGTCAATTTAATTACTTTTTTATTAGTTGTGAAATGAAAATTTGAGAATAGAGGAATTGAAAGAATTAGAAGGGGGAGGTTTGATCCAGGGTATTTTTTTAAGGATTCTAATATTATAGTTAAGTATGGTATTTTAGGCGATTATTTTGGATTGAAAAAAACATATATGTAGCTAGGTAGACTAATATCAAATCTGAAACATACAATAAAACTAAAATTTGTAAATATTGGTAAAAATTATGACAAAAAAACATATTTTATGTATATATAGGCAATATTAGAGATTAAAAATGGCTAAATAGCAAATTTATTTTTTGAAAAAAAAACCCAAAAACTAATCAATTGACGAAATTTCGCACCTAAAAATTACCTAGATTTGATCCATAAATAATTCAAGAAAAAAACCCAAAAACTAACCAATTGACGAAATTTCACCCCTAAAAATTACCAAGATTTGATCCATAAATAATTTGAGAAAAAAACCCAAAAACTAACCAATTGATGAAATTTCACCCCTAAAAATTACCTAGATTTGATCCATAAATAATTCGAGAAAAAAATAAAAAATAAAAATAAAATTTAATAAAGAAAGACATGTTGATACAAGATCATATATTCCTAATTGTCAAGACTAAGAAGCAGTAATGACCTAGATAGCTTTGTGTGGACTAGAAAATGAGAGACTATCCCATTACGAAATACGAAGGGGGCAGTTCATTATCTTAGATATCCTTGCCAAATCTAAGGAAAATCGATAGAGGAATTGCTAAGGCTTAGCACCAAGAGTTGAAGAACAACATTTTGTTGAGAAACTCTTTTAGTGGAACATAGAGAAAAGATAAGTTCATAATGAGGAGCCAATGAAAGTAGCATGTTTTTACAATAAGCATTGGTTTTCTGGTATGAAATGCTATATTGAAATGCTAATTACATTTAATGGGAATGAAGTATAGTGTGCTAACTTATATGTAATATATTAAATATTGAGTTGAGTTTTTTCTACACAATAAGAGGTTTCATCGTGTAATTCATTATTTAATTGATAGTGTGTATTTGTTGTTGTTAGGATAGTTTCCTTATCAATTTTTATTGATAGTAATTGTTTATTTTGATGAAAAAAGCTCTAAATCTTCTCAATCTAAGGAAGAAATATACTTTGTTCCTAATTTTCTCTTTCTTCTCAATGTCACATTTTTTAAAACTTGAAAGGATCCCTTAGGATAAAATGTTACATAGATTTAACCTTTAATTTTTAAAGTTTTAGGCTCTTATTTTTTCTTAAATTTTTTATAGTAATATTTATTTACTTATCAAAACAAGTGTAATAACATTATATTTTTATACAATGATTATACTTCAAAGAGTGCCCCACTAGAGTAGTGCTTCTGTTTCATGAGGTAAATTTAGTTCCAAATCAAGCTAGGTTAACCAATGGAAATAATTCATGTTATCATTTCTTAAATATTGGATATGAAGATCAAAATGATGTTGATACACATTTTAAAGTTAATATTATGGTCAATTAGCTACTCAAATTTATGAAGTGGATATTTTTTAATAAAAATAATATTTACGATTTTTTTAATGGTGGTTAGGGTTCAACAAGAGCATCTTGGAACCTAGATGGGAGGGAAACAATCATTCTTCCAACCAACTAAGCTACAATCATGAACTACACACACACAAAATGTTTATTGTGTCAAATGTCATAATACATATAAAAGAAATTATATTATTGTAAATCTAAATCCATGTTAATTTTTTTATCTTTTCAAATGATCAATATAAATATATAAAAATTATGGTTAGTGTTTTTATATTTTATATACAAATTATAATTATAAATATTAATTTTAATCTTTTAAATACTAAATTAGGAGCTAAATTTGGTCAATTGGCTATTTTTTGGAGTTTAAAAAAAAATCGTTATTTAATGTGTTTTTATTATAATATTCGCCAAAATTTGCAAGTTTTAATAGTAAATTGTATGTTTAATATTTAATATTCGCCTACCTAATCTATATATATGTTTTTTACAATCCAAAATAATGACCTAGAATACTATACTTAAGTATACTTTTATAATCCTTAAAAAATACCGTGATATAAAAATATAGAAATTATGTTTAATATTTTTTAATTTTTATATAAATTATAATTTATTTTTTTTAAATTTAGTTGATCTCATCTATTTTAGTATAAAATCAAATTTATAATTCAACAAAGAAAAATAACATTCAATTAATTTCATTTATTAGTTTTAGTTAAATTCATCACATACCTTAATATCAACAAAAAAAAATAGAAAAACATTAAACTATTTTCCATTTATTAGTTTTAGTTAAATTCATCAATGTAAAATGTACATGTTACTCCATTTAATATTTCCTACCCCATCTACGAAGAGTAAGTGCACTTCGCATCTCAAAACTTACCCAAAAACTTACCCAAAGGAGTAAGTGCTAATTTAAATTAAATTATATCAAATTCATTATCATCAAAAGTTTTTTTGACCTTTCAATTTAAATTAAAGTATGACGAAATCATTATCATTGACCTTTCAATTTAAATTAAAGTATACCAAAATCATTATCATCAAAAGTTTTTTTTGACCTTTCAACTTGGATCGAAGCTTATGAATTAGGTATCAATTTATATTACTTGATTTATAAATGGTTAATTACAACCCCATTTCTTCATGTAAACGTTATATAATACATGTAAACGTTATATAATGGTATCAATTTATGTTACTTGATTTATAAATGGTTAATTACAACCCCATTTCTTCATGTAAACGTTATATAATACATGTAAACGTTACATAATGCAATTAGTGTTAACTAATCAAATTTATAAAAGAATAGTAAATTTTAATAAATAAAGTTGAAAGGTCTAAAAATGCAAAATAAAATAATTTGTAAGGGTTCACAAATTTTATTCAAATCGTATACCCATTTACAACTCCTTTGAATTCCAAAAAATTAAAACATAATGCTATGTATGAAACGTGTTACTTCACTCCACTCTATCATCCTATTCCTCTTGTCACAACAGAGTCTGCCTTCTGACAAACAACATAGCCGTCATCTTATCTGGCAATGGCGTCACCATAGCCAGGGTGCTCCGTTACGCGGAGGCCGGAGCTATGAATATGATTACATTTTAAACTTTAAACGAAAACTATTGAATTTTGAGTCCCAACAATCCGAGATAGAAGATGGAAGGCTCCGATCCTTCACCGCGTGGATCTGAACCTGAAAGTCCATATGGGAAACGTTGGTGTATACTTGGAATTTGTTGTATATACAGTATAACCAGTTGTATATTTGGAATTTGTTGTATATATTTGGAATTTGTTATAATAAGATAATAAAATATATATAGTTGTATATTTGGAATTTGTTGTATTGAGAGTAGTGCTTTATAATTTTTGAGGAGATTTTGTAACGTTTAAAGTTGTGTAATGTGATGTAACATGCTATTTTAAAAAAAGAAAATTAGTTATAAATATTTTATGATTTAAATTTTTCTTAATGTATAAAAATTTAAGATAAAAAATTACACTAAACAAGAAATTAGATCCTATCTGAGTTTAAAATAAATCTATATTAATTATATATAAATAATACTCTAATACCCTTAAAAATTTCTTTTAAATTTCTTTTAGATCCTATAGAGACAGTAAATGTGACTTTTACAAAGATAAAATACAGTACTTAGGTCACGTAATATCTAAAGATGGGATCACAGTCAACCCTGATAAAATAAGAGCAATTAATGAGTGGTCTCTCCCAAAAGACGTAATTAATGTACGGTCATTCATGGGAATCATAGGTTACCACCGAAAATTTATTGAAGGATTATCCAGAATTGTGAATCCCATAACCTCTTTGCAGAAAAAGGAAAAGAAATTCGCCTGGGATCAAAAGTGTGAAGAGAGTTTTAAGAAATTGAAAGAACTGTTAACAACAGCACCTATATTAAAAATTGCAGATCCAAACAAGGACTTCGTTGTATGCACGGATGCATGCAATGATGGACTTGGCAGACTCAAGAAGGTCATGTAATAGCATATGAGTCAAGGAAGCTAAAAATTCATGAAAAGAAATATGCTACCTATGATTTAGAGATGGCAACCATAATACATGCTTTAAAGATGTGCCATCATCTAATTGGTAGGAAATTTTCACTAATGACAGATAATAAAGGCTTAAAATACTTGTTGGATCAACCAAATCTGAACGCAAGGCAAGCTAGGTGGTTAGCTTTCCTTAGCGAATACGATTTCGAGATTCAGCACATAAAGGGTAAAGAAAATAAATTTGTTGATGCTTTAAGTAGAAACGCTAAATTAAATTTCATGGCAGCAATCAGCACTTGTAAAACAGATCTGGAAAATCAACTCGAAAATGGAATCAAACAAAATGAAAATTATCATAAATTACATGAAAAAGTTGCTGAAAATGTATCTGGAAATGTAATAACAAATTACAACTTGAATGAAAAAGGTCTAATGATGTATAAAAACGGACTTTATGTACCTAATGTGTCAAAAATTAAGTTGTTGATTTTGGATGAAGTACATAAAAGTCCTTATTCAGGACACCCAGGTCACCAGAAAATGATAACCATGTTGAGAAAGGGTTGCTTTTGGCCAAATATGAAAAATGAAGTGGCTGAATACATAGCTAGGTGCTTTGAATGTTAGCAAGCTAAAGTTGAGCATCAACACCTAGCTAGCCTATTACAGCCATTGCCAATTCCAGAATGGAAGTGGGAAATTATAAGTATTGATTTATAACTGGTTTGCCTAGAAATCAAAATCAGAATGATTCAATAATGGTAGTTGTGGACAAGCTGAGTAAAGAAGCTCATTTTATTCCTGTTAAAAATAATTTTAAAGCTGCTAACATTGCTGATGTGTTTATGAAGCAAATCTTTAGTTTACACGGAATTCCTAAGGTAATAATTTCTGATTGAGATTCTAAGTTTACTGGAAATTTTTGGACAACATTGTTTAAAGGTCTAGATACTAAGTTAAATTTCAGTACATCTTTCACCCACAAACTAACGGACAAACTGAAAGATTAAATAAGATTTTAGAAGACATGCTAATAATGTATGTTAAAGATCATCCAACTAAATGGGAAGACTATTTACATTTAGTTGAATTTGCTTACAATAATCATTATCAAGCATCTGCTAAACTAAGTCCATTTGAGATCTTGTATGGTAGAAAATGAAATACTCCTATCTCTTGGGGTAATCCGGTTGACAAATTGATGTTAGGACTAGATTTGTTAAAACAGATTAAACTAACCGTGAAACAGGTACAAGGCAATTTAAAAATTGCACAAGACAAACAAAAAAATTATGCAGATCTGAAACAAACTGAGAAGGAATTTCAAGTAGGTGATCATGTTTTTGTTAAGGTAAAACCCAAGAAAATATCTTTTAAGCTTGGGAGTTGTGCTAAATTAGCACCCAGGTATTGTGGACCATTCGAAATTCTATCAAGAATTGGACCAGTTGCATATCATTTGGCTTTACAATCTAATCTGAGAATACATAATGTTTTCCATATTTCTGTTTTGAAAAGGTATGTGCATGATGCCACTCATGTGATCCATTGGAATGACATACAGGTGGAACCCGAAGGATATTTTCAGGTGGAACCGGACTGTATCCTCGACAAGAGAAAAATTTTGCTCCGAAATCACACCATAGGGCAGGTAAAGGTGCAATGGAAGCACCTTAGCCCAGATGAAGCTACCTGGGAATTGGAAAGTAATATGCGGGAAGCATATCCAATTATGTCCCAGGGAGGCTCTGATGAAGAATAAGCAACATCAAGGACGATGTTGAACTTAAGAGGGGTTGTTTGTAACCTACCTAGTACTTGAGACATTTTATGTTTGTGGAAAAAGATTACTTTAACTTTTATTGTAAAGTTTTATATTTGACCAAGTGTCGAGGATGACTGTAAATGAATAATATTATTATTTAATAAAATAAAATAGGAGACACTCACCCGAAGGGACTGTTGAAAGAGTGTTCACTGACCCACTAGGAGGAATGGAATCTAGGGTAGAAGGCAATAGACAAGTGGCAGCCTCTGAACTCAGTAACTAGTTGTTGTTATGGGACAACTCCCTTAAATTGTGGTCATGTTCCTAAGGAAGTGGAACTAGAGCTGATGGCTCATTGAATGCAAAAATGACCACCAAAAGACCTAGGGAATCTTTTTATAGCCATCGAATTTGAGCAGAGGCTCACATATTCTCTGACGAGAGAAATTACCTTGTGGTTTTGCTGGAAATTGCACACAAGAGATTCAATGAGGGGAAGCTATGTTTTGAGTTGTAGAGTAAGATTGTCTTATTCCTACTGAGTGTAGAGGTATCCGACTGAGTGCAGTGGTATTGATATGTATGCAAGTTTCCACTGATTGCTGAAGTACATATGGGAAGTTTGTATGCAAGTCTCCATTGATTGTTGAAGTACAACCTGAGTGCCTTGCTTCTACACAGAGACTTCGTCCTAATGGTTCAGTGAACAAGCTCGGGGGTCCAAAAGAGCAAATAAGCTTGGATGCTTTTCTGGAGAAGGTTGGGAGGAACAGGCCTCTTTGGGTGTTTTTCCATCCTATCAAGGTATCAGGTTCTACTTGTTATATTTTATTTAATTTCTAAACTCTTCAACTATTCTGAAAATCTGTTTGTCTAATAGATATCAATTAGCTATTTAAAGATGAAAATTTTCTGAACTGTTAGATCTATTCTGTGAATTTAATGAATGAGTACATTTATGAATATAGAATGAATGGATATAAATGTCTTCATGTATTTTTCCTTTCGCCATAAGCGATGTACTCTAGTACAGGAAGAAGGTTAATTAACATATATTAGATAGGATTTCCAAATAGTGAATAGAAATGAATGTTTTCTACTTTCATGCTGAAAAAGGATGTCTTAAATATTTCCTACTGTAGTATGTAGAAACAGTAGTAAAATTGGAAGCTATATATGTTTACTTTTTTCAAATAGTAGATTTCAGTAAAAGTTAAATGATACAGTACTATAAATGAAACCCTAGGTTTTTATATGCATGGCTTATAAACAGAATCATACAGAGTTATTATCTACATAGTAAAACATTCAGGTATTTATTGTACTTTAAACAAAGTTTATATCCAAAACAACTTACGTCTTCGCACAGAAACTATAAGACAAACCAGAATTCTAGACTGTGCAAAATAATTAATATTCAAAGACTAACTCACTCAAAAGAATAAACATGATATATTGTATCATCGCACAGTATCAATACAAGTAATTTCACGCATAGTATTTTTGTCGATTCTGGAGAAAACACCTTATATAAATATGACCCACGACTGATAAAAGAGATTAAAGGATTCATACTGAATCTACACAGTAACTCTACTAAAACAACTTTATGCATTCGCATACATCAATACAAAGGATTTTATCTTTGAACTATTTTATTCAAACAACCTATACAAGGTTAAGGAGCCAATAGGGTTTAACCCCGTAACAATGTATTCGTTGGGTAGGGACTAAACCCTGTAGGTTTCATTGTCATCAAAAGACAACCAGTTAAATGAAAGAACTAGAAAAACCCTATAGCGAACTAAGGAATAAAAGTAATATTTAACTTTATTAACCAATTTAATATACAGTGGGATTCAATGCCCTTAACCAATATTTTTAACTTTATGCATCTCAGGCTTCATTATAATGATAAACGCAAACATTATAGCACTTAAGAAACATTCCAAGACTCGGGTTCGAGACTGAAGGGCTCACCCAAGGGTTCAAAGGGTTCAGGTATCCATTAATCAAATTACAAGATCTTAAAAATAATTTTGGAGTAACAACAGAACATAGATTACTCTAGGTTAAGCTCGATGGCATCCTTTTCATCGTAGCTCCTTATCAACACACAAGATAAACAATAGAATGCCACGGGTTTGAGCCTCATTAGAGAGCACGCCCAGGCAGGGTTTTTACAACACAAAAATTACTAAGAAGAACTAATATCATGACAGGGATATAGTAACCCTATAAGAAAAGTAATCTTTTAAACTTCTAACACATTCTTGTAATAAACGAAGGTACGAGATCAAGCTTAGACCACAAACCATATATATCATTCTTATGCTGAAAGACAAACTGACAGAAAACCGAGAACATTTACGAGCATGTCTACATAGGAAAAACCATAAATATAGTATTGAGACATAGGTTAGGGTTAAAAACCTGTAGCATTCAACACCGAGCCAACAACATAAAGAATTAGACTTAAGTTACTGTGATAAATTGACAAGAGCCAAGATTAAAACCTTGACATTTTTCAACACAGGAAATAAAGTTTGAAAATGAGTGAACCATTGTATTTTATTATTTATAGGAAAAAATTACAATCGCAATACTACTGCTTAGGGAACCAAAGGTTCTCCATTATTCAACACCCTAACTTGAGAACCGAAAACTCAGGCTCATTTCCAAGAAAACTATCTATTGTAGCAATGCTACTCTAAACGACCTCATAGCCACGTTACAATCAAATAAAAATTGGAAGAGCAATGAGACAAAATTAATCCCTTAAATCATTAATAGAGGTAACATCTGGATGAGCCCAAGACTTACCATAGGCTCACAACCTCTGGAACTAGTTCTTCTCTCAAAGTGCCATCACCGAGGATCGAAACCTGTCCCTGCCATTACAACTGAAACCGGATTAAAAGTTGAACGTTGTAGCTATCGAAACCAACACACAACTGTAACATTTAAAGATTCAGGGTTTTGATAAACGTTACCTCGTAGGACTCGAACCTGAGCTAAGAGAGAACCAAGAAGCAATAACTTCAGCGTATGTTGAGGAAAACCATAAAGCCCCAAGACTAGCACTCATATAGTTACAACCACCCCAAATAGTGGTACCCAGCAACCATGGCAACCGAGATG
This sequence comes from Larix kaempferi, assembly GCA_027924585.1. Lineage (NCBI taxonomy): Eukaryota > Viridiplantae > Streptophyta > Pinopsida > Pinales > Pinaceae > Larix > Larix kaempferi. The sequence goes on from BSBM01000493.1 coordinate 47,305,764, forward strand.
TGCCTAGCTCGCCATCACAACGCAATGCCAAAACAATACTAACGAAAAGACCAAACCCTGAAGCTTCGCGGTAGGGTTTTGATACCTGAGACAACATTAATGTCATTCACGTGATTGCATTAATAACTGAACTTTCATCCACCAACTCGAAATTTAAACCCACAGTGTATAGTCCTCGATGCAAACTGCTCATCGTATTTTATCACCATGAATTTGATGTGGATATAAGCCATGACTTATGCTTAGTCTATAGTTGGTGCTCGAATTTGCTAGTTATAACTTATAAACCGTGACTTTAGTTTGGTTATAAACTACCACCATCGTATATTTTAGGATCTTGTAAACTATTCCACCATCGACCCTAACTCTTCACCGAACCTTTAAATTTAATAGTTTTTGGTATAATTCCTTACCATGGAGGTTTAAACGAAAGCATGTAGTGTATCAAATTCTTGCTAAGTTAAAATCAAACCTGTAACCTGTACAAAATGGAAGGTATATTGCTTTAGCATTAAGCTAAGTAAGTCTCAAGCTTACACCAAAATATTCCTTATCAAACAAAAGAATTCTTATTTATCGATTCTTAGAGTTATACTTTCAACATATCTAAAATAAGCTAAAGCATGCATAAATGAGTTAATTTATGACACAAGACCCATAAATATGAAATATTAAATCAATGTCTCAATTAGTTCATGGCTTATGCCTGAATTCATAAGCATAATTAGACCCACAGTAGTATAAGCAGCTTAGGTCAAATTAAATAAATGTTGACACATGGATTGTTAGGACCATGTGAATTTAAGACAGTGATACTTCTTCTAGTCAAAAGAAATTTTGTAAGTATAATACGATAAAATAGACAGTATTATAACATCCAAACATAGGATTATAGATTCAATTGAATGTTGTTACAACATGTCATTAATGACGATTTTATATCTAAATACTACGGTAGTATCTATTTAATTGTCATTTAGACAATTAAATAATTACTAATAATTTATGAGATGTTTAATGTCGCTTTTATTTAACAGTAATTATAGATGTTGAACATACACTTTACACTTCCGCGTAGCATTAAATGGCGAATAGAACGCTTAGAAATAATTTAAATTTTTACGAAATTTCGGGGATGTTACAACATAGTATACCCACTTGTTACCAATGAACTAGATGAAGTGGGGTGTCCAAAAGATCCCACATTTCATTATTGTGTAGTTCTTTCATTTCCTTGTTCATGAATTTTCTCCATTTATCCACATTCTTATATTCTCTAGCTTCTTGAAATAAATTGGGTTCACCATCATCAGTTAACAAAGAAAAAGAGGACTGAAAATTAAGAGATTACTTTTTTAGACTCCTTTTGGGATGTGTAGATATTCTAAGTTGTGGTTGTTGAACTTGCTACTCTTCATGTTGATTGAAATATTCATTTTCAGTTTAATATTCACTCATTTTTACTTCAACGGGTACAATTTATACCTCCTTCATTTGCATGGATTTTCCAAAAATGACATATGAGCTAACAATTACCTGGTGGTCAATAGAATCCCACAGTGTATACCCCTTTATTGTATTATCATATCCAATAAAAACACATTTATTTAATTGAGGGTTAATTTTGGACCCTTTTTTCTTTAGGCACATGGGAAAATCCATAACAACTAAAGGTACACAAATGAGATTAATCAAACGGATTACCACACCAAACCTCCATTGGAATTTGTCCATCCAATGTAGTTGTAGGATACCTATCAATAACATAAGTAGTTGTATTAACAACCTCTTCCTATAATCCATTATCAAACCTAGTTGTGTGAGCATGCTTCTTGCATGTTCAATGATTATGTGATTCATCTGCTCAGTCATACCATTTTGTTGTGAAGTATATGGATGAGTCTTCTAGTGCTTAATTCCTTCATGTGTACAAAATTCTTCATACTCCTTAGAGAAATTCTCTCCTCCATTATCTAACCTAAGAAATAACATGTAATGTACCCAACCTTATCACAAGCACATTAACTCAATATTTGTAAAATTAAACAAAAACAATGGATAACTTGGAACAATTAACTAACTAGTTTTGACTAGAATTCATAAGAAAAAACCCAAACAACACTAGACTCTCCCAATTTCTTCCAAGATCAAGCTCGGGACCTGCTAAGGATGAAAATAATATGAAAACAGGGCCAATAATTCGACAATGGCACATTTATGGGTGCTTTACTCCTGGGAATATTTCCTTTTCAGAGCCAAGGTTATCAATGCACTGTCCCTGAGGACTTCTATGGAAACCCAAGGATTCTAGTACTCAATGGAAGTAATCATACCTGGGATAAGCTATGTGTATTGTCCCCACCCTTCTACAACAAGAATACAAGTATTTGGACACACCATGATAGAATTGGAGGCCAAACAAACAAGGGCACTATCTGGGATTGCTCAACTAATTAACTTCCAGGATTTTCCAAATGACCCTAGAGGCCTATGAATATCTCATCCAAGGCTTGGGATGGATTCATCAAAGACTTACTAACCTGCATAAAATCATAAAATCGAAATTGGACATATAGGACGTGATTAACTGCAGTAAAAATGGAAACTAGCTTGATTTGGCATTGTAACGAGCATAGGGTGAGTAAATCATTGACAATAAAAGTTTATTTGCAGAACCAAGAGTAGAATGATATCATTAATTTGAAGAATATTTAATAGACATTACAGAGCTGTAATAACAACAACAATCGCTCACTAGTATGCACCTGCCCTTGGGAAAATATAAAGTAGAACAATAGGCACAATAAAAAAGAGTACATTCACTCACTGAAGAAAAAGAGTGCCCTCAATTGGAGAAGGTTTGGATCTGAAATAACATGAAATGACCTGCAATAAACTCAATAATAATGGCCGAATTCCATTCTCCTCAATATCTATATGATCTCTCAACTAGCTGGTGATCGTAGGGGCACATATCCCAACTGATTGACAAGAGGCACATCTCCCAAGTATAGAGAAGCTTCAAGCTCTCTAATTCAAATGCTCATACCAACAAAATATTTGAGTGTGTGTTCCCTTCCTTCTTTTATAACTTGATTTGGATTCAAGATACAATGTATGTGGTCACTTGCCTCATCCAAGGCGCCCTCACTGGCTAATTTTTGGATTGGGAGCTTTATCTTTATTTTTCCTTGATTTGTTGCCTTTCTACTTCGGATTGCTTTTCTACTTTTGGAAACATCTTGCTTTTCCTATATTTTCTTTGCCTTTCCTTTTCTTTTGCTTGCTTTTCTGCTTCTTTCTGCTTTATGGACTTTCTTGCCTTTCTACGTGCTTTCTACTTTTCCTACCACTTTCCTACTTTTCTTTGATTTCCTGCTTTTCCTGCCACTTTCCTGCTTTTCTCTACTTTCCTACTTTACACTACTTTCTTCCAATGGGCCACTTAGGAAACTACAACTCATATACAATTATTAAATAATAATTAAATCTTCTAAACTATGGGCTAAATAACTTGTGCATGATTTAATTTAATTACACCATATGACTATAGGATAAATTTACCTCTTTATTCACTAATGCAAGTATTTCACTAGGATCCATGGGGGTTCTAATGGGTCTAGTGGTGAACCATGGTGCATCCAAAAATGGGGACATTACATAATGTCAACTTGTCCAAGCTTTTCTCTACTCGTTCCTTGAATTCTTAAAATTTGTCAAAGGATCCCTACACTTTTTTTTCTTGAAAATATATCCACACTTTTCTAAAATAATCATCTATAAAAGCTATAAAATACCTTTCACCATTCATAGATTGAGTGGGGACTATTCCAAATATATTAGAATGAATAAGTTGCAAAAAATCAAGATTTTTACCAATGCTTGTAGTAAACTAAACTCTCTTATGTTTATCAAAATTATAGTTCTCACACAAGTCTACATTACATGACATCATCCTAGAAATCATGTCCTATTCATGATGAATTTTCAAACCTTTTTTATAATATGCCCAATACGTTGATGCCATAACATCATTGCATCTAGAGCATTTTATAACTTTGTTGCTACTACATTGATTGTCACTATATCACAACACAAATGATACAGGGTCATGTGAGATTCTCCTTTTAATATCACTAGGGATCCTTTGGTAATTTTATTGTCACCAAAGGTAGTAGAATACCCCATCTTATTCATAATCTTGATTGAGAGAAATTTCTTCTGTAGATTTGAAACATGCCATAAATCAAACAACTTCTTTTCTCTACTACTATATAGCTTGATCCTAATATCCACTCTTCCTACAATTTCTAAAGGATGATAATCACTCATACAGATCAACTCACCACTATAGTGTTGATATTATACAAACCGTCTCTATATGGAGACATGTGGAAAGATGCACTTTATTCCAAGACCTAGGCATATAAAATATGTTTGATGTTATTAAGACAAAATGCCTCACATGTTTCCACCTCTTCTGAATCTATTGTATTGCCTTCGACTAATGGTTGATCCTACTTTTCATCCTTCCTTTCATTTTTTAGATTCCAACTATCAATCCTTGAGTGCCCTTACTTCCCACAATTCTAGAACTTCCCTTTCAATTCATATCACTTGGACTTACATCTATACTATGATGTACCTTATTGACCTCTCATAGATAGGGATTCACTAGTAGAGGTCGGTTCCAGAGACAATTTTCACCTTAATTCTCTCCGAGTAATGCAACTACTACATCATAAAATTTTACAGTTCCTGGTGATGAGTTGGTGATGGTAATCAACAAATGATCATAGGTATCTAGGAGGGAACAAATCAAGATGATTACTATGTCTTCATCCTCTGCCTTTCCATTAAATATTTGGCCAATTTATTAATTAGTGTATTAAACTCATTTAGATGATCTACTATAGATGAAACTTCTTTCATCCTCATGTGATAACGTTATATTTTTAGGAAAGCCTTATTTGTTGTCGATTTAGTCTCATACAACTTCCCAAGTTTCTCCCAAATTCCTTCTTCAATAACGTGGAACAAGGTAGAATATGTGAGGAAAAGATGAATTGTAGAAACCACCTTCTTGTCCAATTTTTTCCACTCCTCATATGTCATGTTGTTGATTTTTTGTGCAAACCCTTTCAAGGCTAGGTCTTGGTTGTTTTAAAATAGAAAATCCTCCACCTTCATCTTCCAAAGGAAGAAATTCTTGCCATCAAACTTCTAAATATCGAGCTTGGGTAACATCTTATCATTGTTCTAGCTCCAACTCACAGAAACCCCTAATTCAATGAGTTTTATGAGAACTCAGATTGATACCAGATGGTAGAAAGCATAAAAATAATTGAAAAAAAAATAACAATAGAAACGGGGCAATGCCATATTCAAATTTTGTTATTAATCAACAAACAAATTACAATTCTTTCTTAAACAATAATGTTAGGCATAATTTCCCTTTTATAGAATATATAAGAGGGTTCTAGAAGGATATAAAATACATTAGAAAATTCTAGAATTTTTTTGCTTAGGAGATTTGCAGTTTGTCGCTACACCCTCATGTAGTGGGACATGGTTGCCCTTCCCTACGACCCCCTAGTGCATACAAATTATGTATGGGGTTAACCATGTGCCACCCTCTAGGAAAATATTGGATATATAGATATTGACTTCACATCCTAACACCCTTAGGATTCCGCCCATTTAAGATTTTTTGTGGGTTGTTAGATTCAATATTTTCATCCTTTTTTCCCTGTATTCCATGCATTTGTAGATGATATTGGAGTTTTCTTATAGGACATTGGGTTTTTGTAGAATAAAAAATGGATTATTTATGTACTCATTTGAAATTGGAGTGTGCCCTTGCTTGTTGGATATTCATTCTTCCTTGTTGGATAAAGACATGGTGTTTTTTTCTTTGTAAGCCATAAAGTCCCTAAATCACTAGAAATCATTCAACAAAATTGACAAAGAAAATCTTCTTAAAGGTAGTTTATAAATACTAGAGAAATTTTTATTTTATAAATTTTAAGAGAACAATCATTAACAACCTTTACATATGTTAACCATACCCCCTAACAATGAGTCTTGATTTCAAAGGTAACCACTAACAACCTTTACATATGTGAATCCATACCCCCTATAATGGTTACATACAAAGTGTATACTTAATTTTTCACTCGATAGATATTATAATGAGGTAGAGCGTGACGTTCTTCCCCATAAAATCGTTTTTGGAAATCCTTAATTATAGGGAAAATATGTTATATTCTTGAGGAGAGAAAACAAATATTATATATTAAGGGATATGGAAAAAATCCTATTATATAAAGGATATGAAAAAAATCCTAGTTACTTTGTGTGTTAATGAAATGAATCGAGATTGGTCAATTTAATTACTTTTTTATTAGTTGTGAACTAAAAATTTGAGAATAGAGGAATTGAAAGAATTAGAAGGGAGAGGTTTAATCCAGGGTATTTTTTTAAGGATTCTAATATTATACTTAAGTATGGTATTCTAGGTGATTATTTTGGATTGAAAAAAACATATATATAGCTAGGTAGACTAATATCAAATCTGAAACATACAATAAAACTAAAATTTGTAAATATTGGCGAAAATTATGACAAAAAAACATATTTTATGTATATATAGGTAATATTAGAGATTAAAAATGGCTAAATAGTGAATTTATTTTTTGAAAAAAAAACCCAAAAACTAACCAATTGACGAAATTTCGCCCCTAAAAATTACCTAAATTTGATCCATAAATAATTCGAGAAAATAATAAAAAATAAAAAAAAAATTTAATAAAGAAGGACATATTGATACAAGATCATATATTCCTAATTGTCCAGACTAAGAAGCCATAATGACCTAGATAGCTTTCTGTGGACTAGAAAATGAGAGATTATCCAATTACGAAATACGAAGGGGGCAGTTCATTATCTTAGATATCCTTGCCAAATCTAAGGAAAATCGATAGAGGAATTGCTAAGGCTTAGCACCAAGAGTTGAAGAACAACATTTTGTTGAGAAACTCTTTTAGTGGAACATAGAGAAAAGATAAGTTCATAATGAGGAGCCAATGAAAGTAGCATGTTTTTACAATAAGCATTGGTTTTCTGGTATGAAATGATATATTCAAATGTTAATTATATTTAATGGGAGTGAAGTATAGTGTGCTAACTTATATGTAATATATTAAATATTGAGTTGAGTTTTTTCTACTTAATAAGGGTTTTCATCGTGTAATTCATTATTTAATTGTTGTGGTTAGGACAGTTTCCTTATCAATTTTTATTGATACTAATTGTTTATTTTGATGAAAAAAGCTCTAAGTCTTCTCAATCTAAGGAAGAAATATACTTTGTTTCTAATTTTCTCTTCCTTCTCAATGTCACATTTTTTAAAATTGAAAGGATCCCTTGGGATAAAATGTTACATAGATTTAACCTTTAATTTTTAAAGTTTTAGGTTCTTATTTTTTCTTAAATTTTTTATAGTAATATTTATTTACTTATCAAAACAAGTGTAATAACATTATATTTTTATACAATGACTATACTTCAAAGAGTGCTCCACTAGAGTAGTGCTTCTGTTCCATGAGGTAAATTTAGTTCCAAATCAAGCTAGGTTAACCCATGGAAATAATTCACGTTATCATTTCTTAAATATTGGATATGAAGATCAAAATGATGTTGATACACATTTCAAAGTTAATATTATAGTCAATTAGCTACTCAAATTTATGAAGTGGACATTTTTTAATAAAAATAATATTTACTTTTTTTTAATGGTGGTTAGGATTCAACAAGAACATCATGGAACCTAGATGGGGAGGGAAACAATCATTCTTCCAATCAACTAAGCTACAATCATGAACTACACACACAAAATGTTTACTGTGTCAAATGTCATAATACATATAAAAGAAATTATATTATTGTAAATCTAAATCCATGTTAATTTTTTTATCTTTTCAAATGATCAATATAGATATATAAAAATTATAGTTAGTATTTTTATATTTTATATACAAATTATAATTATAAATATTAATTGTAATCTTTTAAATACTAAATTAGGAGCTAAATTTGGCCAATTGACTATTTTTTGGAGTTTAAAAAAAAAATGCTATTTAGTCATTTTAGTCTCTAATATCACTTATATTTACATAAAATGTGTTTTTATTATAATATTCGCCAAAATTTGCAAGTTTTAATAGTAAATTGTATGTTTAATATTTAATATTCACCTACCTAATCTATATATATGTTTTTTACAATCCAAAATAATGACCTAAAATACTATACTTAAGTATACTTTTATAATCCTTAAAAAATACCCTAATATAAATATATAAAAGTTATTTTTAATATTTTTTAATTTTTATATAAATTATAATTTTATTTTTTAATTTAGTTGATCTCATCTATTTTAATATAAAATCAAATTTATAATTCAACAAAGAAAAATAACATTCAATCAATTTCATTTATTAGTTTTAGTTAAATTCATCACATACCTTAATATCAACCCCAAAAAAAAAACATTAAACTATTTTCCATTTATTAGTTTTAGTTAAATTCATCAATGTAAAATGTACATGTTACTCCATTTAATATTTCTTATCCCATCTACAAAGAGTAACTGCACTTCGCATCTCAAAACTTACCGAAAGGACTAAGTGCTAATTTTATCAAATTCATTATCATCAAAAGTTTTTTTGACCTTTCAATTTAAATTAAAGTATAACGAAATCATTATCATTGACCTTTCAATTTAACTTAAAGTATACCAAAATCATTATCATCAAAAGTTTTTTTTGACCTTTCAACTTGGATCGAAGCTTATGAATTAGGTATCAATTTATGTTACTTGATTTATAAATTGTTAATTACAACCCCATTTCTTCGTGTAAACGTTATATAATGCATGTAAACGTTACATAATGCAATTAGTGTTAACTAATCAAATTTATAAAAGAATAGTAAATTTTAATAAATAAAGTTGAAAGGTCTAAAAATGCAAAATAAAATAATTTGTAAAGGTTCACAAATTTTATTCAAATCGTATACCCATTTACAACACCTTTGAATTCCAAAAAATTAAAACATAATGCTATGTATGAAACGTGTTACTTCACTCCACTCTATCATCCTATTCCTCTTGTCACAACAGAGTCTGCCTTCTGACAAACAACATAGCCGTCATCTTATCTGGCAATGGCGTCACCATAGCCGGGGTGCTCCGTTACGCGGAGCTATGAATAAGATTACATTTTAAACTTTAAACGAAAACTATTGAATTTTGAGTCCCAACAATCCGAGATAGAAGATGGAAGGCTCCGATCCTTCACCGCGTGGATCTGAACCTGAAAGTCCATATGGGAAACGTTGGTGTATACTTGGAATTTGTTGTATATACAGTATAACCAGTTGTATATTTGGAATTTGTTGTATATATTTGGAATTTGTTATAATAAGATAATAAAATATATATAGTTGCATATTTGGAATTTGTTGTATATATTTGGAATTTGTTGTATTGAGAGTAGTCAGGTGCTTTATAATTTTTGAGGAGATTTTGTAACGTTTAAAGTTGTGTGATGTGATGTAACATGCTATTTTAATAAAAGAAAAATAATTATAAATATTGTATGATTTAAATTTTTCTTAATATGTAAAAATTTAAGATAAAAAAATTACACTAAACAAGAAATTAGATCCCATCTGAGTTTAAAATAAATCTATATTGATTATATATAAATAATACTCTAATACCCTTAAAAATTCAATCATTTAAGATTTTTCCTTGTAATTCATATATTTATAAATGATATTGAAATTTTCTTAAAACATTGATTTTAAAACAAAAACAATAAAACCATTCATAATTTTTGTAGTCATTTGAAATGGGAGAAAAACGCATATTCCCTGCATCACTAGAAATCATTATAACATACAGATATAATGATTACGCCTGTTCCTATATATATGGCCCCTTATTTCCATATATAACATATTACATAGGTTCATTCGGTAACCACAGTTGCCAATATAAGATAAACATGGCTAATAGGGTAGTATAACCATTGAACTAATACCATTGATTCACTTACATATCCCTATCTTATCTGAGTTATATAGTGTGCTTATAAGAGCATCTTATGTACATAGACCCACTATAGATCCATATTCAATATAGGGGATGAATACACCTTATACATGGGTGTTCACATTCTCATATCTCTTGTATTTTACATAATAAGGTCAGCTTCTTACTAATACGTGTCATTTACTCTATATCTTTACTTATGGATATACAAGGAGCTTACATAAGCTTATACACACAAATGTTCTAGTGGCATGGATTTATTAGCCGATGACCATGGGGAATAAGGATAAGCTAATACTATGCCTACTACACATGGTGCACCAGTAGATAGGACATTTTTTAATGTATTTTATTTTAATGTTCGATCATATATAGTTTGTAATTTAGTTCTATTATCAATTTTTATTGATTGTATTTATTTATTTGATAGAGAAAGTTCTAAATGTTCTTTAAAAAAAAAAAAAAAGTTGTTTCTAATTTTATTTTCTTTCTTAATGTCACATTTTTTAATATACAAATATATAGAATGATTATCCCTCAGCTGTCCTAATATATATAAAAGATTTCTTTTTATCATTTAAAATTTATATTTATGAAAATTATTGTTAACACTTTTTTATTTTTATATGCAAATTATAATTATACATATTAATCTTTAATTCTTTCACACATTTAATATAAATATATATGAAAATTATATTAAGTTGTTTCTCATATTTATATTCAAATTAATTTTTAATATGTTTAATCTTTTCAACATTGAACTATTTTCCATTTATTAGAATCTATTTTTATATTATATTTCAATATCCTTTATCAAAGAAAAAGTATATATGAAAATTATATTAAGTTGTTTCCCATATTTATATTCAAATTATAATTTTTAATATTTTTAATCCTTTTAACATTGAACTATTTTCCATTTATTAAAATCTATTTTGTATATTATATTTCAATATCCTTTATCAATCTAGAAAAAGTAAATGTGATAGAAATGTCATATACATATAAAAGAAATTACATTATTATAAATCTATATTAATATTTTAATCCTTTCAAATAATTAACATAGATACATGAAAATTATAATATTATAATACATATATAAATAATATATATTATTGTAAATTCATAATAGTATTTTGATCCTTTCAAATAGTTAATATAAATATATGAAAGTTATTTTATATATATGAAAAATTATTGTTCGTACTTTTCCATTCTTATAAATTATAATTATATATATTAACTTTTAATCTTTTCAAATAAAATAAATATATAATAATTATATTAAATAATTTTTATTGTATATATAAATCATTTAAAAAAGAAATCTTATATAGACAAATTTATGATTTAACAACGAAAGATAACATTGAAGTATGATAACTATTATACTATATTTCAAATTATCATACTATAGTCAATATTCCTTATTCCACATCTTGCACTTTGCATCTGAATAATTTACATTAAAGTATATATCAAAATAATTATCAATATCTGTAATGTCCCCATTCAAATAAGTGCATGGTAAGACAATCCCATCAATCCTACTAGTTTCCTAGGTTGGATGGGCACATGTGGGATGGTAATAAGGAAGCTAATAAATAATATTTAGACATTAGAGGGGTTCAAGCATTTAATAAATATGGTGAATAAATAAATTCAAGATAAATTCTAAGTGGCAAGTGGTTTTGGAGACATATGGAGGTGGTGGGACCCACACTAGCTTGATTTTTCATAATACATGGTATCTCTCTTTTGCAAATTCGAATTAATGGGAATGTGAACACTCTTGGGTGAGTTGGTAAGTCATAACACATGTCATTGAGCATCTTAGGTCGAATTGGGAAGGATTGGTAACCTCCATGGAAGATAAAGAGTCAAAGTGGAAGTTTGTGGACACTTGGGCTAGATTCCCTAGCCCATATGACACCAATGATGGAGCATCTATGAGAACTATGACAAATTGCAGACCTGACCTCTGACATCTGACCACTATGACATGTCAGCACCAAAAATAGGCTCAAGGAAGGCGAATTTGGGAGTTGGAGAAGCCAAAGAGACTCAAAATCGAATTTGGGAGAAGATGGAAGGTTGGAACTAGGAGACAAGTGGCAAATGTGGAATATTTCCTAAATGGAAATCTATTGAATCTATTGAGAGGATTTCGACCCTTAGAAGGCTAATGTTGGTTATAAAATGTAGAAATGAAGAATGAGAATGGCTTTTGATGATTTGAGAAAAATTGCATTTGTGAAGAGAGAGCTAGTGGATGACTAGTTTCTTGCCTTAGCCAATTTCGAGGGTGAAAGATTCCCATCCAAGTTGGTGTTTGGAGAGGCCACTCAGGTCTTTCATGGTGCTTTAATGGAGTTTGTATTTGCAGGTAGCAGCTACAGGAAGTTTCATGGTTTGGTTTAGTGCAGCACTTTCTCTCCACCGTTTCCAGTTTTGAAGGCATATTCATACTCCTTGAGGAGGGCGTTTTTGGTGAGCACTTGTGTTTCTTGAGAGAGCTTCTCATTATATATTTCTGATTGTAATAGATTCATACCCTTTTTTATTAATATTCAAAAAGTCTCAGGTCGAAATACCCCCTGGTTGTATGCAAAACTATTGATTAATGAGCAAACAATGTCCATTTCCCCAATACATTGATGTATGACACTATAATGTTGATCATTTCAAATGGATGGATGATTCTCTGATATATTTGTGATCAATATACTGCCATGGATGTCTTCTACAAGTTTCATGTACTGTACTTGAGCATTTGAAGCATTTTTACTCAGTTTAGTTGTATTGGGAAGTGAAATAGTGTCATTTTCCCAAGGGTCGAATTGGGGGTTTTTGCTGTTGAATGTGAGAGAGTTAGAACAGTAGTAAAAATCAATTAATGGTGCATATGAGACCTTAATCACATACTTAACACATTATATACCTTTGTTCATAAATTCCTGGGAGTTTGGAGGCATTTGGAAGGCCATTTGTAGTGTTACCCGAGGGAGCATTTGGGTTGATTTGGGGGTCAAAACAGTTAAACTAGTCAAAAGTCGAAATTGGAGAAAAAGTGGAAAAATTGACATTTTAATAGAATTTTGAAAAAAAATCATTACAATATCCCATCTAGAAAGAGTAAGTACACACTTTCCATGTCAAAATTACCCAAATCACTAAATGATAATTTACCCAAATCACTAAGTGATAATTTACATTAAATTATATCAAAATAATTATCAACAAAATATTTTGAGTTTCAACTTGGACAAAAGCATTTCCTACCTTAGAGTTAATGCTACATTTTTTAATTACAATCTCATTTCTTCAAGCAAATATGTTATAATGCAATTAGTATTATCTATTCCAAATTATAAGAAAGGATAAATTTTACTTTAAAAAAAAATGCAAAATATTTTGTAAAGGTTCACAAATTTTATTATTCCAATTTATAAAAAAAATATAAATTTTACTGAATAATGTTAGAAAGCTCTAAAATTGGAAAATATTTTGTAAAGGTTCACAAATTTTATTCAAATCGTATAATAACCATTTACAACACCTTTGAATTCCAAAGAATTAAAAAATCACGCATGAAACGTGCTTCTCCACTAAACTATATCATCCTATTCCTTTTGTCACAGACAGCGTCTCTCATCTGACAAACAACAAATGAAAACCAAAAAACGACATCCTCTCATCTTATCAGCTGGCAATGGCGTCGCATAACCGGCATGCCCTGTTACGCAGAGCTATGAATAAGATTAGACTTGAAACTTAAAACTACAACTATTGGATTTTCAGTCCCAACAATCTGAGATAGAAAATTGAAGACTCCGACCCTTCCCTGAAGGCCCATAATGGGAAACGTTATTGTATACTTGGAATTTGTTGCATATACAGCGCTTGATACCCAGCTGCATCAATGTCCGCCTCCTGGGCTCGGGGTAGAGCGCAGCTTGCGTTTATTTCTTTTATCGTCTCCATTGTTGTGGCGGGATTTGAGGATTTCGCCGTTTATTTTTTGAGATCTAGGCAGCACGATCTGCATGTGCCCGACCGCGGGACTACGCTTGGATTTGGAGAGGCGCTGTTCGGTCACGATGGATTTTTCTTTGAGACTGGGACCAGACGCTGTCACTTTTTCCTTCAGCAGTAGATGAAATACGCGCTCGGCTTTGTTCGATGCAGGGGATTCATCGGCCTCATTTTTAGTTTGAATAATAGCCGGACTTGGCCTGAACATTAACGTGTTCTCATCTTTCCGGCCATTCTTCTCCGACGAGCGGCTTGTTTCTTCACCACAATGCAGTACTGCTTCTTTCTCCAAGCCGAGGGAGCCATCTTCGACAATGGAATTGAGATTCGGATCGAAGGCCAACGGATTGTCCGAGGCGATAAATATATTTTTCCCCAGAAATCTGCCGCTGCAGTTACAGCTTGCAAAAAGCAGGAACGAGATTATAGCGATGATAGGGCTCCTCATCTTAAAGCTCGGACGTGTTAGCAGATTAACAATATGAGGCAAATGAACGATGTAATATCAGATCGAACGAAGCAAAGGATAATAAATTTGCGGGAGAAGATCAGAACGTGAGTCCGTATGAGAAAGCGAGAACACTGGGAGGTGAGAGGTGGAAGAGTTGGATGTGGAAATATGTTGTATGGAGTGGGAATATTTATAAGCAAGAAATAGTAATTCTGAACCACTTCACCGCCTTCCCCATAATGAATACGAAGACGGAACCTCTTCACCGACTTCTCTGTCGTGCATGCTTTTTGACTGCCATGGACGCAAACGCAAGTCGCAGCCGCTTTCCATTGTTCACACTGCACAAATTCCAGATCGAAATCCCCTATGTTGACTGGACACCATACGTCGATTGTGCGGTCCGGTTATTGTACGTACAATTTAGGCAGGTCAAATTCTAATTTGTTATAAATTACTTTTAAACGTGTATTTGAGGTTGTCAAATAGTTATAAATTACTTTTAAACAGGTCGTCAAATATATAAATTACTTTTAAACGTGTATTAAAAGTGTATTTGAGGTTGTCAAGTATAGTTACTTAATTTATGGTTTGTGAATATCGATTGGTCGTAAAATTAAGTGTTATGAGTAAATGGCCTGTGAACATCTATAGGTCATAAATTAAGTGTCATGAACAAGTTATCTATTATTTATTCTCCATGCTTGTAATCACATGTTCACTACATATTGTTATCCATACAATATGCATGAGCTATGAGCTATCTATACATCAAGTACCACTTATTTTTTATATTTTTTTTTTATAATTGTTTATTTTGAATTTTGAACAAGCAGCATAAAATCAATCTAGAAAGTACATTTGTCACATCCTTCTTCTGTATAGGAAAAGCATAGATAATAATCCACCTCAAATTCTAAAATATAAACATCTAAATTTTAATATTTAAACAACTCGTTGACATGAATTTTTCTTATTATCCTAAAATACAATGATCAATATTACCATACAAAACATAGTAATATAAATTTACAGATAAACATCCAAATTTTAATATTTAAACAACTCCTTGACATGAATTTTTCTTATTATCCTAAAATGCAATAATCAATATTACCATGCAAAGCATAGTAGTATAAATTTACAGTATATGTATGGAAAAATTCTCTTAACTCACTATTATATTTAAAATAAATAAATTTTAATTATTTAATATTAAAATATAATTATTATTTATTTCATATTTTCGTGGGTTAGATGGATTTTATTCCATCTACTTGCGTTCATTCAATTCCATTGAGACATCTTTTGGCTTGGAAGGTGATTTTTCGAGTGAAAAAAAAAAATTCATAATCTTTTAAAATTTTAGGAAATACTTCCTTACTTTCTTGTTAAAATAATTATTAATAAAGCACACTCACTTAATTTTTTCTCCATGCATGAGCTACTAGTTATCCATTAATCAATTACTACTTATTTTTCTTCTTTCTATAATTGTTTATTTATAGTTTTGAATGGCTATCATAAAATTAATCTCGAATGTACATATGTCTCATCCTCCTTCAATCTAGGAAAAGCATAGATGGTAATCCACCCCAAATTCTAAGATATATACACCTATATGTGTAAAGAAATCTCTGTAAACAACTTTCAGTTCTTATGTTGTAGTTTTCCTCTTCAAATGGATTTTATAAGTAAATAAAAAATGTAATTTTAACAATATAAAATTGCAATTAAAAAAAAATCATGGTTCAAAATGTAAAGGTATCAATTTATTTTATATTATTAAAAGTTCATTTTTTGAAACGCAATAATTAGTTAGAATTGTTTTTTGAATAATAGTAATTAATTAACTTGATTAATATTTTCAATGCAAATTAACAATTATGATAGAATTTATCATCTTTAAAAATATATATATATACATTGTAGTAAATAAATTCATAATTAACTTTTTATTAAATAAATAAATTTGTAAAATCATAGCTCACATGGGTGTAATTCAACCTGCGATTCGCTTGATATGAATGAAATGTTGTAAATAGAGGTTATTAGTTCAAATCATTCTGACTTACCCATGCTCAATGCTTCCCTTCCCCGTTGCCAATTACAAAAAAAAAAAAATTAAAATCATAATTAACTTCTTATTATTAAATAAACAAAGTTTTAAGTACATGAGTAGAAGGTTCTTTAATCTCACATGATTTATGATTTAATATTTAAAGTATATACAAATAGTTTCACTTTGTTAAAAAAGTTTTAAAATCATAATTAACTTTTTGTTAAATAAATAAAGTTTTAAGTACATGAGTAGAAGGTTCTTTAATCAAACATGATTTATGATTTAATATTTAAAGTATATACAAATAGTTTCACTTTCTAGAATTTCTTTTTTTTAATGTGGAAATGCGTAGATACAATTTTGTCAACTTCATTCCTAATAAGGATTGGGTTTATGTTGTTTTTAAATAAATTTAAAATATTAAAATTGTAAATTTAATAATAAGTAATAAAAATTTGTAATATTTATTTTAAAATTCTAAATTTAATAATATTTTGTTGATTTCTTTGACCATCTTCTAGAAATTTTCAGAAAAGTTATAATTTTATGTAATCCAAGAAAATATGATTTTGAAATCTTCTTCCTATTATTCCAAGAATTCATTCTCTCCTTGTACTATTTACTATTTGGAATATTTCATCTCCAATATCCAGAATTCATCCTTGTCTTATTTGGAATATTTCATTTTTAGTCTCCCGGACAGCGCATTAATCATCTTATTTGTCTATAAAGGTTCCAAAATTCAAGATTCGTCTCTCGAAGAAAAATAAATTCAATTATCCATTTACCTGTCTCTAGAAAAATTTCGGCCACTTCTAAATTGTGGGTTAAAATTTCCTAAAAAATAGATAAGCTCGGGCTTTTGTTATAGCGACTGATCGGACACTGCCGGGTGGGTGTGGGCCCATCCGTTTTAGTGGAATATAGTCGACGAGTGGAGGAAATTAGGGAGCAGAGAGCAGTTGGATTTGGAGGCATTGACCTGTCCGTTCAAAAGCCGCCATATTCGACAAAAGGAAATGTCCATGTAACTTGAATGCCAACGTGATTCCAGATTTGCAATGCAAGTACTGTTGAAATGCAAATAAAGAGCGAAAATTCCACGCAAGGTATCACCTACTTCAATCAGAATTTTCGTTCAGTGGGAGACGCAACTTGGATTTGAGTGACAAATCATGCGTGGATATTTGAAACCTGGCAGAAGATAAAAGTCATGTTCAAGCATATGTTCATGACTTTTTTGAATTCATTTTCAGTCCAAGGAATCACTTGCAAGATCACCTACTACATGTTTACTAAATGTGCAAGTTGTCCTTCACCAAACTTTTTTTTATCATTGTACATGAGAATACATTTTAAGGTAACTCAATTTTTTTTTTCAGATTGAGGTATATTTTTTCACGAGGGCTCACCCAAATGGGTCTCACTTTGTTGGCACCCATATCACAAGGAATCTGCTATCCTTTGTAGAGGAACAGAGAGGAGTCCATTGTAGTAGAGGTATATGATAATGGCAAACTTTTAAGGAATGGAGAGATTCATCACAAGCTCAACTGGAACTATAACATTGAGAAAAAGAAGGGTGGGAAGCTTAATTTGGTCTTGAAAACAATTGTAAAACAACTAACCTAGTCATGTGTAATAACAAGAAGTTCTTCTTTAAAACTCTTGTCATTTCCATTATCTTATACCGCTGTGAAGTATGGAGATGCAACATTTCTAGAGAATCTTGGAGAAAAATTGAGCAAATAAAAGCAATATGCTTTATCCTATTCTCCTCATAGAAGTAGGTATTTTCCCCATCGAGAGCATGGCTATGACTAGGTACATGATGTACAAGCACAAGATAAATAACACGGGAGACGAGAGACTTCCTAAAATTTCTTTTAAATCAAGTCAAAATAGCATGCACCTCAAGCAGGGTTGGTGTAAAGATACTATCATTGGCTTGGATAAATCATTGGGGCATTGATGAAAATGACACTTTACAGAATATCAATAATGTTAAAAATATTATCGCTTCTAAGTTTAAAGAGAAAATGTGATGCGAGAAAGATTCAAAGGTTAAAAGAAAATTAAGATACTGTAAAGAGGTCATTTACCCTAATATGGAAGATCATAAGTATCTCTTGGTTTTAACTAGTTCAAAGAATAAAATTAATATAGCTAAGATAAGAACGAACTCTCATGAGCTCCATAGTGAAGTAGGGCGTTGGTCAATTCCTAAAACACCGTGGGCGGAAAGGATTTTCCATCTTCGTGAGTCTATGAGCACTTAGGATGAAAATTACTTTCTCTTAGAGTTCCCTGCTTACACCCACATTAGATCTTAGTTTCATAGTATTTTCCACAGTACAAACCTTTGTAACCTCCCAACTTGCCTAAACAATAGTGAGTTAGGAAAACTCCTCTTCAAACTTTTTGAGCATAGGAATAACATTTTAAAGCAAATCAAATAATTCCCTTTTTCTTCTTAATGTTCGATAGACCAAAGTTGGTCTCAATGGATGTTAATTATCATCATCATCATCAAATTAATGAGAAAGCTATTTATGAATTGTATCAATAAAACATTCAATAATCAAATAACACTAGCAACATTGTAATATCTCCACATAGCAACCCTTATTTTCATATCTTGTAGTTCTATGGTTCATTAATATTTTGGAATAACAACAATCTAAAAACAACATGGTTTCTATATTTTGGTCTCCATTGAGAGAACATTCTTACTAAGCACTTGTATTTCTTTGTTTAGATGCAACTAAACTTTATCTTCCACCTTAAATGTCTTCTCAATTTTATGTTGGTCATTACTATGTTTGCATGGGGCCTCCCCTAGCACGTACTTCGAAAATCCCCTCTCCTACACTGTACAATCTTCATATGGATTCCCGCCTCGAGAATTGTTCCTACATAGAAAATTGTGACTGCTATGTACCTCAGCCACGCTCCGGCTTGAGGTTAAAATAGTGCAAAACAGTGGTTTTAGCGCCAATGGGTGGTGTGCCCTCTTTGGGAACCAAATCCCGCATTAACTTAAGATATTTTGCGCCAATCTCTACCAAGCCTAAAGACGTTGGCATAGTAGTTAAGTTGGCGGTCTATAGGGCATAGTTCTTAGGTTCAAACCCCACGTGAACCATGTTATAAATGTTGTTTTGTTAATATTTAAACACGGACATGGGATATAGGGTAAGCTCTCCCATTTATTGTGTCATTGGTTACACATATATTATGGGGCTGAGAGATAATCCCTCGGCCTTTCAAAATGGTCGATGGTGCAACATTAAATAAAACCATTGACCTATGTGGTTAAGAACCATCGGCGGGTATGATGGCAGGTGCATAATAGTAAGGTGTTAGTCCAAGCGGGGGTTCAGGGGTTTATCCCCCTTCCAGCCATACTTTTTGGTAGGTAGTTCTTTACAATGGCCAATTGGACTACCACGTGGCATCCTCCAATTGGTCTAGTTGGTTGCCACTTGTGTAATGAATATGTCACTTGTCAGCCTGCAACAGATCCACGTAGGTGCCAACTCGATTCCAACACAACCTGTCTTACCAAATCATCTGCAACGTGGCACCTCAAAGTGCTTCCACATTGGTAGTGGGGTCCACCTACATAGGCCATGTGGCATCCTTTCAGTGGTGCCACGTGGAACCCCTTTTTTCCCATTTTGTCTATCTTGCCAAAATTTCAGAATGCGATATCTTTCACATTCAGAGTTCGTTTTTTATGAAACAAGTGTCATCAGAAAGCTCTCGGCAAGCTCTACACAATGGTGTGCTTATGTTCAACATTTGAATACTTTTAGTTTTGGTCAAATTGGGATATCCTCTTGGATCAATATCACATTGTGCCAATTCCACTGCTTGCCAATAAAAATACCATTTGTTTCTATGTTGGTTGAACTTCTCATATTTGTGAACAACTTGATAAATAACACAAGATTCATCATGGCTTCATTGTCTTTGTTTTTCTCTCTCATCCAAGTTCACCATACAATCCTCATACATCATCATCATCATGCTTCACCATCCCCATGATCATTGTCACCATCACCATAATGCTTCATCAACACAATGCATCTCACATTATGCCACTCCCCTTCTCTCCAAGCAGAATATCATTTGTTTCTATGTTTGTTCAACTTCTCATATTCATGAACAACTTGATCAATTGCATAAGATTCGTCATGGATTCATTGTATTTGTTTTTCTCTCATCCAAGTACACCATAAGATCCTCACACATCATCATCATCATGATTCACCATCCCATGCTCATTGCCGCCATCACCATCATGCTTCATCAACATCATGCATCTCACATTGTGCCACTCCCATTACTTGCCAAGAAAAATAACATTTGTTTCTATGTTGGTTCAACTTTTCATATTTGTGAACAACTTGATAAATTGCACAAGCTTTGTCATGGATTTGTTGTCTTTGTTTTTTTCTCTCATCCAAGTACCCCATAAGATCCTCATCCATCATCATCATGATTAACCATCCCCATGTGACTTATTTAATGTCTCATGTACTTTCAAATGGATATACTTCATCTTATTAATGAATTTTTTATCATTCAATGCTTCTTTTTTAGTGTCTTCCCCATCTCCTCCTTGTTAACCATATACAACATCTAATTGAAAATGTAGAAAATATCCATTTAAGCAAGTTTTGAAAGGGGAATTACTAGTGGAAGTATGGATTGATATACTATAAGGGTGTTGAATATAAACCAATTTGTGTTCTAAGTCCTCTTATGCTTTTGATTGTAACCCCTTAAAAGATGAACCAATGTTATATTAATAACTTCTATCTACCCATATATTTATAGATGGAAAGTTATAGATATCCTCAACTTGATGTCCATCTTCTCATAGAGTGTATGTAACGTCCCCATCTTGACCCTATTGCATTAATATTGTAAATGATGTAAATATTTTTATTTAGTCATGGTGAGGAGCTCAAGGCCATGGCCCCGCCATTGATTTATCGTTCTATGTATCGGCGATTAGAATAGATGCATATGGTTCTTGTGCTAGCTGTGCACAATGTAAAATCGGACATCATGTAAATATGCAATTTTAAATGAAAAACCCACAACCACCTATGCGAAGCAACAAAGAGATGGGGGCATGATCTTTACAAGGAATAGGGAGGGAAAATAACCAAACCCTTGAGCCATGGTGTTAAGCCATTTCATTGAGGAAACCCATGAACTCTCAACTACCCATTTGGTCTCATGCACCCAATCATTTAATTCTTCCAAGAATTGGTTGAGACAATTAATGCCTTGGGATGGGAGAGGTATGGCTGTCAATTTTCGTGTATGGGCAAGACAGCAACCAGGGAAATCGAGTTTTGGTTTGGTGGGCAAGAAAACCCCCACGAAATTGTGCCCAAAGCATTCTTCACCCATGGCATTCGTTCACTCACGTGGTTGGAGCTAGCTGGGTCTTTCCCTACCCGTTTTTCATCCAAATCCTGCATTTTTCCATGCCTGGGAGTTCGTTTTTGCATATACAGTAGCTTGGGAGAGAAGGGCCACGAATTGGGGACTGTATGGAGGTCGTTTTTGCCCCCGAATGTCCAAGGACGTTTTTCTAAAAATGGATTTGGCTTCCGAGGGTTGTTCCCCATCTTCCAATTTCATTTTTGTATGTTCCCACGTTTTTCTGAGTTAGTTGAAACCCCATCTCATGCATCCCACTGTGGAAAATGTTTTCCTCATGCCTAGCAATTGGGGTTTTGTTGTTAAGTGCATCCCGTTTTGGATTTGAACCTGTGAGCAGGAGCTTCAAGAGTGGAAGAGGACAGATTTGGCTTGATGAGCCCAATGAAGTACCCATAGCTCCAGGGTTGAGCCACTAGCCTAGTAATTCACCTATGCCCATCTCTTAGCAGCCTGAGAACCCAACTGCTGGTTGGCTTGGCTGATTCTGGCGTATCTTTGGCTATGTGATGAGCCTGTCTTTCCCTTTTCCTTGTGGAGATCATGCCCAGCTCGGGGGTGGCAGTGGTGCTGAGAGATTAAGGAGCACACTGGCCTACGGTTGGGTGGAACGTTGCAGAAGCGTAGTTGGTTGCTCAGGGATTACTTGGTTTAAGATAAGTATTCTCATTTGCAAATTTGATATTGCTTAAATTGATGAATGGCATAAAAATCTAGAATGTATGATGGATGTGTATTGAAATTACTTCTGCTGTGTTATAAAATAATTTTGCATCTTCATATGTTTTTTATATTATATGAATGCTTACATAATAGTTCATGGGGCTAGATGCCCAGTTTAACGTCACGATCCTCTCCATCTAGCTGGTATGATGGGGGGGGACGTGACAGAATGGTATTAGAGCTGCTAGTTGCAGCATTGGGCCTCTATGGGCCAAATCCAATTACAGTCATCTCTGAAAGAAAGAAAGTTTTCAAATTTTTTCTAAGTCTGTTTGAAAATTTTGTTTTGAAAAATTCGTTTAAGTCTGTTTCGGAGAGAATTCCCGAATGTCTTCCGAAACTGCGGAAGCATTCGACGAATTGCTCCGAAACTGCGGAAGCATTCCGCGAGTTTTTCTGCAACGCGGAGGAGTTTGGGAAGTCGCCCCGAAATTTGCGGAAGGAATTCTCTTCCGAAATTTGCAGAAGGATTCCGCGAGTTGTCCCGCAACACGGAAAAATTCGGTGAAATGCTCCGAAAAAGCAGAAATTTTTTCTAAGCTTTTGGCGTCGAAAGTAAATTTTCGGAAGGAATTCTCTTCCGAAATTGCGGAAGGAATTTTCTTCCGAACTGCAGAAAGATTCCGCAAGTTGTTCCGCAACTGCGGAAGACTTCGCCGAGTCGTTCCGCAACTGCGGAAGGCTTCGGCGAATCGTTCCGTAATTACGGAAGGCTTCCGCGAACTTCCCCGAAACTGCGGAAGACTTCACCAAATCGTCCCGAAATTTCGGAAGCATTCGACGAACCGTTCCGAAACTACGGAAGCATTCCGCGAATGGCTCTGCAACTATGGGAGCATTCGCCGAATCGCTCCGCAACGGAAGCGTTCTGCGAATGGCTCCGCAATTGCGGGAGCATTGGCCGAATGGCTCCGCAACTGCGAGAGCCTTCGCCGAATGGCTCCGCAATTTCGGGAGCGATCGGTGAACCAGCCCGAAAAGAAAAAAACGAGTAAAGTGACCAAAACTTGATTTTTGGATAGCAGGAGCATCCGGGCTCAGAATGGAATGATTCCTGTGGGGCTCGGAGGCCATTGACGAAGGCCATGAAAGAACCAGTGAAGACCCCAAGCCCATTACACTCCGATTTGACAGAAAACGGATAATAGTGACTTTTGAAGGACGGAGTCCCGAAGCTTGATGGAAGGCCGGTTTGAGCTGAAATTGATCAGGCGCAGCCATGAAGCAGGCACGATGTTAAGTTCAGAATCTTGAAGCCAAAATCCAAAGGATGTGGAGTCGGGGTGAGCAAGATGGCCAAAAAGCACTGTTCCGGGCCACTTTTTCGGGATTTCGAAAAGCTCGTGGGCAGTAAAAGTGATCCTAGATGTGGGAATCAAAAATTTTGCTGAACTAGACATTTTATATTCTCATTAATACGGATAGTTTTCGTTAGACGAAGATTTTCCAAAAATGCACCATTTTGGAGATAGTCATTTTTGGCCCAAAATTTGGAATTTTGTAAAAATGTGAAAAGTGAGTAGTAAAACCCAGAAATTCATGGAAGATGAATGGTGCATCGGAATTGAAATCCATGAATTGTTGAGTGTTCCTTGTTATATGGAATAACTTCGCCCGATAGATAAGCTTTTGTGATTCCTCATAGATTTTCTTCCGCAGGTGGCTAAAGTTGGCATTCTGGACCAAAATGCAACTGTGTAAAATGTGCAGAATTGGGGTGAAAGTTGTCATTTTTTTTGAGATGTAGTTTCTACACCTAATGTCGGAATGGAGCATGAAGACATGCATTGGAAAGCTTGTCCAGCAGGGAACAATGATGCATGACCAGAGTTTGAAGGAGGTCTACATATATCATATATATTTAGTGCAGAAGAGTGCCAGCGGCTGTTTTGACAAACAAATTTTGTTGTCAATATGGGCAATTTCTACAATTGCATGATATGGAAGAGGAATTCCATGTTACGATGAGGGATCGAAAAGGGAAGAATTCCTTAAACCCCTGTTTGTTATCATACTTATAATTATGAAATTGTCATATAGCATAAAAATGTTAAAAATGTAAGGGATTACATAGATGTATATGCACTAGATGGCATCTTAACAAACATTGCATAGTACATATGGAAATGCTTGTGCATAAATGAGATATTGCATATTGGTAGAATAATGAAGTCTGCATATGCAATGAACCACTAATGGAGAATATTGTGGTTGATAATCACTATTGATGTTGGTATTGGTTGTAGGACCAAAGATAACAAAGAGCATGGCTAAATGTGCTGAGGATGTTGTTGCATGAAGCCAACAACCTTATGCAGAAAGGATGGTGCAACAGATCTATGATCATAAAGTTGGCAAAAGGACTGAGCAGCCTTGGTAAGAGGCCAACTAATCAGGTAACATCAGACGATGGTAATGGTAACCATGCAGGTAATGATTATTAGTGCCAAATTGCATTAATGAGAAAAGAGGATTTGGTAAGATTCCTTCAACTATGTTTGAATTATGTTGAAAGCATAGTACTCATAACTTAATGCAAGGTAGCATTGAGGAAATGTGCATCAATATATTATGCACAATCTTGTGGTTGTGCATTGAGGGGATACACATTAAAAGATTATGTGAGTGATGTAAATGTGCATGCATAGATATAAGTGCACATGATGAGATGCATTGTGAGAATGCATGAGTGTGATGTATGTTTCATTGCAACTAGATAATAGATGGAATGGTGAACTATTATCAATCTTAAGATCAAGAGAATAATTGCATAAAATGATGAAATCGAAACATGCAACTCTAGTATGGTAATAATTCACGAGAAGTAGATGGTTTTGGTGATATTAAAATGCTTCCGTGACTGTGGCAACAATGAAGTTATTATATGCCTAGAAACTTACAAAGCATTTGGTTGATTGAAGTTCAGATTTCAGGTTGATTGCTCTGGGCATGGCAAATATGGATAAGTCCATGATGAAGATTGGAATCTACCGTGAACAAGAGCCAAACAATATGAGGATAGCCTCATTGCTAAGCAAATCAATTTCTGTAGGAGACAGAATTGTAAAATTCATGTTGAATTTAATTATTAATGTTATTGATTGGTTATGAAACAATCATATTTGAAGCTTATTGCTAAATGTTGCTGACTGTTTGGCTATTTGATGAAGTGTGCCAGGATGACACATTGCAGGAAGACCATGCGTGATAGCCTGCAGAAGCCAAACTAGATGGGAAGGATCCCATGCTTTGAAAATGGGTTACGGGTGAAACACCATTGATAATGTCTCAGCCAAACCGCATGTCGGTAAACCATGAAAGTGAAATGGTAAAGCTATGTCCATAAGGCATGTGAGACACATCTGCAAAATGAATGAGTATTCGGTGACCCTAGACAAGAACATTCATGTCTAAATTATTAGGGTTAATATGCAGAGCATGCTCTATCTTATTTATATCATTGCAGACTGCTTGAGTATGATTAGGGCCTACATGGCGCACATCGGAAAGGGGGTGCACACCTTTTCTGGTACTGGGTCATGATAGGGTTTTCAATATTTACTACACCCTAAGGGAATGGACGCATTCCTGGTGTTTCAATACTTGGTAGTGAATGATATGGAATATGGTTAAGAATTGAACAACCATACTGATGAGCTTGCTTATCCTTCTTGTGTTGTTAGCCTACACAGACGCATATTGATACTACACATTAAAGGGCAAAGTGAAGAAGGGTATGCAAAGGGACTGTATGGGAATTGGAAACCTTTCTATGCTCACGTGAAATATTACCAGATGGGATGGACAGGCCCGAAGAGCTGTGTAATAAGAAAAGGTATCATCCTTGTGTGAGTAGGGGTCATGTTAACCTGCAGTCAAGAAAGTCACCTATAAATTTCCTACAAGGAACCACCGATTTGCATAAGAGAAGGAGTGGCGTCCTTTGTATAAACCAAGAGTTGATGTGTGTGAAGGGTTACAGTGCAAGAGGTGTGGTGACATTGGTAAAGCCATGAAATCTCTATTGGGTCAGCAGTGGGAGGGCGGGTGCCGAGGACTGACTGAAAACCCTGAGATCTCTATTGGGACAGCAGTGGGAGGGCGGGCGCCGAAGACTGACTGAAAACCCTGAGATACCTATGGCTCCATAGTAGAGCCTTGACCTATAATGGTCGGTGGCGTAGTTTCCTTCCATTGGTCGATGACCCAGACGAATGTGTTGGCTCGGCACTGGAGAGGGCCAACCAGGTATGGGACTGGTTGGGCACCACCAAATGCTTGGTAAATCCAACTGATGGGGAGGCGTACTGGTTAAGCATTAACTATATCCAAGTCCATAGGCGATCCCAAGGCTTGCAAAGTGAAGCAGGATCCTATGGACCAGAGGAGAAACGCACAATACAGATAAGTATTCGTTTTCATTTATGTCTTGTTTGGAATAATGAAGATTTCGGCTATAAGTCTTCTAATAGCTAAGCTGATACACTATTGTTTCTTTGTTGGAAACCTTGGTCATTGCAGGAAGGCAAGACCCTAAAAGACTATAAATTGTTGGTAAATCTGGAGAGTAAATGTGTGGGCGATATAAATTGCTGGTAAATCCAGAGAGTAAATGAGTGGGCGATATAAATTATTAAGAAATCCAGGGAGTAGCTGGTTGAACGCTATAAAGTTCTTGGTAAGTCCAGAGAGTGACTAGTTGGGAATTAACCACTTGATGTTGTGGAGCAGCCGACGTGCTGGCCAAACGTTCCCTTAAACAATTGATAAAACTAGTCAGCGTACTGGCCTGACATTGCTTATTCGAATGGTTGTGGAGTAGCCTGCGTACTGGCCCAACCTTCATTGTTGTATCCACGGGAAATCCAATACTTGGAAAGCAGAGAAGGATTCCGTTGAATAAAGTGAAGACATCCAATACAGATAAGTATTTCATTACCTTGTAGCTTCTTGCTTATGGATATACGTGTGGATATGATTTGGTTATGATTTCCTAAACTCTTGTTTAGAGAGAAACCCTATGAAAATGAACTAAACAGGTGAATTGATTCAATGTTTGAGTGTAGGTAT
Organism: Larix kaempferi; assembly: GCA_027924585.1. Lineage (NCBI taxonomy): Eukaryota > Viridiplantae > Streptophyta > Pinopsida > Pinales > Pinaceae > Larix > Larix kaempferi. The sequence continues at coordinate 47,333,691 of BSBM01000493.1, forward strand.
TGTTGGAAGCGAGGATTATGAAGGCATCCTAAAGATGCATGTGGACATGTGACCGTCCTAAAAGAGCTCAGTATGAGCAGTAATGAAAGATGGTGCTAGTGGATACAAGTGAATCCTAGCAACCCAAGGCTCTGTAGGCAATAATGGGAGGGGTGCCCTAGCTGAAAATCCATATGCAGACCTTAGACACTAAGTGTCATAGCCAAGAAAAGAAAGTCAAAGCATTCACATTGAAGTGAAAGAGACTAAGGAGCATGAAACCACAGCGATGGTGTAGCTCCATAATAGAACAAGACTAAGAGGGAGAAACCCCTACTCTTCTCTTTCCTTTTGATTGATGCATTTATAAAACAAAAGATTGTTGAGTGCATATCATGGCTGAAAAAATATTGTGTTTAATTGTTTGAGATGAATTGTGAATACTGAAATACTAAATTTCCTGTGAAAGGATGAACATGAATGAGTTCATGTGTATGTTGGGAAAGCATGAAAGTATGGAAGTCCCATGAATAAAGCATGGACATTCCATGTCAATTGGAAAAATAATTGACTAATCTTAATGTTTATGTTATGCTTGTCCTAACAAAGAATTCCCATGATGAATTTCACAGGTAAGAACGTGAAACCATTGGTTGCAGTCGGCACAAGAAAGTGTTTCTAGTAAGCAAGGTGTGTTCAGTTGTGCCCATTGACCATGGCAGCAGACCGAGGGCTATTAGAGTTGGTTGAAAGTATTCTTCAAACAATTGCCAGGACCCAAGAGAATCTTGGGGAGATGCTCAAGCTACAGAGGCAACAGAATAAGATAAACCATGAGGCTTTGCAGGACTCTATTCGTCTGCAAAAAGAGGTAAAAAGCATTCTAGGAGCAATCAGCAAGGGAAAGGAAAGTGGGTCAATGAAGAAGCATTCATCCAATCGTCCGATTAAGAAACGTCCTAGGTGGGAAGAGTCAAAGGAAATGGACCAGGAAAAGGTAAAGCCGCCGATGAAATGTTGGGGATGTGGAGGAAATCATTGCCTCCGTGACTGCCGAACAAGAGAATATCAAGGGGATAGCAACCGTAAATTCCCCAGGTTCGTGGACCAGTTGGAAGGAAAAGAAAATGAAGGAATTGTTTTGGAACGATGTCCTCATACAAAGCTAGAAGGTTCCAGCCAATAAGAGCGGATTGTAAAGACCAAAGGACTTAGTCCTGAAAAACCCAAGTAAAAAGGTGAAAGGCAGGACAAACCTACCACATTTTGTGAATTTTGGACATATGTAAAGTGGGTATTTATTTTCCGAAGTGTTGGAACACCGAGGACGGTGTTATTCCAAGGGGAAGGGAATGTAACGTCCCCATCTTGACCCTATTGCATTAATATTGTAACTGATGTAAATATTGTTATTTAGTCATGGTGAGGAGCTCAAGGCCAAGGCCCCGCCATTGATTTATCGTTCTATGTATCGGCGATTAGAATAGATGCATATGGTTCTTGTGCTAGCTGTGCACAATGTAAAATCGGACATCATGTAAATATGCAATTTTAAATGAAAAACCCACAACCAGCTATGCGAAGCAACAAAGAGATGGGGGCATGATCTTTACAAGGAATAGGGAGGGAAAATAACCAAACCCTTGAGCCATGGTGTTAAGCCATTTCATTGAGGAAACCCATGAACTCTCAACTACCCATTTGGTTTCATGCACCCAATCATTTAATTCTTCCAAGAATTGGTTGAGACAATTAATGCCTTGGGATGGGAGAGGTATGGTTGTCAATTTTTGTGTATGGGCAAGACAGCAACCTGGGAAATCGAGTTTTGGTTTGCTGGGTAAGAAAACCCCCATGAAATTGTTCCCAAAGCATTCTTCACCCATGGCATTCGTTCACTCACATGGTTGGAGCTAGCTGGGTCTTTCCCTACCCGTTTTTCATCCAAATCCTACATTTTTCCATGCCTGGGAGTTCGTTTTTGCATATACAGTAGCTTGGGAGAGAAGGGCCACGATTTGGGGACTGTATGGAGGTCGTTTTTGCCCCCGAATGTCCAAGGACGTTTTTCTAAAAATGGATTTGGATTCCGAGGGTTGTTCCCCATCTTCCAATTTCGTTTTTGTATGTTCCCACGTTTTTCTGAGTTAGTTGAAATCCCATCTCATGCATCCCACTGTGGAAAACGTTTTCCTTATTCCTAGCAATTGGGGTTTTGTTGTTAAGTGCATCCCGTTTTGGATTTGAACCTGTGAGCAGGAGCTTCAAGAGTGGAAGAGGACAGATTTGGCTTGATGAGCCCAATGAAGTACCCATAGCTCCAGGGTTGAGCCACTAGCCTAGTAATTCACCTCTGCCCATCTCTTAGCAGCCTGAGAACCCAACTGCTGGTTGGCTTGGCTGATTCTGGCGTATCTTTGGCTATGTGATGAGCCTGTCTTTCCCTTTTCCTTGTGGAGATCATGCCCAGCTCGGGGGTGTTAGTGGTGCTGAGAGATTAAGGAGCACACTGGCCTACGGTTGGGTGGAATGTTGAAGAAGCGTAGCTGGTTGCTCAGGGATTACTTGGTTTAAGATAAGTATTTTCATTTGCAAATTTGATATTGCTTAAATTGATGACTGGCATAAAAATCTGGAATGTATGATGGATGTGTATTGAAATTACTTCCGCTGTGTTATAAAATAATTTTGCATCTTCATATGTCTTTTATATTATATGAATGCTTACATAATAGTTCATGGGGCTAGATGCCTGGTTTAACGTCACGATCCTCTCCATCTAGATGGTATGATGGGAGGAGACGTGACTGTGTAACCCAAAGGGAATTAAGATATTCGATATCTCTATCTAAGATGATGCTCATTGGAATAAAAAAGTACATGTAGACCTTTTTAAATTAGAACAAGATTGTTTCATGTTGCCCCTTAGTGGTCTTTTCTACATGGCTGCATGAGAATGAACATCTAATTAAACCCATCAACTACCACAAATAGATAGTCATGTCTCCTCATATTTCTTGGAAAACCACACATGAAATCAATGGATATGCTCTCCCATGGTCTAGTAGATACATGGAAGGGATGGTATAGACGTTACTTTCTATTACTAGGTTTTCTAGTACAACAAAATATGCATCCTATGATAAACTAAGCTACATCTTCTTGCATTACAGAAAAATACACATACCTCTATAAGTTGACCATTTCTTTTCCAATACCAATGCCTCACAACTTGGATATGTGACCCTCTTTGGTAAGTTTCAATATTTCTCTTTCAAGAACAAAGATCTCATCCATCTTGTACAACAACCTAATATGGTAGTTAGCCTTGTTGTCACCTTCTTTTACATTAACTTGGAAATGCCTCCTTGAAGTCCTCTTCTTCTTTTTGTTCCTCTTTGTATGCATCTTGGGTGAAAGGTTCCATGTGCAAAAGAGTATCCAAAGCTATGATCTTCTCTATCGATAGCCTTGAAAGCATGTTTGGCAATTTATTAGTATATCCTATATTATATTTGATGACAACATGGAATTGTTGCAAAATGCATATATACTTATAGTGTCATGCTTGTTGAAGTGTACTCTATGTCTACATATACTATAGTGGCTAGTGATTGGTGTTGATGATTATTTACCTATCCATTAGATAGTGATTCCATTTCTTAGCATCATGAATTAGGGCACATAGTTATTTATCATACATAGTGGTAGTTCAAGACTTCAAAATGGAACAATTCAAAAATATAAGATACTCACATACCTCCCTACACGAATACTACTCCCAAATCATATCCATTTCCATCTACTTCCACTTTGAAGGGTTTATACAAATTTGGAAATGCAAGAACCCATGCTTGACTAATATTTCATTTGAACTCTTCAAAATCCTTATGTTTATTCTTTCCCCACTAAAAACATGTGTTACCAGTTGCTATGGCATGGAGTGGTGGAGCCATAGTTGAAAAGGATTCTATTAACTTCTGAAGGAAATATGTTTCACCTACAAAGCTCCTAACTTCAATGGAATTTATAAGAATTAACGACTTGATGATGGCCTCCATATTCATAGGATTCATTGTGATTTTTGTGGCATTCCCACACCTCGAAGGTGGCCTTCAGAGGTGATGGGAGACCTTCCGATTCTTATTTCTTGTTTTTTTTTTTACACACAGCCGAAAAGGGCTCGGATCCGTGATCCACCTTTCTGCATTCCGCAATGAGGAATGCAAATTGTGGAACTTGGAATGAGGACATCCAGCCACAAACTTTCATAAATATTCCCTTTCCGCAATCTGCCTTCTGCATTGCGGAACTAGGAATTGCGGAAGTCCAACTGCTCCATAAACTTTACCCTTCCGCAATCTGCAACTTGCATTGTGGAACCTAGAATTGTAGAAGTCCAATTCTTCCAACTTACCCTTCCATAATCCGCAAACCGCATTGCAGAACCAAGAATTGCAGAAGTCCAATTCTTCCAACTTACCCTTCCACAATCCACAACTCGCATAGCGGAACTTGGAATTGCGGAAGTCCAATCAACAAGACTCAAAGGATGGTTCCTGACACCCGTAACATGCAATCCACATTTCAGATGCGGAAATGCGGAACCACTCCCCCTTATACCTGAAACTTCTTAGACTTGTTTCTCCTTCACCCCTGAGCCAAACAAGGCAAGTATGGTACCGTTGGAAAGCTCTTGGAGAGCTCTATCCACTGATGAAATCCCCACTCCATCTGGGAACTCCAACCATGCCAATTTCCTGATTGAGAATCTATTCATAATTTTCCCCACCTAAGTGGTTTATCCTCCGTGGGGAACTCTACCTCCTTTCTACCATGACTTTTCCATACCACTCTATCACATAGAGGGGTTCTGACAGTCATAAGGGGTTATCTCTTTCCTTCCAAGACTAGATGAAGCCAAGGTCCATCCTCTTGAAGGGTGAATACAATACATAACAACATATACGGTGAATTCAAATAGTTAACATATCCACGACCTGCAATGTTAGTCATACATGTCATTCAAGTAAATAATGGAGCATCCAATAGGAAATCAACTTATCTTCAAGATCACACATAGCTTCCTATTGATTCAATCCATGTAATCATTCAATCACTATTCTAGATTATGACAAGCATAACATATCAAATGGATATTACACATGCATTAACATCATTTAAAAACATGGAACATTTATCTTGGAACTGAAGCTGCCAAGCAAATGGCTAAGTGAGGACAACATTCCACCCAACCTTAGGACTTTGTCCAACTTGTATTCTTTCAGCTGAGAGGCCACCCCCGAGCTGGGCTCTGTATCCACTAAGGAGGGATACGTAATTCTCTCTCAGAGTCAAGGTCTCATCCCAATGCTAAGCCAGCCTATAGCTAGGTTTATCAAGCAATCCAAGGAACATACCCATGCTAAGCCACCCTACAGTTGGGTTTATCAAGAATCCACGTGCTAAGCCAACCTACAGTTATGTTTATCAAGCATACAAAGGAAACATGGAGGATGGTGCTAATCCAGTGAGATCAATCATAGAGTTGTAGGCATCTCAACACTCAGCAAACATGGCACCCACAATACCTACCTCACCCAACACAAGGAAGGTACTCTTATATCTTGCGAAGTCCCTCAAGGCCCCTTCCCTCTAGTGTTATTCAAGGTGGGCATAGAAAGGTCCAATTGCTATTTCTATGAGACTACAGCCTTCACTGGGTTTATCAAGCAGTCCTACCCTAATTGACCTTCCACCTCTGTTAATAAACTGGGATCTTCACAAGGTTATAGGATGAACTCTATCCCGCAACTCGACTTCTCTGCAAACCAAACCAAGTCTTCTCATGACTTCCCGGAGCTACTCACGCTCTGCAATTCATCTCCCTCAGTTTACTTCCATGGGATTCTCAAACATATATGGCTTACACATTGGGTTTCAATGAGTAATCCACTGTGTAAATTTGGCTTACACAGAGATCATGTTCTTTCCCTTCTCTGCTCTACAACTTGGCTCCACAACCTGTGGTGGATCTCTCTTTCTGCTTGAATAAATGAATTCCCCCCCCTCATTTTGCGTCAACCCTGGGATACTCCTTTGGGTCTGTGAATTCCTCAAGTGGTTAAGTGTCTTAGGGGACAAGTAAAAACAGGCCATACCCTTCCATACGGATTCGCAGGGCATGCTCCATACTCAATCTGCCTCACGAAACGACTTCTCAACTACCCTCTGTAATGACATTAAATTTCACTAGGGGAAGTCAAACATGTTCATAAATGGACATGTGGCAATATGGGTACCAATCCCACAACCCCCTCACCTCTCAATGGATACACATGACCCTTCTCATTGGTTTCCTCCTTAACCAGTTCCTTTGGTATTTATTGCATGATATTTAATAATTACATCATTTACAATTCTTCCTGCTTAACAGCTCATGGATAATCAATTGTCAAATACTTTCCTATGCGATTAACTTGAACATCCACCAGTGGGGCCTTGGCCTTGAGGTCCACACTAGGGAAATTTACACACCGTGTATTTACACAATATTACATTAAGGCCAATAAACCATAAGGGCCAAATATGGGTATTACAACTCCCTCTCCCTTAAAATAACACCATCCTCGGTGTTCTCAAAACACAACAAAAATAGAAATTCCTCTTTCATGGCATCCTCCAGCTCCCACATGGCCTCTTCGGGGCTAAGGTGCCTCCATTGCAGCTTTACCTGCCCTATGGCCCTATTCCGGATCAAAGTAACCTTCCTGTCAAGGATGCATATAGGATCCACTTGGAACTCTCCTTCTAGTTCCACCTGTATCACATTCCAATCAATGATGTGATTAGGATCATGTACATATTTCTTAAGCAAAGAGACATGAAAAACATTATGAGCCTTCATGTTAGTAGGAAATGCAATCCTATGCAACTGGTCCTATCCTATCAAGGACTTCAAATGGCCCACAATATCTTGGTTCCAACTTGGCACAACATCCCAACTTCATGGAACTCTTCCTTGGTTTCAATATCAAATAGAGATGATCCCCAATCTAAAATTCGTTATGTCTTATTTTCACATCTGCATAACTCTTCTGCCTGTCTTGTGCTGCCTTCAAATTCTGTTTGATTTTAATAATCTCTTGCTCCATCTCCTTAATCATTTATGGTCCAAGTGCTACTCTGTTCACTAGGCTGTCCCAATTCACTGGAGTTCTGCATCCTTTGCCATATAATACTTCGAAAGGACTCATCTTCAATGATGCTTGTTGTAGGAAAATTCTACCAAATGTAGATAGTCTTCCCACTTGGATGGCTATTCCATCACATACATCCTCAACATGTCTTCAAGAATTTGATTTACTCTCTCAATCTGACCCTCAGCTTGAGGATGGTAGGTTATGCTAAACTTTAATTGAGTTCCCAATTCTTGGAACAATCCTTTCCAAAAATTAGATGTGAACTTTGTCTCCCGATCTGAAATTAATTCCCAAGGCAATCCATGCAATCTAAATATCTTTCTCATGAAGATAAATGCAATGTCATTGGCCTCGTGAATGGACTTGACTGGAATGAAATTAGATACCTTCGATATCTTGTCCACCACTACCATGATTGAATCATGCTTCTTCACTATCATTGGAAAAGCTGTTATGAAATCCATAGAGATCACTTCCCACTTCCATTATGGAATGGGTAATGGATGCAACAATCCTGTTGGATGTTGATGCTCTGCCTTGACTTGCTGGCACTTATGACACCTAGCAATGTACTCAACCATGTATTTCTTCATACCATGCCAAAATTACTATTTCCTTTCTACTTTTATAGTTTTCTGATATCTTGGATGTCCAGAATATGGCCTTTGATGCATCTCATACATCACAAGCTTCTTCAAATCTACACTATCTGGGGTGTACATCTTGGTACCTTGATAAATGAGAACATCATTATCACCCAGTCGATATCTTACATAATTTTCATCCACAACACTATTCTACAATTTCTCCTTGTCTTGAAGATAGACTTCATCACTGATTTGAGATTCTAGAATCCTTGCTTTCATGTCCGATTTACACGTACTTACTGCTGCAATATTGAATTTTTTGTTGATTTCATTAGCAACCTGGTTCTCCTTACCTTTGACATGCTTGATTTCCAAATCAAACTCACAAAGAAACTCCATCCATCTAGTTTGTCTAGCATTCATATTTGGCTGGTCAAACAAGTATTTTAAACTCATGTGATCAGTTCTTAGTTCAAATCTTCTTCCCAAGAGGTAGTGTCTCCATCTCTTGAGAGCATGTAATATATATGGTTGCTAGCTCTAAGTCATGGGTGGAATAGTTCCTTTCATGTTCCTTTAACTTTTTGGAATCATAGCATATTATGAACCCTTCTTGCATGAGCACTCCACCGAGCCCTTCAACGGAAACATATGTGCATACCACAAAGTATTTCATTGGATCTGCAATCTTCAGAACATGGGGACTGGTAAATAATTCCTTCAGCTGCTGAAAACTCTTCTCACATTTTCCAGACCATACAAATTTGATATTTTCCCCCTACAATGAAGTCATTGTGAAAATCCTCACAGCAGATCTAAGAGATGATGTGTACTTCACAAGAGTAATTATGATTAAGCAGGAAAATAGAAGAAGAGTGAAGAATACAATATAATGAGCAACAAAATAATATTGTACAGTAGAACTCAGATAGAAGCAATAATACTTCACACACGCTAATTAATTAATCACAGTATGGACAAATAAATAGTACAATGGTAGAGAGGATTCGAATGCCTAAGGTGGAAATTCGAATTAGCCTCTCAGAGTGATCATAAGATCAATAGAGTGTCATCGGAGCACAACTAGGTGTCCTCATGATCATCGGAGCGAAACTGGAAGTCTTCATCATCATCAGTGGAGTCATCAATGCTCAAGTAACTGTCAACCATCAGTCAAACTAACTCTGGTAGGTGTAACTGAGTGTAACTCAATGTAACTAAGTTTAACTGAGTGTAATTGACTGTAACTGAGTGTAACTAAGTGCAACTGAGTGTAACTGGGTGTAACTGACTGTAACTGAGTGACAACTGGACTGGTAGGTGAAGAAGGGCGAGTTGCTCCCTAAAATCAAGGAAGAAGGGTGCATTAAGCAACTAGAGGGATAAAATTGAATAGTGAGAAGCTCCTGGGGGCTAGCTAACTGAGGGCTAGGTGCTGGACTGATGACTGGGATGCATGCAAAATACATGCAAACCCTAGAATGCATGCAAACCCTAAAGGTGCATGCATGACTGAAAATGTAAATGATCAAAATACTAGTGGGACTAGGGTGGAGTATAGGAATATACTAACACCCCCCCTTAACCCATATTAGGCCCTAGTAACTAAGACCAAAGGTCACCCAATACAATGAATAATAACAATCAATAAACCAAGGAAGTGGGAAAATTCCATGGGAAACATACCCCCTCCTCAAAAAATAGACTGTAAGGCACATATAAAAATAAATGCTCCAAACTCAAGCATGTGTGATGCTTGGTCATATGTCTGGAGGTATCTTCTTCTTGGGAAGAAGTGGATCATGCTCAAAAAGCATGTGCTTGTACTTGCTCTTCAGATCGAATGTGATGAGAGCAAATCCAACAGTATGAGAATGATCCTTGAACCTGTGATTTGAATCAGCTGAGGTAGGATCAAATCTGTGAAAGTGCATATAGTCTTTTGTCTTCTCCTTCGAACCACCATGGGTGAGATTATGCCAAAAATAACTATTACATGTTTGCTTGAAATCAAAATCAGATTTAAGACTTAAAAAAAGTTTCTTGAGATCTCCTTTGAACCAACAGGGGTGAGATCAAAACTATCATATGCATGAGAAATTATCCCAAGCAGTAATTGCTTAGAATGCAATTTAGATACAAGACTTGAATCATGGTTTCTTGAGATCTCCTTTGAACCATGAGAGGTGAGATCAAAACCAGTAGATGCATGAGAAATTATCCCAAGCGAATGGCAATGGCCATATTCTTCAATGACCTTCTGAAAGCATAAAATTATGATCATATAGTAGTATAAAAGAGGAGATAGCTGGAAAGGAGCGAATGCATTACCTTCAAAGGCTGTTTTGACCTCTGAAATAATCATGTGATCATGATGCAAACCAACAGACTCTGGTGCAAGAGAAGATTTAGGACCTTCTGCAATATCTAGAGTGTGAGCTGGCACAGAAAGAGAAGAAAGTTTGAGCATCAGTGGAGAATTTGCAAGTTCTTTGTCAACAACTTCAATATGAGATGATACTAGTTCATGATCTAAGAGACCATCAAGGGGAGTGAATGGAACACTTTGCTTGCTTTCGAATGGATTTGGACCAATCCCTTCATTCTTTCTGCCAAATTTTTCATCCAAGTGAGCCCATAACTCTTTTGGAGTCCATAACTCATTTTGAGTTTCAACACCATTACGGTATTTGAATTGGAATCTCTGAATTGTGCGAACAAAGAAAACATTATTGCTGCAAAGTGCATGTCACTTTTATTTAACCAGTCAATCTTCTCTTCAGGGGATTCAAACTCTCTTTCAAAATAACAATAAAAAAGATCATGGATCTTCAAGTCTGCGATCATTCTTGGTTTCCATTCATCATAGTTGAGTGAATCAAGAGAAGTAATTCCTGATGAATACATTGAAGCTGTAGAGGACCTGCAAAAACATTATAGAATAACTGCAACTGCTACTGCTGCAAAAATGTAGAAACTACTGCAACTGCTACACTCGAAATCTTGGTAATAACCTACAAAAAACTCTCAAGAATGGAGATAAACAATACTCTCAACATGCTCTGATACCATGTGAAAATACTCACAGCAGATCTAAGAGATGATGTGTACCTCACAAGAGTAATTATGATTAAGCAGGAAAATAGAAGAAGAGTGAACATTACAGTATAATGAGCAACATAATAATATGGTACAGTAGAACTCGGATAGAAGCAATAATACTTCACACACACTAATTAATTCATCACAGTATGGACAAATAAATAGTACAACGATAGAGAGGATTCGAATGCCTAAGGTGGAAATTCGAATTAGCCTCTCAGAGTGATCATAAAATCAATAGAGTGTCATTGGAGCACAACTAGGTGTCCTCATGATCATCGGAGCGCAACTGGAAGTCTTCATCATCATCAATGGAGTCATCAATGCTCAAGTAACTGTCAACCATCAGTCAAACTAACTCTAGTAGGTGTAACTGAGTGTAACTCAATGTAACTAAGTGTAATTGAGTGTAATTGACTGTAACTGACTGTAATTGAGTGTAACTGAGTGTAACTAAGTGTAACTGATTGTAACTGACTGTAATTGACTGGAACTGAGTGTAACTGAGTGACAACTGGACTGGTAGGTGAAGAAGGGCGAGTTGCTCCCTAAAATCAAGGAAGAAGGACGCATTAAGCAACTGGAGGGATAAAACTGAATAGTGAGAAGCCCCTGGGGGCTGGCTAACTGAAGGCTAGGTGTTGGACTAATGACTGCGATGCATGCAAACCCTAGAGGTGCATGCATGACTGAAAATGTAAATGATCAAAATACTAGTGGGACTAGGATATGAGAACATCATTATCACCCAGTCGATATCTTACCTACTTTTCATCCACGAAACTATTCTACAATTTCTCCTTGTCTTGAAGATAGACTTCATCACTGATTTAAGCTTCTAGAATCCTTGCTTTCAAGTCCGATTTACACATACTTACTGCTGCAATATTGAATTTTTTGCTGATTTCATCAGCAACCTGATTTTCCTTACCTTTGACATGTTTGATCTCCAAATCAAACTCACAAAGAAACTCCATCCATCTAGTTTGTCTAGCATTCATATTTGGATGGTCAAACAAGTATTTTAAACTCATGTGATCAGTTCTCAATTCAAATCTTCTTCCCAAGAGGTAGTGTCTCCATCTCTTGAGAGCATGTAATATATATGGCTGCTAGCTCTAAGTCATGGGTGGAATAGTTCCTTTCATGTTCCTTTAACTTTTTGGAATCATAGCATATTACGAACCCTTATTACATGAGCACTCCACCGAGCCCTTCAATGGTAACATTTGTGCATACCACAAAGTATTTCATTGGATCTGCAATCTTCAGAACATGGGGACTGGTAATTAATTCCTTCAGCTGCTGAAAATTCTTCTCACATTTTCCAGACCATACAAATTTGATATTTTCCCTCTACAATGAAGTGATTGGGTGAGCTATCTTGGAGAATCCTCCTGTTAGTGCTAAAGTTAACCCTCGACTGCAAGAGAGCCAAGCTTAACACATATTAATGCTCAAAGGAAAAATGATTGCTTGAATTTGAATGAGTATGTGGTTGTGCAATGGAGTCAAGAGGATATTACAGACATAGAGGGCATAAGCTAACTGAAAACATCAGGTTCTGTGCAAGAAATTGTATAACTCAACAAAGGAAAGATTTTTATTAGTGATGAGTTTGATTCAAACTAATTGTTAATATATGGAACAAGCAGTTCATCATATGTCAACATAAAGAACCTTGTTCAGAAAGACATTCCAAACATGAAATCTGGCATATTAAATCTCAGCATGGGAAATCACAATAAAAACATTATTGCTTAGGAATCCATACATAAAACTAGTTAAAACATAACCGAATAACATCCATATTTAAAGAAATTTTAAACCATTCTCGCAATAAATAAATCCATCTTAGATTACAGGTATCCAACAAAAAATACAGAGCAAAGTCTCAGACCTTCCAGTATATGGATCACAGGCTCCATCCTTTCCATTGCATTCTCAGCCTCTCGACTGGAACTCTCCCCACTCTTTTACATTCCAAATCATAAATTTATAAAAAATACAACACTCCAACTGTTTCTAATTTCCAGGCATCAAATCTTATTGATAAGCTAAAAATAAAATTAATCTTTGTCTTATTGCCATAAAATATGGAATAAGTTGCAAGAGATTTGGAACTACTCAAAATCCTCTGCCTAGAAATACCCCGTTGCCTGTCATCACCGAATGCTCTAGATTATTAATCACCTGTTGATTTTATGCACCAAATCTGGAAATGCACAGCATGGAGATCAACTCGATTCGGTGATCTGACTAAAAAAAAGAGCATGTTGTAACTAATTAGCCACCTGTCGTTGGTTGCCTTCAAAACCCGAGTCTGCATCCTTTGAATGTTTTAATGTTACTTGAAAATGCTGAGTTCGATTTCCTGGAAATGATATTCTTTTGACCACTACTCATATCTAGATAATATTCTGCCACCAACCATTAAATACTTAATTGATGCCTGAAAATATTCACTAAAAATCTGGAACTAGCTAAAACGTTGCTAATTTTCCTCCTTTAAATCTACTCCTTTGATTGCATTTTCTATAATTAAGAGGAACCTGACATTTCTTTTAATTTTGTAGCAATGATGTCAATGCCAGAAGTATAATAAAAAAGGAACTAATGTGAGTACTATCATACTCAGGCACTTTTCTGAATTTGATTGGCATTTAAATGTGGAGTGAATCTATCATTTGACACTGTTGCTTTTTCTTTATAGCTGTAATTACCTTCTTCATACACCCTCGAATGCAATTGATAGCTTTTGATGAACTTTTAAACATGCGTTCATTTTAACACCTATAGTTTGGAGATTTTCATCTCTGTCTAAATGCACTTGGTAACCCAAGCTTGAGACTGCTTTATTCAGCATTGGTTTCAACATTTGTTGCTTGGCGTTTCAGATTAATTTTATGGGATATATCCCATATACAAACCACCATATTAATATTGATACTTGCTTGATGGTTAGCTCGACGAGTTGAGTACAATTGCTAGTAGACTTGTGAGATTCTCTTGTCGCCTTCTGAGATCTGGAAGAGCTTGTCTTATGACTTGAACATAGAAGCATGAACTTAGGTGTAAAACTCACTTTTTTTTAAAACCCAAAAATTTTCATAAAATAAATATAAAACATAAAGTAGCTTTTTAATAGCTTCACGTGAAATTGGAACTTGACTTGGATATTGGGTTTAAATCCTTTTATTTGCCCAAACTTTATGGATGAATGGTATAAAAACATAATTTAAGTCTTTTAAATAAAATTATTATAAATAAAATCACTCATAATGGAATAATTTTAAAATAATAATTTTATTAATTGACTTGGGTAGAATAGGGCAAGGATTAACTTAGTTTTTTCAAATCAAGCAGAATCCACTGTTTCTATGATTAATCCACTGTGTAAATTTGGCTTACATAGAGATCATTTTCTTTCCCTTCTCTGCTCTACAACTTGGCTCTGCAACCCATGGTGGATATCTCTTTCTGCCTGAATGAATGAATTCCTCCCCCCTCATTCTGGGTCAACCCTAGGATATTCCTTCGGGCCTGCGAATTCCTTGGGTGGTTAAGTGTCTTAGGGGACAAGTAAACATAGGCCTTACCCTTCCATATGGATTCGTAGGGCATTCTCCATACTCAATTTGCCTCACGAACCGACTTCTCAACTACCCTCTGTAACGACATTAAATTTCAGCAGGGGAAGTCAAACAAGTTCATAAATGGACATGTGGAAATATGGGTACCAATCCCACAACCCCCTCACCTCTTAGTGGATACACACGACCCTTATCATTGGTTTCCTCCTTAGCCAGTTCCTTGGGTATTTATTGCATGATATTTAATAATTACATCATTTACAATTCTTCCTGGCTTAACAGCTCATGGATAATCGATTGTCAAATACTTGCCTATGTGATTAACTTGAACATCCACCAGTGGGGCCTTGGCCTTGAGCTCCACACTAGGGCAATTTACACACCGTGTATTTACACAATATTACATTAAGGCCAATAAACCATAAGGGCCAAATATGGGTATTACAACTCCCTCTCCCTTAAAATAACACCATCCTCGGTGTTCTCAAAACAGAATGAAAATCGGAATGCCTCTTTCATGGCGTCCTTCAGCTCCTGAGTGGCCTCTTCGGGGCTAAGGTGCCTCCATTGCACCTTTACCTGCCCTATGGCCCTATTCCGGAGCAAAGTAAACTTTCTGTCGAGGATGCATATAGGCTCCACTTGGAACTCTCCTTCTGGTTCCACCTATATCACATTCCAATCAATGATGTGAATAGCACCATGTACATATTTCTTAAGCAAAGAGACATAAAAAATTATGAGCCTTCATGTTAGTAGGAAATGCAATCCTATATGTAACTGGTTCTATCCTATCAAGGACTTCAAATGGCCCACAATATCTTGGTTCCAACTTGGCACAACTTCCCAACTTCATGGAACTTTTCCTTCGTTTCACTTTCAAGTAGAGATGATCCCCAATCTGAAATTCGTTATGCCTTCCTTTCACACCCGCATAACTCTTCTTCCTATCCTGTGCTGCCTTCAAATTATGTTTGATTTTAACAATCTCTTGCTCCATCTCCTTAATCATTTTTGGTCCAAGTGCTACTCTGTTCACTGGGCTGTCCCAATTCACTAGAGTTTTGCATCCTTTGCCATATAATACTTTGAAAGGACTCATCTTCAATGATGCTTGTTGTCCATTGTTGTAGGAAAAATCTACAAAATCTAGATAGTCTTCCCACTTGGATGGCTTGTCCATCACATACATCTTCAACATGTCTTCAAGAATCTGATTTACTCTCTCAGTCTAACCCTCAGCTTGAGGATGGTAGGTTATGCTAAACTTTAACTGAGTTCCCAATTCTTGGAACAATCCTTTACAAAAATTAGATGTGAACTTTGTATCCCGATCTGAAATTAATTCCCTGGGAAATCCATGCAATCTGAATATCTCTCTCATGAAGATATCTGCAATGTCATTGGCCTTGTGAGTGGACTTGACTGGAATGAAATGAGATACCTTCGATAGCTTGTCCACCACTACCATGATTGAATCATGCTTCTTCACTGTCATTGGAAAAGCTGTTATGAAATCCATAGAGATCACTTCCCACTTCCATTATGGAATGGGTAATGGCTGCAACAATCCTGCTGGATGTTGATTCTCTGCCTTGACTTGTTGGCAATTCTGACACCTAGCAATGTATTCAACTATGTATTTCTTCATACCATGCCAAAATTATTATTTCCTTTCTACTTTTATAGTTTTCTGATATCCTGGATGTCCAGAATATGGCCTTTGATGTGTCTCATCCATCACAAGCTTCTTCAAATCTACACTATCTGGAGTATACATCCTGGCACCCTGATAAATGAGAACATCATTATCACCCATTCGATATCTTTCATACTTTTCATCCACAATACTATTTTGCAATTTCTCCTTGTCTTGAAGATAGACTTCATCACTAATTTGAGCTTCTAGAATCCTTGCTTTCAAGTCTGATTTACACATACTTACTGCTGCAATATTGAATTTTTTGCTAAGTTCATCAACAACATGATTCTCCTTACCTTTGACATTCTTGATCTCCAAATAAAACACACAAAGAAACTCCGTCCATCTGGTTTGTCTAGCATTCAGATTTGGTTGGTCAAACAAGTATTTTAAACTCATGTGATTAGTTCTCAATTCAAATCTTCTTCCCAAGAGGTAGTGTCTCCATCTCTTGAGAGCATGTAATATATATGGCTGCTAGCTCTAAGTCATGGGTGAAATAGTTCCTTTCATGTTCCTTTAACTTTTTGGACTCATAGCATATTACAAACCCTTCTTTCATGAGCACTCCACCGAGCCCTTCAATGGAATCATCTGTGCATACCACAAAGTATTTCATGGGATCTGCAATCTTCAGAACATGGGGACTGGTAAGTAATTCCTTCAGCTGCTGAAAACTCTTCTCACATTTTCAAAACCATACAAATTTGATATTTTCCCTCTACAATGAATTAATTGGGTGAGCTATCTTGGAGAGCTATCTTGGAGAATCCTCCTGTTAGTGCTAAATTTAACCCTCGACTGCAAGAGAGCAAAGCTTAACACATCTTAATGCTCAAAGGAAAAATGATTGCTTGAATTTGAATGAGTATGTGGTTGTTCAATGGAGTCAAGAGGATATTACAAACATAGAGGGCATAAGCTAACTGAAAACATTAGGTTCTGTGCAAGACATTGTATAAATCGACAAAGGCAAGAATTTTATCAGTGATGAGTTTGATTCAAACTAATTGTTAATATATGGAACAAACAGTTCATCATATGTCAACATAAAGAACCTTGTTTAGAAAGACATTCCAAACATGGAATCTGGCATATTAAATCTCAGCATGGGAAATCACAATAAAAACATTATTGCTCAGGAATCCATACATAAAACCAGTTAAAACATAACCAAATAACATCCATATTTAAAGAAATTTTAAACCACTCTCGCAATAAATAAATCCATCTCAGATTATAGGTATCCAACAAAAAATACAGAGCAAAGTCTCAGACCTTCTAGTATATGAATCACAGGCTCCATCCTTCCCATTGCATTCTCAGCCTCTCAGCTGGAACTCTCCCCACTCTTTTACATTCCAAATCATAAATTTATAAAAAATACAACACTCCAACTATTTCTAATTTCCAGGCATCAAATCTTATTGATAAGCTAAAAATAAATATAATCTTTGTCTTATTGCCATAAAATTTGGAAAAAGTTGCAAGAGATTTGCAACTGCTCAAAATCCTCTACTGATCCGGATTTTATGAGCAGAACGAAATGACTACAGATTATTATCAGATGCTTAACACAAAATAACAGAGATACAGTAAAACTGGTTTTCTATTCAATAAGGAAATAAGCTAGAATTGTAAAATGCAGCGGAAAACAAGCTTGCTGGAATGATGGCAGCTTATCTCTATGAAGAGATGTGACGGCTGCACTCATTTCGCAAGAAGATGGTTACCATGAGGCTCTCAAGGCCTTTTACAATAAACAGGAATGTGAAAAACCCTAGACATCCAAAAACCTAACCCTAGGAGATGAAGCGCCAAAAGTCATGTGGGCCCCGTTTGGCTAAGTTAGTACATCAACTTCCCGGGGTCGTAACTTTTGCATACGATCTCCGTTTGGGGTGCTCAGTAGCCCGTTGGAAAGGTCTATCTGAGATTTACAACTTTAAAATAAGGTCAAGTGCATGCCGTAGGCAGCCATTTGCCCTTGTAAATTGCCAAAAAAGGTCGTTTAGGGCCTCAAAATGGCCCCGGAAGTTCAGGACCTGAAAAACTGCTAAAAATAGTACAATACCAAAATTGCCATAAAATTGTTTTGAGCCAGTTGGAAAGGTGGGTGGCCACAAATATCCACCTGGATCAATCCTCCCTCCTTAGGAAGCAATGGTCTCCATTGAGTTGAGTTCCCCCATCAGATGAGGAAATTTCTGCTGAATTTGGCCTCGGGTGAGCCACTTGCCCTGGTGCAGGAGCTGCCCTGCTTTGACAACTCGATAAAGCTGGATCCTTTGATGTCGAGTGACCTTGATTTGTGTGTCTGCAATATGATCACTGGATGCTTGTTGTAGGCATTCAGGGTTGAGCTCTGTTGGTTTCAACTTCTCTACTATCTCTGAGGTGTCTAATAGAGGTGGAAAATATGGCCGAAGGAGAGCCACGTTGAACACTGGATGCAGACCAAGGAAGGGGGGAATGTTGAGCTCAAAAGCATTGTCACCCACTGCCTTAGTGATGGTGTACGGCCCATAACGGAGTGGGCGAAGCTTTCGATGGGGCCCTGTAAGGCGTTCTTTCTGCAAATGCAACCAAACTTTGTTTCCCACCTGAAACTTATGTGGCACTGGATGTTGATCATGGCGCTGCTTGTACTTGGCATTAGACTTCTGTAGAATATCCTGAACCTGTTGGTGGATATGCTAGATCCGTTCAATGAACCGGGCGGCTTTGTCAACTTCTGGGGACGAGTCGACTGAGGTGGTCGCAAGGGGAAGTGTAACATCCATGGGGCCCAATGGTTGGAATCCCAACCCCACCTAAAAGGGGCTGTGGCCAGTTGAGCTATGCAGGGCTCGGTTGTAGCTATGTTGGACATAGGGAAGACTCTGATCCCATATGCGGGGGTGTGTTGAATTGTACATGCGCAGGATATGTACGACCATCTGTTTGATGACCTCCGTTTGTCCATCGGTCTGGGGGTGGAAGGTAGTGGATTTGGTGAGCTTGGTATCCAACAATGACCAGAGCCTTGGCCAGAATGAGCTGAGGAACCAACTGTCACGGTCTGAGATAATGGTCTGTGGGATCCCAAAAGCGATCAACAACCAAAAAAACACAGTCGTTTCCCCTCTTGGTGGATGGGAGGACCGAAATGTAGTCCATTGAGATGGATTCCCATGGCCTGTCAGGAGTAGGTAGAGGGGTGTATAGGCCCTGTTTCTTAGTGGTGTGTTTGGCAATAGCGCAAGCGGTGCAGGACCTGATATACTTGCCGACATCCTGTCGAAGTTTCGGCCAGTAGAAATGTTTCTTCAACACTGCCACTGTCTTTTCGACGCCAAAGTGTCCTGCCACCCAACTGTAGTGAGCTTCCCAAATCAGCTTCGTGCGCTCGGTTGATGGAACGCAGAGATGACCCAGACGACACAACAACATGTCCTGAATATGGAAATTAGCAACCACTGAGTTGGTTCCCAACATTTGATATGTGGCGGAGAAGTCAGGGTCTGTCTCGTAGAGCTGAGGCCATCCGGAGGTCTCGTAGCCGCAAGATTCTAGCACCGTGGTAAGTGCCGCGACTGGAGGTTGACTGAGGATGTCAGCAACTCGGTTGGTACTCCCTGTTTTATATTTGATGTTGAGGTGGAACTGCTGTAAATATGTTGACCACTTCTGATGGTGGTCATTCTGCAACTTTCCTTGGGTCTGCATGAATTGTAGTGGCTTGTGATCAGTGTGGATGACTATCTCCTTCTCAAGAATGTAATGTCTCCACTGGCAGTAGGCTTGTACAATGGAGTACATTTCTTTGTCGTAGGTAGGGTACTTGCGGACAACATCTGATAGTGTCTCACTATGATATGCCACGGGGTGGCCGTGTTGAGTAAGAAAGGCGCCCACAGCATAATCTGAAGGGTCTGTCTCCATCTCAAAGGGATGTTGCAGGTTCGGTAATGAGAGTACCGGCGATGAGCACAAACGCTTCTTCAATTCATCGAAGGCTTGTTGTTGGGAAAGGCCCCACACAAATTTTTCCTTACCACCACCTCTGGTCACTTGGCTGAGGGCCCATGCGATATGAGAGAATCCCAGCACGAACCAGCGATAGAAATAGGCGAGGCCCAAGAAGCTCCGAAGTTCAGTGAGTGTGGTTGGGGCTGGCCAGTCACGGATGACCTGGATCTTGGCTGGATAGACATGCACACCATGTCGATCAATGATGTAGCCTAAGTAATGGACCCTGTCCATGCCAAAGGAGAATTTTTCCAAGTTTGCATATAGTTTGTGCTTCTGCGGGGTGTGCAGAACCTGCTGAATATGCTGTAAGTGTTCCTCCCAAGTCTTGCTGTAGATGAGGATGTCATTCAGATACACCACTACAAAATTGTTGGTGAAAGGTCATAGGATATCGTCCATCATCCTCATAAAAGTTGCTGGAGCATTTGTCAAACCAAAAGGCCTGACTAGCCATTCAAAAAGAACTTCTTTTGACTTGAAGGCAGTCTTCCATGCATTTGTCTATTCTATTGGGACCTGGTGGTAGCCAGACTTCAAATCAATCTTACTGAAGTATTTGGCCCCCATGAGTTGATCAAGGAGGTCGTCGATTCGTGGAATCGGGTACCGGTTACGGACGGTGATTTTATTCAGGGCCCGATAATCAATGCAAAGTCGCCAGGTCCCATCTTTCTTCTGCACCAACATGATTGGGCTCCAACAAGGTGATGAACTGGGATAGATGTGCCCCTTGTGGAGTAATTCTTGGATCTGCCTCTTGATCTCCTCGTTTTCCAACATAGAGCGGCGATAGAATGGCCCATTGGGTAGCGGTGTGCCTGGGGTCAGATCGATGGGATGCTTGACCTGGCAGTGCAGAGGTACCCCGGTCGGAGAGGAGAAGATATCTGAGTATCCTTCCACCAGCTTATCCACTTGCTTCTATTGTGTGGATAGATCGGTCATGGAGGCACGGGATGTGGTTGTGATCTTTCTTTCACTCTAAGAGCGAATCACGAAGAAGACAAATTTCCCGGTCTGAGAGATGACCTTCCTGCATTTCTTGGCAGAGATCAAGAAAATAGCACTAGGAGGGACTGCCTCGGGTATCCTGTACAATTTGCTGTTCAAAGAAATAATAACACTACGAGGCCTAGACTCATATATAGCATGACGTTTCCATAAATAAGGTTGGCCCAAAAGAACATCTGAGACTTCAAGAGGAGCAACATCACACAATACCTTGTCCTTGAAGGGCTTGATGCCATATGGCAGTCGGCACTGTTGGCTGACGCGGAGATCGCTTCCTTTGCGGAGCCATCCAATGGTGTAGGGTTGTGGGTGCGGCGTTGTCGGCAGGGCCAGGCACTTGACGACCTCTGCTGAGATGAGATTCTTCTGGCTACCGCTATCAACGATGAAGTTCAGCGGGGTGCCTTTTACCCACATCTGTTAATGGAAGAGGCGTTCTCCTTCTTCTGGCTCATATGGTTCACCAGGCTGGAGCTTGGTGGTAGCAATGGTGGCACTGGGTTCCGCATCAATGATCCGTCTTCCCCTTTCTGTTTCGGACTCAGAGTCAGAACCCACATCTGATTCAGATGCTTTAACTTCGGCCACCAGCGACTACTTTGAGTGACAATTAGCAGTGTTATGCGAAGGGATCTTATGGAAGTCGCACCATTTCCCGGTATCTTTCTTTGTTTTTCTGGTGTCCTTCTATGCTTGCCGCTTGGACTGGTTGTCCTGATACTGTCCATCTTTGCTCTGTCCTTTATTCTGTGTGTTGGGGCCGCCCTTTCCTGTCTTTTGCTATGAAGGGTTCCTAGGCCCAAATTACCGCGTCTTTTGTTTGAGCTTCTACTCGATTTTGACGGCATATCGGTAGGCCGCACCCAAGGAAGAGATGTCCAGAAATTCCATTTTGGTCTGAATTTATCTATGCAAACCACCACGATACTTGAGCAACAGATGTCGCTATGAATCTTTGATACCCAGCTTGGTGTGCAAGGTATGGAAGAAATTTGTGAACTCTGGCACTGCTTGGTCTCTTTCTTGTCGCAGTGTGGTCCATTTGGTATACAAGTCATCATAACTTCCAACAGGGTAGTATTGTTCCTTAATAGCATCCCTCAAGGATTCCTAGGTAGCCGTGACTAAAAATAATGAGGCTTCTTCTATGTCCTTTTGCTCGCAGAATGTTTCCCACAAATCTTTGACATGGGGAATGGCTTTGAGGAGCGCAAAAGTAATCTTTTCTTTATTCGAAAAGTTATGGACAGAAAAATACCCTTCTAGTAGATTCAACCACTTATCTACAGCATCTGCATCTATCTATCTTTCAAATATAGGAATATCGAAGTTGATTTGTACCTTGAAGGGGGCGGTGCCTCCGCTCGAGGAAGATGTGTCGCTTGTTGGTAGTCCCCGAAGGATTTGCGCGAAATTATCCATCATGTCGTTCCTCTTCTGTGTGAGGGATTCCTCAAGAAACATTTTGATAGGATCTCCTGTCCCGTCGTCTTTCTTTTCTCCTGCCATGAGAGGTCGCTTGGGCGTGCGAGAGCTTTTGTCCTCAAGAGAAACAAGCTCGAGACCCAATTCTTTGTACCCTGACCTCGTTGGGGACATGCATTAACACGACAAGGAGCAGACCGCTCTGATACCACTGATCCGGATTTTATGAGCAGAACGAAATGACTACAGATTATTAAAATATGCTTAACACAAAATAACAGAGATACAGTAAAACTGGTTTTCTATTCAATAAGGAAATAAGCTAGAATTGTAAAATGCAGTGGAAAACAAGCTTGCTGGAATGGTGGCGGCTTATCTCTGAGAAGAAATGTGACGGCTGCGCTCATTTCGCAAGAAGATGGTTACCATGAGGCTCTCAAGGCCTTTTACAATAAACAGGAATGTCAAAAACCCTAGACATCCAAAAACCTAACCCTAGGAGATGAAGCGCCAAAGGTCATGTGGGCCTCGTTTGGGTAAGTTAGTACATCAACTTCCCGGGGTCGTAACTTTTGCATACAATCTCCGTTTGGGGTGCTCAGTAGCCCGTTGGAAAGGTCTATCCGAGATTTACAACTTTCAATTGGGGCCATAAAAATGTCGGGGCAGCCATTTGGTGCCCCAAATTGCCAAAAAAGGTTGTTTAGGGCCTCAAAATGGCCCCGGAAGTTCAGAACCCGAAAAACTGCTAAAAATAGTACAATACCAAAATTGCCATAAAACTGTTTTGAGCCAGTTGGAAAGGTGGGTGGCCACCAATATCCACCTGGATCAATCCTCCCTCCTTAGGAAACAATGGTCTCCATTGCGTTGAGTTCCCCCATCAGATGATGAAATTTCTACTGAATTTGGCATCGGGTGAGCCACTTGCCTTGGTGCAGAAGCTGCCCTGCTTTGATACCTCGATAAAGCTGGATCCTTTGATGTCGAGTGCCCTTGATCTGTGTGTCTACAATATGATCACTGGATGCTTGTTCTAGGCAATCAGTGTTGAGCTCTGTTGGTGTCAACTTCTCTGATATCTCTGAGGTGTCTAATAGTGGTGGAAAATATGGCCGAAGGAGAGCCACGTGGAAGACTGGATGCAGACCAAGGAAGGGGGGAATGTTGAGCTCAAAAGCATTGTCACCGACAGCCTTGGTGATGGTGTACGACCCATAACAGAGTGGGCGAAGCTTTCGATGGGGACCTGCAAGGCATTCTTTCTGCAAATGCAACCAAACTTTGTCGCCCACCTAAAACTTATGTGGCACCTGATGTTGATCATGGCCCTGCTTGTACTTGGCATTAGACTTCTGTAGAATATCCTGAACCTTTTGGAGGATATGTTGGATCCGTTCAATGAACCGGGCGGCTTTGTCAGCTTCTGGAGAAGAGTCGGCCGAGGTGGTCGCAAGGGGAAGTGCAACATCCACGGGGCCCAATTGTTGGAATCCCAACCCCACCTGAAAGGGGTTGTGGCCAGTTGAGCTATGCAGGGATCGGTTGTAGCTATGTTGGGCATAGGGGAGACTCTCATCCCATGTACGGGGGTGTGTTGAATTGTATATCTGCAGGATATGTACGACCATCCGGTTGATGACCTCCGTTTGTCCATCGGTTTGGGGGTGGAAGGCAGTGGATTTGATGAGCTTGGTATCCACCAGTGACCAGAGGCTTGACTAGAATGAGCTGAGGAACCGACTGTCACGGTCTGAGATAATGGTCAGTGGCATCCCAAAATGTACCCATACTCGTTCAAAGAAGAGCTTGGCAGTGGCTTCTGCTGTGATGTTCTTCTTGCAAGCGACTAGAATCGCCATCTTGGAAAAGCGATCAACAACCACAAAAACACAGTCGTTTCCCCTCTTGGTGGATGGGAGGCCCGACATGTAGGCCATTGAGATGGATTCCCATGGCCTGTCAGGAGTAGGTAGAGGGGTGTATAGGGCCTGTTTCTTAGTTGTGTGTTTGTCAATAGCACAAGCGGTGCAGGACCTGATATACTTGCCAACATCCTGTCGAAGTTTCGGCCAGTAGAAATGTTTTTGCAACACTGCCACTGTCTTTTCGACGCCATAGTCTCCTGCCACCCGATTGTAGTGAGCTTCCCAAATCAGCTTCACGCGCTCGCTTGATGGAACGCAGAGATGGCCCAGACGACACAACAACCTGTCCTGAAGATGGAAATTAGCAACCAATGAGTTGGTGCCCAACATTTGATATGTGGTGGAGAAGTCAGGGTTTGTCTCGTAGAGGTGGGGCCATCCAGAGGTCTCATGGCCGCAAGAGTCTAGCACCTTGGTAAGTACCGCGACCGGAGGTCGACTGAGGCAGTCAGCAACTTGGTTGGTACTACCTGTTTTATATTTGATGTTGAGGTGGAATTGCTGTAAATCTGTTGACCACTTCTGATGGTGGTCATTCTGCAACTTTCATTGGGTCTACATGAAATGTAGTGGCTTGTGATCAGTGTAGATGACTGTCTCCTTCCCAAGAATGTAATGTCTCCACTGGCGGCAGGCTTGTACAATGGAGTACATTTCTTTGTCGTAGGTAGGGTACTTGCGGCTGCATCTGATAGTGTCTCACTATGATATGCCACAGGGTGGCCGTGTTGAGTGAGAACGGTGCCCACAGCATAATCTGAAGCGTCTGTCTCCATCTCAAAGGGATGTTGGAGGTTCGATAATGAGAGTACCGAAAATGAGCACAAACGCTCCTTCAATTCATCGAAGGCTTGTTGTTGGGAAAGGCCCCACACAAATTTTGCCTAACCACCACCCCTGGTCACTTGGCTAAGGGCCCATGCAATATGAGAGAATCCCAGCACGAAACGCCGATAGAAATTGGCGAGGCCCAAGAAGCTCCGAAGTTCAGTGAGTGTGGTTGGGGCTGGCCAGTCACATATGACATAGATCTTAGCTGGATCCACATGCACACCATGTCGATCAACAATGTAGCCTAAGTAATGGAACTTGTCCATGCAAAAGGAGCATTTTCCAAGTTTGCATATAGTTTCTGCTTCCGCAGGGTGTGCAAAACCTGCTGAATATGCTGCAAGTGTTCCTCCCAAGTCTTGCTGTAGATGAGGATGTCATCCAGATACACCACTACAAAATTGTTGGTGAAAGGTCGTAGGATATCGTCCATCATCCTCATAAAAGTTGCTGGAGCATTTGTCAAACCAAAAGGCATGACCAACCATTTCAAAAGACCTTCTTTTGACTTTAAGGAAGTCTTCCATACATCTGTTTGTTCTATTTGGACCTGGTGGTAGCCAGACTTCAGATCAATCTTACTGAAGTATTTGGCTCCCGTGAGCTAATCAAGGAGGTCGCCGATTTGGGGAATCGGGTACCGGTTACAGACGGTGATTTTATTTAGGGCCCGGTAATCAATGCAGAGTCACTAGGTCCCATCTTTCTTCTGCACCAGCACGATTGGGCTCCCACAAGGTGATGAACTGGGATAGATTTTCCCCTTGTGGAGCAATTCTTGGATCTGCCTCTTGATCTCCTCGTTTTCCAATAGAGAGCGGCAATAGACTGGCCCATTGGGTAGCGGTGCACCTGGGGTCAGATCGATGGGATGCTTGACCTGGAAGTGCAGAGGTACCCCGGTCGGAGAGGAGAAGATATCTGAGTATCCTTCCACCACCTTATCCACTTGCTTCTATTGTGTGGATAGATCGGTCGTGGAGGCTCGGGATGTGGTTGCGAACTTTCTTTCACTCTGAGAGCGAATCATGAAGAAGACAAATTTCCCAGTTTGAGAGATGACCTTCCTGCATTGCTTGGCAGAGATCAACGAAATAGCACTAGGAGGGACTGCCTCGAGTATCATGTACAGTTTCCTGTTCAAAGAAATAATAACACTACAAGGCCTAGACTCATATACAGCATGACGTTTCCATAAATAAGGTTGGCCCAAAAGAACATCTGAAACTTCAAGAGGAGCAACATCAGATAATACCTCGTCCTTGAAGGGTTTGATTGCGTATGGCAGTCGGCACTGTTGGCTGACACAGAGAACGCTTCCTTTGCGGAGACATCCAATGGTGTAGGGTTGTGGGTGCAACGTTGTCGGCAGGGCTAGGCGCTTGATGACCTCTGCTGAGATGAGATTCTTCTGGCTACCGCTATCAACGATGAAGTGCAGCATGGTGCCTTTTACCCACATCTGTGAATGGAAGAGGCGTTCTCCTTCTTCTGGTTCATCTGGTTCATCAGGCTGGAGCTTGGTGGTAGAAATGGTGGCACTGGGTTCCGCGTCAATGATCCGTCTTCCCCTTTCTGGTTCGGAATCAGAGTCAGAACCCGCATCTGATTCAGATGCTTTCACTTTGTCCACCAGCGACTGCTTTGAGCGGCAATCAACAGTGTTATGCCAAAGACTCTTATGGAAGTCGCACCACTTGCCGGTATCTTTCTTTGTTTTTCCGGTTTCCTTCTTTACTTGCGGCTTGGACTGGTTGTTCTGATACTGTCCATCTTTGCTCTGTCCTTTATTCTGTGGGTTCGGGCCGCCCTTTCCTGTCTTTTGCTGTGAAGGGTTCCCAGGCCCAAATTTCCGCGTCGTTTGTTTGAGCTTCTGCTCGATTTTGACGGCATCTCAGTAGGCCACGCAGAAGGAAGAGATGTCCAGAAATTCCATTTCGGTCTGGATGTATCTATGCAAACCACTGCGATACTTGAGCACCAGATGTCGCTCTGAATCTTTGATACCCAGCTTGGTGCGCAAGGTATGGAAGATATTTGTGAACTCTGGCACTGCTTGGTCTCTTTCTTGTCGTAGTGTGGTCCATTTGGTGTACAAGTCATCTTAACTTCAACCAGGGTAGTATTGTTCCTTAATAGCGTCCTTGAAGGATTCCCAGGTGGCCATGACTGAAAATAATGAGGCTTCTTCTGTGTTCTTTTGCTCGCAGAATGTTTCCCACCAATCTTTGACATGGGGAACGGCTTTGAGGAGCGCAAAAGTAATCTTTTCTTTATTCGAAAAGTTATGGACAGAAAAATACCCTTCTAGTAGATTCAGCCACTTATCTACAGCATCTGCGTCTATCTGTCCTTCAAATATATGAATATCGAAGTTGATTTGTACCTTGAAGGGGGCGACGCCTCCGCTCGAGGAAGATGTGTTGCTTGTTGGTAGTCGCCGAAGGATTTGCGTGAAATTATCCATCATCTCGTTCCTCTACTGCGTAAGGGCTTCCTCAAGCAACATTTTGATAGGATCTCTTGTCTCACCATCTTTCTTTTCTCCTGCCATGAGAGGTCGCTTGGGCATGCGAGAGCTTTTGTCCTCAAGAGAAACAAGCTCAAGACCCAATTCTTTGTACCCTGACCTCGTTGGGGACATGCATTAAGACGACAAGGAGCAGACCGCTCTGATACCACTGATCTGGGTTTTATGAGAAGAATGAAATGAATACAGATTATTATCAGATGCTTAACACAAAATAATAGAGATACAGTAAAACTGGTTTTCTATTCAATAAGGAAATAAGCTAGAATTGTAAAATGCAGCGGAAAACAAGCTTGCTGGAATGGTGGCGGCTTATCTCTAAGAAGAGATGTGATGTCTGCGCTCATTTCGCAAGAAGATGGTTACCATGAGGCTCTCAAGGCCTTTCACAATAAACAGGACTGTCAAAATCCCTAGACATCCAAAAACCTAACCCTAGGAGATGAAGCGCCAAAAGTCATGTCGGCCCCGTTTGGGTAAGTTAGTACATCAACTTCCCGGGGTCGTAACTTTTGCATACGATCTCCGTTTGGGGTGCTCGGTAGCCAGTTGGAAAGGTCTATCCGAGATTTACAACTTTCGAATGGGGCCACATGGATTTCAATGAACGTAATTAGGCCCCCTAAATCGCCAAAAAAGGTCGTTTAGGGCCTCAAAATGGCCCCGAAAGTTCAGGACCCGAAAAACTGCTAAAAATAGTACAATACCAAAATTGCCATAAAACTGTTTTGAGCCAGTTGGAAAGGTGGGTGGCCACCAATATCCACCTGGATCAATCCTCCCTCCTTAGGAAGCAATGGTATCAATTGCGTTGAGTTCCCCCATCAGATGAGGAAATTTCTGCTGAATTTGGCCTCTGGTGAGCCACTTGCCTTAGTGCAGGAGCTACCCTGCTTTGACAACTCGATAAAGCTGGATCCTTTGATGTCGAGTGCCCTTGATCTGTGTGTGTGCAATATGATCACTGGATGCTTGTTGTAGGGATTCAGGGTTGAGCTCTGTTGGTGTCAACTTCTCTGCTATCTCTGAGGTGTCTAATAATGGTGGAAAATATGGTCGAAGGAGAGCCACGTTGAAGACTGGATGCAGACCAAGGAAGGGGGGAATGTTGAGCTCAAAAGCATTGTCACCCACCGCCTTGGTGATGGTGTACGACCCATAATAGAGTGGGTGAAGCTTTCGACGGGGCCCTGTAAGGCGTTCTTTCTGCAAATGCAACCAAACTTTGTCGCCTACCTGAAACATATGTGGCACCCGATGTTGATCATGGTGTTGCTTGTACTTGGCATTAGACTTCTGTAGAATATCCTGAACCTGTTGGCGGATATGCTGGATCCATTCAATGAATCGGGCGGCTTTGTCAGCTTCTGGGGACGAGTCGGCCGAGGTGGTCGCAAGGGGATGTGCAACATCCATGGGGCCCAATGGTTGGAATCCCAACCCCACCTGAAAGGGGCTGTGTCCAGTTGAGCTATGCAAGGCTTGGGTGTAGCTATGTTGGACATAGGGGAGACTCTCATCCCATGTGCGGGGGTGTGTTGAATTGTACATGCACAGGATATGTACGACCATCCGGTTGACGATCTCCGTTTGTCCATCGGTCTGGGGGTGGAAGGCAGTGGATTTGGTGAGCTTGGTATCCAACAGTGACCAGAGGCTTGACCAGAATGAGTTGAGGAACCGACAGTCACGGTCTGAGATAATTATATGTGGGATCCCAAAATGTACCCATACTAGTTCAAAGAAGAGCTTGGAAGTGGCTTCTGCTGTGATGTTCTTCTTGCAAGTGGCTAGAATCGCCATCTTGGAAAAGCGATAACAACCATAAAAACAAAGTCGTTTCACCTCTTGGTGGATGGGAGGCTCGACATGTAGTCCATTGAGATGGATTCCCATGGCCTGTTAAGAGTAGGTAGAGGGGTGTATAGGCCCTGTTTCTTAGTGTTTGGTTTGGCAATAGCACAAGCGGTGCAGGACCTGATTTACTTACCGACATCCTGTCGAAGTTTTAGCCAGTAGAAATGTTTCTGCAACAATGCCACTGTGTTTTCGACGCCAAAGTGTCCTGCCACCCGACTGTAGTGAGCTTCCCAAATCAGCTTCGTGCGCTCACTTGATGGAACACAGAGATGTCCCAGACGACAGAACAACCCATCCTGAAGATGGAAATTAGCAACCATTGAGTTGGTGCCCATAATTTGATATGTGGCGGAGAAGTCAAGGTCTGTCTCGTAGAGGTGGGGCCATCCGGAGGTCTCGTGGCCGCAAGAGTCTAGCACCATGGTAAGTGCCACGACCGGAGGTCAATTGAGGCAGTCAACAACTCGGTTGGTACTCCCTATTTTATATTTGATGTTGAGGTCGACTGCTGTAAATATGTTGACCACTTCTGATGGTGGTCATTTTGCAACTTTCCTTGGGTCTGCATGAACTGTAGTGGCTTTTGATCAGTGTGGATGACTGTCTCCTTCCAAAGATTGTAATGTCTCCACTGGCGGTAGGCTTGTACAATGGAGTACATTTCTTTGTCGTAGGTAGGGTACTTGCGGACAGCATCTGATAGTGTCTCACTATGATATGCCACGGGGTGGCCATGTTGAGTGAGAACGGTGCCCACAACATAATCTGAAGTGCCTGTCTCGATCTCAAAGGTATGTTGCAGGTTCGATAATGAGAGTACCGGTGATGAGCACAAACTCTTCTTCAAGTTATCGAAGGCTTGTTGTTCGGAAAGGCCCCACACAAATTTTTCCTTACCACCACCCTTGGTCACTTGGCTGAGGGCCCATGCGATATGAGAGAATCCTAGCACAAACCGTCGATAGAAATTGGGGAGGCCCAAGAAGCTCCGAAGTTCAATGAGTGTGGTTGGGGCTGGCCAGTCACGGATGACCTGAATCTTGGCTAGATCCACATGCACACCATGTTGATCAAGAATGTAGCCTAAGCAATGGACCCTATGCATGCCGAAGGAGCATTTTTCCAAGTTTGCATATAGTTTGTGCTTCTGCAGGGTGTGCAGAACCTGCTGAATATGCTGCAATTGTTCCTCCCAAGTCTTGTTGTAGATGAGGATGTCATCCAGATACACCACTACAAAATTGTTGGTGAAAGATCGTAGGATATCGTCCTTCATCCTCATAAAAGTTGTTGGAGCATTTGTCAAACCAAAAGGCATGACCAGCCATTCAAAAAGACCTTTTTTTGACTTGAAGGCAGTCTTCAATACATTTGTCTGTTCTATTGGGACCTGGTGGCAGGCAGACTTCAGATCAATCTTAATGAAGTATTTGGCCCCCGTGAGCTGATCATCGAGGTCGTTGATTTGGAGAATTGGGTACCGGTTACGGACGGTGATTTTATTCGAGGCCCGGTAATCAATGCAGAGTCGCCAGGTCCCATCTTTCTTGTACACCAGCACAATTGGGCTCCCACAAGGTGATGAACTGGGACAGACGTGCCTCTTGTGGAGCAATTCTTGGACTTGCCTCTTGATCTCCTCATTTTCCGACAGAGAGCGGCGATAGACTGTCCCATTGGGTAGGGATGCGCCTGGGGTCAGATCGATGGGATGCTTGACCTGGCAGTGCAGAGGTACCTCGGTCGGAGAGGAGAAGATATCTGAGTATCCTTCCACCACCTTATCCACTTGCTTCTATTGTGTGGATAGATTGGTCGTGCAGGCCCGGGATGTGGATGTGATATTTCTTTCACTCTGAGACCGAATCACGAAGGAGACAAATTTCACGGTCTGAGAGATGACCTTCCTGCATTGCTTGGCAGAGATCAAGGAAATAGCACTAGGAGGGACTGCCTCGGGTGTCCTGTACAATTTCCTGTTCAAAGAAATAATAACACTACGAGGCCTAGACTCATATACAGCATGACGTTTCCATAAATAAGGTTGGCCCAAAAGAATATCTGAAACTTCGAGAGGAGCAACATCACACAATACCTCGTCCTTGAAGTGATTGATGCTGTATGGCAGTCGGCACTGTTGGCTGACGCAGAGATCGCTTCCTTTGCGGAGCCATCCAATGGTGTAGGGTTGTGGGTGTGGCATTGTCAGCAGGGCCAGCCGCTTGACAACCTCTATTGAGATGAGATTCTTCTGGCTACCGCTATCAATGATGAAGTGCAGTGGGGTGCCTTTTACCCACATCTGTGAATGGAAGAGGCATTCAACTTCTTCTAGCTCGTCTGGTTCATCAGGATGGAGCTTGGTGGTAGCAATGGTGGCACTGGGTTCCGCGTCAATAATCCGTCTTCCCCTTTCTGGTTCGGAATCAGAGTCAGAACCTGCATCTGATTCAGATGCTTTCACTTCGGCCACCAGCGATTGCTTTGAGCGGCAATCAACAGTGTTATGCCAAGGGCTCTTATGGAAGTCGCACCACTTCCCGGTATCTTTCTTTGTTTTTTTGGTGTCCTTCTTTGCTTGCGGCTTGGACTGGTTGTCCTGATACTGTCCATCTTTGCTCTGTCCTTTATTCTGTGGGTTGGGGCCGCCCGTCCTATCTTTTGCTGTGAAGGGTTCCTAGGCCCGAATTGCCGCGTCTTTTGTTTGAGCTTCTGCTTGATTTTGAGGCATATCGGTAGGCGCGCCCAAGGAAGAGATATCCAAAAATTCCATTTCGATCTGGATGTATCTATGCAAACCACCGCAATACTTGAGCACCAGATGTCACTCTGAATCTTTGATACCCAACTTGGTGCGCAAGGTATGGAAGATATTTGTGAACTCTGGCACTGCTTGGTCTCTTTCTTGTCACAGTGTGGTCCATTTGGTATACAAGTCGTCATAACTTCCAACAGGGTAGTATTGTTCCTTAATAGCATCCCTAAAGGATTCCCAGGTGGCCGTGACTGAAAATAATGAGGCTTCTTCTGTGTCCTTTTGCTCCCGGAATGTTTCCCACCAATCTTTGACATGGGGAACGGCTTTGAGGAGCGCAAAAGTAATCTTTTCTTTATTCGAAAAGTTATGGACAGAAAAATACCCCTCTAGTAGATTCAACTACTTATCTATAGCATCTGTGTCTATCTATCCTTCAAATATAGGAATATCGAAATTGATTTGTACCTTGAAGGGGGCGGCGCCTCCCCTCGAGGAAGATGCGTCGCATGTTGGTAGTCACCGAAGGATTTGTGCGAAATTATCCATCATCTCGTTCCTCTGCTGCGTGAGGGCTTCCTCAAGCAACATTTTGATAGGATCTCATGTCCCGTCATATTTGTTTTCTCCTGCCATGAGAGGTCGCTTGGGCGTGCGAGAGCTTTTGTCCTCTAGAGAAACAAGCTCGAGACCCAATTCTTTGTACCCTGACCTCGTTGGAGACATGCATTAATACGACAAGGAGCACACTGCTTTGATACCACTGATCCGGATTTTATGAGTAGAACGAAATGACTATAGATTATTATCAGATGCTTAACACAAAATAACAGAGATACAGTAAAACTGGTTTTCTATTCAATAAGGAAATAAGCTAGAACTGTAAAATGCACCGAAAAACAAGCTTGCTGGAATGGTGGCAGCTTATCTCTGAGAAGAGATGTGATGGCTGTGCTCATTTCGCAAGAAGATGGTTACCGTGAGGCTCTCAAGGCCTTTTACAGTAAATAGAAATGTCAAAAACCCTAAACATCCAAAAACCTAACCCTAGGAGATGCACCAAAAGTCATGTGGGCCCCGTTTGGGTAAGTTAGTACATCAACTTCCCGGGGTCGTAACTTTTGCATACGATCTCCTTTTGGCGTGCTCGGTAGCCCGTTGGAAAGGTCTATCCAAGATTTACAACCTTTAAATGGGGCTAAATGCATGTTGTAGGAAACCATTTGGCCCCCCAAATCGCCAAAAAATGTCATTTAGGGCCTCAAAATGGCCCAGGAAGTTCAGGACCCGAAAAACTGCTAAAAATAGTACAATACCAAAATTGCCATAAAACTGTTTGGAGCCAGTTGGAAAGGTGGGTGGCCACCAATATCCACCTGGATCAATCCTCCCTCCTTAGGAAGCAATGGTCTCCATTGCGTTGAGTTCCCCCATCAGATGAGGAAATTTCTGCTGAATTTGGCCTAAGGTGAGCCACTTGCCTTGGTGCAGGAGCTACCCTGCTTTGACAACTCGATAAAGATGGATCCTTTGATGTCGAGTACCCTTGATCTGTGTGTGTGCAATATGATCACTGGATGCTTGTTGTAGGCTGTCAGGGTTGAGCTCTGTTGGTGTCAACTTCTCTACTATCTCTGAGGTGTCTAATAGTGGTGGAAAATATGGCCGAAGGAGAGCCACGTTGAAGACTGGATGTAGACCAAGGAAGGGGGGAATGTTGAGCTCAAAAGCCCTGTCACCCACCGCCTTGGTGATGGTGTATGGCCCATAACAGAGTGGGAAAAGCTTTCGACGGGGCCCTGTAAGGCGTTCTTTCTGCAAATGCAACCAAACTTTGTCGCCTACCTGAAACTTATGTGGCACCCGATGTTGATCATGGCGTTGCTTGTACTTGGAATTAGACTTCTGTAGAATATCCTGAACCTATTGGCAGATATGCTGGATCCGTTCAATGAATCGGGCGGCTTTGTCAGCTTCTGGGGACGAGTCGGCCGAGGTGGTCGCAAGGGGAAGTGCAACATCCATGGGACCCAATAGTTGGAATCCCAACCCCACCTGAAAGGGGCTGTGGCCAGTTGAGCTATGCAGGGCTTGGGTGTAGCTATGTTGGACATAGGGGAGACTCTCATCCCATGTACGGGGGTGTGTTGAATTGTACATGCGCATGATATGTACGACCATCCGGTTGACGATCTCCGTTTGTCCATCGGTCTGGGGGTGGAAGGCAGTGGATTTGGTGAGCTTGGTATCCAACAGTGACCAGAGGCTTGACTAGAATGAGTTGAGGAATCGGCAGTCACGGTCTGAGATAATTATCTGTGGGATCCCGAAATGTACCCATACGCGTTCAAAGAAGAGCTTGGCAGTGGCTTCTGCTGTGATGTTCTTCTTGCAAGTGGCTAGAATCGCCATCTTGGAGAAGCAATCAACAACCACAAAAACAAAGTCGTTTCCCCTCTTGGTGGACGGGAGGCCCGACATGTAGTCCATTGAGATGGATTCCCATGGCCTATCAGGAGTAGGTAGAGGGGTGTATAGGCCCTGTTTCTTAGTGGTCAGTTTGGCAATAGCGCATGCGGTGCAAGACCTGATATACTTTCCGACATCCTGTCAAAGTTTTGGCCAATAGAAATGTTTCTGCAACACTGCCATTGTCTTTTCGATGCCAAAGTGTCCTGCCACCCGACTGTAGTGAGATTCCCAAATCAGCTTCGTGCACTCACTTGATGCAACGCAGAGATGGCCCAGACGACAAAAAAACCCATCCTGAAGATGGAAATTAGCAACCACTGAGTTGGTGCCCAACATTTGATATGTGGCGGAGAAGTCAGGGTCTGTCTCGTAGAGGTGGGGCCATCCGAAGGTCTCGTGGCCGCAAGAGTCTAGCATCGTGGTAAGTGTCGCGACTGGAGGTCGACTGAGGAAGTCAAAAACTCGGTTGGTATTCCCTGTTTTATATTTGATATTGAGGTGGAACTGCTGTAAATATGTTGACCACTTCTGATTGTTGTCATTCTGCAACTTTCCTTGGGTCTGCATGAACTGTAGTGGCTTGTGATCAGTGTGGATGACTGTCTCCTTCCCAGGAATGTAATGTCCCCACTGGCGGCAGGCTTGTACAATGGAGTACATTTTTTTGTCGTAGGTAGGGTACTTGCAGACAGCATCTGATAGTGTCTCACTATGATATGCCATGGGGTGGCCGTGTTGAGTGAGAACGTCGCCCACAACATGATCTAAAGTGTCTATCTCGATCTCAAAGGGATGTTGCAGGTTCGGTAATGAGAGTACCGACGATGAGCACAAACGCTTCTTCAAGTCATCGAAGGCTTGTTTTTTGGAAAGGCACCACACAAAATTTTCCTTACCACCACCCCTAGTCACTTGGCTGAGGGCCCATGCGATATGAGAGAATCCCAGCACGAACCGGCGATAGAAATTGGCGAGGCCCAAGAAGCTCCGAAGTTCAGTGAGTGTGGTTGGGGCTGGCCAGTCACCGATGACCTGGATATTGGATGGATCCACATGCACACGATGTCGATCAATGATGTAGCCTATGTAATGGACGCTATCCATGCCGATGGAGCATTTTTCCAAGTTTGCATATAGTTTGTGCTTCCGCAGGGTGTGACGAACCTGCTGAATATGCTGCAAGTGTTCCTCCCAAGTCTTGATGTAGATGAGGATGTCATATAGATACACCACTACAAAATTGTTGGTGAAAGGTTGTAGGATATCATCCATCATCCTCATAAAATTTGTTGGAGCATTTGTCAAACCAAAAGGCATGACCAGCCATTCAAAAAGACCTTCTTTTGACTTGAAGGTAGTCTTCCATACATTTGTCTGTTCTATTGGGACCTGGTGGCAGCCAGACTTCAGATCAATCTTACTGAAGTATTTGGCCCTCGTGAGCTGATCAAGGAGGTCATCGATTTGGGGAATCGGGTACTGGTTACGGATGGTGATTTTATTCAAGGCCCGGTAATCAATGCAGAGTCGCTAGGTCCCATCTTTCTTCTGCACCAGCACGATTGGGCTCCCATAAGGTGATGAACTGGGACAGATGTGCCCCTTGTGGAGCAATTCTTAGATTTGCCTCTTGATCTCCTCGTTTTACAATAGAGAGCGGCGATAGACTGGCCCATTGGGTAGGGATGCGCCTGGGGTCAGATCGATGGGATGCTTGACCTGGCAGTGCAGAGGTACCCCGGTCAGAGAGGAGAAGATATCTGAGTATCCTTCCACCACCTTATCCACTTGCTTCTGTTGTGTGGATAGATCGGTCGTGGAGGCCTGGGATGTGGTTGTGATCTTTCTTTCACTCTGTGAGCGAATCACGAAGAAGACAAATTTCCCGATCCTAGAGATGACCTTCCTGCATTGCTTGGCAGAGATCATGGAAATAGCACTAGGAGGGACTGCCTCGGGTATCCTGTACAATTTCCTGTTCAAAGAAATAATAAAACTACGAGGCCTAGACTCATATATAGCATGATGTTTCCATAAATAAGGTTGGCCCAAAAGAATATCTGAAACTTCGAGAGGAGCAACATCACATAATACCTCGTCCTTGAAGGGATTGATGTCGTATGGCAGTCGGCACTGTTGGTTGACACGGAGATCGATTCCTTTGCGGAGCCATCCAATGGTGTAGGGTTGTGGGTGCGACATTGTCGGTAGGGCCAGGAGCTTGACGACCTTTACTGAGATGAGATTCTTCGTGCTACCGCCATAAACGATGAAGTGCAACGGGGTGCCTTTTACCCACATCTGTGAATGGAAGAGGCTTTCAACTTCTTCTGGCTCGTCTGGTTCATCAGTATGGAGCTTGGTGGTAGCAACGGTGGCACTAGGTTCCACGTCAATGATCCGTCTTCCCCTTTCTAGTTCGGACTCAGAGTCAGATCCTGCATCTGATTCAGATGCTTTCACTTCGGCCACCAGTGACTGCATCGAGCGGCAATCAGTAGTGTTATGCCAAGGGCTCTTATGGAAGTCGCACCACTTTCCGGTATCTTTCTTTGTTTTTCCGGTGTCCTTCTTTGCTTGCGGCTTGGACTGGTTGTCCTGATACTGTCCATCTTTGCTCTGTCCTTTATTCTGTGGGTTGGGGCTGCCCTTTCCTTTCTTTTGCTGTCAAGGGTTCCCAGGCCCAAATTGCCACGTCTTTTGTTTGAGCTTCTGCTCGATTTTGACGGCATATCGGTAGGCCGCGCCCAAGGAAGAGATATCTAGAAATTCCATTTCGGTATAGATGTATCTATGCAAACCACCACGATACTTGAGCAGCATATGTCGCTCTGAATCTTTGATACCCAGCTTCGTGCGCAAGGTATGGAAGATATTTGTGAACTCTGGCACTGCTTGGTCTCTTTCTTGTCGTGGTGTGGTCCATTTGGTATACAAGTCGTCATAACTTCCAACAGGGTAGTATTGTTCCTTAATAGCATCCCTAAAGGATTCCCAGGTGGCCATGACTGAAAATAATGAGGCTTCTTCTGTGTCCTTTTGCTCGCAGAAAGTTTCCCACCAATCTTTGACATGGGGAACGGCTTTGAGGAGCGCAAAAGTAATCTTTTCTTTATTCGAAAAGTTATGGATAGAAAAATACCCTTCTAGTAGATTCAACCACTTATCTACAGCATATGCGTCTATCTGTCCTTCAAATATAGGAATATCGATGTTGATTTGTACCTTGAAGGGGGCGACGCCTCCACTCGAGGAAGATGCGTTGCTTGTTGGTAGTCGTCGAATGATTTCCGCGAAATTATCCATCATCTCGTTCCTCTGCTGCGTGAGGGATTCCTCAAGCAACATTTTGACAGGATCTCCTGTCCCGTCATATTTCTTTTCTCCTGCCATGAGAGGTCGCTTGGGCGTGCGAGAGATTTTGTCCTTAAGAGAAACAAGCTCGAGACCCAACTCTTTATACCTTGACCTCGTTGGGGACATGCATTAAGACGACAAGGAGCAGACCGCTCTGATACCAATGATCCGGATTTCATGAGCAGAACGAAATGACTACAGATTATTGTCAGATGCTTAACACAAAATAACAGAGATACAGTAAAACTGGTTTTCTATTCAATAAGGAAATAAGCTAGAACTGTAAAATGCAGCGGAAAACAAGCTTGCTGGAATGGTGGCGGCTTATCTCTGAGAAGAGATGTGATGGCTACGCTCATTTCGCAAGAAGATGGTTACCATGAGGCTCTCATGGCCTTTTACAATAAACAGGAATGTCAAAAACCCTAGAAATCCAAAAACCTAACACTAGGAGATGAAGCGCCAAAAGTCATGGAGGCCCCATTTGGGTAAGTTAGTACATCAACTTCCCGGGGTCGTAACTTTTGCATACGATATCCGTTTGGGGTGCTCGGTAGCCTGTTGGAAAGGTCTATCCGAGATTTACAACTTTTGAATGGGGCCAGATGCATATCGTTGGCCACCATTTGGCCCCCCAAATCGCCAAAAAAGGTCGTTTAGGGCCTCAAAATGGCCCCAGAAGTTCAGGACCCGAAAAACTGCTAAAAATAGTACAATACAAAAATTGCCATAAAACTGTTTTGAGCCAGTTGGAAAGGTTAGTGGCCACCAATATCCACCTAGATCAATCCTCCCTCCTTAGGAAGCAATGGTATCCATTGTGTTGAGTTCCCCCATCAGATGAGAAACCATTGAGTTGGTGCCAAACATTTGATATGTGGCGGATAAGCTAGGGTCTGTCTCGTAGAGGTGGGGCCATACGGAGGTCTCGTGGTCGCAAGAGTCTAGCACCGTGGTAAGTGCCGCGACTGGAGGTCGACTGAGGCAGTCAGAACCTCGGTTGGTACTCCCTGTTTTATATTTGATTTTGAGGTGGAACTGCTGTAAATATGTTGACCAC
Organism: Larix kaempferi; assembly: GCA_027924585.1. NCBI lineage: Eukaryota > Viridiplantae > Streptophyta > Pinopsida > Pinales > Pinaceae > Larix > Larix kaempferi. The sequence goes on from BSBM01000493.1 coordinate 47,373,099, forward strand.
TTCTTATGGCGGTCATTCTGCAACTTTCCTTGGGTCTGCATGAACTATAGTGGCTTGTGATCAATGTGGATGACTGTCTCCTTCCCAAGAATGTAATGTCTCCATAGGCGGCAGGCTTGTACAATGGAGTACATTTCTTTATCGTAGGTAGGTTACTTGCAGACAACATCTGATAGTGTCTCACTATGATATGCCACGGGGTGGCCGTGTTGAGTGAGAACGGCGCCCATAGCATAATATGAAGTGTCTGTCTCGATCTCAAAGGGATGTTGCAGGTTCGGTAATGAGAGTACCGATGATGAGCACAAACGCTTCTTCAAGTCATCGAAGGCTTGTTGATGGGAAAGGCCCGACACAAATTTTGCCTTACCAACACCCCTAGTCACTTGGATGAAGGCCCATGCGATATGAGAGAATCCTAGCACGAACCGACGATAGAAATTGGCGAGGCCCAAGAAGCTCCGAAGTTCAGTGAGTGTGGCTAGGGCTGGCTAGTCACGGATGACCTGGATCTTGGCTGGATCCACGTGCACACCCTGTCGATCAACGATGTAGCCTAAGTAATGGAACTTGTCCATGCCGAAGGAGCATTTTTCCAAGTTTGCATATAGTTTGTGCTTCTGCAGGGTGTGCAGAACCTGCTGAATATGCTGCAAGTGTTCTTCCCAAGTCTTGCTGTAGATGAGGATGTCATCCAGATACACCACTACAAAATTGATGGTGAAAGGTTGTAGGATATCATCCATGATCCTCATAAAAGTTGCTGGAGCATTTATCAAAACAAAAGGCATGACCAGCCATTCAAAAAGACCTTCTTTTGACTTGAAGGCAGTCTTCCATACATCTGTCTGTTCTATTGAGACCTGGTGGTAGCCAGAATTCAAATCAATCTTACTGAAGTATTTTGCCCCCGTGAACTGATCAAGGAGGTCGTCGATTCGGGGAATCGGGTACTGGTTACGGACGGTTATTTTATTCAGGGTACGGTAATCAATGCAGAGTCGCCAGGTCCCATCTTTCTTCCGCACTAGCACGATTAGGCTCCCACAAGGTGATGAACTGGGATGGATGTGCCCCTTGTGGAGCAATTCTTGGATCTGTCTCTTGATCTCCTCATTTTCCAATAGAGAGTGACGATAGACTGGCCCATTGGGTAGTGGTGCGCCTGGGGTCAGATCGATGGGATGCTTGACCTGGCAGTGCAGAGGTACCCCGGTCGGAGAGGAGAAGATATCTGAGAATCCTTCCACCACCTTATCCACTTGCTTATGTTGTGAGGATAGATCGGTCGTGGAGGCCTTGGATGTGGCTGCGATCTTTCTTTCACTCTGAGAGCGAATCACGAAGAAGACAAATTTCCCGGTCTGAGAGATGACCTTCCCCCATTGCTTACCAGAGATCAAGGAAATAGCACTAGGAGGGACTGCCTCGGGTATCCTTTAAAATTTCCTGTTCAAAGAAATAATAACACTACGAGGCCTAGACTCATATACAGCATGACATTTCCATAAATAAGGTTGGCCCAAAAGAACATTTGAAACTTCGGGAGGAGCAACATCACACAATACCTCGTCCTTGAAGGGCTTGATGCCGTATGGCAATCGGAACTATTGGCTGACGCGGAGATCGCTTCCTTTGCAAAGCCATCCAATGGTGTAGGGTTGTGGGTGTGGCGTTGTCGGCAGGCCCAAGCGCTTGATGACCTTTGATGAGATGAGATTCTTCTGGCTACCGCTATCAACGATGAACTACAGCGGGGTGCCTTTTACGCACATCTGTGAATTGAAGAGGTGTTCTCCTTCTTCTTGTTCGTCTGGTTCATCAGGCTGGAGCTTGGTGGTAGCAATTGTGGCACTGGGTTCCGCGTCAATGATCCGTCTTCCCCTTTCTGGTTTGGACTCAGAGTCAGAACCCGCATCTGATTCAGATGCTTTCACTTCGGCCACCGGCGACTACTTTGAGCGGCAATCAACAGTGTTATGCCAAGGGCTCTTATGGAAGTCACACCACTTCCCGGTATCTTTCTTTGTTTTTCCAGTGTCCTTCTTTGCTTGCGGCTTGGACTAGTTGTTCTGATACTGTCCATCTTTGCTCTGTCCTTTATTCTGTGGGTTGGGGCCGCCCTTTCCTTTCTTTTGCTGTGAAGGGTTCCCAAGCCCAAATCGCCGTGTCTTTTGTTTGAGCTTCTGCTCGATTTTGATGGCATATCGGTAGGCCGCGCCAAAGGAAGAGATGTCCAGAAATTCCATTTCGGTCTAGATGTATCTATGCAAACCACCACGATACTTGAGCACGAGATGTCGCTCTGAATATTTGATACTCAGCTTGGTGCGCAAGGTATGGAAGACATTTGTGAACTCTGGCACTACTTGGTCTCTTTCTTGTCGCAGTGTGGTCCATTTGGTATACAAGTCGTCATAACTTCCAACAGGGTAGTATTGTTCCTTAATAGCATCCCTCAAGGATTCCCAGGTGGCCGTGACTAAAAAGAATGAGGCTTCTTCTGTGTCCGTTTGCTCGCAGAATGTTTCCCACCAATCTTTGACATGGGGAATGGCTTTGAGGAGCACAAAAGTAATCTTTTCTTTATTCGAAAAGTTATGGATAGAAAAATACCCTTCTAGTAGATTCATCCACTTATCTACAGCATCTCCGTCTATCTGTCCTTCAAATATAGGAATATCGAAGTTGATTTGTACCTTGAAGGGGGTGGCACCTCTGCTCGAGGAAGATGTGTCGCTTGTTGGTAGTCGCCGAAGGATTTGCACGAAATTATCCATCATTTCGTTCCTCTGCTGCGTGAGGGATTCCTCAAGCAACATTTTGATAGGATATCCTATCCCGTCATCTTTGTTTTCTCCTGCCATGAGAGGTTGCTTGGGTGTGCGAGAGCTTTGTCCTCAAGAGAAACAAGCTCGAGACCCAATTCTTTGTACCCTGACCTCGTTGGGGACATTCATTAAGACGACAAGGAGCAGACACCTCTAATACCACTGATCCAGATTTTATGAGCAGAAGGAAATGACTACAGATTATTATCAGATGCTTAACACAAAATAACAGAGATACAGTAAAACTGGTTTTCTATTCAATAAGGAAATAAGCTAGAACTGCAAAATGCACCGGAAAACAAGCTTGCTGGAATGGTGGCGGCTTATCTCTGAGAAGAGATGTGACGGCTGCGCTCATTTCGCAAGAAGATATTTATGATGAGGCTCTCAAGGCCTTTTACAATAAACAGGAATGTCAAAAACCCTAGACATCCAAAAACCTAACGCTAGGAGATGAAGTGCCAAAAGTCATGTGGGCCCCGTTTGGGTAATTTAGTACATCAACTTCCCGGGGTCGTAACTTTTGCATACTATCTCCGTTTGGGGTGCTCGGTAGCTCGTTGGAAAGGTCTATCTGAGATTTACAACTTTCGACTGGAGCCAAATGCATGCCAAGGGGAACCAGTTGGCTCCCCAAATTGCCAAAAAATGTCGTTTAGGGCCTCAAAATGGTCCCGGAAGTTTAGGACCCGAAAAACTGCTAAAAAGAGTACAATACCATAATTGCCATAAAACTATTTTGAGCTAGTTGGAAAGGTGGGTGGCCACCAATATCCACCTGGATCAATCCTCCCTCCTTAGGAAGCAATGGTATCCGTTGTGTTGAGTTCCCCCATTAGATGAGGAAATTTCTACTGAATTTGGCCTCGGGTGAGCCACTTGCCTTGGTGTAGGAGCTGCCCTGCTTTGACAACTCGATAAAGCTGGATCCTTTGATGTCGAGTGCCCTTGATCTGTGTGTCTACAATATGATCACTGGATGCTTGTTGTAGGTAGTCAGGGTTGAGCTCTGTTGGTGTCAACTTCTCTATTATTTCTGAGGTGTCTAATAGTGGTGGAAAAGATGGCCGAAGGAGAGCCACGTTGAAGACTGGATTCAGACCAAGGAAGGGGGGAATGTTGAGCTCAAAAGCATTGTCACCCACCGCCTTGGTGATGGTGTATGGTCCATGACGGAGTGGGCGAAGCTTTCGACGGGTCCCTAAGGTCCAAAAAATGGATAAACTTATACCTAAGTGGATATCCGTTCAAATCCTTTAATGGGTGTTAGCACCATTTTTGAACTTAGCATTTGGAAGGGAATTGGTCAATAGTAAGGGGGATCAACGATTGCAAGTAAGTCCCTAAACTTTAACATGCAAGGAGAAAACAAAATTTAAAATCAACGGAATGTTGTATGAAGAAGCATGCTTGTTTTTAGTGAAAATGATTGTTTTAGTCATCGAGTTCAAGCAGCTGTATCTGCCAAACCAGGATGATTTTTGAGAAACCGAGAGAGGTATTCCTTCAGCACAATCCCATCTACAAGAAAATCTCTCATTTTTTTACATAGGTGTCACAGTTTGGGAGAATCGAAGAGATCTTTACACGGAATTTTTCCAAAATTTCAAATTACTGCATGAGTCATCAACTTCCGAAGTAGATTCCGATGAGCTGGAGGAGAATCGGAGGAAATGGAGACATGGGTTTTGTCAAGCACGTGCCTAGTTACATAAACCTCTCTCAGAATTTACACAGCTACCACCATTTGAGATATACACCTGGGGCTTCGAAGCTCAGTTTTCAGCAGTCCACATCCGGAAATGAAGAGCTTGGTTGTAACAAACTCCGTGAAAGTAGGGAGTCTGTTAGCCAGATGTCATAATGCTTGTAACAATTCCTGTTTCTAGATGCTAGGGTAGAGAAATTCAAGCTTGAGAGAGGAGGATAGCCTCTCCTATATATTCATTTGTAATAGGCAGAGCTAGGGGTTCAGTTTTCATTTGGGGGATTCTCAAGAGCAGAGAGGCTCTTCATTGTATATGATTTCCATTTTCAGTATGTGAATAAAGTTGCAGAGATGGAATGCTATGAAGTTTTCCATGGCTGAGATTCTTGTGCCATCAGTTTCTTTAGTAAGTAATCTTCTATATCACTGTGTTTCATGTTTAACACTCCATTTTGTCTTTGCTTTCATGTTTGGACAGCAGTGTTATGGACCAGAATTCATCTTGCATGCTCTAGGTTCATTATTCAAGCATTTCAATATATTTTCTTCTGAAGTCTTGAAGAACTCACCCAAGCTAGGTGCTCTGTTTGATGGGTCGTCTTCTTTGTCCTCTAATCCACCTACAAAAGCCTCAAGATTGAAGAACTGATGTCTACCATGTGTCTGTCCATGATCTCTTCAAGCCCCTACCTCTAGCAACCTAATTCAAACCTCATCTTTGACTCCATTTCCCAATGGTCTCCTTCATGATTGTCTTACCAAAACTTTAAAATAAAAATTGTCCTATCAGAAATCTGATCTTCTGAATGTTATTGATTGAATATTTTGAGTTAGATGACTTTGTAAATAGTGAGAGATCCCTCTCTGATTGTATTAGATCAGAAATGCAATCTCAAGTGGTTTTGTGGTTACCCGAAGTGTCCTTGTCCCACAACCTTGAGGGTCATTTTGGGTACTAACAAATTGGTTCCGTTTCCGGAGAGAGAAGGTCACATGGTCCCTGGGTAGAATGACAAAGTTTTAGATCTGATTACTGATGGTGAACATCAGTCAGACATTGATAAGGTTGTGTACCATTCACCTGGCGACTCCATTCATCAAGATTTCAGTATGAAGGTGACTCCACTGGGAGGGTTGGCAATTCCATGTCAAAGTTAAGATGTTGAAGGTTTCATGGCGATTCTACTATTAGAAAGCTTTAAAGTTTGAAGTGTTGATTCAGTTTCTTCATCAAATCAAAATGATAGGTTATGTAGCAAATCTTGCTTCTGTTGAGGGTTTTAAAGAGTATTTTGATATGTTTGATGATGACCAAATTGAAGAATCTTTCTCAGAATTTTTATCTGTATATTTGAAGTCATGTAAATGTTCTTCCGAAGATAAGGCCAGTTTCTTAAAAGAATTTGCTGAGAAACTCAAGGGAGATCTTGAGGCCACAGAGAATCAAATTTAGTCCCGAGACTTTCACTTGTCTTTTGAAAAATATTTTCAACCGCCTTTAGATGTCAATATTAGGAAATGTTTTGTGTTTAGGATGAGTGTTACAACCCAAAACAATATGTGCAAATAAAAGGCACATATGAAGAGTCCATGTATGATGACCAGGTTAAAAGTTGTTGTGACAGGAAACAAAACATCTGTGATGTTTATGACCCTATAAGTGAATATATGGAAGGGTGTTGATGTATATGTAACTTCGGAATGTATTTCACATATGTGTATATTGTATTCCTATAGAGATGGTATTATTCCTCTATAAGGAAGTGTCGTCATTTATATTGTAAGTGTCGTAACTTATACTTGATGGGTTATTAGACCACCTTGTTGGGGTCGGCCCTGTATAAGTCATGTGGGTCGAAGGGTTATTAGACCACCCTATTGGGGGTCGGCCATGTGGGTCAAAGGGTTATTAGACCACCCTATTGGGGGTCGGCCCAATCAGCATTATGTTATGTGGTTAAGTTCGAGCCTACATGAGTTAGGTAAAAAGGCAAGTCAAGTCAACTATAAATAGAGTGCGGGAGGCACTCTATTTGCTCACTCACTTCTCACACATGCTCTCAAGGAGGAGAGGCGCACTTATGGAGGAGGAGGATTGCTGCTAGGTTATGGCTATCTCTATTGGTTGGTTGTATCATTGCTCTATCTATCTCTGAGGAAGTTATTGGGGTTTTTCACCTTTATGGTTTTCCCCAAGTATATCTTAGTGTCTCTTGTGTGCTTGCATTATTGTCTCCATGATTGATATGCTGTAGATATGCTGTACATGTTGTTCTCTCAGTTAAGATCCTAGATCATATTGAAGTAAATTCTGAAAATTTAACATGGTATCAGAGCTAGCCTGAAAGAAGGCATGATATGGCATGTATGACACTTGTTGCACTTACGATGTTAGGGCTTGATATAGCAAAAACCAGTCATCGTAGCACTTTCGCTATAAATCTGTTTTGGCGAAGTTTTCGGATCTGAAATTGTTACAGGACGAAGATAAGATCTCCAGGTATTTTGTGTCCAAAGGACAACCTCTAATTCGTTGTACTTTGTGATTTATGATCTGTACAATATAGGGTTTCTGCCTCCTCCAGATCCGAGTCAAAATCAGGTGACCTTGGGAAAAAGGTCATATCTTGGGCTAGGAAGATCCAAATGAAATTTCGTAAAAAGTGACAGGTAGTACACAGTCTGCACTATCTCAGAAAACTTTTTCAGAGGCCGAAGTTGAACCAGTGACACGTGGCACGCCGTACAAGTTCGCTCTCCTGTTTTATCCCAAAACAGGTAACGTTGCGACATTTGGCATAACTCTCTCTCAGAGAGTCCAATTGAGGTCAGACCTGTCGGGATGGAAAGGTAACAGGCCAAGCTATCTCAGAAAACTTTTTCAGAGGCCGAATTTAAAACAGTGACACGTGGCATGCCGTACAAGTTCGCTCTCCTGTTTTATCCCAAAACAGGTCACGTTGCGACATTTGGCATAACTCTCTCTCAGAGAATCCAATTGAGGTCAGACCTGTCAGGATGGAAAGATAACAGGTCAGGCTATCTCAGGAAAATTTTTCAGACCCTATGGATCAAAATTTTGGAGTTACACCAGAAACAATCAAGTACATATTTCTGTCAAAACAGAATTATTTTTTGGTACCTTCATTCATGGCTTCCGGAATTTAGGGCTTTGGAGAAAGTTGGAATTTTTGTAATCGGAGACCACGGCTGGATGCTACTCATCAAAATAGAAATTTAGAGACCAAGATCAGAATTTTTGGTTGGGCAGAAGGCCGGGCTTAATTAGACCCTAGTTCGGGACTTTGATCAGAAAAGTGGAAAATTAGGGCTTCTGTAAAAATGAGAATTTTTGAAATCTGTGACCACGGCTGGAAGCTCCTCAGAAAAATAAAAGCTTAGAGCTTTGGATCAAACATTTTGATGGGGAAAAAGAGTGGGCTTCATCAAACCCCAGTTCAGGGTCATGTCCAGTGAATCCGGAAGTTTCAAAGGCAAAATTGAGGAGTGAAACTTTACAGTTTTCAAATTCTGAATATACCAGTTTGATCAGTTCATCAAGGCGCATATTCCTATCCTATCAGAAGGTTGAAATTCAAAGTTTGAATTTTTGGGGTTTCTCTGACAAACCCATATCCAGCTCAAGGTCCAGTTCTTGCAAATCAAGTGGATTGGGTTAATCCTAGAAGAAGATGGATTGATCACCTGCATAACTGAAAGAAGTTCCTGTCTCAGAGGGAGATGAGGATAAGGCCTTACATAAGAAGATTACAAGCGATCTCGACAGGTATGACTCATCGAGGTATGTTTCGATATTTGTCCATGATTAAGTTTATGGTATGTTTGTCTTCATGTTATTACGGTTAGTACAATTTTGATTTTAGATTTGTTGTATCACCTTAACAAAATTATGAATGCATGATAGAAGATATTCATTGGTTAGGGTGTTGACACTTATGATTGTACTAATGCATTATGGTGTTGTATGAGGTTTATGTTGTCTACTAACATGAAAGGTACACCAAGAAAGACAGATCATGTTCTGGTCCAAGAACATATGATCATGATAACATGAGGACAAAGATTCATCCATTGTCATGGATCTCATACAAGATCCATTCACGAGGTATGTATAACTTGGTTTTATAATGGTTAACTTATGAGACATGCAGGTTACTAGCACAAGTCACTAAAGAGAACCAAAAGACATTATACGGGTATGTTAGACATAACTAGCTAACATGATAATCCAGGTATGTTTTCCCTATATCAAGCTAGATTCCTACCTTGGGTTAGGATCTTATACTATCGCGTTGTTGATAATGATTATTCATGAAGTCATAGGTTTGAATAATCATGATTGTATGCATATTATGTTTCTTACCATAATTGATGATATGACTAACCAGAAGAATCATGATGGTATAGGTTTGAATAATCACAGGTTTTATGCATTTTATATCTCTTATCTTGATTGATGATTCAACTAACCTGAAGAGTCATAGGCTTGAGTAATTACAGGTTTAGACATGTTATGTTTCTTATGATTTGACTAACCATAAGAATCCTTGAATGCTAATGCTTATTATTTCTGTTTGAAATGATCATGACTATACATGCTTGAGATTATTGTGTTTTAATAGTATACTAATGAATGTATGATTTTATATGAGATCACAAGGATAACACATTCATGATACTAATAAGCATGCATAGGGACCAAGGATGAATATGAGTTCAAGAACAGGTAATTCAGGAAGCAAAGATCAAGAGGGAGCACACTCTAGTTGTTCCTGCAAGAAAGCAAAGGAGCACACTTCAGTAGTTTCTGCAAGGATGCAGATATTCAGAGGGAGTTGATCATCTCTCTACATTTCACAACAGAAAGGTGTAGAAGAAGCTACCTCAGATTAGGACTCCAGCAGCTCCTGCAAGGAAGCAAAGACTCAGAGGGAGTCCACCCAACGAACAAAGAAAGATAAGTATTTTAATCATCATTTCTTGCATATTTGTTTGTTTAAATAAAATTGTTCAATAATGTATATACTGATGTTCCTAGAATTAGGTTGTGTATTATGCATATTAGAATAATTGCATTGATGAACAGTATACTCCTAATATGCATGGGTAAGTGGCCTATGGCACTGTACAACATTCCATTGCTACTTATCTAGAATGAAACCTCTTTGCTGACATGTTGGGAGTTGTGCACACTCTTAACAATGTTCTGGTAGAGATTGGAAGGCATCTAGAAAGTTACGAAATATGGATAAATGTTGTATTGAAGCATTGGCTAAGATAATTGCATGACTGTATGGCATATTTCTTTATGTGTAAGAATTTGCTCGGAAAACTATGAGATGTTTTCTAATCATGCAATTTAACTTGTTGTGTAGGAAAGATCGTATGCCATCTCCTACAAAAGAAGAACTACAACATTTTGTTCTAGCAACAAAGATATCTATTGAAGATATTGAAGATATTAAAGATATTGAAGTTCCCAGGATCTGGGATGAAGAAATGAAATGCCATGATCCGTCGATCATGAAGAATGATGTTTGGGATGTAATCCCAAGACATGAAGGGAAGTTTGCTATGACTTCCAAATGGAACTATCAGATCAAGTATGTTGCAGATGGAAGCATAGAGAAATATAAAAGTGATGAAATAGAAAATACACCAGATGGATTCAAGACAGCTTCCTTGAATGGTGTAGTTGAAGAAGAAGTGTATGTGGAGTAGCCACTTGGTTCTGAGACACATGATAGGAAATCATATATGTGCAGAACTTGGTATGGTGAAGATAGATTGCCGACACGCAGCGGAAGCTTACTACCGAGTTCGAGACGAAGAACTTGGGGATGATGCACTATTTGTTTTTGGCATGGAAGTGTGGCAGAGTGCAGAAGGAATCTTCCTTGGACAAGGGAAGTATGCAGTAGAGATCCTGAAGAGGTTCGGGATGATGGACTACAAGGCTATGGCCACACCTATGGCATCGAACCTGAAGCGCCTGTGTGATGCTTCATCTGAGCCGATTGATATCACTATGTATCGTCAGATGATTGGGTCCTTGATGTACCTGACGAACACGAGACCAGATATTTGCTTTGCTGTGAACACATTGAGCCAGTTCCTGACGGATCTGAGGAGTGTTCACCTAGTTGCTGTAAAGCATATTCTGAGGTACCTGAAGGGTACAATGGATTATGGGCTCAGGTATGAGGTGAATCAAAAGTTTAACCTGCAGGGTTATGTTGATTCAGATTGGGATGGCAGTGCTGCAGATAGGAAGAGCACATCTGGGTGTTGCTTCAGTATGGGATCAGGTGTGATCTCTTGGTTTAGCAGGAAGCAATCCTGTGTAGCACTGAGTACAGCTGAGGCAGAGTATGTTGCAGCCTGTTCAGCTAGTTGTGAGGCAGTATGGCTATGGAAGCTACTGTCTGAGTTATTTGATCTCCTGTTGGATGCTACTGGTATCTTCTGTGATAACCAGAGTTGTGTGAAGCTGTCCGAGAACCCAGTGTTTCATGACAGGTCGAAACACATAGAGATCAAATATCACTATATCAGGGATATGGTGCAGAGAGGAGCTGTGAAGCTCCTGTATGTTGCGACGGATGAGCAGATTGCAGATGTGCTGATGAAGCCACTAGCCAGGGTGAAGTTCGAGTACTTCAGAGAGAAGCTTGGCGTGCTTCAGATCGAGGACACTTCGAGGAAGAAGTGATGGACACATTTGCTGAAGCCATTCCAAGCATGTTGGAAGGGGGATCCTTCACATGGCTGTGGATGTAAGCGCTGGATGATGAACATCAGGAGGATGTTCTGGTTTCTGCTTAGATATGATCAGTTGGATCATGTATCTGTATTTTGTATATGCATCATGTTGGATGCTGGATATGATCGGATGGATCATGTGTATTTTGTATATGCATCATGTTGGATGCTGGATATGATCGGATGGATCATGTGTATTTTGTATATGCATCATGTTGGATGCTGGATATGATCGGATGGATCATGTGTATGTATTTTTGTATGAACGCATCATGTTGGATGCTGATGGATACATTGTGTGGATCATGTATCTTTGTATGATCAGGTAGATCATATATGCTGATGGATACATTGTGTGGATCATGTATCTTTGTATGATCAGGTAGATCATGTATGCTGATGGATACATTGTGTGGATCATGTATCTATGTATGTATCAGGTGGATACTTGGATGATCATGGATGACGAGCTTCTCCAGATGACATGCAGCAGGATGTTGCAGTGATGATGATCAGGATGATCATGTGTACATCAGGATGATGTTTGATGAGTATCAGATGATACTTTATGGCCGTGGATCAGGTTGTGCAGATGAGCATGTAATCCGGTGCCCTGGGAGATTTGCAGATGGTCTTTCGAGGTTTTGCCTATGGCATGTAATTCGGTGCCCTGGGACATCTGGCAAATGCTCTTTCGAGGTTTTGCTCTGGGAGGACATGTAATTCGTTGCCCTGGGAGATCTGCAAATAGTCTTTCAAGGTTTTGCCATGGCATGTAATTCGGTGCCCTGGGATATCTGGCAGATGCTCTTGCGAGGTTTTGTCCTATGGCATGTAATTTGCTCCTGGGAGATCTGGACAGGATGAAAAAGGCCTCAGATGCTTCAGCCAGGTTTTGCCATGACCACATGTAATTTGCTCCTGGGAGATCTGGACAGGATGAAAAAGGCCTCAGATGCTTCAGCCAGGTTTTGTGGTGGACCACATGTAATTTGCTCCTGGGAGATCTGGACAGGATGAAAAAGGCCTCAGATGCTTCAGCCAGGTTTTGTGGTGAGATCACATGTAATGTGCTCCTGGGAGATCTGACAGGTAGAGCCGGGTGCTCGTAACAGCCTGGGATGCTTCAGCCAGGTTTTGTGATGGGTCACATGTAATGTGCTCCTGGGAGATCCTACAGGTAGAGCTGTGTGCTCGTAATAGCCTGGGATGCTGCAGCCAGGTTTTGTGACGCACGTAATAAGTCCTGAGGATTCCACAGTATGGCCAGTGATGATGAAGACCTGCAGGTGGTGGGCCTACATCCAGTATGAAAAAGGACTGGCTCTGTAGAACTTCCTATGACGAGTAGATTCAGAGATTGATTGAGATAGCAGCAGCAGTGACGATGATGATGACTCGATGACGATTATCCAGTGACGATGATCCAGAGAAGATTACTTGTGCTAGAAGAACTGTGCTGAGAAATACCTTCCTAGTTAAGAGGGAGTGTTGATGTATATGTAACTTCGGAATGTATTTCACATATGTGTATATTGTATTCCTATAGAGATGGTATTATTCCTCTATAAGGAAGTGTCGTCATTTATATTGTAAGTGTCGTAACTTATACTTGATGGGTTATTAGACCACCTTGTTGGGGTCGGCCCTGTATAAGTCATGTGGGTCGAAGGGTTATTAGACCACCCTATTGGGGGTCGGCCATGTGGGTCAAAGGGTTATTAGACCACCCTATTGGGGGTCGGCCCAATCAGCATTATGTTATGTGGTTAAGTTCGAGCCTACATGAGTTAGGTAAAAAGGCAAGTCAAGTCAACTATAAATAGAGTGCGGGAGGCACTCTATTTGCTCACTCACTTCTCACACATGCTCTCAAGGAGGAGAGGCGCACTTATGGAGGAGGAGGATTGCTGCTAGGTTATGGCTATCTCTATTGGTTGGTTGTATCATTGCTCTATCTATCTCTGAGGAAGTTATTGGGGTTTTTCACCTTTATGGTTTTCCCCAAGTATATCTTAGTGTCTCTTGTGTGCTTGCATTATTGTCTCCATGATTGATATGCTGTAGATATGCTGTACATGTTGTTCTCTCAGTTAAGATCCTAGATCATATTGAAGTAAATTCTGAAAATTTAACATTTTTCAGTTTGAATTTGCAGCCATATTTTCACTTTGCAAATAAAAAGTATCATTATGTTCCTATGATGTCATATTCTCTGTCATTGACTTATTTCAAGCACAGTGAAGGAGTCAGACTGTTCGAGCATCTTCTAGATTGGCTTCATTGGCATTTCTATATTACTTAATTGAGCAGAGAGTTTGACAGATTAGAGTAGGTAGGCAGTTTGAATAGGCTCACAGTTGAGTATCTTTTTCAGCAGGTTTCAGCATGTATAGTTTAGTTATGGGTTTGGTTTCAAGCAATTTCAGTTTTCAGCTATAACATACTTTCAGCATTTCAGTTTCAGTATGGATTTCATCTCTAGCTTAAGGTTTCAGTTCATAATGGCAGTATGATTTCAGTGGATGGTTTCAGGTCAAAACAGCTTGAAGGTTTCATTATTTTATTCTTGCTGAGGTTTCCATTATCGCCATATAAATTCAAAAGTTTCGTTGGGGATCAAGCGGTTGTAAGGTTTTGCTTGGCTGAATAAGGCATGAAATTCCCCAGACTGCCCATGAATAACATCTTGAATTAAGGAAAGAAGCTAGTGATTTGTAGGAGTACTCAAATGTGAAAATTGCTCAAGTTACACGGTATTTGAGTATACTTTTGGAGGAAGCTCGCAAGCAAGATCAGATTGCTCTAGAAACTGAGGCCAGAATTGCTCCATGGGTCATAGAAAGGGAGAAGCTATTTAATGAATTAGTGACTATCAAAGATCATTGCAGGAAACATAAGGGTATTTTTCTGTGTTCATCCTCAGTTTGAGGATGAGGGTGTACCAGAATTTCCTGATGATTTTACAATGCGTATAAATCCTGGCGGTGATCCTGTTATAGGTTTTAAAAAATATTTTGAATTTGATAGAGTTTATGGACCTCATGTTGGCCAAGGAGATTTTTTCAAGACATTCAGCCTTTAATGCAATCTGCTTTTGATGGATACAATGTCTATGTTGTAATGTCCCGATTTTGACCCCATTGCAGTAAAATTGTAAATGATGTAATATTATTATAAAATCATGGTGAGGAGCTCAAGGCCAAGGCCCCGCCATCGATTTATTGATGCATGTGGTTTACGTGCTAGTCAGACACAATGGAATTGTGAATATCATGTAAATGTGCATTTTAATAAAATACCCACAACTAGCTATGCAATGCAACAAGAGATGGGGGCATGATTTTACAAGGAATTGGGAGGGAAACATTCAAACCCTTGAACCAATCAAGTCAAGCCAAGTGTCAATGAAAGAACCCATAAAACCCTCAACTACCCATGTTGACTTTTGTACCCAATCATTCATTTCTCCCAAGAGTTCGTTGAGGTAGTTAATGACTTGGGAAATGGGAGATATGTCTATCCAAATTCGAGTATGGGCAAGCCACCCTACATGGAAAAACGTGTTTTTCTCTTTGGGAAAGAAAAGAGCCAAGAATTGCTCCCCAAGTCATTACCCATCAACCAGTTTTTCTCCTTCACGAGTTTGGAGCTACCTGGGCGTTTTCCAGCCAGGTTTTCTTGTGTTTTCCTTCATTCTCAACTGGGAGAAGGGCGTTCTTGTGTTGTATACTAGTGGGGAAGAAGGGAGAATTGAATTGGAGTTCCATAGAGACCGTTTTGGCTGTTAAATGCTTAGATAGTTGGGGAGAGACCGTTTTTCCTCCTTGTGAATGTTTTTCCCCATCCCACAACTTGTTTATGGTTGGAAACGATTTGGGGAAAACCCATGGCCATCTTGTTGGTAAATCCATTGTTTTGGCTTGAGCTTGAGCAAGCATCCAAGGTTCAAATGTAGCCTAATAAACCCAGCTATGAACTGGCTTGGCTCAGATGAAATGATTAACGGGTTGTGTATGAGCTGAATGTCCCCTTTTCCTTGTAAGAATTATGCCCAACTCAGGGGTGGCAGTTGTGTTGAGAGAATTGATGAACACAACTGACATATGGTTGGGAGGAATGTTGCAGCGACATAGCTAGTTGCTTGGGACAATTTCACCATAGAGATAAGTGTTTCTCTGTCTATATGTTTTACTTCTGAAATGTTATAATTTGATGATTGTATTGATATGTTGTATGCATATAAAATGTGTGTGGACGATTTGTTTATTTCCGTTGTGCATGTTTATTGAACTGCATCTGCACACATTGGTTTTAATTCATATGAATCTAATGATTCAGGCTGATTTTATGTAAAAGCCCCAGAGATTGGCATCATGTTCCCTTCCTCGAATTGGGTCCACGGGAGGGGACTTGACATCTATATTTTCTTATGGCCAAATGGGCTCTGGGAAAATGCATACAATGGAAGGTTCAAGCCATGGCCGTGGACTTTATTTAGGGCCTTTGAGGAGCTCTTCAATTTTTCTAGTGCCAATGCATACCCTTCTAAATTCGACTTCCATGTTGCAATGTTTGAGCTGCACAATGAGGAGGTTCATGATTTACTTTTCAACACCAGTGGAAATCTTTCAAAAATATGTATGGGCCGAGCAACGTTTTCTGTTGAACTTGTGCAGGAAAAAGTTGAAAATCCAGCCTAATTTTCAAGAGTACTAAAATTGGGAGTACAAAACCAAGGAATGGATGCCGCGAGCATTGAACAATTCGGCCATTCTCATCTGGTTGTTACAATTTATATACATTTCTCTAGCAGCCTCACTAGGGAGTCCCAATATAGCAAGTTTTCACTAGTTGATTTGGATAGAAGTGAGTGTTTTCCCAATGAGGAAGCTAGTGGGGACCACCTCAAGGAGTTGCTGCATGTGAATGAATCACTATCTGTGTTGGGGGATGTTGTGTCGGAGTTGACCGCGGAGAAGGACTATGTACCTTATGAAAACTCAAGGCTCACTCAAATTATTTGAGATTCTTTGGGTGGTGATTCAAAGACTTTGATTATTGTTAATATGAGTCCGAGCCATGCAGAAGTACCAGAGACAATATCATCTCTTAATTTTGCTTCGAGAGCATGAAATGTTGAACTAAGTCTCCGAAATCATGGTACCATAAAGAAATGGAGAGATGTGGCATGTGAATCTTGCAAGGAGATATATGAAAAAGAAAAGGAAATTTCACAGGCAAGACAAGAGATTATGAGTTTGAAGAAAGCACTGAAAGAGGCAGAGGATCAATCTCCTCTCTTATTCAATGAAGTCCTGAAGGCCTGGAAAGTTTCATTTTCACTGCAGACAGATCTAAAGACGAAGACTATAATGCTACAAGAGAAACAGAAAATTGAATAAGAACAAAATGTGCAACTAAGAAATCAAGCAACACGTATTGTGAAGATTGAACAGGAACAAAAGATCCAGTTGCAAGAACACACAGTTGTGATTCAAATCCTTGAGACCAAAGTTAAAGAGCTAGAAAATAAGCTTGGTGAAGCTGAGGTTACAAAGACGATTGATAGTACTGATGCTCCCTGGAAGGGTGAGTCAGCAAAAAATGGTGATTCAGAACCACAAAACTCTAGAGGAGAGAAAACAAATGCTTTATTGATAGCTAGGAAGCTAGAGGACGAACTTGCAAAATAGGATCAACTTATTGAGTGTTTACACGAGGAAAATGAGAAGCTTTTTGAACGGCTCATGGAGAAAAGTTCACCAGCAAGCCCACAAAAGGTCACAAGCACATATTCAAAAGGGTGTGATGATCACCAGTTAGATCGCTCAGCCAACAATAACTATATAGAGCACGCAACCTCAAAGATGGATACCTCGGCAGGTATAGCAATCAAGTATTCTGAAAAGAGACCGGTTTATCTAGCAATGAGCCTCTTGAGAGGTTATTATGGTCTTTCACCATCGCAGGAGGTGTACAGATACAAAGAGAGAAACTTGAAGATGTTAGAAGAAGAGATAGGCTAAAGAACATAGATGGCTTAAATCATAGGATAGGAGGATAATATAGTGGAAGACATAAAAGGGAGGACCATCTGCATCCAAGAGAGAGGAAGACGCTGATGATTGGAAAAATCAGTATGATAAAGAAGATTTTGGAAATTCCAGAGGAATAGAGAGGCATATTGACCAGCGACAGAAAATGAAGGTAGCATGGTTCTAAAACGCAGCTGTCCAAAGGAATATGCGCAGGTGCCAAGTGAGGAAGGAAATGGTGAGCATGAAGCTGAAGACAGCCAAACAATTTACAATGGCCAGAAGAACGTTAAAATTGATGATGAGGATAGAAGAACGTTAAAACTGATGATGAGGATAGAGAAGCTAACACGATTGGAATCAATGCGATCTGCAGGGACCATGCCTCTCGACGGCTAGGATTAAAGGATGAAAAGATCGACGGTCCTGATAAAGTTCGCAGATTTCAGTTGCACGGAGAATCGAACACTTCAAGATCTGCGAAAAATGGGTAGGAGCTCCATCTTTTGACGGCTACGATCTGGACAAGAAAGCGATCCACGGTCGCAATGAAATTCACGGATTGAAATTGCAATGGAAAACCTAATTTCCAGATCTGCGAAGTTTGGTAAAGGCCACGCCGTTGATACTCCCCTTTCTCATGACTCCATCCATTTATTTAAGATTCATACAGGTAAGGGAAAATATTGAAAGGAGTGCACAATTTCTGTCGCCAATTGGAGGCCCGGACTAGGTTTGGCCCAAAGCTCCAGCCAACACAACGTTCATTGGAACAGGTTTTCTACTGCTTGTCAATAAAGCGCTCAAAACTGATGATCAAGGTTTAAGTCGGAAGCAAAGTCAATGGATTATTTGATCTTAAAAACAAAATTCCCCAAAAGCAAGGTGAAGTACCCTTCCAGTCCAAAATCCCTCTGAAGCAACTTGCAAACGGAAGAAAGATACCCAGCAAAGGTTTTCAAGTAGAGGCCTGAAACAGCATAGCGAGACCTCATAGCGTTTGAAAATTAGCAAAAATTTCTCTTTATTCCAGAGATAGACTAAAAGCATATGCATCTTGCCCAATTTCAACCCACGTATTAGTGTACAACAAATGGCAGAAAAGAGATTGCCATCTATGAGCCATTCAGATATTTCAAAATCATCTGTAAATTTTGCGCAAATATACCCAAATTGTCATACAGAATCATCCGAAGCACCCTTGCATGGTAGCAGTTTGCTTGTGGGGTCACCTGGAAAAGAGAAAACTATGTTGGCTAGGGCCATTGCTGGTGAAGCAAGAGTTCCTTTATTTTCTTGCAGTGGAAGTGAATTTGAAGAAATGTTTGTGGGCGTTGGAGCACAAAGGGTACGAGAGCTCTTCACAGCTGCAAAGAAGTAGTCACCTGGTGTCATATTTATCGATGAAATCGAGGCGATTGGTGGAAGCCGCAATCCTAAAGATCAGCAATACTTGGAAATGACTCTAAATCAGCCACTGGTGGAGATGGATGGTTTCAAGAGAATGAAGGAATGATAGTTATCACTACTCCAAATTTCCCAGAATCATTAGATAAAACCCTGGTTGGACCTGGTCGCTTTGATCGTCATCTCGTAGTGCCCAACCCGGATGTTGGAGGTCATAGGCAGATTCTAGAGTCTCACATGGCAAAGATATTAAAGATGGATGAGGTAGGTTTGATGATTATTGCTCGAGGAACTCCAGGATTTTCAGGAGTTGATCTTGCAAATTTAGTGAATGTTTCTACTCTTAAAGCAGCGATGGGTGGTGCTAAAGCTGTACAGAGTATTGGAGGACCTTCTCTAAGCACTCAAGTTCTCCTTGAATTTGTCAAATTTGGAAGTATCATTTCATCTCGAACGTGAAGATTTGTGGCGAAATGGCTGAGTGATTCCCAGCTACTTGTTTCCTTGGCCTTCATATTCCATTGAATAAATACCTTTTTGGAACAACAGGATGTCATTAGTCTGTTTTTGTGGCAAATTACTTGTTGGTTGCTTAAACTATACAAGACCAATTCTCATGTTGCGAACCATTATATATTCCGCATGTTGCAGCATATTTGTGATGATTGCATGATGGCACCAATGCCTCACCGGCTATCTCTATTTTGTATATTCTATGAGATTCTTTCTGATCGGAAGACATTACAGTCAGATAGATACAGAAATATTGTTGAATTCCTTACAAAACTGTTAGGTGCATTTTTCAAAAAGATGAAGGATCAGTCGTCTCTTTGTTGGAGATACTTTTCTGGAAGACCTGCAGGGAGTGTAATGTTATTAGTGCAGATCACTTGCTATCTGAGATGGACAAATGAAAGAGAAAGGGGGATTCCTCCAAGCAAAGTGGCCTTGCCGATGCTCTAGGTGATGATGAGGCTGATATGCCTTTAGATAAATTTGGTCGTCAAAAGAAGAAAACCCTTGCAAAAGAGCAGAACAGGGGATCTCCTAAGAAGAGGAAGTGCCTTATTTTAATGATGAACAAGAAGCTCAGATTAAAGAGCTTGTACAGAGGAAGAAGAAGGTGCAGGCATATGATTGCAGAGGCATTTCATGCTGATGGAAAATTTTCAGTAATCGTTTTCTTCCTGACAAAGCAATTGAGCTGATTGATGAGGCTAGTTCTTGAGTACGCCTTCACCATGCACAACCCCCCTGAAGAAGCCAGATTTGGTTTAGAGATCTATTCCAGAAAAGAGCTCAGATTGGTCAAATTTTCACTTGCATAGAGTGTTTGAGTGGAGCTACGACCAACTTGAGCACGTGGAGAATCCTACTGGTGCATGAAGATTCCTCCCTCAGGGTTGTGAGTTGTGATCTCCTCCAAATGGTAGCTGCACCGGGAAGCAATTGCGCCCACATCAATTGAAGAGCAGTGACTTCCTATGAGCTAGTGCTTATCGTTGAGCTAGTGACTTCCTCTAATCCACATGCAAAAGCCTCAAGACTAAAGAACTGATGTCTACCCTGCCTCTGTCCATGATCTCTTTAAGCCCCTACCTCTAGCAACCTAATTCATACCTGATCATTGACTCCATTGCCCAATGGTCTCCTTCATGATTGTCTTACCAAAACTTTAAAAACAAATTGTCCTATCAGAAATCTGATCTTCTGAATGTTATTGATTGAATATTTTGAGTTAGATGGCTTTGTAAATAGTGAGAGATCCCTCTCTGATTGTATTAGATCAGAAATGCAATCTCAAGTGGTTTTGTGGTTACCCCGAAGTGTCCTTCTCCCACAACCTTGAGGGTCATTTTGGGTGCTAACAACGAGTCTAAAAATGGACAAGTATACTAGGCAATCTTGTCAATTTTAAGGAGTCTAACAAGAGCATAAAGAAGACTCCATAGGAATGAGAACATGATTAAAGGTGGTTAACGAAGGTATGCATTCTAAATGTATGTAGACCGTAATATAAGTGACAAGCTCCCGAAGTATCAAGTAATGACATGGGTACCAATGTGACATAGTGTGCTATCTAGGGTAACCCATGTTAGGTAGGTCCTAACCATGGAAGA
The DNA here is from genome assembly GCA_027924585.1 of Larix kaempferi. NCBI lineage: Eukaryota > Viridiplantae > Streptophyta > Pinopsida > Pinales > Pinaceae > Larix > Larix kaempferi. Next base: position 47,393,986 of record BSBM01000493.1, read on the forward strand.
AAAATGACAAAGGAGGGACAATGGAAGGCTAATGTCGCAGTCCATGGTGTAAAAAGGGGTCTAAGGCATAAAAAATGATAAGATATAAATGCGATGTGGAAACCTAATTGACATGTCCTAAGAAATAGACCCTTTTAAAGAACACCAATGTAGACATAATCTTGTAAAATAGCGTTTTCGTGCCATGGCCTAGTCAAAACAACTTAATTAGTCATCAAGATTAAGAAATATGACATAACAAGGTTTAAAAACTATATAAAGTGGTTAAAAATAAAAATAAAAAGAATTACTATGAATAGTAAAAAGAGTAAAATTAACTCATTGTTACAATTTTCCATTCCAAGGGAGCAAAATATCCCTACGACTTGTTGCGTTGCATACGACCAATCCAGAGGATGATTTTCAGTTCTCTCACTTGCAGGTAACTTCTATCTCCATGATTTGCATTTTTATGTGTTTTTTGAATATTTTTCATGGATTTTTGAGTTTTTTATTTAGATTTTAAAATTAACTTTGCATGCCCGCAGGTATCTATGGTTAAATCCACGAGTTCGAGAAATAACTACGAGTGGAGGTATCTTCACTTGCGGGTTGTGTGCGACTATTATAACAAGGAATTGCAGGTGGTGCCTTTTAAAAGAGAAATCTCAATGCTTATGAAATTTAATGGACGAAATGTAGCAATGGTACTCACATGGAGGGAGAGGTAGCATGAATCAATGGATAGGGAGGCCATGAGAGATCCATTGATTCTCAATGCCTTGCGACGTTTTAGTCTCTTAAAATTCTTCTGCACATCCAACATAAGGGCGCAACCCAACTTGCTCCAAAGTTTAGTGCACTTATGGGATCTCGATCAAGGAGTATTTAACCTTCAAGATGAAACTCTAGACATCACTGTGGATGAAATTTACTTCATAACTGGATTGTCCTGACGGGGAGAGGTTGTTAACCTCAAAGGCACATTTTGGGGCGTGGAGTCCTTATTAATGTAGGACTACATAAGCACATACTGCATGGCTGGAGCAGAGAAAAGTGGCACTCAAGTGCCAATTGGGAAAATAGATAACTTCCCATTGAAAGTCATATTGAGTACTATGAATAGGGTATGCAGTAGTTCCGCTCAACACTTATCTTCTTGTAGTTACATGCAAATTGGGCTAGAGTGCTTCCGGAATGTGATATTCGATTGGTGTACGGGATTGTTGGTGAACATGAAGCACCAACTCATCGAGTGTAAAACCAGGGAGAATAAAAACTTTGGCTATGGGAGTATACTATGCACCTTCTTCTTTGAGAGAGTTCTGAGCTTGAGTCCAAGAGTGGATATACCACCTATGAACCCCCGTGATCCCATGATGACTTGATGGAGTTTGATCTTCTTACGACAGGGAGGAGGAGACACTAGTACCTCCTATGATGATGAGGATTTCTTGAGTTGGTGGATCTAACAGGTTCCTACATTTAAGCAGTTTCCTTATGGTGGGATGGACTTCTGTGGTGACCTGGAACTCATGCTACCTCCAAGAGTTCTTGGGGAGATATAGGTACCATTTTTACTTTTATTATTATTCAATTTTTATGATTTTTGTTATAGAGATATACATATGTTTTTGACGATTTTAAGTATTGAAAACATACTTGGTGCAAATATTGGACCAGCGAGGCCAGCCGGACACCCGGAAGTGTTCCTAGGACTAGCAGATCCAGGAAGAATAGAGGCCATGCTATAGACCATCGAGAGAAAAATGAACCAGTTAACTCATGATATTCCTACTTATTGCATAAAGCGGATTCCCATGGATATGCAGGAGCATGTAGTGGGTGTGCCCCCTGCATGGATTAGGATACTCTAGAAAGTAGCTAGGCTGGTTATTTGATATAGAGAGGATGTAGTAGAGGAGGCTAAGGCTTCTTCCTCCCCCTTAGGGATATCTACACTATTTTGAGGCTATCATGCCCGCTTCTGTATATTGTTATGTATATTTGATAGAGATGGATACTCAAACTCTTTGATTGTTTTTTTGGACATATATATATATATAGATATACACCTATCAATTATATACATGTTGTTTTATGTGCGTGGTGATCTATTTTACTGTGTATGGTACAAATTCCAGTCGAATATGTAGTTTGCATATGCATCAGTTACTGTGTTTTGGTTCCTTGAAATATGTTGATATAAGATGCAATCAAACTGTCTTTCAAGCAATTTAACTTTAAAAAACTAATGTAATGATAAAGAATCCCTAACTTGATACTCACCCGTAAGCTGTGGAATGACTAACTGAGAATCAAGCCTAATCTCCAAACATGAAATGGCGTGGTGTGAAGCATCTTGGAGTAGCTCAATGTCAGCACTGTACTCGTCCATATTGTTTGTTGCAGGTCCTAGACAAACACCTCCTGACAAAACAAGCTGACCCATAGGTGAATAGATCACCCAAGCAGCTGAGGCAAGATTACGAGTGTGACAAGTAGCGCCATTAGTGAATCCTACAAACCACTCGGTTTCCATATGAAACACAAACAGAGGAACTTAAGAAACACGAAAAGACTAACTATGTACTAGTGTACAACTATTTACAAGAAAACGTATATGTGTTAAGCATAATTGTAATGTCCCCATCTTGACCCTATTGCATTAATATTGTGAATGATGTAAATATTGTTATTTAGTCATGGTGAGGAGCTCAAGGCCAAGGCCCCGCTATTGATTTATCGTTCTATGTATCGGCGATTAGATTAGATGCATATGGTTCATGTGCTAGCTGTGCACAATGTAAAATCGAACATCATGTAAATATGCAATTTTAAATCAAAAACCCACAACCAGCTATGCGATGCAACAAAAAGATGGGGGCATGATCTTTACAAGGAATAGGGGGGGAAATTATCCAAACCCTTGAGCCAATGGTGTTAATCCACGTGTCAATGAGAAAGCCCATAAACCACCAACTACCCATTTTGGGTTATGGACCCAATCATTTAATTCTTCCAAGAAATTGGTTAAGGTAGTTAATGCCTTGGGAATGAAGAAGTATGGAAGCCAATTTCGTGCATGGGCAAGCCATCAACTTGGAAATTCGTGTTTTGCTTGTTGGGCAAGAAAACACCCATGAAATGGTGCCCAAAGCCATTCTGAACAGTCAGTTTTCTCTCACTCACGCAGTTGGAGCTAGCTGGGTCTTTCCCTACATGTTTTTCATCCAAATCCTGCATTTTTCCATGCCTGGGAGTTCGTTTTTGCATATACAGTAGCCTGGGAGAGAAGGGCCACGATTTGGGGACTGTATGGAGGTCATTTTTGCCCCCGAATGTCCAAGGACGTTTTTCTAAAAACGGATTTGGCTTCCTAGGGTTGTTCCCCATCTTCCAATTTCGTTTTTGTGTGTTCCCACATTTTTCTGAGTTAGTTGAAACCCCATCTCATGCATCCCACTGGGGAAAGCGTTTTCCTCATGCCCAACCCAGCAATTGTGGTTTTGTTGTTAAGTGCATCTCATTTTGGATTCGAACCTGTGAGCAGGAGCTTCAAGAGTGGAAGAGGACAGATCTGGCTTGATGAGCCATTGAAGTATCCATAGCTCCATGGTTGAGCCAGTAGCCTAATAATTCACCTCTGCCCATCTCTTAGCAGCCTGAGAAACCCAACTGCTGGTTGGCTTGGCTGATTCTGGTGTATCTTTGGCCATGTAAGAGCCTGTTTTTCCCTTTTTCTTGTTGAGATCATGCCCAGCTCGGGGGGTGGCAGTGGTGTCGAGAGATTAAGGAGCACACTGGCCTACGGTTGGGTGGAACGTTGCAGAAGCGTAGCTGGTTTCTCAGGGATTACTAGGTTTAAGATAAGTATTCTCATCTGTTAATTTGATATTGCTTAGATTGATGAATGGCATAAAAATATGGAATGTATGATGGATGTGTATTGAAATTACTTCCGCTGTGTTTTAAAATAATTTTGCATCTTCATATGTTTCTTTTATATTATATGAGTGCTTACATAATAGTTCATGGGGCTAGATGCCCAGTTTAACATCACGATCCTCTCCATCTAGCTGGTATGATGGCAGGGGACGTGACAATAATACTTCTTCAGGTAGATCTCATTTCTAGACTCAGGAAGCTTATATCCAGCATAATCAACCAGTTCATATGACCCTTTTTCCAAAACTTTAGAGATGATATACGGACCAAGCCATATAGACTTAAATTTTCCTACCCCTAGGGGTTCTTTCTCCTCGTCATAGACCAAAACAAGGTCTCCTTTGGAGAAAACCCTAGGCTTGACAAACTTATCATATTGAATTTTGACTCATTTTTTATGTGCTTCATTCGCAACAAGCACATCCCTCCGCTATTCATCTATATGTTCGAGACAAAGCAAACGTTCTTCTAAAGTAGAGGTTTCAATTAAAAGTTGGATGGCCATCTTTAACGATGGAATTCCACATTCAATAGGTGTGGCTGCTTCTAAATCATGGTCAAGTTGGAAAGGTGAAAAGCCTCTAGCAGTATTAACGTTAGTACAATACACCGAAAGATGTGGATATAACATAATGTGCCAGTTTGACCTAATAGCATTAATGGTACGCTGGAGAATCGTTTTTAAATTCTTATTAACCTCTTCAACTTGTCCATTCGCATACGGATAGAAAGGATATGAACGCTCCTATCTAAACCCTAGCATAGTGGTCAAATGTAACATCATATTATTTTGAAAGTGTCTAACATGATCTGTAACGATCTCCTGAGGAATACCAAACCTAGCAATGATTTTATTGAACAAAAAATAATATGTAGTTTCACCATCTTCCTTCATAGTAGGCATCGCCTCTGCCCACTTAGTAAAGTAGTCTACAACAATGATGATATATTGATGCCCCCCGATGGAAACTGGGTTCCATGTCATGTAATCTATCCCCCACTTGGTGAAGGGACCTACTATGATAACAGGGTATAGGGGAGTAGGGTGTGCTCGCATCTTTTTGGTGAATATATGACAAGGATGACTGCGTTTCATGGCTTCCACGCAATCTTTGAATTTGGTGGGCCAAAAATAACCATCATGAAGTATTTTCTGGGCGATTTCCAATCCTAAAAGATGACCCCCACATGATCCACTATGGGCATCATTCAATACTAACTTAGATTCTTCCAAAGTCAAACATCAATGTAAAATGGAGTCTACCCGTCATCTATACAATGTGTCAGCAATTATGAGGTAGTTTTTAGCATGATGTTGTAGTTTTCGTTGTTCTTCCCTAGAATAAACTAGTGGACATCTCAAAGTCTAGAGATAAATTGAAATATCTCCATACCATGGATCAGAGGTCAAAATGAGAAATATATGCTCATCAGGGAATGGAGTATCTTCCATGTTAAACTCTTCACCACTAGGAAACTCAGATATGAGTTCTGTGAATACTAAGGACTTTTTAGACTTAGCGGATTGAAAAGTGAGATCGAAATTTTGGAGAATAAAAATCCATTTATTAAATTTACCCCCGGTTATGCGTCAGGTTAAAACATATTGAAACGAATTGACATTCGCAATCACTATAGTGGTTCGCAATAAAATATAGTGGCATAGCCTTTGAACGGCGTACATAGCGGCAAGTGCCAACTTCTCAACGTGTGAATACTTCAATTTAGTTTTTATTAAATCAAGAGAAAGGTAATAGATGACGTGCTCCTGGAGCTTATCATCTTCCTGAACCAAAACTATACCAACCATGGAATCGTATGTGGTCAAATATAAGATAAAATCGTGAGTATAATCTGGCAGACTTAACAAGGGGTCCTGTTATCACATTTATAGTAGTCGGGCTACCATACATTATTTTTCTCATTCCAGTACACTATTCAGCCAGTTCCCTTACATTTGAGATGCTGAGATGAGCATCTATATTGGATCACTATCAGATTGTGGACAGTAGTTGTGTTCCCCATGCCATGACTGAGTCTCAGGACACTCAAAGAGATGACCGATGTAGCCATTATACCATTGGTACAGAGCAGTCAGTAGTGCCCAAAGTTGCAGCAGCATTTACAGAGGACAGGTGATGGTACAGGTTGATGAGCTTTCAGGTATATGACTCAGCAGGTATATCATGGTGTTACGGTTAGATTGCTTTTATACTTATTCTTATAGCATGTCTTAGCACTTAGTGTCATGATCTGGCGATCATATAGATATTTGGACCTGGTTGATCTATTATATATATTATATTGTCCCTACTCAGACTTAGAAGTTCACTATTCATACTCATTGGTATGTACCCTCCTTAGGGAGAATAGAGGTGGTCATTCCACCATACCCTGGCTTGCTAGTGTTGGCTCCATCATTTCATTGTCTTCATCCATCCGTGGCCTACCTTTTAGTTTATCACCCTGACTTACTACTTGACTAAGTGACATGGAGGATCTTTTCCCCACTGTAGCCTTTGTATTGGATGATCTTCCCTGTTTATTGTGTCTCGGCTTTGAGTTGGTGACAAAACTTACCTATGGTGAGTTGGAGTTCCTTGGAATTCCCCCTAGTCACTAAAGTTGTGTTGGCTAAACCTGAAACTTTTAGTGCTGCCATGAATACAAAATCTGGAAAAAATGAAATGCTATATCTTGTATGAAAAGCCCATTCATGCAATGTGTTTCTAAACACACATGAATGAAAGGCATGCCAAATGAAAATGGCCATGAAAATAAAATGTTGTATCTTTTGGAAAATAAATACCTAGGTAAACAAGCTGTCCATGACACACCTAGAAGTGCTCAGGTAAACAAGTGCCTTAAAAACACACCTGCAGCAGGAAGCCTAAAATAAATGTAAATCTATGCAATGTGTTTATAAACACACATAGATCAAGGCTATGGAAACTTCAGGCCCAAAAAGCAATAGAACTTAAATGCTATATCTAAACAATTGCTGGCCTTATTTGTATTATGGATTGTGCGCATCTGTGAAGGTGAATAAACCCTCTTTAAACAACTCATCCATTTGTGAGACACCGCCATTCCCTGTGTTATTGCTCATTCAGTATATACTATGGTGTATATTCCCTTTCCCTTGCCAAAGTGTCACAAAGTTAAGTCAGTCAAGTCATCCATTAACCTAGCCAATTATTTCAAGCCTTCACCCTTCACTAGCAAATTGATCACAGCTATGAAGTGAGTATGATCCTGAAAGTCTAGTCTGAGTAATAATAATAATTAACGACAATATATATTTGGATTTAGATCGCCAGTTATGATTACTCTGTGTTGTAATTGTTATTTGAATAAGTTGTAGAGCATGTATTAACCTTGACACTTTGTAGCAGCCTTGGATGATGGTCTGAGTTATATTTGGTCTTGGTTAGACCCAGTTTGACCATGGAGGACCATGGGACATGAGATGTTGGACCTTATGATCATATGGATAGATGATATATGGTCTATGTATACATACATGATGATTCTATGCAGCAGATACAGGGTTATGATGATGATTCTTGGTTTACAGTAGTGTTTGGTCATTTATAGATTATTATTATTGGCCCTGTTCTGGTATATTGGATATTTATTTTGATCATGCAGAGACTCATATGGTGTATGAGTACACATCTTGGATGGATTTGGACCTTCTAAGTCCAATGGGATAGTTTGTTTTCAGTTCCGGGCACTTACAGTGATGATTGAGCCTCAGTAGGCTGTCCTAGTGCAGTTTTGGTCTGTCGGAGGCCCTGTCAGAGCAGATGAGATTTTTATCCGGTTGACCTAGGGCGCTGATGATGGAGGGGGTGGTCCAGCCACTTGTTTTTACCATTTTACCCCCCTCCCGGACACACTGGTTCCCTCACCTTGACAGCGCAGGCACTCCAAGAGGTTGTTTGGGGCAGTTTCACGCTTCCCGAGGCATTTCAGGATTGGTAGAAATGGCTATTGAGGAAATCGATTTGGGCTACTAAGGAAATTTTATGGCATGGGATGATCAGTGATGATAGATCGGGGTCCTCCGCACCTTCTCCAGCAGTTTCAGCTTCATTGGGGCCCGCATCCATCACTTATGGCATTTTCTGTGGATTTCTGAGGTCTTTTTGAGGCCCACGATTTGACTATGGTGGCACGATTTGGTACATTTATGATTATTTATTGATTATTGTGCTATGGGGATTGACCAAGGAGGGATAAAATTACCCCTTGGACCCACCATAAGCCTCCTATGATATTATGTCATCATGATTTGGTGGGATTCCCCTCTCATAGGGTGATTTTGTCCACTTACATAATATTTTATTTGTGATCCATGTATTTTATTGTTGAGCTCATCTCAACCATTGATTAGACATTTGTATCTTCTAATATTAGCCACTCATTCAAAAAGTGGTTAGGGTTTTGGTGCCTCTCCTTCCTATTTAAAGGAGAGAGCCTCTCATTGTAAAGGGGACTTTTGGCTCTGGATTATTGGAATAGAAAATTATTATTGCATCTATCTCCAGTGTTGTGGTGAATGTTTTTGGTGTTCGTTCGGTGGTTCTTCCTTTGCACTGAGTTATTGGAGATCTTGTTTGCCATATCTTTTGTACCACAATTTTGCATCTACAGGTGGAGGCCGATTTGTTTTGAGGAGGAGGTATTGGTAGGGGAAGACTCTCCCTACTTCTTCTTTGGAGCTCTTCGTTGGTAACAGGGAGTATTACTGTCCCAGGACCTTCTATTTCATGTTACTATTGCATTTCTCTTGTATTTCCTCCACACTTGGTCTTACTGATTGAATCGCTGTTCCTTGGTTTGACAGGTAGAGTGTAGAGCCCCTCCTCTGGGGTCTTTGTTGTTTAACCTGAAACTCAACCACTTGCTACAAAAGAGATTAGAAGCATAATGACTCGATAAATAAACTAAATAATGAATAAACTAGCAAATTAAAACAAACCATAACCATAACCAGCAAAGCTCGTTTAACCATTGGCGAAGCAACCGTTAGCTCCGCCACCCAACCATAGGCTCATGCTTTCAGTCGCATGGCCTCCCCCGAGATTTGGGTCGTAGAGCTCACACACGCTTTTCAGAAATCCAGCTTGGGCTTCCCCTCCCACCAGGATTTCTCAGCCAAACCCTTAGATAGCAGCAAGTCTTTGAGGCATTCAAAAATTACGACAATCGTCCAAATCATGGGCCTTTTACCCATTCCCTAAGCCTTCCTTATAAAGGAAAATCTCCTGCGACACATGTCGCTCCATGCATAATTAAATATTTTTATTTAATTATTTAATTAAAACACTCACCCATCCAAGTGTCAGTTTCTCTGGGAAGTGCACCTACATCCCTAAGTTTGCTCTAGTTTGTCCCCCAGATATTTTAATCAACTCCTAGCTTTTAGTTGACTAGGTGTCTAATCTTAGGATTCTATTTTGCTTCTAAATAATGATTTCTATTATTTTAAATGCTCAACAAAAACAACTACTCAAGTGCAAATGTCTAAACTATTTTTTTTTTTATGCATTTGCTAAGTAATAATCTAGAGTTATTCTCCTAAGTTTTTATGCAGTTTAATTTAACAATCAAACTCACTAGGATCACGGTGCCGCACCGTTGGGCTCCTGGTTCCTTAACTTTAATTCTCTGACATGGCACCACTCCGTCGGGTCCAGTCATCCATGGTTTCCATTCCTCGGCATGGTACCGCATCGTTGGGTCCTTGCGTCCATTCTTTCATTTCTCGACAGGGTACCGCATCGTCGGGCCCTTCTGCCACCATCTTTCCGTTTTGACTTGCGGGAACTCTTGTAGGGATTTTAGGAATCGTTACCATCCATCCTCCGTCTACATGCTATCTAGGGACTAATGGCGCTGAGGAGTGAGTCCGTTCTCACTGCGCGCCCCTCAACTCGTACGTGACCAGCTCCGTCATGGCCCACCTCGTACGCCCTCACGCATTCCTCTTGAGCAAGCGGATCAATGCTTATCTGCTCATGCATGGTATTCTTGTCGGAAGTCGACATCGTCGTCGCTCCCCCTGTGTGTGATTTACCCGTACTCTACGACCCTTCATGTTCCTTTGTGTGTCCTTCGGTGAACCGTTTCACCTATCGCTACACACATTTCTCACAAACATAAATCATTATTTTATTGATTTACAATCAATGGTAATCATAAATATACTCAAAATAAAATCAAAGGATTATTTTATTAATGTTTGAAACAGTCGGGTCACTAAGCAAGTTCCCTCAATGTCTATAGTAGTCTAGGGGCACTACATACACCCCTACTTATTTAGAACTTCGTCCCGAAGTTCAGAATAGATGCGGAAAGCTATGATGCATCTCAGTTGCATCCTCTCAAGTCACAAAGCTAAGGTTGTAGCTGTCCTACTATACTTTGACTTGATCAATCAGGGCTAATCATTAAGCAAGAACTAATCAATCAATTATACCACTCCACATATATAATTTAAATCCTTAATTCATTTATCAATTATTGTCGTCATTCACATCTTTAGGTTTTCCTCAATCTTTTAAGACATATCAAGGCTCAAGAAACCACTTTATCGAAGTTGTTCGGCTGGGTCACTCGACAAGTTCCCTTAAGGTCCACAGTCATTTAGGGGCATTACATACACCCCCTCTTAAATAGAACTTCGTCCCGAAGTTAATTTTTGTTCCCGTACTTTCGATGCTAGGATTTTGCCTTTAATTTCCCATTCTCGTCTTCTTGTCATTCTCTTCCATTTTTTTTCAAACAATCATGGCCATAAGTACCAGTGGTTCTAATCATTAGTTTTCTAGATCTTCTAGTATGGTTCCAATACATCTTCAGAAACTCAATCAAAATTTCGAGTAATGTAAATCCACTAATTCTTCCAATAACTTTCGATCCCAACCTAGATTTCCTACACCTTCTAGTCATCTGCAAAAGTCTATGATATCCAATTTAAGCTATACTACAATAATAGCCACCCATTAGTTAGCAAATCACCATCAAGCAAGACTCCAAATCCATTTGGTCATCCTTCCCTCCAAGATGAGAAGGTAAACATCATATTCCGTCCATCGAAGATGGGTAAGACATGGTCACATTTTTAGCAAATCAAGAGAGAGACCCTCAAATATTCCAAAACCAATTTCCATAAGGTTACTTCCAAAAACCCCTATTAGTGATTTAGTCGAACGTATTAGAATTTAACTCTTAGTCCTTTCTTCAGTAACATCATGTCTAAATCAATGAGCTTATCACACCCTTACCTCATTTCATCATTTCCGTTGTCATAGGACTACTTCGATAGACTCATCAAGTCGCACTATGTGTGTTTTCTCAACTTCATCGAGTTCCATCTCGAGGGCTAGTTGTCGTTTCATCAAGTTTGATTATGACCTAAGGTTAGCTTCAATGCGTTTGGTTATTATGCTAATCGTCTCCATACTTCCTTTTACGAAACATTGTCTTCATTTGACCATTTCGATACCATGGTTGAACTTCAAGTTCATAGTCCTGATTTTTCGTAAATGTTTTTGTCATAATGCAAAATGCATGTCATTCAGTTCAGCTCATCATACCGATCACATTGATATCTCGTTTTCAAATTTTAAGTTTGTTTCGCGCCCTCGACAATCTCTTAAAGTATCGTCAATCTGAGTATCTCGGTGTCTTGTTAGTCAAAATTTATTATTTTCTCGTCATTTAATAAATCCACCAATATATTCGTCCACTTGTCTTGTTATCGTGGTTATGTAGGAAAAGTTTAAAATGTCCTATCGTAGATTCATGCTTTCCTTTACTTTTCACAAGGTCCTTCGATCTCAAGCAACATGCACAAAAGTTTCTTGTAATGCGTCTAATAAATCTCCTCTTAGTTCTAGTCATCACTAATTAATTTATAGTAGAAAATATATACCGTTTCGTCATATTTGCTTACAACTGTCCCCTTGGTAGGTATTCCAAATTACATTTCATCATTACCATGTCATTATATGCATCACCTACTAATGTAGCAACCATATCGCAATTCGTAGTAAAATGTCGTTTTTTTTTTTTTTTTTTTTTTTAACAATGCTCTACATCAACCTCGGATAAGGAAACACATAATACTTACATAAAATTTTCATTCTAAATAATTACTATCCTTTAATAGAAATTATACTAACCATTAATCATCCTTCTTCACAACAATCATATCTTAACTTTTATACATTTAAAAGCAAATCTTTAATTCAAACTAGGGATTTTAATCATAATTGTAAAATTAACTTTGTTCTTAGTACATTTATATATTTAAAAATAAATCCTTAATTCAAATTAGGGACCTTGATCTTCAAAAACAAAAATTCTTAAATATATATATATATATATATAAACACATAACTTTGTTTCTAATTCTACACCTTCTTTAAAATATGTGCAACCTCTCATATATCTATGTGAATTTTATTGTCAACGTTTAAAAGTCAATCCTTCATATATATATATATGAGAATCAACATGAATTATATCCCTCTATACGTATAATGACGACCAACTACATAACAATTTATATATAAAATATTGTTTATTATTTACTTTCATTGTTTTTTTTTATGATATAGATACTTCCCTCTATAATCTAATTGAATCACAAAGTCACCATTATTCTATCTAATAATCAACATACTTTTACTAATATATATAAAAAAAAATGATGCTAAGAAGACTTCCCATACATTTCATAAACGTAACTCTATATATGTATAGATAAATGTATGTATATAGATATCCAAAATAACTAAGAGAAACCCTTTTGAATAGCAATTAACAATTCGGTAATTAATTTATTAACCATTAGTTAAGTATCATGTTAATTCTCTCCCTTTTCAACAACATACGTGACTTTTTAAATATAATAAAGACAAGGATTATATTCCAAGTAAGAATTAGTCAATTAATTACAATGTCTTTTTAAAAAAATAAAGTATTCATTTTTCTACATATATTAAAAGAGTGACTATTACTTATTACTTAAGAGTAGACGACGGCATTCTAACTCCTTTTCATTTAAGCTAGTTATAAATATGATTTTTTTTTTATATACTCATAAAAGCAATTTCTATTTGAAATTCTATGACCATCGTGGTAAAATATCCATGCAACTATGCATTCGACCCACCATTTTAAATATACACTAAAAGTACGTTCTTTCTTAGTCATTCCGTTGAAATAAAATACATGACCCCTCCAATAATCATTGGTACACTAAAGTCCGAATTTTTCATCCACTAGACGCTGATCTGGAGGTAGGCGCGCATGAGTTAAGATAACTAAATGTTCAACTACACTTCACAATTATTACAATATCAAGGTGTAAATTAAAGACTCAAGAGCAGTCTTCAACTACTCGACAGATGTAAGGAATAGTTCCTTCGCTCCGAGAGAACCGTTTATATCATTAATGGGATTAGATCATACATTAGTCATGAGTATCGTAATGGATTCCAAACTGCAAATGAGTCTACCAGCTAACCCCGATTTCGTGAAACTCTGAGTTTGGTCTATCCGCGAAAAACGATCCGAAGCCCAGACTTCACAGCTCAGCCAATGATTACGGTGATAACAGAGAGTGGTATGATAACAAGAACTCAGATAACGTAGTGGTGGGATAAATATGAGACATATTTTTTTTTTAACTTAACTCCACTCAAAGATTAGAGGTAGATTTGGTGGATGACGATTCAAAAATACAACCAGATCGCACTAGAAACAAGGCTTATCACCTAAATTACGGATTTGAAAAGGAGAAATTCCAGTGCCGAGGTGGGAACAACCCAAGTTTAGGCAGATGGGAATTAATAACAACATGCATTATTATAAAGAGTTTCCACGTATGGAAACAATGCAACCTAATAACATATCCTCCTGAACAGAATTGCGTGACTGTTATTTCACTAGACGATCTGAGAATAATACAAATTAAACAGAGACATCAATGGAAACACTGATTCGAATGCATTGGGCGCCAAAAGTTAATTTCAGGTTCAGCTGACAGGGCGGAATGAGTGCAACACATTGTGTAATAACTCCGAGTTATGAAAGCTACTAATCTGGAGTACGGGTCGCAAGTGATAGAGCGGAATGCAAGCACCGTGAGCTATAGTGGGTGCTCTTACATAATTTAAGGGACCTTAGAACAAACAGAGTTCTCCAGCGGCCTTCTCAAAGGTTACGCTATTCCTAAACATGGATCGATCGACCAAGACTGAGTTAAGTTATAATGTAATCATTACAGTAATTCGAATTGCTGAGAAGATTTGACATAAATGCCGAGTTAGGATCACGAGGCTGAAATCCCATTGACTTAAAAAAAATTATACACAGAGATAGAGATAACTCCGGGTGTCAATTAATACCACGATTTGAGGATGAGGATTTGAAGCGTTGCGGCGGGCAGAGAGTAATACAAACACAAAGTAGAGTTAATGGCCGTAATCTATCTATATGAGTTGGAATGGTAGCATTTACCCAACCGATAATTAAAATTTAACATTCCACGCAGGGATCCAAGGGATCCAAGGGATCCAAGTGGTCACATAACTACTAAATGTATCGCTGATTACAGAGGATAGAGGGCAATTCGATTCGTAGCTGCATTTCTGGAAATGTTCACGAAATGGATCTGCACAGAGATCTTTTAAGGTCAATGGAAAATTGGATTATGAATTGGGAAAAACGTCCAAAAAAATGGTTCAAATCAATTCTTTAAAGAGTAATTGTAAATCGACCATCAGATTTGGAGAACGCCAAAGATTGGAATCGTAGTAAGATCTGGAGATGCACCTCCAACTCCAATAGAGGAGAGAGAGACAGTGTTGAGCGTCTACCAACACACGGAATAAAAGGGAATTTCATTCAACTTATGGATTCTGGAAACGTTTATATTAAGAAAATCGTTACACAGAATATGTATTTATAAATTCAGAAAATCGTTACACAGAATATGTATTTATAAATTATGGAATCGCTAAAGTAAGGGATCGTCCTCAGAGTTGGAAGGTAATTAATTTTGTAATTATGAAATCTGGAGACGCCATGCATTAGAGGTACAGAGATCGGAAATTGGACAGGGCAGAATCTCAATTAAATTTTGAAGAAAACTCAGAAAACTTAAAGATCAAGATTGCATTTCATGTAATAGAATTTACACAGATTTTGAAGGGCAATTACAACCGTTTTAGGAATTTGGAGACGCGGATGTGAATTGGATTCATATGGGATTTAAAGAAAAAGAAATCACAATCGATTGATGAGAGATCTGGGAAACGTCACTGGATCTGGATCCACACCGGTTTTAAAGAGAAGAATTATAATCGATTTATGAAATCGGTAAGACAACACTGAGATGGGATCCAATAGACTTTAAAAAGACAAGTGACAATCGAATAATGAAACCTGGAAAAACGCCATTGGAACTGGATACACACAGTATTAAATTAATGAAGCACCGCATTCTCCCACCAACCCTGAACGGCTCTGGAGGTTGGACTCATATTCGTAAATTCGATGACAGATTTCTAAGTAACAATGCACAGGATATGTGAAACTACACAAGGTTCACCACAGCTACATAGGATTCAATCATTCGTCCATTGGCAAATACGAATTACAAAATAGTAATTGTTTACCGATCAATTTAAGTGTTATTCCAGATAAGGACATTATATAAATCATTTCTTATAGTGTATGGATCTCTACGGCAGAGGGTGCTCGATATAAATCGTTCCTCTGAGTATATAGATTGTTATAGCAAAGAATTCTCAGATCTGTTCGAATTCAAAATAGAAGAAAACTTATAAAAAATTAATAGTTTACAGATCTGTATTATTCTAAGCAGAAGTAATCTACAGTTCGCTAGAAGTTTTCCCCATAATTACATATTTTCTCTACAATATAATTCGTTCAATCAAAAAAAAGAATCCCCACATTCCAAGTATAATAAGAAACTACTCATCTCAGCAAAATTACATTTAGTAAAAGAATAAATAACATTGGGTTTTAAATAGAACCTGTTGAGAGGTTCGCTCTAGCCGTCAATGCAGGACTTTGTAGGGTTGCCGTCGACCCACTTCAAATTCAAGATTTACCGAAGATCGACCTGAGCGTAACTAAATTTGAAACAGAGAACAAATTTACAAATCTCAGAATTTAATTTGAACCGTCCTAATTATGATTGCTTTATAGGTAGAACTCGTCAATCGCCAGATTCCCTAAAGAGGATGCAGGGTATCCCTGCCCTAAGTTGAATTCGCTGAGATCAATGACTAAAATTTTTATGATTTCGACAAAAAGGATATCCAGAAAGATGCAGAGTTTAAATTCTTGGGGAGCAGATCGATATCTGCAGTTAGATCTGAGATCGAAAATATAACGAATACAGGGTTTTTAAGATCTTAGAATTTAGACGTTTCCAACCAGTAATTCTGGAATGTATACAATAACACAAGGGTTTAAATCTTAGACAAGTAATTTGACATCATACAGTAAATCCGAAATCGAATCCTATGCCGATCAAAATTTAAAATCTCAGAAAGGTAATTCGACAACAGCGAGCCAAGTTTTTCCCCAATTTTGAATCATTTGCAGAGGTTCGAACACATATAAAACAAGGAAGAGTTAAAAATTTACAGAGATCTCCAAATCAATTTTACAACCTACGTTTTCTAAATCCCCCACATAATCTCACAATTTCAGAATTACGTATATATAGGTGAAAGACAGAATTTATACTTTTGTCAAACTAGAATTCTTGACGATTACAAATTACAGTAATAACTAAAGTACAGAAAGAAAATAATAACTGAAAAACGATGAACCTGATTTAACGGTCGAGCTTGAAAACAGGTGGATGTCTATAGCAGCGGCTGATTCGGCTGTCCGGATTCAATCCTTGATGAAGTTACCGACAACCCATCGGTAGAATATGAGTCCGGTGCCCTCAAGGCTCGATCGGCTCTGATACCAAATGTAGAGCCCCTCCTCTGGGGTCTTTGTTGTTTAACCTGAAACTCAACCACTTGCTACAAAAGAGATTAGAAGCATAGTGACTCGATAAATAAACTAAATAATGAATAAACTAGCAAATTAAAACAAACCATAACCATAACCAACAAAGCTCGTTTAACCATTGGCGAAGCAACCGTTAGCTCCGCCACCCAACCATAGGCTCATGCTTTCAGTCGCATGGCCTCCCCCGAGCTTTGGGTCGTAGAGCTCACACACGCTTTTCAGAAATCCACCTTGGGCTTCCCCTCCCACCAGGATTTCTCAGCCAAACCCTTAGATAGCAGCAAGTCTTTGAGGCATTCAAAAATTACGACAATCGTCCAAATCATGGGCCTTTTACCCATTCCCTAAGCCTTCCTTATAAAGGAAAATCTCCTGCGACACATGTCGCTCCATGCATAATTAAATATTTTTATTTAATTATTTAATTAAAACACTCACCCATCCAAGTGTCAGTTTCTCTGGGAAGTGCACCTACATCCCTAAGTTTGCTCTAGTTTGTCCCCCAGATATTTTAATCAACTCCTAGCTTTTAGTTGACTAGGTGTCTAATCTTAGGATTCTATTTTGCTTCTAAATAATGATTTCTATAATTTTAAATGCTCAACAAAAACAACTACTCAAGTGCAAATGTCTAAACTATTTTTTTTTTTATGCATTTGCTAAGTAATAATCTAGAGTTATTCTCCTAAGTTTTTATGCAGTTTAATTTAACAATCAAACTCACTAGGATCACGGTGCCGCACCGTTGGGCTCCTGGTTCCTTAACTTTAATTCTCTGACATGGCACCACTCCGTCGGGTCCAGTCATCCATGGTTTCCATTCCTCGGCATGGTACCGCATCGTTGGGTCCTTGCGTCCATTCTTTCATTTCTCGACAGGGTACCGCATCGTCGGGCCCTTCTGCCACCATCTTTCCGTTTTGACTTGCGGGAACTCTTGTAGGGATTTTAGGAATCGTTACCATCCATCCTCCGTCTACATGCTATCTAGGGACTAATGGCGCTGAGGAGTGAGTCCGTTCTCACTGCCCGCCCCTCAACTCGTACGTGACCAGCTCCGTCGTGGCCCACCTCGTACGCCCTCACGCATTCCTCTTGAGCAAGCGGATCAATGCTTATCTGCTCATGCATGGTATTCTTGTCGGAAGTCGACATCGTCGTCGCTCCCCCTGTGTGTGATTTACCCGTACTCTACGACCCTTCATGTTCCTTTGTGTGTCCTTCGGTGAACCGTTTCACCTATCGCTACACACATTTCTCACAAACATAAATCATTATTTTATTGATTTACAATCAATGGTAATCATAAATATACTCAAAATAAAATCAAAGGATTATTTTATTAATGTTTGAAACAGTCGGGTCACTAAGCAAGTTCCCTCAATGTCTATAGTAGTCTAGGGGCACTACATAGAGGAGGTCGCACTTGTGGGCTAGGGCATCAACTCGGCAAGCAAATCAACAATCTCTCATTTGATCTCTGCGGGAATTTTCCTCAACATCAAGGCATCTCATTCACATCACTCAGGTATGATCTCAAGGTAAGTTCTATCTCCATGATCTATCCAATTGTCAAAAACATTTAAAACCCTAATTAATCAAAACCCCATTTTTTACATTTTCTCAGATCTACTTAGATCTAGTGGGTTGTTGGGCATAATATTGAAAACCCACCTCTATAGCATCCACGACATCCCATATCTATAGTTTGGTGAGGATTGGCTTCCGTTTGACCCCCCTCCCATGCCAACTTAGCTCCTCCCAAGCAAAGCACACTTCCTAGTTTGAGCAAGTTGACCTAGATCTAGTACATGGGTGTTTGAGATCCCGCTTGATCCATAATCTACACATCAAATAACATACACCCAGGTTGTTACTTTTCTGAAATTCACCTTGTGGGCCCTATTCCACATTTTAAGGGATTTAATCCCCATTTTGGACCATTAGGTGCACTTAAACTCAGATCTAGTAAGATCTAGCCATTGGATTGCCACGAAATTATAGATCCACACCTACCTAACCAACCTACCCGGATCTAAAGTTTGGATGCCATCCGACTTGTCTTGACCTACCTAACCCTCATTTTTGACCTCCTTGGGCAAAGTTGCACCACCTTGGAGAAGTGAGTTAACTCACTTCTAGGACGTGGGTACTTGAGATTCTTGTGGATTTGGAACCAGAATAATTCAAAACCTAGGTCTAGGGTATCACTTTGTCAAATCTTACCTTGGGGATAGCATTCCTTGTTTTAAGGGATTGTGGTCCACTTGGGTCAAACCTAGATCTAGACACATTCATCCATCAAGACCTCTATTGCCCGCTTGGCCCATGTATTAGGAGTCCTAAACCACAAGTCAACCCTACTTTGACTCCACTTCCCAATTCCCAAGGCATTAGTTTCTCTCCAAGTTAATTCAACTTTCCTAGATTGTTGGATTGACTTGTGGTTTGACCTATGCATGGTAAACTAAACCCTTGAAACTATCATGTACCATGGTCAAGCTTGTCATATGTACTAGTTAGCCCCAATTCAACCCCTAAACCACCTTGCATTGGACACGGGTCCCAAGGCAGTGTATTTTCTAACATTGAACTAGTACTCTAACCCTAGATCTCACTTCAGACATTTTAAGTCACTTTCACATCAACCATGAACCAAAGCTATACCCATTGAACCCCTCACTTGGCTTGTGACTTCATCCTAAGGTCTAGGATAAACCATACACCTTACTTCATTTAGAAACAACTTGATTTGGTGTCTTGGTTTTGATCTCTCCTGTCGGGAGTAGATCGGGTCTCCCCCTTTGTTGTCTGGGCTAGATAACATAAAGTGAAGGTTGCCTCGACTGGCGTGACAACCATATATTGGAGGTCGAGGTGATCGTGGTTGCACCTTTTGAGTTTCCCTTCCCTATTGCCATCCATGACTGGATACATCCATAGGGGTAACTACAGTTTAGGTGATAACATTTTGGCGCCGTTGCCGGGGAGGCAATAGCTTGCCCTGGTCCGACATACTTTTCTTAAAGCCTTCCCGTTCTCTTTGCTAACATTTTGGCGTCGTTGCCGGGGAAGGCATAGGCTTACCCTGGTCCGACATACCTTAAAAGCCCTCCCATTCTCTTTGCCTAACATTTTGGTATTAAAAGGCATAGGGCTTACATCGATACATATCTTGGTAGAAGAGTTTGAATCTACCTGGCGACTCCCAATCGTGACTCCGCTGAGGAGCGAGCTCGTTTACATCTTTAAAACACCTAGAACTATGCCTTGTGACACTTATTCAGAGAACGATATGATTTTGAAAATGATGACTGAAATGAGTGGTATAATTCGAAACTTGAATGGGATAGTTCTAAAAAAAAAAGTGAAAATATCAAACGCTATGAACCTTTTTCTAGAACCTTTGAGGGTGTGTATACCAATGAATATCTTCAAACTAAGTCCACTTCTGATGGTCGAGTAGTAACTAGGTCTCAGGCAAAGAATAACGCGAAAGATATAGATAAGAACAAAACTAGTGTGAAAGAAAACTCCCTTGACCAAAGAAGTATCACTCGTAGAGTCCCCACTCAAACTCCAAACACTCCTCCTAAAGGAATCTTAAAGAAAAATGATCAACCTAGAAGATTGTCTTCTCAAGTCACCAAGAAGGTAACAAACCCAAGCCCTTCTAAACCCCAGGCTAGGGATCCAACGCAAAGAAAACAAGTGAGTACTCCAAATAAAGAAATATCTCCCATAACGCAAGAAAAGCTAAATTCAAATATATTGGGAAAACTCTCAGGATCTTCTGTCATGGTGTCTTTGAAAGATTTGGTAGTCATCCCTTCTGTTAAATCACAGGTAATGCATTTATTGGGTCTAGAAATGAATACCAAGGAGAAAGAAAAGGCTTGCAATTTAAAGATTGATTTGAGTAATTTCTTATCCAAACCCAATATCCCTGTGCCCTTGGAAGAACTCTTGAAAATCCCTTCATACTTTAATCAGGAAACTAAATTCTTAGGAATCAAGCCTAAAGTCAAGAATCCCGTGAGATTAACAACTGAGGAATATCCCCCCGTTATGATTCAAAGTGTAGCTGATAAGGGTAGAGGCCACCCCTCTTTTTATATTGCTTTGGAAATCAATCAATTGATATTGCATAACTGTTGATCTCTCTTTTACTTCCTGGGTAGACCCGGGCTTGCGGTAATCTTTTAGATCAACACAACCCTTAGCTCACTGGCCCTTTCGGCAACAGGTCGCAGAAGCAAC
The DNA here is from genome assembly GCA_027924585.1 of Larix kaempferi. Classification (NCBI taxonomy): domain Eukaryota; kingdom Viridiplantae; phylum Streptophyta; class Pinopsida; order Pinales; family Pinaceae; genus Larix; species Larix kaempferi. The sequence continues at coordinate 47,415,253 of BSBM01000493.1, forward strand.
CTGAAGTCTCACCCGAAGTGATTCTAATGGGGGGCAGAAGACTCAAGTGTCTTCAACCGGGTTCTGAGGCATACAGGGTGTTTAAACCCACCTTAACCCTTTCCTCATGAGCTGACTTATCTCATTCTATTACTCCGGCTACGCCTTTGTCATACCGCATTACGCAGGGAATGCGATAAGTCTTCCCCCTATGCGAGCCCGTCTAGCGATACCTAAGATATCGTAGGTGCGATATCTTCCCCTTCTTGTCCCTGCGGTACGCGATTCTTGACCGCTTCCTGGAGTAACATGTGGTCTCAGCTAGTCTTATCCGATTACTGCAGTTAGTAATAATATTTAATCTCCAAGCATGACCCTTGCTAATGAACTTAACCCTTGATATCTCGCAACAATGTAACTGAGTAGAGTATTACTTTGAGTACTATCTAAGTAAACCATTCATGCATTATATTCAGTCCATACTCACACCTTATCCTCTGCTTAACAATTATCTAGTTCGCTAGACTTTTAGCTATGATTATCGCAATTGTTATACATCAATCAGAACTTAAACTGATGACCATATACATTACTGATAACAGAATGAAGCATTCGTGTATAATAAAGGCAAGTGAATGAGAGCAACAGCTACACAAATACAATAGTGCTACTTAGATAAGCACGTTGTTACTCCCAGGGCGGGAACTACGTCCAAGGGAACTGTGGTTCTTGTTAACAATTCTTAAGAATAAACACAGTTCCTTCCCAGCTCTTTACAACACGGGTCTTCTGGGAAACTCCCCCTCAGTGGGATCCCTTCTCTATAGACCTCTTTTCTCTTCCTGCCTTTTACAATGCACTCTCTTTCTCTCCCAATCCCTGCGGATTGCACAATCTCTCAATAGGTTGACCCTTGTTCTCTAAGGGATGTTCAGACTCTGCATCAACAAGAGACTTGACTACCCTCTACCTAATGGCTCTATCGCTGTGTGGCCAACCCCTTATCATATAAAAAGACTCCTATATATAGATGGCCCGAAGGTCTCATCGCAGTTTACAAAACTGTGGGCCTTATCCCAACAGTGACTCAACCCTAACCACTTACAGTCAACTGGCTGTACTTCCATAGCCGCCTCCTGTCTCGTCGCCGCTTCCTGCAGTCCTTAGTCTTTAATGCGTCGGCCCGTCGCTTCTTCTTGGTTCAAGCAACGCTGACTGTAGTCCTTCTTCTTAATGAGGGTAGCTGAACCCTCTCTTCATCTTCGGCGCCTTTATTACGGTGGTTGAGCTCTCCCTTCGGTCTCTTCTTTGTACTACATGCCTTGACTTTTCTGTACCTATCGCCGTGATTCCCGTCGGAATTTGCGCTACGGCAATATCTTTGTCTTGCCGCCAAAATTGGTACTTTCTCTCCAAAATTAGTTATCCTTCCCAAAATTAGCAGCTTCCTAAATGCTGCGGAAGTTCTGAAAGCTTGTACTCGTGCTTCTTGGATTTCCTCTGGAGTAGGCGGCTTATTCGCTTCCAGTGCAGCAATCCTTGCTTCGTATGCTTCCTCCATCTTTTTCTTCTCTTCATCTAGAGCCTTTGCTCTTTCCGCTATTTTTCTGATCTTTTGAGTTATTTCTAACTCAGGCCTGATATCGCACTGCGGAAGTTCTGCTGCGATATTCTTTAAAACAAGAGAGACATCCTGCTCTCGCTGAACATATTGTGTCAACTAGGCACTCTCTGCCTCATGCTGTGCGATGAGCTGCACGTTGTCGTTAGATAGCAAAACATTTTGCTCATATGTGACTTGTTCTCTGTGCCTCAGCTCCGTGCCTATCTGCTGGAAAATTTCGTACAACTGATCCACAGGTACTTCTGGTAGGTTCACCTCAAGAGGATGACCCATCTGTACTTCCATAGGTACAGGGAACTTAATGCTTCCCGGCGGTATACGAACAATGTTCGTGCGGCCCCTTGCAATACTTTCTTCTCTGGCCTGTGAAGGGGGCTGCGAACTTTCTGCGACTGTAGTTGGAGGTGGCTGAATCTGCATGGAAGCAGTCTTCTCAGTTATTGCCTTCAACTCTCGCAATTTCTTGTCAAGGCTGATGCGCATAAGATCCTGCGATGACTGAATCGCAGCGAATTTATCCCGCATCTTCTCCTGTATTCGGCTGGCGATGAGATCATACTCATCCTCTGTCATGATTGGTGCCTGGGGTTCATCGACAGTAACCGCCTTTGTTCTCTTCTTCTTTGCGCGCAGTGGAGAAGGGCCTTCAGTAACCTTTCTCTTAGAACCTATTGGTTCTTTCACCTTATCTTTAGGATCTATCTCCAGAACATCTTCTGGATCCTCAGCTGGGGGATCAACTGGAACTAGGCCAGAGGATAGATCATCATACATCTGTTTCATGTCCTCATCGAAACAATTCTTAATGGTATCTTCAACCTGCTGGATTTCCATGCGATATGGGCCGGGGGCCCATTCCTTATGTTTCCGGAATCCTTTGGGTCTGATATAGGTTTTATCCCTGTCGACTTTAAATTCCAGCTTGGACTGATAAAGATCAACGACCGGCGAGTCGACACGCGGAATCGTTGCGACGGATTCAAGCAATAGCGTATAGTAGTCATGGAATACCATTGCGTTATTCTTGTGCTTCTCTGGGTGACTACTCGCCCAAAGATTTGAGTACCTCGAGCCTCTGCACGCCCCTGGTGCCAGTTGTGGAAACTGCGAATTGGGCGGCTCTTTCCATCCAATGAAAGCCATAAGGATCAGCAGCCACGAGAAGTGGAAGCTGTGAAGTGGATCCCGCTGCGCCTGCGCACAGTCTTGAAAGAAACTATTCAGCAAAAATAAACTCCAGTTGTAAGGTTTACCTTTTATAACCTCGATCGCTAGGCGGATGACTGAGCCTGTGACCTCCTTCGGCCTCACCTTGAGGAGGAGTTTTCCGGCCAATCAGACTAACAGTGAACCGCAAAGCGTCATCCTGTATTGAGTTGACATCGTAGGCGCGACCTCCTCTTTGCAGCTTATACTCCGCAACCTGCTTGGTTGAGAGCCTGGTATACTTTGTGGCGCCATCAATATTTATCTGCGGGTCGAAGCCAGTCTTCGACAGACCGGTAATGCGGTGAATAAGGTCGACATTAACATCTATCCGGTTACCCAACCATAAGTAACCACCATGCACACATGAAAGTAGCATCCGCACCACAGCATTTACCTCCGAGCCCCGTCCAAAGTGTGGAATCTCCAGGAGGTTGAGCAGTCCCGACGGTGCTAAATGGCTTACATGGTCCATGGGGACGAACTCATCGCGCTCTGTCCTTGGGTTCCTCTGAATCGTCATATAACGATCGCGGTAGAATTGTGGGTACAGCTTATAATCTCTCAGATTATAATCAGCAAACTTAACAGCATGCATATTCCCCCACAGGTTACCTTCTTCCTTCACTCGGTTATCCAGTGGTGGGAGTACGAGTTCATATTTAAAGTCTCTTGGAAGGACAATTGCTGGTGCATTTTCTGTTCTTGGTGGGAAGTATACGGTAGCGACTGTGACTTCTTCCGGAAGTTCCTGCTCCGGTTCTTCTGACTCTGTGCTACTCGGGGTCTCGCTACGTTCCATGTTAGCTAAGGTTCTCGGCGACTGGCGTGTGGATGGAGAACCAGCAGCAATTTTCTTTCCTTTCTTCGCCACAACTGAAGTCATAGCACACTCAATTCCACCCCTTTGGAATCTCTGCAACACGTCTTCGAGAGGCTCGTCTGGTGCGAGGAACCTTCCCCTGTGGTACTCTGGACTTCCTATGATTGCTAATCTGATGCAAATCAGAGTCTGCAACTGTTTTTGGTTTCCCTGCTCAGAACTCTGCTAAGAATACGCTTGGCTCGGCTCAATTGCGCTCAACTCTTTTGGTGAAAATGACCAAGTAGCCCTGTGCTTTGAATAAGACGTATATTTATCATAAGGCGGAATTTCAAATGGCAATGGACCAGTAAACTGGACCCGTTGGCGGCATTTAATGCATAGATAAGACAGCACCCCGCGCCCATTTATTGAAAACGCCGTTTGAAATTTCGCTGGGAAACTGTGCGCCGGAGTGGTGTCGCATCGGATTTTCCAAATCTAGGAGAATCGCCGTACTGCTGCCAAATCTTAGTACAACAGATACTTGTCAGCCGTGCAGTTAATGCTTGTCAGAAGGCGAAGTGACTAGCCCTCTGATCAATTCAAAATTTGGTATCGCATCAATCTGTTTTCTGTCCTCTGCGATACGATATCGCATCGTCTGGAAATGGAAAGTGCCAAAAACTCGCCTCATCTCAAAATTATCGCAACAACCAGGAAAGCTGGCTGCGAATTCTTACCTCAAGTGTTTCCCGGTGTAGACTCCTTAAGGTGCGATGCTTCATTTCAACTACACTGAACATCTGCACCATTTGCTTCCTTTCTGGGCTAGGGCTAGGAGGTGGCATGGCCTTCGCGATACAGCTTAAGCCTACTGCCATTGATCAAGGTAGGAAGAAACTCCCCACTCATAGTACGAAGCTGGATAGCACCTCCATCTGTTATTTGCTGGATTTGATATGGTCCTAACCAATGGGTTTTGAATTTTCCAGGGAACTTTATAAACTTACTATCATAAAGGAGTACCAAGTCTCCAAGCTGAAAGGTTTTGTTCTTGATATGCCTATCATGCCAAGCTTTTTCTCGTGCTTTCTGCACTTTTTGATGGAATCCTACGATAAATCTGTCTTCCTCCAGATTGAGCAGCTGTGCTAATCTCTCCTCTAAAGTATCAGGATCAGCCATCTCTGTAAGCTGAGCAATCCTTAGACTGGGTAAGATGTATTCCATAGGCATAACAACCTCTTGTCCATATACCAAGCTGAAAGGTGTGTGCCCTGTTAATTTCTTGCACGTGGTCCTGTAAGCCCATAATACAACATTAACTCTAAGGTCCCAATCATCCCTTTGACTGTTACAAATCTTTGTAAGAGCATGTTCTAATATCTTATTGAAAGCCTCCACCGTACCATTTGCTTGAGGGTGGTAAGGTGTACTCTTATGGTGCTGGATTTCAAATTCCGCTGTCAAGGCTTTTATGGTGCTATTCAAAAAATGTGTGCCTTGATCACTCATCAAAGTCACTGGACATCCAAATCTAGTGATGATGTTTTCAAAAATAAATTGTGCTGCTGTAGTGGCATCACAATTCCTGACTGGTTTTGCCTCAGCCCACCTTGTGAGGTATTCTGTTGCTGTAATGATATATCTCGCACCAGTTCGTTTTCCTGGGGGATTAATAGGACCCACGAAGTCTATAGCCCACTTATCAAATGCGCGTAGCGTTATCTGTGGTCGCAACGGCATTTCATCTCTTCTGGAGGGCTTTCCTGTCCTCTGGCAGATATCGCATGATCTGCAAAACTTTTTACTGTCTTTATGTAATGTAGGCCACCATAGTCCGGCTGTTAGGATCTTCTGAGCGGTAGGCTTCCCTGCGAAATGGCCTCCTGCGATGCCCGAATGTGCTTCCTTAAGAATGGTCTGTTTCTCGTGGGGCATAACGCATCTGCGCAAGATTTCATCTGGGCCCAACTTATAGAGGTGTCCTGCAATCAGGGTGAAGTCTGCCGCTTTCACCACTAATTGTTTCTTTTGTTGCTTGGTAAACTTAGGCGGTGCCCACCCTGTAGTGAGAAATTGAATTATGTCTCCATAATATTCGTCTGCGACCTGAATGGAGAACAATTGCGCATCAGGCAAATTGTCCTCTAAGTTACTTGGTTCTTCGCCTGAGTCTATCCTTGACAGGTGATCCGGTCCTGCATTTAGTCTTCCTGGCTTAACAATGATTTCGAAATCATATTCCTGGAACAACAATAGCCATCTGCATATTCTTCCCCCTAACACTGGCTTATTGACCAAGTACTTTAATGCAGAATGGTCGGTGAACATCTTGAACGGGGCACCCAGCAGGTAGTGCCGAAATTTCTGTAAAGCATACACCATTGCTAACCCTTCTCTCTCTGTGGTGGTGTAATTCTTCTCAGCTGTCGATAATCTCCTGCTCGAATATGCGATAGGGTGGTCAATACCCCCTTCGCCTGGTTGCGTGAGAATAATGCCGAGTGCGATGCCAGATGCATCCACATGAACATGAAAAGGTTTGTTCCAATCTGGAAATACCAGAATAGGTGTTGTAACCATTTTTTCTTTTAGAGTGTCAAGACTCTTCTGACATTCCTCGTTCCACTGAAATCTGATATCCTTTTTCAATAATTTCTCCATTGGTGCGGTAATCTTGGCATAACCTTTGATAAACTTTCTGTAATACCCGGTATGACCGAGTGTAGTTCTCAGCTGCTTTACTGAGTTAGGTGCTGGTAAATTGACAATGATGGCGATCTTCGCAGGATCTACCATCAAGCCTTGTCTGCACACAATGTGACCCAACAACGTACCAAAAGGCGCACAAAATATACATTTTTTTAAGTTAAGGGAAATCTGGTGCTGTCTACATTTTTCAAACATTAATCTCAAATTCCCTATGTGCTTCTTGACTAGTCCAAATACAGTCCAATCATCAAAATAAACTTCTAGAAATTGATGGATGTATTCCTTAAAGGCAGCAACAACTACTCTAGAGAAAATTGCTGGGGCATTCTTAAGACCAAAGGGCATTACCGTATACTGAAAGGAGCCCCATTCTGTCGCAAATGTGGTCTTGTGCCTGTCGTCTGGATGGATTCTTATCTGGTGGTAGCCTGAAAAGCCATCAGTAAATGAATAGATTTCTTGTCCTCCAACATTGTCTAAGACTTCATCAGTGAATGGTGTTGGAAATGGGTCATGCAGCGATGCATCATTCAGTTTGCGCAAGTCGACACAGATCCTGATGTCTCCTTTTGTTTTCTTTTCTTGTACTACCATGGGACTAACCCACTCACTTTCTTCAACAGGCTCAATGATGCCTGCTGCTAGCATCTTATCAATTTCCTCTTTTACTTTTGCTTTATACCGCGGGTTCAACCTGTATGGATGTTGCTTAACTGGCTTAGCATCCTCCTTAAGCGGTATTCTCATGACTCCTAAGTCACCCACTATTCCCTTCATTTCTGTAAAGTTGGTAGGAAATAGGTCCTGATACTCGTGTAATAGGTCTGTGATTTGGCCAATTGTCTCATCATCCCAATAATCTCCAATAGAGGCAAACTTAGGGTCTGTTTCTGTGCCAATATTGCTCTTTTTAATCTTGAGTGGTTCTGTTACAGCTGGGATTTCTAAGTGTGGACCTGCAACTTCACGCGTACCTTCTGTTTCTGCGATATTGATACTGCGAGGATCTTCATCCTCATCGCCTGAATCTTGTGCGCAGTTGTAACATTCCAGAGCATGTTCCATCTGAATAGCCCACTCGGGTTGCGAATCCGCTGGTAATGGGCAGTCCTCAAATATTTTAGTCTTTATGATCTTCAAGGCCCGATCAATGCTTGGATGCTCAGATTCAAAACTGAACGTGACCAAAAAGTTTTCAATCATAATAGGCCATGAGATAGTTCCTTTTCTTAGCTCTGTTTCTGTATACCAGTTCCGTGGAACTGTATCTAGTGTGTGGATAAACAAATGAACCCATTCTTCTGTTGGAATTTTTAGCCAATTCTGTTCACAGATCATAATGTGTGTTCTGGGATCACTCTCCCCTGTGTATTTCTGCTGTGTACAGTTTCTTTCTTTAGAGAATCTAATGCGCATCAGTCTCTTACAATCATACCATGATGCGATATGTTCCTTGTGTGTGTACCACCATCTTGCAGGTGTGGCTCGAACTGCAAGGTCAAAAACCTCCATCCTCTGCTCTTGAGGAATCTCTTGTTCAAACTGCTGCAAAAAATCATTGACGTCCGCTAATCCATCAAAAGTTGGAATATACCTGTTTTCTGCCCCAATCCATCGCAGTGATTTAGTCATGAATGCACATCTGCGAGTAGAAACTTCGTGGAGTCTATTTTGCCAATTCTCTAAGCCAACATCTGAATCTGATGTGCAGGAGCTATCACATCTCCAGCTAATATGTCCATCAGCTGTAGGGTCAATGTAATCTGTCTGATTAGACGTCATTTGGTACAAATTTTCCATGTTATGCACCTCCTCTTCTGCTTTGATTGGCTCAATGTAGCGAGGACCCTGTAAAGGGTCTAATGGTGCGATAACCCGGACTTGAGCATATTCAAATGTCATCTGCCTTTTCTTCAAGTTGATAACAGCCTTGTTATCAAAATCCCAATCAATACCTAATAGAGCTGGATAGGGTTTGGTGTCACCAATAATTTCTATGATCTCAAAATCGGCATACGTGTGAACTCCGTCGATGTCCACTGGGACATGCGATAGACGACCCATCGGTGATATTCTCTGTTGATTAGCTAGTCTAAGATGGATAGGGGATCTGCTTAGTTTTGGACTTCCCATCTGTTCCCATGTCTGCTTAGTCAAGACATTTACTTCTGATCCTAAGTCTAGGATAACCTCATCCATTTCAAATAGTCCGATCTGCGCTGTGAGCCTCATCTCTCTTCCTGTCCTTGTATGGCCCATTATATGGTGAATGGTGCGCTGTGTATCGCTCAAGGGAGGGCTCTGTTGACATTGATCAATAACTTTCTGAAGTTCCTCTACAGCTTTCCCATTTCTTAGAAGTTTCAAACAACTCTGCAAGAAGGACTGTACACTCCCGGTCAATTCCTCTTCGTCGCATCTTCCAGATGTGCTAGCCTGTGGTAGCTGCGCAGTACTAACATCATGTGGTGTTTTCCGCGGTATACCATGAGATGGTAATAATAGTGATCTGGACTGTGTCTGTTCAGCAAAGGAAGTCTTAGTTTGCTGAAATGCCTCCTTATTCTTCTGTAGATCGAGTGGGATAGGTTTTCCTGGAGCTTTGCGCACCCACTGCGTTCCTGTCGTTTTTTTCGCATCCTGCGATATGTTACTTGTGGAGAGACCACTGCGAGTTACAATATTGACTCGTGGTTCTGTTTCGTTCTGCTCAGCAGCGATAAACTGGATAGTTTGATTGGTTGCTGGCTTGGCGTCCTTGATCTTAGCTATCAATATGGGACACTCCTCTATTGTGTGATCATAAGATTTACAATACTTGCACGTTGTAGTAGGGTTCTGACAGTCTCTAGCGTAATGTCCTGTGCCTCCACAGTTATAACAGGTGATAGTTCCACGGCCACGGCCAGATTCATAGCCTCCTCCACGTCCTCGGCCTCTGAAATTTCCTCCACGGCCTCCCTGAGTCGGATCAGTTTGTGGACGTACTGCTGGTCCAGATGCTTCTGACTGAACTCTGTAAAGGTCATGCTTTCTTTCTATCATTAACTCATAAGCTCTACAGTTGTTTTCGTCATGTCCCACAGATTTACAGAAATTGCAGTATAGGTTCTTTGGTGTCTGCACATATTTCTGAAGGAGAGGGCATTCCTGAGGACTGTGTCCTCTGGTTCTACAAATTTCACACCATGGCCCCTGGTTTTGCATTAACGGGTTAGGAGCTCCACTGGCGATATAGTCAACAAAGACAGGGCAGTTATCCTTACTGTGTCCCTGCGCTTTACACTTAGTACACCAAATTTCATGCGCAACCTCCTTTCCTTTCTTAATTTCATGCAGCTGTAAGGTGAGGTTAGCTAGCTGATTTTACAGATTAGTGATACCTGTGCTAGTTTCTGCTAGAGGTGAAGCCTCTAGTTTCATTGCCATTTCTAATGCTTCATCTTGTGTATTTAATTTCTGTTGCATTAGCGGAAGTCTGATGTGTGGTAATATTGCTGCGATAAACCACTCTTTATGCTGTTGAGGCGCAAGCTCAAAGCTTACCTGATCAATGAGGGTTTTGAATCTCTGGTCAAAATCCCAAACCGTCTCCGTAGGCAATTGTTTGATATCTTTAAGTTCTGCTATGCACTGTGACTCGGATTTAGGTTTTTTAAACTCTTTAATCATAGCAGTTCTAACTTGTGCAAGCGTTCTGTTATGGCCAGTGGTATACTTCATATACCAAGTTAATGCTCTTTCTCTAAATGTGGTGGCCAGCTGGACAAGCTTGACATTATCGTCTTGTATTTGCTTAATGGTCCATATGGCTTCGCATAAGAACCAGTGTTGCTCAGGGTCCTCCGACCCTGTACCTTTGAATGTTGGTAGCTTCATATCATCTCCCATTCTGTTTCTAGATGGTGGGTTCTGGTTTCCTGTATTACTACCACTCGGCGGTGTAGATGTGGAGGGTGTAGCGGTAGTATGTGCTGTGTGAAAGCTACTGGACGGGGTTCCTGCGGGATTATTCTGAATTCCGACTGGCTTTTGAGGAGTCCTAGGGTTCTGAATCTGCTGTCTCGGGTGATCTGAGCTGTTTTCTTCAGAAGAAGATGAGTCGTTGACTCTATATCTTTTACCACTATGTGTATGTCCAAGATACTCGTAATCACTCTCAGAGTCTACTGACATTACAATATCATGCTACTATTCATCTGAGAGTATATCCAGTACTCCTTTTTCATATATTAATTGCTTAATGGACAGATTTAAAGAATTTAGGTACTTACCGCGATAACCTTTGAAGAAGTACCGTTCTGCTGCGCTGAAACTCTTTCTCTGATCAACCGCGAACTCCGTGATGAAGCCTTCCAGCAAACTCGCAAGCCAGAAGTCTACTGCGCGTGATATGGGGTTATCGACACCTTTCAAGGTCTGAATCAGCTCTGCTGTCCAGACAACTTCTCGATTCTTCTTGAAAACGCTGTTGTCAGCAAGCTTTGATACCCAACCATATAACTCAATAGCATAGGTTACGAAGAATATCTCATGGAGATCTGTAAAAATGTGCTTCTGTAGCCAAGCCTCAGTGCTCAGTCTGGGATTCTTGTTTTCTTTTACAGCAAACTCTCTTTCTTTTGACTCAACCCACTGGTTAAGTTCTTGCTTGGTAGGATGCCAACAGAACATCAGCTCAATGTGTTCAAACCGGCAACGGAACCATTTGTTGATCTCTCTTTTACTTCCTGGGTAGACCCGGGCTTGCGGTAATCTTTTAGATCAACAGAACCCTTAGCTCACTGGCCCTTTCGGCAACAGGTCGCAGAAGCAACCTGAAGTCTCACCCGAAGTGATTCTAATGGGGGGCAGAAGACTCAAGTGTCTTCAACCGGGTTCTGAGGCATCCGGGGTGTTTAAACCCACCTTAACCCTTTCCTCATGAGCTGACTTATCTCATTCTATTACTCCGGCTACGCCTTTGTCATACCGCATTACGCAGGGAATGCGATAAGTCTCCCCCCTATGCGAGCCCGTATAGCGATACCTAAGATATCGTAGGTGCGATATCTTCCCCTTCTTGTCCCTGCGGTACGTGATTCTTGACCGCTTCCTGGAGTAACATGTGGTCTCAGCTAGTCTTATCCGATTACTGCAGTTAGTAATAATATTTAATCTCCAAGCATGACCCTTGCTAATGAACTTAACCCTTGATATCTCGCAACAATGTAACTGAGTAGAGTATTACTTTGAGTACTATCTAAGTAAACCATTCATGCATTATATTCAGTCCATACTCACACCTTATCCTCTGCTTAACAATTATCTAGTTCGCTAGACTTTTAGCTATGATTATCGCAATTGTTATACATCAATCAGAACTTAAACTGATGACCATATACATTACTGATAACAGAATGAAGCATTCGTGTATAATAAAGGCAAGTGAATGAGAGCAACAGCTACACAAATACAATAGTGCTACTTAGATAAGCACGTTGTTACTCCCAGGGCGGGAACTACGTCCAAGGGAACTGTGGTTCTTGTTAACAATTCTTAAGAATAAACACAGTTCCTTCCCAGCTCTTTACAACACGGGTCTTCTGGGAAACTCCCCCTCAGTGGGAGCCCTTCTCTATAGACCTCTTTTCTCTTCCTGCCTTTTACAATGCACTCTCTTTCTCTCCCAATCCCTGCGGATTGCACAATCTCTCAATAGGTTGACCCTTGTTCTCTAAGGGATGTTCAGACTCTGCATCAACAAGAGACTTGACTACCCTCTACCTAATGGCTCTATCGCTGTGTGGCCAACCCCTTATCATATAAAAAGACTCCTATATATAGATGGCCCGAAGGTCTCATCGCAGTTTACAAAACTGTGGGCCTTATCCCAACAGTGACTCAACCCTAACCACTTACAGTCAACTGGTTGTACTTCCATAGCTGCCTCCTGTCTCGTCGCCGCTTCCTGCAGTCCTTAGTCTTTAATGCGTCGGCCCGTCGCTTCTTCTTGGTTCAAGCAACGCTGACTGTAGTCCTTCTTCTTAATGAGGGTAGCTGAACCCTCTCTTCATCTTCGGCGCCTTTATTACGGTGGTTGAGCTCTCCCTTCGGCCTCTTCTTTGTACTACATGCCTTGACTTTTCTGTACCTATCGCCGTGATTCCCGTCGGAATTTGCGCTACGGCGATATCTTTGTCTTGCCGCCAAAATTGGTACTTTCTCTCCAAAATTAGTTATCCTTCCCAAAATTAGCAGCTTCCTAAATGCTGCGGAAGTTCTCTCCAACAATAACTGTATGTTAGACTCAGGAGCAGAGGTGAATGTTATGCCTCTTAAGGTCATGGAACAATTGGAGCTAAAACCATCCAGAGAATATAGAAATGTGTGTGGGATGGATTCTAGGCCTGTTAAGTCAGAGGGTATGATTGAGAATCTCAAGATGAAACTGGCCGCTTATCCTGCAATTGAAATAAGTATGGATGTTCTGGTTTTAGATATTCCTGACGCATGGGGGATGTTGCTATCAAGGGAATGGGCTGCCAAACTAGGAGGAAGCATCCAAATGGATTTGTCTTATGCAACTATTCCTATCGGAGGAAAGGCTTCTTATAAATTGATGAATGAAAAACCTATGACTGGGCATGTAGAAACCCCCGACTATTTGTTTGAACAGGCTATGCGTCCCACTGAAGAGGTGGGAAATTATATGGTGATGGCCAACTTTTGGGAAGAGCCCCGGCAACATCCTTTTCCTCCTAGTCAAGTTTGGAAAATGCATTTTGATGGGGCGAAATCTAGGCATGGTACTGGAGCTGGAATTGTCCTTACATCGCCTTCTGGGGAAGAAAAATTATTTTCATATCGCCTTGAATTTGAATGCACAAACAATGTAGCCGAGTATGAGGCATTGCTGCTAGGGTTAGAGATTTGCCGCGAACAAAAGATTAAATGTCTAAATGTAACAGGAGACTCTGATTTGATTGTGTCCCAAGTGAAGAACCAGTTTGCAGCCAAAAATAATAGGCTAAGGGATTACCGAAATGTTGTTTGGGATACCATAGAAATGTTTGATGCCTTTGCAATAAAAGCAGTCCCAAGAGAAGAAAATACCCTGGCCGATGCATTATCAGTAATAGCATGTACCTTTGAAACTCCAGATCATCTCAGGGATAAAGAGTATAAGGTTGAAGTGATATTTAGACCATCAGTTCCTGATAATCAAGATCATTGGCAAATCTTTGATAATGATGCACAGATCATTGCATTCTTGCAAAACAATGAAAAATTCCAGAATTGCAATGTGAATTTGGAAGATAAATTAAACGATTCTTCTATTCAAAATTTTGATGTTATGAAATTAGCAATACCTCTGGAGAAAAATTTCAACATGCATGATGAATACAAAGGTAAGAGAGCTGAACCGGTAGATGAGGTTATAGAGATAAATATTGGAACTGCAGTTTTTCCCAGAATGATTAGGATAGGAAAGAATGCCTCCCCAGAAGAAAGAAAGGCGATTGTAAATCTAATTAGGAGGTATCGAGACATTTTCGCCTGGGCATATGACGAGCTCAAAACTTTTGACCCTGAAATTATTGAGCATACTATCCCTTTGCATGAAGGAGCTAAACCTTATAGGCAAAAGTTAAGAAATGTCAATCCTAAACTTGCTCCCTTGATTAAGAAAGAGCTTGAGAAAATGCTGGCAGCTGGAATTATCCAACCTGTTCGACACACTACTTGGGTTTCTAACCCGGTGATTGTGAGAAAGAAAAGTGGTGAAATCAGGGTATGTATTGATTTCAGAAACCTTAATCAAGCATCCCTTAAGGACAATTACCTTTTACCAAACATGGAAAACTTGCTACAGAGTGTTACTGGGGCAGGTATGTTGTCAATGTTGGACGGTTTTTCGGGGTATAATCAGGTACGTATTAGAAAGGAAGACATAAATAAAAAAACTTTTACTACTCCATGGGGAACTTTCCAATATATAAGAATGCCATTCGGGTTATTAAATGCCAGTTCCACTTTTCAAAGAGCTATGGATCAAGCATTTAGTGATTTGATTGGAAAAATCATTTCCATTTATCAGGATGACCTAATGGTGTTTTCCAAGGAACGGGGAGACCATATAGAACATTTGAGAAGAGTTTTTGAGTGTTGCAGAAAGTTTGGCATATCATTAAATCCCAAAAAATCAACTTTTGGAGTAGACGAGGGTAAGCTATTAGGACACATTGTGTCAAAAGAGGGTATCAGAATTGACCCAGAACGTGTCCAGGCCATCAATGCTATTGCAACACCCCATAACGTGGCCACCTTGCAATCTTTCTTTGGAAAAATAAACTTCGTCCGAAGATTCATTCCAAACTTAGCAGAATTGGCCAAACCATTAAATGCCCTTCTTAAAAAGGATGTGAAGTTTGTATGGGATAAAGAATGTGAATCATCTTTCACCAAGCTTAAAAAGGCCATTTCAACCTCCCCGGTGTTAGATTGTCCTGATTACAATAGAGAGTTCATGATTTACTCATATGCTTCGGAATATACTATTGCTGGTGTGTTATTACAAAAGAACAACGAAAACCATGAACAACCTATAGCCTTTATGAGTAAAAATTTGAGAGATGCCGAACTGAAATATACCACCACTGAAAAGCAAGCTTATGCCTTAGTTAAAGCCTTGAAAAATTTCAGAACCTATGTGGGGTATTCCAAAATTAAGGCATATGTGCCTTATCAAGCAGTAAAGGATGTTCTATCATAAGCAGATGGCATAGGTGTAAGAGGAAATTGGATTTCACGTATACAAGAATATGATCTAGAGATTAAACCAATCAAGATTGTGAAAGGTCAAGGGTTAGCTCAACTTCTAACTAAAAAGGGAGGCAACATGGTAAACATGATAAGTGAAAGGGATCCTGCTATTTTAAACATTGATGAAGAGCATGAGTGGTACAAAGACATTGTATATTTCTTGAGAAACTTGTCATGTCCTGAATACCTGGTAGATCATCAAAGAAGGGCACTAAGGCTAAAAGCTGAAAAGTATGTTTTAACCCAGTGTTGAGCCCAGAATTGGCCCTTTTTGACCATCATTTATCATCTTCCCTTCCCTTGTCTTACACCAATTACCTTGGCAATTCAACTTATTGTCCTTATCTATTCCCCAAATTACCAAGGTATGGCCGATTATTGTTTTATTGTGTTAATACTTATGATTGTGATGATTAAAGCTGTGCATCTCTTAATCTGTGCTAACATGATGCGATTTATGAAGGTAGTAAGACAATAGACTGCAGGAAGATCGGAGCTGAACAAGTCATGAAGGAACGTTCATCGCTTGTGGAAGGTTCCTTGGGGCTCAAATCGTCAATCAAGGCACAGTCGTGGCAGGGCAGCTGTAACAGAAGAACTATCTTAAGTATGTCGCTGCTCAAATCCAGCTGTGAGCTGGAAGGACCGTCACTCTTGGGACAATTAATACTTCTCTCATATTTGGATATTTCAGTTCTGCCACGCATTGTAACAGCTAGATTATTTAGGGCGCCTGAAGATCAGAGATCTTCATGGCTGCCCAATTATAGGTTTAGATGTTGCAAATTGTATGTATAAATATGGGGAATTGCCTCGACCAAGGGGTTGGACAGCAAACAATTAATTTATCTTGTATTAGCAGTCGAGCCGAAACTGTGTACTCATTCTTCTGTTAATATACGGAGTTACTTCTGAGTTAAAGAGAGTGTTGTTCAACCAGCGTCTCTGTGTGAAGACTGGGCCCGTCTTCCACAGAGATTGCTGTGTTAATTTAGGATTTCATCTTTCTTGTTGTGTGATGCTTTGATCTTTCTTTTGTACGCAGCAGCAATATTCATTGTGTGGATTTCTCAGTAAATGATTATATTTTCGTGAGATTGGTGAATGGTATCGAATAACAGTCGACTGAGTCAGGTTTGTTTTACATATTTCAATTTCTGTTCACACTGCTGTGTTCATCCTACAGCTGAGACGTAATCCCAGGAGCTCTTACAAATTAGCTTTCCTGTTATGTGTTGATTGATTTATATTTTGCAATTCAGTTTTTCAGAACAGTTGCTTGAATCTCCTTCATTAAAGTTCTAGAGTAATGTTCAGATCATGCTTTATGATTCCCAGCTTGATTAGATTAGACAAGTGATTATTTTGGAATGTGAATGAGATTTCCTTCCTGCAATCGTTGATTAGATCTGATATCAATTCTGCTTGATGCATAATAGAAAAGAATTGTAGTATAGCGGTTAGAAGGCAATTGGGATTGCATAGATTCTTGGGATGAACATGGATGATAGAAGATAAAAGTATTCACTTCTAATGGTTTTGTGTTTAAGCATATATTGTGCACTTGTCCTTTGAAATAAAAAGACTTTCTCGGGTTGACAATAAATTTCATACGCTCTGTGTGTTTGATATTTAATTATCTGCAATTAGAGTGCTTGACATTTTGGCGCCGTTGCCGGGGAAGGATGAAAATTAAACACTAGTCATTAGTTGTATTTGATAATTGATTTTAGTCAGTCTTTTGGTTGTTTTTGAAATGATCTGCTTCGCATGAATAAGAGGAGGGTAAAACGCGATCACCTCCCAACCCCCAAAACCCCACAACTTACTAACAGTGCAGGTGGTTCGGGTCGTGGTCGAGGTCCACCGCTGGGTAGAAGAACATTCATCGACGATCTTGTTGACAAAACGGATTCAGTTGTCAGATCTCGTCAACGGGAGACTCCTATCAAAAGAGGCCCTGCTGATTCTAGAGCGCTAGCATCAGGATCTACAGTGGAAGATACAGGAGCAGCTGTGATTCCTGCCTATACTCCTGCTAAAGAAGGGACAGCTGATTCAGCTGTTACAACTGAAGAATACGCAGCTGTTACAACTGAAGAATACGCAGCTGTTACAACTGAAGAATATGCAGCTGTTACAACCGAAGAATACGCAGCTGTTACAACTGAGGTAAGGGACAAAGGAACAACCGAAGGAGAAGATACAGAAGAAAAGATGAATAATAGACATGAGAACGAAGAGGAAGAAGCAGTGGTACAATACCATCATGAAGATGATTCCCCGCCAGAAACTATGGCTACATTGCAATTCCCAATACAGCAGCTAGAGGGGACAGCTCCTATGAAAAACATTTCACCGTCGGTGTTACCCCGCTTCCATGGCAGGGCGGCAGAGGATCCAGACGAATTCTTGTTTGAATTCGATATCCTCTGTTGCAGCTATGATTATGTCACAGATGCTCAAAAGTTGAAGATTTTTCCTGCCACCCTGAAGGACAATGCATTACGATGGTTCATGAGCCTTGGAGGAGGAACTATTGCTAATTGGAATAAGATGAAGCAAGTGTTCCTGGAAAAATATCAAGAATATTGTAACACCAGGGACAAAAGGGAGGAGTTATTCAAGATGGTACAGAAGGAGGATGAAAGTTTGGAGGATTTTGTGGAGAGGTTGCTGTACAATGTGTAGAGAGCTGGATAGACGAACATGGGACTAGATGTGCTTAAGATAATCCTGCTTCGAGGAATCAGGGACGATTGTTTAGACATGCTAAATTTATTAGGAAAGGGGGATATCTCTAAAGAATCTTTTGAGACAATTGTGGAATTATGTAAGAGATATTCCAGGGGATCTTCTAGGCATAATAAGCAGCATAAACGAGATAACCTGGAACGTGATGTCTTCGACAGAACTCAGAAGTCATCCAATGGGGGAGCTACACGTGCAGAGATAGGCAATCTTCTTGAAAACTTTAAAACAGAAATGATGAGCTCTATCTCTTCAGAGATTGACGTCTTGAAGGCCAAGCAAAGACAGGCAGTGGAGGATCTCACACTAGGGGTGTTTTGTCCCCGATGTAGAAAGACTCATCCACTGAAAGAATGCCCTCTTGACAAAGTACAAGTGTGTCAGCTGTGCGAGCTGAATCATGATATGAAAGAATGCCCCACGTTGCCCCAAGTGAAGGCTGTTCTGCAGGCATCAACTCCAGAGGTGGATTCAGCCTACTTCATTGCACAGAAGAAACCCTGGCAGCCCTGGAATCAAGGTATGTCTCCCGACTCATTTCCATTTTTGAGTAATTTGAATAATTGGAATACTAATATGCAAAATGTGAATACACAATTCCCTTCAAATTATGCTCAGTGGAATTCCCCTCAACCTGCGATGCAAGGTTATAATTCATGGAGTCCTTGGACACAGCCTCCACACCAACCTACTTCATGGTCTCCTGGATGGAGGAACTTCCATCCTGGGAACCAGTTTCCTCAACCACCTCCACCTCAACAGTTACCGTATCCTCCATATCCTCAATTTCATCAATATCCTCAATACCCGCCTCAGCAGTCGCAGCTGCAGCTGCAAAATAATCCTGTGCCTAACATACCAATGCGGCCTCAGCTGCCTGCCCAACCTAACCCTAACCCAAATAATAAAACAGTCCAGCAATTGGAAGCTCTCAATATGCCAGCCTACTCTCTCTCCCCTGTACCTTGTAATGATATTCGCTTACGGTCTGGAAAGATAGTAGAACGTGTAACTGCAGAAAATATTCCACCAACTGTGTATGACAAAGGAGAGAGTTCCCAGCATCCATTTGATCCGGTTCCTATCACTGAAGATGCTGAGCATCCCTCAGATGGGAGGGCTGAAACATTAAACGATGAAGTGGGTAACACGCAGCCTACCCAGTTGGTAAGGCAACCACCTTACCCTGAGAGATTGATCCTGCCACAAAGAGGGGGGCAACCTCAGTTCAATCTCTTAGGAGAATTGAAGAACCTTTATGTTAAGATTCCCCTTTTACAAGCTCTTCAAGATGTACCTATCTATGCTAGAACTGTTCGGGACCTGTGCACTAAAAGACCGGGAAGGAAACCCAGAGATCCTCCTACTGTTCATGTTATAGGGAATTTATCCGCTTTAATGACTGGAAAAACCCCTATAACCAAGTATGAGGATCCCGGCAATCCTACTGTCACTGTACACATAGGACAAACACAAATACCCAACGTACTAGTAGATTTAGGAGCTGCGATCAATGTTATAACAATGGAGACTGTAAAGAAGCTCGGATTCACCAATATTAGACCGACCCCTACTATCTTAGAATTGGCAGACAGATCCACTATCAGACCCGAAGGGATTTTGGACGACCTTGTTATTTCAGTAGACTCATGGGAATACCCTGCTGATTTTCTGGTATTACAACCAAAATCACAGCTGGGGGGACATCCATTG
Source organism: Larix kaempferi (assembly GCA_027924585.1). Classification (NCBI taxonomy): domain Eukaryota; kingdom Viridiplantae; phylum Streptophyta; class Pinopsida; order Pinales; family Pinaceae; genus Larix; species Larix kaempferi. Next base: position 47,434,851 of record BSBM01000493.1, read on the forward strand.
ATTTTGGGGAGGCCCTGGTTGGCTACAGCCGATGCTTGTATCAGCTGTCGATCAGGATCTATGACTATATCTGATGGCATGGAAACCAAAAACCTCACCCTGTACCCTCCAGCACGGCCGAGTCTAGAAACTGAAACCTCCCTTTGGATAGAACAGGAAGAAGAGGAAGATGTTCAGCCATTACTAACAATAGGGAAGGCACTAACCTTCAAAAATGAAACAGAAGACGATGCCATTAATAATTTCATTAGCGAACCTGCTTCAGTAGACAAGGAAGTTTATCAATTCCTGAACAGTACCCTCGGTATAGAAGAACAAGAACAGCTTACGGAGGAAGCACTAGCCAATGACACAAACATAATCCCAGTATTGAAAAACTTGAGAAGCATTCCTATTGAGGTAGAGCCTGGAAGAACTTTGAACATCAATCCTGGTCTCTCCTCAGAAGAACAAAAGCGCCTAACCAATCTCTTGAAGGAACGTAAGGGGGCATTCGCCTGGGAGTATACAGACATGAAGGGTATTCCCTCTAGTCTGTGCACTCATCATATTTATATTAAAAACGACTCCCGACCTGTATGTCAACCCCAACGACGCATGAACCCCAATCTGAGGGATATAGTGAAGGAAGAAATCCAGAAACTCTTGGAAGCAGGATTCATCTATCCTATCTCAGACAGTGAGTGGGTTTCCCCACTTGTAATTGTACCCAAGAAAAATGGTAAATGGAGAGTCTGTGTCGATTATAGGGAGCTGAACAAAGCTACACAAAAGGATCATTTTCCTCTGCCCTTTATTGACCAGGTACTTGATACCCTATCTGGGAAGAAGTTCTTCTCCTTCCTGGATGGGTTCAGTGGGTACAATCAAATTCAGATTGCTCCATAGGATCAGGATAAGACCACCTTCACTTGCCCTTGGGGAACGTTCGCCTACAGGGTGCTTCCCTTTGGATTGTGCAATGCACCTGCAACGTTCCAAAGAGCTGTAATTGGCATATTTTCTGAATTGGTTAATGATAGCATGGAAGTTTTTATGGATGATTTTACTCCTTATGGCAGGAATTTTGAGGAAGCACTGGAAAATTTGAAGAAAGTTTTAATTCGCTGTGAACAGGCTCGCCTCTCACTAAGCACTGAAAAATGCCGCATGATGATGAGTGAGGGAGTGGTATTAGGACATTTCATCTCTACTGACGGTATTCAAGTGGATCCTTCAAAAATTAAGGTGATAAAGAATATACCAACTCCTTCAACTCAGAAAGAGGTGCGAAGTTTTCTGGGACATGCTGGGTATTACAGGAGATTTATAGAAAACTTCTCCAAACTTGCTTCTCCTTTGTTTTCATTATTAATGAAGGACGCACAGTTTGTATGGAGTACAGCATGCCAGACAACATTTGATAAGCTTAAAGAGAAACTGTCCACAGCCCCTATTTTGAGGGGACCTAATTGGACCATACCTTTCCACATTTCTTCAGATGCTTCTGATACCGCCATTGGAGCAGTACTAGGACAGCAAGATGGTCAAGTACCTTATGCTATTTATTATGTTAGTAAAAACTTAGCCCCTGCTGAACTAAACTACACTGTTACTGAGAAAGAATTCCTTGCTATTGTTTATTCTATTAATAAGTTTCGGCATTACATTACTGGGTATCCTACATTTGTGCATACTGACCACTCTGCCATTAAGTATTTAATGAATAAACCTGTCACTAATGCCAGAGTAACCAGGTGGCTTTTATTATTACAGGAATTTGATATTACTATTATAGATAAACCTGGAAAAGAAAATGTTGTTGCTGATTTTTTATCACGATTTACTAACAGTGATGACAGTTCACCTGTTGAGGATGCTTTCCCGGATGAACATTTATTCGCACTCTCAGCTCATTCACCCTGGTATGTAGACGTTGCTAATTATTTGGTTGCAGGGAAGCTTCCGCCACATATGTCTAAACGAGAGAAAAGAAAAATTATTCAGCAAAGTGCCAGGTATTGTTGGCTCAAAGGCCATCTCTTTTACACAGGACCTGATCTTGAAATTAGAAGATGTGTAAGGGAAGATGAGATTTTTCATATACTGAAGGCCTGTCACGATGAACCTTGCGGAGGACACTTTGCAGATAAAAGAACAGGACATAAGGCGTTGCGGATGGGCTATTATTGGCCGACACTGTTCAGAGATGCTAAGAGATATGTTCAGTCCTGTGACAGCTGCCAAAGGATGGGCCAACCTAATAAGACAGATCAGATGCCTTTACAGCCCCAAGTGGTACTAGAACCATTTGATAGATGGGCATTGGACTTTGTTGGTCCTATCAACCCTCCTTCCAAACAGAAGGTTTACATTTTGGTGTGTACAGATTACATGACCAAGTGGGTAGAAGCTATAGCTTTGGCTAAGGCAAATGACCAGGCGGTGATTGATTTCCTGTACAGTGAAGTTTTTACCCGTTTTGGGGTACCAAAGGAAGTAGTTACCGATGGGGGACCACAATTTATTTCACACCAATTTGAATCCTTGCTCCGGAAGTATCATGTGCAACACAAGATAGCTTCACCTTATCATCCCCAGGCCAATGGTCAGGTGTAAAGCACTAATAAAGTTATCGAAGCAATCCTTACTAAAACAGTTAAAAGCCATCGAAGGGATTGGGCTGACAGACTTCCAGAAGCACTGTGGGCATATCGCACGACTTGGCGCAACACCACGGGCTTTTCTCCCTATGATCTGGTGTATGGTAAGAGTGCCATCTTTCCAATTGAATTTGAGATCAAGACCCTGAAAACAGCCATTGAAATGAACCTGGATGTAACAGAAGCCCAGAAAAGAAGATTGAATCAATTAAATGAATTGGATGAGAAACGGTTAGCTGCGGTAGACCAGACTGTGCTGCTTCAGCAACAGAGATCTAATTGGCATGACCGATTCATCAAAAAGAAAATCTTCCGTGAAGGAGACTGGGCACTATTATACGACTCCAGATTCAAGAAGGATTTCAAAGGGAAATTACGCACAAGATGGCTGGGTCCATATTTGGTTGACAGGGTATTTGACAACGGCACTATTCGCCTGGTCACCATTGATGAAAACCGTATACCATTACTTGCTAATGGCCACAGATTGCGACTGTATCGGAAGCCCATTTCGAAAGATGCATTCATTTCACAGATTGCTGCTGATCCAAACTACCAATTGGCACCAGAGCAGGAACATTTCTCTACCTTTGCCAAATCTTAAACTGAGAATTATATTTGCTGTACATAAATAATTTCTTGCTGTAGCGTATAGTTGTTGTTTTCTTTCTCTTTGCATTTGATCTCTTTGCTTGCTGTTGTCTTTTAATTTTTTTTTCAGGGAAGCGCCAGGAGAACAATCAGTTTCGGCCCGTAATGAAAATCTCCCTGTGCTGTCCTTGAGTTTAAAAAAAAAAAAAAAAATAAATAAAAATTCAGCTGCAACATATTTTCCGGCAGCTGCAACATATTTTTCCGGCAGCTGCAACATATTTTCCGGCAGCTGTATATCCTTTTCCGGCAACCATATTTTCCATTTCCCGGTAGCCATAATGCCCTTTTCCGTCAGCCGTCAGTCTTTTTCGGCAGCTGCAATTTCGGCAGCTGCAACATCGGCGGCTGCAACTCCAGTTTCCGTGGCTGCCACCTCATCGTCCCCATGGGTGCCACCTCATTTCCCACGGCTGCCATCTCATTTTCCGCAGCTGCCACTCCATTTACCAGCCACGGCCATTTCACTTCCCGGTAGCCGTAATGTCCTTTTTCCCGTCCGCCGTCAAATCTTTTCCGACAGCTGCAACTCCGGCAGCTGCAATTTCGGCGGCTGTAACTTCGGCGGCTGCAACATCTTTTTCTCGCAGCCGCCACATCATTTCCCGCAGCCGCCACATCATTTCCCGACGGCTGCCACCTTATTTCCCGACGTCTACCACCTCATTGACCAAGTCACCTCCACATCATTTCCACGTAGCTGCCATTTCTTTCCAGCGGCTGCGACATATTTCCCATAGTCGTAAAATATTTTCCCGCCAGCTGTAAGTTTTTTTTCCCGCCGCCGTAAAACTTTCCTGTGACAGCCGTAATTTTCCCTGATATCGTAAAATTTTTTTTTTTCTGGCTGCCGTGAGTTCTTTTCCGGTGGCTGTAACTTCTTTCCTGCCAGCCGCAACAAGCTTTTTCATCGGCCGTGTGATCATTTCTTTGGCAACTTGCAGTGGTAACTCCCGTGTTAACAGAAGGATTGTTCAACCTGCTAATTATGATGCTGATTCATCCCAGTCCTGCCGGCGAACTCATCATTTTAACCCGGAGGATGCGACGCCTTGTGTTTTACCGGCGAAGGAAATTAGTGCCTTATCCGAGTCATTATGATCCCACGTCTGACTGTGCACGCGTTCGGCTCCGTGACATCACCAACTCCATGCTCTACCAGTTTCCGCAGCCTTCCGACGCACAGTTTTATGAGGTATGGCTTTCATTTATCACGTGATTAAGTATTGATATCATTTAAACGAGATTGGCCGTACCTTCACTCGTACCACCATTTATACCTGATTAAACCTTTCCCTCGTACGACGTAATACTAATAACTGCCACCTTCCCCAATTCGGCATGAAAATTTTAAACTCTTCTCTGCGCTTAACTTTCCGAATTAGTTCATTCGCTCAACGTCTCCGCTCAACAATTCGTGCATTCTCTGTGCTGCAACTTCCATTCTGGGATCCTGTACTCTGTCGAACAGTAGTTTCATCTTGCAGCCAGGACCATGGGCATTCCAGTTCGCCATGAACCTTTCAATACCTGGGAACTTAGACGGAATCTGCAGGTTCTGGCCATTTTTCAAGCTGCTGGCTGGGTCGAGTTCTTTGAACGATTGGACGGATTCGATCGGGACGCAGCCCTGCAATTTGCCTTGAATCTTACTAAAACACACTCCACGGTGTGGGGGCTGTGTATAGATGTTTCGGAGGTCATTATATCCGAGGTTACAGCTATCCCGTTGGTGGGAAAACCTTGGTTTAACCGTCGAGTTCCTGCAACAGTTGCACGGGAAGAATTTTTACTTCCAGGGGAGCAAGTTGAAGCATCCAGGAGAGGGATTGCATTGAAGTCACTGCCGCAGCCATGGGACCAGGTCGCTATCTTCCTCAAGAAATACATAACTTGCGAAGGTAGATACCAAACTGTGTACAACTCTGAACTTCCTTTGCTTTCTCATCTCCGTCATGGCATTTTGTTGAATATTCCATTTTATCTATTGCACGACTTGTGTCATATGGAAACATTTGTTCAGTCTGCAAAGCACCCACTGTCCTCCCTCACCCACCATGGCCTTATTAAGTTAATCATTGTAAGAACCCCGGCCCAACATAATATAACATGGGAGCAATTCATTACCCGACCACAGCAACCTGTTCCCTTGAGGGTCATTCCATTACAGCAATTACCGGTTCCGTCACAACAGGAGGACCGGAGTTCCTCCAGTGAAGTTGGGGGGAGGGATGAAACGGAAGAAGAACAACAGGGGGCACAGGCAGGACCATCCGGGAGGGATGAAACGGAAGAAGAACAACAGGGGGCACAGGCAGGACCATCAGGGGTTGGCAAAACCACAGAGGAAGAACAACCCGAGGCACAGGCAGAGCCATTTGAGGTGTATGAATCCCCAGCACAAGCAGAACCAGTGGGGGATGACACTGCATTTGAAAGAGAGTGAGGGGAAGCACAAACAGAGCCATCAGGCGACAATGTAGATGAAACCCTCGTGGAAAACCTAGATAACAGGGCAGCTCCGGCAGCAGAAGGTGAAATTGGAGCAGCATCAAATGCTGCGACAATGGAACCTGAAGATGACGGAGCCAGAGCAATGGAAGAAGATATTGAGCTGGTCACAATCGAGTCTTCACCGGAGTGGGTAGGAGGAGGAGCTGTGATTGAAGAAGAACAGCATGGGGGGCAGGGAAATATTCCTTTAACTTCAGTTTTGCCTCCCTATATTCCAGCTCCACGAGAAGAAACACTACAAAAAGGAAAGTCACAAAAGAAAACGCCACAGAAAAGGAAGAGGGCCACCAATGAGTTTGATTTAGTGGCACCAATCAGAAGGAAACGAACTCGGTCAATCACAGCAGCAGAGGCAGCTAGAACAAAATGGGCAACCTTAGAAACACAGGTTGAACCCCCAATCCTTACACCAAAACCGAGGGATGCCCCACAAGGACCAGCGGAGGAAGAACCTGGAGTTGAGGGACTCTTGTATGAAAATGCAATGCTGAAAGAGGACCTCCAAGCACTTAGAAGGGAGCTGGAAACATGGAAGGAAGTCTGCAGAAAGCAGGGTGGAAGAAAGATGTATACATTAATAGAGGCTGCAGACCAAGTGGAGGAATCAGCTTCTGCTGGAGCTGGAGAAAAGGATGAGCGAATACTCTGCCCCACCTGTGGGGAGATCTTTGAGGAAGCAGGCCATAAAATTTTACTTAGCACCTATTCAGCACAACAGCCTGTAGCCACAGAAGGGAAAGCAGTGGAGAAAGAGGATGCTGCAACACAAGAACTGTTGATGTATATGTAACTTCGGAATGTATTTCACATATATGTATATTGTATTCCTATAGAGATGTTATTATTCCTCTATACGGAAGTGTCGTCATTTATATTGTAAGTGTCGTAACTTATACTTGATGGGTTATTAGACCACCTTGTTTGGGGTCGGCCCTGTATAAGTCATGTGGGTCAAAGGGTTATTAGACCACCCTATTGGGGGTCGTCCATGTGGGTCAAAGGGTTATTAGACCACCCTATTGGGGGTCGGCCCAGTCAGCATTATATTATGTGGTTAAGTTCGAGCCTACATGAGTTAGGTAAAAAGGCAAGTCAAGTCAAGTATAAATAGAGTGCGGGAGGCACTCTATTTGCTCACTCACTTCTCACACATGCTCTCAAGGAGGAGAGGCGCACTTATGGAGGAGGAGGATCTGCTTCTAGGTTATGTCTATCTCTTGGTTGGTTGTATCATTGCTCTATCTATCTCTGAGGAAGTTATTGGGGTTTTTCACCTTTATGGTTTTCCCCAAGTAAATCTTTGTGTCTCTTGTGTGCTTGCATTATTGTCTCCATGATTGATATGCTGTAGATATGCTATACATGTTGTTCTCTCAGTTAAGATCCTAGATCATATTGAAGTAAATTCAGAAAATTTAACATGGTATCAGAGCTAGCCTGAAAGAAGGCATGATATGGCATGTATGACACTTGTTGCACTTACGATGCTAGGGCTTGATATAGCAAAAACCAGTCATCGTAGAACTTTCCCTATAAATCCGTTTTGGCGAAGTTTTTGGATCTGAAATTGTTACAGGACGAAGCTAAAATCTCCAGGTACCTTGTGTCCAAAGGACAACCTCTAATTCGTTGTACTTTGTGATTTATGATCTGTACAATATAGGGTTTCTGCCTCTTCCAGATCTGAGTCAAAATCAGGTGACCTTGGGAAAAAGGTCATAACTTGGGCTAGGAAGCTCCAACTGAAATTTTGTAAAAAGTGACAGGTAGTACACAGTTTGTACTATCTCAGAAAACGTTTTCAGAGGCCGAAGTTGAACCAGTGACACGTGGCACGCCGTACAAGTTCGCTCTACTGTTTTATCCCATAAACAGGTCACGTTGCGACACTTGGCATAACTCTCTCTCAGAAAATCCAATTGAGGTCAGACCTGTCAGGATGGAAAGATAACAGGCCGAGCTATCTCAGAAAACGTTTTCAGAGGCCGAAGTTCAAACAATGACACGTGGCACGCCGTACAAGTTCGCTCTTATGTTTTATCCCAAAACAGGTCACGTTGCGACATTTGGCATAACTCTCTCTCAGAGAATCCAATTGAGGTCAGACCTGTCAGGATGGAAAGGTAACAGGTCAGGCTATCTCAGGAAACTTTTTTCAGACCCTGTGGATCAAAAATTTTAGAGTTACACCAAAAACAATCAGGTACATATTTCTGTCAAAACAGAATTATTTTTTGGTACCTTCATTCATGGCTTCCGGAATTTAGGGTTTTGAAGAAAGTTGGAATTTTTGTAATCGGAGACCACGGCTGAATGCTACTCATCAAAATAAAAATTTAGAGACCAAAATCAGAATTTTTGGTTGGGAAGAAGGCCGGGCTTGATCAGACCCTAGTTCGGGACTTTGATCAGGAAAGTGGAAAATTAGGGCTTCTGTAAAAATGGGAACTTTTGAAATCTGAGACCACGGCTGGAAGCTCCTCAGAAAAATAGAAGCTTAGAGCTTTGGATCAAACCTTTTGATTGGGAAAAAGAGTGGGATTCATCAAACCCCAGTTCAGGGTCACGTCCAGTGAATCCGGAAGTTTCAAAGGAAAAATTGAGGAGTGAAACTTTGCAGTTTTCAAATTATGAATATACCAATTTGATCAGCTCATCAAGGCGCATATTTCTATCCTTTCGGAAGTTTGAAATTCAAAGTTTGAATTTTTGGGGTTTCTCTGACAAACCCATATCCAGCTCCAGGTCCAGTTCTTGCACATCAAGTGGATTGGGTTAATCCTAGAAGAAGATGGATTGGTCACCTACATAGGTGAAGAAGTTCCTGTTTCAGAGGGAGATGAGGCTAAGGCCTTACATAAGAAGATTACAAGCGATCTCGACAGGTATGACTCATCGAGGTATGTTTTGATATTTGTCCATGATTAAGTTTATGGTATGTTTGTCTTCATGTTATTACAGTTAAGTACAATTTTGTTTTTAGATTTGTCGTATCACCTTAACAAAATTATGAATGCATGATAGAAGATATTCATTATTTAGGGTGTTGACACTTATGATTGTACTAATGCATTATGGTGTTGTATGAGGTTTATGTTGTCTACTAACATGAAAGGTACACCAAGAAAGACAAATCATGCTCCAGTTCAAGAACATATGATCATGGTGACATGAGGATAAAGACTCATCCATTGTCGTGGATCTCATAGAAGATCCATTTACGAGGTATGTATAACTTGGTTTTATAATGGCTAACCATTGAGACATGCAGGTTACTAACACAAGTCATTGAAGAGAACCAAAAGACATTATACATGTATGTTAGACATAACTAGCTAGCATGCTAATCCAGGTATGTTTTTCCTATATCAAGCTAGAATCCTACCTTGTGTTAGGATCTTATACTATTGTGTTGTTGATAATGATTATTCACAAAGAGTCATAGGTTTGAATAATCATGGTTGTATGCATATTATGTTTCTTACCATAATTGATGATATGACTAACCAGAAGAATCATGAAGGTATAGCTTTTATTCATATTATATCTCTTATCTTGATTGATGATTCAACTAACCCGAAGAGTCATAGGTTTGAGTAATTACAGGTTTAGACATGTTATGTTTCTTATGATTTGACTAACCATAAGAAGACTACATAAACCTTGAATGCTAATGCTTATTATTTCTGTTTGAAATGATCATGACTATACATGCTTGAGATTATTGTGTTTTAATAGTATACTAATGAATGTATGATTTTATATGAGTTCACAAGGATAACACAATCATGATACTAATAAGCATGCATAGGGACCAAGGATGAATATGAGTTCAAGAACAGGTAATTTAGGAAGCAAAGATCAAGAGGGAGCACACTCCAGTTGTTCCTGCAAGAAAGCAAAGGAGCACACTTCAGTAGTTTCTGCAAGGATGCAGATATTCAGAGGGAGTTGACCATCTCTCTACATTCCACAATAGAAAGGTGTAGAAGAAGCTACTTCAGATTAGGACTCCAGCAGCTCCTGCAAGGAAGCAAAGACTCAGAGGGAGTCCACCCAACGAACAAACAAAGATAAGTATTTTAAATTATCATTTATTGCATATTTGTTTGTTTAAATAATACTGTTCAATAATGTATACACTGATGTTCCTAGAATTAGGTTGTGTATTATGCATATTAGAATAGTTGCATTGATGAACAGTATACTACTAATATACATGGGTAAGTGGCCTATGGCACTGTACAACATTCCATTGCTACTTATCTAGAATGAAACCTCTTTGCTGACATGTTGAGAGTTGTGCACACTCTTAACAATGTTCTGGTAGAGATTGGAAGGCATCTAGAAAGTTACGGGATATGGATAAATGTTGTATTGAAGCATTGGCTAAGATAATTGCATGACAGTATGACATATTTCTTTATGTGTAAGAATTTGTTCTGAAAACTATGAGATGTTTTCTAATCATGCAATTTAACTTGTTGTGTAGAAAAGATCGTATGTCATCTCCTACAAAAGAAGAACTACAACATTTTGTTCCAGCAACAAAGATATCTATTAAAGATATTGAAGATATTGAAGTTCCCAGGATCTGGGATGAAGAAATGGAATGCCATGATCCGTCGATCATGAAGAATGATGTTTGGGATGTAGTCCCAAGATGTGAAGGGAAGTTTTTTTATGACTTCCAAATGGAACTATCAGATCAAGCATGTTGCAGATGGCAGCATTGAGAAATATAAAAGCGATAAAATAGAAGATGCACCAGATGGATCTCAAGACATCATGGTGTAGTCATATATGTGTGCAGAACTTGGTATGGTAGGATAGACAGCTTTCTATCCAGTTTGGGCGTTACCAAGAGTAAAGCAGATTCCAACCTTTTCTACAAGGTTGAAGAAGGCAATCCAGTGATACTATTTTTTTATGCAGATAACCTGTTTGTTACAGGTAAAGATAGATTGATTGCCGACACGCAGCGGAAGCTTTCTTCCAAGTTCGAGATGATGCACTATTTGTTTTTGGCATGGAGGTGTGGCAGAGTGATGGAATCTTCCTTGGACAAGGGAAGTATGCAGTAGAGATCCTGAAGAGGTTCGGGATGATGGACTGCAAGCTATGGCCACACCTATGGCATCGAATCTGAAGCTTCTATGTGATGCTTCATCTGAGCTGGTTGATGTCTCCATGTATCGTCAGATGATTGGGTCCTTGATGTACCTGATGAACACGAGACCAGATATTTTCTTTGCTGTGAACACATTGAGCCAGTTCCTGACGGATCCAAGGAGTGTTCACCTGGTTGTTGTAAAGCATATTCTGAGGTACCTGAAGGGTACAGTGGATTATGGGCTCAGGTATGAGGCGAATCAAAAGTTTAACCTGCAGGGTTATGTTGATTCAGATTGGGCTGGCAGTGCTGCAGATAGGAAGAGCACATCTGGGTGTTGCTTCAGTATGGGATCAGGTGTGATCTCTTGGTTTAGCAGGAAGCAGTCCTGCGTAGCACTGAGTACAGCTGAGGCAGAGTATGTTGCAGCTTGTTCAGCTAGTTGTGAGGCAGTATGGCTACGGAAGCTACTGTCTGAGTTATTTGATCTCCATTGGAAGCTACTGGTATCTTCTGTGATAACCAGAGTTGTGTGAAGCTGTCCGAGAATCCAGTGTTTCATGACAGGTCGAAACACATAGAGATCAAATATCACTATATCAGGAATATGGTATAGAGAGGAGCTGTGAAGCTCCTGTATGTTGCAACGGACGAGCAGATTGCAGATGTGCTGACGAAGCCACTAGCCAGGGTAAAGTTCGAGTACTTCAGAGAGAGGCTTGGCGTTCTTCAGATCGAGGAAACTTTGAGGAAGAAGTGATGGACACATTTGCTGAAGCCATTCCAAGCATGTGGGAAGGAGGATCCTTCACATGGCTGTGGATGTAAGCGCTGGATGATGAGCATCAGGATGATGTTCTGGTTTCTGCCTGGATATGATCAGTTGGATCATTTATGTATGTACGCATCATGTTGGATGCTGGATATGATCGGTTGGATCATGTGTATGTATTTTGTATGAACGCATCATGTTGGATGCTGTTGGATACATTGTGTGGATCATGTATCTTTGTATGATCAGGTAGATCATGGATGATGATGGATACATTGTGTGGATCATGTATCTTTGTATGATTAGGTAGATCATGGATGCTGATGGATACATTGTGTGGATTATGTATCTTTGTATGATCAGGTAGATCATGCATACTGATGGATACATTGTGTGGATCATGTATCTTTGTATGATCAGGTAGATCATGTATGCTGATGGATACATTGTGTGGATCATGTATCTTTGTATGATCAGGTGGATCATGTATGTTGATGGATACATTGTGTGGATCATGTATCTATGTATGTATCAGGTGGATACTTGGATGATCGTGGATGACAAGCTTCTCCAGATGACATGCAGCAGGATGTTGCAGTGATGATGATCATGTGTACATCAGGATGATGTTTGATGAGTATCAGATGATACTTTGTGGCCGTGGATCAGGTTGTGCAGGAAAGCATGTAATTTGTGCCCTGGGAGATTTGCAGATGGTCTTTCGAGGTTTTGCCTATGGCATGTAATTCGGTGCCCTGGGAAATCTGGAAAATGCTCTTGCGAGGTTTTGCTTGGGAGGACATGTAATTTGTGCCCTGGGAGATTTCAGGTCGGAGTTGTGTACCCGTAACATCCTGAGATGCTCTTGCGAGGTTTTGTCCTATGGCATGTAATTTGCTCCTGGGAGATCTGGACAGGATGAAAAAGGCCTCAGATGCTTCAGCCAGGTTTTGCCATGACCACATGTAATTTGCTCCTGGGAGATCTGGACAGGATGAAAAAGGCCTCAGATGCTTCAGCCAGGTTTTGTGGTGGACCACATGTAATTTGCTCCTGGGAGATCTGGACAGGATGAAAAAGGCCTCAGATGCTTCAGCCAGGTTTTGTGGTGAGATCACATGTAATGTGCTCCTGGGAGATCCGACAGGTAGAGCCGCGTGCTCGTAACAGCCTGGGATGCTTCAGCCAGGTTTTGTGATGGGTCACATGTAATGTGCTCCTGGGAGATCCTACAGGTAGAGCTGTGTGCTCGTAATAGCCTGGGATGCTGCAGCCAGGTTTTGTGACGCACGTAATAAGTCCTGAGGATTCCACAGTATGGCCAGTGATGATGAAGACCTGCAGGTGGTGGGCCTACATTCAGTATGAAAAAGGACTGGCTCTGTAGAACTTCCTATGACGAGTAGATTCAGAGATTGATTGAGATAGCAGTAGCAGTGACGATGATGATGACTCGATGATGATTATCCAGTGACGATGATCCAGAGAAGATGACTTGTGCTAGAAGAACTGTGCTGAGAAATACCTTCCTAGTTAAGAGGGAGTGTTGATGTATATGTAACTTCGGAATGTATTTCACATATATGTATATTGTATTCCTATAGAGATGTTATTATTCCTCTATACGGAAGTGTCGTCATTTATATTGTAAGTGTCGTAACTTATACTTGATGGGTTATTAGACCACCTTGTTTGGGGTCGGCCCTGTATAAGTCATGTGGGTCAAAGGGTTATTAGACCACCCTATTGGGGGTCGGCCATGTGGGTCAAAGGGTTATTAGACCACCCTATTGGGGGTCGGCCCAGTCAGCATTATATTATGTGGTTAAGTTCGAGCCTACATGAGTTAGGTAAAAAGGCAAGTCAAGTCAAGTATAAATAGAGTGCGGGAGGCACTCTATTTGCTCACTCACTTCTCACACATGCTCTCAAGGAGGAGAGGCGCACTTATGGAGGAGGAGGATCTGCTTCTAGGTTATGTCTATCTCTTGGTTGGTTGTATCATTGCTCTATCTATCTCTGAGGAAGTTATTGGGGTTTTTCACCTTTATGGTTTTCCCCAAGTAAATCTTTGTGTCTCTTGTGTGCTTGCATTATTGTCTCCATGATTGATATGCTGTAGATATGCTATACATGTTGTTCTCTCAGTTAAGATCCTAGATCATATTGAAGTAAATTCAGAAAATTTAACAAGAACCAGCACCTTTAAACATCCTTGCTGCAGCTGCTACTTCCCATGATGCAGAAGTTATAGAACAGATGGGAGAAGAACAGGGAGTGGAGGATGCCCTGGAAATTTATGAGGAATGTATGGCAATCCCAAAATGCTCCCACAACATAGAAATCATAGAACAGATGGGAGAAGAACGGGAAATGAGGGATGCTCTGGAGCTTATAAAAGAATATAGTGAGACTCCAGAATGTTCCCTTGATACAGAGATCATGGAGCCGAAGGATACTTTGGAGGATAGTGAAGAATTTTGTGCTGTAACCACAGAACGTTCCCAGGACACAATAATTTTAGAAGAAGAAACGGAAAGGAAGGACAGTGATAAGTTGGAACAGGATGCTGCAACACAAGAACCAGCAACCCTGAATAGAACTGTCCAACCGGCTGAGCAGACAGTAGAAGAAGCTGGGACAGAGGATACTTTGGCATTCAATGATGAACTCTGGGTTGTAACCCCAGAGAGCTCCCATGATACAGAACTCATAGAAGAGGAGCTGCAGCAGAGGAAGGATGAAGAGGTAAGCCAGGATGTTGTTACACAAGAACCAACATCCTTGGAGGCTGCGACAAAAACTCCTGAATTGCAGCTGGGAGATAACCTGGGAGTGGATATCATCCCTGACACACAGTGGAGTGACAATGAACAGGTACAGACACCATGCTCAGGTGACACTGAAATCCTGGAGGAGGAGCTGCAAATTGAAAAGGATATTCAGTCTCAGCAGCAGAATGACAAAGAAGACACTGCTACACAAGAACCAGTGTCTCCAAAAGCAATAAAGGTAGCTGCTGAATATGGGTTAAAGGATGTTGCTGTTACACAAGAACCAGCAACTCTCCTGTTAACATTAGATGCGCTGGAGGACACTGTCCCACAAGAACCAGTGCTTCCACCTCCTATAGGTGTCATTGAGTTGGATTCAGATTGAGGGTGTCTTTTCAACTTCCCCAGGCATCGCATAAGAGAACTGCAGAAAGATTCCCACCACACCAAGTGCATTCTCAGATATCAGCAAGTAGCAGTGGAAGGGAAACAGTGAAGTTGGAAGATGCCGGGTTGCTCACAGAGGCTTTTCAAAAAGGTAGATGAGGTGCCTGATTTACCTACATTCCTTCCTCTCTCCTGGACAGAGCTCAGTTCAAGATTCAGATGCAGGTTGTTGCATGAGGACATGCAATAGGGTAGTTGGGGGGAGATGTTGAGCCCAGAATTGGCCCTTTTTGACCATCATTTATCATCTTCCCTTCCCTTGTCTTACACCAATTACCTTGGCAATTCAACTTATTGTCCTTATCTATTCCCCAAATTACCAAGGTATGGCCGATTATTGTTTTATTGTGTTAATACTTATGATTGTGATGATTAAAGCTGTGCATCTCTTAATCTGTGCTAACATGATGCGATTTATGAAGGTAGTAAGACAATAGACTGCAGGAAGATCGGAGCTGAACAAGTCATGAAGGAACGTTCATCGCTTGTGGAAGGTTCCTTGGGGCTCAAATCGTCAATCAAGGCACAGTCGTGGCAGGGCAGCTGTAACAGAAGAACTATCTTAAGTATGTCGCTGCTCAAATCCAGCTGTGAGCTGGAAGGACCGTCACTCTTGGGACAATTAATACTTCTCTCATATTTGGATATTTCAGTTCTGCCACGCATTGTAACAGCTAGATTATTTAGGGCGCCTGAAGATCAGAGATCTTCATGGCTGCCCAATTATAGGTTTAGATGTTGCAAATTGTATGTATAAATATGGGGAATTGCCTCGACCAAGGGGTTGGACAGCAAACAATTAATTTATCTTGTATTAGCAGTCGAGCCGAAACTGTGTACTCATTCTTCTGTTAATATACGGAGTTACTTCTGAGTTAAAGAGAGTGTTGTTCAACCAGCGTCTCTGTGTGAAGACTGGGCCCGTCTTCCACAGAGATTGCTGTGTTAATTTAGGATTTCATCTTTCTTGTTGTGTGATGCTTTGATCTTTCTTTTGTACGCAGCAGCAATATTCATTGTGTGGATTTCTCAGTAAATGATTATATTTTCGTGAGATTGGTGAATGGTATCGAATAACAGTCGACTGAGTCAGGTTTGTTTTACATATTTCAATTTCTGTTCACACTGCTGTGTTCATCCTACAGCTGAGACGTAATCCCAGGAGCTCTTACAAATTAGCTTTCCTGTTATGTGTTGATTGATTTATATTTTGCAATTCAGTTTTTCAGAACAGTTGCTTCAATCTCCTTCATTAAAGTTCTAGAGTAATGTTCAGATCATGCTTTATGATTCCCAGCTTGATTAGATTAGACAAGTGATTATTTTGGAATGTGAATGAGATTTCCTTCCTGCAATCGTTGATTAGATCTGATATCAATTCTGCTTGATGCATAATAGAAAAGAATTGTAGTATAGCGGTTAGAAGGCAATTGGGATTGCATAGATTCTTGGGATGAACATGGATGATAGAAGATAAAAGTATTCACTTCTAATGGTTTTGTGTTTAAGCATATATTGTGCACTTGTCCTTTGAAATAAAAAGACTTTCTCGGGTTGACAATAAATTTCATACGCTCTGTGTGTTTGATATTTAATTATCTGCAATTAGAGTGCTTGACACCCAGGATGGAGGAACCCTGATGGGATAATCCTGAAATGTGTTAACCTGGAGGAGTCCAAAATCATTATAAAGGAGATGCACTCAGGATTATGTGGTGGTCATTATGCTCCGAGAACAACTGCTACAAAAATCATGAGAGCAGGGTATTACTGGCCAACACTCTTTAAGGATGTACATGCTTATATTAGGATATGCCAAGAATGTCAATTTTTCTCAGGAAAACCAAGATTGCCTGCCTTACCTTTAAATCTTGTAGTGGTTGAAGCTCCTTTTCAACAATGGGGTATGGATTTTGTAGGTCCTTTTAATGAAAAATCGAGCAATGGATATAAATATATGTTGACCTGCACTGATTACTTTACTCGTTGGGTAGAGGCTATTCCAACCAAGAAGGCCACAGCCGAAGTTGTTGTGAAGTTTTTGGAAGAAAATATTGTGTCAAGATACGGTTGCCCTGTAAAACTAACAACAGATAATGCCCCAGCTTTCAGTAAAATAGAAATGTCCACCTTTTGCATGAATCATGGAATCACCCTCTCTCATTCTTCAAACTATTACCCCCAGGGAAATGGTCTCCCCAAGTCTAGTAACAAAAATCCGATTAGGCTTTTGAAAAGAATGGTGGGTGAAAATAAGAGAAGTTGGGATGTAAAGTTAAAATATGCTTTGTGGGCAGATCGAACAACAGTGAAAAGAATTACAGGAAAATCTCCTTTCGAGTTAGTATATGGACAAGACTGTAGACTGCCAATAAATCTGCAAATACCCGTTTATGAACTATTGCAGCAGTGCTCCTCAGATACAGAAGCAATGCAAGGTAGAATTGATAAATTGGTTGAACTGGATGAAAAGAGAAGGAATGCACTCGATAAGATGCTCATAGAAGAAGAAAGGATAAAAGGCACATTTGATCAAAATACTAGAGGTACTACCTTTGGTATAGGAGATATAGTTTTATTGTGGGATAAGCATAAGGAGAAACCAGGAAATCACACGAAGTTGGAGAGTTTATGGAAAGGTCCGTATAAGATAAGTAGTCTGGCTGGAAAGGGATCTTTTGTCCTTGAAACTTTGGATGGAGATGAAGTTGAGTTACCTGTAAATGGGAGTATGTTGAAACATTACTTTCCTCCTATCAACCTTGAATGACCAAGTCTTGCATTGCTTGGTAGATTAGGGTAGGTAGGAAACCAAATAAGCCTACTTAGGCAGCAGTTAGTCTTTTTAGCCATTGAGTCTAGCACCTTGTTTATCTCTAAGCTCCATTGTAAGCTCTTAGTTTAATTGAGTGTTGGGTATGTTATATCTCTTCACATGGTCGCTGCGTGTACAACACGATCCCTAAGGCACTAGTGATTCGCCTGCGCCGGGCGCGTCCGGAGGGCGGGGTTAGAGGGGGGGTAGCCCGACAGGGCCCACCCCCTTCGTTTCAGACCATTAGGTTCCGAAACGACACGGAGGGGGCCGTTAGGCCCCCGGAGTCCGCGCGGAGCGCAAAATTGTTTTGGGTTGCTTTTTTGCTTTTTCGCGATTTTCGACCCATTGTACTCTATCTAATCCCGGTAAAAGGGATTAGGGTTGTAACCTAATTTCGGGTAAACGAATTAGGGTTTTAGATGCTGCAGAATACCATTTATTGTATTGTACATGTAAAATAAACATATAATGAAAAAGGAGCTGTGCGGCTCTAAGTTTTGCTGGTTTTTTTCCCGGTTAAGGGTTTCCAGGTGAAAATCTCTATGTAATGTGTGTGTCATTGTGTATTCTCTGTTAATGCTTAGGAATCAATATAAGTCTGTATTTCACTGTTAAGGTTTAAAAACTTACATTGAGTACCTGTCACTTTTCTTTTCCTGCACAATAAATTTCAAATTTTGCAAATTATGTTAGTAGTTTTATTTACTTTATGCATTTATATATTTCATGCATTTATATTTCTGACATAGAGTAGATTTTATTTCAGTTGGTTTTATATGTTTCCCACACATGCGGCATGAGGTATTTTTTGATGTCTGTGAATGCAGAAAATAGGTTGCAAGAATAAAAGCTGGAAATAAAATGGTAGAGTGCTGGATCGTGGATTCGAGTAGCAGAGTTCGAGGACCAGAGATTCTGAGGTTCTCAAGCGCTCATTTCAGCAGAGCACTTGTCCCAGCCGGAGCCAGATGTTATCACATTTATAGTAGTCGGGCTACCATACATTATTTTTCTCATTCCAGTACACTATTCAGCCAGTTCCCTTACATTTGAGATGCTGAGATGAGCATCTATATTGGATCACTATCAGATTGTGGACAGCAGTTGTGTTCCCCATGCCATGACTGAGTCTCAGGACACTCAGAGAGATGACCGATGTAGCCATTATACCATTGGTACAGAGCAGTCAGTAGTGCCCAGAGTTGCAGCAGCATTTCCAGAGGACAGGTGATGGTACAGGTTGATGAGCTTTCAGGTATATGACTCAGCAGGTATATCATGGTGTTACGGTTAGATTGCTTTTATACTTATTCTTATAGCATGAATTAGCACTTAGTGTCATGATTTGGTGATCATATAGATATTTGGACCTAGTTGATCTATTATATATATTATATTGTCCCTACTCAGACTTAGAAGTTCACTATTCATACTCATTGGTATGTACCCTCCTTAGGGAGAATAGAGGTGATCATTCCACCATACCCTGGCTTGCTAGTGTTGGCTCCATCATTTCATTGTCTTCATCCATCTGTGGCCTACCTTTTAGTTTATCACCCTGACTTACTACTTGACTAAGTGACATGGAGGATCTTTTCCCCACTGTAGCCTCTGTATTGGATGAGCTTCCCTGTTTATTGTGTCTCGGCTCTGAGTTGGTGACAAAACTTGTTAGGATATTTAGACACTTAGGAGTTAGTTAAGATCAACTTGTGTAATATATCCGTTAGGGATAGTGTGTTTCTTTAGTATGCATTAGTATGCATTTGTAAATACTTAATCCGACGGTCACGATATGTTTCCGACATAGAGTGATCCGACGGCTCAACTTCTCTTAGATCAAACCTAACCTTGATCTGTGGCTTAACACCCGATTGGTCCATGATCTCTATTTAAAGACCATGGAGGGTCATTGTTTAGTTGATCGATTATGAGAAGCTCATTTGTAACTTTCTTTCTTTGCATAATAAATTGTCCCGTAGAAGCTATTTGGCCGGGGCCGTGGAGTGTTTCCCTCAAGAGGGTTTAAACCACGTCAAAACATCGGTGTGTTGATCTGTGATCTGTTTATGTGAAGTGGTTTCTCTTGGTGTTCGGTCGTTTGGTAGTACCCTGTGTACCCGAACATGGTATCAGAGCTTTTATGAAGTGCCGCTTCCGGTTATGATCTAGATCTTGAACTGTTGTTGCCGAAACTCGAAAGGGTTTCTAGTTCTGGTATTTCTGTGCATTTCTGGGCTGTGGGAGGTGTTCCATTGCATCCGGAGCGTCGTTTCCATTGGGAAATAGTTTTCGTTTGATCGAAAATGGTTCCCGGTTGCTCCAGAAACGCGTATTTCATCAGATCTGAAGGTATAATGTTACAGTGACGCATTTTTTTTATTTCGTTTTTTAATAAGAAAAAAATCTCATATTTCATTTTTTTTACTGTTAGATTTTTTTGGGTTCGGATTGTTGTTTTCCCGTCTGCGTATGCTCTTTGCCGTGCACCTTGAGCGATCTCGGCAAATCAGAAACAGAAAGGGAAAGGGTTTTTCTCGGCTGCGTATGCTCTTTGCCGTGCACCTTTGCGCGATCTCGGAAAATCAGAAACAGAGAGAAAACGTAAACTTTCTGGGCAAGCTAACAAGATCTAACTCCACAAGTGTGAAATTTTTTTTTTTGTTTCGTTTTGTGGTCTGTTTTGCAGGAAAAAGGGCAAGCACGCAAACCGAGCAAGAAGAGTAAAAAAAAAAAAAAAAAAAAAAAAGGCCCCCTTCCTTATTCCCATATTTTACATACCTTTTAATCTAGCTCACTTGGTTCAAAGTTGCTTTATTCCTTAATAGGTATTGAGTTCAAGTCTTAGGAAGTTACTTTTAAAAGGAAAAGTGCATGCAATTTCTATTTTCAAGTTACTTTATTGTAAAAGTGCATCTCACTTAAATAATAAAAAATAAAAATACAAGTGAGTCACTTAAGTTTTTTTTTTATTTTTTTATTGTTGCACTATTTAAAAAATAATATCATTGTAAAAGTGAAATCACTTATTTTACAAAAGTGATTCACTTAAAGCAACTTTTTTAAAGTGATTGTCAAAAGGTTCATCTTGGGAAGAGGGGGGTTCTTTTTTTGCTGGACATTCTCTAGCTGCCACGTCACTATTGGGGACGTCTTCAATAGTTTCTTTGTTCAAGCATAACTTCATCATATAGAGTCAGTTTTCAGTGCCGTTTTTTTTTAAACCGCCTATTTTTTCGAGCTCCTCACATCCAGACTATTGGTTTATGCTTTTACAGCCATTACTTTACAAATATGGCCGCCCATTGTGATATTCTACTTAACAGTTCTAACTATTTCTCATGGAAATCTCGTATGGAGGATGTTCTACGAAGTAGGGGACTTTTCAGAATTACCACAGGGAAAGAAAAAGAACCCACTGATGATGATAAGAAAATAAAATGGGCAAATAGATGTGATGAAGCTCGTGGATTGATTGGGATGTCAATCTCTACTGATTTGCGATTCCACATATTTGGAATTGATGAACCTAATACTGCTTGGGACAAGTTGGAAACTGTGTTTGGTAAACACAATGAAATTCGAAGTCACCAACTCGAAAATGAGTTGATTTCTTTAAATCCAAGTGACTTTTCATGCATTCAAGATTATTTATCTAAGTACAAAACTCTCAAGCTTTTATGTGCAGAATGTAATATTGAGAGGGAAGACAAACAGTGCATTTATCATATTCTTTCCAAACTTGGACCTGCATATTCTGTTTTTGTATCTACATTTTACTCCATGAAAGCATCCTTGAATGCAGCTAGCTATCAAGAGCCTAGTCTTGAATCCTTTTGTGATTCCTTGATTAGAGAACAAGATAAACTCATTCACCTTGGAATAATCAACAATGCAGATACATCTGGGAAAGCCTTATTGTCCCAACAGAAAGAAAAGTCCAAGCCTCCTAAGAAACAAAATTTTTGCAATAATAAGTCAAACAAGGGTCCCAAACCCTCTCAGTCAGCTCCTTCTTTAAAAAATGACAAAGGATCCAAGCCAAAAGGCAAGAAGACTGAGCGGCATTGCAACTTTTGCGGGAAAGATAATCATGATGAATCAAAGTGTTTCAAGAAGATGGCAGCCTTGGAAGCAGCAATGAAGAAGCACCACATCAGCCTAGATTCGCCATCAGAATCTACCTCTCATGGACATGCACTTTGTGCTTCTAGTTATTCTTATAATGCATCTTCTTCTTCTACTTCAAATGAATGGCTCATTGATTCTGGAGCATCTTATCATATGGCTAAGGATCAAGCCATCTTTTCTACTATGCATGAATGTAACACCAAACAAATATTTGTTGGTGATGATAGATCTCTAAGTGTTGTAGGAGCTGGAACAGTTCCAGTAGATAATGGTCATTTTAGTGATGTACTATGTGTTCTAAGAATTTCCTGCAATTTGTTATCAGTCTATCAGATCACTCATTCTGGTAAAGGTAAAACTGTGACCTTTACACCTCACCAAGTTGTAATCAAGGATTTTAAAGATCCTCAACAGGTTCTAGCTACCGGAATTGTTGATGATATTACCAGGTTGTACAAGTTTAACAACTTTGGGTCATCACCTTTCCCTTCAGTTTTTGTTGCTCATAGTGATAACTTGAGCAAACTTTGGCATGAGCGATTTGGTCACTTAAATTATTGCTCATTGCAACAACTATGTAAAGAAAATATGGTGACAGTTCTTCCGATGGTATCTTGCAGAGATGGTGTTTGTTCCGGTTGTGTACTTGGAAAACATCATCGGGACAGTTTTGATAAACGTGCCTCTTGGCATGCCTCGGTTCCCTTGGAGCTTGTGCATAGTGACTTGTGTGGCCCTCTTCCATCTGCTTCCTTTTCTGGTTTCAAGTATTTCTTAACTTTCATTGATGATTACACCAGACGCACTTGGGTTTATTTCCTAAAACTTAAGAGCGAAGTATTTAACATGTTCTTGGCCTATAAGGCCCTTGTTGAAAAACAATCTGGTCATCAAATTATTAAGTTAAGATCTGACAATGGAGGAGAATATGTTAACAAATAGTTCACTACTTTCTGCACTGAACAAGGCATCCAACAACAGCACACTGCTCCATATACACCACAACAAAATGGTGTAGCTGAGCGGAAGAACCGCACTTTAAAAGAAATGGCTAATTGTATGATCCAATCTAAGGGACTAAGTCTTCAATTTTGGGCTGAAGCCATAAATTATGCAAATTACATAGTTAATCGCACCCCCACAAAAGCATTACAAGGTATAACACCGGAAGAAGCATGGAGTAAAATTAAACCTGATGTAAGTCACTTTCGTGTGTTTGGTAGTGAAGCATGGGCTCCCATTCCGGATGAAAAGCGGAAAGCATTGCAACCTAAAAGTGAAAAGTGCATATTTGTTGGATATTCTGAAGATGTAAAAGGTTATAGACTTCTTCAACCACATTCTCATGCTATAATAATTAGAAGAGATGTTAAATTTGATGAAAATATCTTGGCCTGCGAGCCTAACTCGGCGAGTGTGCCATCTTTGGCCTGCGAGCCTGATTCGGCGTTTGTGCCTTCTTCTTCTTCTTCCAACTTCCTTGACAGGTTTCCAACTTCAGTTTCTGATGATGACAGTGAGGATGAAAATCCACCTCCGCCTGCTCATGTTCCTCCAGTTGCACCAGCACAAGTGCTTCCTCGATGGGTCCGTTCAACATGTGAAGCAGCTGGTGATCTTGCCGGTGATCCTAGAGATCAACGTCGAACACGTTCTCAGTTTCAGCGAGCCTCTTCTCTTTTGGCTCAAGTTTCCGAGAATCATGATCTAGAAACTTTTGCAGAAGCTTCAGGGAATCCAGATTGGGATGCAGCCATGGATGAAGAATATCGTTCCTTAATGGCGAACGATACTTGGGATCTTGTACCTCTTCCAAAAGGAAGAAAACTTGTCAGATGTAAATGGGTCTACAGAACTAAGTATGCATCAGATGGAAGTGTTGAAAGACTTAAGGCAAGGTTAGTTGCCAAAGGTTTTTCCCAAGTTGAAGGGATTGACTACAATGAAACCTTTGCTCCCGTCGCCAAAATGAACTCCATCCGCCTTGTTCTTTCCCTTGTAGCCTTACACAATTGGGAAGTCCATCAAATGGATGTCAAGTCTGCCTTCTTACATGGTGATTTACAGGAGGAAATTTACATGGAACAACCTCCTGGCTATGTTCAGAATAACTCTAGCCTTGTCTGCCGCCTTAAGAAATCCTTATATGGCCTTAAGCAAGCTCCTAGAGCTTGGTATGCCAAAATGGATAACTTTCTCCTTGACACTGGTTTTTCTAGATGCCATTCTGACCCCAATGTCTATACCAAGAAAGTAGGAAACCATCTCATCATACTTGTTCTATATGTTGATGACCTTATTCTTACTGGTAATGACCCTAATCTTATAACCCATGTGAAATCCAGTCTTAAACAAACTTTTGAAATGTCAGACTTAGGACATTTGCATTATTTTCTTGGCCTCCAAGTTCTGCAAACCAAAGAAGGAATCTTTCTTTCTCAGTCTAAGTATGCTTGTGACCTTCTTCGTCGCTTTCACATGGAAGATTGTACACCAGCCCCTTCTCCCTTCCAGTCTGGAGTCAAACTTTCTGCCACTTGTACTTCACCTGAAGTAGATGCCACCTTGTATCGTCAGCTTGTTGGTAGTCTTTTATACTTGACTCATTCCCGTCCTGACCTTTCCTTTGCCGTTGGTCGAGTTGCCCGTTATATGCAGACACCTCATGAAAGTCACTAGAAAGCAGCTAAAAGAATACTTCGATATATTCGAGGTACAGTTCAGTTTGGGATTCATTACAGTACAGGGGGGAAACCTTTGTTGGTTGGTTTCACTGATTCAGATTGGGCCGGCGATCCTGATGATCGAAAGTCTACTGCAGGTTATGTTTTCAGTCTGGGATCTGGACCTATTACTTGGGCTTGTAAGAAACAACAAGCTCTTGCTCTTTCTTCAGCAGAGGCAGAATATCGAGCAGCAGTTAATGCCAGTCAGGAAGCTTTATGGCTTCGACAGATCCTTTCAGAGTTTGGATTCGAGCAGCAGTAGCCTACTCCACTTTGGTGCGACAATCAAAGTGCCATCAATTTTGCCAAAGATCCAGTTCTACATCAACGCAGCAAACACATTGAGCTACATATGCACTTCATCAGAAATCTTGTTCATGATCGTGTTCTTGAAGTGCTCTTTTGCCCTACAGATGATCAAGTTGCAGACATCTTCACCAAGTCTCTTACAGAAGCGAAGTTTTCTAAACTTCGATCTATGTTAGGAGTTCAGGAACTTGTCATTAAGGGGGGATAGGCTCTAATGCCTCCTTCCTTCTCCTAATAGTGTCACTTTTGTAAATCCTTCAATCCTATCCCAAGTTGTTCTTAAGGGGGGATGTTAGGATATTTAGACACTTAGGAGTTAGTTAAGATCAACTTGTGTAATATATCCGTTAGGGATAGTGTGTTTCTTTAGTATGCATTAGTATGCATTTGTAAATACTTAATCCGACGGTCACGATATGTTTCCGACATAGAGTGATCCGACGTCTCAACTTCTCTTAGATCAAACCTAACCTTGATCCGTGGCTTAACACCCGATTGGTCCATGATCTCTATTTAAAGAGCATGGAGGGTCATTGTTTAGTTGATCGATTATGAGAAGCTCATTTGTAACTTTCTTTCTTTGCATAATAAATTGTCCCGTAGAAGCTATTTGGCTGGGGCCGTGGAGTGTTTCCCTCAAGATGGTTTAAACCACGTCAAAACATCGGTGTGTTGATCTGTGATCTGTTTATGTGAAGTGGTTGCTCTTGGTGTTCGGTCCTTTGGTAGTACCCTGTGTACCCGAACAAAACTTACCTATGGTGAGTTGGAGTTCCTTGGAATTCCCCCTAGTCACTAAAGTTGTGTTGGCTAAACCTGAAACTTTTAGTGCTGCCATGAATACAAAATCTGGAAAAAATGAAATGTTATATCTTGTATGAAAAGCCCATTCATGCAATGTGTTTCTAAACACACATGAATGAAAGGCATGCCAAATGAAAATGGCCATGAAAATAAAATGTTGTATCTTTTGTAAAATAAATACCTAGGTAAACAAGCTGTCCATGACACACCTAGAAGTGCTCAGGTAAACAAGTGCCTTAAAAACACACCTGCAGCAGGAAGCCTAAAATAAATGTAAATCTATGGAATGTGTTTATAGACACACATAGATCAAGGCTATGGAAAATTCAGGCCCAAAAAGAAATAGAACTTAAATGCTATATCTAAACAATTGCTGGCCTTATTTGTATTATGGATTGTGCGCATCTGTGAAGGTGAATAAACCCTCTTTAAACAACTCATCCATTTGTGAGACACCGCCATTCCCTGTGTTATTGCTCATTCAGTATATACTATGGTGTATATTCCCTTTCCCTTGCCAAAGTGTCACAAAGTTAAGTCAGTCAAGTCATCCCTTAGCCTAGCCAATTATTTCAAGCCTTCACCCTTCACTAGCAAATTGATCACAGCTATGAAGTGAGTATGATACTGAAAGTCTAGTCTGAGTAATAATAATAATTAACGAAAATATATATTTGGATTTAGATCGCCAGTTATGATTACTCTGTGTTGTAATTGTTATTTGAATAAGTTGTAGAGCATGTATTAACCTTGACACTTTGCAGCAGCCTTGGATGATGGTCTGAGTTATATTTGGTCTTGGTTAGACCCAGTTTGACCATGGAGGACCATGGGACATGAGATGTTGGACCTTATGATGATATGGATAGATGATATATGGTCTATGTATACATACATGATGATTCTATGCAGCAGATACAGGGTTATGATGATGATTCTTGGTTTACAACAGTGTTTGGTCATTTACAGATTATTATTATTAGCCATGTTCCGGTATATTGGATATTTATTTTGATCATGCAGAGACTCATATGGTGTATGAGTACACATCTTGGATGGATTTGGACCTTCTGAGTCCAATGGGATAGTTTGTTTTCAGTTCCGGGCACTTACAGTGATGATTGAGCCTCAGTAGGATGTCCCAGTGCAGTTTTGGTCTGTCGGAGGCCCTGTCAGAGCAGATGAGATTTTTATCCGGTTTACCTAGGGCGCTGATGATGGAGGGGGTGGTCCAACCACTTTTTTTTACCATATTACCCCCCTCCCAGACACACTAGTGCCCTCACCTTGACAGTGCAGGCAGTCCAGGAGGCTGTTTGGGGCAGTTTCACGCTTCCCGAGGCATTTCAGGATTGGTAGAAATGGCTATTGAGGAAATCAATTTGGGCTACTGAGGCAATGTTATGGCATGGGATGATCAGTGATGATAGATCAAGGTCCTCCGCACCTTCTCCAGCAGTTTCAGCTTCATCCGGGCCCGCATCCATCACTTATGGCATTTTCTGTGGATTTATGAGGTCTTTTTGAGGCCCACGATTTGACTATGGTGGCACGATTTGGTACATTTATGATTATTTATTGATTATTGTGCTATGGGGATTGACCAAGGAGGGATAAAATTACCCCTTGGACCCACCATAAGCCTCCTATGATATTATGTCATCATGATTTGGTGGGATTCCCCTCTCATAGGGCGATTTTGTCCACTTACATAATATTTTATTTGTGATCCATGTATTTTATTGTTGAGCTCATCTCAACCATTGATTAGACATTTGTATCTTCTAATATTAGCCACTCATTCAAAAAGTGGTTAGGGTTTTGGTGCCTCTCCTTCCTATTTAAAGGAGAGAGCCTCTCATTGTAAAGGGGACTTTTGGCTCTGGATTATTGGAATAGAAAATTATTATTGCATCTATCTCCAGTGTTGTGGTGAATGTTTTTGGTGTTCGTTCGGTGGTTCTTCCTTTGCACTGAGTTATTGGAGATCTTGTTTGCCATATCTTTTGTACCACGATTTTGCATCTACAGGTGGAGGCTTATTTGTTTTGAGGAGGAGGTATTGGTAGGGGAAGACTCTCCCTACTTCTTCTTTGGAGCACTTCGTTGGTAACAGGGAGTATTACTGTCCCAGGACCTTCTATTTCATGTCACTATTGCATTTCTCTTGTATTTCCTCCATACTTGATCTTACTGATTGGATCGATGTTCCTTGGTTTGACAGGTAGAGGAGGTCGCACTTGTGGGCTAAGGCATCAACTCGGCAAGCAAATCAACAATCTCTCATTTGATCTCTGCGGAAATTTTCGTCAACATCAAGACATCTCATTCACATCACTCAGGTATGATCTCAAGGTAAGTTCTATCTCCATGATCTATCCAATTGTCAAAAACATTTAAAACCCTAATTAATCAAAACCCCATTTCTTATATTTTCTCAGATCTACTTAGATCTAGTGGGTTGTTGGGCATAATATTGAAAACCCACCTCTATAGCATCCATGGCATCCCGGATCTATAGTTTGGTGAGGATTGGATTCCATTTGACCCCCCTCCCATGCCAACTTAGCTCCTCCCAAGCAAAGCGCACTTCCTAGTTTGAGCAAGTTGACCTAGATCTAGTACATGGGTGTTTGAGATCCCGCTTGATCCATAATCTACACATCAAATAACATACACCCAAGTTGTTACTTTTCTGAAATTCACCTTGTGGGCCCTATTCCACATTTTAAGGGATTTAATCCCCATTTTGGACCATTAGGTGCACTTAAACTCAGATCTAGTAAGATCTAGCCGTTGGATTGCCACGAAATTATAGATCCACACTCCTACCTGACCAACCTACCCGGATCTAAAGTTTGGATGCCATCAAACTTGTCTTAACCTACCTAACCCTCATTTTTGACCTCCTTGGGCAAAGTCGCACCACCTTGGAGAAGTGAGTTAACTCACTTCTAGGACGTGGGTACTTGAGATTCTTGTGGATTTGGAACCAGAATAATTCAAAATCTAGGTCTAGGGTATCCCTTTGTCAAATCTTGCCTTGGGGATAGCATTCCTTGTTTTAAGGGATTGTGGTCCACTTGGGTCAAACCTAGATCTAGACACATTCATCCATCAAGACCTCTATTGCCCGCTTGGCCCATGTATTAGGAGTCCTAAACCACAAGTCAACCCTACTTTGACTCCACTTCCCAATTCCCAAGGCACTGGTTTCTCTCCAAGTTAATTCAACTTTCCTAGATTGTTGGATTGACTTGTGGTTTGACCTATGCATGGTAAACTAAACCCTTGAAACTATCATGTACCATGGTCAAGCTTGTCATATGTACTAGTTAGCCCCAATTCAACCCCTAAACCACCTTGCATTGGACACGGGTCCCAAGGCAGTGTATTTTCTAACATTGAACTAGTACTCTAACCCTAGATCTCACTTCAGACATTTTAAGTCACTTTCACATCAACCATGAACCAAAGCTATACCCATTGAACCCCTCACTTGGCTTGTGACTTCATCCTAAGGTCTAGGATAAACCATACACCTTACTTCATTTAGAAACAACTTGATTTGGTGTCTTGGTTTTGATCTCTCCTGTCGGGAGTAGATCGGGTCTCCCCCTTTGTTGTCTGGGATAGATAACATAAAGTGAAGGTTGCCTCGACTGGCGTGACAACCATATATTGGAGGTCGAGGTGATAGTGGTTGCACCTTTTGAGTTGCCCTTCCCTATTGCCATCCATGACTGGATACATCCATAGGGGTAACTATAGTTTAGGTGATAACAGGTCCGATAATAGTTCTTTTTTCAAAGGATCGAAAGCGTTTTGTGCAGCCTCATCCCAAAAGAATGGAGTGTCTTGTTTAAGTAAATGCATGAAACCTTTGGTTATTTTCGCATAGTTGACAATGAATCGTCTGAGGAAGTTGGACATACCCTACAAAATTTGAAGTTGTCTAATACTACAAGGATGAGACAATTTGACGATCGCCTCTAATTTTAATGGATTGACCATGATCCCTCTAGTGGACAAGATGAAACCCAACAATCATCCAGACTAAACACATAACACACATTTATGGGGGTTCAAACGAATTTTGTAGTGTTTGCATCGCTCAAATACAAGTCGCAAATGTTCTGGATGATCTCTTCTCTTTCGAGATTGCATAGGTAGATCATCCAGATAAGGTTCGACTATATGTTTGACATCAAGAAATGAGGAATTCATTGCTCACTAGAAGGTAGCTCCAACATTCTTCAATCCAAATGACATCTTCATATATGCAAAGGTACCTGTTGACACCAGGTCTGAAGAAAATTGAAATTTTTTGCTAAAGGGTCCTAAGAGAAAGAATCATCACAAAAAAGGGTTGAATTGAAGATTTTTATATAAAATAATAGAAGAAAAACCCATATGTATAAAGTCCGCCAGCAAATATAATGTAAAGGTTAAGCCCCAGTCAAGTTTCGTCGGCGGAGATAGTATAGATCAAGATCAACGGTCCATATTAACCCCGCGTCGCCAATGTAATCGTCAACAAACGATGGAAGGTGGTAGCGGACATAATACCACCAAGGCACGTGTCCCATATTCATTCATCCGCGCTTGGAGAAAGTGGTATCGGAAACCACTATAACACCGCGCGGAACCACCCATTACAGAAATGTGGAAAGATACCTTACGTGGCAAGGTGGGACCTAACAGGTGGCGAACAAAGAATGGATTGATAGGGCCGTGGCACGTGGCACTATACTTTGTAATGATCGGAAGGCTAATACATACCTCAATCAAATCAACGGCCAGCGTTTCATCCGCGGCCAGGAACATGCACACGGGATATAAAGGAAAGCAGTCGCGGTAAATAAACCGCCTTAACAGGTGTCAGCAGATGGTGTATCCGCGCGGGTAGCAAACCTGAAAAGGAAACCGCCTTTCCGATCGCGGATACCGCCCGGTGCAATAAAGAGGGACAAGATCTGACGGTTCAAAATAATGGTTCAAAGATCAATGGTTGGAGATGACCCGCGTTCATAAAGGTGCAAGGAGGTTATTCTAAAAAGGCTTATATAAAAAGAAAGGGCTCCACATAACGGCATTTTGTATGTGTCGTTATCCTGGAGAGCTCCGAAGACTGGTGGAAGCCGACGATTGCGACAGAAGGCGAAAAGTAAGCACTTACAGGTAGGGTCTGGTGACCTGTCACTCTCTTTAAACGGAATTTTGTTTAAAAGAATCATTTAGATGGAGACTGTACAAGATATAGACGTTTTTAGGTCAAAAGATGCCCTAGAAGACAGAGATGAAGATGTTTTCGATACCCTTATTAGGTTCCCGGTCTCCGATGTCAAAATTAAGTTGTCTGAGCTATTAAAAGAGGGTATAGACCCGCATAGAGTTCACCAGTCATCTCTGATAGCTTTTTGCCCTGACCAATTCCCTGTTTTCCCAGAATTCGTCTCCTGGTGTGCCGAAAACTATTCACGGGAAGAAAGAGTTGTTTTAAACAGTCAGAAAACTAGAGCCATTTGCAAAATTGAGCCAGCCGAAGTGATTAGAGCCCTGGAAATAGATTTGCCCCAAACCCACGACCCTGAGGTTTTTTCTGAGGTGTCGATTATTGAAAATTTTCACCACGCTTCTCAGAGTGATAGGGAAGTGTTTTTGTCGACGTGTCTCAGACCAGAGACTAGCCTTTCTGAACTCCCTTACCCTTTAGATATCAACCTTTTTAATGAGAATACCCAGTTGGTCTTGACACTGTTGGCCGTAGTTTTAGGGTTAGATACGGATTTGTATATAACTGAGTTTCAATTGAGTTTATTGTACAGAATAAGTATAGTCTAGTCGGGAATTGACGAAAGTCAAATTCCCCGACTAAATTTTGAAGCCTTCATAACCGAAAAGATGCATGACCAAATGGTCAATTTTTCCACGCACGGACATTTCAGGTTTCAAGCCTTTTTAATGAGAATGATTATGGTATCCAGCAAGGAAGAATTACAGTTCCCAAAGATTGTTTTCACAACTCCACTGGAAAACAATATTTTCAATTTCATCAATTACATGCTCTCGACGATCTTTAAGATGATTTTCGGAAAAAATCTGCCTAGGGTGTTGCCGGAAATGCAGGTATCAATGCAATTGAATACAGAGTATGCTACAGGAGACTGGTTTTTATCAAAAGATAGTACAGTGGTCAGATTGTATGGATTCAAGCATAAACCCTATGTGCTACCAGCATTCCTCACCTTGAGGATTTTTGCCTTAGAGTTTTTAAGACAGAAATTAATTGTAGAAGATAACAATTTTTTAGTCCACAGACAAGCAACGGACATTAAATACCCTTTTACATTAGGTCCGTTTACAATAAAGAATAAGAACGCTGCTGTATATATAGAGAAATTGTTAAAAGACATGAATTTTGAGACAGATGCAGCTATGGAATATGACCCATTAAATATCATATCCAAAAGAAGAATTGAGCATCGTATTAAGGCTCTGAATCATCAAACTGTTGAAGGGATGGCAGACAAAGCCAACTGGCTCGAATACAAAGAAGAAATTATCCCAGACAAGTCCGACAAAGAAAGGTCATTGGAAGAAGCAACGGCAGAAACAGAAAGCGAAATCAGTTCTGCATTAGTGGGGTCCAAAAGACCTATACAGGACATTATGATCATCGATGATGAAGAGACAGAAAAAGGAAAACGATTGAAAACTGATGAGTCACAGGATTTGACAACCATTTCAGAAGAAGCAAAAGCTACAGAAAATGAAATACCAGAAGTTACAGTGAAGGAATACAATATTGAAGAGAACCCTGTAGGGGATGATGTAAATAGACCCAAAAATTTCATGGATGTATTTAATGAACATAGTAAAAACAAACAGGAATCCGCAAAACAAACAAGTCTATTGTTCCCAAAGGTCAGGAATATATCAAATAATGAAGTTAGCTTATTCACCAGCAGGAACATCAAAGAAAATTCTTTAAAATTTTCAGTTGTGACCAAAAACAAGATCTCAGAGATGAGTGTAGATTTGTCAAAGATAAATGCCCCTGACAAAATTTTGTTACATAGACAAGCTGGAGAGGTTATATACTCAGACTATTTGGGGGCCACATTGAGAGCAGACAAACTAAAGAATTCAGTAGACAAATTAAATAATCAGTTGAGACAAGAAAAGGCAGAGAATAAGTCTCGACAACAGCAAATTAAGAAACTGCAAATAGACTTAACTAATAAAGATGGAGCTGCAGCCACTAAACTGCTCCAGGAGAAAGAAGAGGTGATTTTAACATTGAGACGAAAGTTAAAAATCCCAGATGCTGTACTCATTCAAGGTGCAGAATTGACAATATTAGAAAAAGAGAAAGAAGAGTTATCTAACGAAGTCAATGATGTCACAGCTAAATTGTTAAAGCTCTCTGACGAAAAAGATTGTTGGGAAAAAGAAAGGTTCATGTTAGAAGAACAGTTGGCAACAGTTAGAAAACAATTAGCAGAGAACAGTCAGCAGCAAGTACAGGCAGGCCCAGAAGAGGATAAGAATAGTGTAGATGGGATTTTACAGGCAATGTCACAAATAAGCTTAAAGGATAATGAAATCAAATTGTTGAAAGCAGAAATACAGAAATTAAAAGAAGAAAATGAAGCAAAAGAAAAAGAAATAAAAACTTTGCAAGCAAATAATCAGGAATTGAGCAGTAATAATAAAGGATTGGCTGCTCATGCAACAGGACAAGCTGCTATGCAGGGATGTAAACATATGGTGTGGGACCAGATCATTAAAGAAGTTGAAAAACTTAGGCCATATCTGGATTATATAAGAGTTAAAGAAAAGGTAGCCAAAGATGCCTTCGACAGTTGCCGGGCAGTCAGGGAAAGCTTGAATAGAAAGCCGAAAGAAATAGCCCAGAGAGCAATTACATTTTTAAATAGTTTATCCGAGGCAGACCTGACAGCCATGAGTATAACAAACAGAATTTCTGTCATCACTTGGGCCAGAAGGATCCTGGGCAAATACTCACATGTCGAAAACATCGAGGCCAAAGCAGGAGAAATAAGGAAAGAAGTAATCCAGTTCAAAAAGCAATTTGATAAGTTAGTGAACAAGGGATTCCCAGCTTTCTGGAACGAAAATAATGAATTAATTCCTCCAAGTGATTATAAAAGATTACTGTTTGATATCAGGATGGATCACCGAAAATTCCAGCAGATAGATCACATGCTCACAGGAAAAATTCTAATGGAGAAAATGTCAGGGGAATTTGAAATTTTAAATATGCTGATTTCAACTTGCGCAAACCTTCTTCCTATTTCTTATGCAGGTCATATCGAGATGCGAGTCTTGGTGAAAGAAATGACCAGTTATGACCTACCCACTGTTGACCAGTGGAATTATGTTGAGAAATACGGAAAGACCAGATATTCTGTTCACACCTAGATGCATTTGAGACTCTTGCCATGTGGCAAAATGATGATATCCAAAAGTCTTGCCAAGTGGCAAAAAGACTTTTTATTTTTAAATTTGTAATATTATTTGAAAGACAGTTATGGGTTACTCGAAGACAGTTATCTTTTAGTTAAATATTTTTAATTATTAGTTAGAAGAAGCAGTTATGTGGAGCTTCTTCTGAAAATTTTGTATAAAAAACAATGGAGGTCATTGTTGAAAGGGTTGGAAATTTTTTGAGAAACAAGTATGTTTTGAAGTTTATTTTTGAAATAAAGGCAGTACCGTGATGATACCTATTTTTTGATACAGAGATTCATGAGTTAATCAGTCTTGCAGTCTGTTATTTTCCTTATCCTTATATGTGCATGTTTATCTTCTTCGTTATATCTCCCATGGTGTTTTTCTTCTATATTTAAATGAACATTTGAAAATAACTTGAGATTCATACTGGTTATGCCTCATTTTATTCGCATTTAAATATCCATTTTATTCTCTAAAGTTGACAATAGATTTATCCTGGATAGATACCTGTTGTTGATGGAATGTCTTTACTTCTTTCTATGTCGCCTGAAAAATCAAATTGACTGTAACATGATTACTATCTTGCCTATGTGAAAATCTTTATGGTGAAAATCTCTTACTGGTTTATCACACTTTGAAAACTTTGACTCCATGCCCAATGTTTCTTGTTTTCCTTTTCGACCAGAAAATATCTTTTGAGAAGTTTTAAGAAAACCTTTGTATATTTTTGCCTTCATATATATGTCTTGAGAGAGCCCTCTCTGGTAGAGAAAATGGCTAGTTCTTCTACCTAAAGCTTGGTTTGAAATAGGTTACCTTAGGTCTTATTTTCTTACAACCGGAATAAAATCTAAGTGCTAACATTTTGGCGCCGTTGCCGGGGAACGAAGGTGAAATTTTCCCTGGGAGAAACGACAAAGAAAGCTCAAATTTCTTGGGCAAGGAATTTTGAAACAAGTTGGTTGTAGATATTGCCCTGGCGACTTCACTTGTGACAGTTTTTAGAAGTTTTGAAAGTAAGTTGAGAAAGACATTGTGGCTACAAGAAGGAATCCAGGTTCGCAGTTCTTTTCAGGCGTAGATAATCCAGAAAAGCTTCTCAAGACGGAGAAAATCAAAGGCAAGACGAAAGAAGGTATTTCCCAGTTTTCGAATATATTCCCTTCTTTGCAAGAACATTTGTTTGAGGAAGAAAATATTGGTTCAAGTGAAAAGATTCTGTTTAGAACTAAGTCAGATTCTGATTTGAAAGAAACAAAAGTTGATCCACAAAGTTTGTGGAACTATTCTTTAAAATCTGTTTGGGAAAATTTACAAAAATCTGAGAGGAAAGCACCTGAAATATCCAAAGCCCAAAGAATACCTGTACAGGGTAATAGACAACAGGCGGCCATAGTTGCACCTTATAATCCACCACCCATGGCTGCCAGATTTGCTCCTTTGGTTTTGCCAGCAGTTTTACATGATTTGCCTCAAAATTATGCACAGAGGATCTTTACTTTTGATAATGAAGGAAATTATACAGCACAGCAACATGTTGATAATTTCAGCGATTTTATTGATTTAGAAGAAGTAGATTTTGATGATGCTAAAATGAGGTTGTTTGCTCAAAGCTTGAGAGGTGAAGTGAAAAAATGGTTTAGAGCTTTGGCCGCTGGATCTATTGCAAATTATGATGCCTTTACAACCCTTTTTATCGAAAGGTGGGAAGATCAGAAGAATCCTTCACAGGTATTGACCCAGTACAACAATTTGAAAAAAGGAGGGTTTGAGTCAGTTCAGGAGTTTTCTGCCAGATTTATGAAAGTCTACAATTCAATCCCTACAGATATAAAACCTCCAGTAGGAGCAGCCAAGTTACATTATGCTGATTCTTTTGAAGGTGATTTTTCATGCACATTAAGAGAAAGAAGATCTACTACTTTGGCAATAATGATGAAAGATGCAGTAGAAGTTGAGGCTAATATGATGGCTTCTGGAAAAATGAGACATAGAGATATGGATAGAAAGAAAATTAGAGAAGATAATCAAAATGTAGCTTCTTCTTCTGCTTCTTCTTCCTCTACTGATATAAAGTTCGAAGCGATGATGAAAACTATGGAAAAATTGTTAGAAAGATTAGTAGTGGACAATAAAACTCCAAATAAAGAACCAGCAGAACCTCAAATCAGAAACCCTAACTTTAGGAGGCCTTTCGTTCCAGCTGTAAGACCGAGAGGACAGCCAAACCCAAGGAATGCAGAAGAAGATCAAATCCGACCTCCTTTTCCTGAAAATTATATTGCTGGAGAAGCTGAAGCCGAAATGCCTGAAGGAGATATTCATCATTGTGGCAGTTCTGATCCAGAAGTGTATTTGACTAAACAGGAGCATGATATGTTCATGGCAGAAGGAGAATGTTGTAGTTTGGAGATAGGAAGTGATCAATACCAGATTGGTTATCAAAATGCCATAAATGATCTTCAAAGAAAGATAAATCTGAGGAACCGAGATGTTGTAATTGACAAAGGGAAAGAACCAATAGGCAAGTCAAAAAGAAATGCTGATAAAGCCTCTACAAGTCAATCTGAACCACAAACTAAAAGAAAAGAAAATGAAGATGTGCCCAAGGTAATCCCAGACATCAAGAAAGATCCTATGAAGGAAAGTGATAAAAATTTGGTTCCTTTCAACATACAGAATGAAATGTCAAAAGTTAAGATTTCAGTACCCTTTAATGAAATACTGAAGAACAAGGAATACAAGGAACAAATTTTCAAGATGATGCAGGTAGAAAATCGGGTGGAAGTAGACACTTTGGAATTAGATGATGATAATCCTAATATCTGTTTAGGATCAAGAATGGAAGACAATAGTTTGGAGGAAGTTTCTCCCTTCTATGTGAATTTGGATATTCATGATAAAGTGGTACATAACTGTATGTTGGATTCTGGAGCTTCTCATAATCTGATGCCCAAACTTGTAGTAGATTCTTTGGGATTGGAAATCACAAGACCATATGATGACTTATTTTCTTTTGATTCAAGGAAAGTTAAATGTTTAGGGTTGATTAAAGATTTGACAGTCAATCTCAGTAAAATACCAGCCAAAGGTATCCTCATGGATG
This sequence comes from Larix kaempferi, assembly GCA_027924585.1. NCBI lineage: Eukaryota > Viridiplantae > Streptophyta > Pinopsida > Pinales > Pinaceae > Larix > Larix kaempferi. The sequence goes on from BSBM01000493.1 coordinate 47,472,139, forward strand.
TGGTAGTTGTTGATATTCCTGCAAAGTTTGGTATGTTATTGTCCAGGTCGTGGGCTTCAAAGTTAAAGGGAACTCTACAAATGGATATGTCTTTCGCTACTATTCCGGTGTTGGGGGTACACAGAAGATTGTATACTGAAAAGAGAGCTTCTTATTTGGTAAGTGATCTAAAAGAACCTGAGAAACATGCCATATATGCTTTAGACACCGATTTGGGGTCTTGCATTTTGTACAATGATGTTGAATCTAAAGAAAAGATTGATTTAATTGAACCTAAAGAAAATAAGGAGGAAAAATTGTTAAGAGAAAAGATCAGGAAAGAAGGTACTTGGACGATGCACTTTGATGGAGCTAGAAGCAGAGAAGGAGCTGGAGCAGGAGTATGGATAATTACACCTGACAGAGAATTTCTAATGTTTTCTTACCAATTGAATTTTGAGTGTACCAACAATGTTGCAGAGTATGAGGCCTTAATTCTGGGATTGAATGTGTTGAAGGATTTGAAAGCAAAAAAGATTGAGGTATTCGGAGATTCTGAATTGGTTATAAATCAAGTAAAAGCTATTTATCAGACCAAACACCCAAAAATGAGGTCCTATAGGAATGAAGTGTGGGATTTACTGGAAAACTTCTTTGATGAACATGATGTTATCTCAATTCCCCGAGTTAGCAACACTGTAGCAGATTCTTTAGCCACTGCAGGAGGTGCGTTCAAAACTCCCGTCTTTTCTAAAAAGGAATATAATATCGAAGTCATACATAGACCATCTATTCCAGACAATGTCAAGCATTGGCAGGTCTTTGAAGATGACCAACAGATCAAACGCTTTTTGGAAATGACAGATGAGTTCAACTACAGATCTATTGATGCAGAAGGTGACGAGATGGGTCCAGATGAAGTGGATTCTCCGGAGGAAGCTGAAAAATTCAAGCAGAGGATCGGAGGTAAGGATATTATTCAACTGAAGAATAATGTTATTCCTAGAGGTTTAATTCCTTTAGAAAAGTTATTTGATAAAAATGATGTGGTAAAGAATCCAAAGATTGAACCAAAACCTGAAGATGTAAAAGATTATAATTTAGGTTCTGAAAAAGATCCCAAATTGGTAAAACTTTCAAAGAAATTACCAAGAAAAGAAGAAGATAAAAGTGTGGAAGTAATGAAAAGGTTTTCAGATGTTTTTGCTTGGAGCTATGAGGATTTAAAGGAATATGATATTTCTGTTATACAACATACAATTCCAATTAAACCAGGTGAAAAGCCTTTTAAGCAAAAGTTGAGAAGAATAAATCCCAAGCTACTGCCAGTGATAGAAAAAGAGGTGAGGAAGTTGTTTGATGCTAAGATAATTGTGTCTCTGAGGTTTTCCAAGTGGTTAGCAAATTTAGTACCTGTAAGGAAAAAGAATGGAGAAATAAGGCTGTGTGTGGATTTTAGAAACTTGAACAGAGCTTCTTTGAAAGATAATTATCCACTCCCTAAAATGGACCAGGTTTTACAACAAGTTGTGGGAGCCGAGAGAATTTCCATGCTAGATGGTTTTTCAGGTTATAATCAAATCAAAGTTCATCCAGAGGATCAAGAAAAAACTGCTTTTACTACACCTTGGGGAACGTTTATGTACGCCAAAATGCCATTTGGTCTAATGAATGCAGGAGCAACATTTCAGAGAGCTATGGATATCGCATTTGCAGATGAAAGGGACAAAATTGTGGTGGTATACATGGATGATATCACTGTTTATTCAAAGAACGCTGCTGATCACTGGAAACATTTGGAAAGAGTCTTCATAAAATGTAGAAGGTTTGGAATTTCATTAAATCCAAAGAAATCGCATTTTTGCATGGAAGAAGGAAGGTTATTGGGACACATCATATCCAAAGAAGGAATTAAGATTGATCCAGAGAGAGTATCTGCAATACAAAAGGTGGGAATTCCTAGAAGTAAGAAAGAGATTCAGTCATTCATAGGAAGGGTAAATTGGTTGAGGAGGTTCATTCCCAGTTTTGCTGAAATTTTAAGAAATATAACTGAAATGTTGAGAAAAGATAGAGAAATCAAATGGAATGAAGAAGCAAGAAAATCCTTTGACAACATCAAGAAAGCTTTGACTGAAGCACCGGTGTTAATTAGTCCAGATTATACAAGGGATTTCATTATGTTTACATATGCATCGGAGCACACAGTGGCTGGAGTACTGTTGCAGAAGAATCAAGAGGGTATAGAACAGCCTATTGCATTTTTTAGTAAAATTCTGAGAGATGCAGAATTAAAATACAACATCATGGAAAAACAAGCTTATGCTTTGGTGAAAGCATTGAAGGATTTCAGGATATATATTTTGCATTCTCATACAATAGCGCATGTTCCATCAGCAGCAGTAAAAGACATTCTTACGCAACCAGATCCTGAAGGGAAAAGAGCAAAATGGATAGCAGTATTGCTGGAATATGACCTGGACATTAAACCCACCAAATTAATAAAAGGTCAAGGTTTAGCTAAGATGATGACAGAAACAAATTGGGATTCCCTCAGTATAAATTTTATGGCTGAAACTTCGTCCGAGGATGTCCCAAAGTCACCAATAATTGAAGATTTCTCTTTATCTCCCTGGTACTCAGATATTGTATATGTCTTACAGAATCTCCAAGCACCTGCAGACATGGAAAAAACAAGGGCCAGGTCAGTAAAACTGAAAGCTGCAAAGTTTTGCATATTAGATGGGAATTTGTTTTGGAAAGATCCAGGAGGAATATTGTTAAATTGTCTTTTAGAGAATGAGGCTCAGCATATTATGGTGGAATTTCATAAAGGTATGTGTGGAGGACATCATTCATGGAAGGCTATAGTGAACAAAATTCTTAGAGCTGGTTTTTACTGGCCTAGCATGTATTCCGATGTGTATAAAGAAATAACAAAATGTCATGAATGTCAAATTTTCGATGGAAAAAGAGAATTATTGCCATTTCCATTGAAACCCATTTCAGTTGAAGCACCGTTCCAACAGTGGGAGTTAGATTTTATTGGTGAAATTAACCCGAATTCTTCAGGACAACACAAGTGGATTTTGACTGCTACTGATTACTTCACAAAATGGATTGAGGCCATCCCAGCCCGAAATGCTACAGAGACGGTGATTATGAAATTTTTGGAAGAAAATATTTTGTCCAGGTTTGGTTGCCCTAAAAGGATAGTGACAGATAATGCCCCAGCGTTCAAGTCAAAAAAGATGATAAATTTCTGTCATAAATATCACATACATCTGAATCATTCAACAGCTTATTATCCACAAGGAAATGGATTAGCCGAATCTTCAAATAAAAGTTTGGTGAGAATCATAAAGAAGTTGTTAGAGGATAATAAGAGGGCTTGGCACACCAAACTGAAATATGCTCTATGGGCAGACAGAATCAGTACAAAAAGAGCAATTGGCACTTCCCCTTTTCAGTTGGTATATGGTACAGAAGTAGTTTTTCCTGTTTCTTTAGGATTGCCAGTCATGAAATTGTTACAAGAAGTTGATGAAGAACCAAATCATATGCAAAGAAGAATAAATCAAATGATAGAATTGCATGAAGTCAGAGAGAAAGCATATAACAAGACCCAAATACATCAAGAAAAAATGAAAAAAACTTTTGATAGAAAAGTTAAGGAAAGAGATTTTCAAATAAATGATTTGGTTTTGAAATGGGATTCCAGGAAAGAAGAACACCATGGAAAGTTTGAACATTTATGGAAAGGTCCATATATCATTGCAGGATGCCAAGGAGAAAATGCTTTTATCTTGAAAAATTGCAATGGAGAATTTTATCCTGGAGGGCCAGTAAATGGGAGACACCTCAAACATTATTTGACCTAACAGATAGAAGTAAAAGAAAGCTCTTGTACAGTGTAGATATTCGGCCCCCCAAAAAAAAAAAAAAAAAAAAGGTTTGAATGCGGCCCAATGGATCAGGCACTTGGTCTACGATGTTCTTTGCTACCTCGCAGGGAGGATAGCATCCCTAGTTGGAGCCAGTTGTTGACACCAGGTCTGAAGAAAATTGAAATTTTTTGCTAAAGGGTCCTAAGAGAAAGAATCATCACAAAAAAGGGTTGAATTGAAGATTTTTATATAAAAGAATAGAAGAAAAACCCATATGTATAAAGTCCGCCAGCAAATATAATGTAAAGGTTAAGCCCCAGTCAAGTTTCGTCGGCGGAGATAGTATAGATCAAGATCAACGGTCCATATTAACCCCGCGTCGCCAATGTAATCGTCAACAAACGGTGGAAGGTGGTAGCGGACATAATACCACCAAGGCACGTGTCCCATATTCACTCATCCGCGCTTGGAGAAAGTGGTATCGGAAACCACTATAACACCGCGCGGAACCACCCATTACAGAAATGTGGAAAGATACCTTACGTGGCAAGGTGGGACCTAACAGGTGGCGAACAAAGAATGGATTGATAGGGCCGTGGCACGTGGCACTATACTTTGTAATGATCGGAAGGCTAATACATACCTCAATCAAATCAACGGCCAGCGTTTCATCCGCGGCCAGGAACATGCGCACGGGATATAAAGGAAAGCGGTCGCGGTAATAAACCGCCTTAACAGGTGTCAGCAGATGGTGTATCCGCGCGGGTAGCAAACCTGAAAAGGAAACCGCCTTTCCGATCGCGGATACCGCCCGGTGCAATAAAGAGGGACAAGATCTGACGGTTCAAAATAATGGTTCAAAGATCAATGGTTGGAGATGACCCGCGTTCATAAAGGTGCAAGGAGGTTATTCTAAAAAGGCTTATATAAAAAGAAAGGGCTCCACATAACGGCATTTTGTATGTGTCGTTATCCTGGAGAGCTCCGAAGACTGGTGGAAGCCGGCGATTGCGACAGAAGGCGAAAAGCAAGCACTTACAGGTAGGGTCTGGTGACCTGTCACTCTCTTTAAACGGAATTTTGTTTAAAAGAAGCATTTAGATGGAGACTGTACAAGATATAGACATTTTTAGGTCAAAAGATGCCCTAGAAGACAGAGATGAAGATGTTTTCGATACCCTTATTAGGTTCCCGGTCTCCGATGTCAAAATTAAGTTGTCTGAGCTATTAAAAGAGGGTATAGACCCGCATAGAGTTCACCAGTCATCTCTGATAGCTTTTTGCCCTGACCAATTCCCTGTTTTCCCAGAATTCGTCTCCTGGTGTGCCGAAAACTATTCACGGGAAGAAAGAGTTGTTTTAAACAGTCAGAAAACTAGAGCCATTTGCAAAATTGAGCCAGCCGAAGTGATTAGAGCCCTGGAAATAGATTTGCCCCAAACCCACGACCCTGAGGTTTTTTCTGAGGTGTCGATTATTGAAAATTTTCACCACGCTTCTCAGAGTGATAGGGAAGTGTTTTTGTCGACGTGTCTCAGACCAGAGACTAGCCTTTCTGAACTCCCTTACCCTTTAGATATCAACCTTTTTAATGAGAATACCCAGTTGGTCTTGACACTGTTGGCCGTAGTTTTAGGGTTAGATACGGATTTGTATATAACTGAGTTTCAATTGAGTTTATTGTACAGAATAAGTATAGTCCAGTCGGGAATTGACGAAAGTCAAATTCCCCGACTAAATTTTGAAGCCTTCATAACCGAAAAGATGCATGACCAGATGGTCAACTTTTCCACGCACAGACATTTCAGGTTTCAAGCCTTTTTAATGAGAATGATTATGGTATCCAGCAAGGAAGAATTACAGTTCCCAAAGATTGTTTTCACAACTCCACTGGAAAACAATATTTTCAATTTCATCAATTACATGCTCTCGACGATCTTTAAGATGATTTTCGGAAAAAATCTGCCTAGGGTGTTGCCGGAAATGCAGGTATCAATGCAATTGAATACAGAGTATGCTACAGGAGACTGGTTTTTATCAAAAGATAGTACAGTGGTCAGATTGTATGGATTCAAGCATAAACCCTATGTGCTACCAGCATTCCTCACCTTGAGGATTTTTGCCTTAGAGTTTTTAAGACAGAAATTAATTGTAGAAGATAACAATTTTTTAGTCCACAGACAAGCAACGGACATTAAATACCCTTTTACATTAGGTCCGTTTACAATAAAGAATAAGAACGCTGCTGTATATATAGAGAAATTGTTAAAAGACATGAATTTTGAGACAGATGCAGCTATGGAATATGACCCATTAAATATCATATCCAAAAGAAGAATTGAGCATCGTATTAAGGCTCTGAATCATCAAACTGTTGAAGGGATGGCAGACAAAGCCAACTGGCTCGAATACAAAGAAGAAATTATCCCAGACAAGTCCGACAAAGAAAGGTCATTGGAAGAAGCAACGGCAGAAACAGAAAGCGAAATCAGTTCTGCATTAGTGGGGTCCAAAAGACCTATACAGGACATTATGATCATCGATGATGAAGAGACAGAAAAAGGAAAACGATTGAAAACTGATGAGTCACAGGATTTGACAACCATTTCAGAAGAAGCAAAAGCTACAGAAAATGAAATACCAGAAGTTACAGTGAAGGAATACAATATTGAAGAGAACCCTGTAGGGGATGATGTAAATAGACCCAAAAATTTCATGGATGTATTTAATGAACATAGTAAAAACAAACAGGAATCCGCAAAACAAACAAGTCTATTGTTCCCAAAGGTCAGGAATATATCAAATAATGAAGTTAGCTTATTCACCAGCAGGAACATCAAAGAAAATTCTTTAAAATTTTCAGTTGTGACCAAAAACAAGATCTCAGAGATGAGTGTAGATTTGTCAAAGATAAATGCCCCTGACAAAATTTTGTTACATAGACAAGCTGGAGAGGTTATATACTCAGACTATTTGGGGGCCACATTGAGAGCAGACAAACTAAAGAATTCAGTAGACAAATTAAATAATCAGTTGAGACAAGAAAAGGCAGAGAATAAGTCTCGACAACAGCAAATTAAGAAACTGCAAATAGACTTAACTAATAAAGATGGAGCTGCAGCCACTAAACTGCTCCAGGAGAAAGAAGAGGTGATTTTAACATTGAGACGAAAGTTAAAAATCCCAGATGCTGTACTCATTCAAGGTGCAGAATTGACAATATTAGAAAAAGAGAAAGAAGAGTTATCTAACGAAGTCAATGATGTCACAGCTAAATTGTTAAAGCTCTCTGACGAAAAAGATTGTTGGGAAAAAGAAAGGTTCATGTTAGAAGAACAGTTGGCAACAGTTAGAAAACAATTAGCAGAGAACAGTCAGCAGCAAGTACAGGCAGGCCCAGAAGAGGATAAGAATAGTGTAGATGGGATTTTATAGGCAATGTCACAAATAAGCTTAAAGGATAATGAAATCAAATTGTTGAAAGCAGAAATACAGAAATTAAAAGAAGAAAAAGAAATAAAAACTTTGCAAGCAAATAATCAGGAATTGAGCAGTAATAATAAAGGATTGGCTGCTCATGCAACAGGACAAGCTGCTATGCAGGGATGTAAACATATGGTGTGGGACCAGATCATTAAAGAAGTTGAAAAACTTAGGCCATATCTGGATTATATAAGAGTTAAAGAAAAGGTAGCCAAAGATGCCTTCGACAGTTGCCGGGCAGTCAAGGAAAGCTTGAATAGAAAGCCGAAAGAAATAGCCCAGAGAGCAATTACATTTTTAAATAGTTTATCCGAGGCAGACCTGACAGCCATGAGTATAACAAACAGAATTTCTGTCATCACTTGGGCCAGAAGGATCCTGGGCAAATACTCACATGTCGAAAACATCGAGGCCAAAGCAGGAGAAATAAGGAAAGAAGTAATCCAGTTCAAAAAGCAATTTGATAAGTTAGTGAACAAGGGATTCCCAACTTTCTGGAACGAAAATAATGAATTAATTCCTCCAAGTGATTATAAAATATTACTGTTTGATATCAGGATGGATCACCGAAAATTCCAGCAGATAGATCACATGCTCACAGGAAAAATTCTAATGGAGAAAATGTCAGGGGAATTTGAAATTTTAAATATGCTGATTTCAACTTGCGCAAACCTTCTTCCTATTTCTTATGCAGGTCATATCGAGATGCGAGTCTTGGTGAAAGAAATGACCAGTTATGACCTACCCACTGTTGACCAGTGGAATTATGTTGAGAAATACGGAAAGACCAGATATTCTGTTCACACCTAGATGCATTTGAGACTCTTTCCATGTGGCAAAATGATGATATCCAAAAGTCTTGCCAAGTGGCAAAAAGACTTTTTATTTTTAAATTTGTAATATTATTTGAAAGACAGTTATGGGTTACTCGAAGACAGTTATCTTTTAGTTAAATATTTTTAATTATTAGTTAGAAGAAGCAGTTATGTGGAGCTTCTTCTGGAAATTTTGTATAAAAAACAATGGAGGTCATTGTTGAAAGGGTTGGAAAATTTTTGAGAAACAAGTATGTTTTGAAGTTTATTTTTGAAATAAAGGCAGTACCGTGATGATACCTATTTTTTGATACAGAGATTCATGAGTTAATCAGTCTTGCAGTCTGTTATTTTCCTTATCCTTATATGTGCATGTTTATCTTCTTCGTTATATCTCCCATGGTGTTTTTCTTCTATATTTAAATGAACATTTGAAAATAACTTGAGATTCATACTGGTTATGCCTCATTTTATTCGCATTTAAATATCCATTTTATTCTCTAAAGTTGACAATAGATTTATCCTGGATAGATACCTGTTGTTGATGGAATGTCTTTACTTCTTTCTATGTCGCCTGAAAAATCAAATTGACTGTAACATGATTACTATCTTGCCTCTGTGAAAATCTTTATGGTGAAAATCTCTTACTGGTTTATCACACTTTGAAAACTTTGACTCCATGCCCAATGTTTCTTGTTTACCTTTTCGACCAGAAAATATCTTTTGAGAAGTTTTAAGAAAACCTTTGTATATTTTAGCCTTCATATATATGTCCTGAGAGAGCCCTCTCTGGTAGAGAAAATGGCTAGTTCTTCTACCTAAAGCTTGGTTTGAAATAGGTTACCTTAGGTCTTATTTTCTTACAACCGGAATAAAATCTAAGTGCTAACAGTACCCCAAGGACATATAAAAGTTTTCTTGTGTTGATCTTCGGGTTTGATTTGAATCTGATTATTCCTTGAAAATCCATCCATAAAGGAAAAGATTGTGTTACCTACACACGCATCTACGATCTGGTCAATAAATGGCGTGGGGTAATTATCTTTGGGACAATATTAATTAAGATCCTTGAAATCAGTACAAACATGTATGGTACCTTGTTTCTTATCAACCAGAATTGGATTGGAAACCCATTCCGTCATGTTGATAGGATAGATAAATCCAGCTTTGAGGAGCTTTTCAACCTCAGCCTTAACGGCTTTAGCCTTTCGCGGATTGACTGGAAGAATTTTATGTCAAACAAGTTTTACATTTGGATATGTTTTGATATCATGTTCAACTATGGATGGGTCGATGCCTCGAATATCCTCATATGACCAGGAGAAGATGTCACAGAATTCTTTAAAGAGATTGGTATACAAGCAAATCTATTCAGGAGAATAGCTTGTGTTGATGGAAATTTTTTCCACGATATTTGGTTTGATGGAGATATTAATTGCAATAGTTTTCCATATGTTAGCCATGTTACCTTTAGCGAAAATCCCATGTTTCTCTAAAGGGTTAATGGATAGATCAGCATCTCCATCAAGTCTCACAAAAAAATCACCATTCTCAATCCTATTTAGGGCTAGAAGAAAATAAGATCTATGATGCATGTGTTCCCAAGGTTTATCGAGACCTATCATTGCTTCAAGAATAGCTTCATATGATGGTAAAATAATGTCTAAAAAATCAAAGAAATGAGAAGAGTCTACCTCCCATGTAGGCACATAATCTACATCTTCCTTGGAGACTAAAGGAGTCAAGATACAATCTATTGCAGAATAATGTGAAGCTTGATAAGTCACCTCTGCTATAGATAAGGTCACAACTGGTTCATTATGAGTGGGCAAGATCCAATGATCAGTTTCTTTGATAATTGTAAAAACATCCTTAGATGTTGAGGCGGTATTTTGGACACTCATCGAACCAATGTAATTCATAGGAGAAGGAAAATCGAAAGTGCTCATAAGTGATGAACACAACACTACTCCCAAACTCTTGTTAGGAGGTCGAGCCTTGTCAATCATCAGAATATTAGATTCCGAAGAGGTCATGTTATTTTTTCGGGTGAAGGGGAGATGATCGACTATGACAATCTTTCCTTCATGAGGGAACATGAATACCCAAAAAATGGATGAAGGGATAACTTGCATCGCATATGTCCATCTTCTGCCTAACAACAAATTATAATAAAGGGAAGCATAAGCAACCTCTAACTCTATTGACATTGATTTTCCCGCTAAATAGATCTCAAAAGAGGGTATAATACCATGTGGATGGAAATATATTCCATTAAAAGTGGTCATCAATGTGGCCGAAGGGACTAACTCAAGAGAGGCTAAATCTCACCAGCAAGAAATGTAAATTACACATGTAGGCATGCCTTCATCCAGCACTATTTGTCTAGCGGTTTTAAAACCATGGATTACTTCAGTCTGAAAGGCCACGTGATACAAAAACCAGGGTTTGATGTTAGACATATCAAACCTTTCCAACATAATCGATGAATCCACACTTCTTATTTCCGCTAGAAGTGCATTCCGTTACGAAGGGAAACTTTGCAAGAATTCTAGAGAATACATGGCACATGGAGTTTGGGATAAGTGTTCCACAACAGAGTAGTTGGTTTCCTACTTTCTTGGTATAGACATTGGGGTCAGAATGGCATCTAGAAAAACCAGTGTTAAGGAGAAAGCTATCCATTTTGGTATACCAAGCTCTAGGAGCTTGCTTAAGGCCATATAAGGATTTCTTAAGGCGGCAGACAAGGCTAGAGTTATTCTGAACATATCCAGGAGGTTGTTCCATGTAAATTTCCTCCTGTAAATCACCATGTAAGAAGGCAGACTTGACATCCATTTGATGGAATTCCTAGTTATGTAAGGCTGCAAGGGAAAGAACAAGGTGGATGGAGTTCATTTTTGCGACAAGACCAAAGGTTTCATTGTATTCAATCCCTTCAACTTGGGAAAAACCTTTGGAAACTAACCTTGCCTTAAGTCTTTCAACACTTCCATCTGATGCATACTTAGTTCTGTAGACCCATTTACATCTGACAAGTTTTCTTCCTTTTGGAAGAGGTGCAAGATCCCAAGTATCGTTGGCAATTAAGGAATGATATTCTTCATCCATAGCTGCATCCCAATATGAATTTCCTGAAGCTTCTGCAAAGGTTTTTGGATCATGATTCTCGGAAACTTGAGCTAGAAGAGAAGAGGATTGTTGAAACTGAGAATGTGCTCGACGTTGATCTCTAGGATCACCGGTAAGATCACCAGCTGCTTCACATGTTGAACAGACCCATCAAGGAAGCACTTGTGCTGGTGCAATTACAGGAACATGAGCAGGTGTAGGTGGATTTTCATCCTCACTGTCATCATCGAAAACTGGAGTTGGAAACCTGTCAAGGAAGTTGGAAGAAGAAGGCACAATTGCCGAAGAAGGCTCGCAGGCCAAAGATGGCACAATCACCGGTTAGGCTCGTAGGCCAAGAGATTTTCATCAAATTTAACATCTCTTCTAATGATTGCATCATGATAATGTGGTTGAAGAAATCTATAACCTTTTATATCTTCAGAATATCCAACAAATATGCACTTTTCCCTTTTAGGTTGCAATGCTTTCCATTTTTCATCCGGAATGTGAGCCCATGCTTCACTACAAAACACACAAAAGTGACTTACATTTGGTGTAATTTTACTCTATGCTTCTTCCGGTGTGATACCTTGTAAATATTTAGTGGGGGTGCGATTAACTATGTAATTTGCACAATTTATGGCTTCAGCCCAAAATTGAAGACTTAGTCCCTTAGATTGGATCATATAATTAGCCATTTCTTTTAAAGTGCGGTTCTTCCCTTCAACTACACCATTTTGTTGTGGTTTATATGGAACAGTGTGTTGTTGTTGGATTCCTTGTTCAGTGTAGAAAGTAGTGAACTTTTTGTTAACATATTCTCCTCCATTGTCAGATCGTAACTTAATAATTTGATGACCATATTGTTTTTCAACAAGGGCCTTGTAGGCCAAGAACATGTAAAATACTTTCTTAAGTTTTAGGAAATAAACCCAAGTGCGTCGAGTGTAATCATCAATGAAAGTTAAGAAATATTTGAAACCAGAAAAGGAAGCAGATGGAAGAGGACCACACAAGTCACTATGCACAAGCTCCAAGGGAACCGAGGCATGCCAAGAGGCACGTTTGTCAAAATTGTCTTGATGATGTTTTCCGAGTACACAACCAGAACAGATACCAACCCTGCAAGATACCATTGGAAGACCTGTCACCATATTGTCTTTACATAGTTGTTTCAATGAGCGATAATTTAAGTGACCAAATCGCTCATGCCAAAGTTTGCTCAAGTTATCACTATGAGCAACAAAAACTGAAGGAAAAGGCGATGACCCAAAGTTGTTAAATTTGTACAACCTGGTAATATCATCAACAATTTCGGTAGCTAGGACTTGTTGAGGATATTTAAAATCCTTGATTACAACTTGGTGAGGTGTAAACATCATAGTTTTACCTTCACCAGAATCAATGATTTGATAGACTGATAACAAATTGCAGGAAATTCTTGGAACACATAGTACATCACTGAAATGACCATTATCTACTGGAACTATTCCAGCTCCTACAACATTTAGAGATCTATCATCACCAACAAATATTTGTTTGGTGTTACATTCATGCATAGTAGAAGAGATGGCTTGATCCTTAGCCATATGATAAGATGCTCCAGAATCAATGAGCCATTCATTTGAAGTAGAAGAAGAAGATGCATTATAAGAATAACCAGAAGCACAAAGTGCATGTCCATGAGAGGTAGATTCTGAAGGCGAATCTAGGCTGATGTGGTGCTTCTTCATTGCTGCTTCCGAGGCTGCCATCTTCTTGAAACACTTATATTCATCATGATTATCTTTCCTACAATAGTTGCAATGACGCTCAGTCTTCTTTCCTTTTGGATTGGATCCTTTGTCATTTTTTAAAGAAGAATCTAACTCAGAGGGTTTGGGACCCTTGTTTGACTTATTATTGCAAAAATTTTGTTTCTTGGGAGGCTTGGAATTTTCTTTCGATTGGGATAATAAGACTTTCCTAGATGTATCTGCATTGTTAATTATTCCAAGATGGATGAGCTTATCTTTCTCTCTAATCAAGGAATCACAAAAGGATTCAATACTAGGCTATTGATAGCTAGCTGCATTCAATGATTCTTTCATGGAGTAAAATGTAGATACAAAAACAGAATATGCAGGTCCAAGTTTGGAAAGAATATGATAAATGCATTGTTTGTCTTCCCTCTTAATCTTGCATTCTTAATATAAGAGTTTAAGAGTTTTGTACTTAGATAAATAATCTTGTATGCATGAAAAATCACTTGGATTTAAAGAAATCAACTCATTTTCGAGTTGGTGACCTAGAATTTCATTGTGTTTACCAAACACAGATTCCAACTTCTCCCAAGCAGTATCAAGTTCATCAATTCTACATATGTGGAATCGAAAATCAGTAGATATTGACATCCCAATCAATCCACGAGCTTCGTCACATCTATTTTCTAATTTGATTTTCTTATCATCATCAGTGCGTTCTGTTTCTTTCTCTGAGGTAATTCTGAAAATTATGTTGATGTATATGTAACTTCGGAATGTATTTCATATATATATTTATTGTACCCTTACAAGAGATGTGTTATTCCTCTATAAGGAAGTGTCATCATTTGTATTGACAAGTGTCGCAAGTAGATTAACTTGTCGATGGGTTATTAGACTACCTGATGTGGATGTCAGCCCGATATATATGTAACTGGGGTTATTAGGCTGAGTTGGACAAGTCGGCCCCATAAGTAATTAGGCAGGTCAGGACAAGTATAAATCGAGAGTCGGGATTCTCTATTTTGATCATCTCAGAACTCACTCTTCTCTCACTCAGAAATTGGCGCACATTGGAGGAGGAGGATCAACTACATAGTAGGAGACTATCTATTGTATTTGGTTGTATTTTGGTTGAGCCATTGCTCTATCTATCTCTGAGGAAGTTGTGGGGTTTTTCACCTTAGGGTTTTCCCCACGGAAAAATCTGTGTGTCCATTGTCTCATGATTTTGATTATTGTGATGCTTGAAATTCTTGATATGATTGTTATGCATTGATATACTGTACATATTATTCTCTCAGTGAAGATCCTATAGCATATTGAATTAATGCTTAAAATCTAACATGTTATCAGAGCTAACCTGAGAAGAAGACACTGTGCAGTTGCGGAAGCTAGGGCTTCTTGTTTTTAGGTTTCTCTCCATAGATTTTGGAAAATAAATATGATGGATTGACTTTCCTCAGCAAGGTGAATCTATCTGTCCAATCAGAATTCAATTCTGAGCACTTTCAGTTTTGGCCCTAAAAATTAGGGTTTCCTCAAAAATAGGAATTTTTGAAATATGAAGACACAGCTAGAAGCTCCTTGGAAAAATTGAAGTTTAGAGCTTTGGATAGAGATTTTTGGCTGGGTAGATCTCCGGGAAATGCAAACCCTAATTCAGGGTTCTCCTCAGTGAATGCGGGAAGACTAAAAGACATTTATGAAGGGTGAAACTTTGCAGATTTGAATTTATGAATACCAGGTTGATTAGTTCATCATGTGATGAACCTGCAATAATTAATTAATGCAAATACACGAGATATCATAAATAATAGAACTCAGAATCACTTTTATATTGATCACGGGCCACTTCGAGGGGGCAACCTCCTTTGAGCAAGCTCAATACAATTAACTTCACGGTGCCTTCATAGGCCTCAACACACACTTATATACTAAGTCTAGATGCCAATACCATGGGTCAATACTATGTGTCAATACAAACCATGGGCTAAGTCTAAGCGCCAATACTATGAGTCAAAACCATGGGACATATAATACTATGGGACGACTTACAAAGCATATGCGTCCAATACTATGGGTTAATACTATGGGCTAATATAAACTATGGATCAACAAATACTACGAGACGACTTACAAAGCATATTTGTCCAACAACAATATACTAACAAAGTAAAGACATGGGTTCCTAAGATCCCCTCTCCCTTAGAAAAAGCTTTGTCCTCAAAGCTTTAGATGTGAAAATTGATGCAGAATCTGAAGGAGTGGGTCCCCTGTAGCATCCTCGAGTTGCATTCCGAGCCACTGGCACCTTTGGAGTTTCAGGGATGATTGCATGGAAGGTTGTAGACGAAGAAGAACCATATCAGCGATGTGAAAACTGCACTCAGAACGGTGTTGATCGGCTTGTTGTTTCAGTCAAATTCTTGCGATGTGAAAATTGTCCTGCAAAGTGAGAAGAAGTTGATCACGGTTTCGAAGAATTGAGTCAATTTCCTGAATTGGGGAGCTGCTGAAGGTGTATGGAAGAAGAACTGGTGGTGCATGTACAAAGACTGCTTCATATGGTGTCCTTTGAGATGTGGTACTATACCACTGGAGCGCTTCTAGGAAATCCATAGAAATAGTTGTCCAAATCTGTGGAGGGATGGGTAAGGGTTCGAGCAGTCCTGAAAGGAGGGTCGTTTCACCCTTATTGACCTGGAAAGTATCACAGTCAACCACCATCCATTGAATTGTCCTTTTGAGTCCCTGTCAAAAGAAGTTACATTATTCCTGGTTATACGTTCTGAGGAACCTTGAGTGCCCTACTGATGAAGAAGCATGGAGTTCATAGAAGAGATAGCCCCGTTGAACAGATTGCAACCAATTTGGAACAAGCAGAGAAATAGCTGTAAGAGAAAATGGGTCATCAAATGTGCGAGGAGGAGCATCTTCCACCATATTGTCCTTACCCTTCTGGTAAGTGGTCGCATAGTCATAACCCATGAGTTGGATAACCCATTTCAGGTGTGTTGGGGAGGAGACCCGTTGTTCCAGGAAAGTTTCCAGACTCTGGAGATCAGTTTTGATGCAGAAATAATTCCCCAATAGGGATGGCTACCACTTCTAGACTGTATGCAAAATAGTCATCATTTCCTGCTGAGAGGTAGATGCGGCTAAATTCTTACCGGAAAGGTCTCTTGAAGGCAACAAGCTCATTGGTTCAGCAAAGACACCTGCATATCTATCCAAGGAAGTAGTGGAGGCTGTTGATAGGTGCATCTGAATGGAATGGAGCTGAGCGATGACACCATGTGAATTCTTCTTAAGTATTTTTTCCAGGCGATGTGAACTGATGATGTAGAGAGACCCTGGTTGTAAGCCCATAAATTTGTGTTGTGCCCCATTAACTGAAAACTGCATCCAAATTTCAGCAAAATCCCATAAGATGGGGCCAAGTGTGCATAACCATTGAACGCCCAAAACCACATCACATCCACCTAAGGACAAGGAAAACATGTGAGAGTGCAGGTTATAATCTTCCATAGAGATATGCACATTGTGACACTTCCCCTTGCAAGGTAAGGTGCCCCCATTGACAACCATGACTTCAAAGTTGGAGCAAGGATGGACAAAACAATCACCCTGTTTGGAAATCCGAGGATCAATAAAGTTATGAGTGCTACCAGAATCAATGAGTATGGTAAGAGGGAGCTTCCTGAAGTATCCCCTGACTCGCATTGTTTGTGGGGTGGTGACATCGATCACAGCATGGAGAGAGATCTCGAGTGGTTCGTCCTGAGATGGGGTGTCAACAGGCGGGTGTTGAATGTCGACCTAATCATCTACTGTATCTGGAGCTTCTTCATCAAGTTCTGAGGCAGGCGGAGAATCCACATCCAAGAGATAGAGCTTTTGTGAAACACATCTATGTCCCCAAGTGAATTTCTCATCACAATTATAACAAAGCCCTTTTTCATGATGTGCCTGCATCTCTGTTTCAGACAATTGCTTGATAGGAGTTGGTTGAGGAGCAGGCGTGATGGGAGGTCGTTGGGAACCCATATTTCTAAAGGGAACAAAGGTGGGTTTGGAGCATTGTTGAGCTGCGATCTTGTCCTCGGCCAGCTTAGCCAACCCTAGGACTTCCATCATTGTGTTGGGACAAAACATTTTGACCTCTGAGCGGATTTCATCCTTGAGACTACTGATAAAACAACTCCTGTAGAATTCATCAGACAATCCTTCTGTGTGATTGGCTAGTTTCTCAAATTCCATCTGATACTCTCTCACTGTGCCAGTTTGGTGAATTTTAGTGAGTGCTCTTGTGAAGTCGTCAAAAGCACTAGGACCAAATCATGGCAGAAGGAGTTGGCAAAAATCTGTCCAGTTTGGCTCGGGATGAGCTTTGATGTACCAACGGTACCATTGAAGGGCTTCCTGTTCCAAATGAAAGGATGCAAGTGGAACTTTCTGAACATCAAAAGTATTATGCAGACTAAAATATTGTTTTGCTCGGTATATCCATCCAGTCGGATCAGTACCATTGAAGCGAGGAAAATCAAGCTTCGGTCCACGAAAATTGCTGGAAGAAGAGAACCCGGTGGCTGCAAAAGATTCTGGCTGTCGATTATTGTTCATGGCTAAATGCTGAATATGGAGGCTGAGAAATTTTTCATCCAGATCTTGGAGTTTGGTTTGGATGGCTGCAAGTGCTTCCTCCATGGTGTTTGCTCCTATGCGAGTGACAACCATAACCAATAATTTTATTTATTTATTTATTTATTTTTTGTGGGGGGGGGAATGGATAGAAAAACACAAACACAAACTTATTTAGTAAGGGGAAATTTGGATTTGGGAAAAACTCGGAGGGTTAATTGGGGTTCGACTAGGTTTTCGACACTTTCTTAGGGACAGGGAAGCAAAAAATGAGGATTTCAGAAGTGGGAACTCTATCGTAAAATTTGAAGGCAATCGGGTGAAAATTGAAGAATTTATGGCAAACCCTAAAAATAGACAAATGTGAGATTTTTGGTCTTGGGAAGTGGAATTTGGGATAGGGTCTTCAGGAATGAAATATGCAAAATGGGATTGTAGGAATGCTAGTGAAGTTTAACGGAAAACAGAGTTGAAACAAGGGAGATATGGCCGAAAAACAGTTTTTTATTTTATTTTAAATGGATCGGCAACAATGGCACGGAAGGGATCTGCAATGGCATGGAAGGGATCGAAAATGGCTGGATCTGGAATGACTTTCAGAATAGATCTGAAATGGCTGGATCTGGAGTGGAAGTGATCGGAAACAATTCAACTGAAAATAGATATGGACCCCAGGTATGTATGGATTCCTAATAGTTTATGTGTTTCAATCGGCCACCAATGCTATATGATGGCTTGCGTATTGGGGTAGTACCCCTCACTCCACGGCTCAGGTAAAACTGATAACCGCTTTGCCACAAACGACAGCTCTTGGTTTACCTCACGGGTGGGAACTAGTCAATCAGGTAGGGGTCGTTGCCCTTTTCGCTGGTAGGTCCTCTCAATGGGCCAACTACTTTGGGGTTCCTGTGGTACTCCTCACAATGTATTTTAGGGATTATGCCCAAGTAATTCCCACAGTTAAGTGGATAGGGATTATTCCCAAATCCGAAGCTGCAACAGATGCAAAAAAAAAAAATTGACAGAAATTCCACCCAACGAGCCCAAGAAAGTGCTCTGATACCAGATGTGATGAACCTGCAATAATTAATTAATGCAAATACACGAGATATCAGAAATAATAGAACTTAGAATCACTTTCATATTGATCACGGGCCACTTCGAGGGGGAAACCTCCTTTGAGCAAGTTCAATACAATTAACTTCACGGTGCCTTCATAGGCCTCAACACACACTTATATACTAAGTATAGGTGCCAATACCATGGGTCAATACTATGTGTCAATACAAACCATGGGCTAAGTCTAAGCGCCAATACTATGAGTCAAAACCATGGGACATATAATACTATGGGATGACTTACAAAGCATATGCGTCCAATACTATGGGTTAATACTATGGGCTAATATAAACTATGGATCAACAAATACTATGGGACGACTTACAAAGCATATGCGTCCAACAACAATATACTAACAAAGTAAAGACATGGGTTCCTAACACATCAAGGCGCATCTTTCTATCTTTTCAGAAAGTTGAAATTCAAAGTTTGAAATTTTAGGGTTTCTCTAACGAACCCTAATCCGACACCAGATCCAGTTTTCAGCAATCAAGTGGTAAGACCTAAATCTTTTCTATTTCTATTTGAAGTACTCTTTAAAGATGTCTCACCACACCAAGCTTGAGGATAAGCTTGAAGGAGCTGATAACTTTCGAGCATGGAAGTACAGGATTGGGTTAATCCTTGAAGAGAATGAGTTGGATACTTATATAAGTGAAGAGGTCCCTGTCCTAGAGGGAGAAGAGGCTAAGGCTCTTCACAAGAGGAATTTGGTTAAGGAAAAGAGGATCATTGTTGATTCTATTAAAGATCATCTCATCCCTCATGTGTCATCCCTAAAGACACCAAAAGAGATGTTTGATTCCTTGACCAAACTATTTAAAGGCAAGAACATAAATCGGAAGATGACCCTGAGGAATCAATTGAAGAATATCAAGATCCATAATGCAAAGACTATGAAGTCATATTTCTCAAGGGTCTCCCAGATAAAAGAACAGCTTGAAGTTGTGGGTGAAGATATAGAAAATGGAAAAGTGGTGATGACCACTCTTAATGGCCTCCCTAGGTCATGGGATTCCTTCATCCAAGGAATTTATGCTAGAAAGAAACTTATCTCTTTTAGTAGACTGTGGGAAGAATGCTCACAGGAAGAAGCTCGAATTGTAGCCAGAGAAGAGAAGATGGGGAGTGAATACCAAGCACTCACAGCTCACTCCAAAATACATGGTGATAAGAAAGCTCACCATCATGGCAAGAAAGGAAAATATCATAATCAAAGAGGTAGTCCCAAACATCGAAGGGACATGTCCCATGTCCATTTCTATACATGTGATGATAAGGGACACTATGCCAGAGATTTCCCTAAGAATAAGAAAAAGGGTACTCATAAGAAGAAGAACTTCAAAAGAAGACATCATGCTCATGCTGCAGAGGATGATGAACCTCCCAGGAAGAGGGCTAGAGAAGATAGTGAAGATTCTTCAAGTGATGAAGAATATGTTTTGATTTCTGCTCTCACCGGAACCATTACTCATGGAAGTAATGATTGGATCATAGATAGTGGGGCTTCCAAACATATGATAGGATTGAAAGAATCCTTTGTGAATCTATCTGAATATGATTCACCCCATAAGGCGAAGCTTGGAGCTGACTACCAGTATCCCATAAAAGGGAGTGGTGAAGCCTCCTATACACTAGACTCTGGAAAGTCTTTGAAGATGA
This sequence comes from Larix kaempferi, assembly GCA_027924585.1. Classification (NCBI taxonomy): domain Eukaryota; kingdom Viridiplantae; phylum Streptophyta; class Pinopsida; order Pinales; family Pinaceae; genus Larix; species Larix kaempferi. Next base: position 47,492,587 of record BSBM01000493.1, read on the forward strand.
AAGATGTACTCTATGTTCCAGGTCTCAAGAAGAATCTACTCTCAATATCTGCATTAGATGAAAAAGGCATGAGGGTTGCATTTATAGATGGCCAAGTCCTAATGTGTCCTAAGGATAAGACCATAGATGATGCAGTAATGATTGGAGAGCAAGAGGGAGGATTGTACAAATTAAAGGGACAACCTGAACATGCTATGAAGATAAAGATTCATCCATAGTCATGCATCACATAGAGGTATGTATAATTTGTTTTTTGCAAAGGTTAACTAATGAGTTATGCAGGTCATTGAAGAGAACAAGAACACATTGCTAGACATAACTAGCAAATATGGTGACCAGGTATGTTTTGTATACTTTTGTATGATTGATAATGATTACTCTTGAAGTTACAAGTTTGAGTAATCTAGGGCTTATGCATATTATGTTTCTTACCTTAATTGATGATATGACTAACCAAAAGAGTCATAGGATTGAGTAATCACGGGTTTAGGTATATTATGTTTATAACTAACCATAAGAATGCCTATTATTTATGTTTAAAATGATCTTGACTATACATGCTTGAGATTATTGTGTTTTGATAATATTAAGATTATACTAATAAATGTTTGATTATGTATGAGACCTCGAGGATAACACAATGATGATACTAATAAGCATGCATATGGATCGAGAATTAATATAAGTTCAAGAACAGGCAATCCAAGAAGCAAAGATCAAGAGGGAGCACACTCCAATGGTTTCTGCAAGGATGCATATATTCAGAGGGAGTTGATCATCTCTCTACATTCCATAACAGAAAGGTGTAGAAGAAGCTACTTCAGATTAGGACTCCAGCAGCTCCTACAAGGAAGCAAAGACTCAGAGGGAATCCACCCAACAAACAAACAAACATAAGTATTTGAATTGTTATTTATTATATGTATGATATTGTTCAGTTATGTACATACTTATGTTCCTAAAGTTAGGATGTGTATTATGCATATTAGGATATTTGCATTAATGAACAAGATACTACTAATATAGTGATGGGTAAGTGGCCTATGGAACTGTACAACATTCCATTGCTACTTATCTAGAATGAAACCTCTTTGTTGACATGTTGGGAGTAGTGCAAACTCTTAACAATGTTCTGGTAGAGATGGAAGGCATCTAGAAAGTTACATGATGTGGATAAATGTTGTATTGAAGCATTCGCTAAAATAATTGCATGACTATATGACATATTTCTTTATGTATAAGAATTTGTTCTGAAAACTATGAGATGTTTCTAATCATGCAATTTAACTTGTCTTGTAGGAAAGATCGTATACCATCACCTACAAAAGAAGGACTACAACATTTGTTCCAGCAACAAAGCTATCTATTGAAGATATTGAAGAACATGAAGTGCCCAAGATCTGGGATGCAGTATTGGAAGAATGCCATGATCTGTCGATCATGAAGAATGATGTGGTCCCAAGACCAGATGGGAAGTCTGTACAGTTTGAAACAGGCACCCAGGACCTGGTATGGAAGGATAGATGGTTTCCTATCCAGTTTGGGTTTTACCAAGAGTAAAGCGTATTCCAACCTTTATTACAAGGTTGAGGAAGGCAATCCAGTGACACTACTTTTGTATGCAGATGACCTGTTTATCATAGGTGAAGATAGATTGATTGCCGACACACAGTGGAAGCTTGCTAACAAGTTCAAGATGAAGGGCTTGGGAATGATGCACTACTTTCTTGGTATGGAGGTGTGGCAGAGTGTAGATGGGATCTTCCTTGGACAAGGGAAGTATGCAGTAAATATCCTAAAGAGATTTGGGATGATGGACTGCAAGGCCATGTCCACACCTATGGAATCGAACCTGAAGCTTCTGTGTGATGCTTCTTCTGAGCCGGTTGATGCTACAATGTATCATCAGATGATTGGGTCCTTGATGTACTTGACGAATACGAGATTAGACATTTGCTTTGCAGTGAACACCTTGAGCCAGTATCTGACAGATCTGAGACATGTTCACCTGATAGATACAAAGCATGTTCTGAGGTATCTTAAGGGTACAGTGGATTATGGGCTTAAGTATGAGGTGAATCAAAAGTTTAACCTCGAGGGTTATGTTGATTCGGATTGGGCAGGAAGTGCCATTGATCGGAATAGCACTTCAGGGTGTTTCTTCAGTATGGGATCATGTGTGATCTCTTGGTTTAGCAGGAAGCAATCTTGTGTGGCACTGAGTATAGCTGAAGCAGAGTATGTCGCAACTTGTTCAGCTAGTTGTGAGGCAGTATGGCTTAGGAAGCTACTGTCTGATTTGTTTGATCTCCAGTTGAGTGCTACCTATATATATTGCGACAACCAGAGTTGTGTGAAGTTGTTAGAGAACCCAATGTTCCATGACAGGTCGAAGCACATTGAAATCAAGTTACACTATATCAGGGATATGGTGCAGAGAGGAGCTATGAAGCTCCTGTATGTTGCGACAAACGATCAGATAGTTGATGTGTTGACCAAACCGCTTGCCAGAGTGAAGTTTGAATAATTCAGAGGGAGACTTGGTGTACTTCAGATCGAAATGCCTTCCAGAGGGAAGTGATGAAGTCAGGAGGCACAGATGCATACTGGGCCATTCTTGCATGGTGGCAGGTTAGTCCTCCCATGGCAGGATGTAAGGGCTGAGCCATTCGTGCATGGTGGTAGGTTAGTCCTCGCATGGCAAGATGTAAGGGCTGAGCCATTCTTACATGGTGGTAGGTTGGTCCTCCCATGGTAAGATGTAAGGGTTGGGCCATGCTCACATGGTGTCAGGTTAGTCCTCCCATGGTGAGATGTAAGTGCTGGGCCATTCTCACATAGTGGCAGGTTAGTCCTCCTATGTTGAGATGTAAGTGTTGGGCCATTCTGACATGATGGTAGGTTAGTCCTCTCATGGTCATGATGTAAGTGTTGGGCCTTTCCGACATGGTGGTAGGTTGGTCCTCCCATGGTCATTTATGTAAGTGTTGGGCCTTTCCGACATGGTGGTAGGTTGGTCCTCCCATGGTGTTGATGTAAGTGTTGTTAGCCTTTCCCAGATGGTAGTAGGTTGGTCCTCCCATGCTGGTGAGTGTAAGTGATGTGAGCCTTTCACATGGTAGTAGGTTAGTCCTCCCATAGTGAGTGTAAGTGATGTGTGTGTGCATCTGGGTTGTGCTCCATGGACTTTGTGGTGATCTGAAGACATTGATGTGACAGTTTGGTGCACAGGTTTTGCAGAGGCATATAATCAGTCTTGAGAAGCTCTTGCATGTTTTGCTGAGGCAGTGTAATCAGTCCTGAGAGATCTTGCAGGTTTTGTAGAGGCAGTGTAATCAGTCCTGAGGTGTACCTACTTGATGGCTTGCTCGCAGATGATGATGATGATCAGGTTGATCATGTGATGATATACATCAGTTGGATGTATGGTGAAGTATCAATTTGATACTCTGTGGTCGTGGATAGGTTGTGCAATGGCATGTAAAAGATCCTGAGAGATTCGAGAGGTTGAGCTGTGTGCTTGTAAAAGGCCTGGGATGCTCTTGCGAGGTTTTGCAGACTCACGTGATGAGTCCTGAGGATTCCACAGTATGACCAGTGATGATGAAGACCTACATGTGGTGGGCCTACATCCAGTATGAAAAAGGACTGGCTCTGTAGAACTTCCTATGATGAGTAGATTCAGAGATTGGACGAGATAGCAGCAATTGTGATGATGATGATGCATCGATGATGATGATCCAGAGAAGAAGACTTGTGCCCGATGATCTATGTCGAGAAATACCTTCCTAGTTAAGAGGGAGTGTTGATGTATATGTAACTTCGGAATGTATTTCATATATATATTTATTGTACCCTTATAAGAGATGTGTTATTCCTCTATAAGGAAGTGTCGTCATTCGTATTGACAAGTGTCGCAAGTAGATTAACTTGCCGATGGGTTATTAGACTACCTGATGTGGGTGTCGGCCCGATATATATGTAACTAGGGTTATTAGGATTCAGCCCCATAAGTAATTAGGCAGGTTAGGACAAGTATAAATAGAGAGTTGAGATTCTCTATTTTGATCATCTCAAAACTCACTCTTCTCTCACTCAGAAAGTGGCGCACATTGGAGGAGGATGATCAGCTGCATAGTAGGAGACTATCTATTGTATTTGGTTGTACTTTGGTTGAGCCTGTTGTCACCTAAACTGTAGTTACCCCTATGGATGTATCCACTCATGGATGGCAATAGGGAAGGGCAACTCAAAAGGTGCAACCACGATCACTTCGATCTCCAATATATGGTTGTCACGCCAGTCGAGGCAACCTTCACTTTATGTTATCTAGCCCAGACAACAAAGGGGGAGACTCGATCTACTTTCGACAGGAGAGATCAAAACCAAGACACCAAATCAAGTTAATTCTAAGTGAAGTAAGGTGTATGGTTTATCCTAGACCTTATGATGAAGTCACAAGACAAGTGAGGGGTTCAATGAGTATAGCTTTGGTTCATTATTGATGGGAAAGTGACTTATGATTTGTGAAATAGGATCCAGGATTAAAGTACTAGTTCAATGTGAGAAAATCCACTGCCTTGGGAACCGTGTCCAATGCAGGGTAGTTTAAGGGTTGAATTGGGGCTAACTAGTACAAGTGACAAGCTTGATAATGAAGTATGATGGCATCAAAGGGTTTAGCTCACCAATCAAGGGTCAAATCACAAGTTAATCCAACAATATAGGAAGTCGAATTGACTTGGAGAGAGACCAGTGCCTTGGGAATTGGGATAATGGAGTCAAAGTAAAGTTAACTTGTGGTTAAGGACTCCTATTGCATGAGACAAGTGGGCAATTAAAGTCTTGATGGGTGAATAGGTTTAGATCTAGGTTTGACCCAAGTGGACCACAATCTCTTAAAACAAGGAATGCTATCCCCAAGGCAAGATTTGACAAAGTGACCTACTAGACCTAGGTTTTGAATTACTCCCGTTCGAAATCCACAAAAATCTCATGTACCCATGTCCTAGAAGTGAGTCAACTCACTTCTCCAAGGTGATGCGACTTTACCCAAGGAGGCTAAAATGTGGCTTAAGTGGGTCAAGACAAGTCCGATGGCATCCAAACTTTAGATCCGGGTAGGTTAATCAAGTAGGAGTGTGGATCTATGATTTCAAGGCAATCTGATGGCTAGATCTTACTAGATCTGAGTTTGAAGATACCAAGTGGTCCAAAATGGGGATTAAATCCCTTAAAATGTGGAATAGGGCCCACTAGGTAGAAATCAGAAAAGTGACAATCTGGGGGTAGGTTATTGGATGTGTAGATCATGAATCAAGTGGGATCTCACCTACCCACATACTAGATCTAGGTCAACTCACCAAACTAGGAAGTGCGCCCTTGCTTGGAGAGGCTAAATGCCTTGGGAAGAGGGTCAAACGGAGGCCAATCCTCGCCAAACTATACATCCAGGATGCCGTGGATACTATAGAGGCGGGTTTTAAATATCTTACCCAAAAAGCCACCAGATCTTAGTAGATCTGAAAAAATGTAAAAATGAGGGTTTGAAGAAATAAGGGTTTTATCAATTTATGAGTTAGGTCAATGGATTGGATCAAGATAAGAGAAACAAACCTGTGGATCTTACCCAAATAACCTTGTAGATGCCTTGATGATGATGATCTATGCAAACCCGATCAATTTGAGAAGCTTTGAGGTAGTTTTCTATGCAATCGATTTAGTCCAAGAAGCCAATGCGCCCTCTCTCCTGCACAACAAACGTCAACAATATCAGATTTGATGTAATCAAGACATAAGACTAATGCCACAAGAGAAGTAACAGAAAGATAGCATAGATCACAATGATGCTAATGATAACCCCCTGATACAAGCAAATGCCAAGAAAGTCGATTTGAAGAAGCCTTGCAAAATCGCCCTTGTTGAAGTCGCCCTCTTGTAGACAAGACAATGATTTCCAAAATAGATAGATCTTACCACAAATTCCAAATGCTAGGTTGCAATAGACTTTCCAATCACCATCTAAGAACACCAGATGCAAAGGAGACCACAATAATTTTCACAAGAAAGTTTTTCTATACCAATAATCCAAGAACCAAAGACCCCTTACAAATGAAAAGCTCTCTCCTTTAAATAGGAAGGAGAGGCATCAAAATACTAACCACTTTTTGAATGAGTGGCTAAGATTAAAAGATACAAATGTCTAATCAATGGTTGAGATGAGCTCAACAATAAAATACATGGATCACTAATAAAATATAATATGAGTGGACAAAATCGCCCTAGAAGAGGGGAATCCCACCAAATCATGATGACAAAATATAATAGGAAGCTTATGGTGGGTCCAAGGGGTAATTTTAGCCACCCTTGGTCAATCCCCATAGCACAATAATCATAAAATAATCATCAATATACCAAATCGTGCCTCTATGGTCAAATCGTAGGCCTCAAAAGACCTCATAAATCATCAGAAAGTGCCATAAGTGATGGATGCGGGCCCCGATGAAGCTGAAACTGATGGAGGAGGTGTGGAAGACATCAATCCATCATCACTGATCATCCCATGCCATAACATTTCCTCAGTAGCCCAAATCGATTTCCTCAATAGCCATTTCTACCAATCCTGAAATGCCTCGGGAAGCGTGAAACTGCCCCAAACTGCCTCCTGGAGTGCTTGCGTTGTCAAGGTGAGGGCACCAGTGTGTCCGAGAGGGGGGTAATATGGTAAAAACAAGTGGCTGTACCACCCCCTCCAAGCACAACGCCCTAGGTCAACTGGATAAAAATCACATCTGCTCTAACAGGGCCTCCGATAGACCAAAACTGCACTGGGATAGCCTACTGAGGCTCAATCATAACTGTAAGTGCCCAGAATTGAAAAAAAATAGTCTCATTGGACTTAGAAGGTCCAAATCCATCCAGGATGTGTACTTATACACCATATGAGTCTCTGCATGATCGATATATATATCCAATATACCGGAACAGGGCAAATAATAATAATCTGTAAATGATCAAATACTGCTGTAAACCATGAATCATCATCATAACCCTGTAGCTGCTGCATAGAATCATCATATACATGTACATAGACCATATATCATATATCCATATCATCATAAGGTCCAACCATCTCATGTCCTATGGTTGACCTTGGTCAAACTAGGTTTGACCAAGTCAACATGACCCAATATAACTCAAACCATCATCGGAAGCTGCTGCAAAGTGTCAAAGGTTAATGCATGCTATACAAATTATTCAAATAACAATTATAACACAAAGTAATCATTACTAGCGATCTAAATCCAAACATATAATGTCATTAATTATTATTATTACTCAGACTAGACTTTCAAGATTATACTCACTTCATAGCTGTGATCAATTTGCTAGTGAAGGGTGAGGGCTAAAATAACTGGCTAGGCTAAGGGATGACTTGACTGACTTAACTTTGTGACACTTTGGAAAAGGGAAAGGGAATACACACCATAGTATATATTGAATGAGCAACAACACAGAGAATGGCGGTGTCTCACAAATGGATGAGCTATTCAAAGAGGGTTTATTCACCTTTAACAGATGTGCACAATCCATAATACAAATAAGGCTAGCAATTTTTTTGATATAGCATTTAAGTTCCATTTCTTTTTGGGACTGAAGTTTCCATAGCCTTGGTCTATGTGTGTTTATAAACACATTGCATAGATTTTCATTTATTTTAGGCTTTCTGCTGCAGGTGTGTTTTTAAGGCACTTGTTTACCTGAGCACTTCTAGGTGTGTCATGGACAGCTTGTTTACCTAGGTATTTACATTTCCAAAAGATATAACATTTTATTTTCATGGCTATTTTCATTTGGCATGCCTTTCATTCATGTGTGTTTAGAAACACATTGCATGAATGGGCTTTTCATACAAGATATAACATTTCATTTTTTCCAGACTTTGTATTCATGGCAGCACTAAAAGTTTCAGGTTTAGCCAACACAAATTTAGTGACTAGGGGGAATTCACAAGGAACTCCAACTCACCATAGGCAAGTTTTGTCACCAACTCAGAGCCGAGACACAATAAACATGGAAGCTCATCCAATACAAAGGCTACAATGAAGAAAAGATCCTCCATGTCACTAGTCAAGTAGTAAGTCAGGGTGATAAACTAAAAGGTAGGTAATGGATGGATGAAGACAATGAATAATGGAGTCGACACTAGCAAGCCAAGGTATGGTGGAATGATCACCTCTATTCTCCCTAAGGAGGGTAAAATCAATGAGTATGAATAGTGAACTTCTAAGTCTGAGTAGGGACAATATAATATATATAATAAAACCAACCAGGCCCACATATCTATATGATCGCCAGATCATGACACTAAGTGCTAAGACATGCTATAAGAATAAGTATAAAAGCAATATAACCATAACACAATGATATACCTGCTGAGTCATATACCTGAATGCTCATCAACCTGTACCATCATCTGTCCTCTGAAATTGCTGCTGTAACTCTGGGCACTACTAACTGCTCTGTACCAATGGTATAATGGCTACATCAGTCATCTCTTTGAGTTTCCTGAGACTCAGTCATGGCATGGGGAATATATACTATTTTCCACAATCTGATAGTGATCCAATATAGATGCTCATCTCAGCATCTCAAATGAAAGGGAACTAGCTGAATAGTATACTGGCATCAAAAAAATAATGTGTGGTAGCCCGACTACTATAGATGTGATAACAGAGCCATTGCTCTATCTATCTTTGAGGAAGTTGTGGGGTTTTGCACCTTAAGGGTTTTCCCCACGGAAAAATATGTGTGTCCATTGTCTCATGCTTTTGATTCTTGTGATGCTTGACATGCTTGATATGATTGTTATGCATTGATATACTGTGCATGTTATTCTCTCAGTGGAGATCCTATAGCATATTGAATTAATGCTTAAAATCTAACAAAGTCCTCTACTTCGTAGAACATCCTCCATACGAGATTTTCATGAGAAATAGTTGGAACTGGTAAGTAGAATATCACAAGGGGAATCCATATTTGTAAATTAATGGCTGTAAAAGAAGAAACCAATAGTCTGGATGTGAAGAGCTCAAAAAAATAGGCGGTTTAAAAAAAACGACACTAAAAACTGACTCCAAATAATGAAGTTATGCTTGATCAAAGAAAATGTTGAAGATGTCCCCAATAGTGACGTGGCAAATAGAGAATGACCAGCTAAAAAAATGACCCCCCTCTTCCCAAGATGAACCTTTGACAATCACTTTACAAGAAAGTTGCTTTAAGTGAATCACTTTTGTAAAATAAGTGATTTCACTTTTACAATGATGTTACTTTAAATAGTGTAGCAATAAAAATGAACTTAAGTGACTCACTTTTTATTTTTATTTTTTATTATTTAAGTGAGATGCACCTTTACAATAAAGTAACTTGAAAATAGAAATTGCATGCAATTTTTTTTTTAAAGTAACTTTCTAAGACTTCAACTCAAGACTTATTAAGAAATAAAGAAACTTTGAACCAAGTGAGCTAGATTAAAAGGTATGTAAAATATGTGAAGGAGAAAATAGTTTGTTTTTTTTTTTACTCTTCTTGCTCGGTTTCCATGTTTGCCTTTTTTTCTGCATATCACACCATAAACAAAAATTTTTTTGTTTTTCTTCCATACTTATGGGGTTATATCTTGTTAGATTGCCAGGAAATTCTATGTTTTCTCTCTATTTCTGATTTGCCGAGATCGCACAAGGTGCACGGCAAAGTGCATACGCAGCCGAGAAAAACCCTTTCCCTTTCTGTTTCTGATTCACTGAGATCGCACAAGGTGCACGCCAAAGAGAATACGCAGACAAGGAAAGCAACAATCCGAAACTAAAAAAAATATAATAATAAAACTGATAAAATATGAGATATATATTTTTTTAAATAGAAATAAAAAAAATGTCACTGTAATATTATACCTTCAGATCTGATGAAATACGCATTTCTGAAGTAACCGAGAATCGTTTTCGATCAAACAAAAACTATTTCCCAATGGAAACGGTGCTCCGGATGCAATGGAACACCTCCCACAACCCAGAAATGTACATAAATACCAGAACCATAAGCCCTTTCAAGTTTCAGCAACAACAGTTCAAGATCTAGATCATAATCGGAAGCGGCTCTTCATAAAAGCTGTGATACCATGTTTGGGTACACAAGGTACTCCCAAAAGACCAAACACCTAGAGAAACCACTTCACACAAACAGATCACAGATCGATACACCGATGTTTTGACGTGGTTTAAACCCTCGAGAGGGAAACACTCCACGGCCCCGGCCAAATAGCTTCTACGGAACAATTTATTATGCAAATAAAGAAAGTTACAAATGAGCTTCTCATAATCGATCAACTAAACAATGACCCTCCATACTCTTTAAATCGGGTGTTAATCCATGGATCAAGGTTAGGTATGATCTAAGAGAAGTTGAGCCGTCATCAGTAGTTTTCTAATTCCATTAAAGTAGTTTTGCTTTGGTTTAGTTTTGCTTCCGAGAATAATATTGTTGTTATTTTTAGTTATTATCCATGGAATAGAATAGTATAGCTTGATACTATTATGATATGTTGGTTTAGATATGTTTGATCAGTTCAGTAGTTGTATTTTTAAAAGTTTGACTCGATTTTTTTCACTTTGAAAGATCTTTCGATCTTTTCTTTATTAAATATTTCTAAGGTTTGTCGAGCCAAAACTTAGGTCTCATTCTACCTCAACATATATTGTGCCACAACTCTAAGATTACAAACCCTGGTCGATAATCAAATATTTTGGTGATTCTTTAAGACAGTAAATACACCTCAACATTTTGGCGCCATTGCCCAAGAGTTGTAGATAGGTAGAATTCAATTGTAGATAGGTAGAACTCTCTTTTAAAAACTTAGTGATAGATTTGAATTCTCTGCTTTGAAATTTAGAAATAGGTTGGTGGCGGGTGAATGATAAGACAAGAGGTAAGAACCTGCGCATACGTTATAACAGGCATCTCCAAAACCCAACAGTAGTAGTGATGCAGTTAGAATTTATTTCAGATATTGTTTTCATGAATAAGTCTAGAGACTCAAAAAGTAGATTTATTAAAACTAGCCCTCCATTAGAATCCCTACTAAAATTTCTACTAACTTATGTGGGGGGCGTGCCACCCCAACTACTAACTCAGCAAAAAGGTATCAGAAGACACCTAAAGGGAATAGTCCTACTTGGAAAACAAAGAAAATTCTTTTTGAAAATCAATTAGGGGAAACCATAGGGACATCAGAAAAGTATGTTCATAAATAAATTCCACTAGAAAAACCTCAAGCTCATGTTGAGACTAAACTTAGACAAGAGGAAACTCAAAAGAATAAAATTTCAGAACCTCCCAACCCTCCATTAGTTCAAAAACTCAAAGAAACTATTTTTTCAATAGTAGGTGGTCCAAACTTGGTAGGCTTTATTGATCCTACACAATTAGATACTCTTGTTGAAAATTCTATGAACATAGTTATTTCACAGATTGAAACAACAACGGTAGGACCTTCAAAATTGGACTCCCACATAGCTGGTAATTCTCCTCCTAGAAAGAAGAATACTCTTCCAGAAAAAGAATGTTGGGATATCCCGTATTCTCCAATAAAGAAACCACTTAAGTATTCTCTCTTTGGAAATCAAGTCTTCATGGAGGATAAAAATAAAGATCATGTCCAACAAGATGAAGGAGAAGGAGAGGTTAGAACTGAAGGTACTTTCGGATTCCCCATCTTAGACACTGAACAAGATGTAACTATGAAAAACATACCTCCTTCCTCACTACCAACCTTTTATGGGAAAAGTAGTGAGGTTCCAGATACATTCTTATTCAAATTTGACATTTTGTGTAGAAGTTATAACTACCTACAAGATGGCCAAAAGCTAAAGCTCTTTCCTGCCACATTAAAAGATTCTTCTCTTCGATGGTTCATGGGGTTAGGAGAATCTAGTATTAGAACTTGGGAAGACACGAAGAATGCATTTCTACGGAAATATCAGGATTACTGTAAACCTAAGGACTCTCGCAATGATATTTTTAAAATACAACAACTTGAAGATGAGAGCCTAGAAGACTATCTCGAAAGATTTAACTATGTGTTACATAAATATAAATATAGTGATCTTCGATAAGATGCATTAACAACACTCTTTCTCAAGGGAATATCGAAAGAATTATTAGAAAGCCTTAATCTCATGGCAGCATGAGACATCTCTCATAAGTCTTTTGCATGGATTTGTGAACTATGTAGGAATTACTCTAGGAGCAGAGGGAAAAGTGGAAGACATTTCCGAGAATCTTATACTAGGAACTTGAAGGGAAATACATCTAGTCCCAGTGGAGTTACAAGGGTAGAATTGGGAAACCTATTGAAAAATTTCAAAACATATATCTTATGAGCCATGGGTTCTCAACTAGATGCATTGCAAGCTAAAAAGAGACAGGATGAAGACCATGCAGCAATGAGTGTTTTCTGTCCTAGGTGTAGAACTAAACATCCCCAACGAGAATGTCCATTGAATAATGTTTCAGTTTGTCACCTTTGTATAGAAGAACATCCGACTGATAATTGTCGATCATTACAGGGGTTGCAAGCTGTATATAAAAGTGAAATTTTTGGTGAGACATCTAGGAGGCCTTGGAAACCTAGAGATCAATCATCTTATCAAGATCCATCGTCACAAATTCCACCCTATTACTATCCCTATCAACCTCCTCAACAATGGAACACTCCAGGCTGGCATTATTGGCCTCCTCAGCAACCTCCTCAGAATGTCCAACAACAACAATGACCACATGGATGGAGAGGACAAGCTTATGCTCAACCACCTCCTCCCATGCCTAGCTATCCTTACCCATGTAACATTCATCAACTCTTGCCTAGATTTGTACCTCCTTCACTACCCCCTATCTCAAATCAACACCACCATTTCCAGAACATGAATCCTCCAAGATCCACCATATTACTTGCACAACCGATACCAAATCCTATCAACAAGCCAAATAAAGCTCTTAATAGCATTGGGTTGCTACCTCTTCCTCCTCCAAAAACTCCAAAGGAAGTAAGAAGCTTTCTTGGCCATCCAGGCTATTATAGACGTTTTATTGAAAATTTCACTAAGATAGCCGCACCCATGTTCAAGCTACTCATGAAAGAAGCGGAATTCCAATGGACTGAACCGTGTCAACATGCCTTTGAAACTTTGAAAGAAAAGCTATAAGTGGCACCGATAATTAGGGGCCCCAATTGGTCCCTTCCTTTTCATATATCCACTAATTCTTCCGACATAGCTATAGGAGAAGTCTTAGGTCAAAAAGAGGGACAAACATCACATGCCATCTATTTCGCTAGTAAAAATTTGACTCCTGCAGAATCGAAATACACTGTTACTAAAAAAGAGTTTCTAGCAGTAGTCTATGCCATCAACAAGTTTCGTGATTAAATCACAGGATATGAAATTTTTATACACATTGACCACTCTGCCATTAGATTTTTGATGAATAAACCAATCACCAATGGCAAAGTGAGTTGGTGGCTTCTTTTGTTACAAGAATTTAACATCACCATTGACGATAATGTGGTAGCAGATTTTCTCTCTCGAATTCAAATTGACGATAATGCTAGTCCCGTTGATGATGGCTTCCCATATGAACATTTGTTCGTTGTGTCTGTTCGAACCCCTTGGTTTGCAAACATAGCCAATTATTTAGCAACTGGAAATCTACCAAACCATCTCTCCCCACCCGAGAAACATACGATCATAGTTCAAAGTTCTAATTATTCTTGGGTGGACAATGATCTTTTTCGTACTGGTCCTGATCTCATTATTAGACGATGTGTACGAGAGGATGAGATGGTAGAGATCCTTCATGCATGTCATGGTGGACCCTGCGGTGGGCACTTTTCTGATAAGAGAACGACATACAAATTGTTGCACTCTGGATATTATTGGCCAAGCATTTTTAAAGATGCTGCCAAGTATGTCAAGAAGTGTGACAATTTCGAAAGAATGGGTAGACCTACGCCATCCAATGAGATTCCCTTACAACCTCAAGTTATGATTGACCCTTTTGAGAAAAGGGCTCTAGATTTCGTTGGGCCAATTTCCCCTATGTCTCGCAAGAAGAAGTACATCCTAGTCTACATAGAATATGTCACCAAGTGGGTAGAAGCTAAAGCCTTATTCCGAGCCATAGAGAAATCCATGGTAGAATTTATATATGAAGAAATATTTACCCGATTCAGGTACCTAGGGATATTGTAACCGATCAAGGATCTCAGTTTACCTCCAAGTTGATGAAAGAGCTTACTAAACAATATGGTATTAGAAATTGTAAATCTTCACCATATCACCCACAAGCCAATGGTCAGGTAGAGTCTACCAACAAAGTATTAGAAGCCATCTTGACTAAGACTATCCAGTTACACCACAAAGACTGGGCAGATAGGCTCCCAGAAGCCTTGTGGGCTTATAGAATAACTTGGAGGAATACCACTAGCCACACACCGTATTAACTTGTTTATGGAAAACAAGTTCTTCTACTTATTGAATTTCAAGTCAAAACCTTTCGTATGGCTGCACAATTAGGGATGAATCTAGAAGAAGCACAGAGACAACAAATCATGCAGATAAATGAATTAGACAAGATATTGTTCAATGCACAATTTTAATTCAAAACCAATGAAAAAAGTGGCATGATAGATACATTAAACAAAAAAGAATTAAAACTGGAGAATGGGAATTGCTTTTCGATTCAAGATACAAAAACTTTAAAGATAAATTAACTACTCGATGGATGGGTCCATATGAAATTGTTACAACTTTTGATAATGGATCTGTTAAAATTAAGACAATTGATGATTCTCAAATTTCCTTTGTTGTAAATGGACATAGACTTAGACTTTACCATCAACCAATATCTAAACAAGATTTTGTGCAGAATGCCTTACAACAAAAGGAGATGGAGCTGGTAGAAGAGGAAGTCATTCCTCCTTCTCCTGGTTATTGAATTATTTTGGGTTATCTTCCTTTGTATATAAGTAAATATATTTTTGTTTTTCAATAATAAGATTCATTTCTAACGACTAATTGCATTTATATAGGAAATTCATTTTTATGATCAACATATGAAATTTTGTCAATTAGAACAGGAAGACTCTTTTCCCTTTTTCCTAAATTTCATATGACTTTTTCTTTGTACATATGTTTTTGTTTTGAATAAATGTGAATCATCTAACAAGTGGTTTTGCAGTTTGACTACAAGAACCTTATCTTCATAATCAGCTCATGCAATATTATCCGGAAAGGGAAGTGCTCTAAAAGAAATATTTATAATTCATCTTAATTCCTTCTCTTTCGATTATTGTTGAAAATTGAAAATTTATAGTGAAAAGTTCAAGTATTCTTTATATCATTTTTTTTACCACTTTCTTCTATGATTCTGTATATGGTATTTGATTCAGACATGTACATTTCTGATTTATCATTAGAACAATTGCTTAAGACCTACTTTAATCATCATAATTTTCAAAAGTTTTATATTACACCTATGGACTACTAGTTCATCCTAGACTCATTATCAAAACTTTTCTCTTAAAGCACCTTTAAAATGTAGCCCAAAAGTGAGTGATATTTTTTTTATTTTGTGGGGAACATTACTGATCTTTTATGAAGAAGATAGACTGAGAGGTCAAAGAACAGCTTTGGGTTATTATCTTTTGACATGATCTATAATCCAGGCTATTATAAATAAATTTACTCATAAGGTTCGCTCTAAAAATGTGAATTATGTGTTTAGGAATCTTCGCACAGTCTAGTGCCATCCGGCTTCCTTACTAAAAAAAATAAAATCATTATATGAAGCAAATCTGTCGGGGTACTGAATAGGCTCACTGGCAGCGGGTCCATGCTAAGTAAAATATTAAACAAGGAACCTTAGTAAATGCAAGTAAACCCATTGGGGTACTGAACAGGCTCACTGGCAGCGGGGCTATGCTTGCATGGTACCAAGATAAACCTGCCGGGGTACTAAACAGGCCTGCTAGCAGCAGGGTAATATTGAGTAAAAGAGGTTTGATTAACGCATTGCTATGCACATGGCTCATAAAAAAACCTGAGTATAAAAACAAATGTTTAGGCCAATTATTTATAATGTCATTAGAGAATGGTTGTAAGATGGACTTGGAACCTGTCATCTAATTCAAACAATACCTATGGTATGATTATCCTAGAAGTGGGACCCATAACCATAGAAATCTCACAAACTCTAGGGTGAACCTTATCTATATTCTTTGATGACAAGAGATCTTTAAAATAAGTCCTGGATGACTGGTTTTCCTATGGTATTTTTCACATCAATCGTACTACCATTATTCATATGGTCTTCTTAAGCACTGTTGTATTTTTTTTTATGAGTGTACATATCTAAATCATCTACATTTATTAGTTAATATTTCATTTTCTTACAAAATTATCACAACATTTTTAGAAGCTATCGACAAAACTTTTAATTGAAAATATTTGAATATTAATCATTTTTTTTTCTTGATGGCTTGAGGACATGCCATATTTTTGGTTTGGGTGAAGGTTCGGCACTATCTTTACTTTCTGATTATTTATAAATTCATTTATCTCTGACAAAATGATAGGTGTTTTCAGGATAATGCAAAAAGCAGAAGGAAGATTGTTCTGATCAATGACAAATAACGAAGTACATGACTAAAGTTCCAGAAAAGGAGGTTTACAACATCTCTTGTGTGTTGACAAGTCCCAGAAAAATTCTCTGCATAATCAGCAGCAGTCAGATCCATCAAAGGACATTTTTGTATGAAGGTCTGTATGAAGGGTTGGATGAAGGGTTGGATGAAGGGTCGAATGACGATCCGAATGAGGTGACGAACGAGGCAAATGAATAACGATATGAATGAAGTGTTGAATGAAACTTTATCCTGTAATGATATTAATAAGTGTGCTAATATATTCAAAATTTTGATTTTTACTGATAGATCTAATTAACTAATCATGTCAAGGATCAAATTAAAATGCCATCTTTGCATACTCATTTCCTCTCATCAAATGAATTGATTTACCATCATATGGCTATCATACGAGCATACTGATTTCATCACATCAAATGAATTGATTAACCATCATATAGCTATCATATGATTTTAATCCTCCATTAAGATTTATCATGCGATCTATCGTTTCATTTATTAAAACATCATGATTTTTATGTGTAATTTGTGTCTATAATTTCATAATGAGGATTACATTCAACCCGTCCAAAGTTGACTTTTGTAATGCCCGCCTTGGTACCTTAACTGTTTAGAAGAATGAGGTACTAGTTTTGAAATGAAACGGCTAAGTAAAACACGAACCATTTGAATTTACTTTGAAAATGCTTGCATGACAGTTATAAAAACTATTACTTTACTTAATAGATGAATGCTCGATTGATTGAGATAGAATGACTAAATGTTAGATATGCTCCACTGATTTAGATAGAATGACTAAATGTTGGATATGCTCGACTGATTGAGATAGAATGACTGAATGTTGGATATGCTCGACTGATTGAGATAGAATGACTGAATGTTGGATATGTTCGACTGATTGAGATAGAATGACTAAATGTTAGACATGCTCGACTAATTAAGATAGAATGACTTAATGTTAGATATGCTCGACTCATTGAGATAGAATGACTGAATGCGAGATATACTCGACTGATTGAGATAGAATGACTAAATGTTAGATATGCTCGACTGATTGAGATAGGATGACTGAATGTTACATATGCTCAACTGATTGAGATAGAATGACTGAATGTTAGATATGCTTGATTGATTGAGATAGAATTACTAAACATTAGATATGCTTGACTGATTGAGATAGGATGACTGAATGTTACATATGCTCGACTGATTGAGATAGAATGATGAATGATAGATATGATTTACTGATTGAGAGAAAAGGATGAATAAAATATATGCTCGACTGACTAAGATATTATGATGGATGATGAAATATTCCATAGTGTTGTGCTACTAATGTGTGCTTGAGTGTGTGTGTGTGCAATGGAAGGTAAGATGATTTACTGATTGACCCACAATGGAATTATAGGGGCCGTAAGAATGTAAAGAACACATAGGGGTACGACGACTAACTATCGACCCTGGATTAGCAATCCACACACGGGTGAAGCCGTTTCAACTCATCCGGGAAAGCGTATGCCGTATGGGCATGGCCATAATGATTTGGTCGCATAGGATGAGTTGAGGGGCGTGCAATAAGGAGAGCCTTATCCCTCAACATCCCTTAGTCTCCAAGGAGCGTAGTTGAGAGATCGTGGTAACGGTTTCTGGTCGCTACGCAGTACTCCCCATAAAAAGGAAGAAATGAAACTCTCAGAAGGGTCTGCCGAAGAGGTACCTAGACAAGAACGAGAGAAAGAAAACTAATCAATGGTATAAATGAAAATTTCACATAAGATTTAAGAAATACTTTATTTCATTTTGTTCTATTTTATTAATTTGAATAATTCTATTCAAGATTTTATTTTTAATGGATTTCATTAATTTGAATTATTCATTTTAATTGATTTTATTAACTTCAAAAAGAATTGAAGAGATTGATTTTATTCAATATTAAATTTGATTAATTATGCTGATTGAAAAAGATTAATAATAAGAGAATTATTTTTATTCAAAGATTTTAATTTTATGGATTTTATTATTTTAAATCATTCTATTAAAGATTCTATTTAATTGACTTCATTATTTTGAGAAATAATTGAAATAGGTCATTAATAAAAGAATTGTTTTTTTTTTATTATTATTCAAGATTTTACTTTAATTAATTTTATTATTCATTTAAATTATTTTATAAAGAGGAAATTTAAAATAGATTATACTTTTAGTAAAAAGAATCATCTTTTAATTCAATCTTAATATTAGGAAAAGAAAGAAAAGTAGAAAGCAATAAGTCTAACTAAAAGATTGTTAAGTAAACTAAATGAGAACCAAAAGAGAAGTAGAACTCTTCTACACCTAACTCCCACTGATCTAGGGATTTAGGTGCACATTAAAAACATTAAGAAGACACGTGTATTTGAGAATATTGAAAATTAAAATATTAAATTAAGTTAAATATGTGCATGGACAGACACATGGCACACATGCTTTTGCTATATAATGAGGGAGGAGAATGAGAGAAAGATATCTCTTGCTCCTTAATGCTGGATGGTCATCATAATCTCGGATTATGTTATGATCCTTGGAGTTGGGATTAGCCGGAACGAGGATTGGGAGATCCTTTTGGGAGGCTAGCTTGTGTGTTCTTATGACCCCATTAGCTCAGGGGTTTGAGGTGAAGAAGAGTAGCCTCGATACGGTAGGGTGGTCAACTGAGAGGTCACTTGGTACTTCATCAGGAAATTGGATTTGATCGTGCAGAAAGCACTTCGAGGACTCCATCGATCCGCTGGACCAACCATCGAAAACATGTTTGAAGTATTTATTTTGCTAACTCTTGTGGTGGAACGAATAAATCTGGGTATATAGTTTTACTTATTGACATTCGTGTACTGCAATAGATAGATCTAGATCTGTGGCCTCTATATCTTCGTTTAAGAAATCGCACTGGAAGTTCTGCAATTAATTATAGTTATATTTTCAAATTCCTTCGAAGTTTTTTTGTCTTTTTGGGGAACCTAAAATGGGGGTCCCTACAACTTTGGACATGGTTGAATATATCATAGCCATACGAATTCACTAAATCACGTAGTTCTATGATGGCACACGACTCAAGGTAATTGAATGATAACGTATCATTCGAATGTGCCAAATCTATCTCCACGATCATTTATCCGTTCAAACGGATCTCAATTTAAACTAACCCTTGCGTAAGTTTTGCTTCATCTTGTTCACTCTCCATCCGCCCTCAACCTATCAATCTCCATCCCCTGCAATTTTGTGCATTCCCTCTATCCATACGCATCCTTTGGCCT
This sequence comes from Larix kaempferi, assembly GCA_027924585.1. Taxonomy (NCBI): domain Eukaryota; kingdom Viridiplantae; phylum Streptophyta; class Pinopsida; order Pinales; family Pinaceae; genus Larix; species Larix kaempferi. Next base: position 47,512,639 of record BSBM01000493.1, read on the forward strand.
CTGTTCAATATGCCAATCCGTCATGAACCTGGAAGTTACGAGGACTTACTTTGCATCCCCGAATTCAAAGAGTGTTGTGAAGTGTTCCTTCGAGCTGGATGGGGTCTGTTTCTTCATCTTCTTGACGACCACGACCAAGAAATCTCCCTCCTCTTTGCAAAAGGGTTCGATGGTAAGATAGCTAGGGTTGACCATCTCAGTTTTCTTGTTACGGAAGAATCCATTGCATTGGCCATGAAACTTCCCAGGGAAGGACCCCGTTGGCACAAACATCTTTTCCTTCCACAGACGGAGCTCGAGTTTTCTCTTAAAGACGACTATCAACATGTTGCTGGAACCAAAGGGTTCCATAGGGAATGGGTTAAGCTTGAATTTATCGAGCCTCTGACTGTCATCATCAGATTGATCACTTGTGAGGGTAAGTACACCATTTTTAAAGCCTGCCACTTCCGATTATTGGCACATATCGTTAATAATCAAGCTCTTAATTTCCCCTTCTATTTTCTAAAGAGCGTAGAGAAAATGTCTAGCCAGGTTAGGAAGAATACCACTAACCCCTCTGGAAGCTTATACCACCACTGCTTGATTAAAATTTGGATCACTCACCAGTTAGAATGAAAGGGGCAAACTTGGGAACGCTTTGTCTTTGAAGTCCTGAACCCTCATCTAGTCAAGAAGCCTACGGTTAAATCCCCTGCCTCTCGTAAACGTCATCATTTCCTAACCCGTGCTAATGAGCCGTCCCAAACCTCTACCCAAGAAGAAAAGGTTGTCAAGTCTGTACGATTTAGTGAAGGTGCCTCAAGAGAAATACACCTGTTCATTCATCATCTCCTGAGCCTGTCCACGAGGACACAACCATGGAACCTCCATTTTTCTCCCCAATACCCACAAAGACCATAAAGGACAATCGTGACTAGTCTAATGACTAGACCATCGTTCATTCCATCAATCAGTCCGTCACTCAGTCAATGCATTCAGACAACCCTGACGACCAAGCAAATGACCCTGTCTTTGAATCACCTCTCCTTGCTTTAGCCAATTTATTAGCCAGTTTACTTGAAGACCCTGTATTGGAACCTGCCTATGGACATATTGAAGAAGGCCCCTAAGGCACACATTACATCTGCTGATCCTGAACCATCTCTAAGGGGATCAAGCCCTCAAAAGGACCTTGCGTCTCTTGTAGAAGCATCTGCTCTACTCCATCAAACTGTGGACAGATTAACCAAAGACATAGCAGAGTTGAGAAGCCAGAACAAGAAGTATACCGAGATCATCTCTGGGCTTCGTTAAGAGAACAAGGACTTACATTTTCAAGTGAAGTGTGTGGAAGATTTAAATGAAGCCAAGACAGCCTCCAACCTTTCTCTCTGGTTGAAGCATGATACTTTGAAGGACCAGTTCCATAAGCTTAGAGATAAATCCAATTCCTCTTCCAAGTCGAAGGCAGTTGCTACCGCAGCTCAGCCTTCTTCCTGAATTTTTCTTCTTTTTGCTTAGTGGGACCTGGCATGTATCTGGTTTGGGGGAATGTTGGTGTCCATTTTGTCACCACTTTTGATCATCAAACACACTCTGATTGGCATTATTTTCACTATTTTTCTATTATAAGTCATTCTCTTTGCCATTCAGACCATCAAACAGACTCAGGTATGCGTTTATTTGAAATTATACAAATCATGAATAATTATTATCATTTTTTATGATTTGTTGACTATCGTCTCACACTTCCAGACATTATTGGCATTTAGATTTTGTTCTATAGGATGCGGTCATCAAACAGACCTTCATTCAGCCATGCATTCACGTCAAGGTCATCCATCTGCATTCATCCCACCGTTCAGACCTTCATTCAGCCCGCGAGATCGTCGGTTGGAATATTTCTAGTCATTAAAGGTAGAAATGGAAAGGTGGGTTCTGTTAGCAACGTGGCTGTCGTGGTGGGTGAACCCCTGTTCTAGAAGATTCACCCTCCTACTCACCTCGCTTGACAACACATCTTCTACTCACGTCAACGCTCCAGAACCTCCATTTTCCTGATCGCCAGCCTGACAGCACGCACTCCTGCCCACATCAATGTTCCAGAAGATCCTCGCCCTCCCTCGCTCAGCCTGCCAATGCATCATCCGTCCACGATTGAAGGAAACCGACTCATGGTTGTTCACATCAAGGAGAATCAACACCGTGGACTTAGGAATACGCCTTGTGCACTGTCATCAAACACTATGCAGTTGTTCCATAGTCATTAAAGAATTCTATTTTTAGAGAGGCCGACTATGTCGACCTTCTCTCTGATTGTAAACTTATAAATAGATGCCTCCTTTGGAGAAACACAACACATATACAATATAGACGATATAGCATATAGACGGTAGTAGTGATTTGTAGAAACATTGTGTAACTTTCTCAGTTAATGGAAATTCCTGAATTTTACTATTGATTTTCTGCAGTTGGTGATTAGTTGAGTTAAAGCTTTAATCTTTGATTGCTGGGAAGGGCCCCTCAACAACTGGAGGTTTCATTATGTATATTTTGTATTTTTTCCTTTCTGTAAGTAAATAGTTTCCGTTTCCAGTAATTATATTTAACTGTGTTTCATGTAGCTGTTGTTTCATTTCTTGTAATTTATTTCCTGTTGATAATTTAATTTACATTTACAGAATTGATAATGACCATTCAAGCATAGTTTTTCTTGCAGTTTGCTTTTAGTCTTTTGCAATTAGATAGAGCTTAACTAGTTGTTGTTTCAGGGTTAGTTTATAATTAGAATTAGTTCTGTTAGTTTCTTCCCTATAGTTGTAGGTTAGTTTTATTCATATATTAGCTTTGTTTCATTAGGCCATAGAAATAGTTCATTGCTTTAAACAATGATTAGTATAGGTTACTTCTTGTTATCTTAGCTTCTAACCAGTCTACTTGTTGCTTCCTTGCACTGTAGGTTCATATGCACTAACCAGTTGGCGTTAAGATCATCCAATCTGTTTCTTTCCTTAGTTTAAATCATTTTCATCCATCCAGACCATCATTCGGACCATCTTTCAGACTGTCATCTGAATCGTCATTCGAACTGTCATCCAAATCGTCATTCAGACCTTAATACTTTCTGCATTGTTTTTATGATTATTTAGAATCCAGTTTCTTAGGTTTCCGAACTGTAGTATTTTTTGCAATTAATTATCATTCTTAGATATAATTAAGATCTTATTTCACACTGCATAGAGTTTTAATTAAGTTTTGTCATCATTCTTAGTTTCCATTCCATCTTCCTTAACTTTGTTTTAACTACTTTTCAAGTTATGTCTTACATGTTTAATTTGCTAATATGTTATTGTTCTAGAATTTATCAGTTTCATTCTTAGTGTAGTTTATTATATGTTGTTAAGATTAATTTTAGATTAGACTTTGTAATTTCATTCTCCAAGTTATCTCAGTTTTGAATAGTTTCTCAGTTCAAGCATAGGATTAGTTTTTCCAATGAAGATGTTCATGAAATAGGGTTTGGTTCAGAAATAAATATCTTTATCAAGTTTTCTACTTTCTTCTACATAAAATATCTTTATCAAGTTTTCTACTTGCTTCCAAATCAACTTCAGTTAAAATAAATATCTTGATTAAGTTTTCTACTTGCTTCTAGATTTCATTAGTTTTATACCATATGCTTATGGATAGAAGATAGATCAAATTTTTTAAAGTTAATTGTAGTTGGACAATCTTTAGTTTGCATTTATTTGTAGAAGTTAAACTAGATTTGATACCTTCGCTCCCATTCCTATTACATTTGATACACTTCCTCAGAATCTCCAACGAGAATGGAATTAGGTAATTTAGTGTAGTCTTGAAGTATTAATTGAATGCATGAATAGTTGTTGAATTCAGTAGTCTGTAGTTTTGCTTTGAGTTGATATAGTTCTTTCTTTCATAGTTAGTTGTCAATTAAATCATTTCATAGATAGGTTTCTGAACTCACTTGTAATTGTTACTTTCTAATTTCTAGATTAGAGTTGAGTCCTTTATCAATAATTTTCTAATTCCATTAAAGTAGTTTTGCTTTGGTTTAGTTTTGATTCCGAGAATAATATTGTTGTTCTTTTTAGTTATTATCCATGGATTAGAATAGTATATCTTGATACTATTGTGATCTGTTGGTTTAGATAGGTTTGATCAGTTCAGTAGTTGTATTTTTAAAAGTTTGATTCAGTTTTTTCATTTTGAAAGATCTTTCGATATTTTCTTTATTAAACATTTCTAAGGTCTATCGAGCCGAAACTTAGGTCACATTCTACCTCAGCATATATTGTGCCACAACTCTAAGATTACCAACCCTGGTCGATAATTAAATATTTTGGTGATTCTTTAAGACAGTAAATACACCTCAGCAATGCCCCCCTTCCCAGACAAATTAAGCATATCCATAAAATATTCTCTAATTCCCTGCAATAGAATGATTTTAAGAACATCCTTTCCAATATCAGCATGACCAAATATTTGTAAATTATATAAAAAATTTCTACAAAATCTTCCAAAATTTCATCCTCTTTTTGAACCATTTTGAAAAATTCTTCTCTCATATCCTTGGTTCTGCAATAATCCTGATATTTAGCAAGGAATACTTGTTTCATTTGGTCCCATGCTGTAATAGTCTCACCACCCAAACTCATAAACCAACGTAGGGTATTTCCCTTTAAAGTAGCAGGAAACAATTTTAACTTTTGTTCATTGATGGTATAATCATAACTTCGACAGAGAATGTCAAATTCAAAGAGAAACTCATCTGGATATTCAGTATACTTACCATAAAAATTTGGCAATACCAAGGGTGAAATGTTCTTCATGGGATCCACCTTGGGCGTCTGTCGAATGGGGAATTCAAGTGTAGCAACTGTCACTCCGTGATGATTATTATTATTATCCCCCATTTCCTCTTTATGATCATTAAGGTGCCCCCGATGTTCTCTATTCTTATCGTTATTCATATCTTCCTATCGATAATCCAACCACTCCTTCTTAGTTACTTCCTTCCCGTTAATTCGATAAATCTCCTCTAGATTTCTTGTACCCACAACACTTCCTTTATCTTATGGAGGTCGCTTATCAGAAGTGGAGGTTTAAACTTTCATTACCTTCTCCATGGTTGATACTGATGATTCAAGCTCGGGGAGAACAAAGCTTCCTCTTCTTGAATATGTTCACTGAAATAAAGTTCCAGTAGAGGAGTCATCTTTGGCGATCACCTCATCAACAAATGTCTCTCTTCCTAAACCTATATTACTGCCACGACCTCTTCCACCTGCAAGGTTAGTTCTTTTGGGGGTTTCATGTTATTTTCTTTTTGTATTAATGCAAGCTTAGATAACATAACTTGTTTTTTGCGATAGGAACTTGTTTCCTTCCTTGACAATGATGTCAAAATGTTGATCACTTTAATTTCCTATTAATTCATAAACAAAGTGCTAAATATAATTTTTCAACCCAGGGAAGTATGGTTATTTCAAAGGTAATCAAGCAAACTATTTGCATAAACATTCAGTTAGTGATTAATCAACTATAAGTCACCCAATATACTCAAGGCATGGTTGCATCCTAATTACTAAGTCTGTGCTCTGCTCACTGTTCAATCCAAACTTCAAATACTAATTCGATTACCAAAGATCAAAAGAGTTCACACTCCTTCTAATTGCAATAATTCTGAAAATAAATGCTTCAAGAATGAAATGGCTAAATTACTTTTGCAAGAAGTTAATCCTGAATCATCATCATAAGAAGGGTTCCAATCCACAATTGCAATACTTAATCATAAAGAAAATTAATCCTCCTACTCTATAAATCCATATTCCATCTACTAGTTTCAGCAGTTCATGAAAGGAAACAAACAATAGTAAAATGCAGCAGCAGAGCACAGGTGTAACAACAATAATTGCATAATCCTGTAACACTCTTGCAAGGAGAAACTATGCACTATTCAATCGACAGCTTTAGAAAAATGAGAAAATTTGGAATTGAAGAATCCTATGCTCAATACTCACACTGTTTCATGAACTCAAAATTAAATATAATTGCAATTCCACACCAAAAAAATAAAGAAAATAAGAAACTAGCTAACTAGCCAACTCTGAAAGAAGGTGGACCATTTCCTTCTAACAGAGATGCCTCTAAACACTACCAGGAATCAGTGCACAGAAGATCAGGAAAATACTGCCAATTTTATTGATGGAATAAAGTTCAGATACATAGTTCTTCCACTCCTTTTACAAGTTCTCTCAAAAATAAACCTAACCTCTTTGAACCATCCCGTCTTCCTTTAAATACTAAAACAAGACAATTCATATCCTTCTAATTCGAGCAGCTATGAAGATCGAAGATATTCAGAATGTCGAATCAATATCCAAAAATAGAAACAATTACATTCATTATTACATTGAGATAAAATTTGTTTCATAAGCATCAATGCTCTTCAAAAGTTTGAACTGATCCAATACCAAGTGAGTTTCAGCTGGCCGAGTGGATAGATAACTTAGGCTAATTCTGCAACGATCTGAACCGGAGCCCTGAAAAGGTGTAGCTTCTTTCCAAGTACTTCTTCGTCCACATGTATCAACATGCTGATACACCCAAATTCTGTGTGGTATCAGTTGCTTTCATCAATCCATCACAAGTCAGCTTAATTAGGAGACAAAATCCATAAACACAGGAAAACTTTAGGCATAAATATAACAAATCAATAATAAATTATACATGCTCAAGATCATGCTTTTCCTTAGGAAAGATAATGACTTGGTTATAATAATAAGGAGAAATAGCAAAAAAGGATCACAAGAGAAGTGAGCAAAAAGGGTCATTTTTGGCACCCAACACTCCTCTTATTTAATTTTCATTTGTAGGATCCATGGTGTATGGTGTAGAAATAATTAATGTTGAAATGGAATTATGTATGTACACGTTCTGAGCATTGGAAGATACATGAGTGTGTTGCATCGTGTTGTGGTGAGATCGTCAAGAGAACACATTTCTATTTCAACATTTTATTGCCTTGGATCATCTTGTTGTATTTAGAAGCTCCAAGTACAAGCAATATTACTATAAGTTTTGGAACATACAACTAGATGGGAATACTTGTTTGTAGTCATTCTCACATGATCATGAACGATGAGAAGAAGACTCCCAAATATTGGAGCCTTACATTTCATATGTAAACAAACAAATGTTATTGCATGTAGATTTTGGCAGTTGGTAAATATGTTAAGGAAAAAACAGAGATGTTATTGCCCTATAATATTCTTCCTCTTGTTCTAGCTAGTGCACATCAAGCAGTAATGCAGTTACCTGAGGTTAATTGTTGTGTCAATTAAGTTGATTGGTTCCTGTTCTGTGCAAGAAACTTGCCATTTAATTTCATGTTCTTGATGCATCGAATGTCTATGCAAATTCTCAATTCTTAATTTACTTACTTTGTTTTGGAAAATGTTTGTGAGTGCATCCATTTCATGACTTATTATTAACACAACTTTAGCATCTGACTATTTGTTTACATTCTTGCATAATTATTCCTTCTTCTTTCATGATCTCAGATTAAGGCTGTAGTAGAATCTCTTCCCAACACTCATGCCATGAAATGGCATGAAGATGATCAAAAGCCAAATCTTGATATTCTTGATTGGCTTCAAGCTGTGTTTGGATTTTAGGTAATTACATTTAGAGGCTGAAAGAGCTTTTTGGAGCATTTGATTGAGAGTTGTTTATACTTTTTTTCCACTGCATCTATGTATTCAAACTTCTAAATAATTATTCTGATTCTGTGAGCATTTTTTGTAGTCGTTCACTCATAGGATGAACGCACAATTATTGTGTGTGAGCCCTCTCCAATTAGATGCATGCTTCCTTCTGTGTTATTTGTAATGCCGAAGTATAGAAACATTGTTATCTTTGGAGCATTGGAATGTCATGAAAATGACTAAGTTTCCCTGTGTGTTATCTCTTCATGCTCAATGCTTCTCCCTCGTTCTCTATCATGGCCTCTTACTTGTGATTCTCTCCTCATATCCAAGCCTCCAGTGTTATATTTCCCTTCTTTGTCGATATTTCTCACATTTGCCTGTGGATTTCGCCTCTCTCCCTTCTGTAAGTTGGCTTACAGTTTGGTATGTAGTTTTTTTCCAAGTGTCATGATCTTTGATACCTTCATATTGTCATTGAAATAATCCTTCATTTAGATGGGGATTACAAATATAAGCTTTCCCTTTAATGAAGTAGGGTTTTAATTTTATAGCTTTTGGGAATTGGGGAAAAGAAAAGGGAAACAAAGCTAGGAAAGGGATTTTTTTTATTTTTATTTTAGTCCACGGTAGGACTAGAGATAAAGGAAAAATAATAAGGGGAAAGGTTAAAGGGAAAATGGACTAGAGATAAATTAACTAAATGAATAAGGGATAATAGGGATAAAAGGGAATTAATAGGGATACTGAAAGTGGGTAAATAAAGAGGGGGAAAGGGTTTAATGGATAATTTGAAGGGAAAGGATTAGTGAAAAAGGAATTAGGGAAAGAGAAGGTTTAGGTCACAATTTTTTTTATGTATATGGGTGAAGGGGAGAAATCAAAGGATAGAGGTAAAAATTAGGGATGTTTTCACAAAAAAAGGGGGAATATCACTCTCGTAAAACCATGGTCGTTGTATTTTTTTTTCATTTAGTGAGAGAGATAGCCAGGCATTGGAACTCTTTGGACATGGGCATAGCGAGAAAATGGCAACGACCATGATCGGCAATTTTACCAATGGATGCAAAAATCACAAATTTTGATTTGACATAATGCAAAAAATTATAACTCATTGAAACTTTGAATGATTGTCGAAAGGGTCAAACCATGATGGTTTTTGTCAAACAAGATATGGGAGTGACCAGCATGACGAGCCAAACACAAAGGTGTAGATTACCTGACATGACGAGGCCCAGATGAAAAGATGAAAAATCCCATAATTTGAGTTGACCATGACGTGGTAACAATGAAAATGTAACTTGTAGAACCTACCAAAGGGGTCATATGATAATGAAAATGGTGACACAAGGTATAGACACGAGGAACACATTTCCCTGGACACCATAGTAGTAATAAGATGATCTTGCAAAAAAATTAACTAGTTGGCATGTGATGTCATATTTTGACACTTAGGAACATGTTGATGTTGAGCATCAATAGATACAAAGTGGCCAATCTTTGAGTACAAATATGAATGTAAAATATATTTCTTACCTTGGTTTCAATAAGAAAAAAATGCAAACCTTACACCTGCAATGTGAGAGATGATGAAGGAGATCTTGCAAAAACTGAAAAATAATGAATAAGCTTGTTAATGACAAAAAAATGACATCATTTTTTTATTGTCATTCCAAATAGATTACAAGGGTTTCCACTCCACTAAATATATTGAATATAAGTTACTCGTGATCTCCTATGCTTGTATTAGATACTCTCAACACAAAAGTGAAATATACTCAATTCGAATCTATTGGGTCTATAGGACGCACAACATATAATTTGTTCCCTATTATATTTATTATATATTTTATTTCGATAGTTCAACTATAGATCTTGCTATCATAGTTACAGCACCACCAGAATAGTACAAATATTATAGTGTCATGCCTCCTAAGAGGACTATTCTAAAAAATTAATTACAATGCATTGATCATGTGAGTATCCACTTTGTTCTGGGGACAAAATGATGATCATACGAGTAAAATTTATGGTTAGGGAATTATACTTTAACTATTGGGTCATTACCACTATCAATATTTAGTTGTGTTCAATTTTTTGTTAGGGAATTATACTTTAACTATTAGGTCATTACCACTTTCAATATTTAGTTGTGTTCATTGGTTGTCACTATTCAATTCAGTTCTCAAGTGGAGAGAATAAGTAGGCCAAAGAGTAGTCACTAATTGGGCCTTAATTGTCTTTGACTAGCATGACCTTATGTTGATTGTTCACTATGATGTATTGGGAGTTTCCCAATTTCAAACTATCCTTGGCACGAAGGAGAGCTATTAAAAATAAAAATAACTTCTACATAGCTACAAATCATAGGATTCATAAAATAATAGGATAAAAATATGAGTTTGGATGGAATTCGATAGTGCTTCCATGTTGAGTGAATTTTGCCAACAAATTATAAATCATTGGTTCGATTGGCAAACTTTAAGGATTGACGTTCAATGCATCTTCGCAGGAGCTTTCATTGTTGTTGAATGATGAAGACATAATTGACTCCATAACTAGGAAAATAACCTATTTTCCTTTCAAACCAAATCTATTGTGACTTTTGATGACATAAATGTTCAAGAATCCATCATCTTTGCATCTCAAGGGACACAAAAGGAAAGCAATAAAAGATTAAAAAAAATGCCAAGTGTAATATAATCAAACTAGGGCCAACAAGAGGCCCAATCCAAGTACATAAATGTGGTCAATATCACATCTAATATGAATACATAGGAAGGAACAATAGCAACCAAAGAAGTGATTGAATCCCCATGGAACACCGATGGTCCCAAGGTCATTTTCAAGGGGAGATTCTTTTTATAGTACCTTGGATTACCCAATTTTAGGTAACAAGGTGGCCTTTTAACACAGAAGCCACAAATACTTAATTAAAATTGTTCCACCATTGTAAGTGGAGGAGAATATTTCCCTCGCCTGCTCCAATTTCCAAAAGGGAAAACATCATCAAGTAATCACATGGGATGGCACTTGTTTGACACTTGGATCTTGAGCACCTAAACATATTATCCTTGAAAACACTCGGGAAGACTTTGATTTTAAATTCAGAAAGCATGCAATGTTTTCAAATCCAAATTGACCAAGTTTCTAAAGTATGAAAACATGAAAGATCAAAACCATCGACTTCTAGAGACCACTATTATATATCATATAGATACCCTTTGTGATAGTATGTTAAAGTTTTTAAGAGTTTGTGATATGGTTTATGTTACAGTTGGAATCATAGTGTGTTAATGTTTGTAAGAGTTTGTGATATATTTTACCGTTAACTTTGATTCTATTTAAGGGTGATAGCTCAATGGAAGAGGAATTTCCTTATAGGAAGGAGGTTGGTGGTTCATTTCCTTCGTTCCCTATCTATATAAATCAATGACTAATTAAATGGCAAATTAACAACAATCAATGATTAAATAAATGACCAGTTAACAAAAATCAATGACATAGTAGTCTTAAGATAAATTGGTTCCATATCAACGAAGTTTGTAACCTCAAGTTGATGCATGGAGTAATATGTTGAATTATTGGAGTACGCATGCGATTGGCTTTGACGCTCTAGGATTTTCGTGCTCTCTTCTGCTCAATTCTTTCCTGATGGCTGAAGGAGGGGGATAACATCCTCCTCCACCCCTGCCACCTCCAGTCCCTCTGGAGATAGATGATTTCAGAAAACTAGTGGTAGCTCAAGGCAAGAAGCAAGCATCCTCAAGACAATAGAAATTTGTCAAAAATCTTATGGAAATACCTTCAGTGGCTCTCCTCGCAGCTAGATCTTGCAAGATGGCCCTCAACCTTGTGGAAAAAGGCTTGATTGGATAGTTCACAGGCCTCTGGTTATCTCTAAGGACGATCGAGGCCTGGATCAAAAGAAACTAGAAACCCTTGATCAAGGAGGAGGTATGAAGTTTCTTTATTGGGAAAGGACTTTTTGTATTTATTTTCGAAAGTAAAGAGGACAAGGAACTCATTTTCAGAAATGGGCATTACTTCATGGGGCCTCAAGGATTACATCTTAAAAAAAAGTCCCCCGATTTCGATCCGGCTCAAGACATCGCCTCAACAGTTCTAATTTGGGTAATATTGCCACATCTTCCCCTACACTGTTGGAACCCAGAATCCTTGGAGGCCATCGAAAATAACTTGAGAAAGTTTATAGATATAGGCGAAAGACGTGATCAGTACTCATGTGCTCAAATATGCGTCGAAGTGGAAATGGAATTTGGTCTTCCATAGGCAATACAACTAATAGTGGCATATTGGTCTCATATTCAAGAATTTGATTACGAGCAACTCCCCTTCAAATGCAGATATTTTCATAAATATGGACATTTTGCTAGGTACTGCAAAAATAAAGGGGAGGATATAGTAGAGGAAAGTAAATCTAGCCAATAGAAGAAAATACAAAAGACTTCAGGGGGGAAGAACAATTCTAGTACCAAAGGGAAAGGAGGTTAGCAAGGTACAATAGGGCCTTCCAATCCCCCCTTAGGCCCTAGAGTCCAAGAATCCCCTGGTCCCTAAAAAGATTCAGAAGAAAAACTCGAGAGATTCCTCAAACCCCTTCACTCCTTTGGTCAATGCAGAAGATTCTAAAGTTGGGGTGGAACCCCAGGAGGAGTAGGAAGAAGGAGAAATAACCAAGGATCCAGTTGAAAATTATTCAGAAATTCCAGTAATCCTAGATACCTCCTCTCCCTCAACCTCCTTCTCCCCTTCTAGAATTCATGCCTCTTCCCCTTCTTATGCAGAAATGGCCAAGAGGTGGTCACACGAAGCAATTTCCACTTCAGAGGAGGAATCTTTTGAAAAATCTTCTAAGCACCAAGGGCGAAAGTCTAACAAGGAACTATGAGAAGAAGAAGTAGAAAGACAAAAGATGTAAGGAAATGAAGCCACACTGGAAGGTGTTTTCAATAAAAATCCCAGGACTCATAGTACAAGGGGGGGTTCCTCAACCTTCACTCAAATTAAATAATGAACTTGGTCTCTTGAAATTGTAGAGGACTTGGAAGTCCAAACAAGGTAAAAGTTGTAAAAGATATGTTAAAATTGGACCCCTCAGACATTATTCTTCTCCAAGAGACCAAATTAGAGAAGGAAGACCTCCTTTCTCTTAGTAGTACATTCTGGAAAAAGCAAGCAGGCTCAACTATCAACACTTGAGGATCCTTAGGAGGCTTAGCCACTCTTTGGAATAAAAATGATTTTACCCTTCTCAATTCCTTCTCCACCCTGCACTGGATCTTCACGAAAATTTTACATATTCAATCCAAGGTCAGTATTTTTCTTTTTAATATTTATGTCCCAGTTCATTACATGGAAAAAAAAGATTGTTGGAACACCTTAGCAGAATTTTTGGAAATATATACCCCTCCAAACATTATTCTAGCTGAGGACTTAAATCTGGTGCTGTTACGGAGAAAAACTTCCTATGGCTTGGGGTAGACCACAACAGACAGATGACTACTAGAAATCAACTCAATTCTTAATGCATGCTATATAAATGTAAATGCTAAGATGTGGAATAAATGACCAACCTTCAACCAGATGTTTGATGTAGATCCCCATTGAGCTTTCAAATCTCTACACTTGAACCTGCAACCTAGTCTCAACAATAAACACAAGCAAGTGCATATAATGTATGAATTATGTTAGCATAAACAATAGCATGGTCCATGATATCATAAGAAAATGGAACCCAATGATAATAAACAACCATTCACGAGATCAATTGGATGACAAAATGAGTATTTCTATTAATGTAAACAAGAAGTACATGATACAACCTCTTGTCGACAACTCATCTGAACAGAGAACTAGGTCCCTCCACTTGTGTCTCCACCACTTCAATCCCCCATGCAATGTCAAACTCACGAGTAAAGGAAGGATTCCTTCACAATATATGGAAGAGTTTGGTAGGTGAACATAAAGGGTTCACAACAACTAGGATCAATGGATGTAGACTCAGGCTATGGAAAAAATCCAATAGAGTTTTGATGCTCTCTCTTTTTTTTCCTTCCATGCACCATAATAGCTCAATATATAACCCTCCAAAGGTAGGTGAAAGGTCGAATCGAGTCGTTTCGGGATACATGGAGGGACAAAGGTCACAATGGCCACTTTTTGGAGTGAAAAAATAGAGTTTTTACTATTATTTACCATTTAACTCGATGTACGTGGGATATAGTGGTACAACCTGCGTATATGCTGGTTGCAGTGAAACAGCTAGCATACAAGAACAAAAATAGGGAAACAAGGGTTCCTAGAGGACAAAAAGTGGTTATGAGTCAATCAAATGAATAGTAGAGGACAAAGAGTATAAATGCTCACAAGGTGGCAAAATACGTTGTAATAGGTGCTCATCCCAAAGGAAAAGAAAGGGGGATTCTTTGGGAGGGATTGTTTCAGAAACCAGCTTAAAGAACTCATTCTTCATTGGGATCTTATGGATATCAAGCCCAATATTGGTAGGTATACCTGGATAAATAAAAGAATAGGCCAAAATCATATAGTTGCCCGCTTAGATCGCTTCTTAGTGCAAAGTTCTCCACTTCTGGAGGGGAAGCTTTTGCACTCCCAAATTTTGGCCAACCTAACCTTTGACCATAAACCAATCCTCCTCTCTACACAGAATGTTGAAAAATTAGGCCAGATTCCTTTCAAGTTCATCCCTCTATGGCTCTCTAATCTAGGGTTCTCAGAGACAGTTGAAAAATCCTGGTGTATCCCCATGACTGGCTCCCCCGGATTTATTTGGGAAAAAAAAGTAAAGAACACGAAGGCTGCCTTAAAGGAGTGGACCATAGCCACTCTTCACTCTACCATGATGGAAAGGCAGGAAGTGGTTTCCAACCTTCTTTCACCCCAACAACATATGGATTCCAAGCTAGTGACTTCCTCTGATCTTGAAAATGAAGTTAAGCTCTAATCCCACTCCTCCCACGCTTTTTGGAAGGAAGAAAAATATTGGAGGCTAAAATCCTATAGTACTTGGATAAACTATGGGGATAGGAATACAACCTTATTCCACAAGGAGGAAAAGGCTCCACAATCCTTTAATCATATTGAACAAATATGCTTGGAAATCAGATAGGAAACCAAGGGACGAGATCAACTAAAAGAGGCTGCACACAATCATTTTAAAAATCTATTCCTTGAGGAAGGAGAGGTAGATGAGGGCGAAACTTTGGATTTCCTAAATAACATTTCCGCTTTGGTTCATTCCTCAGAGAATGAGGACCTCCTTAAACCTTTCTCAGAAAATTAAATTATAAATATAATTTGGGGAATGGATCTGGACAAGGCTCCTAGGATGGATGGTTTCTCCATCCACTTCTATAGAGCCTGTTGGAATATCATTAATAAGGACTTGTTACGAATGGTAATAAATTTCCAGCAAAAATCCATAATTAGGGGTGGCACGAACTCAACTTTCCTATCTTTAATCCGCAAAGAAAATAATCCTGGCTCGTTCAATCGCTTCAGACCGATTTCCTTATGTAATGATTCTTATAATGCTTAAGCTATTGGAAAATTGGTTAAAACCCCTTCTCCACAAGCTTGTCTCTCAGAATCAATGACATTTTATCAAAGGTCTACACATTCTAGACAATGTAATTCTATTTCAAGAAGCGATTCACTCCAGCAAGGCTCGCAATGAGAAAGGTATGATAATTAAAATTGATATGGCTAATGGTTTTGAGAGAGTCAAGCATTCTTTCCTCTATAGGGTCTTGGTAAAGTTCGGCTTCAACACCCACTTTATCAATCAAGTAAATGCTTTCATAGGATACCCGTGGATAGCTCCTCTAATCAGTGGAAGGCCTACTAACTTCTTTCAATCCTCATGAGGTATCAGGAAAGGATGTCCTGTCTCCCATTTCTTGTACATTTTAATGGTAGATTTCTTGAGTAGGAAGTTGCAGGTGGAAAAATTGGCTGGGTCTCTTCTAGGAATTCGAACTGCCCAGGGGATTGATTCCTTAAATCATTTGTTGTTTGTGGATGACTCGATCTTCATGGGAGGATCCTCAAGAAACATTTCTAAATATTTTAAGTGTGTCCTCAACTCTTACTGTTTGGTCTTTGAGGCTCAATTATATCTTTTCAAAAGATCCATCTACAGTTGGAATGTGGAGCATGCAGTGCTCACAAGAATTGCTAGATTGTTAGGGATGCAAGGGCATGAAAAATGGGGAAGCTTCAAGTACCTTGGGCTTCGAATCTCTTTTGGCGCTTCTAAAGAGAATCATTGGCACAAAGTTGAAAGTAAAATAACGGCTAAGATCAGCTCTTGGGGCAGTCGGTGGTTGAATCAAGTCGACAAGTTAGTGCTCATTAACTATGTTCTTTCCTCTCTCCCAATATATCAATATTCAATCTCGTTGGCCCCCAAGGAATTCACGGATGAGATTTCTAAGTATCTAAAAGGATTCTTATGGAGAGGAGGGAAGGGGAATCAAAATAAATTCCATCTAGTCAACTGGAATGTTGTAAGAAGATCAAAACAGGAGGGCGGGCTACATATTAGAGACCCCATTTAGAAAACCTTGTAATGGGAGGCAAGGTACTTTGGAAAATTTTGTCTCAAAAGCGACATTGGGTAAGTCAAACTCTCCGGAAAAACTACCTTGCGAGTCTAGGAAGTAGGTGTCTGGAGAACCCTTCCCTACTTAAGGGAACCTCACTCTAAAACCTGTGCAGAAAAGCCGGGTGGAATTCTTCCTACCACACCTTTATTGGATTCCATGGAATGGGAAGAAGATTCTTCTTTGGATGGACAATATTCTAGGTAACCCTCCTTTAAACAGTTTTTTCGAGCTTAATGGAATTCAGGAATGGGCTCTAAGGAAGAATCTCAATATCTTGTTCGATATCTCAAGTTGGACATCAGAAGGAAGATGGGAAAATTGGAACATCCCGGATGTGCCGACTAATCTCTTGGCAGCCAAGGCTCACCTTTTAACCCATCTCTCAGGTTGCACCCTAGTTCAATTCTCTCTTAATGATAAGTGAGGCTGGGAAAAGATGGGAAATGAATCCATAGCTGAGGGTTACAACGATCTCCAGACAGATAAGGATCCTCTTTCCCAACACTATCTTTGGAAATTTGTTTGGCTTCCTTTCGGACTCCCCAAAGTTAACTTCTTTTCCTGGCTGCTTGGCCACAAAAAAATTCTGACTGGAGAAAACCTAGTGAAGAGAGGAATTCTAGGCCCACATCGCTTCCCTCTTTGTCGTCAAGCTTTGGAAACCATTGATCACCTTTTCTTGGACTTCTCCTTCTCCTCTCAAGTTTGGACTCTCCTCCTTAAATACCTCCAGATTCTTGCTCATGCTTCCACCTCCTTCCCTCAGTTCTTCATCTCTTGGCATAACAGATATCGCTCCTCTTTGAGACACAAACCAGTTTGGAAAACAATTTGGTGGAATCTCCCTAAATTTACCTATTGGAAGCTCTAGTTAGCTAGAAACAAAGCCATTTTCAACAATATCAATCTCACCCCTGTCCAAGTTGCAAGGAAATCCAAGGGACTGTTGTTGCAATACTCAAAAGTGTTAGGGAAGAGGATAGACCTGTCAGCAATAGTCCTAGAACAAAACTAGATAGGGGATCTTCCCCCCCTGAAGTTTCCCTTCTTAGTCAATAGGACAAGGAATCCTCAGATGTGGAAAATCATATTGTCAAGTACAAAATTCATTCTTTGGAAAAATGAACAGAGAAAATCCTGTCTTTTCTTTGATGGAGTATTCAAAGGAAACCACGTGGTAGCAGGTGCGGGAGGGGTGATTTTTTCACTTGGAGGAAAAATCGAATTCAGTTATAGTTGGGGCTTGGGGACCAAATAAAATAATCAAGCTGAGGCCTTGGAACTCCTAAAAGGATTCCATCTAGCTATTCTCTCACGGTGTATTGATATTCTCATCTCCAGAGACTCTCAGATGCTCATAGAAACAATTTTACATGGTCGAACTTCAAGAAATGTTAAGTTGAACTCCTATCTTGAAAGGATCACTCTTCTTCTAGTCAAGCTTGGATCTTTCCAGATGTTCCATATCCTAAGAAGTTTGAATGAGGAAGCATATGAAGTTGCAAACGAAGGAGCAACACTACCCTACAACTCTCTGCATTCTTCGACTCTTGGACAAGTTATCCATCCTGTTCCTTAACTCAACACCTCTAAATCCATGAAATGACACTCATTATAAAATCCCTTGGGATGGGGTCTAAGGGACTTGCCCCTCTTGTTGGTTGGAATCCACATAGCAATACATGTGTCGGCACTCCTTCCATACGTTCCGACCTCACCTTCGATTCTCAAGCAATAAATGGGAGATTGCGGCCCGGGATCCCTATTCATTCCACCATTTTCCCTATACCTTGCCAAGCTCAAGGTGTGCAGCCATTGTAGGATCACATCATGAGGCTCTTAATTTATCCCCTTGCCACTCTTGACATGGTTATTCTGTCCGGCAGGCTTCCTCTGTGCGTTATTTCTCAGTTGGAGGTGGAGGAGAACTTTTTGGTGAGAAGTCTAGTGCAGGAAATGGACACTCATCATAGACTGTCGTGCTTCCTATTGGACCGAGAGGGGATGCAGCGTGACTTGGATTGGAGATTCAAAGCTCTTCACCCTCAACAAGAAGATGGAAACATTGCACTAGCGTTGGGAATTTTCGTCCGGGAAAGAGGAAGAGATGAGGGTCCAGGAATGGTTTTCTCAGACGCGGCTCACTAATGCTCTCTACACTGAAATTAAGGAGCTCAAGGAGAGGAATAGAGATTAGGAAATTCAAATTTTCTAGTTAAAGAGGGTAATGTACAAACTGTTTCAAGCACCTCCAATGCATGATGGAAAGGTGGTGGTCTCTCCCTTCTCAGGATCACTGGGAGACTATGGCAACTCAGTGCACCCTCAGGTCTCCGGCTTCAAATCCTACAAGGGGACTCAAGGTAATGATTTAGGGTAATTATGCCATTAGTAGTCACTTCTTTTTTGGCTTTCAGACTCTGGCTAAACAACGAACCTATAAGCTCCTCTGTGTTTTTTGGAAATGCTACATATATATATTTTTGTTGAAAATGACTGCATTAGTTGTTTGGACATCTCAAAAACAGTGAATTATTTTTGAAATCTGACAATTTTGGCTTCAAGCCACGACACTCTCTTTTAATATAATATCTACCAGTTTTCGTGAAAAGAAAACAAGAATCAATGACTAAATAAATGACTAGTTAACATAAATCAATGACTAAATAAACGACTAAATAACAACAAATTATGACCAAATAAATGACTGCACAACAACAATTAATCACAAAATAAATGACTAATTATATGACCATAATCAATGACTAAATATCAACAATTAATAACCAAATAAATGACCAAATAAATGACTAAATATATGACCAACGCATGAAGCAATTCAAGCTTTTTATGACCAAGTGATAAATGACCAATTTGGTTGGGTGATAAGTGACTTCTAATTTAGGACCAATGGTCACATGACAAAACTTAGTCATTTTTTTAGTCACTTATCACCCATTTTGTACTAGTGAGTCACCCCCCGCTTCATTCACTCGACCCCTAACACCCCACCTAGCCCCTCTGGGTGTCAATAAATCCTCTTGGATTTTGGTTAATCATCCTTAGCTTGTATTGCTACGATTTCAAATCCAAAACAAATTCCTCAATGGAATTCATACTAGTCAAAAAATATTAGGGATTGCTTTTCCAGATTGTAAGCAATGTAAAAGGATTAACACTAAAAGGATCACCATTATACTAGTGGGAACATAAGTGGAATCATAATTTGAGACCTACTTTCCTTGTATGGATGCTCGAATATGCTCTCGAAATTTGATTAACCCTCCTCACCATGTATTGTTGCAATATCAAATACACAACATTCTTCATTTGTCAATGTTAATTTGCATATACAAGTCGCATCGACTGAAAAAATATTAAAATTTAAATAAAATGATCAACTTAATCCCCCAATCAACTTAAAACACCTAACCCCCACCACTATCTCTCTCTCCCAACCCCCTAACACTCCACCACCCTATTGGTTATCTCTCTCTCTCTCTCTCTCACACACACACACACACACACACATACACACACACACACACACATCCCTATGAATCCCCTACAACTAAGCCACATCCTCTCTATCTATTTCTCTCCCCTCCTCTTCGTAACCCTTACTAACCCTTTATCTCACTCTCTCTCTCCCTTACTCCACCTACCCACCCTCTCTATCTCTCTCCTACTCCCTATAATTCTAACCCCCTAACACCCCCCCTTCTCTACCTATAACCCCCTAACAAGAACCCGTATCTCTCTACCTATGACCCCTTGACAATCCCCCCTCTCTCTATCTCTCTCATACACCCCCCCTTTATCTATCTATGTCATACTCCCCCTACCCTTAACCCCCTAACCCCACTATATCTCTCTCCTACTAACCTACCCCTAACCCCCTAACACCTCTCTACCTCTAACAGCCCCTCTAGGGTATTTTTTAAGGATTCTAATATTACACTCAACTATAGTATTCTATGCGATTATTTTGGATTAAAAAAACACATATATATAGATAGGTAGGAAAATATAAAATATGAAACCTACAATTTACTACTATAACATTTAAATTTTGGTGAATATTATGATAAAGAAACGTATTTTATGTAAATATAGGCGATATTAGATACTAAAAATGACCAAATAACGAATTTATATTTTGAAAAAAAACACGAAAAATAGCCAATTGGTGAAATTCCATCCCTAAAAATTACCTTGACCCCCTCTCTCTCTACCTCTAACTCCCTAACATCCCCCCCACTCTCTATCTCTCTCATACTCACCCTGCCCCTAACCCCCCTCTCTTTATCTCTCTCCTACTACCCCTACCCCTAACACCCTAATGCCACCATGTCTCCACCTCTAACCCCCTAACACCACCACGTCTCCACCTCTAACCCCCAAACACCCGCCCCTCTCTCTCTACCTCTAACCCCCTAACAAACCCCCCTCTCTCTATCTCTCTCCTACTCCCCCTAACCCTAATCCCCCCTCCTTTCTCTCTCTCTCTCTCTCTCCTACTACCATTACCCCTAACCCCCCCCCCTCCCTCTCTCTATCTCTCTCCTACTACCCTTACCCATAACCCCCTAACACCCCCCGCCTCCCTCTCTCTATCTCTCTCCTACTACCCTTACCCCTAACCCCCTAACACCCCCCCCCCCTCCCTTACCTCTAACCCCCTAAACCTTACCAATCTTTAGTGTCATATACAATAAACTTGTAGTGGTGCATATCGCTCACACGATTTTGTGAACAAAATCATGCGTGCATTTGAATTAATATCATTAAATTGCTTGATCGAGCTATTTGAATTAATATTATTGTATCCATATAAAATTTAAACTTTTAAAATATTTTTTATATTTTTAATTTTGTTTATACATTAAATAATAATACTTAATTTTAATAAATGTAGCTATTTTGAATATTATTGAATCAATGCTTAACGTGATTTATGGCCCATGGTTTTGTTAAACCAAAACTTTTATTACATATAATTAATTTGAAAAAAATTTTATTACATATAATTGATTAAAATTGAACCTAATTCTATGTTAAACAAGAATTTCAAAAATACAATAATATCAAACATTTGTAGGTGAAATTTATTTAAATATAAAGTGTATTTGAAATTTATTTTAAATGAGAAAATATTTTATCAAAAAAAATATGAATTTAAAATAATATGCATTATATCATAATAGCTAGATCGAACTATTTAAAATAGCTCAATCGAGCTATTTTCTAAACCAACCTTTTTCAAGAGCTCAATCGAGTGTTATTTAAACCCTTGATCGAGCTTTTGAAAGCTTGATCGAGGGCTTATTTAAACCTTGATTGAGTTCACTTTTTAAACAATTTGCGCTCGTGTCTTACCAAAAAGTGTTACCCATCTTCATGGGAACACCTAGATGTTACTAGGAACTCAAGCTACTCTTTAAAACTTATAAAAAGAAAAAAATTACCAATATCAAAATAAGAATGCACAACTATCCAAATACTTCTCAAACTGAGGAAAAAGTACCTTCTTGCCTTCACATAACCACCATCCCCCTCTCTCTCCCCCAACCCCCTAACACCCCCCTCTCTACCTCTAACCCCTTAACAACCCCCCCCTCTCTCTACCTCTAACTTCCCCCCTCTCTCTATCTCTCTCATAATTCCCTTACCTCTAACCACTCCCTCTCTCTATCTCTCTCCTACTCCACCTAACCCCCTAACACCTCCCATCTCTACCTATAACCTCCTAACACTCCCCCCTACTCTCTCTACCTCTAACCCCCCCCTCTGTATCTTTATCCTACTCCCCTCCCCATACCCCTAATCCCCTAACACACCCCCCCTCTCTACCTCTAACCCCCTAACACCCCCCTTGGCTTCCATCACTCTCTCTCTAACTCTAACCCCCTACCTCTAACCCCCTACCCCTAACCTCCCCTCTGCCTATCTCTCTCCTTCCTTCCCTCCCCTAACACCCTAACAATACCCCTCTCTCTCTACCTCTAACAACCCCCCTCTCCCAATCTCTCTCATACTCCCCCTACCCCTAATCACCCCCTATTCTCCCTAACCCTTACTAACCCCCTCTCTCACTCTCTCCCACTCCCCTAATCCTCCAGCTACACCTAACCCCCACCGCTCTCTCTCTCCCCCTAACCCTTATTAATCCCCTTTCTCACTCTCCCCCCTCCTCCACCTAACCTGAGCCTCCTAACACCCCCCTCTCTCTCTACCTTTAACCCCCTAACACCCCCCTCTCTCTCTACCTCTAAACCCTCCTCTCTCTATCTCTCTCATACTCCCCGACCCTTAACCCCCCCCTTTCTCTATCTCTATCCTACTCCCCCTATCCCTAAACCCCCCTCTATCTTTGTCTCTCCTAATCCCCCACCCCATGCTACTAACCACCCCCCATCTCTCTCTCTAACCCCAATCCCCCACTCCTCACCTATAACCCCCCTTTGCTCTAACCACCCTACTACTCCCTCAATCCCTAACCCAGGCTTGTTCTGTATTTCTTTCTCTCTTCTCTCACCCCTTTACTCCTCTCTTTCTCTATCTCCCCCCTTCCCCCTAACCCTTACTAATCCTTAGTGTCATATAGAATATATTTGTATTGGTACGTTGCATGTGAATGGAATCACATGCGCGTTATATCACACACGTTTTATTTGCCACCAAGTATTTTTTGGCGGGAATAAGAAATGTGAATATAAAAGAAACACACTCACATTTCTTAGCACTAAGACCGGGTCTCGTCACTTGTTCATGTGTCATCCCTCTTCCTATATGTAGTCTCCTTTAGAGTTAGCTTCAGTTTAATCAAACCTATGCTATGGAATATGGTAAACCATGGCTAATTGGGCATCTAAACTATTTTCTCAATATGCATGTGTTTTACCACTCATTATAGTATGCTACAGACAATCATTCTTTATAAAGTTTTAGACCCAAGTCGCATTTTTTTCTGCATATTCCAAATATATAATTTGTTTTTAAAATTATTATTATTTTTTTCTATTTTTCTTATATCATTACTCAATTAAAAAAAACATTGTTAGTGTTTCTTCCATAACTTTTTCTTTCTTAAGAATTAAAAAAAAAAATTGTATGTTGCACTACTAAACACTGACCTCTACATGCTATAGAAAAACTGTTTCATGATCATTGCATTATGAACTTCAAAAGCTACGCCGACGTTTGGCATGTCACTTAGATAATTAAAATTAAAATTAAAAATTATTAAATTTATTTTTATTTTTTTTATTGTGTCGCACTAGTACTATCTGTTCTCTATATGTCGACTGGTTTTTGTAGGTTGACTCCATCCTTTAGGCACTCAAAGGATGCACCCACAAAGACATATATCTTATCATTTCCCCCCAAAAAAGTACCTATTAGAAAATATCAAACTTGAGATAGTTATGAACATTTTCAATAGATAAAATTTATATATTTAGAAACATGATTCAATTTTCTACATTTCACCTTTTTCAATCAAAGCAAGATTCATTATGTAAGTATCTCAACATATCCATGTAAGTTGAGGGATGGTTGTTTTTTCAGTTTTCTATTGCATCTGACCCATCAAATGAGATTATCATTAGCTTGCACCCACCAACCACCCTACCACACAATGTTTGCACACATATTCTTGACAACTTCAACATTCATTCTCTATAGATCAACCTACGTGCATCCACAGCAAACTCTGCAATTTGTCCAAAAAAATGATCCATACAACAATGGAAACCTCAAAAGGGCATTAACATTTCAATTTAAAAAAAGAGAGGTATATTTTGTACTACACTTTTGAAATTGTACAGTAACACCATTTTGTTTGTATTAAAACATGTTTCCAATGTATTGCTAAGAATTGAAGCCCAAAGGTATCCTTTGTGTGGTTTAGAATTCAAACCTTGATAAAATGGTTTTAAGATAGACACAAGATAAATGATGGGAACAAAATATTTTTATGATGGGAACAAGTGATTATTAGGAGGTCTTTTTAAAGGACTTCTCATTGAACTCATTGAAAATAATAAAAAGAAAAATAGTTGAAGGTTTTTGAAAAGGATATCCTTATTAAAAGTTTATTTTTATTAAAAAAAAGGGATATCAAAATTTGTGCTTGTGTGCAATGGTTAATGCTTTTTCAATTTCTTGATGGCCCTTTTGTTGTTGCAATTGCACATGGTCATTCCTCCATAAACACAAAGAATAAAAAAACACACAAATCAAAGCAGGTAATATCATGTAATAAGAGAGCTAAGAGCTAGGTAATATAACCTGCAACATGACACAACATGAAGATGGGAAATTGTCAAAAATTCATTGGTGATAACCATTTATGGTCCATGTAAAATTTTCTTCAATTGATCTATGTCAAAATTCATCTTTGGTTCGATAGCCTTTTGAGTCAAAATTGATAAGATTGAATGGTTGAATTGACAATTTGTTGTAAACAAAGGACCTACCTGGAATTGAATAAGGAAGCCTAAGGGAAACAATAAGATGGATTTTCAGTAGTACTTAACACCTTAAGATTGTTCACAAGTAAGCACAAACTAATCAAGTGTAAGCAAGAGAGAAAATAAGCAAGTGATCATGACATAAGTAATGGCTAGAATCATAGATATGCATTATTTGTTAAGAACATTGATTAAAGATAGACATGATATCCCATCACAACTCCTGAATACTAAGTTAAGGACAATGAAGAATCAAGAGACAACTAAGAATTTTTTAAACTAGTTGCAAAATGAAACATTAATGATTGTTTGGAAGTACAAATAATGGAATATGGCTTTTACAGAAAAATGGACATTCAAATATTGGGAATTAGTAAAATGGTTGGTTTACATAGTTTAAATTTATTATGATTAGTTTATAAAAAAATATTTTTATTTGATATGTATTTACATTTGTAAATAGAATTGAGAAAAACATATTTCTTAAAATTATAAATTTTAATTAAAATACTTTGTAAAATAAAGTCCAATAGGTCTGCTACCTACTGTCATTAAATGGCTTGCAGCAAACTAAATCATGCTAGCCTATAATACTACTGCCACTACGTATTAAAAAAAAAAAAATCTTTGATAACATAATACTGATCTCGCGTTAATTATTTTACCTATAAAAAATACTGCCACAATGTGTTAGAAAGGAGGAGTTTATCCGTATGTGAAATAACAATAATCACAATGACCATCTAGGAAACTGAAAAGACAAATTACCTATGAGCGAAGCATCTCGTGGAAGGGGGATAGGACAGGGATATTTGTTCTCTTTCAGAACATTGAAAATGATTTAATGTACGCTGTTTGATCTCTACAAACATCACAATAATGGAAATTCAGATCTAATGTACACTTTCTGTACAACTTCACTTTGGGAGTGCTTTTCTTTATGCTTTGAAGGAATCCCAGGTATAGTTGGGGTTCATCTAATGACACAGATGTACATCCTGATATAGAAAAATTATCACTCAGTTTCTCGCAGGTTCTTCTGTCTTTTGAATTTATTTTGTGAAAATTCGTACATGGATTCATGTACTAAATCATTCCAGAAAAAACACAGGTTCTTTTTGCCTTTGTCTCTACAGCTTTTTACTTTCCCCTCGACGAAAATTCGTATAGGAATTTTTATGCGGAGGGATTTAGACTTCCATTCCTAAGTTATAGCAAATAACTAAACAAAAGGTTACTTGTTTAATTTTTGCATTGAGTGAAAGGAGGGAGGACAGCCGCTCTACAGTTTAGTATGGGGAAGATGTTGTAACGTGTACAGCTAATAAAATCCATGTTGGTTCATAATATTTATAAAAACTTAAAACTTATCTATAAAAATCCATGTTGGTTCATAATATTTATAAAAACTTAAAACTTAAACCCAGATCTATAAATCAAGAGAGATCAAATTTCTTGAGTTTAAATTTAAAAAAAGAAATACACCTCAAGAAATTGGATCCCTCTGAATGCTTATAAATTGGATCCCTCTGGATACTTGATAGATATGGATTTAAGATAGATCTATACTAGTTGTAAGTCAGTCCGAATTAAGGATGGAAATCACTATGAAGAAAAAATTTGTAAATGAATCATAGGTCGAGGATAGAAATCACTTGAAAGAAAATTGATCCATGGGCGTTCTAGTGACATGGTGACAGCATCTTCTGTGTTCTTCCATTAAAAAACAAGACTAATCTTAATTTTGATTTAAGTTATAAATCCATTTGAAAGGTATAGAAATTCCTATTTAAAAAAAAAAAGAAAGTTCATTCGACTTAAAACCATAGCCATATGGCGTAGAAGAATTCAGCTCTAGTAAAAGATTTCGCAATTATCGATTCTTATCATATGCAATTTTGACAAAGATAACAACAAATTTGAGTTCAGATGTAGTAAAAGATTGATTTCGGAATTATTGATTCTTATCATATTCAATTTTGACAAAGATAACAACAAATTTGAGTTCAAATGTAGTAAAAGATTTTGCAATTATTGACAATTATTGACTCTTATCATATGCAATTTTGACAAAGATAACAACAAATTTCAAGGAAATTGCATCATCAAATTCCGATAAAACAAATCGAAGAATAACAAAGCTCTCAAAAACTGTAAATTTTTACCTCAAAAAGCAGAAGAACCGCTGAGCTCTTCATAATCGTCCGAGGAAGAAGCAGAAGCCTAGAAAATATCACTGCAAATCTCCACAAAATATTGGCTCAGCAAATCCCTGTAAACGGGACAACTGACATTCTGGTAACAATACAACAATTCTTCCACATCCATAAGATCTCTCAAATCTTTGTCCTCCACAACCATCTCTATGACATAGTTTCGTAACTGCTTGCACGCATTCTCGACAGGTGAAACCCGCTCCGATCTCCCGATATTAAGCATGCCTACGATTTCCGGTCTGTCGAAATCCATGGCAGAGATCGATTCCTTCTGAGACTTCACCAGAGTATTTCGTTGTATTTCGCCGTCATTTACAACAGCTTCCATACCTGAAGGCTCGGCTTTCTTGATTTTAGAACGAATCTTAGAATTCGGCAGTACGCCAGCCGGTTTGCATAGCCGGCCTAAAACAGATGTCGACCGCCTTTTCTTGAAGCTTTTTCCTCCATTACTACGTAACTGCCCGCTGACATAGGCGGATTGTTCATCTACGGCACGAGAATCGCGCCGCACGCTCTTAATATCCGATGTATTTGAGCAAGTAATCAGCCGGGTCAAAGAAAACCACAAGGAAGGTACAGCGTTCAATACCCTGGATGATATTTTTGAAGATGAGCCTCGTGCCCTGGTCCAGCTTAAATTCTTGTCTCTCATCGCTGCGAATCTGCCTTTTCTTTATAGTGGATGCGTTTAAACAAGATTGCACCGATGACGACGCTCTAGATGCTGCTGATAGCAAAAACATGAAGAAATGCCGTTTCTTTGCGAGTTTCTTTGACTCTTTTATCCTTTCCTATATTCTTCAGCTTTAATGGCCGCCGCCGATACTTAAGATTTCTTTGCAGAATAAGAGCCTTATAACGGTAAATTCTCGTTCTTAGCCTTTCCAAGAGGGCTGCTTCACCGACTCTTCAAAATTCGTGCTGGCAAACGTGTCACTTGGATAACTTGCTCTGCCAGTTCACATGGCAATGGAAATTAAGTTTATATATTTAAAAGTGATTTTTTTATTTTATTAAAATCTTTATTTAAAACTTAGTTCACTGCTTATTAAAGTATTTCTTAACCCACTTTTCTAAGTTAGTTCGTTTTGGAAATGACTTGACTTGAAGTTGCCGAGTGCACATCAAGGTTGTAAATGCCAAACCGTATCACATTTTAATACTTGCTAGTTATCTCGAGCCTTGTAAACAACAAAATTAAATTTAAAATTCAAAATAATTTCTACGGCCATTAAGCATATTTATGGATTTTTTCAATTTTCAATTAGATCATCTCTACCTCCACGAGAACAACCTTATACAAAGTTAGCAAATTTTATTTAGAACAATTTGGGAAATATACTATTATTGAAATTGAATCCGAATAATGGTAGGAACTTCATCCTTGTCTTATTATATATATGGATATTGGATATTTGGAGATTGCTTAAGTTGAATGTTCATTATAAATATAGTTATAGGGTTGTATCTATCTATGAGTAATAATCAATTTGGTATAATGTATTAATCTCAATTTGGTATAATGTATTAATCATGAATAGGTGCTTTTACTGTGTTTATTTAGGATGATTTTGTATTGAGTTATTCAACAATTATTATTCTATATTGTGCATTCATGATTTAATGGTCCTCATATCCTTGGTATTTAGAACAACTGATGTGTCTTGTCACCCCATTGGTCTATGATCTCTATTGAAAGATAATGGAGGGTAATTTCAAAGATGTTTTGATGATGTCAATGGAGAGTAGAGTATTGTACCAAACATTAACTAGATGTAATCATTCCTTGGTACTAAATGGATTTTGTGTTTCTCCCTAGTTGGTTCCCTCATTTAGGGTTTTACCACATAAGTTTTGTTATATCTCGCTTTGATTTGTGTGAGTTATTTATTTGTGGTGTCCATTCCTATGGTTGACTACATGTTCTCAGCATAATATTAGAGTGATGATGAGGTTAACTCTTATTTTGTTAGAAGATCATGGTAGCATGTAACAACCATAGAATGTTTTACTCTCATTTTGAGTACTTGTTTGCCATTCTCATAGTGATCCATAGTAGTTGTGTTGGGCATTTGATGAGATTCAGATCTTTTCTTTCATCTATAAAATTAGACATATGTATCTCTTGTTATCAACTCTTGAACATCCAAGAACATTGTTGTTGTATTTTGGGAAAATCCATGCATTGTGGAGGAAATATGACCATTCAATCATTCTCAAAATAATCATTTTAATCAAACATGCCTTTTGTTTCATAATTAATGCCTTGGTTTTGTTCAAAATTGAACATTTTATCCTAGTTTGTTGTGGTTTTCCATTTAAAAGGGGTAAAATACTTTGGATTAATATATATTTTTGGCCATTTTTTTTGGCTTTTGGGAACCTTTATTGATTTCTTGATGTTTTTTGTATTTTTTTTGGGAGAGTGTTTGTATTGATCCAAGGTCATTATCTTGGTCCTCTTCATGGTTTTCATGGGCCTTGAGGATCTTCTATCCAATTTATGATGCATCCCAAACTTTTTCCACTATTTGGAATGTCATTTGTTTGTGGCTTAATCCACACAGAATGTCATCACTATCATTACTAGTATCAACCCTTCATCATGGCTTCCTTTATATTTACGTGTTTGTTTTAATTGTTCTAGATTGTTTCGTGTTATGCATGATCAAAATTACTTGGCTACATCCATGACATCCATGAGGAGGAGCCTTGTGAAATGCAACATTTTTGCATGCACGTCCCTCTTTTCATAGTTGTTATAAGGATACCACCCATGTAATCACCACCACACAACCCCATGTGGTTGCCACCTTGACATGCAAATACCTACCATGTTTAGTACGGACTACCATGTAAAGGACATGTGATCAAACATGAGAAAAAAATTGCAAGATGTTACAAATCCTCTATGTGGAATCTCAACCATGTCATACTTGCAAGTGTCATCCCTGGATAATTCCACATCTTTGCAGTGCCATGTCATTAGACCTAGCTTCATGTGTCACCAACCATATTAACAATATTCCTAGTTAATAGTGCCATGTCAACATTCCTAATTCACATTCTTCTAGGTCATTAGTTTGGAGGCCCCTCTCCATTCTACTTCAATTTTGGAAGGTGAGTTTAAAATGCACATAACTTTCTCATTTTGAGTATGTTTTTACTGCATTTCTTGGAGAGTGTGTCTATGCTTTCATTATTTATGTACTAGAATGATTGCTTTCTTTATATTTTACTATTTGGTTCTCTATGTTTTTCATTTTTCTTAGAACAACTCTGTAATTCTCATATTTGTAAATTCTAAAGGGCATATCTTGGTCATCTACGAACCTTTTTGAGTGAATTTGTTTTTGAAAGTATGGCAATTTTAACACAAATTGGATTATCACATTCAAATTCTATTTTAATAGCCATCTTATCTTTGTTCTTCATTATGGCTATTATTGTTAGTTTTTCAGAATTTACTTCAATCTGATCTAGGATCTTAACTGAGAGAACAACATGTACAACATATCTACAGCATATCAATCATGGACACAATAATGCGAGCACACAAGAGACACAGAGTTTACTTGGGGAAAACCATAAATGTGAAAAACCCCAATAACTTCCTCAGAGATAGACAGAGCAATGATACAACCCAAGCATAAGAGATAGACATCTCCTAGCAGCAGCTTCTCATCCTCCACAAGTGCGCCACTCTCCAAAGAGTGTGTGTGAGAATAGAATGATCACATAGAGTGCCTCCCACACTCTATTTATACTTGACTTGACTTGCCTAATAACCTTTACTAGGTCAGCCTTAACTTAACCACATAACATAATGCTGACTGGGCCGACCCCCAATAGGGTGGTTTAATAACCCTTTGACCCACATGACTTATACAAGGCCGACCCCAACAAGGTGGTCTAATAACTCGTCAAGTATAAGTTACGACACTTACAATATAAATGACGACACTTCCGTATAGAGGAATAATAACATCTCTATAGGAATACAATATACATATTTGTCAAATACATTTCGAAGTTACATATACATCAACAATTATGAATATAATATCATTAACTAGTACTAATTATTCTCATGCAATTCCTACATGGAAGACCTCTTAAGAAGTAAGGGACTATTCAAGGTCATTTTGGGAACAAAAACTACACCTTTGGAATCCTTCAAGAAAGAGAAGTGATTTCGAAAAATGATAAGGCTTATGGAATTATTGCTTGAATTTCATCTTGAAGGTGTTGATACTCACACTGGGTGGACTTGGTGACCATTTTATCTCATAGATTAACCTTATCTATTCGCTTCATTGGATAACTTATGACAACTATTCCTTGGTCACAACATTCTTCTTGACCTTTGAGACTTGAAATTAATAATATCATTATTTTCTTCACTATGAATTGTTGGTTTAAATGATTAGAAAACTTATGTTGATCTTTGACAACTTTCCCATTTTGTGAATTATAGTCATATCTTATTTTTTTCAGTATTATCTTTGTCATATTATATATCTTCTTTTCTAGATTGATCTTTGAGAACTTTATGAGTTTTCACCCCCATTGTTAATTATGCGTTCCTTATATGCTCATGGAACGAAACCATTGTTTGCTTGACCTAGTCATGGGAAGCAATTTTTTGTTACTTGGAAGCGATGGTTTTGAAGGCCTTGCTTTGAGAATCATTTCTCACCTTGTTAATAAGGTTTAGTTGCTATTATTTGATCTGATCATAAATTTCTATTTACATCCTAAATACAAATTATGGATGGATACTAATTTACACTTTATTGGGTGTAAATGGATCCCTTACAAGTATAAGTTTTGTGGATATTTGTATTCCATGTAATCCTATGTGGTTACCATCTTAAAGGATGACTGCCTACCATGTTGATTGAACAATACCATGAAAACATCACATGATCGAACACACAAACTCACCTATGAAATGGAACTCATCCATGTTGCACCTCAACCGTGTAATATTTATGAGTGTCATCGCTAGATAGTTCCACATATTCATAGTGTCATGTCAATAGACCTAGTTGCAAGTATCACAAATCATTACAACAATATTCTTAGTAAACATTGTCATGTTGGAACGCCCAATTAAAATTATTTTAGGTCATACGTTTGGAGGTCCACATTCATTGCACACCAATTGGAATGTGTTTTTAAAATGGGCATAACTTTCTCATTTCAAGTTTGTTTTTTGTGTTTTTTTTTCACAATGCCTATGTTCATATGTTCTATGTACTAGAGTGATTGGTTTCTATATATTTTACTAGTCATCTATTTATGTTTCTCATTTTCCTTAGAATCCTTATCTAATCCTCACTTTTTATGTTCTAAATGGCATACCTTGGTCATCTAGTAACCTTTTTGAGTGAATTTGTATTTGAAAGTATGATAGTTTTGACACAAATTTGATTGTTGCATTCAATTTCTATTTTTATAGCCATTTAATTTTTCATACTAATTATTACTCATGGAGTACGTGCAAAACCTTTCAAGAAGTAAGGGCCTATGCAAGATCATTTTGGGAACAAAAGATACACCTTTGGAATCCTTCAAGAAAGCTAAGTGGTTTAGAAAACATGATGAGGTTCTGGAATTAGTGGTATGATAATCTCTAAAATCCTTCAATTTCATGTTGAAGGTGTTGATACTCCAATTGACACTATGTGGACTTGGTGATCATTTTCTGTCATTTATTGATCTTATGCAGTATCTTCATTTGATGAATTATGATGAGAACCATTCCTTATTCAAAGAATTCTTCTTCACATTTGAAACTTGGGATTTTAGTAAGATCACTCTTTTCTTCACTAGGATTATTTTGTTTATATGATTAGAGAACTTATATTGATCTTTGACAGGTTTTCCATTTTGTGCATTAGAATCAGATATTAGTTTGTTTCGGCATTCACTCTGTCATATTATATGTCTTCTTTACTAGATTGTTCATTGAAAAATTTGTGGGTTTTAACTTCCATTGTTGATCATTTGTTCCTATTCTCATTGATGGAAACCATTGTTAGCTTCACCTAGATATGGGAAGTAGTTTTCAATTTCTTGGAGGCTGTGATTTTGAAGGCTCTGCTTCAAAATTGTTTTTCACCTTATTAATATGGTGAAAATGATGTCATTAGATTTCATCATAATTTTATTTGAACCCAAGTCAACATTACACAATGATATTGAGTAACGATTTCTTGGATTGTAAATGGGTACCTAATCAATCAATTTTTTGTGGAGATCCATATTGAGAAATTTATCTCATGTTTAGACACATATTGATGGTATTGGTTTGGTGTTGATTTTTTTCATGAATAATTTTTTATATTTTATTTTGTATGCTAGTACTTCTTCTTATTGGACCTTGTTTGTTGTTTGGTGACATTTTTTTGTCCTTTTCATTCATTTGCACCCAATCGTTAACAACTTCAACACATTCAACCATACTAGCAAATTTGTTGCTTGCTTCATTTTCATGAAGCGAACTTTCTAACCATTTTATGCAGCCACCTCTTCTAATTTGAGACCTTATGTTGACCAATACTATAGTTTTTACTTTTCATGAATCTACATTCGATCTTTTTTCAATTTAGTATTTCAACCATATTGAAAACTTGGTTTTTTCTTTTTTACATCAAATTCATGTCTAACATTTTCAGATTGATCTCATCTTTTTATTGGATCACATATGTTGATTGTTGTTAGTTTTTTTATCATTTCATGCATTTGAATATAATATTATTCAATGTTATCACTTCATCCATCTTGGAAACATTGGCATTTACTTTTATCTTTGTACATTTGCACCATTCTCTTGTTGGAGCACTTACGTTGATCATCAACATTTTTTTCCTTTTAAAGCATATTATATGTTTGATATTTCAACATCAACATATGATAGTAATAATGATATGTTTTTGTTCCTTCCTTGTGTTGTATTTTCTTTTGCACTCCAACAGGTGGAAATGGTTGATCTACCAGCTTGAGAAAGCCATGGTAGAGAGCATGCAAGAGGATATCTCTTGCAACTTTGTGTGTGAGGGAAGTGCAGTAAACAAAAGTAAAGATCAATAAAACTAGAACTAAACTATGCAAATAGGAATATAACCTAAGGTGGGATGGCTTATAATCTGTAAATGAAAAAAATAAAATGAAAATATTATGCAGTAAATGGAAAACTAAAATGAAAATATTATGTTGTAAATGTGAATAGTAATAGTGAATGTTAAACTGTAACAGTAAAGACAAGCAAGTAACTTTGAACTTTCTCTTTCAACACACACACATAAATCATATGAAAGAATCTAATCTCTTTTATTAAAAGAATTCAGCTTATACATGAATAAAGAATACCTCATACAATGGTGGCCCTTGCAGTTAGGTCGAGTGTGTCTCTCTTGGGTTCCAGGAAGCCAAATGTCTCCCACACTCTGTCACGGAGGTGCCGAACTTCAACTTGGGTGAAATGAGAGCAATAACATAGGGTTAATGGCTCATAGGGAATTCCAGAAGTGTAATGGTGTTTAATGTGGAGATATCATAAATGGGAACCTTCATATCACATAAATAGGAAAATACTTAGGATTTAGGGTTTCCAAACCATGGTAGTTTTTCCATTTTACCACTAGTAATTTTTGAACTTGAGCGGGACTTATTTTTATGTGGACTTTCCCCATTTTTGGTGGCTTTTTCCCTACTTTGGTCGATATCCCTATTTTGGTGGGATTTCCTAACTTTGTGGGATAAGTCCACTTTCCACGGTGTATCGAATTTTGTTTGTATTTTTTGGTGTATGAAGGTTCACCATGTTGATTTTTTGGTATGGAAATTAATGATGTGGAGATGGTAAGTAAGTTATGATGTATGGACGAGTTTTTTGTGTTAACAAATTGCCCCCTGATGTCTGATGTTAGGAGCTCATCGTATGACCGATGGACATCATAGAACTTGGAAACGAATGTGACAGTAGTGTGGAGAACGAAGGACTGCATTGGAGAGGAGAGAAAACTAGTTATTTGGGCTACAAGGGAAAAATCTGTAGATACAACACTCAAAATGGATGAGGTGCGTATAATCACAAATATATGGACGAGGCGGGCATTCCCATGCTCGTATCAATGTATTAAGATATACAAATGGAGAGGCCCATAGGGGGACCTAAAAAACACATAGAGAAATGATGTGTACATCAAAATGGTCCAGAGGGGACACAAATCTGGGACATATTCATGGTCCAATCATGACTGATCTAAAGAGATGGAACTGGGAACAATGGCATCCATCCTTAATGCGGTACCATAACAACTGATGCACTACTAGATCTGAAGGGGTCCAACAACTATATGGAATCAATGACTGAGAGTCAAAATATCAAAGGTACATGGACTACATATGTACTAGATACTCTATGAAGCATATAACTGGAGGGATTCCAAACAATGTCGCCAACGCAGCCCGGATATCTACGGGAACATACAACTTGGGGATTCTGAATAGACTCACCAATGTGATAGAGTCGGGGCACATCTGGGGTATTCAACCAATAACTGAATGGACCAATACCCTATACAAATATCAATGATCAGATGAGGGAGTTGGAGTCGAGCACGTGAGAAACAACCAACTTAAGAGGCACTAATGACTCTTTTCGGATGATCTATAGGAACTCACCACTAAAGGGGGTGAGGCCAAGATACACGTACGTCTAGGTCTATCCTATAGAATAGATGTGTTGGCGTTGACCGAGGGAGACCTGTAACTACCAAGGCAATGAGGTTTCCTTGATAGGAGCACGAGGTGTATGACCAAGATGCAATAGTACTCGACGTGAGACTGGGACATTATGGAGGGATATGAGGGCCGTGGAGTGATGGGACTCAAAATTACTTTGTTCATAATATGACGGAAGGGTTGAACTGGAAGCATGTGAAACCGATCTCGGGGGGAGAGGACCATAACTTAGGGTATCAAGAGTTGTGACTACAATAGGGGAGACTTCAGTAGGGGGGGTTGATTGGAGACATCAGGAGACTCCAGGGATGACTCATCGCAGAATACTCTAAACAAAGGTGACCATACTTAGAAATGTTTCCATAACACGGGGTTGTACATGATCTGTAGGGGCATCAAAAGGCATCATTTGGGAATTCTTCATGGTTTAAGGAGCTCGAAGAAGGGATAGACGTGCGCTCAATATGGTACCTTCGTGTTGACTTTGTACGATCCCAGGATGGTGACTGCTCGTGGTCGCTTTCAATTTTTAGAGAGTCTGAAAGAAATAAGAAGACTCCGAGGGATTTCTTTTTCATGTGTTAGTCCCCAAAACCCGAAAAATCATAAAATTATGCACTAGAGAACTCTTCTATCCTAAGAGACTAGAGTATTTATTTTTCATAGTTAGTCCATCTAGTCCGAAAAAGGGTTAAACTTATACTAAATAGACTCCCTTTCAGATAATTTAATGAGCATGAAAGTAATCAATACTGCTCGGTGATATTTTCATTCTTTAAGGAGTAAGAAAAGGGATTAACAAAAACTCCATGATGGGAGCACATGGAAAGGACAATGAATGAGGATATGAGGAATGGTATGCAACTTCAACTCAATATGTCAAACTACAGGGGCTCCCAATCCTAACAGGAGATTGAACGTCATGGGTGCCAAATGCAAGGGGTTCTAACAATGGTCACCCACGTGGAGGGAGGCTCTACTGCCAAGCAGGGGAAAATGTAAGGATGGCTAGGTGGGGCCACCTACTCAGGTAGGGAGGGGGGTCCTACAGGTGTAGAGGAGAAGACAAAGGCAATGCATCAACTTTTCATAGGGAAAGTATGTCCTATATGCTAGACAAGGGATCATACTTGTCGAAGCAGTTGGTACCATAAGGGGGGCGTGACTGTAACCTGCATCTATACGTAAAAAAAGTATACTCAAGCATAAATTTGCATCTGGAATATAAATTTTTTATACAAATACATAAAAAACACGACTTATATGATGGAATGCCAATCGAGGCGGACCTAAAAAATTGCCCAGAGGTGAATTCCTGGGAAAATAAAATGGATGTCATACTTGGTAAGAGCATAGAATGTCAGTTATGGTGGTGAAAACGGCATGTCAAACGGATGTCATATGACTTTAGGACACTCAAAAGAAGATCGAGGGTCGTGGGCATTTTAAAGGGGGAGGGGACCACATGACACATGTCATTTTCACTACTTGAATATGGAGAGTGTGTGAAGGTCCCCGAAGATATTCAATGATTTCTTTTGAATGGAGCCACCATTTGTGATTCTGTGACTTGCAGGTAAAATATAGTCAAATTTCTCATTGATTGATGGTCATTTTTCTATGATTTGGCCTCTTGAGGGCCTAGATTAAGCTACTGAGGGTTTGAAGAGGGTAGGGTGCACCTTTCGAGGGAGAAGGAGCACCCTAGGGTGCTCTTAAATGACTCACATGAGTTCCCTAGGGTTCTCTTAACTGCCTCTCAGGAGCATCCTAGGGTGCTCTTAACTGCCTCCTAGGACCGCTCAAGGGTGCCCTCTTTCTCCAAACAGGAGCGCTCTAGGCCTAGAGGAAGGGTTTCTTGCTTGAAACTGATGGGTTCTTACTTTTGTCCTTACAGGATTCCTTGGGTGGAGTACAAGGAAAGATACATGAGTGACCTCCATAGCGAAGTGGAGGAGTATCTATCAGTGAAGGGTACTTTAGCATGGTACGATCTACTGAAGTTATTTCAGAACCTGTTGATGAGGAGTGCCAAGTTCCTACTGAAAAAAAATGGTGGAGTTTTGGGATCATGACTCCAAGGATTTCATCATCCAATGGGAGAAGATAGAGATCACTATGCAGGATGCGTACTTCATGAAGGGGCTGCTGATGTATGGTGTTATTGGTGACACACAATCGAAACACCCAAAAAGCATTTCAATGGAGGATGTAGTAGAGTGTCACTGTTATACCATTGTAAGAGTGGCTAATACTTACATATTGATCTGTGATATTGAGAGTTTGGAGACTCATGCCATAGTGGATGATGTGGTGTGGGTACTAGGTGCTCATGGACCTCACAAGGTCTTAGGTGGGAAGATGTTGATAGTAGAGAAGGTGTTGAGGGGTACCCACCTTGGTTGGGCTCAGATGTACCTGACGAAAATTCAACATTCACTGAATGAGGTTAGTCAAAGAGGTGGGGAATTCTATTTCCTATCATTCATATGCATGTTCGATTTTTAGCATGTGCCGATGTTGAGGCCACATAATCAGGTGGATGACAATGGGCCAAGGGAGCCCAAGATGGGGAGGTGGTGCAAGTTGATGATTCACGATGGAGGAGGTATTGTGGGTTGTTTCTTTACATGGTAGTGTTAAGTTTAAACCAAATAGACTAGCAAGATCACTGAAAGAAACACAATCACAAGATAGACACAGAATATACCCTGGGAAACCCTCATGGGGTAGAAAACCCAGCAAAGCTTTCCTCAATAAGATGATCAACCAAAATACAAGATGTGCTCCCTCCTTCTTTGTCTACTTAGTAGATCTCCCAGACAAGTGCGCTATCTTTCTCAAGTGAGTGAGTGTGTCTAATGAGGAGTTCACCTCCTCTATTTATACTAACTCCTCATTGACTAAAATACCTAATGGGGTCGACCTCTCCTAGAGAAGTCTAATAACCCCTAAAATATAACCACAGGTCCGACCCCCACATGGTGGGTCTAATAACCCTAGTTAACACAAGCCCTTGGAGGAATAAACATCTCCAGATACATGATAGGGTTACCTTGGAGGAACGAAACATCTCCGGAATAATAAAGTACAAATATAATATTCTTAGAAGTTACAATATTCAAGACTCCCCCTTAACGAGAAGGATATTATAACAACATCTGCAGGAGCAAGGAGTCATCATACATGATACATCTATAAATCATCAGAAGCTTTCTTCAATTCATCTTCATCAGTAACTCAACCAGTTATTGGTACATCAATGTTAATAGTGTCGATATCACTCGATCATCAGCATCATCATCATATGATCATCAGCATCGTCATCATACGATCATCAGCATCGTCATCACACGATCATCAGCATTGTCACCACATGATCATCAACATCGTCATCATACGATCATCAGCATCGTCACCATATGATCATCAGCATCATCATCATACGATCATCAGCATCGTCATCATACGATCATCAGCATCGTCACCACACGAACATCAGCATCGTCATCATATGATCATCAGCATCGTCATCATATGATCAACAACATCGTCATCATGCGATCATCAGCATCGTCACCACATGATCATCAACATTGTCATCATACGATCATCAACATCGTCAGCATCGTCATCATACGATCATCAACATCATCATCATACGATCAACAACATCATCATCATGCGATCATCAGCATCATCACCACATGATCATCAGCATCATCAGCATCATCACCACATGATCATCAGCATCATCATCATACGATCATCAACATCGTCATCATACGATCATATTCCAGGATGATCAATCCTGATCTCTTTAAGACATAGGTCCATGGATGATACAATCTGATCTTTAGTTTTTAGAGACATTGGTCTACGGATCAATTCTAGGTCCTTATTCCGGGGAAGATACAATCCCCTACCTGTTCATTTAGGACTTCATTATCGGAGACCCAGTCTACGGTTCAATTCTGGGACCTCAGTTCAGGGACGATACAATCCCCTACCTGTTCATTCAGGACTTCATTATCGGAGACCCAGTCTACGGTTCAATTCTGGGACCTCAGTCCGGGGACGATACAATGCCCTACCTGTTCATTCAGGACTTCATTATCGGAGACCCAGTCTACGGTTCAATTTTGGTACCTCAATCTGGGGACGATACAATCCCCTACCTGTTCATTCAGGACTTCATTATCGGAGACCCAGTCTACGGTTCAATTCTGGGACCTTAGTCCGGGGACAATACAATCCCCTACCTGTTCATTCAGGACTTCATTATTGGAGACCCAGTCTACGGTTCAATTCTGGGACCTCAGTCCGGGGACGATACAATCCCCTACCTGTTCATTCAGGACTTCATTATCGGAGACCCAGTCTACGGTTCAATTCTGGGACCTCAATCTGGGGACGATACAATCCCCTACCTGTTCATTCAGGACTTCATTATCGGAGACCCAGTCTACGGTTCAATTCTGGGACCTCAATCCAGGGACGATACAATCCCCTACCTGTTCATTCAGGACTTCATTATCGGAGACATCATGTCTACGACTCTCTTTAGGACTGAATTCCAAGGATGATCCAATCCTCACATGTCCACCAAGGACTTCATTTTCGAAGACATATATCTACGGCTCTCTTTAGAACAAGTGTTCAAGGATGATACAATCCCTCTTCTTTCTCGGAGACCCCTATCTACGGTTCACTTTAGAACAAGTGTTCAAGGATGATACAATCCCTCTTCTTTCTCGGAGACCCCAATCTACGGCTCTCTTTAGAACAAGTGTTCAAGGATGATACAATCCCCACATGTATTCTCATCAATACATCTAACATCAAAAGCATGTATACATTTATCATCAAAAGCATGTATTCTCACCAATACATCTAACATCAAAAGCATGTATACATCTATCATCAAAAGCATGTATTCTCACCAATACATCTAACATCAAAAGCATGTATACATCTATCATCAAAAGCATGTATTCTCACCAATACATCAAAAGCATGTATACATCTATCATCAAAAGCATGTATTCTCACCAATACATCTAACATCAAAAGCATGTATACATTTATCATCAAAAGCATGTATTCTCACTAATACATATAACATCAATAGCATGTATTCTCACTATTACATCTAACATTAACAACATGTATACATCTAGCATGTATTCTCACTAATACATATAATAGCATGTATTCTCACTAATACATCTAACATTAACAGCATGTATACATCTAGCATGTATTCTCACTAACATCAACAGCATGTATACATCTAGCATGTATTCTCACTAATACATCTAACATCAACAACATGTATACATCTAGCATGTATTCTCACTAATACATCTAACATCAACGGCATGTATACATCTAGCATGTATTCTCACTAATACATCTAACATCAACAATATGTATACATCTATCATATTTGTCATCAAAAGCATATATATAAGTAAAACTAAGTATTCTAAATATAGTAGTCCTAAATTTAAATATTTCTAAGTAACTAGGTGTAGTGACCGGGTAGCCTCATCATTGATGAGACAAACTTGTCATCAGAGATCATACTACTCCCCCTTTCGAGGAGGGT
The DNA here is from genome assembly GCA_027924585.1 of Larix kaempferi. Taxonomy (NCBI): domain Eukaryota; kingdom Viridiplantae; phylum Streptophyta; class Pinopsida; order Pinales; family Pinaceae; genus Larix; species Larix kaempferi. Next base: position 47,554,060 of record BSBM01000493.1, read on the forward strand.
CCTTTTGAACTACACCAAGCTTGTCTCGGAAGTATTCAAACTTCACTCGAGACAGAGGTTTGGTCAAGATATCAGCAATTTGATCTTCAGTGCTCACATACTTGAGCTTGATAGCTCCCTTCTGCACCATATCTCGTATATAAAAGTAACGGATCTCTATGTATTTTGACTTATCATGGAACACAGGATTTTCTGTCATCTTGATGCAGCTTTGATTATCACACATAATCACAGTGGGATCCATTTCTAAGTCAAACACTTCAGATAATAGTTTTCGGAGCCATACTGCTTCACAGCTGGCAGAGCAAGCAGCTATATATTCTGCTTCAGTAGTACTAAGAGCCACACCGGTTTGTTTCTTGCTGAACCATGAGATCATGGCAGATCCAAGACCATAACATCCACCTGATGTACTCTTTCTGTCTGAGACACTTCCTGCCCAATCAGAATCTGAGTAACCATGTAATCTGAGTTCATGACCTCCAAGATAATATAGACCAAAATCTAATGTACCTTTTAGGTACCTCATTACATGCTTTGCAGTTATTAAATGAACCTTTCTAGGCTCTACAAGATACTGACTTAGGGTATTTACAACAAAGCATATATCTGGCCTAGAATTTGTCAAATACATTAATGACCCAATGATTTGTCTATATAGGGTTAGGTCCACTAGTTCCGATGTATCATTAACCAATAACTTTAAGTTGGATTCCATGGGAGTGGCCATGGATTTACACTCCATCATATCAAACCTTTTTAAAATTTCCACAGCATACTTTCCTTGATTTAAAAAGATTCCTTTTGGTTCTTGCCATACTTCTAGACCTAAGAAGTAGTGCATTAATCCAAGATCTTTCATCTCGAATTCTGAGGAAAGCTTCTTCTTGCTTTCAAGAATCTGTTTCTCATTTCTGGTTAGAAATAGATCGTCTACATATAGTAACAGTATAACTGGTTCATCATCCATTACTTTGAGATAAAGATTTGGATCAGCTTTACTCTTGGTAAAACCCATGCTAGTTAAGAATTTGTCAATTCTTCCGTACCAAGCCCTGGGGGCTTGCTTCAACCCATATAATGCCTTTTTCAGTTTGCATACATGAGTTCTTCCACCTTTAACCTCAAACCCTTGTGGTTGTTCAATGTATACTTCTTATTCAATTACACCATTTAGAAAAGCTGTTTTAACATCCATTTGGTGTAATTTCCACTTCATCATAGATGCAAGTGCCATGATAGTTCTTATTGAAGTATATCTAGCAACTAGTGCAAATGTTTCTTCATAGTCAATTCCCTCCTTCTGAGAGAATCCTCTGGCTACAAATCTTGCCTTATATTTTTCAATGCTACCATCTGCAGCATGTTTTATCTTGAAAATCCATTTGGAAGAAACCACACTTTTATCTTTTGGTTTGGGAACTATATCCCAAACATCATTTTTCATTATTGACTGATATTCTTCTATCATTGCTTCTACCCATTCTTTCTTCTGAGATGCCTCTTCATAGCTAGTAGGTTGTTGATCCACAAGATCACACATCAAGGCCATATAGTTGGACACTAGCTTTGGTTTCTTTCTTTCTCTAGTGGAACCTTTAGGAGCTCCATATCTTTCAGCTCCTTGAATAATATCTCTAGCCCATGCTGGCCTTCTTTTCTTAGATAAATCTGTGATAGGAAGTTCTTGTGGTTCCAACATGTCATGATCCTCTGGTGAATCATCCTCAGGGATGTGTACAGCCTCTGTGGTCCTAGGAGATATATCTTCTTCATAGATTTCTTCAAGTTGGCATTTCCTGGATTTCTTGAGAGCTGATTCTTCATCAAATGATACATCTCTACTTATCTCTATATGATGAAAACCCGGTATGTAGATTCCGAAGGCTTTGGATGATTCACAATAACCAACAAATATCCCCTTCTTACTAGAAGGATCCAACTTGGTTCTCTTTTATTTTGGAATGTGGATGTACACATGACACCCAAATATTTTAAGATGACTTACCTCAGGTTTCTTTCCTGTAAACACCTCTTCTGGAGTTTTGAAATCAAGGGCACTATGAGATAGTCTATTTTGCACATATACTGCTGTTTTAGCTGCTTCAACCCATAGATACATGGGAAGATATTGGTCATGTATCATAGTCTTCACAGCTTCCATGATAGTCCTATTTTTCCTCTCAGCCACCCCATTTTGTTGGGGATTATAGGGAGTGGTTAGTTCTATCTTAATTCCAGCTTCTTTACAAAAGTCTTCAAAGTCCTTTGAAGTGTATTCTCCACCATTATCTGTTCTGAGAATCTTGATTCTCTGTTCTGAGATATTTTCTATTAGAGCCTTGAACTCTTTGAATTTTCCAAAGACTTCATTCTTACCTTTTAGGAAGTATATCCAAGTTTTCCTTGAATAGTCATCGATGAATGAAAGATAGTATTCAAACCCACTTAGAGAAGTGGTGGTCATTGGTCCACATACATCTGAGTGTATTAGCTCCAAAATGTTCTTAGTCTTTGTTTCACTCTTTGGAAAGGGGTTCTTGACATTCTTCCCTTTCTTACATCCTTTACATGAGCCATCATGATCAGCCTTCAAATTTGGTAATCCTATGACCACCTTGCTTACATAGGGTAAGGCTTTGTAGTTAATGTGAGCTAATCTTCTATGCCATAACTCACTGGGGCTAGAAGCTTCATGAGCAAGGACAGCTTCTGGATGACCCTTGAGTTTGTAGAGACCTCCTTCTTCTTCACCAATGATAGCTGCATCTTTAATTGATTTTCCTTTGGACCACATGAGTACTTGTCCATCTATGAAAGCCACTCTAAAACCTTTCTTATCTAGTGCTGAGATAGAGAGTAGATTCTTCTTTAAACCTGGTACATATAAAATTTATTTCAATTTCAAGGGTGTTCCAGAATCAAGCTTGTCGCTTGCTTCACCAATTCCCTTGATGGGATATTGATAATCATCTCCTAGAGATACCTTTTGGGGTGAAGACTTCTCTTTGATCCTGGAGAGAGTTTCGTTATGACTTGTCATGTGCTTTGAAGCACCACTGTCAATGAGCCATGTGCCTTCACCAGGAGACACAGATCCAGAGAGTGCAGAAAATAAGACATATTCTTCTGGATCTTCTTTCTTTACTTTAGATCTTTTCTTTTGAGGCCTTTCCTCCACTTCTTCTTCTTCTTCTTCTCCTTCTTCTTCTTCACTATCATCTTCTGCCACATGTGCATGATGTCTTTTGTGAACAAACCTTTTCTTCTTCTTTTCTGGTAGGGTACAGTCTCTAGCATAGTGTCCTAGCTTAAGACAATTAAAACATTGGACTGTGGAGATGTCTCTTTCTGAATTTGATCCTCCTTTCCTTTTGAATCTATGAGAGGGTTGAGGCCTCTTGTGGTTCACTTTCCTGAAGTGACCCCTTTTTCCTCTTTTGGTGTGGGTGGCCAAAGCTTGGTCATCTTCTTTGAGAAGAGCTTCTCTATTGGCTACCCTAGCTTCTTCTTGAACACAATCCTCCCATACTATATCAAACTTCATGCTTTCTTTTCTGGCACACATGGTTTGTATGAATGATTCGCAAGGTCTAGTGAGACCATTTAGAGCAGTCATCACAAGTTCATCTTCATCAAGAGTATCACCAATGGAATCTAGTTGCTCCTTGATTAGATATACCCTTGAGAAGTAGTCTTGAATGGAATCTCCTTTGTGCATCTTGGTGCTCTTCAACAGAGTCCTTAGATTCATCTTCCTATTGATGTTCTTTCCTTCATACATCCTTCCTAGGGCATCATACATTTCCTTTGGAGTCTTCTTGGAGGCCACTCGGGGAATCAAGTGGTCTTTAATAGAATCAGCTATGATTCTCTTTGCCCTAATCAAATCCTTCCTATGCTTCTCTTTGGCTTCATCTCCTTCCAGTTCTGCAACTTCATCCTTGATATAATGAGCAAGATCATTCTCTTCAAGTATGAGACCAATTCTGTACTTCCATGCCCGGAAATTCTCTATACCTTCTAGCTTGTCTTCAAGCTTAGTATTTGGAGCCATCTTCTCTTGGGGGAGTCCAAGAGACAGAGTAGTACTTACTTGGAAATATTACCTTTTTGCTTTTCCGGATCCTGGGACAGAATTTCTGGTTTTTATCGCACTTTTGATAGAATTAGGGTTTGAATTTTCCGGAGTTCTACCCAACCAAAAAGTTCGATCTAGAGCTCAAAAGAATGGTATTGAGAAGGGATATCCAGCCATGTAATCGGATTTTAACAATACCAACTTTCTGCTGAAACCAATTTCTCACTTATTGCACTTTTGGTAGAATTAGGGTTTGACTTTCCCAGAGTTCTACCCAACCAAAAAGTTCGATCTAGGGTTCAAAAGAAAGATCTTGAGAAGGGCTATCCAGCCATTCAATCAGATTTCAATAATACCAATTTTCTGCTGAAACCCTAAACTTCACCGGAAAGAGAGAGAGAGATTCTTACCTTGTGAAAGATGTCCTATTCAGTCTAGCTCTGATACCATGTTAAGTTTAAACCAAATAGACTAGCAAGATCACTGAAAGAAACACAATCACAAGATAGACACATAATATACCCTGGGAAACCCTCATGGGGTAGAAAACCCAACAAAGCTTTCCTCAATAAGATGATCAACCAAAATACAAGGGGTGCTCCCTCCTTCTTTGTCTCCTTAGCAGATCTCCTAGACAAGTGCGCTATCTTTATCAAGTGAGTGAGTGTGTCTAATGAGGAGTTCACCTCCTCTATTTATACTAACTCCTCACTGACTAAAATACCTAATGGGGCCGACCTCTCCTAGAGAAGTCTAATAACCCCTAAAATATAACCACAGGGCCGACCCCCACATGGTGGGTCTAATAACCCTAGTTAACACAAGCCCTTGGAGGAATAAACATCTCCAGATACATGATAGGGTTACCTCGGAGGAATGAAACATCTCTGAAATAATAAAGTACAAATATAATATTCTTAGAAGTTACAATATTCAACAGCTAGCTCTTTGCGCAGTGGCGCGAGTTGCCTATACTGATCGGGGATTTCCCCTATGCAGACATGGATTACACGGAAGATCCCGAGCTACCTCGACCACTGGGATAGGTTTCGGGTACTTACAGTATGTGCACATTTATTCCTCATTATGATTTCATATTTATACTACTAGCTAAAATGGTAGCCAGTTTTTTATATGGTGGATGTTGATGCACTCGTTTGTGGTGTGTGTGCATATGTGGGGCTAAGGCCTCCAGTAGGTTACCATCGACGCCGTGGGAGATTTTTCGGGGTTGACCCACCAGTGGAGCGACAATGACATCGCAAAGATACTGATGAGGCACTGGACTCGCTACGGACTAGGATCAACCGTCTTCTAGTGTCATGTCCCCAAATTTTTCATTGGGTCACAATGGCCTAAGCCACTTGGCCATATTCATGATAGTTTTTCAAATTGATGCTAAGGGTCAAATAATTGCCAAGAATGATGTCCAAGTTAGTAATAATGTAAAATTAGATCCAAATGGACAATGTGGGTCACATTAAGAGAAAATTACCAACTCAAAGTTTGTAATATCCCCATCCAAATGAACTATCATGGAGGAAAATTACTAGTTCCCTAGGTTGGGGGTGGAAGCATTAAAACTTAGAATAAAGGAGCTACAAGACCCAAAATGAACTTAGAATTACAAATTCACATTAAATGGGTCAATTAAATAATAATAAAAACAAAATAAGGTGGCATTGGATCATGAGGGCACATAAGAGGTTGTGGGACCCACATGTGGCAATATTCCCCACTACACTTGGCATAATTCTCTCACCAATTCGAGTTCAAGATGAAGGGTAACATACTTGGGGGACTTGAAGAGGTATTATTCATGGTATGAATCATGTAAGGTATAATTAGAGTGGAAGAGTAACTCCCATGGAAGAGGAAGAGGCATCTTAGAATAATTGTGACACTTGGAGCTAGATTCCCTAACTCCTATGACAACAATGATCAAGATTCTATGACACTTATGACAAATTTCAGACCTGATTGCTGAAATATGACATATATGACATGTCATGGCTAAAAATATCGTCCAAGAGGGTGCACAAGGGGAGTTATGGTAGTCAATATTCCCCCATTCGAATTGATGGAAGAGGAGAGCTAGGAAAAGTTGGACAAGTGACATTCATGGGAATCTCTCCCTAATTCAAGTTGGTATGAGTCTCTTGGGAAGGATTCGAGCTAAGGAGGCCTTGGGAGGTTAATAAAATACAAGAATAAAGAAGGAGACTATATTTTGATCATTTCTCATTTCAAAAAAAATGGAGAGCTTAGCTTGTCCTTGCAAGGTGGATGCTTATCCTTCTTGCCTTAGAACCAATTTCAATGGTGCAAGATTCCCATCCTAATTGTTTGATGGAGAGGCCATTCATACCTATCAACAAACCTTCATGGAGATGTTTTGATGTAGGTTCATACCCCAACTTATTTTGAGTTCATCTTCTCTCATTCTTCTCTATGCCTATTCTACTATCTTTCTCTCAATGCCATGTAAATGTGAAAGGGCACACTTATTGTTGCATATAGTTAGTGAAGGACTGTTATTTCGACTTCATGGACATGTTATCTGATATATATCTCTGTAATAATCATATCATGAGAACCACAGATCAAAACATTATGTATTTCAAGTGATATTTACATTCAAGGAGGAGATTCGAGCCATTTTCCCCATAGATTTTGCATAGCACACTTTTTGTTGCATTTAGTTATTGAAGGACTGTTATTTTGACTTCATGGAAATGTTAGATGATATATATATATATATAAATATCTAGAATAATCAAATCATGAGATACAAAACTCGAAACATTATGTATTTAAAGTGATATTTACATTCAAGGAAGAGATTTGAGCCATTTTCCCCATAGCATTTGCATAGTGATTTTGGAATGATATTGTACCTATTTTATATCAGAGTTTGCTGAGTTATTTATCATATTATGAGATGAATATGAAGTTAAATTGATGTCCCAAATGATTTCTGCATACCTATGAAGTGTTACTATGGTTTATAAAGAAATTTGAGACTCCTTGCCCACCAATTTCACCCCCAAAACTAGACTCTACAAGCTGTTGTTCATTAGGATGCCTATTTGACCCTAAAACCAAATCTAATTCTGCACATATATTTTTACTAATGTACTCTAACAGATCCAAGTCTCATACCAAGAATTAGTGAAGGCCGTACAATGTTTGGAAGAGCATCTAATGGCAAACCTAGGGGGGATATGCACTTCTAAAATTAACTTGTCTTGTTCCAAAACTTCTTCCCATGCAATTTGTAGACCATGGATGGGTATATTAGTTGTTTGGATGTCTAATAGGTGTGTTAATATGTCCTATTTCCCATCAATACCTTCCTCCCCAAATTCAAAATCATTTGGAGGTGTTTGGAACAAGTTGTAAACAAAACCCTAGAGTCAAAACAAAGTGAATCCAAGGAATTTCCTTGGAAGGGACATTACACCTAGAGGGAGTTGCTGATGATGGTTGGAAGGATCTACATGACGATCTAATATCCATTTTATACGAGGCACCACCCGAGTGGAGATACACTATGCATCACATAGCCATGGAGGATGAGTATGTACGAGATGCATCCTGAGGGGACGTGCCGCTAGATGATGAGAGCTATGATGATGAGACAGATGATGATGACTATGACTAGTCACTTAGCAGCTTATGAAGATTACCCCTAATGCAATGAGCATAGGGATTATATATCGACCTATTATATATGATATTTTTTACGAGGAAGCTATTTGGGATCCTCTTTGAGGAAATGCCTATATGCTGATGCAAACATTATGACATTTCGATATCTATATGCATGTGGATGCACTTTTTATGAATTTTTTTATGTTTGATGACCCTTTTATGTGATGATGATTCCTATATGATATGTATATATATGTGAATTCAAAAAATGATATGATGATGCATGTTTATGATTTACTTCCTATATGCGGTGGTTGATGTGCCATTCCAAAGTGTCGTTAGCCATCTGGTATACGACACTATTTTGATCTTGTGGAACATGTGTGAATGCAATGAATTCAAAATTCCTAACCAATTGTTTAGTTTGCAAGAAGTTTCTAAAAAGGAAAGTATTGTGTACTTAGTACCAGTTGTTTATTTGGGCAAGGAGTTCAGAGTCTAAAAACACATGAAGGTGACTAACACCCAATTGGAGGGCGATGTTTAAGAGACCGGTCACGACATCGTACTCAACCTAGTTGTTGGTGGCAGCATCGATACACACACCGTCAAGAAGGACTAATTCATGTGAGGGGGAATATAAAACCCAAGTTGCCGAAGCGAGGTTAGGAGACCATATACTTGCACCATCAGCGAAACTGACATAGAGCAAGGGAGCGGAATCCATTTGGTATCAATCAAGGAAGAAAACCATGAGGATCAAAATAAAAAATGTAAAAAAAAAGAAATAAATTTGCACAACTCGAACTGATGAGTTCGATGGGGTTAGGGGTAGAATTACTTGAGGTACAACCCATTGCGAGGATTGGTCAAGAGGTGTCCTTCAGATTCAGTGAGGAGGTATGCCCCCTTTACGAGGCAAGTTTTGATGACATATGGAACTTTACGCATGGATTCAAACTTACCTTTGTCTTGCTTATCATGGGCTCAGTCATAAACAAGCACGAGGTCACCCTCTTTGAAGGTGTGGGGATGGACACAGGTATCATAATGGGATTTGGATCGATGTTTGGCAGCCTCGATCATCTATAAGGATTCTTGATGATCTTCATTCTCCTACTCCAACAAGAGTAAGCGTTGCTCAAGTGGTGAAGTATCAGAGAGGACTTTGACAACAATGCACAATGTTGGGATCTAAAATTCAATGGACGAGAACGGACTCCACGCCATGGACCAAGTGGAATGGGGTAAAACCTGTCATAATCTTGGTGGAGGTGCGGTAGGCCTAAAGTGATGGGAAGAGCATGTGGTTCCAGTTGGACTTTTTTTTATCCACCATACATTGAAGCATGGTTTTCAAGATCTTTTGGCAACCTCAACTTGTACATTACCATGGGGGTAGTAGGAGGAGGCGTATTGGTGTTCAAATTTTAAAAATGTGGAAAATTATCTCTAGACAACATATTCAAAATGTATGCCATGATCCAACACAGGTTGCTTGGGGACCCCAAAATGCATAATGATGTGATTAAAGAAAAAATGTGCTGCAATATCAGTTGGGAATTTAAATGTAGGCATGGCCTCGACTCATTTGGTAAAATAGTCGATGGCCACAATGATGTACTTATGACCATTGGCCAAGGTTGGATTACACTCCATGAAATCAATGGCCCATTTGCGGTGACAACATGATGGAGTGGTGCAGGAGGTTTCCTTGCTTTGGGGGCAAAGATTTGGAAGTTGCGACAGTGTTTGAGTTCCGTGATGCAATCGGTAAAAAGGGTTGGCCAAAAATAACCAGTGTGGATGACCTTCTGAGCAGTGGCCACTCCTAAAAAATGGTCGCTGTAGGAAAATCATTTAAAACTTGCTCAACCTCATTGTATGTAAGGCATCGACGTAAAATGGTGTCGAAACCTCGTCGATAAAGGACATCGCCAATAAGGAAGTATTTGTTGGGTGTGTGAGCTATCTCAAAGAAATCACCTAATATTTAATTATCGACCAGGGTTGGTAATCTTAGAGTTGTGGAACAGTATATGCTGAGGTAGAATGGAACCTAAGTTTTGGCTTGCCAGACCTTATAAATTTTTAATAAAGAAAAGATCGAAAGATCTTTCAAAATGAAAAAATGAGTCAAACTTCAGAAAGACAACAAATGAACTAAGTAAGCCTAGCTAAACCAACAGATCAAAATAGTATCAAGCTATACTACTCTATTCTAGGATTAAACAAAGGGAAAAAGAACAAATATTGATTAAAAAGAAAAACTACCTTTTATGAAAATGGAAATTACTTGACTTAAGACAAAAACTACAAACTACTTAATGAATTCAATAACTACTTATGCATTCAGCTAATACTTCAAAACTACACTAAAGCATCTAATTCCATTCTCCTTGATGTTGTACGTCAAATGTAATAGGAATTGCGGTGAATGTATGGTAATGACTTTCAAATGTAACAACAAAACAAAATGGAAGTAAATCTAACCTAATTTCGACAAAGAGATGTAAACTACAAAGAGACCAATTACAATTAACCTTAAACATCATGATATATCTTTTATCCATAAGCAAAATGATATAAAACTAATGAAATCTAGAAGCAAGTAGAAAACTTAATAAAGATATATATTTCTGAATTCAATTTGGAAGTAAGTAGAAAACTTGATAAAGATATGTTATATAGAAGCAAGTAGAAAACTTGATAAAGATATTTATTTCTGATCCAAACTCTGTTTCATGAACATCTTCATTATGTGGATGAATGGGAAACTGATCCTATACTTAACGAAGAAACTATTAAGACTAGAATACTTGGAGAATGAAATTATTAACTCTGTTCTGAAATAAATCTTAAGAACATGGAATAAACTACACTAAGAATAAAACTAATAAATCTGAAAGCAGCACGATATTGGTAAATCAAATATGAAAGTCATAACTCAAAAAAAACAGTTAAAACAAAGTTAAAGAAAATTAGATGGAAAATAAGAATAATGACAAACTTAATTAAAACTTTTATGGAATATAGAGAAAGGTCCTAATTATAGTTAAAAATGCTAATTAAAATCAAGAAAGATTACAATTCAAAAACCTAGGAAACTGGATTCAAAATAAGCATGAAAACAATGTAGAAAGTATGAAAGTCCGAATGACGATCCAGATGACTGTCCGAATCACAGTCCGAAAGACAGTTCAGATGGAAGAAAACGAATTAAACTAAGGAAAGAGGCAGTTTTGATGATCTTAACGTCAACTAGCAAATGGAGATGAACCTACAGTGCAAAGAAGTCAGTGAGAAGACTGATGAGAAGCTAAGATAGAAGGAAGCAACCTATTCTAATTATTATTGAAAAGATGAACTACTTCTATAACATAATTAAACAAAACTAAGTATAAAACTTAACCTACAGCTACATAAAAATAAACTAATGGAACTAATTTGGATTATAACTAAACTTGAAACAACAACTATATAAACTCTATCTAATTGCAGAAGACTGAAAAAAAACTATAAACACTATGCTTGGTCGACCATTATCAATTCTGGAAACATACATTAAGTTAGCAATGAAATAAAGATTATAAAAAATAAGGAAATGACATATACAGGAAAACATAATGAATTACATACACTGGAAAATGAACTAGCTCTTTGCAGAAAAGAAAATACAAAAAACATAAATAAAACCTCTGGTTGATGAGGGGACCTTCCCAGCAATCAGAGATGGAAACTAAATCAATTTAGTCACCAACACCAGAGCATCAACAATAAAATTCAGGAGCTTCCATTAACTGAGAAGAATTACACAACGTTTATGCAAAAACAACTGCTATCTTCTGTATATTCTATATGCTATCTGATGATCATCATTTCTCCATACGAGGCATCTATTTATAATTTTACAATGGGAGAGAAGGTCGACAACGCAGAGGCCGCATGTCTGCTTTCACGTCGTCAATCCTACCTGACGTGAACAGCTGCGTGTTCGTTTCCTTCAACTGTGGGAATAAGCATGTGCTGGCAGGTCGAGTGTGGAAGGATGGAACTGCTGGAGCGTCGACATGGGCATGAGCATGTGCTATCAAGCTGAACGGATGAAGAAGCAAATATTCTGGAGTGTTGACGTGAGGAAATGGTGTGATGTCAAGCTCGGCGGGAAGGGAGGCGAATCTTCTAGAACCGAGGCTCACCAACCATAACCACCACATTGCTAATCGAACCCATGTTTCTGTTTCTGTCTTTAATGTCCAGGAATATGCTAACCAACGATCTCGTGGGCTAGATGGAGGGCTGGAAAATGGGTTGAATGCTACTTGCATATTTGGAGTGAAAGCGAGTCCGAATGAAGGTCCATTTGAAGACCGCAGCTTGTAGAGCAAGAACTGACTTCCAAGCATGTCTTGAAATATGAGATGATTGTTAATAAACCATAAAAAATGTTGATAATTATTCATTATTCATATGATGCTCAAATAAATGCATACTTGAGTCTGTTTGACAGTCTGAATGGAAAGATGAGTGATTGATTATACAAAAATAGTGCAATTAACACCACTCAGAGTATATTTGATGATTAAAAATAGTGACAAAATGGACACCAACATTCCCCCAAACCGGAAATATGCCAGATCCCACTGAGCAAAACAGAGAAGTTTAGGAAGAAGGTTGAGCTGCGATAGCAGCTGCCTTCGACTTGGAAGAGGAAGTGGTTTTAGCCTTTTAAGCTTCTGGAGCTTCCTAAACTGGTCCTTCAAGGTGTCATACTTCATCCGGAGAGTAGTATGGGATGCTGCTCTGGCATTGATCAAGCATTCAATGCTTCTTACTTGTGTGCGCAGTACCTTGTTTTCTTTCTGAAGCTCATAGATTGTTTCCACATAATTTTTATTTTGGTCTGTCAACCGTGCTATCCCTTGAGTCTATCTATCCACTTCCTGCTGATTCAGAATGGGCTGTTCTATGCGATGTTCCAGGTCCTTTTGAGGACTCAACTTTCTTGAAGATGTTTCAAGCTCAATAGTATGTTCTTCAAGAACTCTATCTTCGTTGTGTGCAAGGGAACTCTCGGCAGCAGGGGCTTCAAACAATTGAGCAGATACATTGGCTAATGTGAGGAGAGGTGTTTCAAGGGTATGGTCGTCTGACTGGTTATCTGATCGTGATGGCTGAACGACAGTCTGGATGACAGACTGGTCGATGAACTGGTCATGATTTGTTCTCATGGATTTAGTGGGTACTGAAAAGAGTGGACGTTTCGAAGTAGGGTCACCAAGGGCAAGCTCAGGGGAAGGTGATGGATGGAAAATGTGTACATATCCCGAGGGATTGTCGTCAAACCGCACATGCTTGGTGTCTTGTTTTGTTTGCGTAGAGGCTTGGGTAGGCTCACTAATACTGGCTTGGAAACGATGTTGTTTTCGAGAAGCAAAGGATTTGGTAATAGGCTTCTCGATCAAATGAGGGTTTAGTGTTTCAAATACAAAACGATCCCAGGTTTTCCCTCTCTTTTCCAACTGATGAATGATCAAGATTTTAATAAGACAATGATGGTACAAGCTTCCAGATGGATTAATAGTATTCTTCCTGACCTGGCCTAACATTTTCTCTAAATGTTTCAGGAAATAGAATGGGAAATTGAGGGTCTGATTGTTAACAAAATGTTCTAGCAATCTAAAATGGCAGATTTTAAAAACAGTAAAATTACCCTCACAAGTGATCATATGGATGATGACGGTCAAGGGATCTAGGTATTCTGGCTTGACCCATTCCCGATGGAATCCCTTTGTTCCAGCAACATGTTGATATTCGACTTTCAAAGCAAATTCGTGAGCCTTCTGTAGAAGGAAGATATGTTTATGCCAACGGGCTCCTTCCCTAGGAAGCTTTGTGGCTAATGCGATAGATTCTTCTGTCACAGAAAAAGTGAGATGGCCAACTCTGGCCGTCTTGCCATTGAATCCTTTGGAAAATACTAGTGAAATTTCGTGGTTGTGGCCTTGGAGAAGGCATATAAATAGACCCCATCCGGCTCAAAGGAATACCCCCCGACATTCTTTGAACTCAGGGATGCAAAGTAATTCCTGGTAACTTCCAGGTTCATGATAGATCGGCATAACTAGATAGAGGTCGAGGGATTCAGATAGGTATAGGGGATGCAAAAGATGCAGGAGACACGTCTTAACAGAGAAAATGGAAAACGAATAGGAATGGAGCAAAATTCACGCAGTCATCAGTTTAAATTGAAGTCCGTTTGAATGGTTGAACGATGGAAAAGGTGCATGATTGAGAGATCACACTTGTCATTCAAATATATTGAATCGAGTGCCAACATAGAATGTGTGAGTCAGAGAATACATGTGGCTATGATATATTCAACCATGTCCAAATCCGAGCTTTGGACAGGTTGAACATAATTCTTGAAATGAAATTATAGACATAGATTATACGTGGGAGATCATGATAACTCGATTAATATGATGGTAGGTCACACGATAGGATAATTAGAGCCATATGGCAGTCATGCAAAGATTCTAAAGATCGAAATGATGCATAATCCATTCGTTTAATGGAGGCGAGATAGATAAGGGAATGAGACCACGTGCTAAATTGACATTTGATTGATTCCTGACATATTCAACCAATTAGATTTATCAATAATATTCAAATTTGGATACCTTGGCATGTTTAATAAAGCCATTGGGTGATTCCATGAAGATGGGTAACTCTTTTTGGCCAAATATGATGGTGAAAAATAGAAATTTTACCCATGTATTAAATTGAAGCCCTTGAAACTCATACTTGCCACATGAATTTTGACATGTGGTTGAAAAACGAAATGTAGATAATTATGTTGGCTTTCCAATGATATTTTTTTTGAAATATACCAATGCCATATATCATGTTAAATTTTCATTTAATGAAACGTGTGTACTTAAAAAATTGAAGAGCAATTAACAAGTAGTTTGTGTGCGTGCACAATAAATTAATGTTAAAGTAATAATTTTAAAAAATGAAATATGTGAACATGATCTAGATAGAGTGCATGGGGGCTTACATATTTTTCTTTTAATTTTTCTCAAAAAATTATATTTATTATTATTTTTCGAAACTTACCAATGAATATTTAAGTTGCATTTTGCACACATGTGTGTGCGTGCACGAATTGTTTTGATTTTTTACATAATTTGCAAAACTAAAAATACCCTTTTAAAGAGGACGTGTTTATCTGGGGCTTGTGTATTTTTCAAATTTTTTGGATGTGTATTTTGAATGTTGTGGATTTATCTTTGAGCTCAATCGAAGTTGTCGGCATGGTTTTTTAGGGCAATTTTTAATAGAAATTTAAAAACAATAGACATATGAAGATACAAATTCATAAATTTTATATATATGGATAGAGGATTCGTTGATGAATCCAATGGTATCAAGTCCGCTCATTAATGATCATTTAATGACATGGTTTAACTCTATGGAAGGCAGACAAAACTTTCATTCTGCAGTGAAAAGGGCTCTCGGCCTGTTTTTTAAGGCCTCGATCGAGGGTTTAACAACACCTCGATCAAGGGTTTAACAACACCTCGATCAAGGGTTTAACAATATCTCGATCGAGTTATTTTAAAACCCTTGATCGAGGGCCTAAAATGAACCTTTTTATGTTTTTCAAAATCTAGATCGAGCTTTTGCGAGCTTTTCAAAAGCTTGATCGAGGGTTTTAAAACCCTCGATCGAGGTATTTTCAAAAGCTCGATCGAGGGTTTTAAAACCCTCAATCGAGGTATTTTAAAACCCTCGATCGAGCTTTTAAAACCCTCGATCGAGCTTTTAAAATCTCTATCGTGGGCTTGAAAATACCTCGATCGAGGGTTCAAAAAACAATTTTTTTAGCTTCCATCCGCCAAAAAAGGTGAACCACCTTCGTGGAATCACCCCATTATAAGCTATGGTTTCATTCGGTACTTCATTTAGATCATTATACATTTGCCTCGTTCGTCACCTCATTCAGATCGGCATTCAACTTGTCATTCAACCCTTCATATAGAATTTTGTCTGTACAAGATTTGCTTGCTAATGCTGACTGAAGCTGATTTTGCAGGGAATTTCTAAGACTGTTAGTGCACAAAAGATGCTGTAAACTTTGCTTTTCTGGATCTTTCAGTTGCGTTCCTCTTTATTTGTCATTTATTAGGACAATCCCTCTTCTGCTATTTCGCATTATTCCTGAAAATACCTATCATTTTATCAGAGATAAATAAACTTTTTTCATAAATATTCGAAAAGTAAAAACACAGTTCTGATCCTCCCCCAAACCAAAAATATTGCATGTCCTCAATCCATCAAAGAAAAATTTATTAATAATCAAATATTTTTAATACATGGTTCAAGCAATAATCTTCTAAAAATGATGTGATAATTTTTGTAAGAAAATGAAATATTAACTAATATATGTAGATGATTTAGATATGTACATTCGTAAAAAAGAATACAACAGTGCTTAAGAAGACCATATGAAGAATGATAGTATAATTGATGTGAAATGCCATAGGAAAACTAGTCATCCATGATTCATTGTAAAGATTTCTTGTGATCCAAAGAATATAGATAAGGTTCACCGTAGAGTTTGTGAGATTTACTATAGTTATGGGTCCCATTTATAGGATAATCATATCCTAGGTATTGTGTAAATTAGATGACAGGGTCCAAGTCCAACTTACAGCCATTTTCTAATGACAGTATAAATAATTGGCCTAAACATGTGTTTGTATACTTAGGTTTTTTATGAGCCATGTGAATAGAAATGCGTTAACCAAACCTCTTTTACCCAACATTGCCCCGATTCCAGTAGGCCTATTCAGTACCTCAGCAGGTTTATCTTGGTACCATGCAGGCATAGCCCTACTGGCATCGAGCCTGTTCAGTACCCCGATGGGTTTACTTTCATTTACCAAGCTTCCTTGTTTAAGATTTTACTTAGCATGGACCCGTTTCCAGCGATCCTGTTCAATACCCCAGCGGGTTTGCTTCGTATAATGATATTTTTATAAGGAAGTTGGTTGGCACTAGAGTGTGCTAAGCCTGTTAAACACATAGTTCAAATTTTTAGCGTGAACCTTATGAGTAACTTTATTTATAATGGCCTAAATTATAGATCATGTCAAAAGATAATAACCTAAAGCTGCTCTTTGACCTCTTAGTCTATCTTATTCATATAAGGTCAGTAATGTTCCCCACAAAATAGAAAATATCACTCACTTTTTGGCTACCTTTTAAAAGTGCTTTAAGAGACAAGTTTCGATAATGAGTCTAGGATGAGCTAGTAGTTCATAGGTGTAAGACAGAGCTTCTGAAGATCATAGTAATTAAAATGGGTCTTAAGCAACTGTTCTAATGATAAATAAAAAGTGTACATGTCTGAATCAAATACCATATACAAAATCATAAAAGAAAGTGGTTAAAAATGATGTAAAGAATGTTTTAACTTTTCACTATAAATTTTCAATTTCAACAATAATCGAAAGAGAAGGAGAACTATAGATATTTCTTTTTAGAGCACTTCCATTTTCAGATAATATCGCATGAGCTGGTTATAAGGTTCTTGTAATCAAGCTACAAAACCACTTGTTAGATGATTCAAATTTATTTAAGACAAAAACATATGTACATAGAAAAATTCATATGAAGTTTAGGAAAAAGGAAAAAGAGTCTTCCTGTTTTAATTTACAAAATTTCATAAGCTGATCATAAGAATGAATTTCCTGTAAAGAATGCAATCAGTTGTTAAAAATTACTCTTATTATTGAAAAACAAGAACATATTTACATATATACAAATGAAAATAGCCCAAAATAATTTCAAGAACTAGGAGAAGGAGGAATGACTTCCTCTTCTACCGGCTCCATTTCCTCTTGTTGTAAGGCATTCTACACAAAATCTTGTTTAGATATTGGTTGATGATAAAGTCTAAGTCTATGTCCATTTACAACAAAAGAAATTTGAGAATCATCAATTGTCTTAATTTTAACGGATCCATTATCAAAAGATGTAACAATTTCATATGGACCCATCCAATGAGTAGTTAATTTACCTTTGAAGTTTTTGTACCTTGAATCAAAAAGTAATGCCCAGTCTCCAGTTTTTAATTGTTTTTGTTTAATGTATCTATCATGCCATTTTTTGTGTTGGTTTTTGCCTAATCTTGTCTAATTCATTTATTTGCAGGATTCGTTGTCTCTGTGCTTCTTCTAGATTCATCCCTAATTGTGTAGCCATATGAAAGGTTTTGACTTGAAATTCAATAGGTAAAAGAACTTGTTTACCATAAACGAGTTCATAAGGTGTGTGGTTAGTGTTGTTCCTCCAAGTTATTCTATAATCCCACAAGGCTTCTGGGAGCCTATCTGCCCAGTATTTGTGGTGTAACTATATAGTTTTAGTCAGGATGGCTTCTATTACTTTGTTGGTGAATTCTACCTGACCACTGGCTTGCGGGTGATATGGTGAAGATTTACAATGTCTAATACCATATTTTTCAGTAAGCCCTTTCATTAATTTGGAGGTAAACTGAGATCCTTGATCGGTTACAGTTTCCCTATGTACACCAAATCGGGTGAATATTTCTTCATATATGAATTCCACCACAGATTTCTCTATGGCTCGGAATAAGGCTTTGGATTCTACCCACTTGTTGACATAATCTGTAAAGACTAGAATGTACTTCTTCTTGTGAGACATAGGGGAAATTGGCCCAACGAAATCTAGGGCCCATTTTTCAAAAGGATCAATCATAACTTGGGGTCGTAAGGGCATCTCATCGGATGGCATAGGTCTACCCATTCTTTGACAACTGTCACATCCGTTAACATATTTGGAAGCATCTTTGAAAATGCTTGGCCAATAATACCCAGAGTGCAACACTTTGCATGTTTTTGTCTTATCAGAAAAATGCCTGCCACAAGGTCCACCATGACATGCATGTAGGATCTATGCCATTTCATCCTCTCATACACATCGTATAATAATAAGATCAGGACTAGTATGAAAGAGATCATTATCCACCCAAGAATGATTGGAACTTTGAACTATGATCCTACATTTATCAGGTGGAGAGAGATGGTTTGGTAGCTTTCTAGTTGCTAAATAATTGGCTATGTCTGCAAACCATGGGGTTCGAACAGACACAACGAACAAATGTTCATCTGGGAAGCTATCATCGACAGGACTAGCATTATCGTCAGTTTGAATTCAAGATAGAAAATCAGCTACTACATTCTCTCGACCGGGACGGTCAACAATGGTGATGTTAAATTCTTGTAACAAAAGAAGCCACCAAGTCACTTTGCCATTAGTGATAGATTTATTCATTAAAAATATGATGGCGGAGTGGGGAGTGTGTATAAAGATTTCATACTTGTGATATAATGACGAAATTTTTTTATGGCATAGACTATTGCCATAAACTCTTTTTCAGTAACAATGTATTTTGTTTCTGCAGGAGTTAAATTTTTACTAGCAAAGCAAATGGCATGTGATATTTGTGCCTCTTTTTGACCTAAGACTACTCCTATAGCTATGTCGAAAGCATTAGTGGATATATGGAAAGGAAGGGACCAATTGGGCCCCCTAAGTATTGGTGCCACTGATAGCTTTGCTTTTAGAGTTTCAAAGGCATGTTGACAAGGTTCAGTCCATTGAAATTATGTGTCTTTCATGAGTAGCTTGAACATAGGTGCGGGTATCTTAGTGAAATTTTTAATAAAGCGTCTATAATAGCCTACATGGCCAAGAAAACTTCTTACTTCCTTCGGAGTTTTTGGACGAGGAAGATTAACAATTATTTCTATCTTGGAGGGATCTACCTTGATACCTTGAAGAGAGACATGATGTCACAAAACTATGCCCTCGGTTAGTAACATCTTACATTTTTCATGACTAAGAGATAAGTTCATTTCTTGGCACCGAATAAGAACTATTTCGAGGTTATCAAGGGCTTCTTGGAAGGCATTACCATAAACTGTAAAGTCATCCATATAAACTTCTACACAATCATGTATAAGATCAGCGAAGATTCCTAGAACTGCATGCTGGAAGGTAGTAGGTGCATTACATAGGCCAAATGGTAACACTTCATAGGCATATTTCCCCCAAGAACAATTAAAGGTTGTCTTGTCTTGATCCTTAGGTGCTATTAGTATTTGATTGTATCCACTATACCCATCAAGGAATGAAAAGTATTGTTTCCCTGATAAGGTGTCTAACACTTGATCGATGAAAGGCAACGAGAAGTAGTCCTTAAGAGTGGCCTTGTTCAGTTCTCAAAAGTCAACACAAATATGCCATTTCCCTATGAATTTCTTTGGAACTACCACCAGAGGAGATACCCATTTACTATTGGAAATTGGGTAAATGAAACCGGCGTTAAGGAGTTTTTGTAGTTCATCTTTTACTATATCGTTTAGGGTTGGATTCATCCTTCTCTGGGGCTGCCTAACAGGAGGTATGTTTGAGCCTGTGTAAATGTGGTGGATACAGGTATCTGGGTGTATACCTTTCATATCAGTATATTCCAATGCAAATGCTCCAGTTTGAATCTTGAGAACTTTTAGTACTTGTTTTTGCTGACTCTCATCTAAACATGCATTTATATGTAGAAATTTGTTGGAACTAACCTCACAAGGTATGGTATAGGATCCTAGATGTTCCTCGATTGCGAAGACACAAGGTGTACTTGTAAATGTCGAGAGACTCATGTTTTCTTGGAATTCATCTCCAAAGATCTGGTCAAGCTAGGAAAAAGACTGAGGAAATTCTATACATGTTGTGGAAGAGATAAATTGATTCAACACATTCTCAATGTTTTGTTCTTGAAGTGCCTAGGAGAAATCACTAACAAGGGAAAGTTCTTCCAAGTTCTCATCCCCAAAAGGACAATCTAACCAAAATAGGTTTTCAGTTATTGGCTACGACTGGATGCTACTCATCAAAATCGAAATTTAGAGACCAAGATCGAATTTTTTTGTTGAGAAGAAGGTCGGGCTTGATCAAACCCTAGTTCAGGATTTTGATTGGAAAGGTGGAAAATTAGGGCTTCTGGAAAAGTTGGAATTTCTGAAGTCTGTGACCACGGCTAGAAGCTCCTCAGAAAAATCGAAGTATAGAGATTTGGATCGAACCTTTTTGTTGGGTAGAAGGGTGGGCTTTATCAAACCCTAGTTCAGGATCTTGTCCAGAAGATCCAGAAGTTTCAAAGGAAATTTTGAGAGGTGAAACTTTGCAGTTTTCAAACTCTGAGTATACTAGCTTGATCAGCTCATCAAGGCGCATATTTGTATCCTTTCAGAAGTTTGAAATTCAAAGTTTGAATTTTTAGGGTTTCTCTGACAAACCCTAATCCAACTCTAGATCCAGTTTCTTCAAATCAAGTGGATTGGGTTAATCCTATAAGAGAATGGATTGGTCACCTGCATAAGTGAAAATTTTCCCGTTTTAGAGGGAGATGAGGCTAAGGCCTTACATAAGAAGATTACAAGCAATCTCGACAGCTATGACTTATCCAGGTATGTTTCAAGATCTATTCATGATTAAGTTTATGGTATGTTTGTCTTCATTAAGGTTATTACAATCTTGATTAACTTTAGACTTGTCATATCACCTTAATAAAATATGAATGCAAATATTCATTGATTAGGGTTTTGACACTTAAGATTGTACTAATGCAATGTGGTGTTGTATGAGGTTGATGTTGTCCGCTAACATGAAAGGTACATCAAGAAAGACAAATCATGTTTTAGTTCAAGAACATATGACCATGTTGACATGAAGACAAAGATTCATCCATTGTCATGGATCACATAGAAGATCTACTTACAAGGTATGTATAACTTGGTTCTATAATGATTAACCTATGAGATATGCAGGTTACTAGCACAAGTCATTGAAGAGAACAAGAAGACATTATGCGGGTATGTTAGACATAACTAGCTAGCATGCTAATCCAGGTATGTTTTTCCTATATCAAGTTAGAATCCTACCTTGTGTTAGGATATCTTATATAAGTATACATGGCATGATTGATAATGATTATTCATTGAAGTTAGGCATATTATGCTTCTTACTTTGATTGATGATGTGACTAACTAGAAAAATTCTATGGTCAAATAGGAATATCCATAAGTAAAAGAATTGTGATAAATTGTCTGTGTATGAAATGATCTTGACCATACATGTTTAAGATTATTGTGTTTTGATAGTATTAAGATTATACTAATGAATGTATGATTATGTATGAGATCTCAAGGATAACACAATGATGACAATAGTAAGTATGCATAGTGATCGAGGATGGATATAAGTTCAAAGACATGTATACCAGGAAGCAAAGATCAAGAGGGAGCACACTCCAGTAGTTCCTGCAAGGAAGCAAATATTGAGAGGGAGTCCACCCTACAAACCAAACAAAGATAAGTATTTGAATTGTCATTTCTTGCATATTTGTTTGTTTAAATAATATTGTTCAATGATGTATATGCTTATGTTCCTAGACTTAGGGTGTGTATTATGCATATTAGAATAATTGCATTAATAAAAAGTATACTACTAATATGCATGTGATAGGTAAGTGGCCTATGGCACTGTACAACATTCCATTGCTACTTATCTAGAATGAAAACTCTTTGCTGACATGTTGGGAGTTGTGCACACTCTTAACAATGTTCTGGTAGAGATTGGAAGGCATCTAGAAAGTTACGGGATATGGATAAATGTTGTATTGAAGCATTGGCTAAAATAATTGCATAATTGTATGACATATTTCTTTATGTGTAAGAATTTGTTCTGAAAACTATGAGATGTTTCTAATCATGCAATTTAACTTGCTTTGTAGGAAAGATCGTATACCATCACCTACAAAAGAAGGACTACAACATTTGTTCCCAGGATTCAGGAGGAATGCCACGATCGAGGAGTACCAGTCGATCATGAAGAATGATGTTTGGGATGCAGTCCCAAGACCTAAAGGGAAGTCTGTTGTGACTTCCAAATGGATCTATAAGATCAAGCATGATGCAGATGGTAGCATGGAGAAATACAAAGCGAGGTTGTAGCTGATGGCTTCTCCTAGAAAGAGGAATAGACTGTCAAGAGACTTTTGCACCTGTAGCCAGATACACTTCCATTAGATTAATACTTGCTCTAGCTGTAGTGGTGAAATGGAAGATACACCAGACGGATGTCAAGACAACTTTCTTGAATGGTGTAGTCAAGGAGGAAGTGTATGTGGAGCAGCCACTTGGTTTTTAGACACATGACAGAGAGTCATATGTGTGCAGGTTGAAGAAAGCCTTGTATGGCTTGAAGCAAGCTCCTAGGACTTGGTGAGGATAGATTGATTGCCAACAAGAAGAGGAATCTTGCTGCCGAGTTCAAGATGAAGGACTTGGGGATGATGCACTACTTTCTAGGTATGGAGGTGTGGCAGAGTGCAGATGGAATCTTCCTTGGACAAGGGAAGTATGCAGTAGAGATCCTAAAGAGGTTCGAGATGATGGACTGCAAGGCCATGACAACACCTATGGCATCAAACCTGAAGCTTCTATCTGATGCTTCATCTGAGCTGGTTGATGCCACGATGTATCGTCAGATTATTGGGTCCTTGATGTACCTGATGAACACGAGACCAGATATTTGCTTTGCAATGAACACATTGAGCCAGTTCCTGACAGATCCCAGAGGTGTTCACCTGGTTGCTGTAAAGCATATTCTGAGGTACCTGAAGGTTACGATTGATTATGAGCTCAAGTATGATGCGAATCAAAAGTTTAACCTGGAGGGTTATGTTGATTCGGATTGGGCAGGTAGTTCCATTGATCGGAAGAGCACTTCGGGGTGTTGCTTCAGTATCGGATCAAGTGTGATCTCTTGGTTTAGTAGGAAGCAGTCCTGTGCAGCACTGAGTACAACCGAAGTAGAGTATGTTGCATCTTGTTCGGCTAGTTGTGAGGCAGTATGGATTTGGAAGCTACTGTCTGAGATATTTGATCTCCTATTGGAGGTTATTGGTATCTTTTGCGACAACCAGAGTTGTGTGAAGATATCTGAGAACCTTGTGTTCCATGACAGGTCGAAGCACATCGAGATCAAATATCACTATATCATGGATATGGTGCAGATAGGAGCAGTGAAGCTCCTGTATGTGTGATGGACGAGCAGATAGCCGATGTGTTGACCAAGCCACTGGCTAGAGTGAAGTTTGAGTACTTCAGAGAGAGGCTTGGTGTACTTCAGATCGAGATTCCTTCCAAGGGGAAGTGATGAGTCTGGAGACACAGATGCACATGGGGCCATTCGAGCATGGTTGAAGTGTGTCTTCCCATGGCTACGATATAAGTGTTGTTCCATTCTCGCATGGTTGAAGTGTGTCTTCCTGTGGGGTAGATATAAGTGTTGAGCCTTTCACGGATGGTTGAAGTGTGTCTTCCCATGCCGGTGAGTGTAAGTGCTATGTGATGTGCATCTAGGTTGTGCTCCGTGGGTGATGAGGTGATATGAAGACGATGAGGTGACAGTATGGTACACAGATTTTGCAGAGGCATATAATCAGTCTTGAGATGCTCTTGCAGGTTTTGCAGAGGTAGTGTAATCAGTGCTGGGAGATCTTGCAGATTTTGTAGAGGCAGTGTAATCAGTCCTGAGGTGTACCTACTTGATGGATTACTCGCTAAGATGATATGATTAGTTGGATCATGTATATGTATATGCATCATGCTGGATGCTGGATATGATCAGTTGGATCATGTATATGTATATGCATGATGTTGGATGCTGGATATGATGATTTGGATCATGTATTTGTGTATGTATCAAGTGGATACATTGTATGATCAGTTGGATCATGTATTTGTATATGTATTAGGTGGATACATTGTATGATCAGTTAGATCATGTATTTGTATATGAATCAGGTGGATACATTGTATGATCAGTTGGATCATGTATTTGTATATGTATCAGGTGGATACATTGTATGCATCAGGTGGATGCATGATATGATCAAGTTGATCATGGATGGTGAGATTTAGGATGTTTCTCCAGATGACATGCATCAGGATGATCATGTGTGATGCGTATCATGATGATACTCTGGATTATATGCATCAGACGATGCTACGATGATGATCAGGATGATCATGTGGTGTACATTAGGATGATGTATGGTGAGTATCAGGTTGATACTCTGTGGTCGTGGACAGGTTGTGCAGATAAGCATATAATAGCGCCCTGGGAGATTTGCAGACACTCTTGTTAGGTTTTGTCGATGGCATATAATAGCTCCCTGGGAGGTCTGGAAAATTCTCTTGCTAGGTTTTGCTTGGAAGGACATATAATAGCACCCTGGGAGATTTACATATACTCTTGCCAGGTTTTTCCTATGGCATATAATATCTCCCTAGGAGATCTAGTAAATGCTCTTGCTAGGTTTTTTTCGTGGCATATAATTTCTCCCTGGGAGATCTTGCATGCTGTGCTGGGCATGTAATCAGTCTTGGGATGCTCTTACTAGGTTTTTCTGGTTGCATATAATTTCTCCCTGGGAGGTTTGCAGATACTCTTGCTAGGTTTTTCCTATGGCATATAATAGCTCCTTGGGAGATCTGTCAAATGCTCTTGCTAGGTTTTGCTTGGTCACATGTAATAGCTCCCTGGGAGATCTTGCAAGTCATGTTGGGCACGTAATCAGTCCTGAGATGCTCTTGCTAGGTTTTTTCGATGCACGTAATAAGTCCTAAGGATCCACAGTATGACCAGTGATGATGAAGACCTGTAGGTGGTGGGCCTACATCCAGTATGAAAAAGGACTGGCTCTGTAGAAATTCCTACAATGAGTAGTTCAGAGATTGATTGAGATAGCAGCAGCAGTGACGATGACGATGATTCGATGACGATGATCCAGTGATGATGATCCAGAGAAGAAGACTTGTGCTAGCAGATCTATGTCGAGAAATACCTTCCAAGTTAAGAGGGAGTGTTGATGTAATTGTAACTTCGGAATGTATTTCACATATATGTATATTGTATTCCTATAGAGATGTTATTATTCCTCTATATGGAAGTGTCGTCATTTATATTGTAAGTGTCATAACTTATACTTGACGGGTTATTAGACGACCTTGATGGGGTCGGCCCTGTATGAGTCATGTGGGTAAAAGAGTTATTAGACCACCATATTGGGGGTCGGCCCTGTCAGCATTATGTTATGTGGTTAAGTTAAGGCCGACCTAGTAAAGGTTATTAGGCAAGTCAAGTCAAGTATAAATAGAGTGCGGTAAGCACTCTATTTTATCATTCACTTTCTCACTCACACACTCATTGGACAGTGGCACACTAGTGGAGGAGGAGAAGATTCTGCTAGGAGAAATATGTCTTGTACTTGGGTTGTATCATTGCTCTATCTATCTCTGAGGAAGTTGCAGGGTTTTTCACCTTCTTGGTTTTCCCCGGTGAAACTCTGTGTCTCTTGTGTGCTTACATTAATGTTTCCATGTTTGATATGCTATAGATATGTTGTACATGTTATTCTCCCAGTTAAGATACTAGATCATATTGAAATTTCTGAAAAACTAACAATCAGGTCTTGGAAATTTATTCACAAGTTTATTCATGATTAACCAAATCCGTAACCCGAAAGTTGCGGGTTTCAGGATTGCAAACTAAACCAAAATGCATAAATAGGTTTCCGAAAGCTGCAACCTGAAACTTGCAGGTGGCGGGTTTCGCAAACGGAAACAATCTGTAAAAATGAAAAAGCTTTTCCCACACCCCACAACCCGACATTTTGGATTGCGGGTTTTGGGGACACGCAATGCAACTAAAAGGTAAAACATATTCCCGAAATCCAAAAGCCGCAGTTGATGGATTTTGGTTTTTGGGATAAAAATTCCCAAAAATTATTAGCAAGGAGTTTCTGCAACTCGCACCTCGCGGGTTGCGGCTTTTGGGTTGCCCAAAATAAAAAACCAGAAATGAATTCCCGCAACCCGTGCCTGTTAGCTTGCGGGTTTTGGGTGGTCAGAATGTTGGGTTTTGGGTTGGTAGAGGTAAAGGACAAAACGATTAAAAATTAAAGCTTCTAGCAAACCAAAAACACTTAGAAAATTCCAAGAGAAAAATGGCAATGAAACATTCACTGGGTAGGTGTCTATGACTCCCTCCAGTGTTTGTAATCGAATAGTACTGGGACCCATCTTTTCTGTAATAATGAAAGGTCCCAGCCAAAGGCACTGGAATTTGGTATACTAGTTTTTATCTTTATGTTGTTTGTCCCATCTTAATACCAAATCCCCAAGTGAGAATTCCCTCTCAGATTTAGATTTCTCATGAAACCATTTCTTCACCATATGTTGATGTTGATATAGTTTATTCTTTTCCTTCTCCCTATCTTTCTCTAGTTTGAGCAATGTGTCAATTCTGCGCTAAAGGGGAGACGAGTCATCTTCTTGGATAGATTGGGATAACTGTAATGAAGGGATGATGAGATTAGCAGGAAGGACAACTTCCTTTCCGTACATCAAATAGTAGGGAGAATTCCCAATTGCTGCCTTTGGGGTGATTTGATCTGCCCAAAGAGCATTATAGAATTGTGTGTGCCAATTTTTATGATGAGAGGCTACAGTCTTCTTGAGAATATTGATCAGATTTTTGTCTGAAGACTCAGCCAAACCATTTCCCTGTGTGTAATAATTGGCATAAAACTTTAACTTAATCCCTATTTCAAGGGCATATTGTGTCAAATCAATCGAAGAAAAGTAGGACACATAATAAAAAATGAGATACTCTGGGGCACCAAACCTTGTAATTATATGGATGTCAAGGAAGGAAATTGCTTAGTTTGCATTACATTGCCTAAGTGGGATTGCTTCAATCCATCTGGTGAAGTAATCAGTTGTTGTGAGGATGTATCTATGTTGCAGGGATGAGGTAGGGTTTATTGGTCCAATCAAATCCAGTCCCCACTGCTGAAATGGGAACTTAATTGTGACTGGCTGCAGTGGGAAATATGGTTTCTTGAACTTCCCTGTACACTTCTGACACGGTTCACACTTTCTTACATAGGCATATGCATCTTTAAACAATGTAGGCCAGTAATACCCTGCTATGAGAATTTTATGAGTTGTAGTTTCCCCTGAGAAATGGCCTCTAGCTGGTCCTGCATGAAATTGAGAGATAATATCATTAGTCTCATTATTTTCCAGACACCTAAGAAAAACCCCACCATAGTTTTTTCTAAACAAAACTTCATTAATGAATTGGTAAGGAGCAGCTTTCAATCTTAAATCTCTACGTTTCTTGAAGTCAAGGGTTTCAGGAGCAAATCCATGGTTCAGAAAAAACTTGATGGTCATACCATTCGGATGTAGAAGTATCAATAGCGTTGATAGAACCTGTTGGAACATCTTCCTCCTGATCCCATTCAATCTGTTGCTATGCAAGATCGTTCGACTGAGCACTAAGAAGACAGAGACCCTGTCCTTTCACAATTTTGGCTGGTCTGATTTCTAGATCACACTCTTGTAGGGCCGTCATCCAATGGGCCCTTTTCTCACCCAATTCCTTCTGAACTAACACATTTCTAATGTCAGAATATGGTACAATAAAATTTGTTCGAGATTTTAACAAATATGGCCTGTAATGCTTAACAGATTTGTAGATTCCATAGGACTGTTTGTCAATTTCAGAATAATTAAGCTCTGCACCTTTGAATTTTGAGCTCATAAAGAATATCAGAATCTCAGTGTCAGTGTCATGCTTCTGTGTAAACAAAACCGCATAAGAGAAATTAGTGGCAAAAGTATAGAGGATAAAATACTTATCAAAATCATGAGACATAAGAGCAGGAGCCTCAGCAATAGAACTTCTAATTTCGACAAATGCATCTTTCTATTCTTGTGACCAAGTGAACTGTACATCTTTCTTAACTAACTGTTGTAAAGGTTTAACAATCTGTGCAAAATTAGGTACAAACCTACGTACAAAATTGATCTTACCAACGAAGGATTACATATCTTTGCGCGAACTAGGCAAGTCAATTTTTAAAATAGCATTGGTACGCTCTGGGTCAATAATCATACCTTCCTTGGACACAATGAAATTGACAAGTTTTCCTTCTGTCACTGCAAAGATAGAATTTTTCGGATTGAGTGAGATCTTGTACTTCCTACAATGTTCAAAAACCTGTTTCAGGGCAAAAAGATGTTCATGTCGTTTCTTTGAATATATAGTGATATCATCTAAATAAACTACGACAAAGTTGTGCATCAAACCTCTGAAATCTATATCCATAGCTCTCTGAAATGTGGCCCCAACATTTATCAACCCAAAAGGCATTTTCTTGTAGGCGAAAGTGCCCCAAGGTGTTTTAAAGGAAGTTTCAGTTGGTCATCGGGAGCAACCATAACTTGGTTGTATCCTGAAAAACCGTCCAAGAGTGAGAACATTTATGAACCTACTACCTTTTGCAGAATCTGTTCCATGGGTGGAATAGGATAATTTTCTTTTTCGGAAGCCTAATTCAGATTTCGGAAATCGACACACAGTCTGATTTCGCCACTTTTCTTACGCACAGGAACCAAATTGGCGATCCATTGGGTGTGTCTGACAGGAAAAATGATTCAGGCTGTCAGTATTTTTTCTAGTTCTTTTTTCACAGAAGGTTCCAAGCTGGAGTGCATTTTCCACAATTTCTGTTGATACGGTTTCACCTCCAGCTTCATAGGTATGTTGTGATACATTATGCTCGTATCAAAAG
Source organism: Larix kaempferi (assembly GCA_027924585.1). Taxonomy (NCBI): domain Eukaryota; kingdom Viridiplantae; phylum Streptophyta; class Pinopsida; order Pinales; family Pinaceae; genus Larix; species Larix kaempferi. The sequence goes on from BSBM01000493.1 coordinate 47,583,597, forward strand.
TTTTCAGCTTGTCATAGGTCCATGCAAAAACATCCTTGTATTATTTACATAACCTGATTATAGCTCTTCTTTCCTCGAGAGAACAATTAACTCCTATATTGATAAAACGAGGTTCTTGCTCAATACCTAAGTTAACTGGCTCGTAGTTAAGTGAGGAGATATGGGTTTTGCAATTGGTTTTGTGTCCGAACTTATCCTATAAATCGTAGAACCTCTCTAGACTAATAATAGATTTCAGGATAACGTTTGAAGGATCAAAGAGTGATTTTTAATTTTTTTCCTCGTCTATAGCCATGTTTTGAAATGTATCCTGGGCTGTGAGGAAATCAAGTATCTGCTGGTCATCATCAAACAATTTCCAATTTGTGACATTGTCTGGTATAGAAGGCCCGTACATGAGTTCTATTGAGAAGGTTTGAGGTGACAAGCCCTCTGGTGGTATCAATCTGGATGTTGTGTTTGCTAAGAGGTCAGCATCGAAGTTCTGTGACCTAGGGACTGAGTTAATGTTAAATGCAGAAAAGGAATTGGTAAGGTCCCTTACTAGTCTCTGATAATTCATCAAGCGAGGAGATAAGCAGTGTATCTTATTCCTTACCTATTTGACAATGATTTCAGAATCACCAAAGTAATGAATCACTTGTACACCCATATCAACAACCTTTTTAAGTCCTTAAACAAGGGCCTCGTATTCAACTACGTTGTTGGTACAGTCAAATTCCATTCTGCATGCTATCATAGTTTTAATCCCTTTTGGGTTAATGAGGACACAACCTGCACCAACTCCTTCCTTAGACCTGGAGCCATAAAGAAATAAATTCCAAGCGATCGGATCTATCCTAAAATTTGTATTTACATTAAAAACATTATGTATAATATCTCCAGAAAAAGGTACAGAGGTGACCTGAGTAATTTGTGATTCTTTCTATACATATTCTTCTGGTGAAGAATCGACTGTCAAATATCCGAAGAAGGTATCAAACGTAAATTGTTCAATATGTGCACTATAATAATTGGCAGGTTCACTGGAGTCATTAAGGTCTGTGACTGTTTGTTTCATGAAAGGCTCCCTACTGATTTTGATTTTGTTTGATTGTCCGTTATAGGGTAACCATAGGTGAGACCAGTAAGTGGCAAAGTAGCCCTTAAGCTTCTCTGACCAGTCCCTACTCAACCACATCCCATAAGCTTCAGGAATGTCAGCTACAACAATGTCTATAGTTTGGTGGATACGAGGATCTACAGATAATGTAAGAAACACATTTCTTAACCTTCCTACTACTCTGACTTGTGATCTGTCGAGTTGGACAATTTGAGTAGGGCAAGGTTCCCAAGTGGCATTTAATTTCCTGCACACAGATAATGGAATCACATTCAATGAGGCACCTGAATCTATCATCCAGTTATGTACGTTCCCGTTGAAGATCTCGGAGGTAAGAAGAAATGGGGGTGTCCTTTTACTTCCAGGTTTTTTATCATCTGGTTTAGTAAAAGAGTCCAGGTTTCTATTTTGTGGTTCTCTAGGTTGTTTGATTATCATGCTTTTGGGTAAAGTATCCCTCATAGAAGGGATCTTTAAAAGTTCAAACAGAGAGATGTTTGCCTTAACTCTTTTCATATCTTCAGCTAGATTGTACTCCATCTCAGGGATAACTGTGTCCTTTTGGGGAAAAGCCTTTCCTTTATTGGGAACTACTATTGAAGATGAAGATTCCTGAGAGGGTTGTGGTATTGACCATGTGTTATAAGGATGTTAAACATTAAACACAGTCTCAGGTTCTTCATCTCCTTCATTCATAGGAAGTTCGGAGAAATAGCTAATATTATTCACCTGCGGGTCCTCTAGTTCTTCATCCTCTTTAGGTAACTGCGAATCTTTGTTGGTCTGATCATTGGAGGATTCAAGAATAGTTTGGGATTCTGTTTCCAAGGCTCTAAAAATACAATAGAGTTCTTCATTTGAAAGTCCTTCAGTGGGATTAGGCGATGGTGGATTCTGAGGAGGTTGATAAGGTCTCCTAAAAGGCGGCCTTACAAAACCTCTGTTTTGATTTTGATTCTCGTTATTATTTATTTTCAAATCAACCATCTCATTTGACATTTTTTGAAGGAATTTAATCACAACAGACATGTCAAAAGGATCCTTGTTCTGAGTAGTGGGTTTGGGGGTGTTATCAGTCTTTTTCCGAGAGGTAGAAGGTTGTTCTTCTGAAATTTTAGGACTATCCATTAAACATAACATGTCCTTCTCAACTTGCATTGCTTCAGAAAATGCCTCTAGAAAAGTCCCCTTTTGTGCCCTTTTCACCCACATTGCAATAGGGACAGGCAAGCCCTTTTCATAATAGACTACCCACAATTCTTTTGCAGGAAGAAGGTTGGCAGGAATTCTATTCTTTAGGTAAGAGAGCCTCTGGTTAAAGTCTTTAACCCTTTCCTTTCCTCTAATCTTCATGGAAGATAACTCTAAGACTAAGTCCTGTGGTGTTTTGTCATCTGCAAAATTTTGGATGAACAGTTTCTTGAACTCATCCCAGGAAACTATAGATTGGGTTGGTAAGGAAAAAGACCATGTGAATGCCTTCCCTTCAAAAGTGTAAGGAAAGAGTCTGCAAAACACATCCTCATGGACTACACTCCTAATCTTGATAGCCTACATAAAGGTTTTGATATGATCTAGTGCAGGCAACTTGTCAGTAGGGTTAAACTTAGGAAGCCATTTCTCAGGGTTCTTAGGTAATCTATGTTGGTCCTCAAGTATGAATACTGCATCTTGGTCCAACCAAGGTCTATTCTGGCCTTCTCCAGCCATAGGTGGGTCTTCCTCTTCTTCAGACGAAGATCTAGAAGAATGTTCACTTTTGGATGAGGAGGATGATGAGGAAAGGGGACTTGGTGTGGGTGCACCAGTTCCAACGTTTGGTTGATCTTGTATTTCTTGGAAAAGTGGATCAAGGTTGTATTTAGGAGATCTTGAATTGTTAACTGTTTCTTGGTTTTGAAGATTTTGATCAGCTGTTTCCTGGTTCTGAAGCTTTTGATTAGCTATCAATTGTGTTCCTTGATCATTGGCCTGCGAAGTATTGTCTGTATGTATAGCCGCCAAACCTCTACTTGTTTCAGTAGCGATTCTTTGTTCTAGCCTAGTGACACTGTCGCTAGATCTTTTCAAGATATTCTCAAGTGTGAGGGGTCCTCTCGTAGGGGATATGATGAAGATATCCCTTCTGGATTACTGCTCTGTTGCAGGTGTGGTAGGAATGATAGTTGGTTGTGACATTGTTTTTTGTTCAGATGTTGAAGCTCTAAATTGGCTTCTAGGGACAACCGGCGAAGTAGTTGCTGGAGGAGGCTTATGAGTGTTTTGTTTAGGCATGTTATACTACTGGCCCTCCTTCTAGCACCATTTTTTGAGGCCTCGTGGGTGTAGGGTGTTTGCAAGGTGTTGGAATGGGTTCCAAGGCTCCCAACAAAGGGTGAAAACCCTGACTGAAAGGCTTCGAAAGACCCTATGCAAGGGAATTTCTATCTCCATCCTGTTTGGTATGCAAATATCCCATGGATATTCGGCCTCCGCTGGCACTCTATGAGTTGGTGTTTCGATCAATAGATCGGTTCTCCACTTAAGGAAAACAAAAGTATGGAACTTAATACATCCTAACTTAACGTATTTAAGAGAAAAATGATCTACTCTAGGTTAGATCTATTCGAAGGAAAAGCTTGTTGTTGTGCAGATCAATCTTGATGTGAGAGGGATAAGTATGTTTTCCAACTTCAACAGAAATGTAAAAGATGCATTTACTTATTCACCTAAATCATAATCAATTAATAAAAATTAAGTGACAATAATTTAAGTATGTAAACCTATCCAAGATCAACCTGTAATCACCTTGTTAATTAAAAAATTAACAATGATTAAATCGAATGTCGATCATTTGCAGAAATCAATAAAGGAAACATCTCAGTTGACAAAAATTCAATAAAACATTTTCATACATAGATCAACCATAAAGAAAAATCAGTATAAAATATCCTTATGTAAATTAATGCTTACAAAAGATCACACACTGTAGATAACAATTTGAAGTAAGAAATCAGACATTGTCAAAGAAATTTGAACAATAAACAAGAGATGATTCAAAGGGATTACTTTACTGTATAACTGAAGTCTGTAAAAAAAATTACAAAGCTCTGCTAAGACAGAGTATCTCCAAGTAGTATCCTACTGATTTCTAACCCAAAAATTATCAACCCTTAACATCAAGAGGCCTTCCTTCTAAAAATAAGAATTACAACCAAGTACAAATGGAAATTCCCAAAAGATAGGGATTACAAAGTTCAGATTAGGCTATCGATCCAGAAAATCCTACCAGAATAATCTGAACAATTTTAGCTCAAATGATTCCCTCCAATCCTACGACAAAGTTTGGAATAAGGGTCATTTTCTATTTCAGGAAAATACCATAACAAAATTGTGGAATTAAACATTAACCCACTAACTGTCGATAACAGGCAACAGATGGTCCAACAAATCTTCCTATTGAATCGCCTTGGAATCTTCCTGCTGAGCCATAACGTTTTTGAAAACAGAAAAATTGGACAACGGGTCTTGCTTTACGGGACCTGGTGGAATAGTAGGTTCGTGATTGATTATAAAATCATGGATAATGGAGTCATCTCGATCACATAGTTGTTCATTGATTTTTGTTAAATTTTCAGAATTTACTTGAATCTAATCTCGGATCTTAACTGAGAGAACAACATGTACAACAAATCTACAGCATATCAATCATGGACACAATAATGCAAGCACAGAAGAGACACAAAGTTTACTTGGGGAAAACCATAAAGGTGAAAAAACCCAATAACTTCCTTAGAGATAGATAGAGCAATGATACAACCAGAATACAAGAGATAGTCTTCTCCTAGCAGCAAAGCCTCCTCCTCCACAAGTGCGCCACTCTCCAAAGTGTGAGTGAGAGAATAGAATGTGTAAAATGAGAGAGCCACACTCTTTATTTATACACTAACTTGACTTGACCTTTACTCAACTAGGTCAGCCTCAACTTAACCACTTAACATAATGCTAACTGAGCCGACCCCCACTAGGGTGGTCTAATAACCCTTTGACCCACATGGCTAAGCCCCAATAGGGTGGTCTAATAACCCTTTGACCCACATGACTTATACAGGGCCAACCCCAACAAGGTGGTCTAATAACCCATCAAGTATAAGTTACGACACTTACAATATAAATGACGACACTTCCGTATAGAGGAATAATAACATCTGTATAGGAATACAACCACTTATGTATAGAGGAATAATAACATCTCTATAGGAATACAATATACATATATGTGAAATACATTCCGAAGTTACATATACATCAACACTCCCTCTTAACTAGGAAGGTATTTCTCGACACAGGTCTTTTAGCACAAGTCATCTTCTCTGGATCATCGTCACTGGAAAATCGTCATCGAGTCATCATCATTGTCACTACTGCTGCTATCTCAATCAATCTCCTAATCTACTCGTCATAGGAAGTTCTATAAAGCCAATCCTTTTTCATACTGGATGTAGGCCCGACATCTGCAGGTCTTCATCATCATTGGCCATATTGTGGAATCCTCAGGACTTATTACGTGCGTCACAAAACCTGGCAGTAGCATCCCAAGCTATTACAAGCACACAACTCTACCTATCGGATCTCCTAGGAGAACATTACATGTGACCCATCACAAAACCTGGCTGAAGCATCCTAGGCTATTACGAGCACACAGCTCTACCTGTCGGATCTCCCAAGAGCACATTACATATGATCTCACCACAAAACTTGGCTGAAGCATCTGAGGCCTTTTTCATCCTGTCTAGATCTCCCAGGAGAAAATTACATGTGGTCATGGAAAAACCTGGTTGAAGCATCTGAGGGCTTTTTCATCCTATCCAGATCTCCCAGGAGCAAATTACATGCCATAGGACAAAACCTCGCAAGATGATCTCAGGATGTTACGGGTACACAACTCTGACTTGAAGATCTCCCAGGGCACAAATTACATGTCTTCCCAGAGCAATGTCTCGAAAGAGAATCCCAGGCTATTACGGGTACACAACTCTGACCTATAGGATCTCCCAGACATGCTCATCTGCACAACCTGATCCACGGCCACAAAGTATCATCTTGATACTCACCATACATCATCCTGATGTACACATGATCATCCTGATCATTATCATTGCATCGTCCTGATGCATGTCATCTAGAGAAGCTTGTCATCCATGATCATCCTTATCATACAATGCATCCACCTGATGCATACCAAGTATCTACCTGATACATATCATCATACACAGTGTATCCACCTTATACATAGATACATGATCCACACAATGTATCCATCAACATACATGATCTACCTGATCATACCTGATATATATCAACATACACGATCTACCCGATCATACAATGTATCCACCTGATACATATATAGATACATGGTCCAAGCATCCAACATGATTCATATACAAAATACATACAAATGATCCAACCGATCATATCTATCATCCAACATGATGCGTACATACATATACACATAAATGATCCAACTGATCATATCCAACAGAAACTAGAGCATCATCCTAATGCTCATCATCCAGTGCTAACATCCATAGCCATTTGAAGGATCCTCCTTCCAACATGCTTGGAGTGGCTTCAGCAAATGCATCCATCACTTCTTCCTCGAAGTGTCATCGATCTGAAGAACACCAAGCCTCTCCCTAAAGTATTCGAACTTCACTCTGGCTAGTGGCTTCATTAGTACATCTGCAATTTGCTCGTCCGTCGCAACATACAGGAGCTTCACAGCTCCTCTCTGTACCATATCCCTGATATAGTGATATTTGATCTCTATGTGCTTCGACCTGTCATGAAACACAGGGTTCTCGAATAGCTTCACACAACTCTGGTTATCACAAAAGATACCAGTAGCATCCAACGGGAGATCAAATAACTCAGATAGTAGTTTCCGTAGCCATATGACCTCACAACTAGCTGAACAGGCTGCAACATACTCTGCCTCAGCTGTACTCAGTGCTACGCAGGATTTCTTCCTACCGAACCAAGAGATCACACCTAATTCCATACTGAAGCAACATCCAGATGTGGTCTTCCTATCTACGACATTGCCATCCCAATCTGAATCAACATAACCCTGCAAGTTAAAATTTTGATTCGCTTCATACTTGAGCCCATAATGCACTGTACCCTTCAGGTACCTCAGAACATGCTTTATAGCAACCAGGTGAACATTCCTCGGATCCATCAGGAACTGGCTCAATGTGTTCATAGCAAAGAAAATATCTGGTATCATGTTCGTCAGGTACATCAAGGACCCAATCATCTGATGATACATAGAGACATCAACCAGCTCAGATGAAGCATCACATAGAAGTTTCAGATTCGATGCCATAGGTGTGGCCATGGCCTTGCAATCCATCATCCCAAATATCTTCAGGATATCTACTGTGTACTTCCCTTGACCAAGGAAGATCCCACCTGCACTCTGTCACACCTCCATACCTAGGAAATAATGCATCATTCCCAAATATTTCATATCGAACATGGCAGCAAGCTTCCTCTTCGTATCTGCAATCAATCTGTCATCTCCTATTACAAACAGGTCATCCACATATAGGAGTAGAACCACAGGATTCCCTTCCTCAACCTTGTAGTAAAGGTTGGAATCCGCTTTACTCTTGGTAAAGCCCAAATTGGATAGAAAGATGCCTACCCAACCATACCAAGTTCTACACATATATGATTTACTCTCATGTGTCTAATAACCAAGTAGCTTCTCCACATACACTTCTTTTTCAACTACACCATTCAAGAAGGCTGTATTGAAATCCATCTGATGTATCTTCTATTTCATCACATTTATATTTCTCTATGCTGCCATCTGCATCATGCTTGATCTGATAGTTCCATTTGGAAGTCACAACAAACTTCCCTTCAGCTCTTGGGACCACATCCCAAACATCGTTCTTCATGATTGACAGATCATGGAATTCTTCCCGTATCCTGGGAACTTCAATATCTTCAATAGATAATTTTGTTGCTTGAACAAATGTTGTAGTCCTTCTTTTGTAGGTGAAGGTATACGGTCTTTCCTACAAAACAAGTTAAATTGCATGATTCGAAACATCTCATAATTTTCAGACAAATTCTTACACATAAGGAAATATGTCATACAGTCATACAATTATCTTAGCCAATGCTTCAATACAACATTTATCCATATTCCGTAACTTTCTAGATGCCTTCTAATCTCTACCAGAACATTGTTAAGAGTGTGCACAACTCCTAACATGTCAACAAAGAGGTTTCATTCTAGATAAGTAGCAGTGGAATGTTTTACAGTGCCATAGGCCACTTACCCATGTATATTAGTAGTATACTGTTCATCAATGGAACTATTCTAATATGCATAATACGCAACCTAATTCTAGGAACATAAGCATATACATCATTGAATAACATTATGTAAGAAATGACAATTCAAATACTTATCTTTGTTTGATTGTTGGGTGGACTCCCTCTGAATCTTTGCAACTCCATTTTGATGTGGATTGTGAGAAGTGGTCAACTCCCTCTAAATATCTACATCCTTGCAGAAACAACTGAAGTGTGCTCCTTTGCTTTCTTGCAGGAACAACTGGAGTGTGCTCCCTCTTGATCTTTGCTTCCTGGATTACCTGTCCTTGAACTTATATCCATCCTTAATCACTATGCATGCTTATTAGTATCATCATTGTGTTATCCTTGAGGACTCATACATAATCACACATTTATTAGTATAATCTTAATACTATCAAAACATAATAATCTTAAACATGTATAGTCATGATCATTCACAGATAATAAACATTAGTATTCAAGGTTTCAGGGAAGTCTTCTTTTACTCGTGCATATTCTTATTTGATGATAGGTCTCTTTTGATTAGTTAAATCATCAATGTATAAACCCGTGATTACTCAAACCTATACCTTCATGATTCTTCTGGTTAGTCATATCATCAATTATGGTAAGAAACATAATATGCATAAAACCATGACTTCATGAATAATCACTATCAACAACACAATAGTATAAGATCCTAACACAAGGTAGGATTCTAGCTTGATATAGGAAAACATACCTGGATTAGCATGCTAGCTATTTATGTCTAACATACTCACATAATGTCTTATGGTTCTCTTCAGTGGCTTGTGCTAGTAACCTGCATGTCTCATAAGTTAACCATTTTAGAACCAAGTTATACATACCTCGTAAGTAGATATTCTATGTGATCCACGACAATGGATGAATCTTTGTCTTCATGTCACCATGATCATATGTTCTTGAAGTAGAACATGATTTGTCTTTCTTGGTGTACCTTTTATGTTAGCGAACAAGATAAACCTCATACAACACCATAATGTATTAGTACAGTCATAAGTGTCAACACCCTAATCAATGAATATCTTCTATCATGCATTCATAATTTTATTAAGGTGATACGACAAGTTTAGATTTAATCAAGATTGTACTAACCATAATAATATGAAGACAAATATACCATAAACTTAATCATGAACAAATCTTGAAACATACCTGGATAAGTCATACCTGTCGAGATTGCTTGTAATCTTCTTATGTAAGGCCTTAGCCTCATCTCCCTCTGAAATAGGAACTTCTTCACTTATGCAGGTGAACAATCCATCTTCTTCTAGAATTAACCCAATCCCCTTGATTTGCAGGAACTGGATCTGGAGATGTAATAGGGTTTGTCAGAGAAACCCCAAAAATTCAAACTTTGAATTTCAAACTTCCGAAAGGATAGAAATATGTGCCTTGATGAGCTAATCAAGTTGGTATATTCAGAATTTGAAAACTGCAAAGTTCCACTCCTCAATTTTGCCTTTGAAACTTTCGGATTCACTGGACGTGACCCCGAACTGGGGTTTGATGAATCCCACTCTTCTACCCAATCAAAAGGTTTGATCCAAAGCTCTAAGCTTCTATTTTTATGAGGAGCTTCCAGCCATGGTCACAGATTTCAAAAATTCCCATTTTTGCGGAAGCCGTAATTTTCCACTTTTCTGATCAAAGTCCCGAACTAAGGTCTGATCAAGCCCGACCTTCTGCCCAACCAAAAATTCTGATCTTCATCTCTAAATTTCGATTTTGATGAGTATAATTCACTCGTGGTCTCTGATTACAAGAATTCCAACTTTCTCCGAAACCCTAAATTCCGGAAGCCATGAATGAAGGTGCTCAAAAATAATTTTGTTTTGATAGAAATATGTATCTAATTGTTTCTGGTGTAACTCCAAACTTTTCAATCCACAGGGTCTGAAAATTTTTCCTGAGATAGCCCAACCTGTCATCTTTCCATCTCAATAGGTTTGACCTCAATTGGATTCTCTGAGAGATATTTATGCCAAGTGTCGTAACGTGACTTGTTTATGGGATAAAACAAGAGAGCGAACTTGTACGACATGTCACGTGCCACTGGTTAAACTTCGGCCTCTAATTTTTTTTCCTGAGATGGTACAGTCTGTGTACAACCTGTCACCTTTTAAAAAATTTCATTTGGAGCTTCCTAGCCCAAGTTATGACCTTTTTTCCAAGGTCACTTGTTTTTTACTCAGATCTGGAAGAGGCAGAAACCCTATATTGTACAGATCATAAATCACAAATTACAATGAATTAGAGGTTTTCCTTTGGACACAAGGTACATGGGGATCTGATCTTCGACCTGTAAAAGTTTTAGATCTGAAAAATTCACCAAAATGGATTTATAGTGAAATTGCTACGATGACTGGTTTTTTTCTCTATCAAGCCCTAGCATCGTAAGTGCAATAAGTGTCATACATGCCATATAATGCCTTCTTTCAGGCTAACTTTGATACCATGTTAAATTTTCAGAATTTACTTCAATCTGATCTCATATCTTAACTGAGAGAACAACATGTACAACAAATCTACAACATATCAATCATGGACACAATAATGCAAGCACAGAAGAGACACATAGTTTACTTGGGGAAAACCATAAAGGTGAAAAACCCCAATAACTTCCTCAGAGATAGATAGAGCAATGATACAACCAGAATACAAGAGATAGTCTTCTCCTAGCAGCAAAGCCTCCTCCTCCACAAGTGCACCACTCTCCAAAGTGTGAGTGAGAGAATAGAATGTGTAAAATGAGAGAGACACACTCTCTATTTATACACTAACTTGACTTGACCTTTACTCAACTAGGTCGGCCTCAACTTAACCACTTAACATAATGCTGACTGAGCCTACCCCCACTAGGGTGGTCTAATAACCCTTTGACCCACATGGCCGACCCCCAATAGGGTGGTCTAATAACCCTTTGACCCACATGACTTATACAGGGCCGACCCCAACAAGGTGGTCTAATAACCCATCAAGTATAAGTTACGACACTTACAATATAAATGATGACACTTCCGTATAGAGGAATAATAACATATCTATAGGAATACAACCACTTCCATTTAGAGGAATAATAACATCTCTATAGGAATACAATATACATATATGTGAAATACATTCTGAAGTTACATATACATCAACAATTTTCTCTTCGTTCTTCTGAGGGAGTAGTACGTAAACAGGCAGAGTTTCAGAATCTTCCTCTTCGCTATCATTGCTGGTATCAAGAACACCCGCATCAAAGGGTGGTGAAATAGGTTCTTGGAATAGAAAGGGTTGAAGTTCTTCTTCCATATAACATCCATCAAAGGATTCATAACCTGTTTGCATATTTTTCACACCAGATCGTTAGAAAGAAAGATTTCAAAATAAAACAAAAAAAATTTCTAACAAACACAGGCGGCGAACTAAGTGCTTCATACTTGCGACCATATTTAAGAAGAGTTAAATAAGATCATAATGATTGAATATGATAAGCTGCTATGATTAAAATTATACGAATTTGGAACTGCAATCACTTGATCTGTAATGAAACGACGTCGCAACATGTGTTAATCCAAATTGGATCATAACAAAGTACAATTTTAACAGAATCATGCACAATTCGAAGTCACATCTGAAAATTGTCATTACAAGCCAATCTAATCAAGCAATCATATCTTCAGAGGTGATCATGAGATGAGACTTACAGTCAGAAACATGGTCGTAAGAACAATGAAAAACAAGGCATTAAAACGTAAGTTCGAACGATGGAATTTCATCCATTGGATGAGATGAATCGACAACGAAGATTAACCAATGTGGTACGCGGGATCAGGTCCTAGAAATTTATTCACAAGTTTATTCATGATTCCCCAAAGCCACAACCTGAAATTTCTAGGTTTCGGGATTGCAAACTAAACCAAAACGCATAAACAGGTTTCCGAAAGCCGCAACCCGAAACTTGCGGGTGGTGGGTTTCGCAAACGGAAACAATCTGTAAAAATGAAAAATCTTTTCCCGCATCCCGCAACCCAACATTTCAGTTTGCGGGTTTCGTGGAAACGCAATGCAACTAAAAGGTAAAACATATTCCCAAAATCCGAAAGCCGCAGTTGTGGGTTTCGGGTTTCGGTTTTCGGGATAAAAATTCCCAAAAATTATTAGCAGAGTTTCCGCAAACCACTCCTCATGGGTTGCGGGTTTCGAGTTGCCCAGAATCAAAAAACCAAAAATGAATTCCCACAACCCGCGCTTGTTGGCTTGCGGGTTTCGGGTGGTCAGAAAGTCGGGTTTCGGGTTGGAAGAGGTAAAGGACAAAACGCTTAAAAATTAAAGCTTCTAGCAAACCAAAAACACTTAGAAAATTCTGAGAGAAAAATGACAATGAAGGAAAACAAAGGTACATGTGCAAGATCATAGAAACAAAGTTCAAAACCTCATGTTCATGAGAGCACCTACCAAAATAACTTTGTGGCCACAACAAATGGTGACTGGCTAGGAAGAACCAGTTATCTTTGGAAACAAACTTTAGTTAGAGAAAGTATGTTAGTCAGCTGCTTTTCAAACCTGAAATTTTTAGAAAATATTTATGAGGACAACCAATAAGCAGAAAACATAAGATTGATATATTCCCATCGATGATCATATTAAAAATGATGCAAATATGATAAGGAGAATCAAGAAATAGTAGGGATCCTTTACCATTATGCAATCATTGAATTCCAGCTTGTGTTGAACCTGGGACTAGCTTAAAACTGCTCATGGATATCCAATTTACATATCACCTTGGTTTATTAATCGCTTTTATGTACAACAGTTCTTTTAGCTATATACACATTTTTTTTATTCAAAATGAACAATTGCACATAAGACCTTTTTGATATAAGACCACTTCCCTGACTTGGTGATCAGATATCAGCAGTGCCATTCACAGGCCTAATCCAGAAACTGATCAAGCTAGCTTGATAAGAGACCCCTTGTCCTTCAACTGTGATTTTGAAGGAAACTATTGTGGCTTGGTGACCACATGATGATAGTTTCAATCCAAATTAAATCCATGATCATAGCAGGGATGGCTTGTAATAAGACCCCCCTGTCCTTATACACAACAAGTATCTTATAGACGAAAAATACATATTTTATTCAAAGGGCAGATTACAAGGCATTGTCAAGGCTTGGTAACCTTATGATAGCAGCATTACTCACCAGCGTTTTGCAGATCATGAATGGACTGACCTGTGATAGGATCTTCCACCTCTCAGCAAAAACTGAAAGTCATCTTCCAAGTGTGGTGGCTTGATGTGAAAATGTCATTCCACCAAACACCTATGAACTTAAAGGGATGGATTAAATTAAGACCCCCCTCCTTGTAATCTACAATTATTTAAGAAAATCATTATCAAGGAGATTGTAAAAGGATCCAGAGAAGATAAAGCTGATCAGGTTATTATGATATGCCGTGACAATGAAACATAAGATAAGAACATTTCAACCATTTCCTCTATCTCAATTAAACATGTTAGAACATTAACCACACTTAGTACCATAATCCATAAATTTTTAATTGCCCATGTGCTTAATTAAACCATGTTTTGGATTAAGTGACTATAGTTGGTCAAAAACCCACTTTGAGAGTGTTCACACCCACTTCCAAGCAAACCAGTTCACCCAGCCTCCAGTTTTGTCCACAAGTGCGCCCTCATTTATTGCTGGTGCGCCCTCTCTCCTTGTTTTGGGGAATTTTAGTTGACCAAGGGTGCTAGGTTGGATTTTTGCCCACTTTTGGCTAGATTTGGAGCATTTAATGCTCCCTTGGGCCCCCAAACCTCCTCTACTTGCTCACCCACGCCTGCCTTGAGCTAATTAATGACCCAGCATGCTTCAGCCACCTCCACACCAGAATTCGTGGCTGTTTGGGGTGATTGGGATTGAGTTGGACCCACCTAGGGGGGATTGAGGCCAATTTGGCATTGATGACTTGTACACTCAGCTTGAGCCACCTAATGCTCTCGATTTTCTCATGGATGTAATAAAAACCTGTTACTAACATTTTCACATGTTAGACAGTCAGTTAATCAAAGATTTGAGCATACATTGTGTGTAAATTTATCATCTTTTTCAAGTTTTCCACTGTTTTTGCAAATTAATTCGATTTTGTGAGGTTCTCCATAGCTCCTCGATCTTCTGTGATCAAAATAATCACATGGTATCAGAGCCATCGTGGAGTTAGTGAGTTGCAGGTCAATACTGAGCGTTGAACTGCATTCTAGAGAGGATTTCCAGATAAAAATTGAGTGTTTTTGCAGGTGTTTCAGTAGTTTTCTCACCATTAACGCAGCAGTCATGGAAGCAAACCAGATGTTGCTCACACCCTTCAATTTTTTCGATTGGAAGGCTGAGATGGTTATCAAGCTGAGATCTAAGGGTCTCTATAGAGTAACCATGGGCACAGAAGTGGAGCCAAATTCTGCTGTGGAGAAAGCAAAGTACTACAATCGACTTGATGAAGCTTATGGATTGCTATGCCTGAGCATTTCAAGGGAACTCTTGTTTCATACAGACAGTTTGACAACCCCCAATGAAGTATGGGTGAAGCTAGAATCACTCTTTGGGAAAACTGATGAACTGAGAGGCCACCAGCTTGAAAACGAGCTCATTAGCTTGAGCCCAGCGCATTTTGAAACCATCCAGGAGTTCTTCACGAAATTCAAGTCACTGGTGCTTCAACTGCAACAATGTGGAATTGTTAAGAAGGAGGAACAACTGATTCTGTCCATCCTTTCGAAGCTAGGCCCAGAGTTTTCAGTATTTGTTAGCACATTTCACTCAGCCAAAATGACCCTTCGAAATTGGCAAATGCCATCACTAGCTACCTTCATGGAGTGTCTCACTCAGGAGCAGGATAAACTAGTTCAGATGGGCACCATAAAATCAAAGGACCAAGCATTGGCAATGGGTGTTTCAAATGCAAGCAAAGGAAAGCAGAAAGCCAAGAATTCGAAGCAGCAAGAGAAGAGAAAGTTTGACAAGACCAAGTCTGTAGATGGGGGTTCGAATCTGTCAAAGGAGAAGGACAAGAAGGGAAAGGAAAAGACCAAATGCACCTATTGTCATAGGGGATGGCATCCAGAGAGCTCATGTATGAAGAAAACCATTGACTCAATGGCGCAGCTGCTGGAGAAGAACAACATCCCAGTCCCTGAGGGCGCAAGAAAGAAAGAGAGCACCTCAAACCCTGACAATAAGGAGAAGTGTCATGCTTTGGTAGCAGGTACTTCGAATCCCTCTTCCTTCATCATTGATTCAGGAGCTTCCAGACATATGGTTTCATCCAGAGAGCTCTTCTCCTCTTTGCATTCGAATGGTGGCCCAACAATTCGAATGGGAGATGATTCAGAACTCCAAACCAAGGGGATTGGTAGGATTGACATGGAGCATGGCTATTTCAGTGATGTGCTCTATGTACCTTCATTGGCTGCAAATTTGCTATCAGTCTATCAAATGACCCATACAGGAGAAGCCAAGAGAGTGACATTCACTCCAGATTTGGTAGAAATCTCAGAAATCTCCTCAAATCAAGTTGTGGCTGTAGGATATGCAGATCATGATGAGAGAATGTACAAATTCTCAAATTTCATTCCAAATTCTAGTGACCATGCTCTTGTCTCTCATGCCAACGAGACCTCCAAGTTGTGGCATGAAAGATTTGGCCACATGAACTACAAATACCTCCAGCAATTGCACAAGGACGAGATGGTGGAAGGGCTTCCAGAAATCAGATCATCAAATGGTGCATGCATTGGGTGTGTAGTTGGAAAGCATCCTGAGCGCAGCTATGAGAAGGGAATGGCAAGGAGAGCCACTCAACCACTTGGATTGGTACATTCATACCTCATTGGTCCTCTTCCCACTCCATCATATGGTGGATCAAGGTATGTACTTACATTCATAGATGACTACTCTCGATTCTGCTGGGTTTACTTCCTTAAATTGAAGTCAGAAGTGTTTGAGAAACTGAAAATTTGGAAATCCCTAGTGGAAAACCATAGTGGTCATAAGATAAAGATCCTTAGGACTGATAATGGAAAGGAATATGTGAATAATAACATTCAGCACCTTTGTGAGGAATGTGGCATCCAAATGCAACATTCAATCCCCTACACACCTCAGCAAAATGGTGTGGCAGAGAGGAAAAATAGATCTCTCAAGGAGATGGCTACTTGCATGATTGAAGCTAGGGATCTAAGCCCTAAGCTATGGGCTGAAGCCATCAATTGTGCTGCTCATATTCAGAACAGAGCCTTTCACAAATCAGTCAAAGGAAAAACCCCCTATGAGGCATGGTTTGGCCAAAAACCAAATGTGTCAAATTTCAGGATTTTTGGGTCTAGAGCATGGGCTCGAATTCCATCAGAAAAGAGGAAGGCTTTGGAGCCACAGAACAGGGAATGTATCATGGTTGGATATGGTGAGGACACAAAGGGCTACAAGCTCTTTGACACATCCACACTTAAAACTTTCATTGAGAGAAGTGTGCAATTCGAAGAAGAACCAATTCCAGATTTTGAGCTTGCACCGGGGGAAAGCTCCTCTCCTCCACACCTTAATGAGATTAGTGATGATTCCACCTCTGATTTTTCTGATATTGCTGAAGATGACATGGCTGAAGATGACATTGCTGTACATGAGTCACCATCAAGGCCCAAGTGGGATGAAAAAATCATAGAAGCTGCAGGTGAATTGGCAGGCAATCCCCAAGAGCCTAGGAAGACTAGATCCCAAACAATCAATGCTTCCTTTGCAAATGAGAGTGAGCTTGCTGATCACTGTTATATGATGATTGGATCTGATCCAACATCATATCAGGAAGCTCATCATGATCCAAGGTGGAGAGCAGCAATGCAAGAAGAATTCCAGTCTCTCAAAGAGAACAAAACATGGGATTTGGTGCCTCTTCCTCCCAAGAGGAAACTAGTGCAATGTAAGTGGATTTTTCGAACCAAACCTGTTGCTGATGGTTCTGATCTAAAGTATAAGGCTAGGTTAGTGGCTAAGGGCTACTCACAAATCCATGGTGTGGATTATACAGAGACCTTTGCACCGGTTGCAAAGATGGACTCAATTAGTCTAGCTCTAGCCATGGCAGCTAGTAAAGGTTGGGAAGTTCACCACATGGATGTCAAAAATGCATTCTTGCATGGTGAGCTACAGGAAGAGATATATATGCAGCAGCCTGAAGGATTCCAAGAGGATCCCACACTTGTATGCAGGTTGAAGAAGTCACTCTATGGACTCAAGCAAGCCCCCAGGGCTTGGTATGCCAAAATGGATGCTTTTTTGCTCTCAATTGGTTTCTGTCGATGCAAGTCTGATCCAAATGTTTATTTGCAGCATTGTGATGATAATTTGCAGGTCATTGTACTGTATGTTGATGATCTCTTGATTACAGGGAGCTGCACCAAACAAATTGGCTCAATTAAAGCTTCTTTGCACAGTGAATTTGCCATGAGCGACCTAGGATTGCTAAGGCAATTTTTGGGTTTGGAAATTGAGCAATCTGAGAGAGGTATATTGCTGAGTCATTCTAAGTATGCTTCAGACCTGTTATTCAAGTTCAAAATGGCTGAATGTAAGGCAGCCAAGTGCCCATTCCTTTCAGGCATAAAACTAGGTGAATTTGAAGACTCTCCGGTGGTGGATTGCACTCTCTATAGGCAGCTAGTTGGAATTTTGCTGTACCTTACACATACAAGACCTGATTTGTATTATGCTGTAAGTGCTGTAGCAAGGTATATGCAGCAGCCACATGAGATCCATTGGAAGGAAGCCAAAAGGATCCTTCATTATGTCCAAGGAACAAAGAGCTTTGGGGTACACTATGCAGCTGGTTCTTCACTTCAACTAGCTGGATTTTCTGATTCCGATTGGGCGGGAGATCCCATCGATAGAAAGTCCACTTCAGGTTTTGTGTTTATGTTTGCTGAAGGTCCTATTTGCTGGTCAAGTAAGAAACAGCATACAATTTCTCTTTCATCAGCAGAGGCCGAGTACAGGGCAGCAGTGAATGCAGCCACACAGTGTGTTTGGTTGCAAGGCATTCTTCGGGAGTTTGGTGTTGCTATTGATTCTCCAACCAATATTTGGGTGGATAATCAAAGTGCCATCAAGATATCTACTGATCCAGTATAGAGGCAAAGAACAAAGCACATTGAGATCCACATGCATTACATTCGGGGCTTGGTGCATGACAGGGTGATTTCACTGCAGTATTGCCCATCCACCGAGCAAACTGCTGATATTTTCACCAAGTGCTTTACTGAGAAGACCTTCACTCACTTGAGAGCTTTGCTTGGAGTGAGTGATGGATGGTGATTGCTGCAATTTAATTGCAGGTTCAGCCCCATGTCCATTTTTTAGGGAAGTTTTTATCCCATGAGGTTTTACTTCTTTTCCTCGGTTCATATGGACAAATAAAATTTCTGTTTGTATTGAGGTGACTTGAGCCTTTGTTGCCAAGGCCTCCCACTTATCTTTCATGAGATGTACAAAGTTATGGTTAAGGGGGGGTGTTAGAACAGTAACCACACTTAGTACCATAATCCATAAATTTTTAATTGCCCATGTGCTTAATTAAACCATGTTTTGGATTAAGTGACTATAGTTGGTCAAAAACCCACTTTGAGAGTGTTCACACCCACTTCCAAGCAAACCAGTTCACCCAGCCTCCAGTTTTGTCCACAAGTGTGCCCTCATTTATTGCTGGTGCGCCCTCTCTCCTTGTTTTGGGGAATTTTAGTTGACCAAGGGCGCTAGGGTGGATTTTTGCCCACTTTTGGCTAGATTTGGAGCATTTAATGCTCCCTTGGGCCCCCAAACCTCCTCTACTTGCTCACCCACGCCTGCCTTGAGCTAATTAATGACCCAGCATGCTTCAGCCACCTCCACACCAGAATTCGTGGCTGTTTGGGGTGATTGGGATTGAGTTGGACCCACCTAGGGGGGATTGAGGCCAATTTGGCATTGATGACTTGTACACTCAGCTTGAGCCACCTAATGCTCTCGATTTTCTCATGGATGTAATAAAAACTTTTTACTAACATTTTCACATGTTAGACAGTCAGTTAATCAAAGATTTGAGCATACATTGTGTGTAAATTTATCATCTTTTTCAAGTTTTTCCACTGTTTTTGCAAATTAATTCGATTTTGTGAGGTTCTCCATAGCTCCTCGATCTTCTGTGATCAAAATACTCACAAAACAGATAAAACATGTAAAAGATAATGACCAGGGTGAAAAGGTGTCAATCAAGGTCCTGCATTTGTTGGATTTTCATTCTTTACAAAACAAATTATGATATCAGCCGAAAAACTAAGACTTAACATACTATTCTACAACTTCAGTTGAAATCATCTTTGAGAAAAAATGGTTTTAAACCATTACCAAATGTGTGGAGTCTATTATCAAAAAATGAAAGAAAACCAATCAAAACAAAGAAAATAGAAAACTCACACCAAACCTATGTACAAAAATACCGAATTGTTCAAACAAAGTACTTTTTGAGCAATGAAACATTCACTAGGCAGGTGTCTATGACTCCCTCCTATGTTTGTAATTGATTAGTACCGGGACCCATCTTTGTGATTGAAACACCAACTGATAGAGTGCCAGCGGAGGCTGAATATCCGTGGGAGATTTCCATACCAAACAGATTGTGGATAGAACTGCCCTTGTGTAGGGTCTTTTGAAGCCTTTCAGTCTGATGTTTCACCCTCTATTGGGAGCCTTGGAACCCATTCCAACACCTTGCAAACACCCTGCACCCCCGAGGCCTCAACACTATGCAATCTGATATTTCTCCTATTACATGAATCATCAGAGGGTCTTTTTTTTTTTGCCTGGTCTTTTAATACAAAGTTCCTTTATTACTTTACTACAGATTGGAATATCCTTAATGGCTTGTAACAAAGGGATCTTAATGCAAATATTCTTCAATTCGTTAATGATATCATACTTTGGATAATTTTAGGTTTTTCTATTACTAGACGCTATAGATATGGAGGTGATTTTTCCCCTGTATCTACTTCTTTATGTGGATGGTTGTGTGTTGAAGATTTAGGAATAACCACATCTTCAAGAATGACATCATTCAAAACTTCGTTAGGTATGTTTTCTTCTTCATTCTCTTCTTGGATAACAGCTGATGACTTGGGATGATCTTGTAGAACTCTTCCAGACCGCAGTTGAATCTCGTGTATTGGTGCGGTCGAAATGGCATATGATGGAAGAGGTAACAACCCAATGCTGTTAAGAGCTTGGGTTGGCTTGTTGTTAGGATTCGGTATCGGTTGTGCAGGTAATATTATGGGTCTTGGAGGATTCATATTCTGGAAATGGTGAGGTTGATTTGGGATAGGGGGTAGTGAAGGAGGTGTGAATCCAGGAAAAAGTTGCTGAATATTAGGTGGTTAAGGATAGTTAGGCATAGGAGGAGGTGGTTGAGCATAAGCTTGTCCTCTCCACCCATGTGTCCATTGTTGCTGTTGGGTATTCTGAGGAGGGTACTGCGGTGTCCAATTCTACCAGCCTGAAGTATTCCATTGTTGAGGATGTTGATAAGGATAGTAATAGGGTGGAATTTGTGATGGATCTTGATATGATGGTTGATATCTAGGCTTCCAAGGCCTCCTAGAGGATTCACCAAAGTTTCCACTCTTATACACAGCTTGCAACCCAGGCAATGATGGACAATTATCAGTTGGATTTTCTTCTGTACAAAGGTGATAAACTAAAACCTTATTCAATGGACATTCTCGTTGAGGATTTTTAGTTCTACACCTAGGACATAAAACACTCATTACTGCACGCTCTTCATCTTGCCTCTTTTTACCTTGTAGTGCATCTAGTTGAGAACCCACGGCTCCTAAGATATCTATTTTGAAATTTTCCAATAGGTTTCCCAACTCTACCCTTGTAACTACACCAGGACTAGATGTGTTCCCTTTCAGGTTCCTAGCATAAGATTCTCGAAAGTGTCTTCCACTTTTCCCTCTACTCCTAGAGTAATTCCTACATAGTTCACAAATCTCTGCAAAAGACTTATGAGAGATGTCTCCTAATTCCATGAGATTAAGGTTTTCTAATAATTCTTCTGAGATTCCCTTGAGGAAGAGTGTCCTTACTGCATCTTCCCGAAGATCACTATATTTAGATTTATGTAACACGTAGTTAAATCTCTCGAGGTAGTCTTCTAGGCTCTCATCTTCAAGTTGTTGAATTTTAAAAATATCATTGCGAGAGACCTTAGGTCTACAATATTCCTGATATTTCTGTAGAAATGCATTATTCATGTCTTCCCAAGTTCTAATACTAGATTCTCCTAAGCCCATGAACCATCAGAGAGAGGAATCTTTTAATGTGGCAGGAAAAAGTTTTAGCTTTTGGCCATCTGGTAGGTAATTATAACTTCTACACAAAATGTCAAACTCGAATAAGAATGTATCCGGATCCTCACTACCCTTCCCATAGAAGGTTGGTAGTGAGGAGGGAGGGATATTTTTCATAGTTACATCTTATGCAGTGTCTAAGATAGGGAATCCAAAAGTACCTTCGATTCTAACCTCTCCCTCTCCTTCATCTTGTCAGACACGATCTTCATTTTCATCCTCCATGAACATTCGATTGCCAAAGAGAGAATACCTAGGTGGATCCTTTCTTGGTGAATATGGGATGTCCCAACGCTCTGTTTTAGGAAGAGTATTCTTCTTTTTAGGAGGAGAATTACCAGCTACGTGGGTATCTAGTTTTTAAGGTCCTACTGTTGTTGTTTCAATCTATGAAATAACTATGTTCACAGAATTCTCAAAAAGAGCGTCTACTTGTGCAGGATCAACAAAATATACTAAATTTGGACCACCTACTACTGAAAAAAGTAGTGTATTTGGGTTTTTAGACTAATGGAGGGTTGGAAGGTTCTGAAGTTTGATCATATGGAGTTTCCTCTTGTCTACGTTCAATCTCAATATGAGCTTGAGGTTCCCGTGGAATTTCTTTATGAACAAAATTTTCTGATGTCCCTATGGTTTCCCCTAATTGATTTCCAGAAAGGATTTCCTTAGCTTTCCAAGTAGGACTATCCCCTTTAGGTGTCTTCTGATACCTTTCTGCAGAGTTAGTAGTTGGGGTGGCATGCCCCCCGTATAGGTTAGTAGGGATTTTAGTAGGGATTTTAGTAAGAATTTTAGATTTAATAAATCTACCTTGCGAGTCTCTAGACCTATTCATGAAAAACAAACTATAATTGAAATAAATGCTAACTGCATCACTACTAGTGCTGGGTTTTGGGGATACTTGTTATAACAGATACATAGGTTCTTACCTCTCGTCTTACCGCTCACCCGCCACTAGCCTATTTCTAAATTTCAAAAGAAGAGAATTCAAATCTATCCCTAAGTTTTTAAGAGAAGGTTTTATCTATATACAACTCAATTCTACCTATCTATCTATAACTGAATTCTACCTATCTATTTACAACTCCACGGCAATGATGCCAAAATGTTGGGTGTGTGAGCTATCTCAAAGAAACCAGCTAATATTTAATTATAAACCAGGGTTGGTGATCTTAGAGTTGTGGCACAATATATGCTGAGGTAGAATGGAACCTAAGTTTCGGCTTGTCAGACCTTAGAAATGCTTAATAAAGAAAAGATCGAAACATCTTTCAAAATGAAAAAATGAGTCAAACTTTAGAAAGACAACAAATGAACTAACTAAGCCTAGATAAACCAATAGATCAGAATAGTATCAAGCTATACTACTCTATTCTAGGATTAAACAAATGGAAAAAGAAGAAATATTGATTAAAAAGCAAAACTACCTGTTATGGAAATGGAAATTACTTGACTTAAGACAAAAACTACAAACTACTTATGCATTCAGTTAATACTTCAAAACTACACTAAAGCATCTAATTCCATTCTCCTTGATCTTGTACACCAAATGAAATAGGAACTGGGGTGAATGTATCGTAATGACTTTCAAATGTAACAACAAAACAAAATGGAAGTAAATCTAACCTAATTTCGACAAAGAGATGTAAACTACAAAGAGACCAATTACAATTAACCTTAAACATCATGATCTATCTTTTATCCATAAGCAAAATGATATAAAACTAATGAAATCTAGAAGCAAGTAGAAAACTTAATAAAGATATTTATTTCTGAATTCAATTTGGAAGCAAGTAGAAAACTTGATAAAGATATGTTATATAGAAGCAAGTATGGAACTTGATAAAGATATGTTATATAGAAGCAAGTAGAAAAATTGATAAAGATATTTATTTTTTATCCAAACTCTATTTCATAAACATCTTCATTATCTGGATGAATGGGAAACTGATTCTATACTTAACGAAGAAACTATTAAGACTAGAATACTTGGAGAATGAAATTATTAACTCTAATCTGAAATAAATCTTAAGAACATGGAATAAACTACACTAAGAATAAGACTGATAAATCTAAAAGTAACAACATATTGGTAAATTAAATATGAAATTCATAACTCAAAAAAATAGTTAAAACAAAGTTAAGGAAAATGAGATGGAAACTAAGAATAATGACAAACTTAATTAAATTTTTTATGGAATATAGACCAAGGTCCTAATTATAGTTAAAAATGCTAATTAAAATCAAGAAAGATTACAATTCAAAACCCTAGGAAACTGGATTCAAAATAAGCATGAAAACAATGTAGAAAGTATGAAAGTCTGAATGACGATCTGGTGTTAAGTTTAAACCAAATAGACTAGCAAGATCACTGAAAGAAATATAATCACAAGATAGACACAGAATATACCCTGGGAAACCCTCATGGGGTAGAAAACCTAGCAAAGCTTTCCTCAATAAGATGATCAACCAAAATACAAGATGTGCTCCTTCCTTCTTTGTCTCCTTAGCAGATCTACCAGACAAGTGCAGCTCTCTCAAGTGAGTGAGTGTATCAAATGAGGAACATACCTCTTCTATTTATACACTACACTGACATGTATTTTACACAAGTACATGTAGGCTCGTATTTAACCATTCGGTTAAATACCCTATTATAACTGACTGGGCCGACCCCCACATGGTGGGTCTAATAACCCTAGTTACCACAACCAATTCGGAGGAATAAACATCTCCGGATTCATAGTATAATCACATCGGAGGTATGGAACATCTCCGGAATAAATAATATACAAATATAATATTCTTAGAAGTTACAATATTCAACACTCCCCCTTAACGAGAAGGATATTATAACAACATCTGCAGGAGCAACGAGTCATACATCATACATGATACATCTATATATCATCGGAAGCTTTCTTCAATTTGTCTTCATCAGTAACTCAACCAGTTACTAGTATATCAATGTCAACATCAACATCGACATCACGATCATCGGCATCGTCATCACACGATCATTAGCATCGTCATCACACGATTAGCAGCATCATCATCACACGATCAGCAGCATCGTCATCACACGATCAGCAGCATCGTCATCACACGATCAGCAGCATCGTCATCACACGATCAGCAGCATCGTCATCACACGATCAGCAGCATCGTCATCACACGATCAGCAGCATCGTCATCACACGATCAGCAGCATCGTCATCACACGATCAGGAGCATCGTCATCACACGATCAACAGCATCGTCATCACACGATCAACAACATCGTCATCACACGATCAGCAGCATCGTCATCACACGATCATCAGCATCGTCATCAATACACATGATCCTTCCTTTCAGATTTACTGGATCAATTTCATCACAATCATATTTAAGACTATCCTTCCTTTCAGAATTACTGGATTTACTGTCTAAGGATGATTAGTCCAACCACAATCATATTTAAGACTATCCTTCCTTTCGGAATTACTGGATTTACTGACTAAGGATGATTAATCCTACCACAATCACATTTAAGACTATCCTTCCTGGATTTACTGTCTAAGGATGATTAGTCCAACCACAATCATATTTAAGACTATCCTTCCTGGATTTACTGTCTAAGGATGATTAATCCAATCACAATCACATTTAAGACTATCATTCCTGGATTTACTGTCTAAGGATGATTAATCCAATCAGAATCACATTTAAGACTATCCTTCCTGGATTTACTGTCTAAGGATGATTAATCCAATCACAATCACATGTAAGACTATCCTTCCTGGATTTACTGTCTAAGGATGATTAATCCAATCACAATCACATTTAAGACTATCCTTCCTGGATTTACTGTCTAAGGATGATTAATCCAATCACAATCACATTTAAGACTATCCTTCCTGGATTTACTGTCTAAGGATGATTAATCCAATCACAATCACATTTAAGACTATCCTTCCTGGATTTACTGTCTAAGGATGATTAATCCAATCACAATCACATTTAAGACTATCCTTCCTGGATTTATTGTCTAAAGATGATTAATCCAATCACAATCACATTTAAGACTATCCTTCCTGGATTTACTGTCTAAGGATGATTAATCCAATCACGTGCATTTTGAACCAAGGTCCAGGGACGATGCAGTCCTATCCTCTATTCTCGGAGACACCTGTCTATGGCTCACTTTAGAACTGAAAGTCCAGGGATGATCCAATCCCCTCAAGTCTACCAAGGACTTCATTCTCGGAGACCTCACGTCTACGGCTCTCTTTAGGACCGAAAGTCCAGGGATGATCCAATCCCCTCAAGTCCACCAAGGACTTCATTCTCGAAGACCTCACGTCTATGGCTCTCTTTAGGACTAAAAGTCCAGGGATGATCCAATACCCTCAACTGTCCACTAAGGACTTCATTCTCGGAGACCTCATGTCTACGGCTCTCTTTAGGACTGAAAGTCCAGGGATGATCCAATCCCCTCAACTGTCCACTAAGGACTTCATTCTCGGAGACCTCACGTCTACGGCTCTCTTTAGGACTGAAAGTCCAGGGATGATCCAATCCCCTCAACTATCCACTAAGGACTTCATTCTCGGAGACCTCACGTCTACGACTCTCTTTAGGACTGAAAGTCCAGGGATGATCCAATCCCCTCAACTATCCACTAAGGACTTCATTCTCGGAGACCTCACATCTACGGCTCACTTTAGAACTTAAGTTCAAGGATGATCCAATCCTCATCTGTATTCTCATCTATACAGGTACAAATATCCAAGAGCATGTATCACATCAAAACATGTATACATCACTAATCAAAACATGTATACATCACATCAAAAACATGTATACATCTAGCATGTATTCTCACTAATACATCTAACATCAAAACATGTATACATCACATCAAAAACATGTATACATCTAGCATGCATTCTCACTAATACATCTAACATCAAAACATGTATACATCACATCAAAAACATGTATACATCTAAAATAAAAGATATATAAGAGTTCTAAATCTAAATAATTCTAAGTAGCTAAGTGCAACAAAACAAAATTTAAGGGACAGAATTGTTATCAAATACTATACTACTCCCCCTTTCGAGGAGGGTCCTTCTGGACTATACCAAGCTTGTCTCGGAAGTATTCAAACTTTACTTGAGACAAAGGTTTAGTCAGGATATCAGCAATCTGATCCTCAGTGCTTATATACTCGAGCTTGATAGCTCCTCTCTGCACCATGTCTCGTATATAGAAGTAACGGATCTCAATGTGTTTTGACTTATCATGGAACACAGGATTTTCAGTCATCTTAATGCAGCTTTGATTATCACACATAATCACAGTGGGATCCATTTCTAAGTCAAAAATTCCAGATAAAAGTTTCCGAAGCCACACTACTTCATAGCTGGCAGATCAAGCGGCTATATATTCTGCTTCAGCAGTACTGAGGGCCACACTAGATTGTTTCTTACTGAACCAGGAGATCATGGCAGATCCAAGACCATAACATCCACCTGAAGTACTTTTTCTGTCTGAGACACTACCTGACCAATCAGAATCTGAGTAACCATGTAACTTGAGTTCATTACCTCCAAGATAGTATAGGCCAATGTCCACTGTACCTTTTAGGTACCTCATTATATGCTTTGCAGCTATAAGGTGAACCTTTCTAGGTTCTACTAGATACTGACTTAGGGTATTTACAGCAAAGCATATATCCGGCCTAGTATTTGTCAAATACATCAATGATCCAATGATTTGTCTATATAGGGTTATGTCCACTAATTCTGATGAATCATTAACTAATAGTTTCAGATTGGAGTCCATGGGAGTGGCCATGGCTTTACACTCCAACATATCAAATCTTTTGATAATCTCCACAGTATACTTACCTTGATTTAGAAAGATTCCTTTTGGCTCTTGCCACACTTCTAGGCCTAAGAAGTAGTGCATTAATCCGAGATCTTTCATTTCGAATTCTGAAGAAAGCTTCTTCTTGCTTTCAATAATTTGTTTCTCATTTCCGGTTAGAAATAGATCATCTACATATAATAGCAATATAACACGTTCATCATCCATCACTTTAAGATAAAGATTGGGGTCAGCTTTACTTTTGGTAAAGCCCATGCTTGTTAAGAAACTGTCAATCCTTCCGTACCAAGCCCTGGGAGCTTGCTTCAATCCATATAATGCCTTTTTCAGTTTGCATACATGGGTCCTTCCGTCTTTGACCTCAAAACCTTGAGGTTGTTCTATGTATACTTCTTCTTCAATTACACCATTCAGAAAAGCTGTCTTAACATCCATTTGATGCAATTTCCATTTCATCATGGATGCAAGTGCCATGATAGTTCTAATTGAAGTATACCTAGAAACAAGTGCGAATGTTTCTTCATAGTCAATTCCCTCCTTTTGAGAGAATCCTCTGGCTACAAACCTTGCCTTGTATTTTTCAATGCTACCATCTGCAGCATGTTTTATCTTGAAAATCCATTTGGAGGAAACCACACTTTTATCTCTTGGTTTGGGAACTATATCCCAAACATCATTTTCCATTATCGACTGATATTCTTCTGTCATTGCTTCTACCCATTCTTTCTTTTGAGCTGCCTCTTCATAGCTAGTAGGTAGTTGATCCACAAGATCACACATCAAGGCCATATAGTTGGACACTAGCTTTGGTTTCTTTCTTTCTCTAATGGAGCCTTCAGGAGCACCATATTTTTCAGCCCCTTGGATAATATCTCTAGCCCATGTTGGCCTTCTTTTCTTTGATAAATCTGAGATAGGAGGTTCTTGTGGTTCCAACATGTCATGATCCTCTGGTGGATTATCTACAGGGATGTGAACAGCCTCTGAGTTTCTAGAAGAAGGATCTTCTTCATAGATTTCTTCAAGTTGGCATTTTCTTGATTTCATGAGAGCTGCTTCTTCATCAAAAGTTACATCTCTACTGATTTCTATATGATGAGAGCCTGGTATGTAAATCCTGAAGGCTTTGGATGATTCACAATAACCAAAAAATATTCCTTTCTTACCAGAAGGATCCAACTTGGTTCTCTTTTCTTTTGGAGTGTGGATGTACACAGGACACCCAAATATTTTAAGATGGCTTACCTCGGGCTTCTTTCCACTAAACACTTCTTCTGGAGTTTTGAAATCAAGAGCACTATGAGATAATCTGTTTTGAACATATACTGCTATCTTGGCTGCTTCATCCCATAGATACATGGGAAGATCTTGGTCATGTATCATAGTCTTCACAGCTTCCATGATGGTTCTATTTTTCCTTTCTGCAACCCCATTTTGTTGGGGATTGTAGGGAGTGGTTAGTTCTCTCTTGATTCCGACTTCTTTACAAAATTCTTCAAACTCTTTTGAAGTATATTCTCCACCATTGTCTGTTCTGAGAATCTTGATTTTCTTTTCTGAGAGATTTTCTATTAGAGCCTTGAACTCTTTGAACTTTCCAAAAACTTCATTCTTACCTTTTAGAAAGTATATCCAAGTTTTCCTTGAATGATCATCAATGAATGAAAGATAGTATTCAAATCCACTTAGAGAGGTGGTGGGCATTGGACCACATACATCTGAGTGTATTAGCTCCAAGATACTCTTAGTCTTTGTTTCACTCTTTGGAAAGGGGTTCTTGACATTCTTCCCTTTCTTACATCCTTTACATGAGCCATCATGATCAACCTTCAAATCTGCTAGTCCTATGACCACCTTGCTTACATAGGGTAAGGATTTGTAGTTAATGTGAGCTAGTCTTCTATGCCATAGCTCACTGGGACTAGCGGTTTCATGAACAAGGGAAGCTTCTGGATGACCCTTGAGTTTATACAAACCTCCTTCCTCTTCACCAATGACAACTGCATCCTTAATAGATTTTCCTTTGGACCACATTAACACTTGTCCATCAATGAATGTAACTCTATAACCTTTCTTGTCCAATGCTGAGATTGAAAGCAAATTCTTCTTCAATCCCGGAACATACAAAACTTCCTTCATCTTCATGGGGGTTCCAGAATCAAGTTTGTAGTTTGCTTCACCAATTCCCTTAATGGGATATTGATAGTTATCTCCAAGAGATACCTTTAGTGGGGAGGTCTTTTCTTCAAGATTTGATAGAGTCTTCTTTTGTCCTGTCATGTGCTTTGAGGCACCACTATCAATGACCCATGTACCTTCTCCAGGTGTTATAGATCCAGAGAGTGCGGAGAAAAGAACATACTCTTCTGCATCTTCCTCTTCATTTCTTCCAGGTCTTCTTTTGGAAAAGGTCCTTTCTTCATCTTCTTCTTCTCTTCTAGATCTTTTCTTGAGAGGCCTTTCTTCCTCTTCAACTTCTTCTTCACTCTCATCTTCTGCAAGATGTGCATGATGTCTTATGTGGTAAGTACCCTTTTTCTTTTTGTTAGGACAGTCTTTGGCAATGTGTCCTAATTTGTGACAAATGAAACATTGGAATGAGGAGTAATATCTTCCTTGGAAGGATCCCCTTTTATTTTGAAATCTTTGTGGAGGATGGGACTCCTTTTGACTATCCTTCTTAAGGTAGGATCGATTCTTTCTTCTCTTGGTATGGGTGGCCAAGGCTTGGTCATCTTCCTTGAGCAATGCTTCTCTATTGGCAACCCTAGCTTCTTCTTGAACAGAATCCTCCCATACTATATATATCAAACTTCATGCTTTCTTTTCTGGCACACATGGTTTGTATGAAAGATTCCCATGATCTAGTGAGACCATTTAGAGCTGTCATCACAAGTTCATCTTCATCAAGAGTATCACCAATGGCATCTAGTTGCTCCTTGATTAGAGAGACTCTTGAGAAGTAGTCTTGAATGGATTCTCCTTTGTGCATCTTGGTACTCTTCAACTGAGTCCTTAGATTCATCTTCCTATTGATGTTCTTTCCTTCATACATTCTTCCTAGGGCATCATACATTTCCTTTGGAGTCTTCTTGGAATCCACTTGGGGAATCAAGTGGTCTTTAATAGAATCAGCTATGATTCTCTTTGCCCTAATCAAATCCTTCCTGTGTTTTTCTTTGGCTTCATCTCCTTCTGGTTCTGCAACTTCCTCCTTGATATAATGAGCAAGATCATTCTCCTCAAGAATGAGACCAATTCTGTATTTCCATGCCCGAAAATTTTCTATACCTTCTAGCTTGTCTTCAAGCTTAGTGTTTGGATCCATCTTCTCTTGGGGGAGTCCAAGAGACAGAGTAGACTTACCTAGAAAGTTACTTTTCACTTTTCTGGAATCTGGAACAGAATTTTATCGCACTTTTGGTAGAATTAGGGTTTGACTTTCCCGGAGTTCTACTCAACCAAAAAGTTTGATCTATAGCTCAAAAGAATTCTCTTGAGAAGGGCTATCCAGCCATGTAATCAGAATTCAAAAATTCCAACTTTTTTCTGAAACCAAATTCCGACGTATCGCACTTTTGGTAGAATTAGGGTTTGGATTTCCCGGAGTTCTACCCAACCAAAAAGTTCGATCTAGGGATTAAAAGAAAGGTATTGAAAAGGGCTATCCATCCATGCAACCAAAAATCAATAATACTAACTTTGGGATGAAACCCTAACTTCACTGGAGAGAGAGAGAGAGGTATTCTTACCTTGTGAAAGATGTCCTATTCAGTCTAGCTCTGATACCATGTTAAGTTTAAACCAAATAGACTAGCAAGATCACTGAAAGAAACATAATCACAAGATAGACACAGAATATACCTTGGGAAACCCTCATGGGGTAGAAAACCCAGCAAAGCTTTCCTCAATAAGATGATCAACCAAAATACAAGATGTGCTCCTTCCTTCTTTGTCTCCTTAGCAGATCTACCAGACAAGTGCGCCTCTCTCAAGTGAGTGAGTGTATCAAATGAGGAACATACCTCCTCTATTTATACACTACACTGACATGTATTTTACACAAGTACATGTAGGCTCGTATTTAACCATTCGGTTAAATACCCTATTATAACTGACTGGGCCGACCCCCACATGGTGGGTCTAATAACCCTAGTTACCACAACCAATTCGGAGGAATAAACATCTCTGGATTCATAGTATAATCACATCGGAGGTATGGAACATCTCCGGAATAAATAATATACAAATATAATATTCTTAGAAGTTACAATATTCAACATCTGGATGACTGTCCGAATGATAGTCCGAATGGAAGAAAACGAATTAAACTAAGGAAAGAAGCAGTTTTGATGATATTAACGTCAGCTGGCGAATGCAGATGAGCCTACAGTGCAAAGAAGTCAGTGAGAAGACTGTTGAGAAGCTAAGATGGTAGGAAGCAACCTATTCTAATTATTATTGAAAATATGAACTACTTCTATAACATAGTTAAACAAAACTAAGAATAAAACTTAACCTACAGCTACGGAAAAAGAAACTAATGGAACTAATTCCGATTATAACTAAACTTGAAACAACAACTATCTAAACTCTATGTAATTGCAAAATACTAAAAACAAACTATAAACACTATGCTTGGTCGACCATTATCAATTATGGAAACATAAATTAAGTTAGCAACAAAATACAGATTACAGAAAATAAGGAAATGACATATACAGGAAAACTGAATGAATTACATACACTGGAAAATGAACTAGCTATTTGCAGAAAAGAAAATTATACAAAAAAACATAATAAAACCTTTGGTTGATGAGGGGCCCTTCCCAGCAATCAGAGATGGAAACTAAATCAATTTAATCACCAACAGTAGAGCATCAACAATAAAATTCAGGAGCTTCCATTAACTGAGAAAAATTACACAACGTTTATGCAAAAACTACTGCTATCTTCTGTATATTATATATGCTATCTGATGATCATCGTTTCTCCATACGAGGCATATATTTATAATTTTACAATGGGAGAGAAGGTCGACATAGTCGACCTCTCTAAAAATAGGAGTCTTTAAGACTATCAAACAGCTTCTTGGTAATTCATGACAATGCAAAGGCCACCTTCCTGCTTTCATGGCGTCAATCCTACCTGACGCGAACAACTGCGTGTTCATTTCCTTCAACCATGGGTAGAAGCATGTGCTGGTAGATCAAGTGTGGAAGGATGGAGTTTCTGGAGCGTTGACGTGGGAATGAGCATGTGCTATCAAGATGAATGGATGGAGAAGTGAATCTTATAGAGTGTTGACATGAGGAAACGGTGTGTTTTCAAGCTCGGTGGGCAGGGAGGCAAATATTCTAGAACCGGGGCTCACCAACCATAACCATGACATTGCTAACCGAACCCATGTTTCCATTTCTATTTTTAATGGCCAACAATATGCCAACCAATGATATCGCAAGCTGGACAGAGGACTGGATGATGGGTTGAACATTGCTGGCGTCTTTGGCGTGAAAGCGAGTCTGAATGAAGGTCCGTTGGAAGACCGCAGCCTGTAGAGCAAGTATTGACTGCCAAACATGTCTAGAAATATGAGATGATTGTTAATAACCATAAAAAATGTTTATAATTATTCATGATTCGTATGATGTTCAAATAAATGCATACCTGAGCCTGTTTGACAGTTTGAATGGCAAGAAGAGTGATTTATTATACAAAAATAGTGCAATTAATGCCACTCAGAGTATATTTGATGATAAAAAATAGTGACAAAATGGACACCAACAGTATCGTGAAGATTGATGGAAGATGTGACGTCGATCATCGTGGCTGAGTTGCGATTGAAACTTCTGTGTACATAGATACACGAGAATGTATCTGTACCATGGGTCATCTGATGAAATAGTGAACAAATGTTTGTCTGGAAGGTTAATCACGATCGAAGGTGATGCCGATGAAGAGGCAAGATCAATCATCAGTTGTTCCAAGGCAAGGGCCTTGGTACTCTTGGGTGTAATGAATTCGAGATCGTACTCTTGAAGTATTACGATCCATTTAGCCACTCGGCCTTGAATGAGGTGGCAACTCAAGAGCTAGAACACAGGGTTGGAATATGCCACTACCCTATTCTGGCTCATAATGAGTAATTTCTAGACCGAGAATACGACAACGAGGGCCATTTTTTCTTTGTGAGGGTAGCACAGTGGTGGGACGGACAATGTCTGACTTACATAGTATATAACGTGTTCTTGACAGGAACTATCCTTCTGAATTACGACTCTTGAAATGGTCTGCTCGGATGTTGAGACGTAGAGGATAAAATACTTCGAGAAATCAGGGGGTGAAATCAAGGGAGAAGAATTTAAAGCTTGTTTTAGTGCGTCGAAAGTCGCTTGTGGTTGATCATACCAAACAAAAGGAATGTTGGACCGAAGAAACTACAAGAACTGTGAAATTTTGTAGCGTAGTTTGGGAAAAATCATCGGAGAAAATTGGGATTTCCTTGGAGGCTTTGCAATTGGCATATGATGCAAGGGGATGGAAGGTCAAGAATTCCTTGTACTTTCAATGGATCAATAATGATCCCTTTCTGGGAAATTATGAATCCCAATAATCGACTGGATAGAACAAGAACTACACACTTAAGAGGGTTCAAGAGAATATTGTATTTGCAACATCGTAGAAATACTTTCCATAGGTCTTCCAAGTGGTATGAACATTTTTTGGATCAAGAAGTGAAATCATCCAAATAGACAAGGATAATATGTACGAAGACATGAAAGAAAAAGGTCATGGCCCACTGGAAGGTGGCTCCCGCATTTTTGAGACCGAAGGGCATGACGCAATAAGCAAAGGTTCCCTATGGGGTGGTGAACACAGTCTTGTACTAATCCTCTTTGTGGATATGAATCTGGTTGTAACCGGAGAAACCCTCCATAAAGGATAGAACCTCATGGCCTACACACGTGTCAATGAACTGATCAATGAAAGGGGTAGGGAAGTTATCTTAAGGGTATGCTCGGTTCAGGTCTTTAAATTCAGTGCATACGCAAATAGTGCCTTATTTTTGGTTTACCGACACAGGATTTTATACCGATGGGGTAAATGAAACTGGCTTGGCGTAGTTTTTGAATTTTGGCGTTTAATGCTGGTATTTTGGATGGATGTATCAGTCGTTTCTTTCAGCGGATGGGTGTGACGTTGGTCCAACTGTCGATGTGGTGCTGAATGATACAGGGGTCGAGGCCTGGCATCTTAGTATATGACCAAGTGAAGATGTCGCAGAACTCTTGAAAGAGTTTCTTGTAGGTGTTTACTTCGTCAGGGGTACAAGATGCGCCTAACATGACGTTCTCGACCACACCAGGTTTGAAGGATATATCGACTTGGATGGTGGCTGAGATATTGACCATGTTACCTTCTTCGAAGTATTTATATCGATATGAATGGGGTTTTTAAACCAATTGTTAACACCTAAAAAGTGCTCACTATCTCATCTCCCTCATCACAAGACTCATTTGTCCATATTTGCCTCGAAAACCTTAAAAACCCATTAAAAAGCCACCAAAAGGCCAAAAAACCCCATTTTCCCCCTAAAATTATTTAAATTCCTCCAAAAATAGCAAAAACCCTCCAAAAAAGCCCTAAATTCCCAAAAATCAAATAAAAGGGAATAAAAAATATAAAAAAAAGGAAAAAGAGGGAAAAAAGAAGAAAAAACCCTATACAATTGACCTAAACCATATGGTGCCAAAAAACATGGGTCAATACTCCACCACTAAAAACCTATAAATAGGTGATGGAGGCTTTCCATTTCACATCCACAATATTCCCTATTCTCACTCTACCAAAATCACTCTTGAAACCCTAGCTTACCATTCGAGCTAGTCTTTCCCATTTGAGTGCCCCTTTGGCCCATATCCAAAACACTTCGGAGAAGGAGAAGGAACCCATTGGAGCTTGGAAGTAGCCCTCCTGGACTACTGCAAGAGCTTCACCAACCTCAACACTTGAGGTAAATTTAATACAAAAGAAAATCTTTATCATATTGTCATGTCTTTTTATTTCTGTCAATGCTCATGCTACGTTAAATTTCATATTGTTTTATTGCTTTAATTTACTGTTTATTGAACTGCTACTAAGGAGGCCCTTCTCCTTAGTAGGTGCTCATTTGCACAAGCTAAGGTGAAAACCCTAGCTACAGTTTTGGCGACTCCACTAGTGTTTCTTTGAGTTTCTGGTTATAATTTTTAAAATTTTTATTTTCTGCAAGTATTTTTCTGCTTTCCCCTTTCGACTATCCTTTCCGGCAGTTGGGTTTGCTGCAGGAAATCGCGTATTTTTTCCTCACAACTACGATTCGATCGCGGCTTTCAGCCTGTTTCCTACGATCTCCCTGCGGCTTTCAGCCTATTTCCTGCTATCTCCCCGCGGCTTTTAGCCTGTTTCCTGCGATCTCCCCGCGGATTTTAGCCTGTTTCCTGCAATCTCCCCCTGGCTTTCAGCCTGTTTCCTACGATCTCCCCGCGGCTTTCAGCCTGTTTCCCGCGATCCGGCCACGCAGCTTCGCCACAGAACCGTGATCTGTTTTCTGCACTTTTTTACCCTGTTTGAACCTAGAGCTTTGCTACAATATTTTCTGCACCTGCACAACCACCTGTTCTATCTGCACCCATACTTACCTACAACCTTTTTCTACAGTTTTCTTTCTGTTCCATTTACAGAAATTTTTAAGTTTAAGCATTTCAATTGAAAAAAGAAAATTTTGCATTATAAGTTTAATTTCTGCATTATTATTATTGGTTGAAAGTTGCCCACCCCGTGGAACTTTTAATTGGGTTCATTACCTCACATGTACACACTCTATCACCTAATTCAAGTGAGCCTTAAAATACTACTTAACACAGGCAACATTCTAACCCCACTTAGGGAACACATAAGAATATTGTAGTTAGGTAGGATGGGGGGGATAGGCATCCAAATAACACCCCTCAGTCACTTATATTTGAGACATAGTTTCTGTCCATTAGGGAACCAAAATCCCCTAGTATTTTTTGGCACGGTCACAACCAGTTTATCAGAGGGCCTCTTCCTTAGGAGGGTTGAAGTAGCTAGATTGGTTCCAGAGGCCTGAGTGGAATAACGTAATCCATTCAGTAACCGAAGGCTACCTACTCGTTGGTCTGCGTGTGGTAATTCCTTTTAGGCCCACACGGTGATAGGACCAGAGCTACAGATTCACCTTTTCTGGACGTGTCATGAACGGGGTATCTTAGTTGCATTTCTTCTAAGATTGTCTTAACCGGTGTCCCTCCCAGTAGGGGGATATCTTTAGCCACTTGGCTCTACTATCCATATTGTTTGACTTGGATTTCATTACGTTGCAGAGGATATGTCTGGTGGAGTCAGAATACTATTTAGCTAGGTGTTTGCATTCTCCCTTACCTCCCTTTGGTCTAGCGAGTCCACTATTTTTATTTTTTAAGAAACCTACTGCTTGTTGGTATTCTGACCATTGTTGTTGACGCTCCGCTTATTGTAGCACAGCTATTACAGTAGGTGTTTTGAGCAGGTTGTTGGCATGAGTGCCGTATTTTTTGCGCTCTCCTTCTGCACACTCGATTGCATTAGGGTTTTTGAGATATTTTTCACTCAACACAACCCCCAGATACTTGACACCATCTGTCACCATTGAGTCCCGAAGACATTCTCGGCGCCTCCGGGGTGAGCCCCCACAACACGGTTCACTTGAAATCACCCGTCATAGACGTAGATCTTTATCACTTGATACCACTCATCACAGACCATGAGTTGCGTCACTTGACTCTACTCGTCGATGACATAGAGCTCTGTCACACGACCCGGATGCCCTTTATATCACATCTGATTCTGAGGCAGAGTTCAAAAACCCCAATTACACTGCACCAACCAGCCCCATGGATGCCACGACATACAACCCTTTCTTTGTAGGGACCATCAGTGGAGTATCCACCACCACCCCAGCTACCACACCCGCTTTGGGTATGCCCTCGATGGGGCCCACACCCATCATTCCGATCACTGTGCCCATTCCAGTGGCTAGCATACCCAACCCAACCCCACTAGTGACTCATACTACCCTTGGTGGCGTAGGACCATACCATACTACCTCCATTCCTCCACCTGGGGGAAACATCCCCAACCTGAACCCATCCCCTACACTTGGGGGCATTGGCCCCAACATGGTCACGACCACCAGTATGTCACATCCTTCTACTAGTTTGCCATTCATGGCTAGTCTCAACCTCTTGATCTGGCCAGACTAACCAACGATCCCATCAGACACGACCCTGTGTGGCCTCACATGCCCACCAAGATCCCATCAAACATCTCTAAGTTTGAGGGCAAGGCAGGTGAAGACCCCCAGAACCACATTATGTCCTTCCATATGTGGCGTTCCTCCAACTCCATAGTGGACGACTCTGTTCACCTCCGTCTGTTACAACGCACTCTCACTGGCTCTGCAGCCAAATGGTACATCGAGAAACCCCATGGGACCCATGCCACCTTTACCTCCCTCGCCTCGACCTTCCTGCAGTTCTTTTAGTTACCTGTCCGCTATGACGCGAGAGTTGAGATCCTACTGTCTTACAGACAGAATACGGCCACCCACATCACTGACAACATTCATGAGTGGCGTCGACACCGAAGCCTATGCAAAATCAAGTTAGATGATCGTACCTTCTTAGATTGGTTTCTAAAATATCTCCTTCCTGTCATTTCCAAGGATGTGGCATCCGAGAGACCCCAGTCCGAGGAAGAGGCCATCCTAAAAGCCCAACAATTTGAACTTATTTATGCCCAGTCTGGTTATCTATATACCATTATACCTGATGCCCCCCGCAGTGATTCCTCCCGAAATGATGCATCGAGGGAATCCCATGCTGTAGATGGCATCATTGGCCGTATTGCCTCCCATAACTAGCCCTTTTCCATAGCACGCACTAGCCATGGCCCCGACCTTTCGTGGGCTACATCCCACTCTAGAGCAAGTAAATCATATGCTTCCATGGCACATAGTCACCATTCCCACATACCCTCATGTACACCCCAGTGTTTTGGCCATGCATCCCCCGCTTACGTCCCCCCGGTTGCACCTCAGTCACATTATCACCCGCATGTCGCACAAGCTCCTGTATCCTCTCAAGCCCCCCCTACTTATTATCCACCACAAGCAGCACTTGCGGAAAACCCACAACCCATCACATAGACGTATCGGCAACCCCCACAAGGTTCAACTCCTACACCGCCTCCACCCACTTATTATCCACTGTAGACTACTCTCGCACCTGCACAACCCAAGAACCCACCTGCCACCTAAGGGCAAGTGTATGCGCAACAAAATCCGCAGCCCAATCAAAATACTCAACACCAACAAGGCTAGTAAAACCACGGAAAAGGATGTAACCGCGGGAACAACCCCCCTCCAGACCAAAGCAGCCAACTCCCTAATCCCCTGAACAATAATAACGCGGCACCTGCCAACCAAAACCCCGACAGGCCTCCCAAGCAAGCCAAAAACCCTAATTTGTGAACAAACCATCCTTTTTCTATTTGCGGGGTCTATGGCCATTACACACATGCTTGCCCACATTTAGAGCGGGCTTGACAACTCTAGACTGATGATGCCCACCACCAAGGACACGTGGCACCTCAGGCGCCACCTAACCCCCCACCACCTCAGACTCAACCCTTGGTGTTACAGAACCCTTTACCAACCCAAAGCGTGGTGAACACTCAACCGTTAGCTCCCCGTCAAGGAAACGCGTCTCCACAATAGCAAATCACTTATACCGCTCATGATCAACCCATGCTAGACTTAGGCACCCATCACTTGTTAATGATGTCATCCACCGATGTCAACCTTCAAACCCGTTGGAACCAATACGGCTCCACCCCTGAAGCCCCTCGCGCCGACAAAAACACCAACGCTCTTCCCACCGATCAGTCGTTACGAATACCTCTGGATCCACTAGATGGCGCCTCCAAAGCCCCTCGCTTCCCACTTCGCCGCATCAACAATAACCCCAATGCTCAGGCTGCATCTAATTACAACATTTTGGACGACTTAGTTCAGTCCCCCGTAGCCATGTTTGTGTTAGAGGTCTTAAAAAACTGTCCTACACAGTGCAAGACTTTTCTCTCAGCCATTGGTTCTATTGACCCAACCGATTCATGAATGATGGCCTTTGATTTGGACCAATCCGAACCACGCCTTCCTTCCACGTTAGCATTCCAAGTTTCTGTATCCATTGAGAATCTTGTCATCCATCGGTGCATCATTGATGAAGGTGCCTCTACATGCGTTATGTCCACATTCATTTGGCAGAAGTTGGGGTCCCCTACTCTCCAACAGTCCACCAGTGTGCTGCAAGCCTACGACAACCGTTCGGCTCAACCCCAAGGTCTCTTAGCTAATGTCCCCATCCATTTGGCTGGTAAAACAGTGCTTATTGACATAGAGGTCATCAATGCCCAACTTGATTATAACCTCTTACTTGGCTGCAGTTACATGTACGCCATGTGGGCGGTTTCCTCATTCATTTTTCGTAGCATGATGTTCCCCCATGACGGATGCGTGTTCAAGGTGTATCAACTCACCTATTACAATCCCAATTCCTCCGCTGCACCCGAAAATGTTCTCCCCATGGTTGAACAACCTCTTTGTGGTGCATCTACCTCATTGGTTTCCTCAATGGGACTCGGATTTTACTCAGATACGTCGATGACCTCAACATTCCAATCCATTCCACCCCCGTCACCAGCGACTGAAATATCTGACTTATGTACCCTTTCCCACAATACACCAACACCCAACCATCAATCGCCCTTGCTACCCCAACCACCATTAGTATCTATTCATGTTGGTGTTACACCTATCCACACAATCCCCTTCCTATTCCCTCCTT
The DNA here is from genome assembly GCA_027924585.1 of Larix kaempferi. Classification (NCBI taxonomy): domain Eukaryota; kingdom Viridiplantae; phylum Streptophyta; class Pinopsida; order Pinales; family Pinaceae; genus Larix; species Larix kaempferi. The sequence continues at coordinate 47,624,354 of BSBM01000493.1, forward strand.
CGGGAATAGTAAGCACCCCGGTTATTGCTATTCTCAGCCTCCCGGGGTTAACTTTAGGACTACCTGTGTGGTATATCATGCCTCCCATTTCCCCCCCGACACCAAATGTCATCCTACAACTAGTGCAACCCATCACCACTACTATTCAACCACCTCCCGGTGTTACTACTCCTTCCTCATCCACCAATCCATCCCCTCTTATCAAGCACACTGGGGGCAGAGGTCCACAACCATACACTGCTTTACCCCCACCCAAAATGGTTAAAAACCCCCCCACGTTTCGCGCTCCTCCCAAATGCTCTTTGTGTGATGAGTTGGGCCATGCTACCCATCAATGTCCACAATTACCTGCATTACAATAGCACATGCAAATGCTTGACGATGACCCCAACATCCCGGTTGTCCAACCTGACCTTACCCCTAAGCCTCGTGATAAATCACTGCATACCAACCACCCTTGTGCCATATGTGGTATTTACGGCCACTACTCACATAACTGTCCCGATCTCTCAGATTACAGAGCCTCTCTCTACGAGATTAATAACTTGGACCTCAAGATGGCTCCCCCCACCATTGAAGAGATCCACCCCCCAGCATCCCCACCAACCAGAGAGATTAATACCATTTATATGATCTCTTCTACTAGCACTCCCTCGTCAATCGATTTGACAACCCAACATTTCCACAATGATGAGGAGATTCTCGAGGCTCTTACTGCACCTTATTACCCTAGGGAAGATATGCATCATCATTCCTATTTCCTCCCAGAAGAGTCCTCCCCCACCACAGCCACCCAATTTTCAGTTGAGTCCAAAGATTTCCTCCCCACCAAAGTCAACTGGTTTAAAGAGCCCATTCCCTCTCCCGATGCCTTCGAGGAAGGTAACATGGCCAATATCTCACCCACAATCCACATTGATATCTTTTCCCCAGCTGGTGCCCCTGAACTCATTACTTTGGGAGCCTCTTGCACTGAGCACGAGATCGGAGAGTACAAGAAATGTTTCCAAGAGTTCTGCGATGTCTTTTCCTGGTCCTATACCGAAATGCCTGGTCTTGACCCCGCTATCATAGAACACCACATTGGCACGTGGCTAGATGTACCCCCCGTTCGCCAGAAATGGCGCCCCATTCATCCATCAAAGCTCCCCACCATTAAATGCGAGATTGAGAAACTTCGTGCACCAGGTTTCATTTATCCTATTGCATACACCTCTTGGGTTTCCAACCCTGTCCCTGTTAACAAGAAACAAGGCAACATCAGAGTATGTACTGACTTCCATGATTTAAACCGATCATGTCCCAAAGACAACTTCCCCATGCCATTTATTGACCAACTCATCAATGCGTGTGTGGGGCATGAAGTCCTATCCTTCGTGGATGGTTTCTCTAGATACAACCAGATTCAGATCCGCAAGGAAGATCAATATAAGACTTCCTTCACTACCCCATGGGGAACCTTTTCCTATCGTGTCATGCCTTTCGGCCTTAAAAATGTTGGCACCACCTTCCAGCGGGCCATGACCTATTGTTTTCATGACTTGGTCCATATCCTACTAGTCTATCTTGACGACCTCACAACACGTTCCAGGAAACGATCAGACCACCTCAACGACCTCCGGTAAGTCTTTCTGCGTTCCGGTAAGCCGATTGTTAGGTTTCATTGTTTCGCACAAAGGAATCGCTGTATACCCCTTCAAATTTCAAGCCATATTAGACCTTCCCACACCATGCATGCTCCGGCAGCTACAAAGCTTACAGGAGAAATCTAATTCCCTCCGCCGCTTCGTTCCTGATTATGCCACCACAACTCATGGTTTCTTACGTTTGCTTCGTACTCACATAGATAGTGCATCCTACCTTGGACATGGGGCATATATTCTAACTGACTCAGAAGACCACCCCTTGTGAAACCCCTGTAATGGGTTGTATCTTAAACTTTTATCCTTAACAATCCAACGGACCCGCTGGCCCGTATTGTACAGTTTGATTTATTTTTGTTTTCCAATTTTTTCCATGCACGTCGCCATCTCGATTTGCACGCCACATAAGCTTTGCTAGTTTTTAGCATTCCTTATACCATCGCATTCAGTTTTCTGGGCCCGTGATGATGCTTGAGATCATTTCTCGCTCTCACCCCCAGATTTTTCAGGCATTTTTTACCAGCCCCTAGTCATCTCGGTTTGCATGCCACCTCGACCATTCTCCGTTTTTCACACTGTTTATATCACCAGATTCAGTTTTCCAAGCTCGTGATGAGGCTTGAGATAATTTCTCGCTCTCACCAAGAACAATTTCAACATTGTGTCCTGACACCTTGCTACCTTAGTTTGTGCGCCACATCGGTCACCATCGAATTGTTACACATTTTTACATGAGCCATTCACTCCATTCATACTGCAATTATTTCGTTATTTTGCCACCATTCATCATCCCGCAAGGAGGCCCACCAGTGTTCCCCCCCACCCTCGTTCTTGGTTCTCATCGATGTTCCTTGATTGAACACTCTCTCCTTGACTGGCCATTCCTTTTGTTCGGTATAATTTTACCCCTTTTTCGGGCCGGACAAGTCCTTTACAAAAAATGCACTTAGGGAGTTTCTGTTAAGCTCTTTTCTGAATCCTAAAAGAATGAAAATATCGTCGAGCAATCTTGCTTCCTTTCATGCTCATTAAAGTACTTGAAAGGGCGTCTATCTGGTATAAGTTTAACCCTTTTCCGAACCTGGTAGACTAATTACGAAAAAGGAATACTCTAGTCACACTAGCTAGAAGAGTTCTTCATTGCATACTTTTATACTTTTTCGAGCCTTGGATACTAACAAATGAAAAAGAACCCCCCCTGGAGTCTTCTTATTGCTTTCAGACTCTCTAAAATTGAAATCAAACACGAGCATGCACTATCCTGGGCTCGTACAAATTCACACGACATTACCATTCCATTATTTCAGAGTCTTCTTATCGCTTTCAGACTCCTTAAAATTGAAAGCAATCACAAGCATGAACTGTCCCGGGCTCGTATAAATCCACATGATAGTACCATTTTGAGCACACTTCTTCCATCTCCTTGAGCCATAAAGAAGTCCCCCTAGTGCCTCTTAGCACCATGATCGATCATCTTGGCAGCATCCCCAATAAGGTCGCCTTTGTTCAGAGTATTCTGCAGTCTCCTGCCATCTTACACCAACTTGAGTATCACTCATCCTAGTCACCATCCCCGATCCATTAAAGCTATGATCCATTTCCTACCAGTTAGTTTCATATGCTGCCCGATCATCCCCGCCATCATACTCTGAACAAAGGAAATTTGAGTCCACCCACTCTATTTTCCTAGTTACTCCCCACCCCCACAGTATGTCAGTCATACCATCAGTACTCTCACACTTCGGTTATCCACCTCGTGCTCCTATCAAGGAAACATCATTTCCTTGCTAGTTGCAGGTCTCCCTCTGTCGACGCCAACCCATCTATTCCAGATGATAGACCCAGAGGTCCCTACGCCTTGGACTCATCACCATCTGTGGTGAGTGCTTACAGACCATTTTGAGAGGAGCTATCAGTGCCTCTCCGAGTGGTTGTTTCTCACATGCTCAACTTCAACACCTTGATTGCATCGTTGAGAATCGCGCAGGGTATCTATCCCTTCAGTTATTGGTCAAAGACTGCGGATTTCCCCCGACTCTAGCACATTGGTGAGTCACTTCGAAACACCCAGTTATATGTTCTCGTGGATGTCCGGGTTGCATTGGCGATTGTATTCAGAAGCCATCCACTTATATGCTTCCTTGAGTACCCAGTTCAGTTGTAGTTCAGTGTACCATTGAGGATGTATGACTCTCTGTCATTATGATCTTCCAGTTCATCAGTTACTTTGGTACCATACTCAGCACCACTCTTGATATTCCAGTGTTTCAGTTCTTCGGCTTAGACATGGTCAGCCTAGCAGTATGTCCCAGATTCGTGTCCCCTTTTGGACCCTTATGATGTACACAGTGGTTCTCCATGTATCTTTCAGGTCCCCATTTTTGGGCCTCATTGTTATTTTTTATATATCTTGATATGAGCATGGGTATTCCCGCCTCGTCCATATATTGAGATTCTTCCTCATTCATTATTTTAGGTCATGTATCTTTCAGGTCCCCATTTTTTGGACCTCATTGTTATTGTTATAGATCTTGATACGAGCATGGGTATGCCTGCCTCGTCCATATGTTGAGATTATTCCTCATTCATGATTGAGGTCATGTATTTTTAGTTTTTGTAGTTTGTTCAGGACCATTGTTCCAGGCTCTAGTTCGTTTCTTCTCCTCTCCACATCCCAGGAAAACCATAAAATACCTATGATTTCTATCGTCCATACAATGAGCTCCTGCCCTCACACATCAGGGGGAAATCCGTTAACACCTAAAAAGTGCTCACTATCTCATCTCCCTCATCACAAGACTCATTTGTCCATATTTCCTACCATATTTGCCTCTAAAACCTTAAAAAGACACCAAAAGGCCAAAAAACCCCTTTTTTCCCCCAAAATAATTTAAATTCCTCCAAAAATAGAAAAAAACCCTCCAAAAAGGCCCTAAATTCCCAAAAATCAAATAAAAGGGAATAAAAAATATAAAAAAGAGGAAAAAGAGGGAAAAAAGAAGCAAAAACCCTATACAATTGACCTAAACCATATGGTGCCAAAAACCATGGGTCAATACTCCACCACTAAAAACCTATAAATAGGTGATGGAGGCTCCCCATTTCACATCCACAATCTTCCCTATCCTCACTCTGCCAAAATCACTCTTGAAACCCTAGCTACCATTTGAGCTAGTCTTTCCCATTTGAGTGCTCCTTTGGTCCATATCCAAAACACTTTGGAGAAGGAGAAGGAACCCATTGGAGCTTGGAAGAAGCCCTCCTGGACTACTGCAAGAGCTTCACCAAGCTCAACACTTGAGGTAAATTTAATACAAAAGAAAATATTTATCATATTGTCATGTCTTTTTATTTTTGTCAATGCTCATGCTAGGTTAAATTTCATATTGTTTTATTGCTTTAATTTACTGTTTATTGAACTGCTACTAAGGAGGCCCTTCTCCTTAGTAGGTTCTCATTTGCACAAGCTAGGGTGAAAACCCTAGCTACACCAATCCACATTGTCGTGGATAAAATATTTCATATTGACCACAAATTGATCGGTCGAAACTGTGGTAGGATACTTAGAAATAAAGTAGAATCAATGATGCATGTCGTCCCATGGGAAGTCTGGTTCAGTTAGTTCCTCGAGAATTTCTTCGTTGTTCTAAAAGCACCAAGTGGAGAGGTCGGAGGGTTCACTAGTTGAAACCATGTAAATGGTGTTTATCTTCGCTGATGAGGATTCCAAGGGGTGGATCTCGTCAATAACAGTGATCGACGATTCTAAGGATGGTTGTCGCAACTCATGGAGCACCAACCGGTACTCTCGTAAGTCGGGGAAGTGATGGGAATAATGTCTGTATATGCCACAAACTGTGCAGGATTGATTGGTGCACAGTGTTTTTTTCATGCCTGAGGGGGGCTTGATAGTTGAATAACTGGAATGTTCTTGTTGTCGTCTAATGAATCCAAATGGGATCGAAGGTCAGGAAGGTGTGGATAGTTATGGGTAGCATGAACCAAGGTATCGCATAAATCACATTTCATAGGTGTGCATGCTTGAGGAGTGGGGTTCTTAACCTTGTTCGTAGTTGTCAGGGTGCCGATTTTCATGGCTCTACCCCCAACTCTTTTAGAAGAATGGGGGGCGGGGTTGTGGGAAGTTTTTTCTGACACACCAGGAGGTGGGTGATTGGAAGTGTTGATTAGTTGGACCGGTTGAAGAATCACGTGGGGGGTTGGTGCAGGATTAGGTGTAGGTAGCTACTAGACAAGGAGACCTAGTGTCAATCCCAGAAGGTTCAGAGTTTCCATGACCAACATACTTATGACTCCTGATGGGGGAAACAAGAAATGAATTGTGTGGATTGGGGTGGCTCCCACATGACTAGTTACTGATGGCGGTTGAGGTTAGGGTGTCCGCCAAGGTTACGGCAGAGGTACCGGTTGAGCTATAGGAGTTGGTTGGACTAATGAAATAGTGCACAAATCCGATATATCGACGACCGACGAGGGTGTGGGTAAGGAGATAAAGGTGGAAATCATCGGGGCCTCAGAGTAAAGACTCGGCCCTACGGTTGAAATCAAAAGAGTAGGAACGCCAAGAATAGGTTTGTCGACCATGGGGAGGACATTTTATACCATAGAAAGAGATTTAGGGTCATAGTACAAGTTTGAAGACCCATCCCTCATGGGGAACATCATGAGACGAAACACGGATGAGGCGACGACCTTCATTGCGCACATGTAGTTGAGTTGAGCATTTGCAACTTCGATGTCAATCAAGACGGTTTTGCTGGCTAGTTGGACAAGGACATTGGCAAGAAGGCCTTGTGGTTGGGATGCGTGACCATCATAAGCTTGAAGGGCCATCGTTGATTCTTGCAAGGAGGGGATCCTATTTTTTTCCATACGAACATGTACATGACACATGCAGTGGTTCCCTCATCAATTATGCATCGATGTATAACCAAGTTTCAGATCATCACTGAGATCTAAAACGTAATGGATGAAGAAATGCGGTGTTCTGATTGATGTAAGTCGAATGCCATCAGTTGTGAGTCTAAAGGGTCGATCGCACCTAACACAGATAGAAATGCTTTTCATTGTCATGGACAGTTTTTTAAAACTTCCAAAGCTAGCATGGCAGTGGGGGACTAGGACAAGTCATCCATATTGTTATAATTACAGACAGCGTGAGTGTTGGGGTTATTAGTAATGCAGTGGAGAGGGAATTTGGGGGATTTGGGGGCTCCTTCGTTTGGAGGTGGTGGCAGGAATAATGATTGGTCAACAGGGGTTGATGTGGTCTCCTTACCTATAGATATGGTTTCCATATCCAAACCATATTGGTTACGATGAGTTTAGAGATTGACATCAGCTGATGAAATCATTAGGAGGTGATGAAATCATGACTCAAAGACCTAACTAGAGGATGCACCATAGGTGGCGGGTGGTTGTGTGGTGAGGACCCCTTGCATCGGTAGGGGGTTTTGCAATGTCATAGGTTGCGTCGTGACGACCCTATGTGTGGGTAAGGGGTTTAATTGCAACACCATAGGAGGTTGTGTCATTTGGGGTGGTTGAGGTTGTTCCTGAGGGGAGACGGTCGTGTTGTAGTGGTTAGCCTCATGCCAAAGCTGGTGGGATATCGCTAAGTGGGGACAATGGTGAGTGTAGTGGCCTTAAACATTACAAAAGGAACAGGGGTGATTGGTTCCCAACTATGGGTTCTTACCCTGTCGGGGAGGTTGATTGGTGTCTTGATTTGCGAGATGGGGGCCATTATTAAATCAGGGGTTAGGAGGAGGTCCGACCCTCCCCTTGCGATGATTTTTTTTGCGATTCCGTCCGCATATTCTATCATGTTTTTCTTAGTGATTGCTAGGGGAGGTTTGGTTTGGATGTTTGTTATGCTGAGCATAAACCTGTCGTTGAGGCGCAACGGGAGCCTGAGGTGGGGAAAGTGCGGGGCTGCCTGCGGTGGATAATAGGTAGGGGGAGCTTGAGTTTGGGGGAGAGGGGGAGTGGGAAGTGGATGGTAGTAATCTGGTGGGGCCACAGGAGTGGGGTATGCTTGCTGGTTATGACCATAGCTAGCTGCCACATATGTGGGCCCATGTGTTTGAGCATTGTGTGTCGATGGCACATATGAAGGTGTTTCTCCATAATGAGTTGTTGTATGTGAAAATTCAAGACCACAACTCACAGCGGGTTGCATGGGTGATGGAGGCATATGCATGGGGGGATGGTTAGTGGATGCAATTTGGTGAATGATTCCATCTACAACATGGGATGCCCTCGGTGCGTCCTTCCAAGAAGTATCGTCGGGTGGGGCGTCGGGTAATATGGTGTATAGGTAGCCCGATTGGGCATATATAATGTCAAACTGCTAGGATTTAAGGATAGCCTCTTATTCAGACTGGGTTCGTTCAGATGCCACATCCTTAGTGATGGATGGTATAGGATATTTCAAGAACTAATCTAAAAAGATGTGGTCATCTAATTTAATCTTTCACAAACTGTGACATTTACTCCATTCATGGATATGGTCCGTGATATGGGTAGTCCTATTCTATCTATAAGACAAGAGGATATCGACACCAACATCGTAACAGACTGGTAGCTGGAAGAATTGCAGAAAATTCGAAGTGAGGGACGTAAAGGCAGAATGAGTCCCATGGGGCTGGTCAATGTACCACTTGGATGCAACGCCAGTGAAGGTTAATTGTAATAGGCGTAGTTGAATAGAGTCATCCACTTTGGAGTTAGAAGAACACCACAAGTGGAAGGCCATGATATGGTTTTGGTGGTCTTCACCACCCCTCCCCTCAAAATTGGGTATGTCTGAGGGGATATTGGTAGGCATGGGAGGCCACGTAGGATCATGTTGAATGGGGTCATTGGTCAATCTATCCAGGCCAGGGAGGTTGATACTGGCCATGAATGGAAAAATTGTAGGAGGATGTGACATGGATGGACCGACCTACATTCTAGCCATTTCAACTATCAACATGTTATACAACTTTACGAGAACCCGACATTGTTCTCATTTTTTGGGGGGTCAATTTTAATAGTTGTTTTTACCTCTGTTTCAAAAAGTGTGTATATTGGTAGCACCATTTTTCATTTTGAGCCATTTTTTTGTGATTTTGAAACTTATTGGTCATAAGAAAACTATAAATTTTATTTACAAGGGCCATTTTCCAAACTTTACAAAAAAATCTACATTTAATAGCTAGTTATAGTAAAAAAATACACACATTTTTGAATTTTTGTCAGATTTAGAAGCTAGTTGGAATGAAAAATATATGCATTTTCAAAGATTTTTCATTAAACTTTTATCTTAAAGAAGTCATTTTTTGAGCAAATTTCTAAACAAAATGATAAAAAAAGACATTTCAAAAACAATTTTCAACATATTTTCTGCCATTTGATGTATAAAAATGATACTCTTTAACATTACTTTCCATAAAGTGATGCTTCACATAAACTCAACAAAATGTATACCATATATTTCTAAATATCATATTAAAAACATAACATTTATTCTCAAAATAAAATCATCAATTTAAAACATTACAAAAATATCTTATCAAAAATTTGTCAACTTTGACATTTTCATCAATGATATCAAACTAATCAACAATATCATGCATCCCGAAATCTTCATCGAAATTGACATTTTTTGTTGGTTTTGTTGGTTGGATCTCTTCCTATACCTCAACGTGTTCTTCCATTGGGTCTTCTATTTCTGCAAAATGCCCAAAGCGATATTTTCCGAACATTCCCTTTAAAGGAGGCTGAGGCTCCTTTGACATCTTTGCCACAAATGACTCACTAACTTCTCCTTTCTTCAAACCAACTTCCTGTATTTCATCTGGAAGAACTTTCATAGCATTAATTCTTTGCTTGATATAATTGCAATGTAGTAGATCATTGTCAATGGATATGCAATTTCTTACTTTTTGTAATGAACATGCTATTGTTGTACCTAATCACCACATACAAAACAAAAAAAGTTAAATAACATAATGAAACATAAATATAAAATTTATATATTACTGAATTTAGATTATGGCACTAGTTTCATATGTAATATCATAAATATTGCCTGATCCCGAGGACAAATCTAAAACCAAATCTCCTTCTCTTGAAAAAGTATCTATGAGATAATTAATCAATGCTTGTTGCTTCTGGAAGATGTTTACAGTCTCTCCTTTCAAATCTCTTTCTTCATATGTTAACTTGTTAACCATAGCATTATAAGACAACATTTTCCTTCACTCTTTACATTGATTAAAAGAGTGTCATAGATATCATCTTTTGTCCAACATGCAAGATGTATGTTTTCAGTATCACTCATAAATGGATCAGTGTTGGAGATACGAATGTTAGGATTACGCCTCTAACAGAAATAGATAAGAATCTAATTAACTTATAGAAAAATAATTTTCGTTTCTAAATTCAAATGTATAATAATAAATTACAAATATCTTACCAATACAGTTGTTTCCTTGAGTTTTCTTTATCCTCGAAGATTGTTAGCAATTCTCCTCCTTATACATCTGAATGGAAGACAAGAAACCTCCATAGGGGTGATGTTGTGACATCCAGAGATCCCAAAACCACTTTATTGAATGACTGGTATGTATAAGGATCACAATCATAAGTAATGTTTTTGATATTGTATCCATGAGGGATATCTGCAATAACGAGGGAGTACTCCTTTTTGGGAACAAGATTTGCAATGTTTGCACAATCACCCAAAATCACTTTGTATTGCACAGTGTCGATCCCATTCCAAATGTGATGATGATGGGTGTCATCAAGTTCAACGTTTGCAAGACGTTGTCTTCTTTGTCGTTCTATTTTGGCTCTTTGAATATGAATTTTGAAAGACTCTAGTACTATATTCTTATTTGACATCTTTGAAAACAAAAGTATATCTATAAGTAATAAAATAGAAATTAATTCACTTAGAAATAAATAAAATAGAAAATATCATAAATCATCATACCTTTTTGTATGCAATAAAAAATCTTTTAAGTTTTCCATGGAGCTTGAATCCAGATAGTTGCATGTGATATCATCCCAACTCTTCTCACCCAACATTATAACCATATCCTCTTGTATTTTAATGTAAACCTTATGACTACATGATGTAAAAATAAATGAAGTTAACAATGACATATAATAATAACACAATGTTTATTTAATGAAAAATCTTAAACTCAAAAAAAAAACTATAAGAAAATAAAAAAAACCTATAAACTTACTTTTCAAAATCATTGCACATTTGCTCCATGAAAAATTCACCTGACTTTACACGTGACAGTATTGTATATATAAGTGTTTCATCCTTCACACTTTGCAATGATCTCCAAGGTGTTATAGTCATATCTTCTGGAAAATTCTTGACATCAGGGCCTCCTTGACTACTGCTCCATGCAACTATTTTTTTTTTTTACCTTTTGATTGATTACACCAATATTCTCCCACATGCTAAATATTGCATCAACGATGATTTTCCTCCAAGCGATGATTTTCAAGGCACAAACAATGGTTTTCCTTCAAGCCAATATTTTCCTCCAAGCGAGGATTTTCAAGGCACAAATAATGATTTCCCTCTATGATGAACCTGCAATAATTAATTAATGCAAATACACAAGATATCAAAAATAATAGAACTCAGAATCACTTTTATATTGATCACGGGCCACTTCGAGGGGGAAACCTCCTTTGAGCAAGCTCAATACAATTAACTTCACGGTGCCTTCATATGCCTCAACACACACTTATATACTAAGTGTAGGCGCCAATACCATGGGTCAATACTATGTGTCAATACAAACCATGGGCTTAGTCTAGGCGCCAATACTATGAGTCAAAACCATGGGCCGATTACTATGGATCAACAAAACTATGGGCGACTTACAAAGCATATTCGCCAACAACAATAACACAAACTATGGATCAACAAATACTATGGGACGGCTTACAAGGCATATGCGTCCAACAATAATATACTAATAAAGTAAATACATGGGTTCCTAACATCCCCTCTCCCTTAGAAAAAAGCTTTGTCCTCAAAGCTTTAGATGTGGAAATTGATGCAGAATCTGAAGGAGTGGGTCCCCTATAGCATCCTCAGGTTGCATTCCGAGCCACTGGCGCCTTTGGAGTTTTAGGGAGGATTGCGTGGAAGGATGTAGACAAAGAAGAACTATATCAGCGATGTGAAAAGTGCTCTCAGAACGGTGCTGATTAGCTTGTTGTTTCAGTCGAATTCTTGCCATGTGAAAATTGTCCTACAGAATGAGAAGCTGATCACGGTTTCGAAGAATTGAGTCAATTTCCTGAACTGGGGAGCTACTGAAGGCGTATAGAAGAAGAATTGGTGGTTCCTGTCCAGAGACTGCTTCATATGGTGTCCTGTGAAATGTGGTACTATACCACTGGAGCGCTTCTAGGAAATCCATAGAAATAGTTGTCCAAATCTGTGGAGGGATGGGCAAGGGTTTGAGTAGTCCTGAAAGGAAGGTCGTTTCACCCTTGTTGACATGGAAAGTATCACAGTCAACCACCATCCATTGAATTGTCCTTTTGAGTCCTTGCCAAAAGAAGTTACATTGTTCCTAGTCATACATTTTGAGGAACCTAAAGTGCCCTACTCATGAAGAAGCATGGAGTTTATAGAAGAGATAGCCTCGTTGAATAGATTGCAACCAATTTGGAACAAGCAGAGAAATAGTTGTAAGAGAAACTGGGTCATCAAATGTGCAAGGAGGAGCATCTTCCACCATAATGTCCTTACCCTTCTCGTAAGTGGTCGCATAGTCATAACCCATGAGTTGGATAACCCATTTCAGGTGTGTTAGGGAGGAGACTCGTTATTCCAGAAAAGTTTCCAGACTCTGGAGATCAGTCTTGATGCAGAAATAATTCCCCAATAGGGATGGATGCCACTTTTGTACTATATGCAAAATAGCCATCATGTCCTATTGAGACGTAGATGCGGCTAAATGCTTACCGGAAAGGTCTCGTGAAGGAGGCAAGCCCACTGGTGCAACAAAGACACCTGCATATCTATCCAAGGAAGTAGTGGAGATCAGTGGTGGGTGCATCTGAAGGGAATGGAGATGAGCAATGACACCATGTGAATTTTTCTTAAGGATCTTTTCCAGGCGATGTGAACTGATGATGTAGAGAGACCCTGGTTGTAAGCCCATAATTTTGTGTTGTGTCCCATTGGCTGAAAACTGCATCCAAAGTTCAGCAAAATCCCATAAGATGGGGCCAAGTGTGCATAACCATTGAACGCCCAAAACCACATCACATCCTCCTAAGGAAAAGGCAAACATGTCAGAGCGTAGGTTATAATCTTCCATAGAGATACGCACATTGTGACACTTCTCCTTGCAAGGTAAGGTGCCCCCATTGGCAACCATGACTTCAAAATTGGAGCAAGGATGGACAAAACAATCAGCTTGTTTGGCAATCCAAGTGTCAATGAAGTTATGAGTGATACCAGAATCAATGAGTATGGTAAGAGGGAGCTTCTTGAAGTATCCCCTGACCCACATTGTTTGTGGGGTGCTGACGCTGGTTACAGCATGGAGAGCGATCTCGGGTGGGTCATACTGAGATGGGGTGTCAACATGCGAGTGTTGAATGTTGACCTCATCATATACTGTATCTGTATCTTCTTCACCAATTTCTGAGGCAGGAGGAGAATCCACATCCAAGGGATAAAGCTTTTGTTGAACTCATCTATGTCCATGAGTGAATTTCTCATCACAATTATAATAAAGCCCTTTTTCTCGGCATGCCTGCATCTTTGTTTCAAACAAATGCTTGATAGGAGTTGGTTGAGGAGCAAGCATGATGGGAGGTCATTGGGAACCCATATTTATGAAGGGAACAAAGGTGGGTTTGGAGCATTGTTGAGCTGCGATCTTGTCCTCTGCCAACTTATCCAACCCTAGGACTTCCATCATTGTGTTGGGAGAGAACATTTTGACCTCTGAGCAGATTTCATCCTTGAGAGCACTGATAAAACAACTCATGTAGAATTCATCAGACAATCCTTCTATGTGATTGGCTAGTTTCTCAAATTCCGTTTGATACTCTCTCACTGTGCCAGTTTGGTGAATTTTAGTGAGTGCTCCTGTGAAGTCGTCAAAAGAACTAGGACCAAATCGTGGCAAAAGGAGTTGGCAAAAATCTGTCTAGTTTGGCTCGGGATGAGCTTTAATGTACCAACGGTACCATTGAAGGGATTCCTGTTCCAAATGAAAGGATGCAAGTGGAACTTTCTGGACATCAAAAGTATAATGTAGACTGAAATACTGTTCTGCACGATAGATCCATCTAGTTGGATCAGTACCATTGAAGCGAAGAAAATCAAGCTTCGGACCACGGAAATTGCTGGAAGAAGAGAACCCATTGCCTAATGAAGAATCAGACTACCGTTTGTTGTTCATAGATGAATGTTCAAGATGGTGGCCGAGAAATTTTTCATCTAGATCCTGGAGTTTGGCTTGGATGGCTGCAAGTGCTTCTTCCATGGTTTTTGCTCCTGCGCGGGTGACAACCATAACCAGGAGTTTTTTTTTTTTTTTGGTTGAATCGGTAGAAAAACAAAAACAAAAACTACTTCAGTAAAGGAAAATTTGGATTTGGGAAAAAATATGAAGGGTAATTGGGGTTTGACCTGGTTTTGGACACTGTCAAATAGACAAGGAAGCAAAAAATGAGGATTTCAGAAGCGGGGTGAAAGAATGGGAAAATTTGGTAGAGGGGGACAAAGAAGCAGAATTTGGAAATGAACTCTGTGGTAAAATTTGAAGGTGATTGGGTGAAATCTGAGGAAGTTATGACAAACCGTAAAAATAGACAAATGTGGGATTTCGAGCTTTGGGAAGTGGAATTGGGGATATGGTCCTCAGGAATGAAATATGAAGAATGGGATTACAAGGGTTCCCCGGAAGTTTCAAGGGAAACAGAGTGAAAACAAAGGAGCGGCTACGGCTCGGAAGGAATCTGAAACAGATAGATCTGCAACGGCCCAGAAGTGAGCATAAATAGAGGGATCTGAAACGACGCCAAATGGATTGAAAACGGCTGGATCTGGAACGAGTTTTAGAATGGATCTGAATGGCTGGATCTGAAACGACGCAGCAGTGATCGACAACAGTTCAGCTGAAAATAAATATGGACCCCAGGTATGTGCGGCTTCCTAACAGTTCAAGGGTTTCACTCGGCCACCAATGCTGTCTAATGGCTTGCGTATTGGGGCAGTACCCCTCACTCCATGGATTAGGTAAAACTGATAACCGCTTTGCCACAAATGACAGCTCTTGGTTTACCTCACAGGTGGGAACTAGTCAATCAGGTAAGGGTCGTTTCCCTTTTCGCTGGAAGGTCCTCTCAATGGGCCAACTACTTTAGGGTTCCTGTGGTACTCCTCACAATGCGTTTTAGGGATTATTCCCAAGTACTTCCCACAGTTAAGCAGATATGGCTTATTCCCAAATCCGAACCTGCAACAGATGCAAAAAAAAAAAAAAATTGGCAGAAATTTCACCTAGCGAGCCCAAGAAAGTGCTCTGATACCAAATGTGATGAACCTACAATAATTAATTAATACAAATACACAAGATATCAGAAATAATAGAACTTAGAATCACTTTTATATTGATCACGGGCCACTTCGAGGGGGAAACCTCCTTTGAGCAAGCTCAATACAATTAACTTCACGGTGCCTTCATAGGCCTCGACACACACTTATATACTAAGTCTAGGCGCCAATACCATGGGTCAATACTATGTGTCAATACAAAGTCCATGGGCTAAGTCTAGGTATGAATACTATGAGTCAAAACCATGGGCCAATACAAACTATGGATCAACAAAACTATGGGCGACTTACAAAGCATATGCACCAACAACAATAACACAAACTATGGATCAACAAATACTATGGGACAAATTACAAGGCATATGCGTCCAACAACAATATACTAACAAAGTAAAGACATGGGTTCCTAACACCCTCCAAGACAATATTTTCCTCCAAGTGGAGGATTTACAAGACAACAAACTTGGTTTTCCTCCAAGCGAGGATTTTAATGGCACCGATGATGATTTTCCTCCAAGAGAGGATTTTAATGGCACCAATGATGATTTTCCTCCAAGCGGGGATTTTAATGGGACTGATAATGTTTCTCCTACAAGCAAGGATTTTGATGGCACTGATGATGAATTTCCTTCAAGAGAGGATTTTAATGGGACCAATGTTTCTCCTCCAAGCAAGGATTTTGATGGAACAAATGATGATTTTCCTCCAAGCGGGGATTTTAATGGGACAACTAATGATTTTGGTGAGGATAAAGGAAACAACAATGTTGAAGATGGTTTTCCTCCTAGCCAGGATTTTGATGGCTCTAATGATGATTTTCCTCCAAGTGAGGATTTTAATGGGACAAATGATGATTTTGGTGAGGATGAAGGCACCAATAATGGTGAAGATGATTTTCCTCCAAGCGAGGATTATGATGGTAGCAATGACGACCCTCCAAGCGAGGATTTTAATGGGAGAAATGATGATATTCCTCCAAGAGAAGATTTTCATGGGATGGATGATGAATTTGGTGACTATGAGGGAACCAATATTGGTGAAGATGAATTTCCTCCGAGTGAGGATTTTTATGGCACTGATGATTTTCCTCCAAGCGAGGATTTTGATGGCACTGATGATGAATTTCCCTCCAAGCGAGGATTTTAAAGAGATGGATGATGATTCTGGTGAGGATGAAGGAACCAATCATGATGAAGTTTATTTTCCTCCAAGCAAGGATTTTGATGGCATGGATGATGATTTCCCTCCAAGCAAGGATTTTCATGGGACAGATGATGATTTTGGTGATGATGAACCCACCAATGATGTTGATTCAACCTCAACTAATAAACTTGATACTGATGAGGATAATCATTCTCCTACTAATTTTGGTGATGATAATCTCAATGAGAGGGATGGTATTACTCACATTGATGAGGATATTCATTCTAATGAGGATGATTTAATGGTTCATGAAATGCAAAGGAAAATTGTACCAATGAACAAGATTAAGTGTAGGACTAGGCCATTTTATATCAATCCAAAGCATTCTAGTTATACAAGCTCTAGGAAATATTTGCTCACAAGTCCTAGTTCTATTATTGATTTGATTTCATGTGAGTGTTTCCAAAAAAATTGTCTGAAACAAATACACTACAATTAGGCCTTAGAGAAAAGGAGAGCATATCTATCAATGAAAAAACATATGCAAAATTCATATTTGGTAGGGTGCATGATTTCTACAAAGGCGGGTTATTATTATTGCATTGGAAGTATTTTTCTTTGTTGAAGGGAATTCTCAATTGGTAATCTTAGACTATCAAGAATATAGACAAGGCTAGAAAAGGATCCTACATTTTATTCTAAAGAATATCATGCACGAGCTAGTGGGACAATAGAAAACATTGCAATGCCATGGATGTATGACTTTTTTTCTAAGCATGGAGAGAGTATGATAGATAGAGAAACCATACAAATTCCAGATAATTTCTCAAGGAAGGAAATCTACAACTTTCACAAGGTGTTTGTTCAATATGCGAAGGAAATAACAATTTCATTAGATATACATATTTTAGAAGATTATGGAAAATAGAGTTCAACAATGTTCGCATTCCTAAGAGGTCAAGGATGGGGGTTTGCAGTATATGTTCTTCTCTTAAACAAAGAAGGGATAAATTGGATGGGATAGAGAGAGGTATGTATCTAACAACTTTATTTTTTTGGAATAAATATCTATTACGAAAGCTCATCAATGTTTTGTTTATATTTTATTTGTAGATTATGTTGTTAAAGAACTTCAAGCACATCGCAATCAACAATCCGTTGAATGGAAAAAGTTATACAAACATCACAAGAAGTGTTATGATGAACCAGATAAATATATGGGTTTGATAATTGATGGCAAAAAAAAGAAAAAAAGAAAAACACTCTTTCCACATTTTGTTCATGAACCAAAGAATTCAAAGGAGGAAAACCTTATCCAGTTTCACTTGGTTGGTTGTATGGTTTTTGATGGTCAAATGTCTCCAAGGGTTTAATTTACAGCTCCCAATATTCATAATGATGCAAATTTGACCATTACCATAATTCAGCATGTCCTGACTCATTGGTCTGGTAATCTTCCTCGATTTCTATATCTGCAATTGGACAATACCATCCGGGGAAACAAAAATCAGATCGTGTTTGGTTATCTTAACATGCTTTTTGAATTGGGATTTTTTAGAAAGTTAAAGTTGGTTTCCTTCTTATTGGGAATACACATGACCATATTGATCAAATGTTTAGTGATTTTGCAGTGACATTGGGGAGGAAGAATGTTGAGAACTTGCCATCATTAACTGAAATTATTAGAAAAACATATAGTCCAGATCCTGCTATACTAACATTGGAGGAAACTATTGACATGCGAAGATTTATTTTGGGATCGCATGGTGAAGAAAGGTGCATTGAGAAACTTAATGACATTATATTTCAGCATCAATTTCATATAAAAAATATTGATGGTAAAACACTACTATGGGGTAAGAAGTACTAAAAAAGTGCAGAATGGGGGCCTACAATAGGTTTAGCATTTCTGAAATTTATCCCAAGTCGTCAAATGTATGCTTCAAAGTTATCGTTGTTGCAATCAGCTGTTGAGATTCAAAATTCACACCGACACAATAGAGATGTTGATTCTTCTCAATGCTTGGAAGAAATAAAATATTGTATCAAAGATACATATGACTATTTTGATGTTGTTGATTCTGTTTAGTGGGAGTCATTTTTCATGGACGAAAATGACATAATTAGAAATTCTACAAATGGAGAGTTTTTTTTAAGACTCCATTTAGTTGGCCACAAAGTATGTCAAATGAAAATGAGGAGAGAAATGTTGAGCCTGAAGGTGTTGAGCCTTCTCAACGAGAAGAAATGGAAATGTACATTGGGTCTAGAATATCATCTACACGGCGTGAGGCGATGGAAGATCTTTACAGAGTCTCAGTACACGATATTAAGGAGGGTTGCATGATTGCAGTTTTGGCCACAGAAGATCCATGTGGTTATCCATTCTGGATTGCAAAAGTTATGAAGTTCAATAAAGAAAATGAAGAATTTATATCCATTCAAGTACATTGGTATGCAACAGACACACACCCATTTGGTGGTGTGTACAAGCCGAAGATGGTGATCGATAAAAAGGTTTGAAAAAAGAGAAAAAGAAAGGGTCAAAATGTAAATCATTGTTGCATAGACATTTTGAAATTAGAGGATGTTGTCATACTAGTTTATGAATTCCAGTTGACAAGGAAAGGCACTCTTCACTCCAAGACTATAGAGATTATAAAAAGATTGTTGGTACCATAAATAATTGCAACATGGGAGTTTTCTAAACCAAGGCATAGATCTAAAAGGAATATGGCATATGAAATGTTGGGAATACATGAAGATTTAGATGGTGCACTCATTGATAGTAGAGAAGAATATGGGTCATCTACATCTTCATCGAGTCATTCATCTGAAGAAAATGTAGCTTCTAATGGTGTGTTATGATCCATGTGTTGTTTTGAATATTTTAACATGAAACATTTTATCTTTCTTATTAATATGCCATTATTTGTATGCCAACTCTAAAGGAGTGCTTGAATTTTGATATCAATTACTTCTACGTCTTATGGTTTAATATATGATTTTATGATGAATATGTTAGGATATTTAGACACTTAGGAGTTAGTTAAGATCAACTTGTGTAATATATCCGTTAGGGATAGTGTGTTTCTTTAGTATGCATTAGTATGCATTTGTATATACTTAATCCGACGGTCACGATATGTTTCCGACATAGAGTGATCCGACGGCTCAACTTCTCTTAGATAAAACCTAACCTTGATCCGTGGCTTAACACCCGATTGGTCCATGATCTCTATTTAAAGAGCATGGAGGGTCATTGTTTAGTTGATCGATTATGAGAAGCTCATTTGTAACTTTCTTTCTTTGCATAATAAATTGTCCCGTAGAAGCTATTTGGCCGGGGCCGTGGAGTGTTTCCCTCAAGAGGGTTTAAACCACGTCAAAACATCGGTGTGTTGATCTGTGATCTGTTTGTGTGAAGTGGTTTCTCTTGGTGTTCGGTCCTTTGGTAGTACCCTGTGTACCCGAACATGGTATCAGAGCTTTTATGAAGTGCCGCTTCCGGTTATGATCTAGATCTTGAACTGTTGTTGCCGAAACTCGAAAGGGTTTCTAGTTCTGGTATTTCTGTGCATTTCTGGGCTATGGGAGGTGTTCCATTGCGTCCGGAGCGTCGTTTCCATTGGGAAATAGTTTTCGTTTGATCGAAAACGGTTCCCGGTTGCTCCAGAAACGCGTTTTTCATCAGATCTGAAGGTATAATGTTACAGTGACGCATTTTTTTTATTTCGTTTTTGAAAAGAAAAAATCTCATATTTCATTTTTTTTACTGTTAGATTTTTTTTGGTTCGGATTGTTGCTTTCCCGTCTGCGTATGCTTTTTTCCGTACACCTTGAGCGATCTCGGCAAATCAGAAACAGAAAGGGAAAGGGTTTTTTCGGCTGCGTATGCTCTTTGCCGTGCACTTTGCGCGATCTCGGCAAATCAGAAACAGAGAAAAAACGTAGACTTTCCGGGCAAGCTAACAAGATCTAACTCCACAAGTGTGGAAAAGTTTTTTTGTTTCGTTTTGTGGTTTGTTTTGCAGGAAAAAGGGCAAGCACGCAAACCGAGCAAGAAGAGTAAAAAAAAAAAAAAAAAAAAAAAAAAAAAAAAAACTCTTCCTCATTTCCATATTTTACATACCTTTTAAACTAGCTCACTTGGTCCAAAGTTGCTTCCTTAATAGGTCTTGAGTTCAAGTCTTAGGAAGTTACTTTTAAAAAGAAAAGTGCATGCAATTTCTATTTTCAAGTTACTTTATTGTAAAAGTGCATCTCACTTAAATAATAAAAAATAAAAATACAAGTGAGTCACTTAAGCTTTTTATTTATTGTTGCACTATTTAAAAGTAATATCATTGTAAAAGTGAAATCACTTATTTTACAAAAGTGATTCACTTAAAAGCAACTTTTTTGTAAAGTGATTGTCAAAAGGTTCATCTTGGGAAGAGGGGGGTTCTTTTTTTTGCTGGACATTCTCTAGCTGCCACGTCACTATTGGGGACATCTTCAACAGTTTCTTTGTTCAAGCATAACTTCATCATACAGAGTCCGTTTTCAGTGCCGTTTTTTTTGAAACCGCCTATTTTTTTGAGCTCTTCACATCCAGACTATTGGTTTCTGCTTTTACAGCCATTAATTTACAAATATGGCCACCCTTTGTGATATTCTACTTAACAGTTCCAACTATTTCTCATGGAAATCCCGTATGGAGGATGTTCTACGAAGTAGGGGACTTTTCAGAATTACAACAGGGAAAGAAAAAGAACCCACTGATGATGATAAGAAAATAAAATGGGCAAATAGATGTGATGAAGCTCGTGGATTGATTGGAATGTCAATCTCTACTGATTTGTGATTCCACATATCTGGAATTGATGAACCTAATGCTGCTTGGGACAAGTTGGAAACTGTGTTTGGTAAACACAATGAAATTCGAGGTCACCAACTCGAAAATGAGTTGATTTATTTAAAACCAAGTGACTTTTCATGCATTCAAGATTATTTATCTAAGTACAAAACTCTCAAGCTCTTATGTGCAGAATGTAAGATTGAGAGGGAAGACAAACAATGCATTTATCATATTCTTTCCAAACTTGGACCTGCATATTCTGTTTTTGTATCTACATTTTACTCCATGAAAGCGTCATTGAATGCAGCTAGCTATCAAGAGCCTAGTCTTGAATCCTTTTGTGATTCCTTGATTAGAGAACAAGATAAACTCATTCATCTTGGAATAATCAACAATGCAGATACATCTGGGAAAGCCTTATTGTCCCAACAGAAAGAAAAGTCCAAGCCTCCCAAGAAACAAAATTTTCGCAATAATAAGTCAAACAAGGGTCCAAAACCCTCTCAGTCAGCTCCTTCTTTAAAAAATGACAAAGGATCCAAGCCAAAAGGCAAGAAGACTGAGCGTCATTGCAACTATTGCGGGAAAGATAATCATGATAAATCTAAGTGTTTCAAGAAGATGGTAGCCTTGGAAGCAGCAATGAAGAAGCACCACATCAGCCTAGATTCGCCTTCAGAATCTTCCTCTCATGGACATGCACTTTGTGCTTCTGGTTATTCTTATAATGCATCTTCTTCTTCTACTTCAAATGAATGGCTCATTGATTCTGGAGCATCTTATCATATGGCTAAGGATCAAGCCATCTTTTCTACTATGCATGAATGTAACACCAAACAAATATTTGTTGGTGATGATAGACCTCTAAGTGTTGTAGGAGCTGGAACAGTTCCAGTAGATAAGGGTCATTTTAGTGATGTACTATGTGTTCCAAGAATTTCCTGCAATTTGTTATCAGTCTATCAGATCACTCATTCTGGTGAAGGTAAAACTGTGACCTTTACACCTCACCAAGTTGTAATCAAGGATTTTAAAGATCCTCAACAGGTTCTAGCTACCGGAATTGTTGATGATATTACCAGGTTGTACAAGTTTAACAACTTTGGGTCATCACCTTTCCCTTCAGTTTTTGTTGCTCATAGTGATAACTTGAGCAAACTTTGGCATGAGCGATTTGGTCACTTAAATTATTGCTCATTGCAACAACTATGTAAAGAAAATATGGTGACAGGTCTTCCGATGGTATCTTGCAGAGATGGTGTTTGTTCCGGTTGTGTACTCGGAAAACATCATCGGGACAGTTTTGACAAACGTGCCTCTTGGCACGCCTCGGTTCCCTTGGAGCTTGTGCATAGTGACTTGTGTGGTCCTCTTCCATCTGCTTCCTTTTCTGGTTTCAAGTATTTCTTAACTTTCATTGATGATTACACCAGACGCACTTGGGTTTATTTCCTAAAACTTAAGAGCGAAGTATTTAACATGTTCTTGGCCTACAAGGCCCTTGTTGAAAAATAATCTGGTCATCAAATTATCAAGTTAAGATCTGATAATGGAGGAGAATATGTTAACAAACAGTTCACTACTTTCTGCACTGAACAAGGCATCCAACAACAACACACTGTTCCATATACACCACAACAAAATGGTGTAGCTGAGCGGAAGAACCGCACTTTAAAAGAAATGGCAAATTGTATGATCCAATCTAAGGGACTAAGTCTTCAATTTTGGGCTGAAGCCATAAATTGTGCAAATTACATAGTTAATCGCACCCCCACAAAAGCATTACAAGGTATAACACCGGAAGAAGCATGGAGTAAAGTTAAACCTGATGTAAGTCACTTTCGTGTGTTTGGTAGTGAAGCATGGGCTCACATTCCGGATGAAAAACGGAAAGCATTGCAGCCTAAAAGTGAAAAGTGCATATTTGTTGGATATTCTGAAGATGTAAAAGGTTATAGACTTCTTCAACCACCTTCTCATGCTATAATCATTAGAAGAGATGTTAAATTTGATGAAAATATCTTGGCCTGCGAGCCTAACTCGGCGAGTGTGCCATCTTTGGCCTGCGAGCCTGATTCGGCGTTTGTGCCTTCTTCTTCTTCTTCCAACTTCCTTGACAGGTTTCCAACTCTAGTTTCTGATGATGACAGTGAGGATGAAAATCCACCTCCGCCTGCTCATGTTCCTCCAGTTGCACCAGCACAAGTGCTTCCTCGATGGGTCCGTTCAACATGTGAAGCAGCTGGTGATCTTGCCGGTGATCCTAGAGATCAACGTCGAACACGTTCTCAGTTTCAGCGAGCCTCTTCTCTTTTGGCTCAAGTTTCCGAGAATCATGATCCAGAAACTTTTGCAGAAGCTTCAGGGAATCCAGATTGGGATGCAGCCATGGATGAAGAATATCGTTCCTTAATGGCGAACGATACTTGGGATCTTGTACCTCTTCCAAAAGGAAGAAAACTTGTCAGATGTAAATGGGTCTACAGAACTAAGTATGCATCAGATGGAAGTGTTGAAAGACTTAAGGCAAGGTTAGTTGCCAAAGGTTTTTCTCAAGTTGAAGGGATTGACTACAATGAAACCTTTGCTCCCGTCGCCAAAATGAACTCCATCCGCCTTGTTCTTTCCCTTGCAGCCTTACACAACTGGGAAGTCCATCAAATGGATGTCAAGTCTGCCTTCTTACATGGTGATTTACAGGAGGAAATTTACATGGAACAACCTCCTGGCTATGTTCAGAATAACTCTAGCCTTGTCTGTCGCCTTAAGAAATCCTTATATGGCCTTAAGCAAGCTCCTAGAGCTTGGTATGCCAAAATGGATAAATTTCTCCTTGACACTGGTTTTTCTAGATGCCGTTCTGACCCCAATGTCTATACCAAGAAAGTAGGAAACCATCTCATCATACTTGTTCTATATGTTGATGACCTTATTCTTACTGGTAGTGACCCTAAGCTTATAACCCATGTGAAATCCAGTCTTAAACAAACTTTTGAAATGTCAGACTTAGGACATTTGCATTATTTTCTTGGTCTCCAAGTTCTGCAAACCAAAGAAGGAATATTTCTTTCTCAGTCTAAGTATGCTTGTGACCTTCTTCGTCGCTTTCACATGGAAGATTGTAAACCAGCCCCTTCTCCCTTCCAGTCTGGAGTCAAACTTTCTGCCACTTGTACTTCACCTGAAGTAGATGCCACATTGTATCGTCAGCTTGTTGGTAGTCTTTTATACTTGACTCATTCCCGTCCTGACCTTTCCTTTGCCGTTGGTCGAGTTGCCCGTTATATGCAGACACCTCATGAAAGTCACTGGAAAGCAGCTAAAAGAATACTTCGATATATTCGAGGTACAGTTCAGTTTGGGATTCATTACAGTACAGGGGGGAAACCTTTGTTGGTTGGTTTCACTGATTCAGATTGGGCCGGCGATCCTGATGATCGAAAGTCTACTGCAGGTTATGTTTTCAGTCTGGGATCTGGACCTATTACTTGGGCTTGTAAGAAACAACAAGCTCTTGCTCTTTCTTCAGCAGAGGCAGAATATCGAGCAGCCGTCAATGCCAGTCAGGAAGCTTTATGGCTTCGACAGATCCTTTCAGAGTTTGGATTCGAGCAGCAGCAGCCTACTCCACTTTGGTGCGACAATCAAAGTGCCATCAAGCTTGCCAAAGATCCAGTTCTACATCAACGCAGCAAACACATTGAGCTACATATGCACTTCATCAGAAATCTTGTTCATGATCGTGTTCTTGAAGTGCTCTTTTTCCCTACAGATGATCAAGTTGCAGACATCTTCACCAAGTCTCTTACAGAAGCGAAGTTTTCTAAACTTCGATCTATGTTAGGAGTTCAGGAACTTGTCATTAAGGGGGGATAGGCTCTAATGCCTCCTTCCTTCTCCTAATAGTGTCACTTTTGTAAATCCTTCAATCCTATCCCAAGTTGTTCTTAAGGGGGTATGTTAGGATATTTAGACACTTAGGAGTTAGTTAAGATCAACTTGTGTAATATATCCGTTAGGGATAGTGTGTTTCTTTAGTATGCATTAGTATGCATTTGTATATACTTAATCCGACGGTCACGATATGTTTCCGACATAGAGTGATCCGACGGCTCAACTTCTCTTAGATAAAACCTAACCTTGATCCGTGGCTTAACACCCGATTGGTCCATGATCTCTATTTAAAGAGCATGGAGGGTCATTGTTTAGTTGATCGATTATGAGAAGCTCATTTGTAACTTTCTTTCTTTGCATAATAAATTGTCCCGTAGAAGCTATTTGGCCGGGGCCGTGGAGTGTTTCCCTCAAGAGGGTTTAAACCACGTCAAAACATCGATGTGTTGATCTGTGATCTGTTTGTGTGAAGTGGTTGCTCTTGGTGTTCGGTCCTTTGGTAGTACCCTGTGTACCCGAACAGAATATCATAAATTTTTGTATTTTATATGAAAAGAGTGGTCAAATTATTTCTTGACTAATTTGTGTTTAACTCAATGAAAGTTTTTGTTGCTCTCCAATCTCATCTAGAGGTTTTCCAATGTAGACCCAGGTACTTCATGGTGTAAGATACCAACAAAACCCCTATTCACCGACCCTTTTGGAAACAGGCTGTGAGCATCCCGAGGTCTCACCCGAGGCGAAGTTGTGGGGGTGGTTGTAGAATCAGGTTTCCACAACCTGGTGATGCGATTGCTTGACTGACGGATGCGCAGCGCGGTAGAGAGCCTCCATGCTGCAGACAAGGGACTGTGTGAGGTCTTATACTTTGCATCAATTGGGCTGTGCAGTAATGCCAGGATTCCGCGACAAGACAACGCAAAGGGTAGATATATGCTTCCTGCAGATCTCTATTTATGAAGTCTTAGACTTGGTGATATGACAATAAACTATCAGTAGTTTATCTCACATTTCCTATCAAGGATCAATGCATCAATCAGACCGCACGTTCACTTCAAGACTCAATCAAACTAACCAATATTTCTTAACGGTCTTAATCATTCATCCACACTTAGACCGATTTCAAACATATGTAAAGGAATGAATTATGCAATGTTGCGCACCCTGATGCAGCACTTCAACTTCTAACTATTAACTCTGTGATTATTTAGCATATCTAGACATTCAAAGACTTATAGCTACTAAGCATTAACATTCATCCATATACGAACTACTTAACATATCATTCCCATCTCTTCTGCGGCGAATACAGATAAAAGCAACAAATATTGGATAACTGTAACATTAAGCATTCGTATTAAACAATCGAACAATAGAAATCACACAAAGCATCACATAACACGGCATTTAATGTGGTTGAGCCCCCTAGATGGAACGCTAAGTCTAGAAGAACTGTTGTCTTATTATCTTTTAAGGAAGGGTACAACAGTTCTTCGTCTGCGCACTCAGCTGTAGATGCTCTTCTCTTTCTCTCAAAATTAGGTCTCTACGCACTCAGCTGTAGAGCCTTTACAATAGCTTCAAACTTACAGACGCTAACAATATTCAATAATGATCAACAAAAATGAAGAGTAACCCATTCCCTTACAAAATTTCCTTATATATAGATCAAGACCCATAGGTCATGTCTTTTACATCTCGAAGGCAGAAACCCTTAGGTTTGCAAAACTGTCACATGCACGCCAATATGTTGTTTTCGCCGAATTGTTCCTTCTTTCATGGCCTTTAGACGACTGGTTCAAGTAGTAGTTCTCTATGTGTGCGGCTAGTCACCTTCCTCCCGATCCACACCTACCCACCGCTTGGTAGTGATCGAGTATCTTTGCCAAAAATAGATCTCCAATGACCTAACCAGAACATGTGTTGTCTTCCATCCACACTCTGCTTAGCTAGATCTTCCGTTGACCGAACAAATCACAGCACTATCTTCGAGGTTCTTCCAATACTATGTTGCGCGCAACTTCACAGCATACAAAAAATTATCCCAAAATTGTTCCAACTTAAGTCCGCTCAGCTCCGCAGTTCTCAATATCTTTCCTGCCCAAAATGCCCCACTTGGGCCAGGCCCAACAGGCCCCTAACACTTACATGTGGCTCACCCCCGATCCACCTGCAACTTCTTCAAGGTGTTCTATTGATTATGGGGTGAGCTTTGCAGTGAACTCATTGAATGTGCCGATCAACTTTTCTACGACGGTATTCATATCCTGCTCGATTTGCCCAACTGTTTCTAGCATCTCAAGTGTTATCTCATGGACGATCTGGCCTTCCACCTGCTCGTGATTCTCGTCCAGCTCCTTTAACTTTTCTTCGATCTCTTGTGAGATCGTGTCGGCCTCCTCTAATAATGGTTGCGACTTATCGCCCATTTCTATCTCTTTCTCTCGTAAGGCTTGCACTTCCTTCTTGAGGGTGTTGATTTCTCTATATTTGACTAGCTTATCTCTTGCTGGTAGCGCCTTAACTTCTTCACCCAAATTTTCCAGCTCTGCTTGCTTTTCTTTCACTTCCTTCTTTATCTCCAGCAACTGTTGGTCTTCCTCGAGGGCATTAAATGCCTTCGACTCTGGCACTTAGCCACTTTGGTAGCAATATTCTGTGTTGCGGTCTTCACTACTCCCTATCTTAATTGTTGTTCATTTGGTGGGGTTTGTGGATTGATCTACACCTTTAAGGCAGCAATTTCAAACTCATGGAGAATCTCCATGTCTTCCTTCTCGTTCTTAAGACTAGTGACTAGATCGCCAATCTTGACAATAGTATGTGCTGGTTCTAGTTGTACTTCAAATTCATCTATGTTATCTGCAACCATAGTGATCATGGACTCCAAGCTCAGCCTGTCCTTTCAGCGCATCTATGGTTATGTCATGCATTTTTTCAAAAACTTGCGTCTGCAAGTAATGTAGACCTGGAAATGGTATCTTTGCAAGATCAAGCTCCACGTGCTCTACATTCTTTGTATCTAGCATCACTTGATAAGGTAATGGAAACCTTATAGATAATGGTTGCAGATGGACAACAAGGGACCTTGCGGGAACGGTGATTTGCTACTGCGAAGTCCCTGCTGAATCCCCTTCAGCCTTTGATTCCCGTGGCAAGGGTAATATTTTTCTTACTTCATCAAATTTTTGGGAAATCCCTTGCAGTGTAGTCAGGTTCTGGTCCAAACTGTCCTGAATCATCTTTTCCTTCTTCTCCTTGTCAGTCGAGAGCTCCTCCATTTGCTTAATGACCTTCATGGCGATCATTAGGTAATCATCCTCATGAAGCACTATGTCCAATTGGTCTTTACTTGATTTATGTTTCTTCCTTGGTTCCTTGTGCACTGAAGGACTCCCAGTGTCCTTCCTTTTCCCTGACTCTTTGTATTCTACTATGGGACACAGGACAGGGTTATCCTCGCCAGAATCACTTTGGACATCCACAACCTCAACTCGATATTCAGCTGGCCATTCTTTCATGATATTCTCAATATCTTCCTCATACATATGGTAGTTTCCTGGGTACCAGTCAGGATTCTTCGTCTGTTCTTTAGCTGGAATTGAGATGCACTTCATCGCAGCATAAAAATTGACAATGCGGATATATTTGCTTGTTACCTGCTTTGGTATTCATGGGGTAAGCATGATGGCCCCACGCAGTTGGTCATAATATGTGTAAAAGACTAGTGTTGTCTCGTGCTGTCTTTCGAGATTCAAATTTTCCCATAGGTTCTGATAGCGAGCACCTCTATAGCCCGAAGTGTCCGCGATCACTCTAACGTATTGCTTTCGCTCCTTCCATCCCAAGAAGGTGATTAGCACTATTAGCTAGGTAAAATGGAAGTATCCAATATTGATCTATGTGTCATTCAGTTCCTCTAGGAACTCATTCAGCAGGTATTGGCACCAATTAATTTATTCTCCCTTGGCGGCTGTGGCGCTAAGTAGTATTGTGCCTATAGAGACTTCTAAGGGTCTGCACTTTCTGAGAATTTTTCCCTAACAGCTACGTGACAAACCTTATTGCTTGGTACTTTATGTCATCCATCTAGAAGCCTCGCTTCCGTTTGACAATAGAGTGCGTTTTCTTCATTAACGCGGCTACCTATTTATCCTTGCTTTTCCCTTGAAAAAAAATCCTTGGGTTTGCTCCCCTTTTTCTCAACCCAGTTATCCGATGGATTAAGTCAATCGTCAGGTCAATGTTCTGGTCAAGCCATAAATATCCATGGTGGATGCGTGCCATAAGAGTTTGCACCAACGCATTAAGCTCTAGTGATCTCTCGAAATGTGGGATCCTGAGTAGTTTGAGTATCCCCAACTTGGCTACTCTGGACAACCATCTTTCCATGACCAAAGTGAGGTCTCCCTTTGCATTCTTCTTCCAGCACATGTATTTGTCGGGATGGAACTGTGGGAACCTCGGCTTGGTGGGCTTCTCCTTCTGCATTGCTAGAAGATCATAGTCCTCCCATTTACATTCGGGAATCTTACCGAATAGATTTTTGTCCACCTCAACATGCTTTGATATTGGCGAGAGTGGTATCTCATACTTTGGACTCTTCAATAGTTTAATGGCCGGTGCAACTAGTGCACATGGTGAGATGTAATATGGGGTCATAGTTAAAGGTATCTCCTTATTGGAAATGGGATTATTTGGCCCCACCGAACTTGTCTTCAGTAGTTTTGATCTCGGCACTACTGGATTTTTACCTTTGTCTTGCATTGAGGGGCCATGTCTCGGTGATCTTCTAGGACCTATTCTGGTTCAGTGACGACTTTCTTGTTTGGGGTTCTCATTAACCCGTCAATCCCTCTGTATTGGAACAACCACACAGTGTCTTCAACCGTGAACTCCTTTTCAACAAAAGAGCTCTATGACATTCACTTACACACTATTCAGCAAACTAGTGGATAACTTGCAGAAATTACTCAGAAAACAATGTCCGCAATAATTTATAAGTGCTTTGGTAACACCCGCAAGTCTAACTGTTGTATTATTTATAGCCGCGGTTGATCCCCCTCCGCGCCCCTTAACGGTTAGATAAGCATTAAATGTAGTATCCATTAGCCAATTCCGGCGGATGCTTCGGTCAATTTGGTCATTAAGTCGTTGATAATGGATATTTGTGCTTTAAATGCTCGAGCGATCGGTAGGAAAGTACTACACAACAACTATATTTCCGACCGACACTATAATGGCTATTTTCTGGAGCCTTTCATCGAACTGTGTGATAGGTCATCTTTGGTCCTACACAGTTACTTCGCGGTGTCTAATTTCTTTTCTCTTTAGGGTTTCCTTTTGAATGTTGCAATAGTGCATTGTTTCTTTTCTTTTCTAATCATTCTTTTTTTAAACACGTAGCTTCAGCAATGCTACGCGGAACATAGATCTATCTCTACAACTTTGTGTACGGACTCTTTCACAGTTTCTAGTGCCCAATTCCAACTGTACTTGGCACTTAGAAACTTTTCCTTCCTTCTTGATCATACTGGATGTTGCGAAGCAGGACTATCGCGGTAAAGCTTTAGTCTACTTCCATTTATCAAATTGGGTGATGTATCACCAGCTAAAGTAGCTAACTGGATTGCACCACCGTTAGTAACATGGATAACAGTGTATGGCCGAAGCCAATGCATTTTAAACTTCCCTGGAAACTTCATGAATTTACTATCATACAGGAGGACTAGGTCACCTACCTGGAAAGACTTCCTCTTGATGTGGTGATCGTGCCATGCTTTCTCATGCTCTTTCTGTACTTGTTGGTGGAAGCTTGTGATGAAGCGATCCTCTTCCATACCAACCAAGTGTAACAGCCTTTCTTCCAATGCTGCGCGATCTGCCATCCCTGTAAATGCAGCTATTCTCAAGCTGGGTATAATATACTCCATTGGCATTATTGCTTCCTTCCCATAAGCTAATATGAAAGGTGTATGTCCAGTTAACTTCTTGCATGTTGTTCTGTATGCCCATAATACAGATGGAATGCACAGGTCCCAGTCATCGTGGTTTACATTGCATATCTTGGTTAGCGAATTCTTGAGTACTTTATTGAATGCTTCAACAGTTCCATTCACTTGTGGATGATAAGGCGTACTGCGCTGATGATGGATGTAAAACTCTTCGATCAAAGCTTCAATAGTTTTGTTCAAAAAGTGAGTTCCTTGATCACTCATCAAAAATTTTGGGCATCCAATCGTGTAAGGATGTTCTCAAAGATAAAATCGACAGTTGTGGCTGCACTACAATCTTTTACTAGTTTTGCTTCTGCCCATATGGTAAGGTAGTTAGTTGCAGTAATAATGTACCTTGCACCAGTTCTTTTCCCCAGTGGGTTGATAGGTCCCACGAAATAAATTTCCCATTTTTCGAATGCCTACAAGGTCAGCTAAGGATTCAATGGCATTTCATCACTTCTTGACGGCTTCCTTGTCCTCTGACAAACATCGTAGCTTTGGAAATGTTCCTTCGAATCTTTATGGATTGTTGGCCACCATAGTCCTGTGCACAATATCTTATGCACAGTAGCCCTTCCTGCATAGTGGCATCCTGCTGATCCTAAATGTGCATCAGCCAATATATATGGATTCTCATGGTCCAATACGCACCTTCACGGTACTTCATCAGGTCCTAACTTTTACAACTTCCCTGCAATAATGGTGAAGTCTGTGGCTCGCACTACCAACTGCTTCTTCTGCTGCATAGTAAATTGTTCAGGTGCGAAACCTGTAGTTAGAAAGTCAATAATATCTTTATAATACTCATCGGAGACTTGTATAGTAAACAACTGCGCATTAGGTAGATTGTCTTCAAGATTCGTAGGCTCTTCTCCTGACTCAATCCTGGACAAATGATTAGGTCCTAAGTTTAACCTGCCTGGATTAACCACTATTTGAAAATCATACTCTTGGAAGAGTAACAACCATCTACATATCCGCCCCCCTAACACTAGTTTATTGACCAGGTATTTCAATGCAGAATGGTTAGTAAACATAGAGAAGTGCGCACCAAGAAAATAGTGTCTGAACTTCTGTAACACATATACCATAGTGAGTCCTTCCCTTTTAGTAGTGGTGTAGTTCTTCTTAGCAGATGACAACTTCCTGCTCCAAAATGAAATGGGATGATCAATGCCTCCTTCTCCTGGATGTGCAAGAACAATTCCCAATGCTATACATGAAGCATCAACATGGACGTGAAATGGCTTTTCCCAGTCTGGAAAAACTAGGATCGGCGTAGTGACCATCTTCTCTTTTAATGTATCGAATCCTTTCTCACAGTCCTTGTTCCAAATGAATGGTGCATCTTTCTTTAAAAGCTTCTCCATTTCTATGGTTATTTGTGCATACCCTTTTATGAATTTCCTGTAGTAACCGATATTCCCTAGAATAGTGCGCAATTGTTTGACTAAATTTGGTGTAGGAAAATTTACAATAACTGCGATCTTCGTAGGGTCAACCATCAAGCACTGCTTACACACAATGTGTCCCAGCAGAATCCCATAAGGAACACAGAAAATACACTTCTTCAAATTCAAAGAAATCTGACTCTGTATGCATTTTTCTAGCATCATCCTGAGGTTCGCGGCATGGTTCTTCAGTAACCCAAAAATGGTCCAATCATCAAAGTAAACCTATAGAAACTTATGTATGAATTCTTTAAATGCTGCGATCAACACTCTAGAAAATATGGTTGGTGCATTCTTCAGACCAAAAGGCATTACTGTATACTGGAATGACCCCCATTCTGTTGCAAAAGTGGCCTTGTGTTTGTCCACTGGGTCAATTCTAATCTGATGGTATCCAAAAAATCCATCAGTAAAAGAGTATGCCTCATTCCCTCCAACATTATCAATCACTTCGTCGGTAAAAGGAGTAGGAAATGGGTCATGCACTGAAGCATCATTTAGCTTCCTGAGATCAACACAGATCCTGATCTCGCCCTTTGTTTTCTTATCTTGGACAACCATTGGGCTTATCCATTCAGATTCTTCAACTGGCTCAATGATCCCTGCATCGAGCATCTTGTCAATTTCTGCCTTAACGCACTCTTTGTAGTGCGGATTTAATCTGTATGGTGTTTGCTTCACGGGTTTAGTGCCAGGCTTAAGAGGAATTTTCATCACTCCTAAGTCTCCTAGAATTCCTTTCATCTCTATGAACTTGGTCGGGAATAATTCCTGGTATTCCTGTAATATACTTGTGACCTTTGCAACTGTATCATCATCCCAATAGTCTCCTATTGCTATGAACTTTGGCTCTTCACTAGTGCCAATGTTCACTTTCTTTGTTTTAACTGGTCCACTCATATCTGGAATTTCTAGTGGAGGTCCTTCTACCTCGCACATTCCTTCTGATTCAGGGATATTTATGTTGCACAGGTCCTCCTCGTCACTGACTTCTTTATGTCCAACATCTTCAGCTAAGTTGTAATAGTCCGAGGCCTACTCTATCTGGTCTTTCCAATTTGGTTGTAGACTCACAAGTGCGTTGTTTGTTCCAAAGAATTCTTCTAATGTTATATCTTCCTGCGTACAATACGGTGTGAATATCTTTTCCTTGATGAGTTGCAGTGCATCATTGATAGTAGGATGGTTGTCCTCAAAGCTAAAGTGTTTCTAGAAGCTCACAGTGAGGATAGACCAATATACAGTTCCCCTACACAGCCCTGACTCTAGATACCCTTTCTTTGGAATAGGTTCATCCAGCATATGCACAAAAAGGTGTACCCATTCCGTCTGTGGTATTTCTTTCCAAGCTTCCACACAGGCTGAAATATGATCCCCTGGATCCGTCTGGCCATTGTATTTCCCAAAAGGCAGTGTAACCTTATCAGCAAACCTGATCTGCATTTTTATTCTGCACTGGTCCCAAGTTGTGAGTGTCTTCTTATGTGTATCCCACCATCTGGCGGGTGTCTCTCGTAGTGCCATGTCTAATGCTGAGACGCGGTGTTCATCTGCAACTGCTATAGTGTATTCTTTGATAAATGAATAAACGTTAGCTGAACCATCATAAGTGGGAATTGGACTCACCTTCTTTCCAATCCAGCGGAGTGATTTTGTAATTGATGCGCATCTCCTAGCAGATACTTCATGCATTCTATGTTGCCATTTTTATAATCCTGCTTCAAAGTCTGAGATGCAAGAACTATCACAGCTCCAGCTAAGTGTTCCATCAACAGTAGGATGAGTATAATCTGCAGCATGTGTTGTCATCTTATAGATACAGTCGAGATCTTGAGCTCTGTACTCTTCTTGAATTGATTCAACATATCGCTCCCCATGCAAAGGATCCAATGGTGCGATGAGCCTTTTGTCATTGCCTTCAAATATCATTTTCATTGTCTTTAGATTTATGATGGTGGAGTTCATCATTTCCCAATCGATACCCAGCAGTGCCGGATAAGGATTGCTATCATCCACAATTTCAATTACTTCGAAGTCTGCATAACTTCGCATTCTGTCAATGTTGACAATGGTATTGGGTAACCTCCCTAACGATATAACTATGCTTTGATTAGCCATTCTTAACTGTATAGGTGACCACTGTAACTTTGGTTTCCCCATCACCTGCCATGTTTGCTTGGTTAAGACATTTACTTCAAATCCGAGATCAAGAATGATCTTGTCCATCTCATAGTCTCCTATTTGTGTTGTGAATCGCATTTCCCTCCCGGTTCTTTTGGGACTCCTAATGTTATGAACTGTGCCATGGGCAGTCCTCCTCTCACCGTGTGATTCATACTGATTTATCAGTTTTTCAAATTCCATAAGAGTGTCTTTGTTCTTCAATAACTTGATGTAGCTCTGTAGGAACTACACAACATAAGTGGCTGTATCTGGTGCAACACGCATCTGATCATATGTGAGTGGCATGTCTTCTATTTGAGGTACTTCACTGCATAACGGGATCCTTGGTGAAGTAGGTGGTTGTGTTTGAACATGTCCCGTGCTTCTTCAAATACTTCTTTATTTTTCTGTAAATTCAAGGGAGGTGCTTTTCCAGGAGCTTACCTAACTCCTACTATTTCTCCAGGGATCTTCTTAGCATCATTTGTTCCAGAAGTGGAGGCTTTTGTTCTTTTGTTTCTTCCTGTATCAGTGCCACTTGCGTTACTGCATTTACACTCGGATTTGTAGGTTTGTTCTCTGCTGTGATCAACTGAATGTTAGGGTTCGGTGTTCTGTTCTTCTCCACTTCTGCATTTCTACCTCATGCACAGGTAAATCTTCAATCACATGATCAAATGATTTACATTAGTTGCATGTGGTGCATGGATTAGTACATTCTCTACATACATGATCTGGATGGCCACAGTTATAACAGATTACCTGGCCTCAGCCTCTTCCTTGAGCTGGGCCAGCATTTCTTCCTCTCCCGTGGTATCCACCTCTGCGGCCTCTATATATACCCTGATCATACTGGGTGTTGTCCTATTTTGGTTGATTTTCTTCTTGAGCATGGTACATTCCTATACCTCGCATTGCTTCCATGTCTTGCTTTCTTTCATTCATCAGCTCATAAGCGCGACAGTTGGTCTCATCATGTCCAACTGACTTACAGAGATTACAATATAATTTTTTCGATGTTTTTACATATTTCTGTATCAGATAACAGTCCTCTGGCTAGTGTACTCTAGTTCTACATATTTCACACCACGGTGCCTAGTTCTGATTCATTTTCATTGGGTTTGGTGCACCACTGTTAAGATAATCTTGAAATAAGGGGCAATGTTCTCTGGTGTGGCCCTCTCCTTTGCATCATGTGCACCAAACTTCATGTCTTTGTTCATGTCTCTGTTCCTTTCCATTCTTCATACCTTGCAATTCTAATGTCAAGGTATCCAACTGGTTCTTGATCTATAACATCCCAAAATTAATTTCTCCAATTGGTGAAGCCTCCAGCTTCATCGTGATCTCCAAATCCTCAACTTGTGATACAACCTTATGTTGCATCAGTGGTTGTCTGATATGGGGAAACATTGCAGCAATGAACCACTCTTGGAGCTGTTGTGGAGCTATAACAAATCTCACTTGGTCGAACAATGTTTTAAATTTTTGGTCGAATTCCCAGACCGATTCACTATGTTTCTATTTGATTTCTTTCAACTATGTTATGCATTGTGACTCTGATTTCGGCTACTTGAATTCTGCTAACATCGCGGTTTTGATATCTGCTAGGGTTAGTGGTTATGCTTGAGAGTAATTTATAAACTAGTGTAATGCTCTATCTCTAAAAGTAGTGATGAGCTGTGCTCTCTTCACAGCGTCATCCTGAACTTGTTTTACACTTCATATAGCTTCACAAAGAAACCAATGTTGATCAGGGTCTTCTAGACCCGTTCCTTTGAATATCGACAGCTTTATATTGTTATCAGTTATCCTCCTTCCGGATTGTGTATGATTTTGGGATAGGTTCCCTGCGACAAAAGTAGATGCAAGTTGTTGGGTCGTACTAGGGATAGTATTCTTTGGAATGGTCTGTGTCATAGTACTCTGAGCAATCGCTCCTGTGGTGTTACTAGTATTGACGATCTGTGGGATGGGCTGCGCGATGCTCACAGCGGGTGGGCTCTGGATTGCTAGATTATGAGGTGTAATACGTTGGACTATGGCTGATACCTGCCTGTTCTAATTATTGAGGTCACATGGAATTTCGGTATCTATACGGTTTCTAGATCCTTTGGGATTCTTTTCATTAGTGAGCTTATATCTCTTTCCACTTATCAAAGTATGGTTTTCTTCATCAGAATCAATGTATTTATTTACTAACATGATAGATTTAGAGTTATTACTGCATTCTTAAAACACCTTTCTCAGCTAGAATCATTTTAATGTATAGACTGAGATTTTTCAAGAACTTACCTCTGAATCCTTCGAAAAAGTATGCTTCTGCTTGGCTGTAGGATTTCAGCATGTCTACAGCAAACTCGGTCACAAATCCCTCAAGTATGTTATCAACCCAAAAGTCAACTGCTTGTGATAGTGGGTTGTCTATTTCTTTGAGCTGTGCAGTAAGCTCCAGAGACTACTCTGTAGGTACTCCTCCTGGAGAACAATTCTTTCTTTCTGCTAGGCACGATATCCACTCATGCAACTTGTTTGGAAATGATGCTGATAAAATCTCATGGATGTCCCTACACAAGCATATATTCAACCACTCTATGTTAGATAGGCGTGGGTGTTCATTTTCTTTCTTTGCAAAATCTCTTTCTATCTTATCGCAGCAAGCTCATATTTCTTTCTGTTCTGGATGCCAATTGTCTAACCCTAATAGAAATTCGTATTCTTGTTCGCACATTACTTTCTGAAACACACTATCGCATCATTGAGTCTTAGTGCGGCAAAGGAACCATTTGTTGGTCTCCAATATGATCTAGAGGTTTTCCAATGTAGACCTAGGTACTTCGCGGTGTAAGATACCAACAAAACCCCTATTCACCGGCCCTTTCGGCAACAGGATGCAAACAGCCTGAGGTCTCACCCGAGGCAAAGTTGTGGGGGTGGTTGCAGAATCAGGTTTCCAAAACCTGGTAATGCAAGTGCTTAACTGACAGATGCGCAGCGCAGTAGAGAGCCTCCACGCTGTGGACAAGGGACTGTGCGAAGTCTTATACTTTGTGTCAATTAGGTTGTGCGGTACTATCAGGCTTCCGCGACGAGACAATGCAAAGGGTAGATATATGCTTCCTGCAGATCTCTATTTATGGAGTCTTAGACTTGGTGATATGATGATAAACTATTAGCAGTTTATCTCGCAGTTCCTATCAAGGATCAGTGCGTCAATCAGACCACGCGCTCACTTCAAGACTCAATCAAACTAACCAATCTTTCTTAACAGTCTTAATCATTCATCCACACTTAGACCAATTTCAAAAATATGTAAAGAAATTAATTATGCGCACCCTGATGCAGCACTTCAACTTCTAACTATTATCTCTGTGATTATTTAGCATATCCAGACATTCAAATACTTATAGCTACTGAGCATTAACATTCATCGATATACGAACTACTTAACATTTCATTCCCATCTCTTCCATGGAGAATACAGATAAAAGCAAAAAATATTGGATAACTGTAACATCAAGCATTCGTATTAAATAATTGAACAATAGCAATCACATAAAGCATCACATAACACGGTATTTAACGTGGTTCACCCCCCCGGATGGAAGACTATGTCCACAAGAACTGTTGTCTTATTATCTTTTAGGGAAGGGTACAACAGTTCTTTGTCTGCGCACTCAGCTATAGACGCTCTTCTCTTTCTCTCAAAATTAGGTCTCTGCGCACTCAGCTGCAGAGCCTTTACAAAAGCTTCAAACTTACAAACTCTAACAATATTCAATAATCATTAACAAAAATGAAGAGTAACCCGTTCACTTACAAAATTTCCTTATATATAGATCAAGACCCGTAGGTCATGTCTTTTACATCTTGAAGGCATAAACCCTTAGGTTTACAAAACTGTCACATGCACGCCAATATGTTTCTTTCGCCGAGTTGTTCCTTCTTTCACGGCCTTTAGATGACTGGTTCAAGTAGTAGTTCTCTATGTGTGCGGCCAGTCACCTTCCTCCCAATCCGCACCTACCCACCGCTTGGTAGTGATCGAGTATCTTTGCCAAAAATAGATCTCCGATGACCTAACTGGAACATCTGTTGTCTTCCGTCCACACTCTGCTTAGCTAGATATTCCGTTGAGCGAACACATCGCAGCACTATTCTCCTTGCAGCACTTTCTTCGTAGTTTTTCCGATACTGTGCTGCATGCAACTTCACAGCATACCAGAACTTATCCCAAAATTGTTCCAACTTAACTACGCTCAGCTCCGCAATTCTCAAAATCCTTCTTGCTCAAAATGCCCCACTTGGCCCAGGCCCAACAGTTTTTATAGTGTTGCTAAGAGATTAAATAAGCACAATTTTCAATTATGATAAAATCATATAAAAATGCCAGTTTTGGAAAAAGTGTGCTACTGGTAGCATTAGTTTTCAATTTAGAGCTTGATTTTAAGGTTTTTGCAAACACAAATAACAAATGTTTTGGTTCATTTCTATATTTTTGACCCCAAATCAAAAAGTGGTGCTATTGGCAGCACCATTTTTTGATTCGGGGTTGTTTTTTGGTGTTTTTATGCAAAAATATGGGTTATTATGGCTAGAGTTCTCGTTTTGAGTATAAATTTCTCGTCAAGTTGTATAACATATTTATAGTGGGGCCAACTTCGCCGAATGCGAGTATGTGGGCGTTGGTAGTAATGGGAATAGAGGAACTAACTATATGGGGGGGAGGAATCTGAAAGGAAGGGGTGGTTCCCCCAAGGGCAGTGCTAGTAATCGAAGGCATTGTGGTTATCGGGACGGGACCACTACCCATGGGTATGGATGCACTGGTTGGGTGCATAATGGTGCCAGGGGTAGGTCCTATGGTAGTAGGGATAGAGGGTCTCGTGGATCCCATGACCGGGATGGATGTGGTAGTGGCGACATGGCTACTAGCGTGTCCACCACCAACGATCCCTCTGTAAAACTTGTTGGGGTTCATACTGGCCATGGGGATAGATGATGTTGTAGGTACGCGTGACTCTGATTCATAATCAGATGTGAAATAAGGGGTGTTGGGATGAATATCCGATGACGAAAATGTGTGTATCAAGGGAGTGTGACGAGTGGGGTCTAAAGGACCATGTTGAGGGTACTTCCCATGCAGTCTACGAGAGTATTTTTGGGGATCAATGATGGATGATGTTGTGAGTGTAGAGGATTAAAAATAAAACTATAAAAAATCCAACTCCTGCCATGTGTACAAAAGGATAGCTCTAAAAAAAGTGGCACTCAGGCCAACAATAAACTCTAAAACTCTACTTCAATCACGTGTCATAGAAGATGAGTAGCAAGGGGCAACCATAATTCCAACAAGAAGCACTACCTAAAAATGAAAAAGACTCACTAACCTAAGGGGTATCGAAGCATGCAAATGCCTAACTAAAATATATTGAATCTCACACAAATCGTATCCCTTGCACGGTGATGAAATACATAGTTAGAGAATATGAAATGGAGAACCAAATGGGTAAGGGATATCCATATACCAAGAGGTATAGCAGGTAAAAGAGCCCTATAAGAATGGAAACTAGGCTACCCCATTCATGACATGTCCAGAAAGGAAATTCATCATTTCATCCCTTTGATCGCTACACCCTTGGTATGGATGCCTGGTAATTCAGCAAGAACTACAATCAAGTGTCCTTTAGAACTAACTGGAGAGCGGTAGTCCACCTAGCCTTTTGAAACCAGTCTCATGACTTTCCCTCCTAAGGGAGAGGCCTTTCCGACAAATCGGCTTTTAACCGTGCCAAAAATTACTAAGGGATTTTGGTTCACTGAGAGACAACTACTAAGTTTTAGGTGTAAAATGGAAAAGGGGGGTTATTTGGATGCCTACCCCTAGTTCCCTACCTAGATATAAGATTAGTTTTGGTCCCCAAGTGGGGTTATATTTCTTTTTAGTTAAAAAAAATTTGGTATCACTTTGATCTTTAGGGTGTGAGTGGGTGCATGAGTGGCATGTAGTGACTATTCTAGACAAGCAAGAAATAAATAGTACTGATAACTTGAAAGAAACTAAACTGAAATTATTTTATTTCAAACTGAAAGATACTGCTAGGAATCAAAAAGAGAGATTGATCACGCAAAAATCAACAAGCAAAGGTAGTAAGAAATGTGCTTCAATTAGTCGAATTTGCATCTAAACAGTCAGTCCAAATCATGAAAGGGGACAAACAGAGGGCTCAGACAGTTAAAAGTCAATATCAGGGCACTTTTGTCTAACGGACATAAGCATTCTAGGGTGCACATTGTGTAGAAACATGAGTGTACCCAAAACTAAGTGCAACAGTTATGGAGCACACCTTTCGAGGAGAAAGGAGCACCCTGGAGTGCTCTTAACTGGGAAACAACAGTGCCCTAGCATGCCACCCCAGGACTGATTTTTTTTTTTTTGAAAAACAACTCAGAAAAGGGATGAGAAGGGGGTCTGAGGGATGGATTATGCCATTTTTGCAAGCCAGAAGACAGCTAGGGGGATAACAGTACTAAGAAACACGCCAACTAAGAGATCTAACAAGCAATAAATCTATAGTAAAACACACTCAAATAAAGATAAAAAATCAACCAGGGATATGTAGGGATCGACCCAGTATGGTCGTCGGTTCTGTTGTATGTGATTTTGCACTCCAACAGGTGAAAATGGGTGATCTACCAGCTTGACGAAGCCAAGGTAGAGAACATGTAAGAGGATATCTCTTGTGTCTCTGTGTCGCAGGGAAGTGCAGTAAACAAAATTAAATATCAGTAAAACTAGA
Organism: Larix kaempferi; assembly: GCA_027924585.1. Lineage (NCBI taxonomy): Eukaryota > Viridiplantae > Streptophyta > Pinopsida > Pinales > Pinaceae > Larix > Larix kaempferi. The sequence continues at coordinate 47,665,911 of BSBM01000493.1, forward strand.
ACTAAACAATGCAAATAGGAATATAACCTAAGGTGGGGTGGCTTATGAGTTGTAAATGAAAAAACTAAAATGAAAATATTATGCAGTAAATGGAAAAATAAAATGAAAATATTATGGTGTAAATGTGAATAGTAACAGTGAATGTTAAACCGTAACAGTAAAGACAAGCAAGTAACTTTAAACTTTCCCTTTCAACACACACACATAAATCATATGAAATAATCTAATCTCTTTTATTAAAATAATTCAGGATATACATGAATAGATAATACCTCATACAATGGTGGCCCTTGTAGCAAGGTCGAGTGTGTCTCTCTTGTTTCTAGGGAGCCAAATGTCTCCCACATCTGTCATAGAGGTGTCAGAGTTCAACCGGGGTGAAATGAGAGGAATAAAAGAGGGTTAATGGATCAGAGGGAATTCTGACAAAGTAACAGTGCTTAATGTGGAGATCTTGTAAATGGGAACCTTCATATGACATAAAAAGGAAAATAATTAGGATTTAGGGTTTCCAAACCATGGTGGTTTTTCCATTTTACAGTTGGTAATTTTTGAATTTGAGCAGGACTTTCTTTTTATGTGGACATTCCCCAATTTTGGTGGCTTTTTCCTTATTTTGGTGGACATCCCTATTTTGGTGGGATTTCCTAACTTTGTGGGATAAGTACACTTTCCATGGTGTATCGAATTTTATTTGGATTTTTTGGTGTATGAAGGTTCATTGTGTTGATTTTTTGGTATGGAAATTAATGATGTGGAAATGGTAAGTAAGCTGTGATGTATGGACGATTTTTTGTGTTAACACCTTGTATGCATGAATCTTTGATCATGTGTTATCTGGGTACATTCAACACATTTTTAAAACGTTTTCCCATAAAGTGGCTCAACTCTCTTTGGTTCCTTGAAGTATTTTTCTTTATATTTTTCACCACAACCTTTTTATAATATTTTCCACTTCAAATTTTTTCAAGGCACTCTTGCTAATCTTACCACTAAAATTTTGTTAGGTCACTTGGAGTTTTAATGAGATTCCTGGCTTGATTGAATCATTCTCATTGGTCATTAATTTTTTTACCTATTAGAGCATATACCTTTGATCATTTTGAACTTAAACACTTTTAGTACTCTTAGCACTTATCATGAAACCCTCTTTTTTTTTACGACATGTCTTTTATGATGGGACACCATCTCCACATAGGTGTTCTCCAGAACATAGGTTCTTAATTTTCTTGGAGAACTCTTGTGTATGTTCAACACTTGCCTACGAATTCTTTGAGTCCTTTTAGCTTCAACACTTCTACATGTTATGTCATGTTTTGGGAAAATATCTTGATTGTATCTCTTGGCATCTATGTCTACAGAAACACACTATGCACATAGATATACACATGCATTCTAAATTGGAAGTGTACTCAATGTCAAATGAACTGTCATTGCATGGGTATAAGTGTAATGTATCCTTCCTTATACTATGTCATTCCATTAACCATTCATCCTATCCCAAGTTTTTCTTAAAGGGGGATGTTAGGAAATGATAAGAGTTTTCTTAAGACGAACTTGGTCAGATGTACTCAGCTAATGTGTGAACTTAGTGTTTTTTTAGTATGCCTTTGTATTTGAATTATGTTATGGTCACTGTTATATATTTAGCATAGTTCATTTCTGTTCCTCATATTCTTGGTGTTTGTGATAGTTGGTGTGCATCTTATTATCTCATTGGTTCATGATATTTATTTAAAGATCATGAAGGTTCAACTTATAGGTAAGCCTAAGACCAACAAAATCTTGAGATTGAAGTCATGACTAAGATAAGACAAATGACATGATATAGAAACTCTAGCATCAGAGGTTTGATGAAGGGAGATAATTAGAAAATACCCTTGTTTAAATCACCATGATTTTTTACTAGTTGTTTATATACTTTGTGGGGTACGTTTGGGCCACATAGGAATAATATGAACTATGATATTAACCCAACTATATATTGTTTGAATTTTTATTTACTTGATGTTTGTTTCACATTGTTCATGGATACCCATGGTCGCAAGTATGGTATTGAAAAGACTTTGAGGATTTACCTAAATACAAAGTATTCGATGAAAGATTCATTTTCCATTCATTGGATATCACTTTTGATTCCATGACAATCCTTTCAAATTATGGTTAGGCCTCTGTATATGAACCCTTTATATTGTGAGCGAATTATCTAGATTTTGTATTGTTTTTAAATAAGAAATTGCAAATATCACAATGGATTAATACGGCTCATCAATGTTTACTCTATAAAGGAAAACATCTGAAGGACCAAACTTATTTGTATGGTTACTCCATTGATAAAGATTCAATCCTCCTTTGAGTGTTACAAATGCATGGAGGAATTGTTGGTTTCGGGGTGAATCCAACCTCCAAACTCGTGTATTGTTTTGGATGTAACGAAGAACAATTGTTCCATTCCAAATGATTTGAAGCCTTCCACTCTTCCTAATGCCTAATTAGTGGAGCATGATAATGAGGTGTTGATGGTGGAAATTACCATGTTGGAGATAACTAATCCACATTCATTATATAAAAACATACAATTAATTTCATATTTAATGGGAATGGGCATTGGCCTCCTACATCAACATTGTTGTAGTGGATCACATGACTTGGACATAGAATTGTTAGTTCTATTTATGTTCCAAGTTTTTTTAAATAACTAATCGGTTTTATGATCATGTATATTATTAGTGAGTGATTTAGGAGGGTCCTTGGTTTTGAGGAAGCGTGATACTTTTTGTATGCCCTTGGTTCTGAAAATTTGATCCTTACACTATGTTGGTTACTAGAATGCCAATTTGAGTTTGTCTTCCCAATTTATAATTACAATTCCAATGTATACCAATTCTAAAGATATTGGGAATATTTTCTGCACTTACACATAGAATTAGATCTTGAAAGATCCCTAGTTGGTATAACACAAAATAACACCTTGCAAGAGCCATAATGGGTTTATGCACATACATGCAATGTGCATATTTTTGTTGAGATAGACCTTAGTAAGTGTATTTCAAACAAAATGATTATTAGATGGAATGTTTTTTAAAACACATAGGAATTGGATTATGAGAAGACAACATTCAAGTGTAGGATATGCCATCTTCCTTGACATTTACAATCTACTTTCCCCCATGATTGATCTCATCCTCTTAGGAAAAAAGGGACAAATCAAAACCAAAGAGATGAAGTTTATTGGAGGAATCAAAGTTCAGATACTAAAATTGATTAGAATGATGTAAATCAACTTGATTAGAAACAACTAAATCAACAATCGAATACTACCATTGGATAGAATAAGGTAAATCAGAAACAAAAAGTGCCAATTGGAGAATCATTCATTGGGCCCTCACATCATATGGAAACTAAAACCCATCCTTGTGAACCAAACACCATGAAACACCAACACATTTGTTCTTGTAGTGAAATTTGACTCATGGAAGACATGTGAGTATAGTTCTCACACTAAAGCCAATGTTTCAAATATTATTCGGAGAAATATATCATTGAGGATCGAGAAAGAAACTTGTCAAAAATGGAGTGGGTCTAGTGGTTAATGTTAACAATCAAATTGACACCCTTAACTAAGTGAAGGAGCAACATATGTTTACCATGCACCCGCAATAGGAAAGTCATGACACAAGTTCAATCAGAGACAAATCCTCTCTGAGAAATGCATTAATTGTGTTTAAAACATCCTAAGTGGAGCAAAAAGCCTAAAAACTATTCAAAAGTGGGTTTTCACTTGAAAATAATCAAAATGAGGAAAATGACTAATCCCACATTTAGAATAAAATCCTAAGGTCCATTTCCCAATGCTATATAAGAAAGGCATGGGAGGCACAGTAAAGGGAGATCAAAAGAGAAAAGGCATGCTGAGGAGATTCTAAAGGAAGGAGAAGAGCTCAAATTGTTCAAAAGCAAGGGTGAAGGAAGGGAAGCTCATGGCAATGGAGGAAGGATTCTCACCTAGATCGTTGGTAAGGATGTATTTCTTCCTTGTTCTAATATGAAGTAATTCAATTTTCTACCATTTTAGTGTTGAATGTTTGCTTATATTGCATGATTTTAATTCTGAAATGTTCCTAGATCTTAATGTTCATGTTTAATGAATGACCTTAGATCTTAAGAAATTTGTAGTAATTGCTTCATTTTTGACGTAGAGACTCACCACCTCTTAACATAATAGTTAAACTAGTGTAGACACATCCCTGCACTAATTACTGTTATCAGTTAAGAACATGTATTTCTTCTTAGGAGGTCACATGCTCAAATCTGGAGGGGGGTAGGGTATGTACCTCTCAGTAAGTCAAATTACTTGCTTTGTGACCTTAAAATTAGATTATTATTATTATTAAATTATTATAATTATTATTATTATTGGTTTGTGATATGAACGTCCTAATTATTTTCACATAAGCTAAAATTTAACACCATTCACAATATGAAATTATAGTGCATCTATAGATTCACATAAAAATAAATGGTGATTGTTTTTGGATGTTGTAACTGATAAATTAATTTTGATAGTTTTGGTATTTGACATAAGTTGATTTCTTCTAGTGTACCTATAGCTGGTTTTTTTCTCATATAACTCTATTCAAGCTATTATACGTTCACCATGATATTGGAGGCATTTGAGACATCAATTTATATTTTTCAGGAAACCTTAACCCTATGTTTAGATGTTGGACATAGTCACTCGTTAAGCATAATGCATTGATGATGCTGCTCTAGATTTCTAAGAAAAAGAACAAAAAACTGATGTATTCCAAGGGCCAACTTGATCCCCAAGTATAAGATAAATTCCAATAAAAGGGGTGCATATATACAATAGATGAAGGATCATGCCCTTATCATAAATTTTATGGGTATCTAGCCGATGGAAAGGGTGATAATGTAGTGGATAAATGAAAAATGGAAACCAAAAGGCCATGTAGATATAGAATTGGGTTCTAAGGGATTATTTATTGCAATATTTACAATCATAGAATATCAAGAAATGGTTTTTGAGCATGGACCCTACTTCTTCAACTCTACTAGGCTATATATGCTATATCAGAAGGAAAGATTTAGTTTGGACAAGGATTACTTCTCAGCCACAGAAGTGTGGATCAGAATGTATTCACTCCCTCATGAATTCCGGTAGGAAGAAACACTAGCGAGGTTAGGCAACACTCTATGAACCTATGTGAAATATTCAGAAGTTACTAGGAGAGGTAGGTATGCCTCCTATGCCATAATTTTTGTTGACATTAATATATCCAAAGAGCTTATGGAAGCAATATTTCTAATCTATAGAGACACATAATGGATACAAATAATCTATTATGAGTATATCTCATTTCGTTGTAGAAAATGCCATGAATATAGACATATATTTTTGGATTTCCCTATAAATGCTTCTCTTAATCCCCTAAAATTTGAAGAGGACCAATAATCCAAACTATTTAGAAGGGTTTCTACTAGAATATGATAGGGAAAGAAGCAGACCAAGTAATCTAAAGGAAGGGAACAAAAAATTACGAATAGATTCAAAGTCCTATTCCAATAAGATAGCACGCCTTTGATACTACAAGAAATTCCTCCTGACGTAGAGAAGGAGGATATGGATAAGCAAAGGAATGGCATAAACCACATCAAAAGAAGAATAATTGAGGCAAACCCCAACACAAAGATACCATAAAAGAACAAAGAGGTTAACATGGATGGGGATGATCAAATGGAACCAAAGGATGGAGAAAACATGGATATGGGTGAGTTGGACATCCAGGGTTTTTCGAAATCGTTTGAAAGAAAGGAGGCGAAATGCATTCCTGAATCCCAACTACAAATTTTCAAGGATATGCTCCAACAATCCTGTTCAAAGAAAAGGAAAAAATAGGTAAAATCGAGTCCTATTTTTTCCTCCTTAGGAATCTAAAAATTGTATCTTGAAAGAAAAATCAAATCTCAAAAAGGTGAAAGAAAATGAGGAAAGAAAGGATATCAACAAATCCTTCAAGTGCTCGAAGAATTCCTAATAGGTTCACGATTACATGTTTTGGTGAAATATAGATTCTTCCCCACTCCTCCCTCTAATTATTTGTGAAGATAATCACCTGGAACATCATAATAGGTCTAAATGGGAAAGGAAAACAAAGAATACCGAGAAACAAGTAGAAAAACCAAATATGCTCATGTTATAGGAAACAAAGTGTACCCAATAATTGTTTAATAAAATAGCATGATTCTATTGGAGAGGATTCCAAATAATAAAAATAGATGGAATATGTTCAACGGGAGGGTTAGCTATCCTATGGGACCCTAATACAATCCTAACAATTTTTTTTAATAGTTAGATCAATCTCAACAAGCTTTGGCTTGATAGGAATTGAAGCAAAAGGAAACATCACTAATTTCTATGGGCCCTCGACTTATGAAGAAAAAATAAACTTTCTACACATTTTTTGGGATATTCATGGATTAGCAGAGGGGACTTCAACTTAATTTCATCTCTGACAGAGAAAAGGGAGGAATCTACAAGCTAGAAGTAGAAATTTATCTCTTCAAGGACATTATTCAAGCCCTAGGTTTAGTGGATGTGGAAACCACCAATAGTATATTCACTTGGAATAATAAGAGGTGAGGGTCACATTAAATTGATTCTAAATTAGACAAATTCCTTCTAGCTGAAAACATCATCTCTCAAGATTTTCTCTTGGAATCCACCATCCTCTCCTGCTTAAGCTTAGACCCTTGGTCGATTTGCCTCAATCTAGAAAATGAAGATGATATAAACAACAAACCTTTCCACTTAAAAAGATTTGGGCTTGATCATCCCGATTTTCATAACCTCATAGAGACTTGGTGGAGAGAATAAAATGTACACCTTGGAGCCCATATATCCCCCTTGAATGATGTTTTGTTGCAAGAGGACCATGTCATATGTTAATTCTTTTTGTGATGGGAAGATGTTTCAAATATTATTTAATGTAAACCACTGTAAGTCTCAAATATTTTTCTTTAATGTAAAGCTAACTATTCAGCTTGCAATTTCCAAGACTCTTGGTTTCCACAGGATATGTGTTTCATCCAAATATTTAGAAGCTCCACTCCTTGAAAACATTCATCAGAAATCAACTTGGGAAGAACTTATCTACAAGATGGAGAATATATTATACGATTGGGTCTTTCGATCTTTAAATGGGTACGAATACAAATCTTGATCAAATCTATCTTTCAATATATGCTTATTTATCTATTCTCAACTATGGAAGCTCCAAAAATAATTATAAAGGAATTCAAGAACATTTGAAAAAATTTCCTTTGGGGAGGATCCAACGTAAACAAGATTTTATAGAATGGATCAAAACATGTCTCCCAAAATGGGATGGAAGCTTAGGGTTTCATGACCCATAAATAGAAAGTGAAGGCATAAGGGAAAATTTATGGTGTAAATGGATGACAAATAAAGATGCATTATGGAGTATATTATGGAAACAAATATGCCCTTCAGTTGGAATATAAAAACTTGATCATAATAACTGGCAACAAAACTAGATCCCTTATATGGAATACAACTTGGAAAAATAAATCCCTTGTTCATAATCATTATTTATGAGAATTTAGATATGGTCATTTTGATTTATTCTAGGAAGACACGTGGAAACAACTTCCCCATCTAGAAGAATGACCTGAATGGAAAACTATTAAACCTCTTATTTAGGCTCATAATAGAAGCACAATTAACCATTATTAGGATCACAGAAGTTAGGATGCCAATTGGAGAGACCTTGGAGATTGTTGAGTCTAAGAATTTACATCTTTGTCACATTATTTTACCATTTTTTCATAAACTTTCATTCGAATTTTAATCCCTTTATGTGTTCCCATAATTCCATTTTACTCCATTTTTATGCCTTATCTAGGATTAGTTTTAAGATGTTTTCCAATGCATTTATTTTAGTATTTTAAGTGAATTTATGATTAAATGTTATAAAAATAACACATCCTCACTTATATTTTATATTTTAATCATTTCTCCATTGGTTACAAGAACTGGAGTAGTGGTTATCAGAACTACCTAGTGGTTACTGAAATTGCCTAGTGGTTATAGGAACATGAAATATTAAACTTTTGGGTAAAATTCAAATTTATTCATGCAACCATGGGATATTTTCATTATATTTGGGTTGGTTATTCAATAATATTGGATGGAGAAGAATCACGGAGCTTTGGGAAAGATTAGTTAGAAAATATCTTGGACATATTCTATGTTGGTTTTTAGTTACTAGATTTTGTTAAAGTTACATCATCATGAGTCATTCTCCAAGTCAATCTTGTGTGTCAATATTGAGCCCTGTGTGTCGATGTAGTGCCTTATAGGATCATGATTTGGACTTAGGAAACTTGGATAAGAATCTTCAATTGGAATAAAGAATGAATAAACCTCATGTGTTGAGGTAAGTACTTTGTATGTCAAGGTGATGATGTTGTACAGTCTTGATTGTCAAGGTGATGATGTTGTACATTCTTGATTGTCAAGGTTAAGGTATTGTTTGTCAAGACAGATCCTGATGTGTTGAGGTGATTCCTCATGTGTTGAGGTAATTCTTTTCATGTCGAAGCATGAATGGTGTGTGATGTACTAATAACCATGGTTGAGCTATTAAGTCTCCTCTAGAGACCAGCCACCTCTAGAGTGAATTACTTTAGCATATGACCACTTGGAACGATAGTATAACAAGATGATCACATCATTGGGAAAATATCCTTAATATGTTTGATAAGATAATTAATTAATATGGAACATGTGGACCATGCAGATAATACAAGTGATAAATATAAGATATGATAAGATAAAAGAGAATTTGATTTTGTCACTTCAGTGATGTTAACAAAGAAGACTTCAATCAATTAAAGAAGTACTCAAATTGATTACTTCAGTGATGTTAACAAGAAAGAATTCATTTAAAAGAGTTAACTAATTGATAACAAAGAAGATCTAGTTAACTAAGTGTTTGCATGACAACGCTTGAGTTGTGACACTTGAGTTGTGACAGCTAAGTTAGCCACCTAACTAAGTGGTCTAGCATCCAGATGGAGAGCGAGCTCATCCTGAAGTTAGAAGATAAAAATAAAATATGAAACATGAGAAGAATATATATATATATATATGTGTGTGTTATACATAATTGATGTAATTCAATGTGAAGAGAATTCTCTTCTCTCTTGAAGGCAATGCGATTTTCTTTGTGCATGATATTATTCTATGTTCTATTCTTATATCTTCTCTCTTGCTCTTATATATGCACCAGGGGTGCTTGATGTAATATGATTATTGTGAAACACATCATTCTCTACTATCAATCAATATACTAAGGAATATTTTTCTCGGGTTTTCTCCCTCAAGTTATAGAGGGTTTCCCTACAGTAAATTTATGTGTCATAGTGAATGTTTTTATTTATGATTGTTCATTGATTTCAAGCACTATTGCAATTTTGAATTAAAGATAAAAAATTAACATCGTATAAGAGCTCAAGAGGTGAATGAGCTAAGTTCAGTAGTCAAGCTTGAGCCTATGTAGATACTGAGTGGAAAAAGTTAAGAATGGTACTTGAAGAATAATGGCTTCAATCTCAGTCAGACTAGAATATCGACTTGAAGGAACTTTGAAATTCAATACTTGGAAGGCCAGGATTCTGAATATCCTAGAAGAGCATGATCTAGATGGCTATGTGTCCAGTGTTGTTGAAGAGCCTACTACTAATGCAGGGTGCACTAATTTCAAGAAGAATCAAGCCAAAGCAAGAGAATCATTTATGATTGTGTGAAAGAGAATTTGATACCAGTGATTACTCCATTGAAGACCACAAAGGAATGCTTCGACACTTTGACAAATATTTATGAGAAGAAGACTCCTAGTTAGAAGACAGCATTGAAGAACAAAATTCCGAATATGAAGATGGAGAAGGACGAAGTGGTCGCTTCCTTCTTCACAAAGATATATCAAGTAAGAGATCAACTCATGAACATTTGTGTAATGATTGATGATGATGATCTCATTCAACTACTGTCGATGGCCTTCCATCTTCATGGGATACATTCATGGATGGAAACTAAACTTTGAAATATTGTCGCATGATTTCCTACAAGAAGAAGGGAAAATTCATAGCAAATATACTTCCTCCAAATAATAGAACCTTTCTCCTGTGGCACAAATGAAGAGAGGAAAGAAATCCTTTTCTCATAAGAAGTTTCCTCATCAAAATGAAAATGGTTACAACAAGAAATTTGATAAGTCTAAAGTTAAATGCTTCAATTGCAATAAGAAAGGTCACTTTGCAAGAGATTGACAAGGAAAGAAAAGAGGAAAGTTCAAGGGTAGGTTTCATGCCTCTACTGCTTCAGAAGATGAACCTAAAAGAAATAATTCTTCAAATGATCCAGAGACAAGGAAGGAGTACTATCTTGTCGAGTAGCCCCATCTGGATCCATTACCACTAGTGTTGAGACATGGCTGGTGGATATAGTGGCACATCCAAGCACATGACTGGATTCAGGAGTGTTATCTCAAATCTGAAGGAAAATAAGTTCTCTGGTCAGGTGGAGCCTGGATAATTGGATCGAATTCTTTTTAGTTGAATTCAGGTGATGTAATCCGTGTTGATGATATTTTGTATGTTCTTAGTCTAAAGAAAAACCTCCTGTCTATTTTAGTTGTAGAAGATAAAGGTTTCAAATTAATATTTATGGACAACAAAGCGCTCTTATGGCCTAATAACTCATACTTTAATTCTGTAGTTGTGATTGGAGTTAGAGAGGGAGGTCTCTGCAAAGTTCCTAGAAAGCTCATTCAAGCCATGATCCATGAAACAATCATTCCTTGTGAAGTGTGGCATAGGAGGCTTGGTCATATCCATTTCAAAGCGCTACCTGGATTGTAGAAGATGGTAAGAGGTATGCATGTGTTTAAATATGAATATGATAGTGTTTGTAGAGGTTTTCCTCTTGGTAATAACATAAAGAAGAGTTTTCCAAACAATACCAAAATATTCAAAGGGATCCTAGACTTGATACATTCTTATCTATGTGGTCCTATGTCAGCACCATCCTTGAGAAGATATCTATGCTATGTTCTTTTTATAGATGACTTCTCCTGCAAGTCTTGGATCTATTTTCTGAAGGAAAAGAGTGAAAATTTCAACAAGATTCAAGAGTTTAAAGCATTGGTTTAAATTCAGACTAGAAAGCACATTCATGCTTTAAGATATGATAATGGAGGAGAGTTTGAGTCTTGTGACTTTAATGAATTCTGCCAAGAGGCAGGGATAAAAGACATTTGATTGTACCTTACAAACCCCAATAAAATGGGGTTGCTGAAAGAAAGAACAGAACAATCAGTGAGGTTGCAAAAGCTATGATGTATGATCAGGATCTACCCACTTCCTTATGGGAAGAATCCTCTAGCACTCTTGTTTATATACATAACATAAGTCCTCATGCTATCATGGGAGAAAAGTATCCTGAAGAGATTTTCACTGGTTAAATACCAGATGTTGGACAGTTGCATATTTTCGGTTTTCCTTTCTACATTCATGTACCAAAAGAGAAGAGGACAAAGATGGATCCATCCAGAAAGAAAGGCACATTTATTGGATATACTGAATCCTCCAAAGCTTATAGAATATATGTTCCAGGAAAAAGGCACATTGAAGTTAGAAGAGATGTAAACTTTCATGAAGAGGTTTCCCTCAATCACTCTAAATAAATTAACTGTGATTCATATATGGAGGAGCTTGAGACTCCCATGATGGAGGATTCAAGTTCTAGTTCTCCTCTTTTAGATATTGAGAGGGAGATTCCAGAAGAGTCCTTAGATCCGCTTGATCCTGAAGAGCCAGTAGAACTGGTAGAAATATAACTTGATGAACCTCCTACTAAGAGGATACCTTGCTGGTGTCGAGACATTCTGTAAGAGGCGGAAAAGCATGGAGCACCACTAGGATCATCTAGAGATAGAAAGAGACCTAGAATATTTTTCAGGATATATAGCATAGATGAGTCACATCAGTGATTCAGAACCCACCACATATGAAGAGGTTGATAAGCAGTAGGTATGGAAATATTCCATGGTTGAAGAATACAAATCCATCACGGCGAATGATCTATGGGAAGTGGTTCCTAAACCTGAAGGGAAGTCAATAGTAACTTCGAAGTGTCTTTATAAAATCAAACATGCAATTAATGGTAGTATTGAAAAATATAAAGAAATATTTGTGGCTTGTGGCTTCTCATAGAAAGAAGGAATAGACTATGATGAGACATTCACTCCTGTGGCCAGGTACACTACTATTTGAGCCATAATTTCCCTTGCTTTAGTTCTGGGGTGGAAAATTCACCAGATGGATGTGAAGACTGCCTTTCTCAATAATGAAGTTGAGGAAGAAGTATGCATAAAACAACCTGAGGGTTTTGTAGTTCATGCTAAGGATTCCCATGTATGAAAACTTAAGAAAGCCTTGTATGGGCTTAAGAACACCCCAAGGGCTTGATATTTGAGGATTGACAGTTGTCTTCAAATATTGGGCTTCTCCAAAAGCAAAGATGACCCCAACCTATACTTCAAGGTTGTAAAGAACCAACCATTGATCTTGGTTCTCTATGTTGATGACTTATTCCTTACTGGAGAGGAACAACAGATAGCTCGATGTAAGAGGGAGATCACTTCTGAGTTGAAAATGAAAGACTTGGGCCTTATGCACTAATTTCTTGGTGTGGAAGTTTGGCAATTGAAAGATGAGATATTTCTTTCACAAGGAAAGTACACAATTGATGTGTTGCACAGGTTTGGTATGATGGATTGTAAATCCACTTCTACACAAATGGTTTATAATCTAAAGAAACAACATGAGTCAGATTTCAGATCAGATCTAGTGGATCCTACCACATATAGACAGCTCATTGGTTCCTTGATGTATATGATACATAGTAGAAAATACATATGTTATGCAGCGGGTATCACTAGTACAAAATGAGAGATAAATGACCAAAAAAATGACCAAAATCAGCATATAAATGACCACTTTTGAGTTGGAGACCATTGATAGAAAATTAGTGGTCATTTATCATGTGACCAAAAATGTGGTCATATTTAACTTGGTCATTTATAGCTTATCTTATGGTGATATATTTGGTCATTAATTGTCACAATTAATGACCAAATTAACGACCAAATATATGACCACAAGATAAGCTATAAACGAGCGAGCTAAATATGACCACATTTTTGGTTGTATGATAAATGATTGCTAATTTTCTACTAGTGGTTTCCATTTGGTCATTTATATGTGAATTTTGGTCACTTATCTCTCATTTTTGTAGTGGTCATTTATCTCTTTTTAGTGGTCATTTATATCTTTTTGGTCATTTGTAGTCATTATATATATATAGGGCATGGAGGAATCGAACCACCAACCTCCTTCATATAAGACAAGTTCTCTTCCATTGAGCTAGCATCCTTAAATAGAATATATTATATAATTGTACATCGGTGATCTAAGAATTTGCAACTTCTAAACTTCTTGGGGAAATACTGCCTATGCTGGCACAATAGAGTTAATAAAGTTTTCTTGCAGTAAGGAGTAAACAATCATACAATTGGTTGTTACTAGTAGTTGGCTTAATTGTGCCTATTTCAATACATGGGAACAAAATACTACTTCATACAAATAGAAAATGCCTTGTCATAACAATGGTGTTAGAAAATTATTGAGAACGAAGATTAGATCTTGTGTTAGAAAATTAACATTCATTATTTATTAGTTATATGTATATATTATTTATCCGATGTCGATTTAATCTCTTTTCCCTTGTGTTGGATATTTTCTCATATATGAATTACTATTCATTAAAAATTTACATCTCTTCAAACATCCCATCACCACTCACTCCATTCATTTCCCCAAATTTCCTAGGAATATCTAGCTTTTGCATCATGAAATCTACTATTGAACATTTGGTTGCAGTAGACACTAAAACCATTCAAACTTCTCTTATACAGTTGCATTCCATAATCCAGGGTACATATAGATACATATTTTAGTATATGAACGACAAATTCTAGTGTACCTGGGTCCCATATACATTATGTATGAGAAAAAATATGTTTTCTATAGCCTAATTTGCATTCCATGCTTCCTCAACATAAGCATTTTTCTCCCATCATGGCCTATAATGTTTTGAATTCGATTCCAAATTCATGATAACAATACCAAAAGTTGTGTTCTAAAAAACCATTAATAAAACTGAAGGACTTTTCTAATACAAACAACATTCACATTAAAATATAAAAATATTATACACTCATAAGTATTCACCCCTACATATTTTTTAGCATTAATTTCAATGCATCATTGTAAGATCAAAATCAGAGACAACCATAGACATCCATATTTCCTTTTTGTATTGCTACCAAAAATCTCTCTTGGTATTGATTCATTCCATTACTTCATCATACTAGCACACATCTCCTCTTGAAATAGATTACATAACCATTTTATTGTTATTGATGACACCTTCTTCTTTGAAGGGAAGCCACACTATTTTATTGATAACTTTTGGCCCTTTGGAGCATCCAAAGTTATCACCGATTACAATTCTATGAATATAGGAATATCTGGTCGATCACCCTCTTTTTCTCTGGGGATCATTTCATAGAGTAAGATTTGAATGTGCTTGTTATAGGATTTCTCAATCGACGTGGACAAAGATCAAGGTCCCTAGTCTGAATGGTTTAGGTCTAGAGAAAAAGGGAAAAAATTGTACAAACCTCCACCTAAGTCAATCAAATGATAACAATGGACGAGTATAGAAGATACATACCACTGATATAACAGTCGTTGTAATGATCCAAGAGAAACCACGAACCAGCTTCACATGCAAAGGAACCTACCAAAGATCGGAGCGAGGCAACAACAAGTCAAGTAAAAATGACATAATTGACTTATGTGAGTGACCAAGGAATCTCACAATACACCATCAAGAAAATCAGATGTACAGGGAAGTGTTAGTACTGGAGTTGTACTTAGGTTTTTGTCATGTATTTTTACTATTTTCTCTTATTACTTCAATTCTTCTATAGATTTTGACTATATGTATTTGTTCTAATCATATTTCCTAGTAGTTACCCTACCTTACCTCATGCATTTCCTAGTTAATGGATATAATTTGGCTCATATTTATTGAAACCTTTCCTAAAGTCTTTAAATATTTGATTTTTCATGATGGATAATCTATTTCATGGAGATTTCCTAATCCATTGTCAACACATGTGACTTGACACATTCCGACAGCGGAATACGTGGAGGTTATGTAGGATGGCGCTGCCAGAATGCCAAATCATGAGAATTAGTAGCTCAACGCTTGTCTTGTGATCATGCAATAGATTTAAATAAAATATTTTGCTCATGATTTATGTCAGAAGCGATTATCCATCTCTCAAATCCATGATTAAGTCCAATAAAATGAATTTTATATGTCATGGGTTTTCTAGATATGATAGTTCAGGACATCTGTTCTTAGTCGGGTTCAAGCTCGTTCCAGAGAATTGTGTTCTAACAGGTGTTCGGCAGCTGGAAGTATTTTGCTCATAATTATACGGGTTCATCCATTAATTTCCATACTTTAAATTTGGTATTGACTGAGGGTTGAGTTGCAGGGGAAACGTGATTTCCTGTCGAAGGGGATCGTTGGTTCAAGAAACATCCATTTGAAGTAGATTTGAACTTGTATTTGTCTCCTGGGTATGAGTCTTTAGATTGGAGTAAAGGTATACAGTTAAGCAATGTAAAGCAAGAATGGAGAGTTGTTATGAGTATCATACAGCTCTATGTCACCTGTGAAGGTAGGTTCACCACAATTTATAGGTATCATCTGAGATTTCTCCTTCATGTAAATGAGAATTTTAAATTAAATTTACCCTATTATCTTGTCAAGAGCCTTGTAAAGATGGCTACTCGAGTTCAAAATCATCTTGATCATATAAACCATTCAATTTTTCATCATGGGTTCATTAATTTGTTGGTGTTAACTTAACTCAGAAAGCAGGATCGTTCTTGGAAGCATTTTCTTTTTTGGTATGGATTTGAACCATAAAATCTTGAGGCTCATGATAATCTAAACACTCAAATCAGTAAAGAAGAGATAGAAACTTCTGTCAGTAAGCAGAAAGGTCCTCATATCAGACGCAAAATTCAAGAGGAACAGGGTACTTCTAGAAGGCAGAAGAGGAAAGTAGAACAGGAAGCAAAACAAGTAGAAAAAGAGTCCAATTCGGAGGATGAACCAATCCTAGAACCAATTCAAGAGAATTTGCATGAAGAAGATACTCCTGTATCACAAAATGAATCTATATCTGCCCCAAATACCCCCAATGACACAAAATAAAAAGAAACATAAAAAGGAATGACTGAATATCCTTCTTCCAATGCTAAAGTTCTGGTTACTTCCTCCTCGGAACCTGAAAATACTAAATGGAGACAAAAAAACCAGACCTAAAAATAAACTGAGGATGAATATGAAAGCTAAATTTAAGAAGGACATGGTAACCACTATTGAATATTCATCAAATGAAGAGGACCCCAAAATAAAGAATATCGAGCAGACTCTGGCACAAGATTTAGAAAATATTGAAAAGAGCCTTAAAAACTTTCCAGGGATGATTGAAGGAAATCATAAGCTAAGGGAAAGCAAAACGTTCAGAATTTTTAAATTGGTATGAGCTCAAAACCTATCAATTTGGAAACTCAAACATAATATGCTAATGCACAGAATATGGAGCAATTATTTAAAGCCCGAAAAAGTTTAATCGTCAAAGAGCTAGTTGAGGTTACTCCAAGCTTAATCGTAGAAAGCCATGTGCATCAAATACCAATGGAGACAGTGTCGTAAATTGAAGTTCGTAAAATATCATTGCAACATTATAAGTCTCAGAATGAATACTTCAATGATTCCAATGATAAGTTAATGCAGGCTAATAGAAGACTAAGGGAAGAATTAGAAGAAACTAATGCTAATTATCAAGAACTAATAGCAACCGCAAAATAGGTTATGAAAAGAAAGAAAATTGATCAGCAACAAAATGAAGAGTTGACTAAACAGAATAGAGAACTTCAAGATAGATTCCAAGTAAAAGAGGCAGAACATGCTCGATTGCAAAGGAGATCCCAGTAATTAGATGGAATTACTATGTTGGCCGAAGCACCTCGTCACATCTAGCATAGTCAGCTAATAGATTTTAATCATACATGTGGTAGTCAAAATTTTGAAATGGTTCATATTGTCTAGCTTATCAAAATCAACGGGTGGCATTAAATATTATAAGCTGGTATATGCTCGAGGAATTAGCTTTGTTATGTTTAAAATGCAGTTATCAATGTAAATATTTTTTATATTTTGATCACATTTGATCCTTAGAGTTTGGAACTGAAAACTGTTCTAAAAAATCTGTATGATTATAAATGTAACAACTGAGATAATAGAGAAGGTTAGTATGTTTGAAAGGGTCGGGATACATTATGTTTGGTCTGCAACAAGGATATCTTGGTCCTCTGTAAGCATTTTTTGAGACTGTATTTTGGAATGATATGCAATATATAATATCAACCCTTTTTAGTCATTATTATAGTAAATGTGTATGATCATTTTGGTCACCCTACTTACGATTTTGTTTTCTGATAAAGTATTTATCTTTAAATGCTCATGAGCTGGTGTGCTTTTACTATTTCTCGTGTCTAGAAAGTGTTTTTGTTCATAAATATTTTCACATGATATTTGGAGGTAGTATATATGTCATGTATTAGGTTTTTAAATCTGGTTTATGTTATTATTTATTTCATGATCACACAACATCTGAATTTGTTTACTTATTATATCATCACCCGTTGTTGATTAGTTTTCTTTATATTTCATTACCAGGATCCTCATCCTTTCCTTTATACCTTATAAAATGAAACCACTTAGTTTCAAATTCTATTTATTTAAGATGTTCGGGCTTTGGACTTTCGTAGTCTAGGTACAAACTCCCTTGCAAACATATGCAAACATATTCTGGCATTGTTCCAGAGGAACAAAGAAATGAAAGTGAATTACTTTCTTGGGTATTGACATCTTTTTAATTTGATTTTGAAGATGAACAAGATCAGTACAATTTTTTAGACTACATTTTCACCCGTGTTTCAAAAAGTAATTGTGTCTCCCGAGAAGATTGGGACTAGGGGAAATCCTTCATCTCCTTTGCATCTAGGGATTTCAGATCCAAAACAGATTTTGAGGAGGGCCAGAAAAAAGCTCAGTTCCACACCATAAAAAATATTTTAGTATTATTAATCTCCAATAATACCAGGTGAGTTGGATCAAAGTTCTTCTTCTTCATATTCATCATTAGAACAAGAAGAAAGGAAGCAAGATTTGTCTATTACTATTCATGAGTTTCAGAGTTTAAATCCTACCACCCAATTCGATAATTTTGAATTCTATACTAATCCTTTGTAATCTAAAAAAATAAAAGAAGAAATCCTAAATTCTTGATTGTTTAACTTCCTAAAGTCTCAGTGATCACCCTACACCCCCCTCACTAGTAGAATTCCAATTGGCCAATCAAAATTTAAATTGTCAGTCTCTTTGCAAACTCAAACTATTCCAAATATGTCTAGTCATCCCCCTAATAGGATGGATTCTATAGTGGCTTCAAGATATGCCCCATTAGTTTTACTACAACCTGTTAATGCCCTTCCTAGTGGTGATTATCAGAAATACCTTCCAAGGTTTGATGGCCAATGTGAGGTTACAACGGACGAACAATGGAATGCTTATTTTAGTTATGTTAACAACCAAAATATTGAACGTCAGGATGTTTGGATGCGGTTCTTTGTCCAAATCCTAGATGGGGATGTCAGGAAATGGTTTACATAATTGCCAACTAACTATATAGATGGGATTGGAGCTTTGAAAGAAGCCTTTATGAGACAGTGGGGAGATACCAAGGATTATATTTATTATATAATTGAGTTTGTTGCTTTGAAAAGAAAACGATATGACATAGTTACTAATTTTACCAAACGTTTCAAAAAAATGTATAGTAAGATCCCTGCAGAGATTAAGCCTACTAAGACATATGAAAAACTTACTTATGCAAATTCTTTTGACGTTAATTTCTCCTTATTATTAAGAGAAAGAAGATCTATAAATCTTGCAAACATGCAGTAAGCAGACTTGGAGGTAGAGTCAAATTTGATGGAAACAAGCAAGCTTAGGGCTAAACGAGAATATCACGAGGAGGATAAGAAAAAGAAAAAATAAGTGGTACCATCTACCTCAAGTGTAAAAGCAGCAAACAATAAGATGGATGAGATTACCAAACTCATTAAGAATTTATCATAAAAAATCAGTAGATTAGAAATGGAGAATCAAACTCAAAATAGATATGTTCAGGAGGGAGATAATAGAAACCCAAATCAGTTTAGATAGCCCTTTGTCCCAAGGTTTTTACCTATGGAAAGAAGAAATAATGGTGATCAAAGAATACAACCTCCTTTCCAAAATAACCTGGTGGATGAAGCTGAGGATATTGAAGAGCCGGAGTTGGAAGGTCCAGATCAAGACATAAATCATTTGGAAGAGGAATCCTCTGATGGTTTTCTCACTAATTTTGATTATCAACGTTCTACGTGTTTTGACCAGGAAAATAATAATTTTCATCAACAAAATGTTTCAGATCCAACATATTTAGTTAATGTTTATCAAATGAACGCACAAAAGTCTTATAATTTAATATCTAGAGCAAAGCAAGTTTCCCAAAATCTTAAAAAAAAGGTGATTACTCCTCTAAAACATCCACCTAATTCTTTTATTGAAAAGAGGCAAATTCAGCAGGTCAGTAGAGATAAGCATGTAGAAGCTGAAGAAACTAGTAAAGTTGTCCAAGGATTCAATTTTGAACATGAGCTTAGTAAAATTAAAATCCCTTGTCCATTGACAGAGCTTATGAAAACTCATCCATATAGCGATCTTGCTCTTAAGGTGTTAAATTCACAAACTAGTCAATTCCCTTATGATGTTATCAATATGCAGGATGAACATACCGCTATTAGTTTTGGTCCTAAGTCACGTGATAAGTCTGAAAATAAAACTGATTTTCCTCCACCATTTTATGTCACTCTCACAGTCCATGATAAGATGTTACATAATTATCTTTTAGATTCCGATGCTTCCCACAATCTCATTCCCAAAGATGTTATGGAGGCCCTAGGGTTAATCATTACCAAACCTTATCATGACTTATTTGCCTTTGATTCAAGAGCAGTCAAATGTCTTGGAGTTATTAAGGACCTTGTTGTCACTCTTACACCCATACCAATGAAAAGTGTCTTAATGTCCATGTGGTTATTGATAATATTGCACCTAAATTTCGTATGCTTATGTCAATATCTTGGGAAAAAAGAGTAGGTGGTACTTTTCAAATGGAACTCTCTTATGCAACTATCCCGGTGTTTGGAGGAGAACACGGAATATTATATAGAGAATTCCATCTTGCTTATTTGGTAAGTGACAATGATAATCCAATAAATCACCCAATTTATTCTATTGAAGAATATATTGGATCTTGTATGTTGCACTTGAATAATGATGCTACAGGTGTCTTGCAACTTGAAAAAGAAGTGCTAGTTCAACGCAGTATTGAGACTCGGGACAGTTTGTGGCAGATGTATTTTGATGGCTCATCATCTAAAGAAGGAGAAAGGGTTGGAATTGTACTTATTTCTCCAGGTGGTGAAATAATCTCTTTGATGTATAAACTGGAATTTTAGACAACCAATAATATCGCTGAGTATGAGCATTAATTCTTGGTTTAAGAGCTGCAAAAGATTTAAATATTCAACAACTGGTTGTTTTTGGTGACTCTAAGTTAGTGGTTCAGCAAGTAAAGAATGCTTATCAAGTAAAACAACAACTGTTAAATTTTTATAGGAATGAGGTATGGGATCTTGTGGATAATTTATTTTTTAGCTTTTAACATATCTTTCATTCCTAGAGATCAAAATCAAACAATAGACTCTTTGGATTTAACATCAACTTATTTCAAAATCCCAAAACAAACTCATCTTAGATATCCAATTCAGGTTAGATACAGACCTTCAATTCCATATAATATTAAGCACTGGAGGGTATTTAATGATGATGAGGAGATTAAGAAATTTCTAGATCTTACAGGTGAGTTTTCCACTTCATTAATTGATCAAGATCAAGATGCTGAGATTGATGAAAGTGATTCTTATTCAAAAAATTCAATTGGCAATCATGAAATAGTTGAATTAAAGGGAAATTTCATTCCCAAAGGTCTTGTTCCTATGGAAAGATTGTTTTCAAACAATGACACTCTATTGAATCCCACTATGTAGTATCCTGAAGAGAATGTTTTGAGCTTTAATATTGGTACTGCTGATGAACCTAAGATGGTTAAAATATCCAAACTACTTTCAGATGAATAAAGGAAAAGATATATCGAACTTTTGAAAGAATTTATAGATATTTTTGCAAGGTCTTATGAAGACTTCAAGACTTATGACACAAGCATAATTCAACATAAGATTCCATTGAAGCCCAATACTAAGCCCTTTAGACAGAAATTAAGGAGGATCAATCTAGTTTTTCTACCAGTTATTGAGAAAGAGGTTAAAAAGTGTTAGATGCAAAAATCATTGTACCTCTTGGATATTCTATTTGGGTAGCAAATATAGTACTTGTGCGTAATAAAAATGGTGAAATAAGTCTTTGTGTGGATTTTCATAATCTAAATAGGTCTTCTCTTAATGACAACTATCCATTGCCTAAAATAGATCATCTTTTACAAAAGGTAGTTGGTGCTCAGAGAATATCTATGATTGATGGATTCTCAGGGTACAATCATATTGTTGTGCATCCAGATGGTATAGAAAAAACAACCTTTACTACTCCTTGGGTAACATTCATGTATGAAAAAATGCCATGTGGCCTCATGAATGCAAGCGCAACCTTTCACAGCACTATCGATATAGATTTTGTTAGAGAAAAGGAGAAGCTCATGGTAATTTATTTACATAATATCACAATTTTTCTAACTTTGATGAAGCACATCTTAAACACCTTAAGAAAACACTCCTCAAATGAAGAAAATTTGGACTATCTTTGAATCCTAAAAAATATCATTTTTCTATGCAAGGAAATATTTTGGGCCATATAGTTTCATCTTATGGAATTAAGATAGATCCTGGAAGATCATCATTCCTAGAAATAAGAAGGAAATTCGGTCTTTTGTTGGGAAGATTAATTTTTTAAGGTGGTTCAATCCTAATTTTGTGGAGATAATGATCCAGGTGGATATTGGTGGCCACCCACCTTTCCAACTGGCTCAAAACAGTTTTATGGCAATTTTGGTATTGTACTATTTTTAGCAGTTTTTCGGGTCTTGAACTTCCGGGGCCATTTTGAGGCCCTAAACGACCTTTTTTGGCAATTTGGGGGGCCAAATGGTTGCCTTCGGCACCCTAGGTCGAAAGTTGTAAATCTCGGATAGACCTTTCCAACGGGCTACCGAGCGCCCCAAACGGAGATCGTATGCAAAAGTTACGACCCCGGGAAGTTGATGTACTAACTTACCCAAACGGGGCCCACATGACTTTTGGCGCTTCATCTCTTAGGGTTAGGCTTTTGGATGTCTAGGGTTTTTGACATTCCTGTTTATTGTAAAAGGCCTTGAGAGCCTCATTGTAACCATCTTCTTGCGAAATGAGAGCAGCCGTCACATCTCTTCTCAGAGATAAGCCGCCACCATTCCAGCAAGCTTGTTTTCCGCTGCATTTTACAGTTCTAGCTTATTTCCTTATTGAATAGAAAACCAGTTTTACTGTATCTCTGTTATTTTGTGTTAAGCATCTGATAATAATCTGTATTCATTTCGTTCTGCTCATAAAATCCGGATCAGTGGTATCAGAGCGGTCTGCTCCTGGTCGTCTTAATGCATGTCCCCAACGAGGTCAGGGTACAAAGAATTGGGTCTCGAGCTTGTTTCTCTTAAGGACAAAATCTCTCGCACGCCCAAGCGACCTCTCATGGCAGGAGAAAAGAAAGATGACGGGACAGGAGATCCTATCAAAATGTTGCTTGAGGAAGCCCTCACGCAGCAGAGGAACGAGATGATGGATAATTTCGCGCAAATCCTTCGGCGACTACCAACAAGCGACGCATCTTCCTCGAGCGGAGGCGCCGCCCCCTTCAAGGTACAAATCAACTTTGATATCCCTATATTTGAAGGACAGATAGACGCAGATGCTGTAGATAAGTGGTTGAATCTACTAGAAGGGTATTTTTCTGTCCATAACTTTTCGAATAAAGAAAAGATTACTTTTGCGCTCCTCAAAGCCGTTCCCCATGTCAAAGATTGGTGGGAAACATTCTGCGAGCAAAAGGACACAGAAGAAGGCTCATTATTTTCAGTCACGGCCACCTGGGAATCCTTCAGGGATGCTATTAAGGAACAATACTACCCTGTTGGAAGTTATGACGATTTGTATACCAAATGGACCACACTGCGACAAGAAAGAGACCAAGCAGTTCCAGAGTTCACAAATATCTTCCATACCTTGCGCACCAAGCTGAGTATCAAAGATTCAGAGCGACATCTGGTGCTCAAGTATCGCGGTGGTTTACATAGATACATCTAGACCGAAATGGAATTTCTGGACATCTCTTCCTTGGGCGCGGCCTACCGATATGCTGTCAAAATCGAGCAGAAGCTCAAACAAAAGACATGGAAATTTGGGCTTGGGAACCCTTCACAGCAAAAGACAGGAAAGGGCAGCCCCAACCCACAGAATAAAGGACAGAGCAAAGATGGACAGCATCAGGACAACCAGTCCAAGCCGCAAGCAAAGAAGGACACCGGAAAAACAAAGAAAGATACTGGGAAGTGGTGCGACTTCCATAAGAGCCCTTGGCATAACACTGCTGATTGCCGCTCAAAGCAGTCGTTGGTGGCTGAATTGAAAGCATCTGAATCAGATGCGGGTTCTGACTCTGAGTTCGAACCAGAAAGGGGAAGACGGATCATTGACGCGGAACCCAGTGCCACCGTTGCCACCACCAAGCTCCAGCCTGATGAACCAGACGAGCCAGAAGAAGGAGAACGCCTCTTCCATTCATAGATGTGGGTAAAAGGCACCCCGCTGCATTTCATCGTCGATAGCGGTAGCCAGAAGAATCTCATCTCAGCAGAGGTCATCAAGCGCCTGGCCCTACCGACAATGCCACACCCACAACCCTACACCATTGGATGGCTCCGCAAAGGAAGCGATCTCTGCGTCAGCCAACAGTGCCGACTGCCATACGGCATCAAGCCCTTCAAGGACGAGGTATTGTGTGATGTTGCTCCTCTCGAAGTTTCAGATGTTCTTTTGGGCCAACCTTATTTATGGAAACGTCATGCTGTATATGAGTCTAGGCCTCGTAGTGTTATTATTTCTTTGAACAGGAAATTGTACAGGATACCCGAGGAAGTCCCTCCTAGTGCTATTTCCTTGATCTCTGCCAAGCAATGCAGGAAGGTCATCTCTCAGACCGAGAAATTTGTCTTCTTCGTGATTCGCTCTCAGAGTGAAAGAAAGATCGCAGCCACATCCCGGGCCTCTGCGACCGATCTATCCACACAACAGAAGCAAGTGGATAAGGTGGTGGAAGGATACTCAGATATCTTCTCCTCTCCGACCGGGGTACCTCTGCACTGCCAGGTCAAGCATCCCATCGATCTGAAC
The DNA here is from genome assembly GCA_027924585.1 of Larix kaempferi. Classification (NCBI taxonomy): domain Eukaryota; kingdom Viridiplantae; phylum Streptophyta; class Pinopsida; order Pinales; family Pinaceae; genus Larix; species Larix kaempferi. Next base: position 47,690,775 of record BSBM01000493.1, read on the forward strand.
CCAGGCGCACCGCTACCCAATGGGCCAGTCTATCGTCGCTCTCTGTTGGAAAACGAGGAGATCAAGAGGCAGATCCAAGAATTGCTCCACAAGGGGCACATCCGTCCCAGTTCATCACCTTGTGGGAGCCCAATCGTGCTGGTGCAGAAGAAAGATGGGACCTGGCGACTCTGCATTGATTACCGGGCCCTGAATAAAATCACAGTCCGTAACCGGTAACCGACTCCCCGAATCGATGACCTCCTCGATCAGCTCACGGGGGCCAAATACTTCAGTAAGATTGATCTGAAGTCGGGCTACCACCAGGTCCCAATAGAACAGAAAGATGTATGGAAGACTGCCTTCAAGTCAAAAGAAGCTCTTTCTGAATGGCTGGTCATGCCTTTTGGTTTGACAAATGCTCCAGCAACTTTTATGAGGATGATGGACAATATCCTACGACCTTTCACCAACAATTTTGTAGTGGTGTATCTGGATGACATCCTCATCTACAGCAAGACTTGGGAGGAACACTTGCAGCATATTCAGCAGGTCCTGCACACCCTGCGGAAGCACAAACTATATGCAAACTTGGAAAAATGCTCCTTCGGCATGGACAGGGTCCATTACTTAGGCTACATCGTTGATCGACATGGTGTGCATGTGGATCCAGCCAAGATCCAGGTCATCCGTGACTGGCCAGCCCCAACCACACTCACTGAACTTTGGAGCTTCTTGGGCCTCGCCAATTTCTATCGCCGGTTCGTGCTGGGATTCTCTCATATCGCATGGGCCCTCAGCCAAGTGACCAGGGGTGGTGGTAAGGCAAAATTTGTGTGGGGCCTGTCCCAACAACAAGCCTTCGATGATTTGAAGAAGCGTTTGTGCTCATCGCCGGTACTCTCATTACCGAACCTGCAACATCCCTTTGAGATCGAGACAGATGCTTCAGATTATGCTGTGGGTGCCTTTCTCACTCAACACGGCCACCCCGTGGTATATCACAGTGAGACACTATCGGATGCTGTTCGCAAGTACCCTACCTATGACAAAGAAATGTACTCCATCGTACAAGCCTGACGCCAGTGGAGACATTACATTCTTGGGAAGGAGACAGTCATCCACACTGATCACAAGCCACTGCAGTTCATGCAGACCCAAGGAAAGTTGCAGAATGACCGCCATCAGAAGTGGTCAACATATTTACAGCAGTTCCACCTCAACATCAAATATAAAACAGGGAGTACCAACCGAGTTGCTGACTGCCTCAGTCGACCTCCAGTCGCGGCACTTACCACGGTGCTAGACTCTTGTGGCCACGAGACCTCCGGATGGCCTCACCTCTACAAGACAGACCCTGACTTCTCCGCCACCTATCAAATGTTGGGCACCAACTCAGTGGTTGCTAATTTCCATCTTCTGGACGGGTTGTTGTGTCATCTGGGCCATCTCTGCGTTCCATCAAGCGAGCGTGCGAAGCTGATTTGGGAAGCTCACTATAGTCGGGTGGCAGGACACTTTGGCGTCGAAAAGACAGTGGCAGTGTTGCAGAAACATTTCTACTGGCCGAAACTTCGACAGGATGTCGGCAAGTATATCAGGTCCTGCACCGCTTGTGCTATTGCCAAACCGACCACTAAGAAACAGGGCCTATACACCCCTCTGCCTACTCCTGATAGGCCGTGGGAATCCATCTCAATGGACTACATGTCGGGCCTCCCGTCCACCAAGAGGGGAAACGACTGTGTTTTCATGGTTGTTGATCGCTTTTCCAAGATGGCGATTCTAGCCGCTTGCAAGAAGAACATCACAGCAGAAGCCACTGCCAAGCTATTCTTTGAACGAGTCTGGGTACATTTTGGGATCCCACAGACCATTATCTCAGACCGTGACAGTCGGTTCCTCAGCTCATTCTGGTCAAGCCTCTGGTCACTGCTGGATACCAAGCTCACCAAATCCACTGCCTTCCACCCCCAGACCGATGGACAAACGGAGGTCGTCAACCGGATGGTCGTACATATCCTGCGCATGTACAATTCAACACACCCCCGCACATGGGATGAGAGTCTCCCCTATGTCCAACATAGCTACAACCGAGCCTTGCATAGCTCAACTGGCCACAGCCCCTTTCAGGTGGGGTTGGGATTCCAACCATTGGGCCCCATGGATGTTGCACTTCCCCTTGCGACCACCTCGGTCAACTTGTCCCCAGAAGCTGACAAAGCCGCGCGGTTCATTGAACGGATCCAGCATATCCGCCAACAGGTCCAGGATATTCTACAGAAGTCTAATGCCAAGTACAAGCAGCGCCATGATCAACATCGGGTGACACATAAGTTTTAGGTGGGCGACAAAGTTTGGTTGCATTTGCAGAAAGAACGCCTTACAGGGCCCCATCGAAAGCTTCGCCCACTCCGTTATGGGCCGTACACCATCACCAAGGCGGTGGGTGACAATGCTTTTGAGCTCAACATTCCCCCCTTCCTGGGTCTGCATCCAGTCTTCAACGTGGCTCTCCTTCGACCATATTTCCCACCACTATTAGACACCTTCGCGATAGCAGAGAAGTTGACACCAACAGAGCTCAACCCTGACTGCCTACAACAAGCATCCAGTGATCATATTGCAGACACACAGATCAAGGGCACTCGACATCAAAGGATCCAGCTTTATCGAGTTGTCAAAGCAGGGCAGCTCCTGCACCAAGGCAAGTGGCTCACCCAAGGCCAAATTCAGCAGAAATTTCCTCATCTGATGGGGGAACTCAACGCAATGGAGACCATTGCTTCCTAAGGAGGGAGGATTGATCCAGGTGGATATTGGTGGCCACCCACCTTTCCAACTGGCTCAAAACAGTTTTATGGCAATTTTGGTATTGTACTATTTTTAGCAGTTTTTCGAGTCCTGAACTTCCGGGGCCATTTTGAGGCCCTAAACGACCTTTTTTGGCAATTTGGGGGGCCAAACGGTTGCCTCCGGCACCCCAGTCGAAAGTTGTAAATCTCGGATAGACCTTTCCAACGGGCTACCGAGTGCCCCAAACGGAGATCGTATGCAAAAGTTACGACCCCGGGAAGTTGATGTACTAACTTACCCAAACGGGGCCCACATGACTTTTGGCGCTTCATCTCCTAGGGTTAGGTTTTTGGATGTCTAGGGTTTTTGACATTCCTGTTTATTGTAAAAGGCCTTGAGAGCCTCATTGTAACCATCTTCTTGCGAAATGAGAGCAGCCGTCACATCTCTTCTCAGAGATAAGCCGCCACCATTCCAGCAAGCTTGTTTTCCGCTGCATTTTACAGTTCTAGCTTATTTCCTTATTGAATAGAAAACCAGTTTTACTGTATCTCTGTTATTTTGTGTTAAGCATCTGATAATAATCTGTATTCATTTCGTTCTGCTCATAAAATCCGGATCAGTGGTATCAGAGCGGTCTGCTCCTGGTCGTCTTAATGCATGTCCCCAACGAGGTCAGGGTACAAAGAATTGGGTCTCGAGCTTGTTTCTCTTAAGGACAAAAGCTCTCGCACGCCCAAGCGACCTCTCATGGCAAGAGAAAAGAAAGATGACGGGACAGGAGATCCTATCAAAATGTTGCTTGAGGAAGCCCTCACGCAGCAGAGGAACGAGATGATGGATAATTTCGCGCAAATCCTTCGGCGACTACCAACAAGCGATGCATCTTCCTCGAGCGGAGGCGCCGCCCCCTTCAAGGTACAAATCAACTTTGATATCCCTATATTTGAAGGACAGATAGACGCAGATGCTGTAGATAAGTGGTTGAATCTACTAGAAGGGTATTTTTCTGTCCATAACTTTTCGAATAAAGAAAAGATTACTTTTGCGCTCCTCAAAGCCGTTCCCCATGTCAAAGATTGGTGGGAAACATTCTGCGAGCAAAAGGACACAGAAGAAGGCTCATTATTTTCAGTCACGGCCACCAGGGAATCCTTCAGGAATGCTATTAAGGAACAATACTACCCTGTTGGAAGTTAAGACGATTTGTATACCAAATGGACCACACTGCGACAAGAAACAGACCAAGCAGTTCCAGAGTTCACAAATATCTTCCATACCTTGCGCACCAAGCTGAGTATCAAAGATTCAGAGCGACATCTGGTGCTCAAGTATCGCGGTGGTTTGCATAGATACATCCAGACCGAAATGGAATTTCTGGACATCTCTTCCTTGGGCGCGGCCTACCGATATGCTGTCAAAATCGAGCAGAAGCTCAAACAAAAGACACGGCAATTTGGGCCTGGGAACCCTTCACAGCAAAAGACAGGAAAGGGCAGCCCCAACCCACAGAATAAAGGACAGAGCAAAGATGGACAGCATCAGGACAACCAGTCCAAGCCGCAAGCAAAGAAGGACACCGGAAAAACAAAGAAAGATACTGGGAAGTGGTGCGACTTCCATAAGAGCCCTTGGCATAACACTGCTGATTGCCGCTCAAAGCAGTCGTTGGTGGCTGAATTGAAAGCATCTGAATCAGATGCGGGTTCTGACTCTGAGTTCGAACCAGAAAGGGGAAGACGGATCATTGACGCGGAACCCAGTGCCACCGTTGCCACCACCAAGCTCCAGCCTGATGAACCAGACGAGCCAGAAGAAGGAGAACGCCTCTTCCATTCACAGATGTGGGTAAAAGGCACCCCGCTGCATTTCATCGTCGATAGCGGTAGCCAGAAGAATCTCATCTCAGCAGAGGTCGTCAAGCGCCTGGCCCTACCGACAATGCCGCACCCACAACCCTACACCATTGGATGGCTCCGCAAAGGAAGCGATCTCTGCGTCAGCCAACAGTGCCAACTGCCATACGGCATCAAGCCCTTCAAGGATGAGGTATTGTGTGATGTTGCTCCTCTCGAAGTTTCAGATGTTCTTTTGGGCCAACCTTATTTATGGAAACGTCATGCTGTATATGAGTCTAGGCCTTGTAGTGTTATTATTTCTTTGAACAGGAAATTGTACAGGATACCCGAGGCAGTCCCTCCTAGTGCTATTTCCTTGATCTCTGCCAAGCAATGCAGGAAGGTCATCTCTCAGACCGGGAAATTTGTCTTCTTCGTGATTCGCTCTCAGAGTGAAAGAAAGATCGCAGCCACATCCCGGGCCTCTGCGACCGATCTATCCACACAACAGAAGCAAGTGGATAAGGTGGTGGAAGGATACTCAGATATCTTCTCCTCTCCGACCGGGGTACCTCTGCACTGCCAGGTCAAGCATCCCATCGATCTGACCCCAGGCGCACCGCTACACAATGGGCCAGTCTATCGCCGCTCTCATTTGGAAAACGAGGAGATCAAGAGGCAGATCCAAGAATTGCTCCACAAGGGGCACATCCGTCCCAGTTCATCACCTTGTGGGAGCCCAATCGTGCTGGTGCAGAAGAAAGATGGGACCTGGCGACTCTGCATTGATTACCGGGCCCTGAATAAAATCACAGTCCGTAACCGGTAACCGACTCCCTGAATCGATGACCTCCTCGATCAGCTCACGGGGGCCAAATACTTCAGTAAGATTGATCTCAAGTCGGGCTACCACCAGGTCCCAATAGAACAGAAAGATGTATGGAAGACTGCCTTCAAGTCAAAAGAAGCTCTTTTTGAATGGCTGGTCATGCCTTTTGGTTTGACAAATGCTCCAGCAACTTTTATGAGGATGATGGACGATATCCTACGACCTTTCACCAACAATTTTGTAGTGGTGTATCTGGATGACATCCTCATCTACAGCAAGACTTGGGAGGAACACTTGCAGCATATTTAGCAGGTTCTGCAAACCCTGCGGAAGCACAAACTATATGCAAACTTGGAAAAATGCTCCTTCGGCATGGACAGGGTCCATTACTTAGGCTACATCGTTGATCGACATGGTGTGCATGTGGATCCAGCCAAGATCCAGGTCATCCGTGACTGGCCAGCCCCAACCACACTCACTGAACTTCGGAGCTTCTTGTGCCTCGCCAATTTCTATCGCCGGTTCGTGCTGGGATTCTCTCATATCACATGGGCCCTCAGCCAAGTGACCAGGGGTGGTGGTAAGGCAAAATTTGTGTGGGGCCTTTCCCAACAACAAGCCTTCGATGACTTGAAGAAGCGTTTGTGCTCATCGCCGGTACTCTCATTACCGAACCTGCAACATCCCTTTGAGATCGAGACAGATGCTTCAGATTATGCTGTGGGTGCCGTTCTCACTCAACACGGCCACCCCGTGGCATATCACAGTGAGACACTATCGGATGTTGTTCGCAAGTACCCTACCTATGACAAAGAAATGTACTCCATTGTACAAGCCTACCGCCAGTCGAGACATTACATTCTTGGGAAGGAGACAGTCATCCACACTGATCACAAGCCACTGCAGTTCATGCAGACCCAAGGAAAGTTGCAGAATGACCACCATCAGAAGTGGTCAACATATTTACAGCAGTTCCACCTCAACATCAAATATAAAACAGGGAGTACCAACCGAGTTGCTGACTGCGTCAGTCGACCTCCAGTCGCGGCACTTACCACGGTGCTAGACTCTTGTGGCCATGAGACCTCCGGATGGCCTCACCTCTACAAGACAGACCCTGACTTCTCCGCCACCTATCAAATGTTGGGCACCAACTTAGTGGTTGCTAATTTCCATCTTCAGGACGGGTTGTTGTGTCATCTGGGCCATCTCTGCGTTCCATCAAGCGAGCGTGCGAAGCTGATTTGGGAAGCTCACTATAGTCGGGTGGCAGGACACTTTGGCGTCGAAAAGACAGTGGCAGTGTTGCAGAAACATTTCTACTGGCCGAAACTTCGACAGGATGTCGGCAAGTATATCAGGTCCTGCACCGCTTGTGCTATTGCCAAACCGACCACTAAGAAACAGGGCCTATACACCCCTCTGCCTACTCCTGACAGGCCGTGGGAATCCATCTCAATGGACTACATGTCGGGCCTCCCGTCCACCAAGAGGGCAAACGACTGTGTTTTCGTGGTTGTTGATCGCTTTTCCAAGATGGCGATTCTAGCCGCTTGCAAGAAGAACATCACAGCAGAAGCCACTGCCAAGCTCTTCTTTGAACGAGTCTGGGTACATTTTGGGATCCCACAGACCATTATCTCAGACCGTGACAGTCGGTTCCTCAGCTCATTCTGGTCAAGCCTCTGGTCACTGCTGGATACCAAGCTCACCAAATCCACTGCCTTCCACCCCCAGACCGATGGACAAACGGAGGTCGTCAACCGGATGGTCGTACATATCCTGCGCATGTACAATTCAACACACCCCCCGCACATGGGATGAGAGTCTCCCCTATGTCCAACATAGCTACAACCGAGCCTTGCATAGCTCAACTGGCCACAGCCCCTTTCAGGTGGGGTTGGGATTCCAACCATTGGGCCCCATGGATGTTGCACTTCCCCTTGCGACCACCTCGGCCGACTTGTCCCCAGAAGCTGACAAAGCCGCCCGGTTCATTGAACGGATCCAGCATATCCGCCAACAGGTCCAGGATATTCTACAGAAGTCTAATGCCAAGTACAAGCAGCGCCATGATCAACATCGGGTGCCACATAAGTTTCAGGTGGGCGACAAAGTTTGGTTGCATTTGCAGAAAGAACGCCTTACAGGGCCCCATCGAAAGCTTCGCCCACTCCGTTATGGGCCGTACACCATCACCAAGGCGGTGGGTGACAATGCTTTTGAGCTCAACATTCCCCCCTTCCTGGGTCTGCATCCAGTCTTCAACGTGGCTCTCCTTCGGCCATATTTCCCACCACTATTAGACACCTCCGAGATAGCAGAGAAGTTGACACCAACAGAGCTCAACCCTGACTGCCTACAACAAGCATCCAGTGATCATATTGCAGACACACAGATCAAGGGCACTCGACTTCAAAGGATCCAGCTTTATCGAGTTGTCAAAGCAGGGCAGCTCCTGCACCAAGGCAAGTGGCTCACCCAAGGCCAAATTCAGCAGAAATTTCCTCATCTGATGGGGGAACTCAACGCAATGGAGACCATTGCTTCCTAAGGAGGGAGGATTGATCCAGGTGGATATTGGTGGCCACCCACCTTTCCAACTGGCTCAAAATAGTTTTATGGCAATTTTGGTATTGTACTATTTTTAGCAGTTTTTCAGGTCCTGAACTTCCGGGGGCCATTTTGAGGCCCTAAACGACCTTTTTTGGCAATTTGGGGGGCCAAATGGTTACTTTCGGCACCCCAGTCGAAAGTTGTAAATCTCGGATAGACCTTTCCAACGGGCTACCGAGCGCCCCAAACGGAGATCGTATGCAAAAGTTACGACCCCGGGAAGTTGATGTACCACACTGCGACAAGAAAGAGACCAAGCAGTTCCAGAGTTCACAAATATCTTCCATACCTTGCGCACCAAGCTGGGTATCAAAGATTCAGAGCGACATCTGGTGCTCAAGTATCGCGGTGGTTTGCATAGATACATCCAGACCAAAATGGAATTTCTCGACATCTCTTCCTTGGGCGCGGCCTACCGATATGCTGTCAAAATCGAGCAGAAGCTCAAACAAAAGACACGGCAATTTGGGCCTGGGAACCCTTCACAGCAAAAGACAGGAAAGGGCAGCCCCAACCCACAGAATAAAGGACAGAGAAAAGATGGACAGCATCAAGACAACCAGTCCAAGCCGCAAGCAAAGAAGGACACCGGAAAAACAAAGAAAGATACTGGGAAGTGGTGCGACTTCCATAAGAGCCCTTGGCATAACACTGCTGATTGCCGCTCAAAGTAGTCATTGGTGGCTGAATTGAAAGCATCTGAATCAGATGCGGGTTCTGACTCTGAGTCCGAACCAGAAAGGGGAAGACGGATCATTGTCACGGAACCCAGTGCCACTGTTGCCACCACCAAGCTCCATCCTGATGAACCAGATGAGCCAGAAGAAGGAGAACGCCTCTTCCATTCACAGATGTGGGTAAAAGGCACCCCGCTGCATTTCATCGTCGATAGCGGTAGCAAGAAGAATCTCATCTCAGCAGAGGTCGTCAAGCGCCTGGCCCTACCGACAATGCCGCACCCACAACCCTACACCATTGGATGGCTCCGCAAAGGAAGCGATCTCCGCGTCAGCCAACAGTGCCGACTGCCATACGGCATCAAGCCCTTCAAGGATGAGGTATTGTGTGATGTTGCTCCTCTCGAAGTTTCAGATGTTCTTTTGGGCCAACCTTATTTATGGAAACGTCATGCTGTATATGAGTCTAGGCCTCGTAGTGTTATTATTTCTTTGAACAGGAAATTGTACAGGATACCCGAGGCAGTCCCTCCTAGTGCTATTTCCTTGATCTCTGCCAAGCAATGCAGGAAGGTCATCTCTCAGACCGGGAAATTTGTCTTCTTCGTGATTCGCTCTCAGAGCGAAAGAAAGATCGCAGCCACATCCCGGGCCTCTGCGACCGATCTATCCACACAACGAAGCAAGTGGATAAGGTGGTGGAAGGATACTCAGATATCTTCTCCTCTCCGACCGGGGTACCTTTGCACTGCCAGGTCAAGCATCCCATCGATCTGACCCCAGGCGCACCGCTACCTAATGGGCCAGTCTATCGCCGCTCTCTGTTGGAAAACGAGGAGATCAAGAGGCAGATCCAAGAATTTCTCCACAAGGGGCACATCCGTCCCAGTTCATCACCTTGTGGGAGCCCAATCATGCTGGTGCAGAAGAAAGATGGGACCTGGCGACTCTGCATTGATTACCGGGCCCTGAATAAAATCACAGTCCGTAACCGGTACCCGATTCCCCGAATCGATGACCTCCTCGATCAGCTCACGGGGGCCAAATACTTCAGTAAGATTGATCTGAAGTCGGGCTACCACCAGGTCCCAATAGAACAGAAAGATGTATGGAAGACTGCCTTCAAGTCAAAAGAAGCTCTTTTTGAATGGCTGGTCATGCCTTTTGGTTTGACAAATGCTCCAGCAACTTTTATGAGGATGATGGACGATATCCTACGACCTTTCACCAACAATTTTGTAGTGGTGTATCTGGATGACATCCTCATCTACAGCAAGACTTGGGAGGAACACTTGCAGCATATTCAGCAGGTTCTGCACACCTTGCGGAAGCACAAACTATATGCAAACTTGGAAAAATGCTCCTTCGGCATGGACAGGGTCCATTACTTAGGCTACATCGTTGATCGACATGGTGTGCATGTGGATCAAGCCAAGATCCAGGTCATCCGTGACTGGCCAGCCCCAACCACACTCACTGAACTTTGAAGCTTCTTGGGCCTCGCCAATTTCTATCGCCGGTTCGTGCTGGGATTCTCTCATATCGCATGGGCCCTCAGCCAAGTGACCAGGGGTGGTGGTAAGGCAAAATTTGTGTGGGGCCTGTCCCAACAACAAGCCTTCGATGACTTGAAGAAGCGTTTGTGCTCATCGCCGGTACTCTCATTACCGAACCTGCAACATCCCTTTGAGATCGAGACAGATGCTTCAGATTATGCTGTGGGTTCCGTTCTCACTCAACACGGCCACCCCGTGGCATATCACAGTGAGACACTATCGGATGCTGTTCGCAAGTACCCTACCTATGACAAAGAAATGTACTCCATTGTACAAGCCTGCCGCCAGTGGAGACATTACATTCTTGGGAAGGAGACAGTCATCCACACTGAACACAAGCCACTGCAGTTCATGCAGACCCAAGGAAAGTTGCAGAATGACCACCATCAGAAGTGGTCAACATATTTACAACAGTTCCACCTCAACATCAAATATAAAACAGGGAGTACCAACCGAGTTGCTGACTGCCTCAGTCGACCTCCAGTCGCGGCACTTACCACGGTGCTAGACTCTTGTGGCCACGAGACCTCCGGATGGCCTCACCTCTACAAGACAGACCCTGACTTCTCCGCCACCTATCAAATGTTGGGCACCAACTCAGTGGTTGCTAATTTCCATCTTCTGGACGGGTTGTTGTGTCATCTGGGCCATCTCTGCGTTCCATCAAGCGAGCGTGCGAAGCTGATTTGGGAAGCTCACTATAGTCGGGTGGCAGGACACTTTGGCGTCGAAAAGACAGTGGCAGTGTTGCAGAAACATTTCTACTGGCCGAAACTTCGACAGGATGTCGGCAAGTATATCAGGTCCTGCACCGCTTGTGCTATTGCCAAACCGACCACTAAGAAACAGGGCCTATACACCCCTCTGCCTACTCCTGACAGGCCGTGGGAATCCATCTCAATGGACTACATGTCAGGCCTCCCGTCCACCAAGAGGGGAAACGACTGTGTTTTCGTGGTTGTTGATCGCTTTTCCAAGATGGCGATTCTAGCCGCTTGCAAGAAGAACATCACAGCAGAAGCCACTGCCAAGCTCTTATTTGAACGAGTCTGGGTACATTTTGGGATCCCACAGACCATTATCTCAGACCGTGACAGTCGGTTCCTCAGCTCATTCTGGTCAAGCCTCTGGTCACTGCTGGATACCAAGCTCACCAAATCCACTGCCTTCCACCCCCAGACCGATGGACAAACGGAGGTCGTCAACCGGATGGTCGTACATATCCTGCGCATGTACAATTCAACACACCCCCGCACATGGGATGAGAGTCTCCCCTATGTCCAACATAGCTACAACCGAGCCTTGCATAGCTCAACTGGCCACAGCCCCTTTCAGGTGGGGTTGGGATTCCAACCATTGGGCCCCATGGATGTTGCACTTTCCCTTGCGACCACCTCGGCCGACTTGTCCCCAGAAGCTGACAAAGCCGCCCGGTTCATTGAACGGATCCAGCATATCCGCCAACAGGTCCAGGATATTCTACAGAAGTCTAATGCCAAGTACAAGCAGCGCCATGATCAACATCGGGTGCCACATAAGTTTCAGGTGGGCGACAAAGTTTGGTTGCATTTGCAGAAAGAACGCCTTACAGGGCCCCATCGAAAGCTTCGCCCACTCCGTTATGGGTCGTACACCATCACCAAGGCGGTGGGTGACAATGCTTTTGAGCTCAACATTCTCCCCTTCCTGGGTCTGCATCCAGTCTTCAACGTGGCTCTCCTTCGGCCATATTTCCCACCACTATTAGACACCTCCGAGATAGCAGAGAAGTTGACACCAACAGAGCTCAACCCTGACTGCCTACAACAAGCATCCAGTGATCATATTGCAGACACACAGATCAAGGGCACTCGACATCAAAGGATCCAGCTTTATCGAGTTGTCAAAGCAGGGCAGCTCCTGCACCAAGGCAAGTGGCTCACCCAAGGCCAAATTCAGCAGAAATTTCCTCATCTGATGGGGGAACTCAACGCAATGGAGACCATTGCTTCCTAAGGAGGGAGGATTGATCCAGGTGGATATTGGTGGCCACCCACCTTTCCAACTGGCTCAAAACAGTTTTATGGCAATTTTGGTATTGTACTATTTTTAGCAGTTTTTCAGGTCCTGAACTTCCGGGGCCATTTTGAGGCCCTAAACGACCTTTTTTGGCAATTTGGGGGGTTAAATGGGTGCCTCCGGCATGCATTTGGCCCCAGTCGAAAGTTGTAAATCTCGGATAGACCTTTCCAACGGGCTACCGAGCGCCCCAAACAGAGATCGTATGCAAAAGTTACGGCCCCGGGAAGTTGATTTACTAACTTACCCAAACGGGGCCCACATGACTTTTGGCGCTTCATCTCCTAGGGTTAGGTTTTTGGATGTCTAGGGTTTTTGACAGTCCTGTTTATTGTAAAAGGCCTTGAGAGCCTCATTGTAACCATCTTCTTGCGAAATGAGAGCAGCCGTCACATCTCTTCTCAGAGATAAGCCGCCACCATTCCAGCAAGCTTGTTTTCCGTTGCATTTTACAGTTCTAGCTTATTTCCTTATTGAATAGAAAACCAGTTTTACTGTATCTCTGTTATTTTGTGTTAAGCATCTGATAATAATCTGCATTCATTTCGTTCTGCTCATAAAATCGGGATCAGTGGTATCAGAGCGGTCTGCTCCTGGTCGTCTTAATGCATGTCCCCAACGAGGTCAGGGTACAAAGAATTGGGTCTCGAGCTTGTTTCTCTTAAGGACAAAAGCTCTCGCACGCCCAAGCGACCTCTCATGGCAGGAGAAAAGAAAGATGACGGGACAGGAGATCCTATCAAAATGTTGCTTGAGGAAGCCCTCACGCAGCAGAGGAACGAGATGATGGATAATTTCGCGCAAATCCTTCGGCGACTACCAACAAGCGACGCATCTTCCTCGAGCGGAGGCGCCGCCCCCTTCAAGGTACAAATCAACTTTGATATCCCTATATTTGAAGGACAGATAGACGCAGATGCTGTAGATAAGTGGTTGAATCTACTAGAAGGGTATTTTTCTGTCCATAACTTTTCGAATAAAGAAAAGATTACTTTTGCGCTCCTCAAAGCCGTTCCCCATGTCAAAGATTGGTGGGAAACATTCTACGAGCAAAAGGACACAAAAGAAGGCTCATTATTTTCAGTCACGGCCACCTGGGAATCCTTCAGGGATGCTATTAAGGAACAATACTACCCTGTTGGAAGTTATGACGATTTGTATACCAAATGGACCACACTGCGACAAGAAAGAGACCAAGCAGTTCCAGAGTTCACAAATATCTTCCATACCTTGCGCACCAAGCTAGGTATCAAAGATTCAGAGCGACATCTGGTGCTCAAGTATCGCGGTGGTTTGCATAGATACATCCAGACCGAAATGGAATTTCTCGACATCTCTTCCTTGGGCGCGGCCTACCGATATGATGTCAAAATCGAGCAGAAGCTCAAACAAAAGACACGGCAATTTGGGCCTGGGAACCCTTCACAGCAAAAGACAGGAAAGGGCAGCCCCAACCCACAGAATAAAGGACAGAGCAAAGATGGACAGCATCAGGACAACTTGTCCAAGCCGCAAGCAAAGAAGGACACCGGAAAAACAAAGAAAGATATTGCGAAATGGTGCGACTTCCATAAGAGCCCTTGGCATAACACTGCTGATTGCCGCTCAAAGAAGTCGTTGGTGGCTGAATTGAAAGCATCTGAATCAGATGCGGGTTCTGACTCTGAGTCCGAACCAGAAAGGGGAAGACGGATCATTGACGCGGAACCCAGTGCCACCGTTGCCACCACCAAGCTCCAGCCTGATGAACCAGACGAGCCAGAAGAAGGAGAACGCCTCTTCCATTCACAGATGTGGGTAAAAGGCACCCCGCTGCATTTCATCGTCGATAGCGGTAGCCAGAAGAATCTCATCTCAGCAAAGGTCGTCAAGCGCCTGGCCCTACCGACAATGCCGCACCCACAACCCTACACCATTGGATGGCTCCGCAAAGGAAGCGATCTCCGCGTCAGCCAACAGTGCCGACTGCCATACGGCATCAAGCCCTTCAAGGATGAGGTATTGTGTGATGTTGCTCCTCTCGAAGTTTCAGATGTTCTTTTGGGCCAACCTTATTTATGGAAACGTCATGCTGTATATGATTCTAGGCCTCGTAGTGTTATTATTTCTTTGAACAGGAAATTGTACAGGATACCCGAGGCAGTCCCTCCTAGTGCTATTTCCTTGATCTCTGCCAAGCAATGCAGGAAGGTCATCTCTATGACCGGGAAATTTGTCTTCTTCGTGATTCGCTCTCAGAGTGAAATAAAGATCGCAGCCACATCCCGGGCCTCTGCGACCGATCTATCCACACAACAGAAGCAATTGGATAAGGTGGTGGAAGGATACTCAGATATCTTCTCCTCTCCGACCGGGGTACCTCTGCACTGCCAGGTCAAGCATCCCATCGATCTGACCCCAGGCGCACCGCTACCTAATGGGCCAGTCTATCGCCGCTCTCTGTTGGAAAACGAGGAGATCAAGAGGCAGATCCAAGAATTGCTCCACAAGGGGCACATCCGTCCCAGTTCATCACCTTGTGGGAGCCCAATCGTGCTGGTGCAGAAGAAAGATGGGACCTGGCGACTCTGCATTGATTACCGGGCCCTGAATAAAAGCACAGTCCGTAACCGGTACCCGACTCCCCGAATCGATGACCTCCTCGATCAGCTCACGGGGGCCAAATACTTCAGTAAGATTGATCTGAAGTCGGGCTACCACCAGGTCCCAATAGAACAGACAGATGTATGGAAGACTGCCTTCAAGTCAAAAGAAGGTCTTTTTGAATGGCTGGTCATGCCTTTTGGTTTGACAAATGCTCCAGCAACTTTTATGAGGATGATGGACGATATCCTACGACCTTTCACCAACAATTTTGTAGTGGTGTATCTGGATGACATCCTCATCTACAGCAAGACTTGGGAGGAACACTTGCAGCATATTCAGCAGGTTCTGCACACCCTGCGGAAGCACAAACTATATGCAAACTTGGAAAAATGCTCCTTCGGCATGGACAGGGTCCATTACTTAGGCTACATTGTTGATCGACATGGTGTGCATGTGGATCCAGCCAAGATCCAGGTCATCCGTGACTGGCCAGCCCCAACCACACTCACTGAACTTCGGAGCTTCTTGGGCCTCGCCAATTTCTATCGCCGGTTCGTGCTGGGATTCTCTCATATCGCATGGGCCCTCAGCCAAGTGACCAGGGGTAGTGGTAAGGCAAAATTTGTGTGGGGCCTGTCCCAACAACAAGCCTTCGATGACTTGAAGAAGCGTTTGTGCTCATCGCCGGTACTCTCATTACCGAACCTGCAACATCCCTTTGAGATCGAGACAGATGCTTCAGATTATGCTGTGGGTGCCGTTCTCACTCAACACGGCCACCCCGTGGCATATCACAGTGAGACACTATCGGATGCTGTTCGCAAGTACCCTACCTATGACAAAGAAATGTACTCCATTGTACAAGCCTGCCGCCAGTGGAGACATTACATTCTTGGGAAGGAGACAGTCATCCACACTGATCACAAGCCACTGCAGTTCATGCAGACCCAAGGAAAGTTGCAGAATGACCGCCATCAGAAGTGGTCAACATATTTACAGCAGTTCCACCTCAACATCAAATATAAAACAGGGAGTACCAACCGAGTTGCTGACTGCCTCAGTCGACCTCCAGTCGCGACACTTACCACGGTGCTAGACTCTTGTGGACACGAGACCTCCGGATGGCCTCACCTCTACAAGACAGACCCTGACTTCTCCGCCACCTATCAAATGTTGGGCACCAACTCAGTGGTTGCTAATTTCCATCTTCAGGACGGGTTGTTGTGTCATCTTGGCCATCTCTGCGTTCCATCAAGCGAGCGTGCGAAGCTGATTTGGGAAGCTCACTATAGTCGGGTGGCAGGACACTTTGGCGTCGAAAAGACAGTGGCAGTGTTGCAGAAACATTTCTACTGGCCGAAACTTCGACAGGATGTCGGCAAGTATATCAGGTCCTGCACCGCTTGTGCTATTTCCAAACCGACCACTAAGAAACAGGGCCTATACACCCCTCTGCCTACACCTGACAGGCCGTGGGAATCCATCTCAATGGACTACATGTCGGGCCTCCCATCCACCAAGAGGGGAAACGACTGTGTTTTCGTGGTTGTTGATCGCTTTTCCAAGATGGCGATTCTAGCCGCTTGCAAGAAGAACATCAGAGCAGAAGCCACTGCCAAGCTCTTCTTTGAACGAGTCTGGGTACATTTTGGGATCCCACAGACCATTATCTCAGACCGTGACAGTCGGTTCCTCAGCTCATTCTGGTCAAGCCTCTGGTCACTGCTGGATACCAAGCTCACCAAATCCACTGCCTTCCACCCCCAGACCGATGGACAAATGGAGGTCGTCAACCGGATGGTCGTACATATCCTGCGCATGTACAATTCAACACACCCCCACACATGGGATGAGAGTCTCCCCTATGTCCAACATAGCTACAACCGAGCCTTGCATAGCTCAACTGGGCACAGCCCCTTCCAGGTGGGGTTGGGATTCCAACCATTGGGCCCCATGGATGTTGCACTTCCCCTTGCGACCACCTCGGCCGACTTGTCCCCAGAAGCTGACCAAGACGCCCGATTCATTGAACGGATCCAGCATATCCGCCAACAGGTCCAGGATATTCTACAGAAGTCTAATGCCAAGTACAAGCAGCGCCATGATAAACATCGGGTGCCACATAAGTTTCAGGTGGGCGACAAAGTTTGGTTGCATTTGCAGAAAGAACGCCTTACAGGGCCCCATCGAAAGCTTCGCCCACTCCGTTATGGGCCGTACACCATCACCAAGGCGGTGGGTGACAATGCTTTTGAGCTCAACATTCCCCCCTTCCTGGGTCTGCATCCAGTCTTCAACGTGGCTCTCCTTCGGCCATATTTCCCACCACTATTAGACACCTCCGAGATAGCAGAGAAGTTGACACCAACAGAGCTCAACCCTGACTGCCTACAACAAGCATCCAGTGATCATATTGCAGACACACAGATCAAGGGCACTCGACATCAAAGGATCCAGCTTTATCGAGTTGTCAAAGCAGGGCAGCTCCTACACCAAGGCAAGTGGCTCACCCAAGGCCAAATTCAGCAGAAATTTCCTCATCTGATGGGGGAACTCAACGCAATGGAGACCATTGCTTCCTAAGGAGGGAGGATTGATCCAGGTGGATATTGGTGGCCACCCACCTTTCCAACAGGCTCAAAACAGTTTTATGGCAATTTTGGTATTGTACTATTTTTAGCAGTTTTTCGGGTCCTGAACTTCCGGGGCCATTTTGAGGCCATAAACGACCTTTTTTGGCAATTTGGTGGGCCAAATGGGTGCCTTTGGCATGCATTTGGCCCCAGTCGAAATTTGTAAATCTCGGATAGACCTTTCCAACGGGCTACCGAGTGCCCCAAACGGAGATCGTATGCAAAAGTTACGACCCCGGGAAGTTGATGTACTAACTTACCCAAACGGGGCCCACATGACTTTTGGCGCTTCATCTCCTAGGGTTAGGTTTTTGGATGTCTAGGGTTTTTGACATTCCTGTTTATTGTAAAATGCCTTGAGAGCCTCATTGTAACCATCTTCTTGCGAAATGAGAGCAGCCGTCACATCTCTTCTCAGAGATAAGCCGCCACCAATCCAGCAAGCTTGTTTTCCGCTGCATTTTACAGTTCTAGCTTATTTCCTTATTGAATAGAAAACCAGTTTTACTGTATCTCTGTTATTTTGTGTTAAGCATCTGATAATAATCTGCATTCATTTCGTTCTGCTCATAAAATCCGGATCAGTGGTATCAGAGCGGTCTGCTCCTGGTCGTCTTAATGCATGTCCCCAACGAGGTCAGGGTACAAAGAATTGGGTCTCGAGCTTGTTTCTCTTAAGGACAAAAGCTCTCGCACGCCCAAGCGACCTCTCATGGCAGGAGAAAAGAAAGATGACGGGACAGGAGATCCTATCAAAATGTTGCTTGAGGAAGCCCTCACGCAGCAGAGGAACGAGATGATGGATAATTTCGCGCAAATCCTTCGGCGAATACCAACAAGCGACGCATCTTCCTCGAGCGGAGGCGCCGGCCCCTTCAAGGTACAAATCAACTTTGATATCCCTATATTTGAAGGACAGATAGATGCAGATGCTGTAGATAAGTGGTTGAATCTACTAGAAGGGTATTTTTCTGTCCATAACTTTTCGAATAAAGAAAAGATTACTTTTGCGCTCCTCAAAGCCATTCCCCATGTCAAAGATTGGTGGGAAACATTCTGCGAGCAAAAGGACACAGAAGAAGGCTCATTATTTTCAGTCACGGCCACCTGGGAATCCTTCAGGGATGCTATTAAGGAACAATACTACCCTGTTGGAAGTTATGACGATTTGTATACCAAATGGACCACACTGCGACAAGAAAGAGACCAAGCAGTTCCAGAGTTCACAAATATCTTCCATACCTTGCGCACCAAGCTGGGTATCAAAGATTCAGAGCGACATCTGGTGCTCAAGTATCGCGATGGTTTGCATAGATACATCCAGACCGAAATGGAATTTCTGGACATCTCTTCCTTGGGCGCGGCCTACCGATATGCTGTCAAAATCGAGCAGAAGCTCAAACAAAAGACACGGCAATTTGGGCCTGGGAACCCTTCACAGCAAAAGACAGGAAAGGGCAGCCCCAACCCACAGAATAAAGGACAGAGCAAAGATGGACAGCATCAGGACAACCAGTCCAAGCCGCAAGCAAAGAAGGACACCGGAAAAACAAAGAAAGATACTGGGAAGTGGTGCGACTTCCATAAGAGCCCTTGGCATAACACTGCTGATTGCCGCTCAAAGCAGTCGTTGGTGGCTGAATTGAAAGCATCTGAATCAGATGCGGGTTCTGACTCTGAGTCCGAACCAGAAAGGGGAAGGCGGATCATTGACGTGGAACCCAGTGCCACCCATGCCACCACCAAGCTCCATCCTGATGAACCAGACGAGCCAGAAGAAGGAGAACGCCTCTTCCATTCACAGATGTGGGTAAAAGGCACCCCGCTGCATTTCATCGTCGATAGCGGTAGCCAGAAGAATCTCATCTCAGCAGAGGTCGTCAAGCGCCTGGCCCTACCGACAATGCCGCACCCACAACCCTACACCATTGGATGGCTCCGCAAAGGAAGCGATCTCCGCATCAGCCAACAGTGCCGACTGCCATACGTCATCAAGCCCTTCAAGGATGAGGTATTGTGTGATGTTGCTCCTCTCGAAGTTTCAGATGTTCTTTTGGGCCAACCTTATTTATGGAAACGTCATGCTGTATATGAGTCTAGGCATCGTAGTGTTATTATTTCTTTGAACAGGAAATTGTATAGGATACCCGAGGCAGTCCCTCCTAGTGCTATTTCCTTGATCTCTACCAAGCAATGCAGGAAGGTCATCTCTCAGACCGGGAAATTTGTCTTCTTCGTGATTCGCTCTCAGAGTGAAAGAAAGATCGCAGCCACATCTCGGGCCTCTGCGACCGATCTATCCACACAACAGAAGCAAGTGGATAAGATGGTGGAAGGATACTCAGATATCTTCTCCTCTCCGACCGGGGTACCTCTGCACTGCCAGGTCAAGCATCCCATCGATCTGACCGCAGGCGCACCGCTACCCAATGGGCCATTCTATCGCCGCTCTCTGTTGGAAAACGAGGAGATCAAGAGGCAGACCCAAGAATTGCTCCACAAGGGGCACATCCGTCCCAGTTCATCACCTTGTGGGAGCCCAATCGTGCTGGTGCAGAAGAAAGATGGGACCTGGCGACTCTGCATTGATTACCGGGCCCTGAATAAAATCACAGTCCGTAACCGGTACCCAACTCCCCGAATCGATGACCTCCTCGATCAGCTCACGGGGTCCAAATACTTCAGTAAGATTGATCTGAAGTCGGGCTACCACCAGGTCCCAATAGAACAGACAGATGTATGGAAGACTGCCTTCAAGTCAAAAGAAGGTCTTTTTGAATGGCTGGTCATGCCTTTTGGTTTGACAAATGCTCCAGCAACTTTTATGAGGATGATGGACGATACCCTACGACCTTTCACCAACAATTTTGTAGTGGTGTATCTGGATGACATCCTCATCTACAGCAAGACTTGGGAGGAACACTTGCAGCATATTCAGCAGGTTCTGCACACCCTGCGAAAGCACAAACTATATGCAAACTTGGAAAAATGCTCCTTCGGCATGGACAGGGTCCATTACTTAGGCTACATCGTTGATCGACATGGTGTGCATGTGGATCCAGCCAAGATCCAGGTCATCCGTGACTGGCCAGCCCCAACCACACTCACTGAACTTCGGAGCTTCTTGGGCCTCGCCAATTTCTATCGCCGGTTCGTGCTGGGATTCTCTCATATCGCATGGGCCCTCAGCCAAGTGACCAGGGGTGGTGGTAAGGAAAAATTTGTGTGGGGCCTCTCCCAACAACAAGCCTTCGATGACTTGAAGAAGCGTTTGTGCTCATCGCCGGTACTCTCATTACCGAACCTACAACATCCCTTTGAGACCGAGACAGATGCTTCAGATTATGCTGTGGGTGCCGTTCTCACTCAACACGGCCACCCCGTGGCATATCACAGTGAGACACTATCGGATGTTGTTCGTAAGTACCCTACCTATGACAAAGAAATGTACTCCATTGTACAAGCCTGCCGCCAGTGGAGACATTACATTCTTGGGAAGGAGACAGTCATCCACACTGATCACAAGCCACTGCAGTTCATGCAGACCCAAGGAAAGTTGCAGAATGACCGCCATCAGAAGTGGTCAACATATTTACAGCAGTTCCACCTCAACATCAAATATAAAACAGGGAGTACCAACCGAGTTGCTGACTGCCTCAGTCGATCTCCAGTCGCGGCACTTACCATGGTGCTAGACTCTTGTGGCCATGAGACCTCCGGATGGCCTCACCTCTACAAGACAGACCCTGACTTCTCTGCCACCTATCAAATGTTGGGCACCAACTCTGTGGTTGCTAATTTCCATCTTCAGGACGGGTTGTTGTGTCATTTGGGCCATCTCTGCGTTCCATCAAGCGAGCGTGCGAAGCTGATTTGGGAAGCTCACTATAGTCGGGTGGCAGGACACTTTGGCGTCGAAAAGACAGTGGCAGTGTTGCAGAAACATTTCTACTGGCCGAAACTTCGACAGGATGTCGGCAAGTATGTCAGGTCCTGCACCGCTTGTGCTATTGCCAAACCGACCACTAAGAAACAGGGCCTATACACCCCTCTGCCTACTCCTGACAGGCCGTGGGAATCCATCTCAATGGACTACATGTCGGGCCTCCCGTCCACCAAGAGGGGAAACGACTGTGTTTTCGTGGTTGTTGATCGCTTTTCCAAGATGGCGATTCTAGCCGCTTGCAAGAAGAACATCACAGCAGAAGCCACTGCCAAGCTCTTCTTTGAACGAGTCTGGGTACATTTTGGGATCCCACAGACCATTATCTCAGACCGTGACAGTCGGTTCCTCAGCTCATTCTGGTCAACCCTCTGGTCACTGCTGGATACCAAGCTCACCAAATCCACTGCCTTCCACCCCCAGACCGATGGACAAACGGAGGTCGTCAACCGGATGGTCGTACATATCCTGCGCATGTACAATTCAACACACCCCCACACATGGGACGAGAGTCTCCCCTATGTCCAACATAGCTACAACCGAGCCTTGCATAGCTCAACTGGCCACAGCCCCTTTCAGGTGGGGTTGGGATTCCAACCATTGGGCCCCATGGATGTTGCACTTCCCCTTGCGACCACCTCGGCCGACTTGTCCCCAGAAGCTGACAAAGCCGCCCGGTTCATTGAACGGATCCAGCATATCCGCCAACAGGTCCAGGATATTCTACAGAAGTCTAATGCCAAGTACAAGCAGCGCCATGATCAACATCGGGTGCCACATAAGTTTCAGGTGGGCGACAAAGTTTGGTTACATTTGCAGAAAGAACGCCTTACAGGGCCCCATCGAAAGCTTCGCCCACTCCGTTATGGGTCGTACACCATCACCAAGGCGGTGGGTGACAATGCTTTTGAGCTCAACATTCCCCCCTTCCTGGGTCTGCATCCAGTCTTCAACGTGGCTCTCCTTCGGCCATATTTCCCACCACTATTAGACACCTCCGAGATAGCAGAGAAGTTGACACCAACAGAGCTCAACCCTGACTGCCTACAACAAGCATCCAGTGATCATATTGCAGACACACAGATCAAGGGCACTCGACATCAAAGGATCCAGCTTTATCGAGTTGTCAAAGCAGGGCAGCTCCTGCACCAAGGCAAGTGGCTCACCCAAGGCCAAATTCAGCAGAAATTTCCTCATCTGATGGGGGAGCTCAACGCAATGGAGACCATTGCTTCCTAAGGAGGGAGGATTGATCGAGGTGGATATTGGTGGCCACCCACCTTTCCAACTGGCTCAAAACAGTTTTATGGCAATTTTGGTATTGTACTATTTTTAGCAGTTTTTCGGGGTCCTGAACTTCCGGGGCCATTTTGAGGCCCTAAACGACCTTTTTTGGCAATTTGGGGGGCCAAATAGTCGCCTCTGGCACCCCATTCGAAAGTTGTAAATCTCGGATAGACCTTTCCAACGGGCTACCGAGCGCCCCAAACGGAGATCGTATGCAAAAGTTACGACCCTGGGAAGTTGATGTACTAACTTACCCAAACGGGGCCCACATGACTTTTGGCGCTTCATCTCCTAGGGTTAGGTTTTTGGATGTCTAGGGTTTTTGACATTCCTGTTTATTGTAAAAGGCCTTGAGAGCCTCATTGTAACCATCTTCTTGCGAAATGAGAGCAGCCGTCACATCTCTTCTCAGAGATAAGCCGCCACCATTCCAGCAAGCTTGTTTTCCGATGCATTTTACAGTTCTAGCTTATTTCCTTATTGAATAGAAAACCAGTTTTACTGTATCTCTGTTATTTTGTGTTAAGCATCTGATAATAATCTGCATTCATTTCGTTCTGCTCATAAAATCCGGATCAGTGGTATCAGAGCGGTCTGCTCCTGGTCGTCTTAATGCATGTCCCCAACGAGGTCAGGGTACAAAGAATTGGGTCTCGAGCTTGTTTCTCTTAAGGACAAAAGCTCTCGCACGCCCAAGCGACCTCTCATGGCAGGAGAAAAGAAAGATGACGGGACAGGAGATCCTATCAAAATGTTGCTTGAGGAAGCCCTCACGCAGCAGAGGAACGAGATGATGGATAATTTCGCGCAAATCCTTCGGCGACTACCAACAAGCGACGCATCTTCCTCGAGCGGAGGCGCCGCCCCCTTCAAGGTACAAATCAACTTTGATATCCCTATATTTGAAGGACAGATAGACGCAGATGCTGTAGATAAGTGGTTGAATCTACTAGAAGGGTATTTTTCTGTCCATAACTTTTCGAATAAAGAAAAGATTACTTTTGCGCTCCTCAAAGCCGTTCCCCATGTCAAAGATTGGTGGGAAACATTCTGCGAGCAAAAGGACACAGAAGAAGGCTCATTATTTTCAGTCACGGCCACCTGGGAATCCTTCAGGGATGCTATTAAGGAACAATACTACCCTGTTGGAAGTTATGACGATTTGTATACCAAATGGACCACACTGCGACAAGAAAGAGACCAAGCAGTTCCAGAGTTCACAAATATCTTCCATACCTTGCGCACCAAGCTGGGTATCAAAGATTCAGAGCGACATCTGGTGCTCAAGTATCGCGGTGGTTTGCATAGATACATCCAGACCGAAATGGAATTTCTGGACATCTCTTCCTTGGGCGCGGCCTACCGATATGCTGTCAAAATCGAGCAGAAGCTCAAACAAAAGACACGGCAATTTGGGCCTGGGAACCCTTCACAGCAAAAGACAGGAAAGGGCAGCCCCAACCCACAGAATAAAGGACAGAGCAAAGATGGACAGCATCAGGACAACCAGTCCAAGCCGCAAGCAAAGAAGGACACCGGAAAAACAAAGAAAGATACTGGGAAGTGGTGCGACTTCCATAAGAGCCCTTGGCATAACACTGCTGATTGCCGCTCAAAGCAATCGTTGGTGGCTGAATTGAAAGCATCTGAATCAGATGCGGGTTCTGACTCTGAGTCCGAACCAGAAAGGGGAAGACGGATCATTGACGCGGAACCCAGTGCCACCGTTGCCACCACCAAGCTCCAGCCTGATGAACCAGACGAGCCAGAAGAAGGAGAACGCCTCTTCCATTCACAGATGTGGGTAAAAGGCACCCCGCTGCATTTCATCGTCGATAGCGGTAGCCAGAAGAATCTCATCTCAGCAAAGGTCGTCAAGCGCCTGGCCCTACCGACAATGCCGCACCCACAACCCTACACCATTGGATGGCTCCGCAAAGGAAGCGATCTCGGCGTCAGCCAACAGTGCCGACTGCCATACGTCATCAAGCCCTTCAAGGATGAGGTATTGTGTGATGTTGCTCCTCTCGAAGTTTCAGATGTTCTTTTGGGCCAACCTTATTTATGGAAACGTCATGCTGTATATGAGTCTAGGCCTCGTAGTGTTATTATTTCTTTGAACAGGAAATTGTACAGGATACCCGAGGCAGTCCCTCCTAGTGCTATTTCCTTGATCTCTGCCAAGCAATGCAGGAAGGTCATCTCTCAGACCGGGAAATTTGTCTTCTTCGTGATTCGCTCTCAGAGTGAAAGAAAGATCGCAGCCACATCCCGGGCCTCTGCGACCGATCTATCCACACAACAGAAGCAAGTGGATAAGGTCGTGGAAGGATACTCAGATATCTTCTCCTCTCCGACCGGGGTACCTCTGCACTGCCAGGTCAAGCATCCCATCGATCTGACCCCAGGCGCACCGCTACCCAATGGGCCAGTCTATCGCCGCTCTCTGTTGGAAAACGAGGAGATCAAGAGGCAGATCCAAGAATTGCTCCACAAGGGGCACATCCATCCCAGTTCATCACCTTGTGGGAGCCCAATCGTGCTGGTGTAGAAGAAAGATGGGACCTGGCGACTCTGCATTGATTACCGGGCCCTGAATAAAATCACAGTCTGTAACCGGTACTCGATTCCCCGAATCGATGACCTCCTCGATCAGCTCACGGGGGCCAAATACTTCAGTAAGATTGATCTGAAGTCGGGCTACCACCAGGTCCCAATAGAACAGACAGATGTATGGAAGACTGCCTTCAAGTCAAAAGAAGGTCTTTTTGAATGGCTGGTCATTCCTTTTGGTTTGACAAATGCTCCAGCAACTTTTATGAGGATGATGGACGATATCCTACGACCTTTCACCAACAATTTTGTAGTGGTGTATCTGGATGACATCCTCATCTACAACAAGACTTGGGAGGAACACTTGCAGCATATTCAGCAGGTTCTGCACACCCTGCGAAAGCACAAACTATATGCAAACTTGGAAAAATGCTCCTTCGGCATGGACAGGGTCCATTACTTAGGCTACATCGTTGATCGACATGGTGTGCATGTGGATCAAGCCAAGATCCAGGTCATCCGTGACTGACCAGCCCCAACCACACTCACTGAACTTCGGAGCTTCTTGGGCCTCGCCAATTTCTATCGCCGGTTCGTGCTGGGATTCTCTCATATCGCATGGGCCCTCAGCCAAGTGACCAGGGGTGGTGGTAAGGCAAAATTTGTGTGGGGCCTGTCCCAACAACAAGCCTTCGATGACTTGAAGAAGCGTTTGTGCTCATCGTCGGTACTCTCATTACCGAACCTGCAACATCCCTTTGAGATCGAGACAGATGCTTCAGATTATGCTGTGGGTGCCGTTCTCACTCAACACGGCCACCCCGTGGCATATCACAGTGAGACACTATCGGATGCTGTTCGCAAGTACCCTACCTATGACAAAGAAATGTACTCCATTGTACAAGCCTGCCGCCAGTGGAGACATTACATTCTTGGGAAGGAGACAGTCATCCACACTGATCACAAGCCACTGCAGTTCATGCAGACCCAAGGAAAGTTACAGAATGACTGCCATCAGAAGTGGTCAACATATTTACAGCAGTTCCACCTCAACATCAAATATAAAACAGGGAGTACCAACCGAGTTGCTGACTGCCTCAGTCGACCTCCAGTCGTGGCACTTACCACGGTGCTAGACTCTTGTGGCCACGAGACCTCCGGATGGCCTCACCTCTACAAGACAGACCCTGACTTCTCCGCCACCTATCAAATGTTGGGCACCAACTCAGTGGTTGCTAATTTCCATCTTCAGGACGGGTTGTTGTGTCATCTGGGCCATCTCTGCGTTCCATCAAGCGAGCGTGCGAAGCTGATTTGGAAAGCTCACTATAGTCGGGTGGCAGGACACTTTGGCGTCGAAAAGACAGTGGCAGTGTTGCAGAAACATTTCTACTGGCCGAAACTTCGACAGGATGTCAGCAAGTATATCAGGTCCTGCACCGCTTGTGCTATTGCCAAACCGACCACTAAGAAACAGGGCCTATACACCCCTCTGCCTACTCCTGACAGGCCGTGGGAATCCATCTTAATGGACTACACGTCGGGCCTCCCGTCCACCAAGACGGGAAACGATTGTGTTTTCGTGGTTGTTGATCGCTTTTCCAAGATGGCGATTCTAGCCGCTTGCAAGAAGAACATCACAGCAGAAGCCACTGCCAAGCTCTTCTTTGAACGAGTCTGGGTACATTTTGGGATCCCACAGACCATTATCTCAGACCGTGACAGTCGGTTCCTCAGCTCATTCTGGTCAAGCCTCTGGTCACTGCTGGATACCAAGCTCACCAAATCCACTGCCTTCCACCCCCAGACCGATGGACAAACGGAGGTCGTACATATCATGCGCATGTACAATTCAACACACCCCCGCACATGGGATGAGAGTCTCCCCTATGTCCAACATAGCTACAATCGAGCCTTGCATAGCTCAACTGGCCACAGCCCCTTTCAGGTGGGGTTGGGATTCCAACCATTGGGCCCCATGGATGTTGCACTTCCCCTTGCGACCACCTCGGCCGACTTGTCCCCAGAAGCTGACAAAGCCGCCCGGTTCATTGAACGGATCCAGCATATCCGCCAACAGGTCCAGGATATTCTACAGAAGTCTAATGCCAATTACAAGCAGCGCCATGATCAACATCGGGTGCCACATAAGTTTCAGGTGGGCGACAAAGTTTGGTTGCATTTGCAGAAAGAACGCCTTACAGGGCCCCATCGAAAGCTTCGCCCACTCCGTTATGGGCCGTACACCATCACCAAGGCGGTGGGTGACAATGCTTTTGAGCTCAACATTCCCCCCTTCCTGGGTCTGCATCCAGTCTTCAACGTGGCTCTCCTTCGGCCATATTTCCCACCACTATTAGACACCTCCGAGATAGCAGAGAAGTTGACACCAACAGAGCTCAACCCTGACTGCCTACAACAAGCATCCAGTGATCATATTGCAGACACACAGATCAAGGGCACTCGACATCAAAGGATCCAGCTTTATCGAGTTGTCAAAGCAGGGCAGCTCCTGCACCAAGGCAAGTGGCTCACCCAAGGCCAAATTCAGCAGAAATTTCCTCATCTGATGGGGGAACTCAACGCAATGGAGACCATTGCTTCCTAAGGAGGGAGGATTGATCCAGGTGGATATTGGTGGCCACCCACCTTTCCAACTGGCTCAAAACAGTTTTATGGCAATTTTGGTATTGTACTATTTTTAGCAGTTTTTCGGGTCCTGAACTTCCGGGGCCATTTTGAGGCCCTAAACGACCTTTTTTGGCAATTTGGGGGGCCAAATGGGTGCCTTCGGCATGCATTTGGCCCCATTCGAAAGTTGTAAATCTCGGATAGACCTTTCCAACGAGCTACTGAGCGCCCCAAACGGAGATCGTATGCAAAAGTTACGACCCCGGGAAGTTGATGTACTAACTTACCCAAACGGGGCCCACATGACTTTTGGCGCTTCATCTCCTAGGGTTAGGTTTTTGGATGTCTAGGGTTTTTGACATTCCTATTTATTGTAAAAGGCCTTGAGAGCCTCATTGTAACCATCTTCTTGCGAAATGAGAGCAGCCGTCACATCTCTTCTCAGAGATAAGCCGCCACCATTCCAGCAAGCTTGTTTTCCGCTGCATTTTACAGTTCTAGCTTATTTCCTTATTGAATAGAAAACCAGTTTTACTGTATCTTTGTTATTTTGTGTTAAGCATCTGATAATAATCTGTATTCATTTCGTTCTGCTCATAAAATCCGGATCAGATAATCAAGCAAATAACAACAATGTTGAAAAAATATTAGGAGGTAAAATGGACAGTCGGGGCTAGATCATCATTTGAAAAGATAAAACAGGCACTCATTGAGGCTCTAGTGTTGGTAAGTCCAGATTTTTCAAAAGAATTTTTGACTTTTTCCTTCGCTTCTGAAGATACCATAGCAGCAGTTCTTTTACAGAAAAATTTAGAAGTCTTAGATCATCCAATTTACTTCTTTAGTAAAACCTTGAGGGATTCTGAACTCAAGTATAGCATATTGGAAAAACATGCTTATGCTCTAGTCAAAGCTCTCAAGTTTTTCATTATTTATTTGTTGCATTCAAATATTTTAGCATATGTTCCTAACGCAATAGTTAAAGAAATTTTGGTACATCCTGATAGTAAAGGTAAAGGGGGACGTTGGATAGCTAAAATCACAAATTATGATTTTGAAATGAGGCCTACTAAACTGGTGAAAGGACAGGGTTTGGCCAAACTTCTTGCAGATTCAAATTGTGAAGCATTAGGCCTTCATTTGGTAGCGAATCATTCAGTGCGGGAGGAATTGCAGACATAACAAAATAAGAAGCAAATTTATGACATATATGTTGAGTGTCCTTGGTATGGTGACACAGTTGTTGTATTTACAATGTCCCCCTAATTTAAATAAAAGAGAATATAGGTCATTCAAGATTAAAACTATGAAGTATTGTTTGGTTGACCAAGTGTTGTATTGGAGAGATCCAAGAGGGATGCTTCTTAGGTGTTTGGATAAGTCTAAAACTGATTGGGTCACTGCAGAATTGCATGAAGGTGCATGTGGGGGTCATAAATATTGGAAAGCTACAACCTTCAAGATCTTGATAGTAGGCTATTATTGGAATACCTTGTTCTCACATGTATATGCCCAAGTTAAAGCTTGTATGTAATGTCAAAAATTTGTTGGTAAACAAAAGATTCAATCTTTGCCTTTAAATCCATTTGCAATAAATGCCCCATTTCAACAATAGGGGTTAGATTTCATAGGTGAGATTAACCCTCCTTCTATTGGGAAACATAAATGGATATTAACAACCACTGATGTCTTCACCAAGTGGGTAGAGGTGATTCCCACTAGAAAGGAAACTGATAAAGTCATAGTTAAAGGTTTCTAAGAAGGAATCCTTGCTAAACTTATTTTTTTATTCCTTGTTTTTTACTTCTCTTAAAATCAGAAAAAGGGGGTCCAATAAACATTTTTGCTTGTGTGCAATAGTTGATGCTTTTTTTATTGCTTGATGGCTCTTTTGTGGCTAGTTTTGGCACTTAAAGTTACAATTGCACACGGTCATTCCATAATAAACACATAATAAACACATAGAGTAACATAACACACAAATCAAGGCATTAATCTAATGTTATAAGAGAGCTAAGAGCTAGGAAATATAGCAAGCAACATGACACAACATGAAGATGGGCAACTGCCAAAAATTCAATGATGATAATCATTTATGGTCCATGTAAAATTTTCTTCAATTGATCTATGCCAAAATTTATCTTTGGTTCAATAGCTTTTTGGGTCAAAATTGATAAGAGAGTGGTTGAATTGGGAATTTGTTGTAAACAAAGACCTACGTTGAATTGAAAAAGGTAACACCCTTATGGATTCTTTGTTAAGAACGTTGAGATCAATATAACTGAAAGTACTTTAATCACAATCCACATAGAAACTTTGCTAAAATGTTCTTAAGTATTTGCATGTCATGTAGACAAAGATAGATATACTACAAATCCAATCACAACTCTTATATTAAGTTAAGATCAATAAACAATTAGGAGGCAACTAAGAATTATGAACTAGTTTTTACTCAAAAACAATCCTTTGTTTGAAGAAGAATATAAACCAAACATAGAAGAAGATATTAAAACATTTAAAGTAACTAAATACTTTACAACCCATTATGAAGAAGATGTTATAAAGTAAATAACATCATATACCTTAATTTAAAATTTTACACACACTAAAAAAACTAAAACAAAAATAAATTTTTCTTAAAATATATCAAAATATATCTATATCCATCTGTATATAAAATATATAAATATATTATTAATATCACGGTTAATTATTTTACCTGTTAATTATTTTACCCATATAAAAACGCCGCCACAATGTGTTAAAAATGAAGAATTTATCCGTTCATGAAATGACAATAATCACAACATTATTTTGTAACTTTGCTCTCAGGTTCTTCTGTCTTTTGATTTTCTTTTGTGAAGATTCGTACATCATACATGGATTCATGTACCAAATCATTCCAGAAAAACACAGGTCCTTTTTGCCTTTGCCTCTACAGCTTTTTACTTACCTCTCGACGAAAATTGGTATAGGATTTTTCCTCTGGAAAGAATTGGAGTTCGATTCCTACGCTGTAGCAAATAACAAAACAAAAGGGTACATTCGGCCGAGAACCTTTGGAGTTGTGGTGAAGGATAGCAATATGACCTAGAAAGAGTTCAGATGTAGTAAAAGATTTCGCAATTATTGATTCTGATCATATGCAATTTTGACAAAGATAACAAATTTCAAGGAAATTGCTTCATCCAAATCCGATAAAACAAATAGAAGAATAACAAAGCTAACAGGAACTGTAAATTTTTACCTTAAAAAACCGAAGAACCGCTGAGCTCTGCATAATCGCTCGAGGACGAATAAGCAGAAACCGAGAAGATCTCACTGCAAATCTCCGCAAAATACTGGCTCAGCAAATCCCTGTAAACGGGACAACTGACATTCTGGAAACAATACAGCAATTCTTCCACATCCATAAGATCTCTCACATCCTTGTCCTCCACAACCATCTCTATGACATAGTTTCGAAACTGCTTGCACGCATTCTCGACAGGCGAAACCGGCTCCGATCTCCCGACATTAAGCATGCCTACGATTTCCGGTCTGTCGAATTCCATGGCAGAGATCGATTCCTTCAGAGACGATCCGGACGTCACCGCAGTATTTCGTTGTATTTCGCCGTCAATTGCAGCAGCTTCCATATTTGAAAGTTCGGCTTTCTTGATTTTAGAGCGAGCCTTAGAATCCGGCAGTACGCCAGCCGATTGGCATGGCCGACCTAAAATAGATATCGACCGCCTTTTCTTGAAGCTTTTTCCTCCTTTGCTACGTAACTGCCCGCTGACAGAGGCGGATTGTTCATCTACGGCACGAGAATCGCGCCGCAAGCTCTTAAGATCCGATGTATTTGAGCAAGAAAGGAGCCGGGTCAAAGAAAACCATAAGGAAGGTACAGCGTTCAATACCCGGGCTGATATTTTTGAAGACGAGCTCCGTGTCCTTGTCATGCTTAAATTCTTTTCTCTGATTGCTGCGAATCTGCCTTTTCTTTAACATGGACGCATTTGATCAAAATTGCACCGATGATGACATTCGAGATGCTGCTGATAGCAAAAACACGAACAAATACCGTTTCTTTGCGAGTTTCTTGGACTCTTTTATCCTTTCTTATACTAGAAAGCTTTAATGGCCGCCGATACTTGAGATTTCTGTGCAGAATAAGAGCCTTGTAACGGTAAATTCTCGTTCTTAGGGCTGCTTCACCGACTCTTCCAAAATTCGTGCTGGGAAACGTGTCATTTGGGTAACTTCGTTGCCAGTCCACATGACAATGGAAGTTTATGTCAATTTTCATTTTTTTAATTTATTAAAATATTTAATTAAAACTTAATGTACTCCTCAGTAAAGTATTTCTTAACCTATTTTTTCATATGAAAACACTATACTTTATTAATAGCATAAGAAGTACACTCTGGCATCCAAGCATCTAGTGATGGTAAATAATGACCAAGACCCAGACCAGATCATCCAAGACAGTAACCATCCCAATGAAAAGTAGATCCGGGATACACGAATCCCCCAAATAGTTTGAAATAAGAAAAAACCAAAAAATTCGCAGAAAATTGATGACAGAGAAAGGAGAAAACTAATCTACAAATACATAGCCGCACAAAATTCAAAACAGATAATCTAAACATCAAAAATGCTCCAAAATCCCCTGGATGGAGGGAGGTTACCCTCCAGGATTTCATAGAAAATACGGCCAGCAGTCGCCTCAAGTGTCCACGATGGGAAAGTGATTCAGCCATGGTGTTATGTTCCCGGTAAATATGGACTATGGAATTCTGCGGGCAAATACGAAGTAGAGATAGAGTTTGATCCAACCAAGACAAGAGAGCCAACGCTCTGATGGTCGCACAACAGTTTGTCCAATTTACAATGACCATAGAATCACCTGCAATCTGTTGTAGATGAATATTGACCTTTGTAGAAAAAAATAAGACAAGTCATAGAGCAATCAATTCCCCTTTTGTATTGGTTCCAACCCCTCCATGAAACCACAGTTTAATCATATCCCCATTATATAACTCAATAAATCTCCCAGCACCACATTGTCCATAAGATCTCAGGGCAGCACCATCAAAACGAGCCCTGTTGCCACTGCGGAGAAGATTAGGAGGTAAAGGGAAACGAGCAATGGTCTTCGAGGGCAAGTTCAAAGAGCATCCATAATCCAATGATAGCAGATGGACAT
This sequence comes from Larix kaempferi, assembly GCA_027924585.1. Taxonomy (NCBI): domain Eukaryota; kingdom Viridiplantae; phylum Streptophyta; class Pinopsida; order Pinales; family Pinaceae; genus Larix; species Larix kaempferi. The sequence goes on from BSBM01000493.1 coordinate 47,723,948, forward strand.
CTCAGGCTACTTTACAAACCTTTGTAAATTTATTTTCAAATATAGCCCAGTTCCATGTTTTCCAAATGGTCCATACCAGTAAACAAGCCAACGGAACAAGTTGCTTGTTTTGATTGAAAATACAATAAAACCATGACTGGATTGATAATTCGCAATCAAATTTTATCTCGGCAAAGGGATAGCCCAGTATCTTACACACCTGCATAGTAAATGGGCAATTTACAAAAAAATGCAATAATGATTCGGGTCCATGAGAACAAAGGGAGCAAACGCTAGGACCAATGAAACCTCTTTTCTGCAGATTGGACCATATCAGGATTTTATCCTCCAGTAAAAGCCAAATGAAATAATGGACACGTGGTGGGATGCACCAACGCCACACAGGAACATGTCACCATCTAACAGGCCATGGCGATTGTATACTAAGGGCTATATATGCCAGTTTTGCAGAAATAGAACCATCCACAGAGTTCCATGACCATAATAACTGAAAGGTTTCTTGCCCAATTCGAATGTTTGCATGATAAAGGCCTAGTATCTAATATTCCCATTCTGTAGCCAAAGTACCTGATAGCCCCAATTGTTTGGCGGTGATCCAGGAGTTAAAGGACGACTCCCTGCAATTGATAAGAATATGGTTGAACAAAAAAAGCCCCGGCAGTTGAGATGCTGCAATAAGAATGGAGATAGCATATATTTAATAGGCCCAGCAATAACCAGGTCGGCCCCAATCAGGATGTTGCGGCCATCTCCCAGATACCATGCCAGCCATTTGGAAACCACATGAAATGCATCGAGTAGACCCCCCCAAATATTTCATACACCCTTCGTGGATTTTCAGCCAAATCTGATCCAGTTAACCATAGATAATTTCCCCATATATTTATCTTTAAGAATATTACCCCGAGTACATTCCACTGATAATGCCCGCCACATACCTTTTGCTCGTAGTGCAGTAGAGAAGAGATATATATTCTTTAAGGCCCATCCTCCCTGGGCATATGGTCTCGCTAACTTACTCCATTCAACCAAGTGTAGCTTCTGATGGCCATTGCCAGACCAAACAAATTGGTGAATCATTTTGCGGATCATGGAAAGGATAGATTTTGGGATTTTACTAAGTGAAAACCAATATACGCCCATATTCTGGAGGACAGATTTTGCAAATACCATTCATCCTCCACTAGAGAGCCATCGCCATTGCCAATGCATTATGCGAATTTCAAATTTTTTAATCAACCATCTCCAATCCTCCACTCTATAACCATTTGGTTTTAAGAAAAAACCAAGATAATAGGTTCCATCATTCATATTAGCAACAGGGAGCGGAATGACAGATGTGATTTCAAGTAAAATCGAATCCACTAGATTGAGTTTCAGTAATTTGGATTTCTTTTCATTTATCAGCATACCTGAAGATTTACAAAATAGGAGCAATACACCCCAAATCTGTCTCCATTCCAGAGCATCATCCATTCCAAATATCATAACATCATCTACAAAAAATGAATGTGTAATGGAGTAATGGGGAGATACCTGGATACCAGAAAATAACAAATCATCTTTTGCTTTGTGTATCATCCTGTTGAGCCCCTAAATCATGATCAAAAATAGGAGTGGAGAAAGAGGGCAGCCCTGCCTCAGGCCCCTAGAACAATGAATGAAATCCGTAGGACTGCCATTTATCAATACATAATAGTTCACTGACAATATGCAGGCCATAATCCATCGAATAGCATCCCATGGAATACCAATCTGAACCAGTGCTAATCGGAGGAAGGACCAGTTCACATTATCATAGGCACATGTGAGATCGAGCTGCATAATAAGACCCTATAATTTTTTTGACTTCATGTTATGCATAGCCTCCTGAGCCACCCCAACCGTGTCCAAAATCTGACGATCCTCCAGAAACCCATACTGCTCCAGTGAAAGTCCCCTAGATAATACCGGTTTTAACCTGCAAGCAATGGTTTTGGATATGATTTTATATACCAGGTTGCATAGGGAAATAGGCCGAAAATCCATAAATGTAGAGGCATTGGAGGACTTGGGAATGAGGGTCAAAAAAGTGGAATTAATAGCCCCATCCACAATCCCCAGTACTTGTGTTTCCTCCACCATTTCAAGAATATCGAGACCCATCAAGTCATAAAATTCCAGGAAAATTTCCACAGTCCAACCATCTGGGCCCGAACTTTTATCTTTTGCAAGACCCTTAAGAACTGCTTGAATCTCCGCTAGAGATACAAGCCTCATTATATCATTACCCTCATGTTCTGAAAATAAGCGAGGGTATTCTTTTATAATCCCAATCTGTTCCCTAATAGAAGTGGTACCTAGGTCCTTATAATATTCTTTGAAGTGTGCAATGGATTCCTTCTGAAGATCCTCAAGTGCCGAGATAGGTTCCCCAGAACTATCCACCAAGTTCCAAATGGTGTTGCTGATACGGCAGTTGTTTGCAAATCTCTGGAAAAATTTTGTGTTCTTATCACCTAAGTTGATCCAAACAACTCTACTTTTCAACCTCCAGGATGCCTCAGCAAGGTTTTGGAGCACCAATCGTCTGCTTTCCAGCTCCATCAAAATTTTGTTAGCCCCATCAGGCAGAGGACCACCCCTGTGTGTATAGTTTAGTGTATTTATCTGTGATTCAATGCTAGTAATCTCCCCGGAATCAGACTTCTTCTGTTCCTGCTCCCACTTCTTAACCACCTTTTTTAAATGCCACAATTTCTATATTAAACGCTGAGCAGCCGATGATAACCCAACAATCTCAACATTATTCCATTCATAACGTACTAAGTCGCAGAATTCCTCAATCTGTAATAAAGAGTGGTTGAATTTAAATGGGTAAGGTGTTTTTTCCACCCCTAGATCCACCTCCATTAGTATCGGACAATGATCAGAGATTGTAGATAGTACAGTCCAGGATCGATAATTTTTCCATTTCTGAGACAAATTCGCGGCAAGAAAGAATCGATCCAACCTTTTGGATATCTTGTGATCAGCAAGCCTACCATTGCTCAAGGTAGGCCCTAAAGGCACCAGCTGTATATCGACCATCCCAAGCTCAACAAAAAAATCATAAAAATGAGAACTTAATGGATCCATATGGGCATATATGCCCCATGTCTCAACAGATGACAAAATAAAATTACAATCACCCCCATTAAGAGATTTTCACAATTGTCATTCTTAACCTACTTTATCTAAGTTGTCTTTTTTTTTAAATAACTTGAATAGAAGTGGCCAAACCGTATCACCTTGTAACGTTTACATTTTGTGACTTGTTAGTTATATCGAGCCTTGTAAACAACAAAATTAAATTTAAAAAGTAAAGTAAGTTCTATGGCCATTAAGAAAATTTATGGATTTTTTGAAATTTCAATTAGATCATCTCTATCTCAATTAGTATAATATTATACAATCTGAGCAAATTTTATTTAGAACAAGTTGTAACTTGTATTATTATTGAAATTGAAATTGAATCCTTTTTTGGAAGATGTAAAATATACCGTGTGAACAATGTCATTCTTATTCAAGGAAATTACACCACTTAAATTAATTCAAAGTTATAATTGACAATAAATAATATATTTTAATTAAATTTTATTTTGGGATTAACTTTGTGAAGAAAATAATCTTTATTTGCTCTAAAAAAAGTTTATATAATTTAAATACAAAAATAAATTGAAATTCTGAAAAAATAAATTAGTTTCTAATTAATTATAAAAACATAAAAATAGAAATTAAGCTTAAAAATCTCTATGGTTTCCAATTTGTTTAAATCTTTCTTCTGATTTAATGAAGCGACTATAACAAATTTATGGAAATATTAGCATGGTTTTAAGAGTTATTGTTGGTAGGAACTTCATTCTTGTCTTATTAATTATTTGGATATTGGAAGATTGCTTAAGATGAATGTTGATTATAAATATAGTCAAATAGTTATTTTATGATGATTGGGGGTATTTATCAGTAACAATCAATTTGGTCTAATGTTTTAATCATAAATAGGTGTTTTTAGTGCATTTTTTTAAAATGATTTTGTATTGAGTTATTGAACAATCACCATTTTACATTGTGCATTGGTGATCCAATGGTTTTTATATTCTTGGTATTTAGAACAACTAATATGTGTCTTATCATCGGATTGGTCCATGATCTCTATTTAAAGATTGTGGGGGCCATTTCACAGATGTTTGGATGATGTCACATGATGGATAATAGAGTATTGTACTAAACACTAACTAGAAGTAATCCCTCTTTGGTACTAAACATATTTTGTGTTCCTTCCAAGATGTTTCCCTCATTTAGGGTTTTACCATATAAATTCTATTATATCTAGCTTTGATTTGTGTGAGTTATTTCTTTGTGGTGTCCATTCCTATGGTTGAGTTCTAAATGTTCCCAACATAATATTAGAGTGCTTACGAGGTTAACTCTTATTTTGTTTGAAGATCATGGTAGCATTTAACAACCATAGAATTTTTTACTCTCATTTTCAGTACTTGCTTTTCATTCTCAGAACTGTGAACCTTAGCAGTTGTGTTGAGCATTTGATGAGATTTAGATCCTTTATTTCATTATAAAATTGGACGTCTCATGTTATCAAGTCTTGAACATCCAAGTACATTGTTGTTGTATTTTGGGAAAATCCATGCATTGTGGAGGAAATATGAGCATTCAATCGTGCTCAAAATAATCCTTTTAATCAAGCATGCATTTTGTTTCATAATCATTGTCTTAGTTTTTCTCAAAATTGAAGATTTTCTCTTAGTTTGTTGTGGACATCCATTTAAAAGGGATAAAATAATTTTGATTAATAATTTTTTTGGCCATTTTTCTTGGCTTTCGGGCACATTTATTGATTTCTTGATGTTTTTTGTGTAGTTTTTTGGGAGATTTTTTTATTGATCCAAGTTCATTGTCTTAGTGATGTTCATGGTTTCCATGGGCATTGAGGATTTGTTGGTTGTCTATACTGTTCTTAAGGTTTTCTATAAAGACAAAAAGTTGAGTTGCATCAAGCTAAACATGCAACTTTTTTATTTATATACATATTTTCCTATTCTACCTAAGAAGAAAGAAAAACTCTTTATTCAAGTGTAAGAACTTTTCCAATGTAACCATGTGCGAAGCAAGATAAAAAAACATACCTATAGCCACATATGAAAAAGTTAAAGTAGTGATTACCTCGATGTGGAAAATCAACCGACTTACTTATTTCTGCATAAGAAGGTGTCGAAGGAAGGAATGGTATTGTGGTCTCATTACCTTTTGGAACCATCTTTCGATGTAATCCTAATACTCACCTTCCTTCCTCATGCCATGTAGATCCTCTTCTTCTGAATGTTCAATTGCTTGAGTACATGAAAGATCTACTGATAGATATGTGGAGAACTCTTCAATTTCAGGCCTCTCTCCATCAAATGTAGTGTCCAAGTTTCCGATTTCCTTGGAATATTGGCAAGGAGAGTCGGTTTGTAGCTCATGGAACTGTGGTTCTTCTATTATTTCTAGAGAGGTAGATAAATTCTTGACTTCTGTCAAGATGTGTTCTTCTTGAGAAGAAGAATTTGAGATCCCAACTGCTGCTAGGATTTGAGAGAGTTTTTTCATACTAATAGTCACCTTCGAATCCATTTTGTTGATTGATAGATCCTACTTTACACAAGGATTCATCTCTGGAGTTCTTATAGTACCCAAAAAAAACAATTTTTTTTTGTGTTTTAAAGATTCTAGTTAAGACTATCTACTACTAAAACAAATTTGCAAACTAAACACACCACAATTTTATGAAATAAAACACCTTCATGAAATTAACTTGCGGAAAGTAAACAAACTCAAACGTACAGAAAGAAAATCACACTTGCATAAGAGTAAATTGCAGGAAAGTAAACTACTTAAATTTGCAGAATAAAAGCACACATACATGAAATTAAACTATGGAAAAGTAAACTATCTATACTTGCAGAAAAAAAGTACACTTAACTATGGGAAAGTAAACTATCTATGTTTGCGGAAAGAAAAGTACACTTAAATATGGAAAAGTAAACTATCTATGTTTGCGAAAAGTACACTTAACTATGGGAAAGTAAACTATCTATGTTTGTGGAAAGAAAGGTACACCTAATTATGGAAAAGTAAAATACCTATGTTTGCGGAGAGAAAAATGCACCTAAAGAAAATAAATCAACTTTGCATAAAGTAAACACACTTGTGCGGAAAAGGAACAACAAGAATTCGGGGCGACCCACTAAAGTGGATGCGTCAAGCTATTACACTACGGGAAATTCGTAGTGAGGTCGTCTTTGCATCTTACCGTTTCCCCTCCCCCTTGCTGTGTAATGTAAAGGCAACCTATCTACCTACACTTCAACCCCTTTAGCACCTCCCCGACAACAACGCCAAAATGTTGGTGAAATTATGTGTAAATTAATTTCCAATATTTAAATTGTCAACCCAAGGCTCGTAAGCTTTGAGGTACTGGCATTGTATGTGCAGGATTGAAGGAAAACCTGATATGACATAACCTAGCCTAATGCTGACAAATGCAGTTTAATTCCAAAAATGAACTACAAACTATGAATATAAAGTCTATCTTCCTATTTTAAATTGCAAAGGGTGTGCTAACCTATAAACTAATTTCAATCTACAAACTAATTATGAATTATAAACTAATTTTGAATGACAAACTAATTTCAAATAATAACTTTAAAATGACAAACTAATTGAGAATTTATAAACTAATTTCTAATTGTGGATTAAATTAATTAACAACTATGAAATGTATAAATAACAAACTAATTTAAATGCAATCAATCACAAACTAATCTAAAAGGACCTATTTTATACATCTACGGATTGAACATTAAAATTAAAGCACTTACTTTATCAAACGTGAAAACATAAGCTTCTAGACTAACCTATAAACACCTAAACTAAAGCATATGCCATGAAATCAATTTGAAATAAAATAAATTTAGGCAAAATCTAAACTATGAAAATTCATAAAAATCTAAATTTTCAAATTATGAAATCAAATTGGAAATACAAATGAATTAATTTGGATTTGTTACTTTCTTTGAAAGTTCAGTGCCAACATGTTCAAAATAAAACTCACATTAAGAACTACAAATCAAACCAATCAAATACTACAAATTTACTAACACAAATTATAAACTAAAAGAACTAAACTAACTAATTAAGCTAATATACATTACAAACTAAACTAATATAAATTAACTAAAAGCCAGCACGGGTGTGGCTCATTGGTGGTTCATTTGATATGAAGTCACATGTTGTAAATAGAGGACACGAGTTCAAATCACACCTGGGCTTACCCATGTCCCATGCTTGGGGGTGGTTGTGGGGCACCTAGGGGTATAGTGGTAGCGGGATTGGATCCTCATATCACGCATAAGCTAAATAAGAAAAACTACAAAGTAAACATTTGAAATTACAAACCAACTAAATTACAAATACTATTATAAAATTCAACTAAAGAAAACTAAACTAAATTCTACCAACTAAATCAAATCTATAAAATCTATAAGATATAATAAAAGGGTAGACATCATAAATCCTAATTCTTGTAACTCATAAAGTTGATTCCTGTTTTTAACTTAAACTCCAACTGTATACATCCATACATTTTAATATGCACTGTATTATGCATAATGTTACATCCTAAAGTCAATGCATTGGTGTAAAACTCTTCACCACGAGATTAATGTATACAAACTTATATGCATATAAAGCTTCGCGGTATGTGGAGCTACAGGATTATGCGTGTGTAAAGCTACGAGATGCTAATGTATTCAAACTTAACGGATTCAAATGCCTGCAAAACTCGTCCGGACACCTTTAAACGCCTACAAAGAAGTTACAGTGAGAACGAAGGTAAGGCTATGGAACTCAAGGAAAATTTAAATGGAACAAAACCTGCACTAAACAATTAATTTAAACTGTTTGAAAATATGAAAACGAAATTGCAAAAGAAGAAAAAAATAAATACGGTCCACGGGATGGCTAGCCCCGAGGAATCCACAAACATAAACGAACTGTACACATAACTTGATCTCCGGAGACTAATTCTATATTGAAGAAAGAAACTGAGTTACATAATTAATCAGAGTTTTGCTCAAGCTCTCCTCCGTCGTGCACTTACCAGCTACTGGGTTTATATAGTATTTACATGAGCATAGAATCCAATGATTTAGTTTCCATAGAGTTAATACAATTTTCTAAAAATAAAAAACTGTTCAACAACTGTACTGGATGCTCCCACAATTCTTGTAGATGAATGAACGACCTAGGTAGAATCTTGAAGTGGAGAAGCATGAGAGGACCACCACGAACAAAACCCACGTTTCCGTTTTTGTCATAAATGTCTCTAAATACTCGAACCAATGATTTCGGAGAAGGTCTGAATGAGCATCTCAATGATAGCCCGGATGACTGTGCGTGTGCGAATGGAGGTCTGAATGATCGTCTGTATAACCTGTAACTGTAATTAGTCCATAAATCCAGATTCTGAGAGGAATTTCTGCTGGGTTGTTGCCCAGATTAGTTGTTGGCTGCTGCTAGGTTCAGGTTGTGGCTAAGTTTTCTGAATGCCAGATTCTTGTTGTGCCTCCTTCACGTGATGCGTGCGTTGTTAATACCACGGCCTCCTGATGCGTGCGTTGTTAATACTCACGGCCTGCACATAAAACGTTTACATATGTTAAAAATAATGTGAAGTGGCTTTAAGTTCTTTCTTGGGAATGTCGTTCACACATTTTTAATATTTGAAATACATAAATTTTAAAAAGAAAACATATGCTTTATAAAAATAATATGAAATGTGTGTTTTGTTTGGAAACATATGAGTGGGTTTAAGTCTTTATTTGGAATGAAGTGGCTTTGAGTTAAATTAAAATGCATAAATTTTTGTTTTGTTTTTAAAACAAAATGTTAAATTAAGTAATGTTGTTTGTCTTATGCAGCATGTCAACAGAAACCCCATTAATTGGATTTTAATGTATTTTATAATTCATGGTTTTAAAGTTTTTAAATCTTTGCCATTTAATTTAGAATTATAGTTATTTAAATTCAAAATAATGATTATTTTAATGTGCTAACTTTTTAATCATCTATTTGTTTGAATTTTAAAGCTCAGCACAAAGTTATGGCTTTGATTTGCATATGCATGACCAACGAGAGGTAGAAGACGAGGATAAACCAATAAGAAATATGCTATCAAACTTAGGGCTGAACTTTGAGTCAGATGAAGGGTCGGATAGAGTATCGAAATATTTATCATTTGCACAATATTGCATTTAATACATCAAAAATAATCAATTAGGCTTATTTTTACGTTTGATAGTTTAAATTGTTAAAATAAAGTAAAGGATAGCTTTATTAGACATAGATGTACTAAATTATGGGTGCATGAGCTAGGAAAGTAGAGAAAATGAAGTCATGAAAATGGACAATTTTCAGAGCCCAACACTGTCCCCACTCCTATCACAAGAACCTTTGTGACAACTCAATGGCCAAAGTCACCTCTTGGCCGATAGTTGCCCCTTCGACGACCTCAAAATACTGCCATCATTCTTAATCACACCTAGGCTACTCAACCATGTCGTTCATGCAGGTTGATGACTCATCATTCCTTCGAATATCCTATATTGGTTGCATTACACACCCTTCGTGCTACACAAAAGAAACTATCGGATAACCTTATCCATTTGGGAACAACCGTCCCAATGGTGATTGAAGAAGATAATGACTCTACGAACAAAACCGTAGATCCCAACATACAAGTGGTTTCTCCTCACCTAATTGGTGGCAATGACCCCCCATCACTAGTTCCCCTAGAGGAATTAGACCCCCTTGTCTTCCCACAATAAGATATCCTCTCTCTTCGCATAAGCCCACTTCTCTATATGGAGATCCTTCATTTTGATTCTATACCCCTTCCCCCAAGTGACTCTACTACCAAATCTAGTCCAATCCAACCAACTGGTCCCATCACTCGTTGGTACACTCATACCCACTATGATTATTCCTTTTCCTCTAATGAAGACATGTTAGAAGAATATTTATTCTCCGCAAACGAAGAAATAATCAAATCCATGCATTCAAATGAAACCGTGTGGGATGAACTCCGTCATAGGTCATCGCTTTTCCATACTCAGAGCCCCCTGATCATGTCAGTGGATCAACAATAATGATTAAGTAAAAATACTTTCTACCTCCTAGTCATATCGATTGGTTCAAAAATACCATCACAATCCCCAATGCCTTCGAAGACGACAACCTAGCCAACATTTCCCCCATCATTCAATTCAATATTTCTATCATGCCAGGAGTCATCGAAAACATCTCAATTGGTGTGTCATGCTCACAGTAGGAAATCACTAACTTCATCTCCCTTTTCAAATAATAAAGCGATGTATTCACATGGTCATACAAAGAAATGCCCGACCTAGATCCTTCAATTGTTGAACATCATATCAACACATGGCCTGATGCAACCCCAATCATACGAAAAAAATGACCTGTTCACACCTCTAAGGCCTTCGCTATCAAGGATGAGATCGAAAAAATACTACAGGTTGGATTAATTTTCCCCATTGATTATATGTCATGGGTTTCCAACCATGTCCCTACCAACAACAAGCAAGGTACCATTTGAGTCTATAGATATTTCCACAGTCTCAATCTGGATTGCTCCAAAGACAACTACCCTAGTAACCCCCTTCATCGAACAAATCGTTAATTCTTGTGCGGGTAGTGAAATTTTATCCTTTATGGATGGGTTCTTTGGTTATAACCAAATACGTATTCACCCTTAGGATTAGTACAAACCATAATTTACCACACCTTGGGGAACCTTTGCTTACAAGGTTATTCCATTTAGGATAAAAAATGTTGGATCCACATTTCAAAGGTCTATGGCATACATTTTCAATGACTTGTCTCATATCATCCTCTCCTTCTTAAATGACCTAACTGCCAAATATAAAAAATGATGTGATCACCTTCACGACCTACGCACCATCTTCATGCGTTGTCGCAAATATAACAGACGCTTGAACCCCCTCAAATGTGTGTTCTATGTCACCGCAGGATGGTTATTATGATTCATTGTATCGAAAGAAGGAATTACCATTAACCCATCGAAATTCCAATCCATCCTTGACTTACCACCCCCGCAAACACGTCACTAGTTGCAAATCATTCAGGGAAAGGCTAATTTCCTCGAGCATTTCATCCTTGATTATGCTAACTAGGAACATGGTTTTCTGTGTCTGCTTAGGAAAGACATCCCTTTCAAATGGGATGACCATGCCCAAATCTCCTTCGATGCACTGAAGCAAGCATTGGATTTGGCACCCCTCATCTGGCCTCCGGACTTTGACAAATATTTCCTCCTATATATCTAGGCATCAATTTCCATTGTTGTAAGTGTTTTGGTTCAACAGGATGATGGTCACACTAAACATGTCATTTAATACATTAGTAAAACATTTAAGGACCAGTACTCAACTACACTCATGATGAGAATATGGTGTTAGCCATCATCCTCTCAGTACAAAAACTAATCCACTACATATTTCTTTGCAAAACAACAATGGTTGTTGACTCAAACCCCATGCAATACATATTTAGATGCAGGCTTATCAATAGCAAGTTTGTACATTGGATTGTTATCCTTAAATAATTTGACCTTGAGTTCATGATTCCTAAAAGCAAGAAATCCTTATCCCTAGCTGAGCTCATCACTGACCCCCCAACCACTTCCTCAGGAGAACTTGTGCATGACCAGTTACTAGATGAACATATCTTCCTCATAGCCAGCGATGAATCATGGTATGGCGATATTTTAACATATCTCCACACTCAAATGTTTTTCCCGCACCTATCTTATGATGACTACCAATGAATCCATCATCAAGCACCAAGATACCTTCCCATAGGATATGTCTTGTATCGTCATCGGTCCGACGTCATCCTATGACATTGGTTAACCCATGAGGATGCATAAAAATTCCTCAATGACTCTAATAGTGGAGCATGCAGTGGCCACCTCTCAAGCCTCGCCACCACCCAAAAAATACTCCCGGTAGGATATTTTTGGCCATCTTTATCCAAGGATTGTGTTTACATTGCTAAACGATGTGCCAATTGACATGTATTTTCCTGCAAGACATGAGCACCACCTGCTCCACTCCATCCAGTCATCACCTCTGGCCCATTCTGTAAGTGGGAAATTGATTTCATGGAATGTCACTCGACCTCCACATAGGGACACACATATATCATCATGGAATTCGACTACTTCACTAAATGGGTCGAATTCATGCTCACATTCGACTACACGAGCAACACTATTGCATGATTCTTCTTTAATCATGTCATATCATGATTCAATGTGCTAAAGCAGTTAGTTTCTAATAACGGAACCCATTTATGCAATCAGAATTTCGAGGAACTCTCATGGTTGTTAGGATTCAAGCATGATTTCTCAACATCTTACTATCCTCAAGCAAATGGCCAAGTCGAATTTGTGAACAAAGTTCTTAAAACTATGCTCCAATTCATCGTAAACAAGAACAAATCCAATTGGCATCACATGTTATTCCCCTCTCTTTGGGATTACTGCACCTAAGTCAAGATGACTACAGGATTTACTCCATTTCACCTCATCCATGGAGTAGAAGATGTGCTACCCATCAAGTGCCAAATTCCTACACTCCAATCAGCTGTGGAGTTGTTACTTGATACTCTAGCCCTGGATCGACAATTGTTTCTTTTGGAACACGTCAATGAAGAATGAAGGGAATCACTCCAACAAAATGAGGCCATGAAGGTATGCTCCAAATTTCACTAAGATAGACACGTTCGACCTAACACCTACCATGGGGGATACTTTGTCCTCATCTTCAACGCCAAAAAAGATAGCAAATGAGGACTAGGTAAATTTGTATCTAAATGGAAATTTCCTTATGTCATTAAGCAATGCCTACCCAAAGGGGAATACATATTAACTAAACCTGAGGGCATAACCATCAACATCCTTGTCAATAGGTTGTACCTCAAATGCTTCTACCCTTGATCCAACGCATACTCTACAGGTGCACAATGTTTTTGTTACCAATTCTGCATCATCAATACATTTGTCATGTTCTTTATTACACTTGGGTATTTGCGCCATATGTGTAGGAAAACAACCAAGACTCGAATACCTCTTTTTTTTCTATTATAAGAACAAGACTCCACCCCTCAGCAATGGCGCCAGACTTATATCACATGTATCTTTTTGAAACTAGCATATAGGCAAAGCATTCCCTCTATTTGCATTGCATTAACCAGATACTCCCACTAATAACCATAGGGTCCTCATCATTAGTAATGATATGCCATCAATATCACTACTAAGGGTAGCATCTTGTGAATTTATGGAACATAGAAGATCATTGAGCCCGAGAATACCTCACAATGATAGAATTAGCAAGGAGGAAGAATTAAAGTGAAAATTGCAGTGAATTGAGCAGTAAAATTAAACATGCATGGAAACTCAAATGTGCACAGAAAAGTGTGTCATATTCCATTAATCAGTATATTCAACAGATATGTTACAATTGAGAGAATTTGATTATCCAAGGATAATTCTAATCCATGTTAGTCTAGTTTAGGAAATATCACCACTACAATGCTCTGAGGCTACCAAAATCAAGTAAGACTCGGTGAATTGAAGATACTGTCAGTTACCTGACCATGCAAGGCACATTAGTGAGTTTCTCATGCAAAATGTCATGCAATTAGGCTAGAGAGGGTGCATTAAATCACAATCAGTGGAAATCGGAGCACAAACTCCCCACTAGAGTCAGGAACTCAAGTGGACTGAACTAGATCACTGAGTTAGCTCCTAAAATGTAGGGAACTAACTATGGATGACCTAAAATCATGCATATAGGACCCATTATCCACTTGATCCACCATGCATGCATGATTTTAGGCCATCCAGAGTCAGTTTCCTACATTTTAGGAGCTAACTCAGTGATATGGTTCAGTCCACCTGAGTTCCTAACTCTAGTGGGGTTTTTGTGCTCTAATTTCCACTGATTGTGATCTAATGCTCCCTCTCTAGCCTAATTGCATGAGATTTTGCATGACAAACTCACTAATAAGCCTTTCATGGTTAGTTAAATGAAAGTAGCTTTAGTTCACTGAGTCTCTGTTGAGTTTCATAGCCTTAGAGCACTGTAGTGGTTATATTTACTATGCTAGACTGACATGGATTCGAATTCTCCTTGGATAGTTAAATGATCTCAATTTTAACATATTTGTTGAATATACTTATTAATGGAATATGACACACTTTTCTGTGCACATCTGAGCTTCAATGCATGTTTAATTTTATTGCTCAATTCACTACAATTTTCACTGTAATTCTTGATCCTTGCTAATCCTATCACTGTGAGGTATTATTAGGATCAATGATCTTCTATGTTCCAGAATTTCACATGGTATCAGATCCCAGCAGGGCTAGTTTATCTTCAATTTGAGATTTTTTTTTTCTTCAGGATTTTGAGAAGTTTTCAGTGCAGTAGTAGCAGCAGTTTCAGTTTGCATTTGCTCCAATAGCTAGAGATGTAGAATTGGAATGCTCCTTTGTCTCCAAGAATCCTGACACCCTTCAATTATCTTGATTGGAGGGCTGATATACAGATGGTGTTGCACAACAAGAGTCTGTACAGGGTCAGGAAGCTGTTGAGAAATCAAAGTACCTAAACATATTAGATTAGGCTTTTGGTTTTATGTGTATTCACATCTCCAAATATTTTCTCTCCCATCTTGATGGATTGAAGACACCAAGAGAGGTTTGGTTGAAGCTTGAAACTCTCTTTGGAAAGCAAGATGACCCGAGAGGCCACATTTTGGAGAATGAATTAATTGATCTTCAACCCAACAATTTTGAAACCATACAACAGTTCTTTTCAAATTTCAAGTCCTTATTATGCAGTGCAAACAATGTGTCATTGGAAAAAAGGATGAGAAGCTGGTTCTATCCATCCTAAGCAAGCTTGGTCCTAAATTTTCAATATTTGTTTCTACCATCTATTCTGGGATATTGTCAATCCCCAATTGGAAAATGGATTCTTTAGATGCATTCATTGAATCTCTCATCCAAGAACAAGAGAAACCTATTCAAATGGGAACCCTGAAGGCCTCCAAAAATCAAGATCTTATTCCTGGGGAGTCAAGAAGTGTGAATGCTAAAGGAAGGCAGAAAGGAAAAGACAAGAATGAATTTGAATCCAATCCAAAGGAAAATCCTAATACATCAGAAGGATCCTCCATCTCCAAGAAGGATAATCAACAGAGGTTTGAGAAGAACAAGTGTACCTATTGCAAGAAAGGAAGCCATCCAAAGAGTTCATGCATGAAGAAGAAGATATATCAATTGACCAAAATTCTTGAATATCACAAAATTGGCCTCCTAGAAGGCGCAAGGAGGACTAATTATAGAAGTGAGACAAATGATCATGAGAGATGCCATGCACTGAAGGATGGATTCTCACAATTACAATCCTTACTCATTGATTTTGGAGCCTCCAACCACATGGTTTCCTCTAGAGAATCATTTTATTTTCTAGATCTCACTCTTGGTCCTAGTATTCACATGGGAGATAATTCAAAGATCTCTAATGACGGGAAGGGAACAATACAACTTGAGCATAAAATGCTCAAAAATGTTATGTATGTGACTTCCTTGGTTTCAAACTTGTTATATGTTTATCATATGACACACACAGGTTCACCTAAGAAATTTATTTTTGGACTTGACATAGTTGAGATTGCAAAGATGTCATCTGGGAAGCTAATAGCGAAATGTGTTGCAAACCATGCCTCAAAGGAATATGAGTTCTCACATTTTTTTCCATACTCTCTACCTACTCGATTTACACCTAATGAAGATCAAAATGATGCCTCTTATGATGATTCACATTCAGATTCCGAATAAGAGGACCAATATCTTGATGTTGAGTATGAAGTTCAGGCAAATCCAAATCCAGATCCATGTCCTTCTCCCAATACAAGGCCAAAATGGGATCACAAAGTCCTTGGAGCTGCTATGAACATAGCTGGAGATCCATCTGACCATAGAAGAGCCATAGCTCAATACCAAGATGCAAACCTTGCACTATGTCATACTGATCCAATTCTAGTCCTTGAGAGGTGCTACATAATGGTAGGGTCTGATCCATAGTCCTTCAAAGAGGATTTCCATGATCCAATATGGTAGGATTCCATGGACGAAGAATATGAGTCACTATAGAACAATGAGATCCAGGATCTTGTCTCTCTTCCCTCAGGGATAAACCTGGTTCAATGTAAGTGGATCTACAAAACAAAACTTGCTTCAAATGCATCTACAACCAAGTACAAAGCTCAGTTGGTTGCAAAGGGGTACTCACAAGTTCATGGTTTGGAATACAATGAGAAATTCACTCCTATAGCAAGAATGGATTCTGCAAGACTTGTTTTGGCCATCGTAGCTTCGAAAAAGTGGGAGGTACATCACATGGATGTGAAGAGTGCCTTCCTGCATGGTGACTTAGAAGAATAGGTATATATGAAACTTCTTGAGGGGTAACTGATGATCCATCCTTGGTATGCAGACTAAGAATTTCAGTGTATGGGCTCAAGAAAGCCCCCAGGGCATGGTATGACAAAATTGATTCTTTCTTAATTTCATAGAAGTTCGAAAGATGTAGATATGACTGCAATGTCTACATGCAACATAAGGGAGGTTTCCTAGTATTGATTGTATTGTATGTGGATGACTTTCTCGTCATCGGTGTTTCATCTACTAGGTTGAAGAACATCAAGTCTGCTTTGAGCAAAGCCTTCTCTATGAAAGATCTAGGGCTGTTGAAACAATTTATTGGCCTCGAACTCAAAAAGCTTCAGGGATCATTATTTCACAGTCTAGGTATGCATCTGAATTGCTAAAAAATTTCCACATGGATGATTACAAAGTAGCAACTTTCGATTTCCTATCTAGCATCAGAATGGAAGAAGGTGGTCCTACTCCTTTGGTAGAAAGCACATTGTTTAGGCAGTTGATTGGTAGCTTATTACACTTGCCCATACGAGACCAAATCTGTCTTATGTTGTTAGTGTTGTGGCAAGGTACATGCATGTGCCACATGAGATTCATTGGAAGGAAACAAAGAGAATATTGCACTATGTGTAGGGTACAAAAGAGTTTGGGATTCATTATTCTGTTGGTGCTAAGTTAGATCTAGTTGGTTTTACTGACTCGGACTAGGATGGAGACAGCACCGACGGGAAATCTACTTCAGGGTACGTTTTCATGTTGGTATCAGTACCAATTTGTTGATCAAGCAAGAAGCAATAAACACTCGCACTCTCTTCAGAAGAAGTAGAGTAAATAGGGGCTGATAATGCAGTTATTCAGGAAGTTTGGTTACATGGGATTTTGACAGATTTTGGCATTCACACTTCTCCTTCAATAGATCTTTTAAGTGATAATCAAAGTGCCATAAATATCTCTAGTGATCCAGTTCAAAAACAAAGAACCAAACATGTTGAGGTTCACATGCACTACATCAGGGAACTAGTGCACAACCAGACCATCACACTTCATTAATGTCCTACAGAGGACCAAACTGCAGACATTTTTACAAAGTCTTTCACTTAGAAGAGATTGTCCTATCTCAAATCTCTACTTTGTTTGAAGGCTGTTTGAGATTCCTATTGTTCATTTTTAAGAGGGGGTATTTTTCCCATGAGGTTTTTCCCCATTTCCTTAGTTTCATGAGCAGTTATTTTTTATTATTTTGATTGTATGGGTGAACTTTGGTATTAGTTACAAGGGCCCAGGTTTTACAAGTTTGGATTAAGGGGGGTGGTAGGATAATTAATAATCTAATCTTGTCGACCTTAGCATTATTTATCCTAACACATCTTTCATCCATGGGTGTGTGCACCATTGCATTCGAGTAATTATTTTACACCCATGGTGTTGACCCCCCACAAGCCCGAGGAATTTGATACACCTTGAAATTATCGCCCCATAATTCATTATTTTAAAGCTTTTCATTTACTCCCCCACCTTCAATAGTCAATGCCATCAAATTCCTCAGCACATGTTATGATCAATAATCCCAGTTGATCACTCATACCTCCATGATCACTCCACCATCTGCAATCTTCTTCATACCACCACCCCCTCCAAGACACTAATGGGATCCTCACCCTCTAGAGCACCCAATTCTATTCAATTATTCCCGTGGGAAAAGTCTACATGGAATTGATCCATGGGGAACACATCTTTGGATTTGAAAAACAACCCTCACATCATTATGGAAATAGTTCCCTGACTCACTCAAAATTGAGGGAACTTCTCCCATCATTAAATTGATCCCCTAATGCACCCAAAACCACAGGAATCCCACCACTCATAAAATTGGTCCCTCGACACCCCCAAAAATTGTGGGTACCCCACCAACTATTATTTATCTACAAATTGTTCCCCAATCCACTCAACATCAATATTATTTTGGAAGCAATCCCTGGTCTCCTTTGATCGATGTCGTTGAGTCTCACTACCCCCATCATTATGAGTTTTTTTAGCCACCATCACCCTAGTTAGTGTTGTGTCCCTAACAAAATACATCATCTACAGTATGTCTCCCTTTGTTACAACTTGTACCTTTATTTTCAAGAACATTCCAGTCCATTACTCCCTAAGTTGACATCGATCAAAGGAAATCATGAGCCTCACACTTAATGTCAGCAAAAATATATGCAATATTAATTCTAACATAAGATTATCAACCCGACAAGGTAAAATTAGAGGTACCAATACTATATGTACATAATTGGAGAGCAAATCTAAATTAACTCTATCAAACTGATTAAAATAACTTATAGAATAATCCAACTCCAACTGAAAATAAGACAAGAATCGTCAATCAAAAGACAATCTTCATTTTCTAGTTCAAGTACCAAGCTCATTGTAATTGACTCTCATCCATACAACAATAATAAAAAACATACTGATTTCAGAACAACTTCTTCAAACCTCTAATTCCCATCATAAACATCAATGTTATGGAAATGTATTCCACAACAGAATTCAAGGTTCAATTTGCCCAAGTGTTGTAAACATTCTTTCAATCCTCTATTTAAATGAAGCCTGGTTGATAGAGCCATTTTATTAACCAGATTCATCACTTATTTCTAAACCATGGTGTGCACACTATTACGAATCTGGAAAATGGAATCCAATTTCTTATGAAGCAGATACAACTATATAAAGATTGTATGAAAGCTGGTACTAACTTAAATCCATAAAATACTTCCAAACCTCTGATATCAACAAATTAAATGAACACTGAAATCTAATCTAACTATGCAACAGCATGTACTTAGAATGCAATTCTGTTTATCCAAAAATACTTCTTCTTTCAAATAAAAAGCATAAACACTAGAAATAGAACCAAACCAACTCTGGAATTTATTCCTCCATCTAACTCCCAATCAAAAAACTAAAATTTGAATGCCAGCATATCAATTTAATAAATATTCAAATGAAAACGGAACTAATGAAATTTTAATCTCTATAACTTCCATTAAATTCAAAAAGTAAAATGAATTCAAAATACTGATTGTGCATAGAAAAAGTACCAATTCGATATGGAAGGCCTATCCAACCTCAAATGGGCATAACATAGAAATAATAGATGAGAAATATAGAACCAGGCCCAAATATTTTATTAATAACGGTCTCATACACGTTCCATAAGCTCATCCATCCACATATCAACAGTATTTATCAATAAAACACATAGCAAAATACTCTAAATTTATCCTAATTCCCCCAATTTACTCCCTTCTGCTAGGAACAGGATCTTGTTTTATAACTTGATCATTCATTTCATGATAAAAATGAATCCCCTGTTTTCATGACACGAACTCATCTGAGATGTTACGTGGATCATGAATTAATTGCATAACATTAACTTCATAACATGTTTTTACTAAGAAAAGAAAATGGTGGTTATGGTCCCATTTAATTAGATCATGAGCTATTTGTTTAACATTGATTCCATAACAGTCTTCGCTGGAGGTTATGGTTCTTTCTAATCAAATCATGATATCCAATTCATGTGGCATTGGTTGACTAGGAGTCCATGTGGCATTGGCTAATTTTAGCATTTGAGAACCAACCGCAACAATATGAAAAATTCCAATATGATCATACAAGGATATCTCCTAAGCTGTTGAAAAATTCCAAAAACTACCCATGTTTAAGGTAAATTGACCCATTATGGAAGACGGTTTTAATGGATTTTGCAAATTTACCATGGTTTTCCCAAAAATGAAGCCCGAAGTCAGCTTCCTGGGAAAATGACGAGAATTGACTAAAACTTTTGACCAGAGATTTAAAACACACAGCGAGATCTGTGTGTGGTGCGATAGATATAAATCCATATTGGGACAAGATAAACATAATATAGATGCTTGATTTGCAACCTTCTCAATCAATGAAATTAGTACCAAACAAAAATCCATTTGGTACCGAATAACTTGATCCTTTTTTTTCATAAACATATTAGTCAAAATTCCAAGTTTAATTCTTCAAACAATAAAATAATGACCATTCCATGCATTGATTACCTTATATTGCTTGAAGGTATGTTTTAGAGTAAAAATGAAGGAATCACAGGAAAAAAAGGATTCATGATTTATTATATATTAGTATTATCATAGGAAAATATAGGCAAAATTCTATAAAAAAAATGGGGCCTGACTCCTATCAGTCAGTCTTGTGTCATTTCTATCAGTCCAATAGTTTGTTACAAAATGATCTTGGTTCTTAGGATAATACCCTTGTCTTATCATATACTTAAGCTATGATCAACATCAACTCACCATATTTTGAGACTTGTTGTAGTTGCAGTTGTAGCTTGGGGTCCATGTCAATCACTATAAGGGATCGCCTCAAACTAGGTAGGGAGATCCCTCAGTGCTCCCTAACTTAGTGGTATCTCCTATGCTCAACATCAACACATCTATCGCATCAACAAGAGTCATATGTTTTGAAGGTAGTAGTGTTCACATTTATCAATCATGGTATTAGTAGTAGTATAGTAAGGTACTACATTCAACACCATCGCTCATCTTCTAGTCCCCCACCCCCATGGGATTATCATGGTTATCAACAGTACTGATTCTTCAACGCTTGTAACAACATTTCCAAGTTTAGTCACTTTTACTTGGATTGAAGTTGCCTTCATCAATGTGCCAATAGTATGTTGAGTTGACCCCTTGGTCTACTCATACTGTAGCCACTTTGGCATATTTTCATGAGCATGGGTATGCCTGCCTCGTTTGTATAAAACACGATTATTTTTTTTGGCTTCACCAAAAATATCCCCCACGGGAGGACCCTATTCATCCACACATGCATCACAGTTTTCACGAACAACATAGAGCAAAAAATAAACGATGATGCATTATCGGCCCTATAGTACCCTTCAAACCTCATACATCAAGGGGAATCTGTTAATGCATAAATCTTGCACACATTTGAAAAATTTTCAATTCACATAGTAAGGTATCATCAACATATAGCATGCATCTCACCGAATACATCCTCATTAGATCCAAGAAGCAATATAAGTCCAGAAATGCCAAACAATAGTTAAAATACAAGGATGCATGGCTTGACCTCTGTTTAGGTGTGCAACTACTCATGTGACTGTAATGTACTCAAAATTCTATTATTAACCATTGAAAATAAATCATTAATTTTGACCTATAGTCTCTATGTACAAATTAAATTCAATCATGAAAGGATGATGTAGGCCCACACATTTGAATATTTAATTATCAAATATTTGTTTAATGAGTTGGAAATTCTTTAGGTGGCTCAAGAGGGCGTATAGGAATATGGATAATACCATATAATTTATCTACCTCAATAAATATGGGGAAAAAAGAAGCTAAAAGCAAGAAAAGCAACCAAAATCAAGAAAAGTAGCAAAAAATCAAGAAGGCAAAATGTAGCAAAAAATCAAGGCAGAGAACCTCATGGTATTGAGCCAGTTTATCTCTCTCTCTCTCTCTCTGCACTCCATGTGCCTTCTATTCTCCATTTATTCTAAATTTTTATGCTAAAAATGAAGCCAAAATAATCTATCTGATGTACACTCTGCAAAATTAATAAAGATAGTGTGCTTTGCTCTCTCAAATTGTTCAATCTTCAGTGCATAATTGTCTCATGTTGTAAATTGCTAAAAACGGAAAACATTTTTTAAGTTTGGCTCTATCTACTTGTCAAATCTCTATATAAGGGTCCGTGATGTCAATTAGGATGTAATAGGATCCAACCACAATGTTATGCATAAAATTGTGGTTGTTAGGTATGGTTTGCTAAGATTTGGAAACCAACAATTTGGGCCTATGTTGTGATGAGAAACTTGTCTTAGAACTTTGAATGTCAAACTCTATACAAGGGGGTTCTAAAGTCTGTTGATGTATTATAGGTTGTGATACACATGTGTTAGGGTCAATATATTTCCAGTATTACACCAGAAGTACAAAATTTCCACATAATTCCATGGGAAATTGCCTCCGACCATTTTGTCCTACCCAGGTGTGATGCACTTCGAAATGTGCAAACTGTCGAAGTAAGACCATGAGTAAACCCTATTAAAATTATGGTTGGTGGTACATAAGTTGATTACAATATTTAGGTTACCATAATAACCTATGTTTCCAAATTTCTAATCCTTATATTGTGCTTGGGAAACTAGGCATTTTTAGCCCCCAAAAGGTAGAAATTGCACCTAGTTTCACAATTTTTGAATTTGGCTTCTGTGATTTAGTTAATATCTCTAATATAATATTGGGGATATTATAGTGGTATCAGAGCATGGTCCTATGAACTCACAAGTTTAAAATATTTAACAAGTCCCAAAGATCCATTCTCCAAAGAACAAAACTTTGCAACGATGAGACTTGTACTTATCGATAATGAATTGGAACAAGATTATGGGAAGAGTCATTTTCTGACGATGAAATCATTTATATAGATAGATGTTTTCATGTTTCATGTGAGGAGGATGATTCCTTGTGTGACAACATATACATAGTTTATAGAATGCATATTTCATCAATGGAAATACTAGTAGATGGCAGATTGTTACCCACCTTCCTTCCTGCATTGATAGTAAAAGAAAGGGAGCCTACCTTGGAGAAGATAAATCCGAATATTGATGATTCACATCAGATTTTGCAGCAGATCAGAGAGGCCTTATCAAAACCATATGGAATTAAAAGTTTCAAGATACTCTTTGGTTTGTCTACAAATAAAGTCTTCAAAAGGTTTTGTGAAGAAAGTGGTTCAGAAAATGGTAAATCAGTAGTCATGAATCAACCCACAAATGAGAAGGAAAAACACAAGGACAACAAAGGAATGGAATCCAAATATGAATAATTATATGCACAGGATCATGTTGGATATGGATATGATCCAACCTTCAATGAGATAGAGGAACAATGCAAAAGAGAAGGCCTAGAAATAGTTCATGAAGTTGTTGATTTTGTGAACCCAGATGAAAAGGAATCCACAACAAGGCACTCAAGTTTCCTTGTGTGTGAATTAAAAATCACTACAAAGGAGGTTGAATATGGATTGGGTTATGATGAGGATCTTGGTGTAGATATATCTTGTAGAAAATATTCAAAGGAATATCATAAATCATCCTTCCAATCATCAATAGAGTTTCATTGTGAAGTGAATGTTAGTGATGAAGATGTGACACAAAGGTATGATGAAAATTTTGATTTTTGCAACAGTCACATTTCCTTGCAACCTATTGAAATACCCTCCACTTCATATAATGGGAATGATATTATAACTTCTTCTAACGTTGTTATGAATGTTAATGGTGAATATTGTGTTGTGGTTTCATGTCACAAGCAAATGAGTCAGTCATGTCCCCCATTTTGACCCTTGTAATATCTGGGCTATAATGTAATTATTGTATGCATATTTTGTATGATTCCTAGCGTGGAGCTCAAGGCCAAGGCCCCGCTAGTGAACGCTCGATCTTGAAGAGGAAAGTATGTTGGTATTAATTAACCCATGTGCTAGTGAGCCATGGGAATTGTAAATATGCATTTTAATATAAATGCCCACAACTAGCTATGCAATGCAAGAGATGGGGCCATGATATTTCAAGGAATTGGGAGGAAAATATTCAAACCTTTGAGCCAATCAAGTCAAGCCAAGTGTCAATGAGAGAACCCATGAACCATCAACTACCCATGTGGATTTTGATGCCCAATCATTCATTTTATCCCAAGAGGTGGGTGAAGAAGTTAATGCCTTGGGGATTGGGGAGGTATGGCTGTCCAAATTCGAGTATGGGCAAGCCACCCTCATGGAAAAACGTGTTCCTCCTTCTTGGGCAAGGAAACTCCCACGAATTGCCTTCCCAAGCCATTCTTCATGGTCAGACTTCACCCTCTCACGTTTGGAGAGCTTTCTAGGCGTTTTTCTTGAAGCCTGCTAGGCGTTTTTAGCTTGCTGGGCGTTTTTGGGAGTTTGGTGGGCGTTTTTGGCTTGTTGGGCGTTTTTTGGCTTGTTGGGCATTTTTATTTGAAGCCCGCTGGGCGTTTTGGCTTGCTGGGGTTTTATCCTCCACGTTTTTACCATTTCCTGCATTTTTCCATGCCTGCAAACTCATTTTGGTTAGCACAGTGGCTGGGAGAAGAGATCCATGAATTGGGGGTTTAATGGAGGTCGTTTTTGCTCCTGGGTTGTCCCCAAACGTTTCTGAAAAACAAAATTTGCCTTTCCAGGGTTGTTTTCCCATTCCTCATTTCATTTTTGGGTTGCCCACGTTTTCCCTTCATACCCAATACTTGAGATTTTGCTGTTATGTGTACCCATGCCCAGTTTATGAGTTTCTGTGTGTAGGATATTGTTGGGGTTGAAATGGGTTTCCATTGTTTTGGCTTGAACTTGAGTGGAAGCATCCACAAATGAAGAGGGTTCAAATTTAGCCTGATAAACCCAGCAGTGGTCTGGCTTGGCTTAGATCCAAATGACTATTTGGCTGTTTGGCTATGTATGAGTTTGAAATCCCCTTTTTCCTTGTAGATATCATGCCCAGCTCGGGGGTGGCCTTCGGACGGACTCAGTATATGCTGTCGAAGAGCCTACGGTTGGGTGGAACATTGCAGCGACATAACTATTTGCTTGGGACAATTGGACAATGAAGATAAGTGTTTTCTGTCTATGTAATTTACTTCTACAATTCTTTAATTTGATGACTGTTTTGATATGCTGGATGGGCATGAATTGTGTGTGGATTAGTTTCAATTCCGCTGTGCATTTTGCCTAAATTGTATCTGCACACCAATGTTTCTTTTCATATGATTCTAATGACTGGGTTGAGTCTTATGAAAAGCCCCACAGATTGTTATCATGTTCCCTCTCTTATTGGGTCAACAGGTGGGTACATGACAGATGGTATCAGAGCTGCTGGTTGCAGCATTGGGCCTTCATGGGATACTTATCACAGTTGCAGAGATAAGTATGCCTCCTGCCCAACACTAAACATCAAAAAGAAGGAAAATATTTCAGAAAAAATTTTGACTGTTTTTGAGAATTTGAAATTTTTTCTTAGTGTTGGAAATTTTGCTTAAGTCTGTAGCGGCGATTTTAACCATAACTATTGCGCCAAGGTCGGTGAAAATTTGGTTAAATTTTGTGCCCAAGCAGTTGCGGATAAAAGGCTCTATCGACGATTTTAGTGTTAAATTCTGCGCGCGTGGTGGCAGAGTTAGCGTTAATTTCTGCGCGCGCAGCGGCAGAGTTAGCGTTAATTTTTGCAAGGCGCTGGTGGCAAAGTTAATGGTAAGTTTTGCGCAGCGCCGGCAGAAAAGTTAATGGTAAGTTTTGTGTGGCACTGGTGGTAAAGTTAATGGTAAGTTTTGTGCGGCGTTGGCGGCAAAGTTAACGATAATTTTTGCGTGGTGCTGGCAGCAAAGTTAATGGTAAGTTTTGCGTGGCGCTGGCGGCAAAAGTTAACGATAATTTTTGTGCGGCGCTGGCGGCAAAGCTAATGGTAAGACTCGTGTGGTGCTGGCGGCAATTCTAACACTAAAACCTGTGATGCGCGCGGTGAAAGTAATGATAAACCTTGCGATGCGAGCGACAATTTTATCCTTAAAATTTGCGCAACAAAGGCTTGTGGGCGGCGGAGATAAGGCCAGGATTGGCGAAATGGGCACAGAAGTTAAGGATAAAACGTGCACTACGGTGACGATTTTAGGGTTAGATCCAGCGCCAAGGGCGGCAATGTTAAGGATAAAACCTGCACCGCGGCGGGGGAGTTAAGGTCAAATCCAACGATGGTCGCAGAGGTTGAGCCGCGACGAGCGATGGGCGGAGCTGAAAAAAAAAATAGAGCCAAAAAGTTGATTTTCAGATAGAAGGAGCAATCGGGCTCAGAATGGGACGATTCCTGTGGGGTTCGGAGGCCATTAACGAAGGCCATGAAAGAACCAGAGAGGGTCCCAAACCCAGTATGCTCCAATTTGACAGAAAATGGAGAATAATGACTTTTGTAAGACAGTGTCCCGAGGCTTGACGAAAGGTTGGTTTGAGCTGAAATTGATATGGCATGACCATGGAGCCGGCACAGTGTTAAGTTTGGAACATTGGAGCCAAACTCCAAAGGATGTGGAGTCGGGGTGAACCAGAAGGCCAAAAAACATTGTTCTGGGCCAGTTTTTCGGGATTTTGAAAAGCTTGTGGACAGTAAAAGTGACCCTAGATGTTGGAATCAAAATTTTTACTGAAATAGACATTTCATCTTCTCATTAAGACGGACATTTTCTGTTAGACGAAGATTTTCCAAAAATGCATAATTTGGGAGATAGCCATTTTTGGCCAAATTTTGAGATTTTGGGGAAAAAGTGAAAAGTTAAAAGTAGCCAAACCTCGAATTTTATAGAAGTTGACTGGTGCATCGGAACCGGGATCCGAAGGTTGCTGAGTGTTCCTTGTTATATGGACTACCTTCTCCTGGTAGATAAATTTTCATGATTCTTCCTAAATTTACTTCTGCAAGCAGCTGAAGTTGGCCTTCTAAAATAAAATTGCAGCCGTGTAAAAGTGCAGAAATTTGGGTAAAGTTTGCATTTTTGGAAGAATGTAAATTCCATGTCCTGGGTCGGAATGGAGCACGGGGATAGGCACTGGAAAGCTTGTCCAGAGGAGAACAGGGATGCATGACCAGAATTTGAATGAGGTTCGCATATATCATAGATATTTGGTACAGAAGAGTGCCAGTTGCTGTTTTGACAAAAAATTTGTTGTCAATATGGGCAATTTTCTATAATTGCATGACTGGAAGGAAATCAGACCAACTGTGATATGGAAGAGGGATTCCATGCTACGATGAGGGATTGGAAATGGAGAATTCCTTAACCCTTGTTTTGCTATCATATTTATAATTATGAAATTGTCATGCATATAAACTATGGCATAGGAATGTTGAAAATGCAAAGAGATTACATAGATGAATATGCCCTAGATGGCATAACAATAAACATTGCACAGAGTATGTGAAAATGTTTTTGCGTGTATATGATATTGCATATTGGTAAAATAGTGAGGCTTTACATATGCAATGAGCCACTTAAGATAATGATTGTAGTTGCTAATAATTAGTTGTGTCCGCATTGGTTGTAGGACAAAATACAATCAAAGCATGGCTAAAGAAGTTGATGACGTTGTTGCACATGACCAACGACCTTATGAGGAAAGGATGGTGCAACAAATCTATGATCATGAGATTGGAAAAATGATTGTGTAGCCTTGGTAAGAGGCCAACTGATCAGGTAACATCAAGTGATGTTAAGGACAGCCATGCAGTTAATGGTTATTGGTGCTTGATTGCATGAATGTTGAAAGAGGATTTGGTAAGATCCCTTCAACTATGATTAAAACTATGTTGATTTGGTTTGCATGAGGAATTGAGTGCCCGAATGGGAATGTTAACCTACCAAGTATGGTGAGGTGTGGGTAAGTGAAGGCAATGATCCTTACACCCTATAATTGCTTGGAGACCTCAATGCACTCATATTGAATTATATCATGCCATTGGTTTATGCTAGATTATAAGAAAGTAAGGACTTATGGCCCTGTCATGATAGTACATGGTTAGGCCATAATATGTATGAATGCATAGTACTCATAAATTAATGCAGGGTTGCATTGAGGAGATTATGTGGGTGATGTAAAAGTGCATGCATATGTATAGGTGCACATGATGAGATGCATTGTGTGAATGCATGATTGTGGTGTATGTCCCATTACAACTAGATAATAGATGGAATGGTGAACCATTGTCAATCCTAAGAGCATTTCATGAGCTACTGTGAATGCAAGAGAATGAATGCATAAAATGATGTAATTAAACCATGCAACTCTAGTATGGTAATGATTCACATGAAGTAGATGATTTTGGTGATATTAAAATGCTTTAGTGACTGTGGCAGCAATGGAATATTATATGCATAGAGACTTACAAAGCGTTTGGTTGATTGAAGTTCCAGATTTCAGGTAGATTGTTTTGGGCATGGAAAATATGGGTAAGTCCATGATGAAGATTGGAATCTACCATGAGCAAGAGCCAAATGATAGGAGAACAGACTCATGGCTAAGTGAATCAATTTCTGTAGGAGATAGAATTGTAAATTCATGTTCAATTTAATTATTAATGTTATTGATTGGTTATGGAACAATCATATTTGAAGCCTATTGCTAAATGTTGCTGATTGTTTGGCTATTTGATAAGTGTGCCAGGATGACACATTGCAGGAAGACCATGTGTGATGGCCTGCCGAAGCCAAACCAGATGGGAATGACCCCATGCTTTAGAAATGGGTTTCGGGTGAAACGCCATTAACAATAACTCAGCTAAACCGCATGACGGTAAACCATGAGAGTGAGATGGTAAAACTATGGCAAGAAGGCATGTGAGATACATCTGCAAAATGAATGAGTATTCTAAGACCCTAGACTAGAACATGCATGTCTAAATTATTAGGGTTAATATGCAGAGCATGCTCTATCTTATTGATATCATTGTAGATTGCTTGAGTATGATTAGGGCCTACATGGCACACATCGGAAAGGGGGTGCACACCTTTTCTAGTGCTGGGTCATGATAGGGTTTTCAATATTGACTACACCCTTAGGGAATGGACGCATTCCTGGTGTTTCAATACTTTATAGTGAATGATATGGAATGTGGTTAAGAAATCGAACAGCAATACTGATGAGCTTGCTTATCCTTCTTGTGTTGTCAGCCTACATAGATGTAGATTGATACTGCACATTAAAGGGCAAAGTGAAGAAGGGTACGCAAAAGGACTGTATGGGAATTGGCAACCTTTCTATGCTCACGTGAAATATTACTAGAAGGGATGGATAGGCCCAAAGAGCTGTGTAATAAGAAGAGGTATCATCCTTGTGTGAGTGGGGTCATGCTAACTTGCAGTCAAGAAAGTCACCTATAAAGTTCCTAAAAGGAACCACCGATTTGCACAATAGAAGGAGTGGCATCCTTGTATGAATGAAGAGATGATGTGTGTGTGAAGGGTTATGGTGCAAGAAGGTGTGGTGACACTGGTGAAGGAATAAAATCTCTATTGGGTCAGCAGTGGAAGGGCGAGCGCCGAAGACTGACTGAAAACCCTGAGATGCCTATGGCTCCATAGTAGAGCCTTGACCTATAATGGTCAGGTGGCGTAGTTTCCTTCCATTGGTCGATGACCCAGATGAATGTGTTGGCTCGGCAATGGAGAGGGCCAACCAGGTATGGGACTGGTTGGGCACCACCAAATGCTTGATAAATCCAGTCGGCGTGAAGGTGTATTGGTGAAGAATTAACTACATCCAAGTCCATATGCGATTCCAAGGCTTGCAAAGTGAAGCAAGACCCTGTGGACTAGAGGAGAAACGCACAATATAGATAAGTATTCATTTTCATTTATGTCTTGTTTGGAATAATGAATATTTCAAGTATAAATCTTTTAACAGCTAAGCTGATACACTATTGTTTCCTTGTTGGAAACCTTGGTCATTGCAGGAAAGAAAGACCTTGAAAGACTATAAATTGCTGGTAAATCCAGAGAGTAAATGAGCAGGCGATATAAATTATTGAGAAATCCAGAGAGTAGCTAGTGGAACGCTATAAAGTTCTTGATAAATCCAGAGAGTAACTAGTTGGGCATTAATCACTTAATATTGTGAAATAGCGTATATGCTGGCCCAATACCCCTTAAACAATTGATAAAACTAGTCAGCATACTGGCCTGGCATTGCCTATTCGAATGATTGTGGAGCAGCCTACGTGCTGGCCCAACATTCATAATTGTGTCCATGGAAATCCAAGGCTCATAAAGCAAGAAGGATCCCGTGGAATAAAGTGAAGACATCCAATACATATAAGTATTTGGTTATCTTACAACTTCTTGCTTATGAATATATGTGTTTATATGATTTGGTTATGATTTATCAAACTTTTGATTAAAGAAAAATCTTATGAAATAAACTAAACATGTGAATTGATTCAATGTTTGAGTGTAGGTATTGTTGGAAGCAAAGACCAGGAAGACATCATAGGGATGCATAGGGACATATGACTGTCCCAAAAGATCTCAATATGAGCAGTAATAAAAGATGGTGTTAGTGAACATGAGTGGGTCCTAGCAACCAGAGGTTCTGTAAGCAGAATGGGAAGGGGTACCCAGTTGAAAAGCTTTAAATAGACCTTAGACACTAAGTGTCATAGCCAATAAGGGCAATTCAAGCATTCACATTAAAGTGAAAGAGACTAAAGAACATGAAACCATAGTGATGGCATAGCTCCGTAATAAAACAAGACTAAGAGGGAGAAACTCTTACTCTTCTCTTTCCTTTTTTGATGCATTTATAAAACAAAGAATTGTTGAATGTATGACATGACTAGAAGAAGAATGTGTTTATTTGCTTGAATTAAAATTGTGAATGCTAAAATAGTTATTTCATTGTGAAAGGATGAACATGAAAGAGATCCTGTGTATGTTGGGAAAGCATGAAAATTTGGAAGTCGCATGAGTGAAGCATGGATGTCCCATGTCAATTGGGAAATAATTGACTAATTTTAATGTTTACATTATGCTTGTCCTAACAAAGAGTTTCCATGATAAATTTCACAGGTGAGAAATTGAAACAATTGGTTGCAGCTGACACAAGCAAGTGTTGCTAGTAAGTAAAGTGTGGCCAACTATGCACATTGACCATGGCGGTAGACCAAGGGCTATTAGAGTTGGCTGAAATTCTTCTTCAAACAATTGCAAAGACCCAAGAAAATCTCAGGGAGATGCTCAAGCTACAGAGGCAACATAATGAGATGAACCACGAGGTTTTGCAGGACTCTCTTCGTCTGCAAAAAGAGGTAAAAAGCATTATGGGAGCAATCAGTAAGGGAAAGGAAAGTGGATCAGTGAAGAAGCATTCATCCAATCGACCAATTAAGAAACGTTCCAGGTGGGAAGACTCAAAGGAAACTGAGCAGGAAAAGATAAAGCAACTGGTGAAATGTTGGGGATGTGACAGAAATCATTTCCTTCGCAACTGCCAAACAATGAAACATCAAGAGGATAGCCTCCATATAGTTTCCAGACTTGTAGATCAGCGGGAAGGGATTATTTTGGAACAATGCCCTCATACAGAGCTAGAGGGTCCCAGCCAGCAGGAACAGTTTGTGAAAGCCAAAAGAATTGGTCCTAAAAACCCAAGTAAAGGGTGAGATGCAGGATAGACCTGCCATATTTTGTGACTTTTGGACATGTATATAGCGTGTATGTATTCCTAGGCATTGAAACACCAAGGACGGTGTTATTCCAAGGGGAGGGGAATGTCATCTCCCCCATTTTGACCCTTGTAATATTTGGGCTATAATGTAAATATTGTATGCATATTTTGTATGATTCCTAGCATGGAGCTCAAGGCCAAGGCCCCGCTAGTGAATGCTTGATCTTGAAGAGGAAAGTATGTTGGTATTAATTAACCCATGTGTTAGTGAGCCAAGGGAATTGTAAATATGCATTTTAATATAAATGCCCACAACTAGCTATGCAATGCAACAAGAGATGGGGCCATGATATTTCAAGGAATTGGGAGGAAAATATTCAAACCCTTGAGACAATCAATTCAAGCCAAGTGTCAATGAGAGAACCCATGAACCATCAACTACCCATGTGGATTTTGATGCCCAATCATTCATATTCTCCCAAGAGGTGGATGAAGAAGTTAATGCCTTGGGGATTGGGGAGGTATGGCTGTCCAAATTCAAGTATGGGCAAGCCACCCTCATGGAAAAACATGTTTCTCCTTCTTGGGCAAGGAAAATCCCACAAATTTCCTTCCCAAGCCATTCTTCATGGTCAGACTTCACCCTCTCACGTTTGGAGAGCTTGTTGAGCATTTTTCTTGAAGCCTGCTAGGCGTTTTTGGGAGTTTGCTAGGCGTTTTTGGCTTGTTGTTCATTTTTATTTGAATCCTGCTGGGAGTTTTGGCTTGTTGGGGTTTTATCCTCCATGTTTTTACCATTTCCTGTATTTTCCATGCCTGCAAACTCGTTTTGGTTAGCACAGTGGCTGGGAGAAGAGATCCATGAATTGGGGGTTTAATGGAGGTCATTTTTGCTCCTGAGTTGTCCCCAAACATTTCTGAAAAATGAAATTTACCTTTCTAGGGTTGTTTTCCCATTCCTCATTTCATTTTTGGGTTGCCCACGTTTTCCCTTCATACTCAATACTTGAGATTTTGCTATTGTGTGTACCCATGCCTAGTTTATGAGTTTCTATGTGTAGGAGATTGTTGGGGTTGAAATGGGTTTCCATTGTTTTGGCTTGAACTTGAGTGGAAGCATCCACAAATGAATAGGGTTTAGATTTAGCCTGATAAACCCAGTAGTGGTCTGGCTTGGCTTAGATCCAAATGACTATTTGGCTGTGTATGATTTTGAAATCCCCTTTTTCCTTGTAGATATCATGCCCAGCTCAGGGGTGGCCTTCAGACAGACTCAATATATGCTGTCGAAGAGCCTATGGTTGGGTGGAATGTTGCAGTGACATAGCTATTTGCTTGGGACAATTGCACAATGAAGATAAGTGTTTTCTGTCTATGTAATTTACTTTTGCAATGCATTAATTTGATGACTATTTTGATATGTTGGATGGGCATGAATTGTGTGTGGATTAGTTTCAATTCCGCTGTGCATTTTGCCTAAATTGTATCTGCACACCAATGTTTCTTTTCATATGATTCTAATGACTGGGATGAGTCTTATGAAAATCCCCACAGATTGTTATCATGTTCCCTCTCTTATTGGATCAGTAAGTGGGTACATGACACAGTCTCTCATTTCAACCATTAGAAGATATAAACTTAGTGGAGGATTTTTCCTGTGAGTCGCATCATCTAATGGGGTCACTAAAGGTAAACAAAGAGAATCTCATGGCATCCTTGAAATTTTTTGTTGAAACAAATACGTTAGTGATAAATTGTTGTTGGAGATCTTTAGGGAATGATCTAGAAGGAGAATATTTCTTGATAGATTTCGAAGCACTGAGAAAAGAAGTGACATAAATGAAAGATCATTACACGAATATGCTTTTAGATAGGAATAAAATTTTCTAGTTTGCATAAATGTACCATCATGCACTTGATAAGGAAGAAGAATAATCAGATAGACTCACTAGTGAACTAGAGGCCACCTATGATTCTTTGAAGAGAACACAGGAGGCCCTCCAAGATACAGAAATGTAGATTGATCAACTTTGTAAGGAGTTGAGTATATCACATCCTCCATCATGCATGGAAAACAACAGGTGAAAATTTTGATTTGATGGAGTAACCTCATGTGAGGGGCAAACATGAGTAACATTCATATTTATAGGTGCTTATGAAGAAAAATGATATAGAAGATATTAGCCAAGAAGTTGTTTTGTTTTAGAAGGATAGTGAGAAGGACTTAGCAACGGGAGAAATAGTTGAGGACATATTACTTGGATTAGCTAGCAGATGTACTTATTTATCCATGGATTGGGTAGATAAATACATAACAAAAATGTAGATCCAAGGGTATACAAATCTTGCTTTCATTGGTAGAATATTTTTGGACACATCATCCATTGGGAAATTTTGTGAAAAAGAAGAGCAATCTAAATCGCATGTGCTTGGGGAAAGAACTATCATGGAGGAGGTTGGCCAAGCACTAGTTTTGGACTAGGAGGATTATGGGATGAATTTTGCAGAGAAATACTTGGTCTTGAAGGAGGTATATCAATTTATTTCATTTGGACAATCCAGCAAGATTTTTCATTCATCCATGGATTGGTTGGATAGATACATGTCTGAGATGGAAGCACAAGGAGGTAAAAATTCCCTTGGAAACAATAGTTTGCTTATTGATATATTTGACATTGTTTTGTTTTATGAGAAATAGAAAATTCATCTATGGCTACGATATGATTCCTTCAGAATTCATAGCAAGATATGGAATTTCACCTGAGTCAGTTGGGTGAGACAGGTAACAACGTTGTGAGCCTTAGTACTAGTGTGCATCTGGCACATGAGGAGTTTCATATTCTATTTGATAGGCTCATAGAGATTCAACCCCACATTATAAGTTATGAACTTCCCATTTGGTGGTTGGATCCAGGAATTCCTTGGAGTGATAGATTGTTTCCAATGTCGGTGATGTTTGAAAAAGTGCAACATAGATAGTGTTATCTTGGCACTAGTTGGTTTTACAGATTAGCAGCTGGAAAAGGAGAGCAGTCCAATCATCATTTGCAGGAGCCTATCCATATGGAGCAGTGGTTTAGCTTCCTATGTGGGAAACCATTTGATGGATGGAAACAATATTTCATAGTAGCTTGTTAGTTTGGGAGTCTTTACAAGGATCCTTATGTGGACACTATGCAGTGTAGAGGTGTTTGTTATAGACACTTTGGAAATCTTAGGTTTAATTGGAACCCTGGGATTCTTTTTTGGACTCATTTGTTTCAACCGGGTTGTTCATGGATCAGTATGGGGAAGGAGCTATCACTTGAGGTTACAATTAGATCTAGCGTGACAACAACATGGTGGCACTTCATTGAGTTTAGTTTTGAATTTGGAATTCCAATGTTGGTCAAGTTTAGCAACAGATCTTATGTATGTTACAATTGTTGAGAATAGTGTTGGTGATTTGGCTCGTTTGAAGCTACAACCATATAAACAGTCACCATCAAAGAAGGAGGAAAAGAAATTGTTTGTGCATGAGGTTGGGGAAAAAGAACATGTACTACCACATTCATATTTAAAATTGCTTGAGGACAAGAAATCTTGGGTGGGGAGGACTATAATGTACCAAAATTTCTATTCTTAACCAATGAAGAGAAATAATTAATTTTGGCCTATAGTATATATGTACAAATTAAATTTAATCATGAGAGGATGATGTAGGCCCACAAATTTGAACATTCAATTATCAAATATTTGTTTAATGAGTTGGAAATGGTCTAGGTGGATCAAGAGGGAACATAGGAAGATGGATAAGACCATATGAGTTTTCTCCCTCAAGAAATTTGGGAAAAAAAGAAGCTAAAAGTAGGAAAAGAAGCCAAAAGTAGGAAACATAGCATAAAATCAAGAAGGTAGAATGTTTCCATATTTTTGCTAACATGGCTCAAGAAGGAATAGTCACATCAAGAAAGCACCAAGGAATATCATTAAACGCTACATGATCCAAAAATATTCAAGGAGGTTGCACTTGATGAGAGAGAATGGGTCCACATGTCCCAAAAACTCACAAAAGTTCCCTCCCAACATATATGACTCAAATTCCAAGAAACCAGGCTCTAGAAGGAAGGAAAAAGCCAACAAAACTTAATAAAAGAAGCATGAGCACTCCATTTCACATATTTTGTCCATTTTTTGATTGAATTGAATAGATCTATGCTTTTCATAGGTTGTGTGATGTTCCCCTTCCTAGCATTGGGAGATGTGCCTCTTCACAACCAATGAACAAGTTAAGGAGATTGAGAAGTCATTCTAGATGGAGATTGAGGAAGAGAACAGACAGTTCTTTTCATGGAGATACATGCAGCCTTTACTATAGTGTTTCAGTATGGCGTTCAAAATTTTAGAGTGATTTGGTTTCATGTTTGGAGTTAGTGGTAGCAGCAATTAGCTTTGGTGTGGATTTCCAGTGACTAGTTTCCATTGTGTGTGGTTTTGGTGATGTGTGGTGCACTTGTGTGAAATGGTGGTTGTTTGTGTGCATCCTATTGGAAACTATTTCTTTGCAACAGTTTGTGGACACCCTTCAGTATTTTCTTAGAAGGTCCTGAGTTGATATCCCTCCAAGAGGATCGAAAACTATGCAAAGAACCTCATGGTATCGAGCCAATTTCTCTCTCTCTCTCTCTCTCTCTGCACTCCCCGTGCCTTATATTCTCCATATATTATAAATTTTTATGCTGAAAATTCATCCAAGATGATGTATCTCATGTCCACTTTGCAAAATTAATAAATACTATGTGCTTCCCTCTCTCAAATTGTTCAAACTTCAGTACAAAATTATCTCCTGTTGTAAATTGCTAAAAATGGAAAACACTATTTAAGTTTGTCTCTATCTACTTGTCAATTGATGTTCCAAATATATGTCTAAGGGTACTTGATGTCAGTTAGGATGCAATAGGACCAAGACACTGTGTTATGTATAAAATTGGGGTTGTTAGGTATGGTTTGGAAAGACTTGGAAACGGACCATTAGAGAAATTTTGAGGTCAAAAAAGGGCCTCAAAACAAAAAAAATGTACTATAAAATACAACCAATCATATTCTAGTAGATGACATCATCCCCCTTGGTGAGGTGGCATTACATGAGTTAAGAATGCTTATTTGTCAAATTTTCTATGGTGGATGAAAACACATAGTTAACCAAGGTAGTGGTGTAAGTACTTTTAAGTCATAAAGTAAAGTACTCATAATGATAGTCTTTTCATAAAATAATATTATTGTCATTTTCAAGTGAAGTACTCTTAATTCATAAAGAAAGTCCTTTCACATTTTTTTATAAAATAATATATTATCATTTTTATGTTTTTAATTTTAAATTATATATTCACTCCATTCTATTTAATAACATAATGTCAAACTAATAAAGAATAATAATAGATTTAATAAATACTACTACTAATAATAATAATGCAATGTGGATTATAATAATATTATTGACATTTTACATGTAAATAAATTCTCAATTAAATTACAATATTAAATTCATGAGAAAAGTACTAAATATAAAAAGTCAACATAAAATTTTTAAAAAGCTCTTAAAAATGTTTTTTATTATTTAATTTCATTTGCAAGTTCAAGACAAATAAATGTTAAAGGACAATACATTTTTGGGAATTTACAATGAATCTTAGTCACATCAATGTAGACTTATTTTATTAATTTTATTTCTAGTGAATTTTGAAAAGTAACTCAACCATGGTTATTTATATTGTGCATAGAAAATAGTGTGGGAGGTGACTTGTCATATATACCTACCCCATAAAACCCCCAATTCATAATATTTTAATATATCTCATAATTTTTGTAGTACATCTCTTAGGAGGCTCTTTTTTGACCTCAAAATCTCTCTAATGAATTTTCCTATGTTGTGAAGAGAAACTAGTCTTGGAACTTTGAATGCAAAAATATATCCAACGGGATTCTGAAGTATGTAGATGTATTCTAGGGTATGATACACATGTGTTAGGGTCAATATATTTCCAGTATTTCACCAAAAGCAGATAATTTCCACATAATTCCTGGGAAAATTACCTCCGGTCATTTTGTCCTACCCAAGTGTGTTGCACTTCGAAATGTGCAAACTATCGACGAAAGAAAATGAGTAAACCCTGTTAAAATTATTGTTGGTGTAGTCCATAAGTGGATTAGAGTATGTAGGTGACAATAAGAATCTTTGTTTCTAAATTCATCAGCCTTATATTATGTTTGGGAAACTAGGAAGTTTTAGCCTCCAAAAGCTAGAAATTACACCTAATTGGCATAATTTTTGAAATTTCCTTCTGTGATTGAGTTAATATCTCTAATATAAGATAGGGGATATTACAATGTTATAAGAGAACGGTACTATGAACCCATGAGTTGAAAATATTTAACAATTCCCAAAGATCCATTCTCGGAAGAAGAAACGTTTGCAGTGATGAGACTGGTACTGGTCAATGATGAATTGGAACAAGATGTATTGGAATAGCCCTTTTCTGATGATGAAATCATTTGTATAGATGGATTTTTTCATGTTTCATGTGAGGAGGATGATTACTTATGCGACAACATATATAGATAATTTTGAAAAAATGCAAATTTCATCAGTGGAAATACTAGTAGATGGCAGATTGTTACCCACCTTTTGATCCACATTGCAGTTGGCATTGTTGTCGGATGATAACTTCGACACATCTTCAACAAGTCATCAATGTTAGGATACTCCTATCATCCATCCTAGTCCTACCAGCATTATTCCTTTTTCCATTTTCAGTCTTGCATGCAGCATGCATTCGACATGCATGCATGCATCCCAGTCATCAGTCCCAACACCTATCCCTCAGTTAGCAAGCCTTGGGAGCTTCTCACTAATTAGTTTTATCCCTCCTAGTGCTTAGTGTTCCTTGCATGCAATTACATGCATCTCATGTGCCCTCTCTCACCTACCATTCAGTTGTACTTCAGTTATCTTCAGTTCTTTCCTTGATTTAAGGCTAGACTAACTCTCAACTGAATGTATCACTCCGATAGACCTCCAGTGAGACTAGACTACCCATTATGACTCTAGTTAGATCCTCATGCACCCTCCACTGAACCTCCTTCATTCAGTTAGTGCCTCCATGTGCTAGTTACACCTACCACACTCACTTAGACTAAGTTTGACTGATGATTGACAATTACTTGTGCATTGATGACTCCACTGATGATGATGAAGACTTCTAGTTGTGCTTTGATGACACTCCAGTGATATTTTGATCTCTCCATGAAGGCTAATTCAAATTTCCACCTTGGCATTCGAATCCTCATGCATTGTATTATTTATTTGTCCATTTGTGATTAATGAATTAGTGTGTGAGTGAAGTTATTTTGCTTCTATCTGAGTTCTACTGTATTATTTCTATTGCTCATTTACACTGCATTGACCACTCTTCTTCTATCTCCCTGCTTAATCTAAATTCTTTCATTGTGAGGTATACATCAACTCTTATATCTGCTATGAGGATTTTCACATGGTATCAGAGCATGTTGAGAGTATCGTTTATCTCCATTCCTGAGAGTTTTTTGCAGGTTATTATCAAGATTTCGAGTGCAGCAGTTGCAGCAATTTCTGCATTTTTTGCAGTAGTAGCAGTTGCAGACTTTTTCTATTGTTTTTGCAGGTCTTCTACAGCTTCCATGAATTTAGAAGAAATATCTCCTCTTTCTCTATTCAACTATGATGAATGGAAACCAAAAATGATAGCACATTTGAAGAGCCATGATCTCTTTGATTATTGTTTTGAAAGAGAGTTCGAATCCTCTAAGGAAGAGAATGACTAGTTGACTAGTTAAATAAAGGTGATAGTGTCTATGCAGTCATGATGTATGCTATGTCTCGTTGCATGGTACACCACTTCATTGTTTCTGTTGAATCTCCAAAAGAGCTATGGGCCCAACTGGATGGAAGATTTGGCAAGCAGAATGAAGGGATTGGTCCAAACCCTTTCGAGAGCAAGCCTAGTGATGCATTCTCCCTCCTTGATGATCTCATTGATCATGAATCGGTATCAAACTTATCTCATATTTAAGTTAGCCACAAAGAAGAAGAACTTGTAGATTCTACACTCGTGCTCCAAATTCCTTCTATTTCGAATTATGTGGCAGCTCAAACTCTAGAAATTGCATAGGTTCCTAAATCCTCTCTTGCACTAGAGTCTGTTGGTTTGCATCATGATCTCATGAATGTTTTGGAGGTAAAATCAGCCATTGGAGGTAATGCATTCGCTCTCCTTGATCAATCACCTCTTATTTACTACTGTAAGATCATTATTTCATGCTCTCAGAAGGTTATTGAAGATGATGGCCATTGCCATTCGATTGGGATAATTTCTCATGCATTTACTGGTTTAGATCTCACCTCAAATGGTTCAAAAGAGATCTTAAGCAACCATAATTCAAGTCTTGGATCTGATTTGGATTCCAAGAAATCACTGATATTTGATGGTTCTTTTGGGCATAATCTCACCCATGATGGTCCAAAGGAGAAGACAAAAGACTATTTGCACATTCATAGATTTGATCCTACCTCAACTGATTCAAATCTTAGGTTCAAGGATCATCCTCATACTTTTGGATTTGTTCTGATAACATTTGATCTGAAGAGCAAGTACAAGCACATGATTTCTGAGCATGATCCACTTATCCCCAAGAAGAAGATACCTCCAGACGTATGACCAAGCATCACACCTGCTTGAGTTTGGAGCATTTATTTTTTGCGTGTGCCTCACAGTCTATTTTTGAGGGGGGGTATTTTTCCCATGAGGTTTTCCCCATTTACTCAGTTTATTGACTGTTATTATTATTCATTGTATTTGGTGACCTTTGGTCTCAGTTACCAGGGCCCATGATGGATTAAGGGGGGGTGTTAGGATATTCCTATACTCCATCCTAGTCCTACCATCATTATTCCTTTTTGCATTTTCAGTCTTGCATGAATTTATGCATGCAGCATGCATGCATGCAATTACATGCATCCCAGTCATCAGTCCCAGCACCTAGCCCTCAGTTAGCTACCCCTGGGAGCTTCTCATTGATAATTTTTATCCCTCCTAGTGCTTAGTGCGCCCTGCATGCAGTTACATGCATCTCATGCACCCTCTCTCACCTACCATTCAGTTGTACTTTAGTTATCTTCAGTTCTTTCCTTGATTTAAGGCTAGACTGGCTCTCAACTGACTATATCACTCCGATAGACCTCCAGTGAGACTAGACTGCCCATTTTGACTCTAGTTAGCTCCTCATGCGCCCTCCACTGAGCCTCCTTCATTCAGTTAGTGCCTCCATGTGCCAGTTACACCTACCACACTCAGTTAGACTCAGTTTGACAAATGATTAACAGTTACTTGTGCATTGATGACTCCACTGATGATGATGAATACTTCTAGTTGTGCTTTGATGACACTCCAGTGATCTTTTGATCTCTCCATGAAGGCTAATTCGATTTGCCACCTTGGCATTGGAATCCTCATGCATTGTATTATTTATTTGTCCATTTGTGATTAATGAATTAGTGTGTGTGTGTGTGTAAAGTTATTTTGCTTCTATCCGAGTTCTACTGTATTATTATTCTAATACTCATTTACACTGCATTGACCACTCTTCTTCTATCTTCCTGCTTAATCTAAATTCTTTCATTGTGAGGTACACATCAGCTCTTAGATATGCTGTGAGGATTTTCATAATCGATGTCGACACAACTTCGAAATGTTCCGACTTCAACATGGATTAGACAACTCTGCGACTTCGACAAGTTTCGCCACCTCATAGTTTCACGACATCGACATGCAGCATCGATCTGGGACTTGCGACTGTCGAACTTCGCCATACTATCTCTCTGTCTTCCAGTCGACTGTAACGGTTGAACTGCCGAACTGTTCTAACTTATTTTGTAACTAAACATAATGGGAAGGAACCCAAGCGTCTCAGCACATTATATATAAGAATGTA
The DNA here is from genome assembly GCA_027924585.1 of Larix kaempferi. NCBI lineage: Eukaryota > Viridiplantae > Streptophyta > Pinopsida > Pinales > Pinaceae > Larix > Larix kaempferi. The sequence continues at coordinate 47,765,880 of BSBM01000493.1, forward strand.
TAATATTGTAACATACAATCAAGTTCTGATATTACATCCAGTAATAGAGAAACCAGTTCACATTCCTGCATATTGTATGTGTATTTGTGTTTATCTGTGTAGTGTATTCCTGCTTTGTGCATTATGTTTCTTAAGCTTCTGCCATAACAGATCCGACTCATTCATTTGAACTATTTTCCCCCTCATGCTTCCTGGCCACGTGCTGATAACCTTTCTTCCTGCACCAATAGTAAAATAAAGGGATCCTACCTTGGAGAATATAAATAAGAATATTAATGATTCACATCATATTTTGCATCATATTAGAGAGGCCTTATCAACACCATCAGTAATGCAAAGTTTCAAAAGACTCTTTGGTTTGGCTATGAATAAAGTCTCCAAAATGTTTTGTGATGTAATATCCTTGATCAGTTTGGAGATGAAATTATCCAAAATTTAAAACTTATAACACAATTTTTCACAGGCAGAAACTAGTTAGCAAAACTAGTTAGAAAAGAGCTGGTCTATGGCACAATTAAATGACTCCAGGGTTATGAATTTTGGGATATTTAGGATCTGAAAAATGTATGGGTGAATTTGAAGCATCAAAGGGACCAGGTTCAGGGCCAAATAATGAGTCCTATGCACAAAATACTGGGGCCATTTACATTTCAACGAAAGCTATGGCTGATTTCTACTTTGAGGCTTCCTAGGCACTCCAACATATGCATACTAGGCTCAGTGCTTACACCTGAGTGAAACCAAATGGAATATACAATATATTAACCTACTAATTAGGTTTTGGAAAAAATATTATGAGAATTTGGGAGGTTCTGGTTGAGTTTGGAGTCTAGGAGAGAAAGAACGCTATGTAGGATTACTCCACTAACTTCTTTCTTGGATTTCCCAAACATACTAAGATGAAAAAAATTGAAATATGATGGTGGTGTTATATTTATTAATATCTTAGGGACCCAACACAATTGACAGAATCAAATTTGGGCATACAGATACTCATTAATTGATAAAAATGCAAAACTAGTCAAATTCGAGTGCCCAATGAGATAGTCTTGTTAATGTTGAACTCAAAAAGCCAGAGAGGGTCACAGATATATGATTTTTGGATTGGTATGGATTCTACAGGAATTTAAAAAACAACATCAACCTTCATAAATATAAATAGTTACTCTGAGCTCTGTATAATGCATAAACTAGAAAACTAGTCAATTGAAAGTGTGTATTGAACTAGTCTTGAAAGATAGGGTTGAAACAGCCAAAGGAGGCTCTCTAATTCCTCTTATGATATTAAATGTGGATATGATATGTAATGTAAAGTAGCATCAAATAATAACTGATTTCATTAAGCTAATCATTAAATGGCATGGCCTCAGACATCATAGATAATCTATATACTTGAATTTTTACAATGATAGAAGAAGGAGAGTACAGAAAGAAGTAAGAAGAGAAGGTGTGGTCACTGTATCATATCTATAGGATTAATTTGAGATGATGGATTCTCATGGGTTCACACTGGCCTTCTGTATCTTCTTTCAATCTCTCCAACTGATTACTCTTTCTATGTGAAACTCTATAGAACCACCTCAAGACATCTCGATCTTTGCATCAACTTCTGAAGGATGGATATTCACATGAAATGGATAGATCAGGTATGAAATTTAGTATCAATGGCTGCACTAGATCATGTGTAGAAGAGTGAAACTGGAACTATGGGGCACATCTCCCACAGGTGGCTAAGGGTGCATCACCAAGCCTAGAGAAGCTTAAGCTTTCTCACATACAAACAACAAACTAGAAAAAGTTGTGAATGTGGTGCACACTCGTCATTTTATAGAATGGGTGAATTTTTGAGCAATTCAACCTCCTTGGACTCATCTAATGTTCCCTCCTTGACTGAGTAGGAAACTTCCCGTGTTTCCAAACTTGCTTGGTTTCTCCCTTTTGGAAACTACGCCTTCCTGACTTTTCCAAATGTTTCCTGCTTTTCATGCTGACTGCTTTTTATACCTCTTTGGAGACTGCGCCCTCCCTGCTTTTCATGAGGTTTGATTCTTTTCATATTGACTTGGATTTTATCCTTTTAGGAAACTGCACCCTCCTTTTCTTTTTGGAAGTTTCTCTTTCCCTCACCTTCCTGCTTTTGTCAGTTTCTTTCTTTTTTGCTTGACACCTTTCTTTGTGCTACTTTTCTCCACTTTATCCTTTGGTGTGAAAACTCATCATGCTAGCATTATCTCTCTATGCACCCTCATGGGGTCCTCATCATCATCCAACTCATCAAAATATATTATTAATAATTAAATATAAAATAATTATTACTTCACTTCTAATTTTAATTAATTAAACAACTATAGGATAAAACTTTCCTAGTTAATAATTTCCTAGGCTAATGTTATCCCCCCTTTTATTAATTAATTCATTGGTCTTCACTAGGATCCATGGGGGTTTGCTAGATTCTTTGTTTCCCTTGGTACTGGAAAATTGGGGACATGATAGTCATCCCCTCCCAAGCTTGCTCGTCCGCAAGCAAGAAACCAATTCCATCTCTAATCAAAACTCCACCATGTTTTTGTTGCACCACTCTAATTATAGTCATTCTAGCAATGACTAACTCCTTTTCAACAAAATTTTCAATCCAACTATGACAGTTGAGAAGAATTATTGGATCCCACTGTTTGTGCTGCATGTATCCCAGTGGTACGGTTACTTGTAGAAAAATGTCATTCCAAAGAATTCAAGGGTCCCACTGTCTCAGTTGCATCCTTCCAAACATCAAGATCAACATGAAGAATATATCATCATGGAGGATGTCTATATCACTCCACCATATTGGAATTTTATCACTTCCAATGAAAAATTGTACCTCAATAAGCCCCTCCAACCAAGTATGGAATTCCTTATGCTCCATGTGCAACCCAATACATAAACTCATATCTCTGCTAGAAAATTGACATAGGTGACAATCACATGTCTTCAAAGAATCATCCAGAAACTGTATATGCCCATGCAACTTCTCGAAAAAATGCATGATGTGTGATTCAACTCTCCACTGATCCAGATAGAAAACTCACCCTTGGGGGTTCTTAACTCCAATATGTATCCATTCACCCAATCAATGGATGTAAAAACACTCCAACTGAACGCAATATTATGCATGATGGAGACATTAGATAGATGTATATGTGGCTACTCATCAAGATGGAAATGGAATGGTGCACTTTTCAATCCACATGGCCTGACCTTGAATTCATCAATGGAATATGCGGGAGCCTCCTGCTCCTCATGTGGAACCCATAGGAAAAATCGTCTTACCCAAACTTCATCCCTATGTGTGTTGGCTTCCATATGTATGTGGGGTGAAGGAAAGTGAACCAACTCTTGGAAGAAATTATCCATCAAACTTGTAGTTGGATCAACTAAGATGAAATCATGTGCCTACTCCAAAAATATGCAACTTCCTCCATGATGCAACTTATAATCTTTCTGGAAATGAACAGGTGCCTGGCCTTCATCTTTCTCAAGTCCAAACTCTCCAAGCACATGCAAATCATATTTTACTCCATGTTCCCAATGCACACAAGTACCAAGAATCAAAACACTATTGTTCAAATAAAAAGGGTGAAGGTCCCATGTCCAATCACCAAAAGGGTATGCATCATCAACATTCTATGGATGCCCATGCTACTCACTGAAGGTATAAAATGTATCAAAGGACTCTCCATTGATGCAAGCAAGAATATTACTCATGTGTCTTTTCTTCCAAATAGGAAAAGAAGAGACATTCCAACCCAATGGTCCAAATGGAAAGCAAGATGCGTCCCCATGTGAAAATTTCCAATGGCTTAACTCTTTGCCATTGGTCAAAGGATGCGTGAAACCATCTTGTGTCCCACTTAATGAAGTCAAATGGGAAACACCTGCATTTTTATGTGATGTGGCATCAAATATAGGCATTATATTCTTCTTCAATGGCTGGGTAGAGAATTATGCTGACATGAAATCAACTAAGTGAATGGGAGATCCTTCGCTCCTTTTCAGGCACCATCAAAAGGAAATTCTTGACCCAAAATTCATCATCAATTGTCATGGAAGAAGTAGAAGGGTCTGATGTGGGATCATGGACCAAAATATCCTCTCTACAAACCTCATCCACCAAACTAATGGATGCATCAAATCCATCAAAATCTGGTCCACCAAACATGAACTTTTATGATTCCTCAATAGAGGAATGGCTCACTCCAGGAAGAATCTCAGTTTCATTCTGGGAAACTGTATGTGCTTGGAACTCTTCATCTGCATCTAAAATTTCCTCAAGCACATGTATGTCATCATGTACCTCATGAACCACTATCTCATGAGCTTCCTCCATAGAACTCCTAATACAACCAACCATGGGAGACTGGCTGACTGGTATGAGTGACCTTTGCAACTTTTGATGAAGTTACTCTATCTGGATATTGGATTCTAAGAGGGCACTTTGGGTGCTTATCAAAGAATATTGGGTGGTCATCAGTTCATCATTGAGCTTGCATATCTCCTCATCATCGTTCAAGGATGCTCCATGCAACATATGCACAAGCTCATGTAAGTAATTTGTTGGTTGTGGAGCCAGATCTTCTAGTCTCATTGATGATATTGTATCAGCCGTGTTTGTACCCCAGTTTTATATGATATGTAGGTGGACTGTACAGTCAACCCAGCGGGGGGGAAACGCTCCCGAAGAAAATTTTTGGGGCTATTTTCGCCAGCTGTTTTGCGGGCCCATGGTTTTGGGTATCCCGTGGTATTTTTCCATTGTATTTCCCATATAAAATAAAGACATTGTAATACGGCTAAGGGAGGATGATGCATTAGGTTTTATGCATTATAAAGATCTCTGAGATCAGGAGAGAGATTATGAAACAGAGAAGAGGAAGTGCATCAGTTATGCTGGAGGTTGTTTCCCTTCACCTTGCTAGATGGTAATAATAATAAGGACTGGCAAATTCAGTGTGGACGTAGCCCAAGTTGGGTGAACCACAATATATCTGTGTCTCTCTTGTAATGTGTATGTGTGATTATATTTGCATTTCTGTTTATTGTTATTGCTCTGTGATCTTGTTTTTTCTAACAATTGGTATCAGAGCCAAAGGTCTATTTGGTAGTTAAACCCGCAGGAAGCTAGGGTTTTTGGTTCGAGTGGGAGCAATGGCAGAAGAAGGAAAGTTTAAGGTCGAGAAATTTAACGGCCAAAACTTCGGGTTATGGAAGATGCAAATGGAGGACTATCTATACCAGAAGGATCTATTCCTACCATTGGGAGGAAAAGCAAAGCAATCGACGGCTATGAAGGACAAAGAATGGGAGGTTCTTGACAGAAAGGCTCTGGAAACAATACGGTTGAGCCTGGCTTCGTCGGTGGCTTTCAATATCTCAAAAGAAACGACAACAAAGGGTTTGATGAGCACATTGGGTAAGCTGTATGAAAAACCCTCGACCTCCAACAAGGTATTTCTAATGAAGCGTTTATTTAATATGAAGATGTCTGAAGGTGGATCTGTTACTGATCATTTAAATGAGTTTAATATGGTTACAAATCAGCTAAGTTCTGTAAGTGTGAACTTTGACGATGAGGTTAGGGCTCTTCTAATCTTGTGTTCATTGCCAGAAAGCTGGAATAGCTTGGTCATGGCTGTAAGTAACTCTGTCTCTGGTTCAAACACCTTGAAATTTGATGATGTTATTGGTGTTATTCTTAGCGAGGAAATGCGAAGAAAAAGAACAGGTGAGACATCAGGTAATGCGTTGACCATGGAGAGCAGGGGAAGACAAAAGGAGAGAGGAAAGAGCCAAGGTAATCGTGGAAAGTCTAAAACAGGCAGATCCAAGTCCAGACTGGGAAATATAGAGTGCTAGAACTGTTGAAAGAAATGACATCTGAAGAAAGATTGCAAATCTCTAGAGAAGAAAGGAGATGCACATAAGGAAACTACCCAGGAAGCAAATGTAGCAGGTGATGTGTTAGAAGATACTTTGATTCTTGCATTAGATAATATTAGTGATTATTGGGTAGTAGATTCAGGAGCTTCATGTCATGCTACACCCCATAGGAAATACTTTCATGAGTATGTTCCTGGCGACTTTGAACATGTTTTATTGGGTGATGATGAGCCATGTAAAATTGTTGGAATGGTTAAGGTATGGATAAAAGTTAAGAATGGAACTGATTGATTGTTGAAAGAAGTTAGGCATATTCCTGTTATGAAAAGAAATCTGATCTCAATAGGGCAGTTGGGAGATGGTGGCTGTCTATCTACGTTCGGAGAAAAGTGGTGGAAGATCACTAAATGATCAATGGCGATAGAAAAAGGAGACAGAGTAGGTACATTGTATTTATGTCCTCATAATACTGACCATTCTATCTCTTTAGCTTCCACAGGAATAGATACAGCATTGTGGCATCATAGGCTTGGCCACATGAGTGAGAAGGGGATGCAGATTCTCCACTCAAGGAAGTTGTTGCCGGATTTGAAGTAGGTAAGTTTGGAATTCTGTGAAAACTGTGTTTATGGAAAATAGAAGAGAGTCAGATTTCTCAGGGTTGGGAAACAGAAGAAGAATGAAAAATTAGAGCTTGTGCATGATGTATGGGGACTGGCTCAGGTACAATCTCTTGGTGGCTCTCATTATTATGTTACATTTATTGATGATGCAACTAGAAAAACTTGGGTTTATTGCATTAGACAGAAATCTAATGTGTTTGCTGCTTTTAAGAAGTGGAAAGCTTTGGTTGAGAATGAGACAGGAAAAATGTTGAAGTGTCTCAGATCTGATAATGGAGGTGAGTACTGTGGCAAGGAGTTTGATAGCTACTGTTCATACCATGGGATTCGTAGAGAGAAGACAGTCCCAGGAACACCAGGAAAATGGTGTGTCAAAAAGGATGAACAGAACGATCATGGAGTGTGCAAGGTGTGTGAGACTGCATGCAGGGTTGCCCTTACAGTTTTGGGCGGATGCTGTAAATACTGCTATTTATTTAATAAACAGAGGACCTTCAAGTGCTTTGGATGGTGGTATTCCAGAGGAAGCATGGACAGATAAAAATTTAAACTACTCATTTCTGAGAACGTTTGGTTGTGAAGCATTTGTCCATATAGATAAAGAAAATAGAACAAAGCTTGAAGCTAAATCCAAGAAATGTACCTTTATTGGATATGGGGTTGATGAATTTGGTTATCGTTTATGGGATTATGAAATAACAAAATCATTAGGAGTAGAGATGTGATATTCAATGAAAAGGTCATGTATAAAGATCAGTTGCAGGGAAAGAAACAGGAAAAGGAAAACACAGAGTACATAGTGCTTGATGAAATTAAAGAAAATGAAGTTCCGAAGGTGCTAGAAAATCAAGAGCAGCAGCAAGTACCTGAAACTCCTGCAACTGTAAGAAGATCTACCAGGTTAAGTAGACTCCCTGAACGATACTCTCCTTCAATGTATTATTTATTGATGACTGATTCTGGTGAACCATAATGTTAGGAAGAAGCAATGCAAGTGGAAACTAGAAAGAAGTGGGAGCAAGGCATGAATGAGGAGATGGACTCATTGGTAGGAAACCAGACTTGGGATTTGGTTCAGTTGCCTGCTGGTAAAAGAGCATTGCAAAACAAATGGATTTACAGGTTGAAGGAAGAAGAAGGAGGTAAGAAGTGGTACAAGGCTAGACTTGTTGTAAAGGGGTTTGCACAAAAGAAAGGTATAGATTTTGATGAAATATTTTCTCCTGTTGTTAAGATGACTTCAATTAGGACTATCTTAAGTCTAGTGGCGGTAGAAGATTTGCATCTTGAACAGTTAGATGTAAAAACAACCTTCCTCCATGGGGATTTGGAGGAAGAAATATATATGCAGCAGCCACAAGGGTATGAGGTCAAAGGTAAGGAGGATCTGGTATGCAAGTTGAAAAAGAGCTTGTATGGCTTGAAGCAAGCTCCAGGGCAGTGGTATCTAAAGTTTGACAGGTTTATGACAGAACAAGGTTATAGTAGATGTCATTCTGACCACTGTGTTTATTTCAAGAAGCTAGACAATGGAAGATATATCATCTTGTTATTGTATGTGGATGACATGCTTGTTGCAGGGTCTGACATGTAGGATATAAATGTACTCAAAAGGAAGCTAGCTAATTCATTTGCGATGAAGGATTTGGGTGCTGCAAAGCAAATCCTTGGTATGAGAATAACGAGAGACAGGAAAAATCGCAAATTGACATTGTCTCAAAGTGAGTACATACAAAAAGTGTTGGAGAGGTTCAGAATGCAGAATGCAAAACCTGTAAGTACACCTTTGGCTAGCCATTTCAGTCTAAGTAAGGAAATGTTTCCCAAGACACAAGAAGAGACAGATTACATGTCCAAGATTCCCTATCAATCAACAGTTGGCAGCTTGATGTATGCCATGGTGTGCACAAGACCAGATATTGCACATGCAGTGGGAGTTGTGAGTAAATATATGAACAATCCAGGTAAAGAACATTGGAAGGCAGTACAGTGGATTGTCAGGTATTTGAGAGGTACTACCACTGAGGCATTATGTTTTGGAGGTTCAAACACTGTTCTATAGGGATATGTTGATGCAGATATGGCAGGTGACAAGGATAGCAGGAGGAGCACCATAGGGTATGTGTTTACTGTAGGTGGAACAGCAGTAAGCTGGATTTTGAAACTACAGAAGGTTGTTGCACTTTCAACAACAGAAGCAGAGTATGTTGCCATTATAGAGGCTAGTAAAGGGATGATTTGGTTGCAGAGGTTTATGGAGGAAGTGGGTAAGAAGTAGAAGGATAGCAGATTGTATAGTGATAGCTAGAGTTCCATTCACCTTGCAAAGAACTCAGCATTCCATTCCAAGACTAAACATACAAAACTCAAGTACCATTTCATACGCTCTGTTCTAGAAGATGAACTGTTGAAGCTGGAAAAGATACATACTAGCCAGAATCCTGCAGACATGTTCACAAAGGTAGTGACCAGAGAGAAACTGAGTTTGTGCTCGGTTTCAGTTGGCCTTCTAGCATGAAGGTGAAGAGGAGAAATTTTCCAAGTCCAAGTCCAGCAAGTGCAGTAGTAGTGGAATTGCTGTGATCAGTCTCCAAGTGGGAGATTGTTGGTTGTGGAGCCAGATCTTCTAGTCTCATAGATGATATTGTATTAGCCGTGTTTGTACCCCAGTTTTATATGATATGTAGGTGGACTGTACAGTGACCCTAGTGGGGGGCATCGACCCCCCATGGGGTTCCAGGGGCAGCGCCCCCGAAGAAAATTTTTGGGGCTGTTTTCGCCAACTGTTTTTCGGGCCCATGGTTTTGGGTATCCCGTGGTATTTTTCCATTGTATTTCCCTTATAAAATAAAGACATTGTAATATGGCTAAGGGAGGATGATGTATTAGGTTTTATGCATTGTAAAGATCTCTAAGATCAGGAGAGAGACTGTGAAACAGAGAAGAGGAAGTGCAGCGGTTGTGCTGCAGGTTGTATCCCTTCACCTTGCTGGACGGTAATAATAATAAGGACTGGAAAATTCAGTGTGGATGTAGCCCAAGTTGGGTGAACCATGATATATCTGTGTCTCTCTTGTAATGTGTATGTGTGATTATATTTGCATTTCTGTTTATTGTTATTGCTCTGCAATCCTATTTTTTCTAACATAATTTATGTCAGAAAGCATATCTGAAAATTTACTTTGGATTGTAGACACTGCTATCTGAATCTTCTCCATGGCTTCAAGGAAAGATGAATCGTCCAATGAAGCATCTCTCCAACAATACCGTGACATTGAAACATGTGTGTCATGGAGAATGTGTAAGGACTCCTTCATACTTCTTTCATTAATCTTGAGTGGCCTTTCAAAAGGGGAAGGTTTAGAATCAACCTCCTCCCCATCTACCAATGGATCAATCTCTTGAAGCTCATGTGGTGATAGTGACATCGATCCTGTGACTTCTTCCTTGAATGCAAGGATTTCATTTTCTTCAGTATTAGGAGAACTTGTACTTACAACAAACTCATCAAATGGTATCTCTATGTCACCCACATAGAGAGATGGACATCCATCAGAAGATGTCTCCTCAAAACTTAGGCACCCCTCAGTAGGTACCTCTTCACAACATCCATCAATAGATGCTTCTTTAGAATTTGAGCAACCATTAGTAGATGCCTCTTCTTGGAACCCATTAGTAGCTACTCTTTGATCCATATTTTTTTGATATTTAGCAGAACTGGTGATGGCTTCTTCATGCTTACCCCCTTTGGAAGATCTTCTTGAAGAAAACCCAAACAATCTCATGATGTTAGAAGATGCAGTTGGATGATTTTTTCTTCCTTCTTCTTTGCTCACATAGGTGGAACAAATTGGTTCCTACATGGGTGGTTTGATGATATTTGTTAAGTCCAAATATCCATCCTTGATCTCAAATCCAAATCTACAGTAAAAATAATCTCTGAAATAAATGGCTGTACCAATCTCTTTCCCCAAGGCTATATACTCCTGGTAGTGGTGAGGCAAGTTTTCAATTGCAGATATCATTTCTGTCAATAATTTATTAGGCTTGGCCATCGATGGTTCATTCCATTGGTATATGTACATATGTTCACAAATGTAACCATCCTCATATCTGGGTAATACTCCATCAATGTAAACATTTTCTTCTTCCTCAGACAACTCAAAGCCTTCATCTTCCATGATTGTAACTAGTTCCACAGCTGCAACTTGAAGATAGTTTTGATATATTTTGTATTGAGAGTTAATTTCCACAGGACAAGCCAAGGAAAGTGCTTTGATACCACTATAATATCCCTGATTAGGTTGGATATTAAATCATCCAAAATTTAAACTTATAACACAATTTTTCACAGGCATAAACTAGTTAGAAAAGAGCTAGTCTATGGCACAATTAAATGACTCAGTGTTATGAATTTTAGGATATTTAGAATCTGAAAAATGTATGGGCGAATGTGCAGCATAAAAGGGAACAGTTTCAGGGCCAAATACTGAGTCCTATGCACAAAGTAATGCGGCCATTTATATTTCAACAACAAGTATGGCTGATGTCTACTTTGAGGCTTCCTGGGCACTCCAACATATGCATACTATGATCAATGCTTACACCTGAGTGTAACCAAATGGAATATATCATATATTAACCTCCTAATTATTTGTTGGACAGAATATTATGAGAATTTTGGAGGTTTTGGTTTAGTTTGGAGGCCATGAGAGAAAGAACGATATGCATGATTGCTCCACTAGCTTATTTCTAGGATTTTCCAAATAGAATGAGATGAAAAAAAAACTGAAATATTATGGTGGGATGATATTTATTGATATATCATGGACCCAATACAATTGAAAGAATCAAATTTGGGCATATAGATACTCATTAATTGATCAAACTGCAAAACTAGTCAAATTCGAGTGCCTAATCAGCTAGTCTTGTTAATGGTGAAATCAAACAGCGAAAGAGGGTCACAAATATATTATTTTTGGATTGGCATGAATTATAAAGGAATTAAAAAACAAAAACAATCTTCATAAATATAAATAGTTGTTGATGTCCATTTTGTCATCAGTTTTTGGCCATTAAACGTGCTCTGGTGGCACTACTTTTGTCATTTTTGGCATATTAATCCATACTTCTTGCCATTTAGACCGTCAATCAGACCCAGTTTTTGTTCTACAGGTTGTGGTCGTCATTCAGAAATTCATTCAGACGCGTGTTCACACTAAAGATGTCCAGCTACATTCGAACTGTCATTTAGCCCTCCATTCACACCCGCAGAATCGTTGGTTGGAATATTTCGGGGCATTAAAGACGAAAACTATGATGTGGGTTCTGTTGGCGACATGTTCCTTATGGTGCATGAGCCTCCATTCTAGAAGATCCATCCTCATGTCTGCCTAGCTCGACAACGCATCCTCTACCCACGTCGAAAGGAACCAACGCACAGCTGCTCGTGTCAAGGAGAACCAACGCCCATGGAATCAGGCAGACGACCTGCGTGCTGTTCTGAGCCGTTTCTATAGCAATTAAGACCTCTATTTTTAGATAGGTTGACCACTGAAAGGGTCTACCTTCTCTCTTGTTGTAAAAATTATATAAAGACGCCTCTTGTGGAGAAACGTAGCATGTAATAGAAGTTAGTAGTAATTTTTATACATAGAAACGTTGAGTTAGAAAACACTTTGTAGTCTTTTTCAGTTATTGGAAGTTTCTTGTTTTTAGCTGTTGATGTTCTGTTGGTGATTGAGCTGAGTTAGCTTCAAATCCCTGATTGCTGAGAAGGGCCCCTCAACAACCAGAGGTTTTTGTGTATATTCTGTATTTCTTTTTCTGCAAGTAAATAGTTTATTTTCAGTACATGCATTCAACTTGGTTTCCTGTAGATGTTGTTTTATTTCCTGTAATTTATTTCTTGTTTCTAATATAATTTACATTTTCAGAATCTAGAACGACCGATCACGCATAGTTTCTCTTAGTTTGCTTTCAGTCTTTTCAATTGCAACTACATAAAGTTAACTAGTTAATGTTTCAAGTTCAGTTTGTAGTTAGAGTTAGTTTTGATTGTTTTCCTATAGCTGTAGATTAGTTCCATTTATGTCTCAGCCTTGTTTTACCATGCAATATAAATAGTTTATTTCCCTAGATAATGATTAATATAAATGGCTTCTTGTTATTTCAGCTTTAACAGTCTATTTACTGCTTTTCTTGCACTGTAGGTTCATATGCATCAATCAGCTGGCATTAAGATCATTTAGTATGCTTATTTCCTTAGTTTATATCATTTTCTGTCATCCGGAGTGTCATTCGGACTATCTTTCAAACTGTCATCCGGATTGTCATACAAACTTTAATATTTTTTGCATTATTTTTATGCTTGTTTAGAATTCAATTTCTTAGATTTTCGAGCTGTAATATTTTTTGTAATTGATCAGCATTTATACATGTAGTTAGGACCTTGTTCTGCACCACATAGAGTTTCAATTAAGCTTCATATTCATTCTTAGTTTTCATTCCATTTCCTTAACTTTGCTTTAGTTTCTTTTCAAATTATGTCTCTTTCATGTCTGATTTCTTGATACTTTATTGTTCTAGAACTTATCAATTCCATTCTTAGATTAGTTTATTTTATTCTTATTAAGATTGATTTTGGATTAAACTTAGTAATTTCAATCTCCAAAGTACATTAGTCTTTATGGTTTCTTAGTTCAATCATAGGATTTGTTTTTCCCATTCACATAGTTAATGGAGATGTTCATAGAATAAGATTTGATTCATAAATAATATATCTTTATCAAGTTTTCTACTTGCTTCTATATCAAATTCATTTTCAAGTAAATATCTTTATTAAGTTTTCTACTTGCTTCTAGATTACATTTGTTTCATGTCATTTGCTTATGGATAAAGAATAGATTACAATGTTTAAAGTTAGTTGTAATTGGACACTCTTCAGTTTGCATCGCTTTATAGAAGTCAAACTAGATTTGCTTCCGTTTTGTTTCATTGTCACATTTGAAAGTCGTTTTGATACATTATCTCCCATTCCTATTACATTTGATACATTTCCTCAAAATCCCCAAGGAGAATGGAATTAGGTAGTTTAAGCTTAGGTTTGAGTATTTGTTGAATGCATGAATAGTTAACTATTGAATTTATAAGTAGTTTGTAATTTTGCTTTAAGATAATATACTTTCTTATTTCCATAGTTAGTTGTCGATTGAATCATTTCGTGGATAGGTTTCTGAACTCATTTATAGTTGTTACTTTCTAATTGTTAGGTTAGAGTTTGAATCATTAATCAGTAGTTTCCTAAAAGAATTTTTTCTTTTGCTCAAGTCTTGTTCTCTAGAATAATATTTGTTGTTTTTATTTTTCAGTTATTGTTCATAGAATAGAGTAGTATAGATTGATACTATTCTGATCTATTAGTTTAGTTAGGTTTAATCAGTTCAGTAGTTGTATTTTTGAAGTTTGACTCCGTTTTTCATTTTGAAAGATTTTTCGATCTTTTCATTATTAAATATTTCCAAGGTCGGCCGAGATGATGTCTTAGGTACCATTCTACCTCAACATATACTGTGCCACAACTCTAAGATTACCAACCCTAGTCGATAATTAAATATTTGGTGATTCCTTAAGATAGTAAATACACCCAACAATAGTTACTATGAGCTTTGTATAATGCATAAAATGGAAAACTAGTAAGTTAAAAGTGTGTATTGAACTAGTCTTGAAAGATAGGGCCCAAACTACCAATGGAGTCTCTCGAATTCCTCTTCTAATATTCAATGTTTCTCTGATATGTAATGTACAATAGAAGAAAATAATAACTGAGTGCATTAATCTAATCATTAAATGGCATGGCCTAAGACATCATAGATAATCTCTATACTTGAATTTTTACAATGATAGAAGAAGGAGAGTACATAAATAAGTAAGAAGAGAAGGTGTGGTCACTGTATCAGATCTGTAGGATGAATCTGAGCTTCTGGATTCTCATGGGATGTGCACTGGACTTCTGTATCTTCTTGCAATATCTCCAATTGATTACTCTTTCTCTGTGAAACCCTATAGAACCACCTCAAGACATCTAGGTATTTGCATCAAATTTTGAAGGATGGATCTTCACATGAAATGGGTGGATCAAATCTACAATTTGGTATCAATGGCTGCATTGGATCATGTGTAGAAGAGTGGAAATGGAACTATGGGGCACATCTCCCATAGGTGGCTAAGGGTGCATCACCAAATCCTAGAGAAGCTTAAGCTTTCTCACATACAAACAACAAACTAGCAAAATATGTGAATGTGGTGCGCCCTCCTCATTTTATAGACTGGGTGACTTGTTGAGAAAGTCAACCTCCTTGGCCTCATCTAATGTGCCCTCCTTGAATGAGTAGGCAACTTCCTTCTTTTCCAAACTTGCTTGCTTTCTCCCTTTTGGAAACTATGCCTTTCTGGCTTTTCCAAATGTTTCCTTCTTTTTATCCCTCTTTGGAAACTGTGCCCTCCCTACTTTTCATACTGACTTGGATTTTATCCTTTTAGCAAACTGTGGCCTCCTTTTCTTTTTGGAAGTTTCTATTTTCCTCACCTACCGGCTTTTGTCAGTTTCTTTCTTTTTTGCTTGACAACTTGTTTTGTGCTACTTTTCTCCACTTTCTCTTGTGGTGTGACAAATCATCATGCTATCCATATCTCTCTATGTGCCCTCATGGGGTCCTCATCATCATCCAACTCATCAAAATATATGATTAATAATTAAATATAAAAATAATTATTACTTCACTTCTAATTTTAATTAATTAAGCAACTATATGATAAAATTTTCCTAGTTAATATTTTCCTAGGCTATTGCCTCCCCCCCCCCACTTTTATTACTTAATTAATTGATATTCACTAGGATCCATGGGGTTTTGGTGGATTATTTGCTACCCTTGGTATTGAAAAATTTAGGACATGAGATGTGAAGAAAGTGGTTCAAAAAATGGTAAATCAAAGTCATGGATCAACCCACAAATGAGCAGGAAGAACACAAGGACAACAAAGGAATGGCATCCAAAGATGAAGAAGTAGATGCACATGAGCATGTTGGATATGACAATGAGCCAAACTTCAATGGGATAGAGGAATAGTGCAAAAGATAAGTCCTAGCAATAGTTCATGAAGTTGTTGATTCTATGAATCTGGATAAAAGGAATCCACAACAAGGCACTCAAGTTTCCTTGTGCCTGAATTCAAAATCACTACAAAGGAGGTTGAGTATGGATTGAGTTATGATGAGGATTGGTGGAGGGATATATTTCATATAATATTCAAAGGAAGATCATAAATCAACCTTCCAATCAACAATATAATTTCATTGTGAAATGAATGTCATTGATGAAGATGTGACACAAAGGTATGATGAAAATTATGATTTTTGGAACATTCACATTTCCTTGCAGCCTATTGAAATACCCTCCACTTCATATAATGTGAATGATATTATAAATTATTATAATGTTTTTCTGAATTTTAATGGTGAATATTATGTTGTGGGTTCATGCCACAATCAAACTAGTCTCTCATTTTAACCATTAGAAGATATAAACTTAGTGGAGTATTTTCTTTGTGAGTCACATCATCTGATGGGGTCACTAAAGGTAAACAGAGAGAATCTCATGGAATCCTTGAAAACAATTGTTGAAACAAATACCTTAGTGATAAAATATTGTTGGATAGCTTCAGGGAATGATATGGAAGGAGAATATTTCTTGATAGATTTCGAAGCACTCATAAAAGCAAAAAAGCAATGACAAAAATGAAAGATCATTACATGAATATGATTTCGGATAGGAATCAACTTCTCAAGTTTGTATAAATATACCATCATGCATTCATGAAGGAATAAGAAGAATCATACAGACTCACTAGTGATATGGAGGCCACCTATGAATATTTGAAGAGCACACAGGAGGCCCTCCAAGAATAAAAAATGTCGATTGATCAACTTCGTAAGGAGTTGAGTATATCACATCCTCCATATTGCATGGAAAATAATCAATTGTACATGGAAGGTGGCACATTTGATTTGAGGGAGGAACCTCGTGTGAAGGGGTAACATGAAGAACATTGATATTTACAGGTGCTTATGCAGAAAAATGATATAGAAGATATTGGCCAAGAACTTGTTTTGTTTCAAAAGGATATTGAGAAAGACTTAGCTATGGGAGAGATAAATGAGGACATGTTACTTGGATCATCTAGTAGATGTACTTATTTATCCATGGATTGGGTAAATAAATACATAACATAAATTGAGATCCAAGGGTATACCCGTCTTGCTTGCATTGGTAGAAGATTATTAGACACATCGTCCACTGGTAAATTTTGTGAACAAGAAGAGAAATATGAATTGCATGTGCTTGGGGAAAGAACTGTCATGGAGGAGGTTAGCCAAGCACTAGGTTTGCGCCATGAGTATTATGGGATGCCTTCAATGGAGAAAGACTTGTTCTTGAAGGAGGTAACTGAATTCATTATATTTGAACGAGCCAACAAGAGTATTTATTCATCCATGTATTGGGTGGATAGATACATCTACAATATGGAAACAAAGAGGTAAAAATTCCCTTGGAAACAATAGTGGGTTTATTGATATATCTAACATTGTATTGTTTTCTGAGCAACAACAAAGGCATCTATGGATGCTATATGATGCCTTCAAAATTCATAGCAGGACATAGGAGTTTCACTTGAGTCAGTTGGGTGAGATAGGTAACAACATTGTGAGCCTTAGTACTAGTTTGCATATGGACACCTCTTGGCCACCTCTTGGCCTATAAAAGGAATCTATGGGAATGCATCTAAGAAGAGAAAACTAGAGCAAGGTTATGATTCTGATATTGTATTGGAGCTTCCTCATAACCCATCTCTTTCACACTCACTGGCATTCTCCAAGCTCCCATGCCTCCTTCCTCAAAGGGCCAAGTGCTTCCCTTCATTAGTTCTTTAATATTTATAGCATTTAGTGTGGAAAAAATAGGCCTCCCTAAGGTATATTGTTGGCTTCCATTTGAATCCTTCACCTCCTAGCTGACACTACATGTATTTTCTTGACCATTGGGAAATCTAAAGTGGTTCATGCATTAGTTCTTTGTTATGGTTTGCACCCTCTTGTTCTCTTTTCCCATTTAAAGTTTTTTTTTATTTAACTAACAAAGCTTTGTAGTATCTACTTTGGAGTTATCAAATTTGCTTCATGTTTCTAAATACTGGTCCTAGTCAACAACCTCACGGGATTTCATCCAATGTGGGAGAGGATGCATACCTTTGTGCATAATTTCCCACAGCACACACCTTTGCAGTGCCATGTCATTATACATAGCTTCATGTGTCACCAACCATGTTAAAAATATGCCTAGTTAATAGTTCCATGTCAGCATGCCCAATTCACATTCTTCTAAGTCATTAGTTTGGATGCCCCTCTCCATTGTACTTCAATTTTGGAAGGTGAGTCTAAAATGTAGATAACTTTCTCATTCTGAGTATTTTTTTTCTGCATATTTTGGAGAGTGTCTATGCTTTCATGATTTATGTACCAGAGTGATTGGTTTCTTGATAGTTTACTATTTGGTTCTTTATGTTTCTCATTTTTCTTAGAACAACACTCTAATCTTCATATAATTTGTAAATTATAGAGGGAATATCTTGGCAATATATGAACCTTTTGAGTGAATTTGTTTTTGAAAGTATTGCAGTTTTAACATAGATTGGATTATCACATTCAAATTCTATTTTAATAACCGTCTTATTTTTGTTCTTCATGATGGCTATTATGAACATAATATCCATAAATAGTACTAATTAATCTCATGGAAGACCTCTTAAGAAGTAAGGGACTATTTAGAATCATTTTGGGAACAAAAATCACACCCTTAGAATCCTTCAGAAAATACAAGTAGTTTAGCAAAAATGATCAGGATTATGGAGTTATTTGCATGCTAATATCTAAAGTGCTTCAATTTCATCTTGAAGGTGTTGATACTCACACTAGGTGGACTTGGTGACCATTTCCTCGCAAATATTGACCTTATCTAGCCTCTTCCTTGGACAACTTATGACGACAACCATTCCTTGTTCACAACATTATTCTTGACCTTTGAGGCTTGAGCAAATTAGATCACTTTTTTCTTCACTAAGATTTGTTGGTTTAAATGAGTAGAAAACGTATGTTAATATTTGACATATTTTCCATCTTGTGCATTAGAGTTAAATATTAACTTTTATTTTAGCATGATCTATGTCATATTATATGTCTTCTTTTCTAGATTGATCATTGAAGAATTTATGAGTTTTCACTCCCATTCTTGATTCTACGTTCCTATGATCATTGAATGAAACCATTGTTCGCTTCACTTAGTCATTAGAAGCAAGTTTTGGTTACTTGGAAGCTATGGTTTTGAATTCCTTGCTTTGAGAATCATTTTGTGATCATTTCTCAACTTGTTAGTAATGTTTATATGCTATTATTAGATTTGATCATCAATTTTTATTTCCATCCCAAATACACATTATGGAAGGATATCGATTTACACTTTAATGTGTGTAAATGGATTCCTAATCACTGTAATTTTTGTGGAAATCTGTATCCATACAATCCCACATGGTTTCCACCTTAAAGTGTGAATACCTACTGTTTTGATTGCAAGGAAAATTGTAGGGGCTAATATTATCCCATGGGATAAATTTAGGGGTTTTAAATTTTTAATGGGCTAATTTTTTACTAAGCACCCATTAGGTATTATTAGCCCAAATTTTATTTATTTATTTTGAATGAATAGGAGGTTAGCCCCATCGAATTTAAAAAGGGGATCCAAGATAAAATAATTTAGCCCCTCTAAAAATGGTTGATAGGGGCTCATTCACTTTCTATCAATTGTGGAAATTGAATTCAAAATTACATCTGTCCATATTTTATAGGTTGAATCTCGTTTTGCAAGTTGTTTAATGTCCACATGAGAAGGGAAGTTGATTTTAGAAGGAAATATAATTTAGTGAAAGATTCGCCAATATTTTACAAGATTATATAATTCAATGAGATATTCGCCAAAAAAATATATATAGATAATATACATTGATAAAATAGCCTTCATATTTTCCTATATATAATGGGGATTTGCCCATTTATTATAGATAGAAATTGAGGGGGGGTTCTTAAAATTTTCCTTGGTTGATTGAAAAATGCCATGGAAACATCACATAATCAAACATCCATGTTGAACCTCAACCATGTCATATTTCTAAGTGTGTTCACTATATAGTGCCACATCTTCATAGTGCCATGTCCATAGACATAGTTGCAAGTATCAAAAACCATGACAACAATATCCTTAGTAAACGATGCCATGTTAGCATGCCCAATTCAAATTATTTAGCTCATAAGTTTAGAGGTCCTCATCCATTGCACACAAATTAGAAGGTGATTTTAAAATGGGCATAACTTTCTCATTTCAAGTCCGTGTTTTGTGTTTTTTTTCACAGTTCCTATGTTTCTATGCTCTATGTACTAGAGTGATTGGTTTCTAGATATTTTACTAGTTAGCTATATTTATATTTGTCATTTTCCTTAAAAAACCTATATAATCCTCACTTTTATGTTCTAAAGGGCATACCTTGGTCATCTAGGAATATTTTTGAGAGAATATTTTTTTGAAAGTATGATAGTTTTGACACAAATTGGATTGTTATATTCGATTTCTATTTTTATAGCCAATTAATGTTTATTCTTGATGATGTTTTTTCTAAATTTTATTTGATCAGGTAATACTAATTATTACTCATGAAGTATAGGAAAGATCTCCTGGGAAGCAAGGGACTATGCAAGATCATTTTGGGAACAAAAAAAACACCTTTGGATTCCTTCAAGAAATCTAAGTGGTTTAGAAAAAATGATGAGGCTTTGGAATTAGTGGTATGTTAATCTCTAAATTTCTTCAATTTCATCTTGAAGGTATTGATACTCCATTTGACACTAGGCGAACTTGGTGACCATTTTCTGTCATTGATTGATCTTATGTAGTCTCTTCATTTGATGAATTATGATTAAAACCATTCCTTCAAATACTTCTTGTTAACCTTTGAAACTTGGTATTTTAATAAGATCACTCTTTTCTTCACTAGGATTCATTTTTTTATATGATTAGAGAACTTATGTTGAGCTTTGACATGTTTTTCATTTTGTGCATCAGAATCAAATATTTTTTTTTTTCATCATGCTCTCTGTCATATTATATGTCATCATTACTACAGTGTTTATTGACAACTTTGTGTGTTTTCACTTCCATTTTTGATCATTTGTGCCTATTATAATTGATGGAAATCATTGCTAGCTTCACCTATCTATGCAAGTGGTTTTAATTGGTTTCTTGGAGGCTATGAATTTGAAGTCTCCACTTCAAAAACTATTTTTCACCTTACTGATATGCTGAAAATGATGTCATTAGATTTTATCATAATTTTATTTGAACCCAATTCAACATTACATAAGGATATTGAGTAATGCTTTCTTGGATTGTAAATGGGTACCTAATCAGTTTAATTTTTGTGGAGATCTAACTTGAGAAATTTACCTAATGTTGATGACACATATTGATAGTATTGATTTGGTGTTGCCTTTTTTTCATGAATACATTTTTATATCTTATGTTTTATGCTAGTACCTATTCTTCTTGGATCTCATTTGTTGACCAGTGACATTTTTTTGGCCTTTTCATTCATTTTCACCCAATCCTAAACAACTCCAACACATTCAACCATACTGACAAATTTGTTGTTTGCTTCTTTTTCATGATGCAAGATTTCTAACCATTTTGTGTTTCCACCTCTTCTAATTGGAGACCTTATGTTGATTAATACCATATTTTTTCCTTTTATTGCATCTACATCCGATCTTGTTTCAATTTAGTATTTCAACCATATTGACAACTTCACTTTTTTTATTTTTTACATCAATTTCATATCTAACATTTTCAGATTGATACCATCTTTTTCTTGGAGCACTTATGTTGATTGTTGTTATATTTTTATCATTTCATACATTTTCATCTAATCTTGTTCAATGTTAGCACTTTATCCATCTTGATAACATTGATGTTTACTTTTATCTTTGTATGTTAGCACCATTCTCTTTGTGGAGCATTTATGTTGGCCATCAACATTTTTTTTTCCTTTTAAATCATATATTTAATCTTTCAACATCAACACATGATAGTAATGATCGTATATTATTGTTCCTTCCTTGTATGCATGAATATTGGATCACGCGTTTCTTTTAGTATGCCTTTGTATTTGAATTATGCTATGGTCATTGTTATATATTATGCATAGGTGATTTGTGGTACTCATATTCTTGGTGCTCACGATAGTTGGTTTGTATCTTATTATCTCATTAGTTCATGATATTTATTTAAAGATCATAAAGGTTCAACTTATAGGAAAGAATGAGACCAACAAAATGTTGAGGATGAAGTTGTCACTAAGATAAGAGAAATAACATGATATGGAAAATCTAGCATAATGGGTTTGATGAAGGGGGAGAATCGTAGAAGACTCTTGTTTAAAGCACCGTGATGTTTTACTAGTTGTTTATATACTTTGTGGGGTATGTTTGGGCCACATAGGCATAATTTGAACTATGATAACCCAACTAGATATTATTTGAATTTTTATTTACCTAATGTTTGTTTCACATTGTTCATGGATACCCATGGTCGTTGTAGCTAGTGTTTTCACACCATCCTGTGCAAATGGGCACGTACTAAGGGTTAGGAAACCCTTAGTAGCAGATTCAAATATGGATAAAATAAAAAAATGGAAACTACTATAAATGAGTCAAAATGACAACAGAAAAATAAACCTAACTAATTACAATAGTAAAACATAACTGATAGATTAGAACCCATGAAAGATTTTTTTATTTTATTGCAAACTAGGGTTTACAAAAATGGTTACCTCCAACGATGAGGTGATGGGGGCCCTTGCAGCAGTATGAGAGTAGTGTGCCGGGTCTTCTGAGTCCCTTTCTCTTCTCCAAATTCTCAATGGGTTGGCCAAGAACCAACTAGGTGGGCACAAAATCCCTAATGGGTAGGCTAGAGTGCTGTAGGGAATTCAACAGCATAAAGGTATGAAGAGTGATCAGTGATGAAATGGGAGGCCTCCATCACCTTTTTATAGCAATTTTGGGTGGTGGAGTGTTGGTCCATGGTTTTGGGAAACCAATAGTAGTGGCTAGTGGTTTTTTGATATTTTCCCTCTTTTTTTATTTTATTTTGACTTTTTCCCCTTTTTCTTTTCTTTTTGGGGATTTTTGGACCGTTTTGTGGGTTTGACCTTTTTTGAGAGGGTTTAGTTATTTTTTGAGGGGAATAATTATTCTTTTCCCATTTGATTACCAATTTAGGGCTTTGGAGGCCAAAAACTGTAGGAAAAGTGGACAAATGGGTTATGTGACTAGGGAGATGAGCTAGTGAACAATTTTTGGGTGTTAACAGATTGCCCCCTAATGTGTGAGGGAAGGAGCTCATCGTATGGCCGATAGACATCACAAGGTAAGAATTTTTCTAGGGGTGTGAGCATTGTGATGGCGAAGAGCAGAAACGGGTTGGAGACCGAAACACGTACTCCATACTAACTGTAAAGGATAAAACTAAAAATACATGACCTCAATAATGAATGAGGAATAATATCAAATATATGGACGAGGCGGGCATACCCATGCTCATATTAATATATACAAATAATAATGAGACCCAAAAGGGGACCTGAAAAATACATAGAGAACTACTGTGTACATCATAATGGTCTAGAGGGGACACAAATATGGGACATACTCATGGTCCAACTATGACTGATCTGAAGAACTGATACATGGAAACAATGTCATCCATAATGAATGCGGTAACACAACAAATGATGCTCTGTTGGATCTAAAAATGTCCAACAACTGTATGGACTCAACGACTGAGAGTCAGAATCTCAAAGGTACACTGAATTGCATCTGAAATTGATACTCTAGGAAGTAGATAGCTGAAGGGCTTCCAAATACTATTGCCAACACAACCTGGATATCCATGGGAACATACAAATTGGGTTCCAAATAGACTCACCAATGTTTTAGAGTCAGGGGACATCCAGGGTCTTAGACCAATAACTAAAGGGACCAATACCTTGTACAAATATCAACGGTGCGATGAGGGAGTTGAAGTCGAGCACGTGAGAAATAAACATTCTAAGAGGCACTAAGGACTCCTCTTAGATGGTGCATAGGTACTCACCATTGATGGAGATGATTCCAAGGTATAGGGACTTCTGGGTCTATCCTATGGAATAGATGTGCTGGAATCCACAGAGGGAGACCTACAACTACCAAGGTGTTGATGTTTCCTTGATAGGAGCACGAGGTGTACAACCAAGAGGTGATAGTATTGGAAATGCAACTAACACACTTATGGGGTAGGGATACAGGGGTCGGGGAGTGATGGGACTCAAAATTCCTTTGTTCATAGTATGATGGAAAGGTTGACCTGGAAGCATACGAAACTGACCTCGGGAACAAGTATGATAGCTTAAAGGACCAGGGACTGTGACTACAATGCGGGAGGAAAACTAATGAGTGATATCAGGAAACTCAAAGGGTGACACATCGCAGAATACTTTCAACAAAGGAGACCATGCTGGGGATGCTTTGATAATGGGGGGACTAGATGTGATCTGTCGTGGTGCCGAGAGGCACTGTTTGGGCCTTATTCATGGTTTAAGGAGCTTGAAGAAGGGATAAAAGTGTGCTCTAAATGGTACCATCGTGTGGATTTGTACAAGCCCAGGACGGTGTATGCTCATGGGTGCTTTCAATTTTAAGGAGTTTGAAACTCTAAAATGGTGGAAAGGTACCATCGTGTGGATTTATATGAGCCCAGGATGGTGAATGCTTGTGGTTGGTTTCAATTCTAGAGATTCTGAAAGCAATAAGAAGACTCCAAGGGGGTTATTTTTCATGCGGTAGTCCCCAAGGCCCGAAAAAGCATAAAAGTATGCGATGGAGAACTCTTCTAGCAGGTGTGACTAGAGTATTCCTTTTTCATAATTAGTCTACCAGGTCCGGAAAAGGGTTAAAATTATACCAGATAGAAGCCCTTTCATATATTTTAACGAGCATGAAAGGATGCAAGATTGCTCGACGATATTTTCATTCTTTAAGGAGTCAGAAAATAGATTAACAGAAACTCCCTGAGTGCCTTTTTCATAAAGGAGCTGCTCGATCCGAAAAAGGGATAAAAGTATATCGAACAAATGTAGAATCCAAGCAAGGAGGAAGTGTTCAATCAAGGGACAAACATGGGAACCAAGAGAGTGTGGGGGGGGGGACACTAATGGGGCCTCCTTGTGGGTAGATGTATGGTGGAAAAATAACGCAATAAATGCAGTATGGAAGGAGCAGAGGGCTAACGAATAGGTTGTGATAGACAAAATGGTCAAAATTGGGAAAAAAATGCCTTTAGCTTGTGTGGCACGCAAATCGAGGCATTGAGGGGCATGGTAAAAATGACCAAAAATTCTTCGAGTGAGAGCAAGAAATGATCTCAAGCATCATCAGGGGCATGAAAATATGAATCCGGTGGTGTAGATGGTGTGACAAACAGTGGTCATATGACCCCAAAATGGTTAAAGAAAAAATTAGGGCAAAATAACTATAAATAACAAATGAGCCCACCTCCACATGTCATTTTCACTGTGCAAATTGGGAGGAGTGTGGAGGGGCCCAGAAGAGGAAATTCTGATTTCTCTCAATCTATCCAGTGAAATCCATTTCTGCGAGTAATACTTTAAGTGATTTTTTATGTTTTTGATGCATTTTGAATTTGATTTGGTCCACCGAGGAGTTGTGCCAAGCAAGACTAGGGCACCACAACGCAAGAGCGCACTTTTTGAGGGAAATAAACATCTTAGGGCTTGGCTCTAGGTCATACAGCCGTGTGGTTGGGGCATGACTGTGGGCCTCACAACTGTGCTTTGAAGCGTGGCATTTCCTGGGGAAAATGCACTCCAAGTGGGATTGTGGGCCCCACAGGAGTGCTCAAGGAGCACACTTTTCGAGGAGAAAAGAGCTCTCTAGGGTGCATCTGGGGGGGGAAATGTGCACTTTGGAGCATTCTTTTTTTCCTCTGTTTGGGTATGACGGCCCAAAGGAGACCGATGTGTATTTATATGTCACTGATGGGGGTTTTGTTTTATTGGTTGATAGGATGCCAAGAGTCAGTTGGTGAGAGAGAGAGATTTGGAGGTTGCGGGATGATATCCTCAATGATGATGATGTCTAGGACACACTGGCACAGTTTGGTTTTCTAAATTCCGCAAAGATGAACCCAATGCGTTCACAAAAGTTGTTACTGAACAAACTTAAGGATTTTTTGGATGCCGATGTGGGGGCATTCGTGATACTGGGGGAGCAACTAGCGATATCACTCACATATGTGTATTTTCTAATGGGGCTCCCATGGTTGGGTATGATTGCAGAGACCCAGCCAAGGAATGTGTCGATGGAGGACTTTCTAGAGTGCCATTTTTATACCATGACGTATGTGCATGATAATGCTATACTGATCTACGACATCGAGAGGTTGGAGACTGGGGCTATAGAGGCACTGATAGTGTGGATACTGGGGTCGAAGGCCCCCCACAAGATTTCTAGAGGACAGATGATGCTGGTTGAGCAGGTGTTAACAAGTACCTACTTCGGATGGGGGAAGATGTATCTGACTATTGTTTGGCAAGAGCTGAACAAGGTCAGTTGCACAGGAGGGGATGTATGTTTCCCTTCATTCTTATGCTCATTCTTCTTTGAGCGAGTGTCGACGATGAAACCTCACAAGGCAGTGCATGAGGGGGACCAATTGAGCCGCGGATGCAATAATGGGGCGAGGTGATGACTCGCAGTGGTGGGGGACTGGTGGGTTGCTTTTTCACTGGAGATTTGTTCACATAGTGGTTGTAGTTGCCAGTGGTGATCGAGGACTTCCCTTATGTAGGGATGGACTACAGGGGAGAGGCGGAGCTACTATGACCTACTAGCCAGGCATGGGGGCTAGATGGTATGTATCTACTCACTTTTCAGTAGCATGTTGTATATACTCAATAACATATGTGATAGCTAGAGGATTTTTATGATACTGGCACTGATGACGTGATTTTGTGTGTAGATGTGGGGCCGCGGCCTCTAGCAGGGTACCGATCTCGTAGGGGCCAAGTGGAGGAACTGTACTCTCCTGCATGCGGACATCAATGATGGTTGGCAGCATTTAGATCATGACCTGATTGAAATTTGCTACGGCGCTCCATGGGAGTGGGGGCTAGTTATGAGGCAGATTGCGATGGTAGCCGA
This sequence comes from Larix kaempferi, assembly GCA_027924585.1. Taxonomy (NCBI): domain Eukaryota; kingdom Viridiplantae; phylum Streptophyta; class Pinopsida; order Pinales; family Pinaceae; genus Larix; species Larix kaempferi. The sequence continues at coordinate 47,792,835 of BSBM01000493.1, forward strand.
GGTAGTGAGGGCCATGGCGGCAGGGAGATTCCCCCTACGATGATGTAGAGGAGGAGACTGAGTCAGATGAGGAGGATGAGGAGGAGGACGAGGAGGAGGACAAAGAGGAGGAGGATGACAACGATGACGGGGATGACTCAGATGACTAGGCAGTTAATGGAACTTCCCCCCAATGCGATGAGCATGGGAAATTTTTTGTATTCGACGGTTATTTTTATGATGAGGATGTTGTTGGGGATCCTCAATGTATTGATGTATATGTTATGACCGGAGCACTATGACATTTTAATTATATATATATATATATATATATATATGCACATGGATGCATTTTATTATGATGATGGTCCTCTTTTTGTTTTTTATGATGATGTATGCCTATATGATGTATATATGCATGTGGATGATGTGATTATGTGTGCTTTTGGTTTACTTTCTACATGTTGTGATTGATTTTCCATTATAGAACATTATCAGCTGTTTGGTCTACAACACTGTTCTGATTTCATGGGACATGGATCAATGTAATGAACTCAAACTGTCTAATCAGTTTTTTTGTGCGTAGAAAATTTCTAAAAAGGAAAGGATCCCGTACTTGGTAAAAGTTATTGAGTTGGACGACAAGGAGCTGGGAGTCGATATACACATGAAGGTGACTTATTCCCTATTGGAGAGCAGCAATCAGGAGACCGGTCACAACATCGTACTCAGCTTGGTTATTGGTGGCAGCACCTATACACACCTTGTCGAGGTGGATCAACTTGTGTGAGGGGGAATACAATACCCAAGCTACTGAGGTGAGGTTTGGAGACCATCTACTTGTGTCGTCAGAAAAAATGACATAGAGAGGTGGAGCAGGATCCAGTTTTTGTCATGCATGGAAGCAAACTTGTGAGGTTCAGAATGCAAAAAGTAAAAAACATAAAGCGAATAAAGCTGTACAACATGGACTAGTTCTTCAGAATCGGTATAACCCATTGCGGGGGTTGGCTAAGGGATGTTCTTCAGAATCGGTAAGGATATATGCCCCCTTGCTAAGATAGGTTTGGACAATGTAAGGGCCTTTCCATATGGATTCGAATTTTCCTTTTCCTTGTTTTTCATGAGCTTGGGCGTAAACAAGCTCGAGGTTGCCTTTGTGGAAGGTACAGGGGTGGACATGTTTGTCATAATTGTATTTAGAGCGATGTTTAGAAGCCTTGGTGATTTGTAAAGCTACTCGCCGGTCTTCCTCACCTTGTTCCAATAGAAGTAAGTGTTGCTTCATAGGTGAGGTGTCCGGGAGGATCTCAATGGCAATGTGTAGAGTGGGGATTTGACACTCAATGGGGAGGATAGACTCCACACCATGAACCAAATGAAAAGGGGTAAAAGCTATGGAAGTCTTAGTGGAAGTGCGGTAAGACCACAGTGCAGGAAAGAGCATATGGTGGAAGTTGCACTTGTGTTGGTTTACTAGTCATTGAAGAGTGGTCTTCAAAATCTTGCTAATAGCATCAACCTGGCCCTTCCCTTGAGGGTAGTAGGACAAGGCATACTGGTGGTCAAAATTCAGGAAGGTAGACAACTCTTTCCAAATGGTGTCTTCGAAGTGTTTTCCATGGTTGGATACAAGTTGTCTGGGGACCCTGAATCGAGTGATGACATGGTTAAAAAAGAAACGTGCAGTGGTATTAGCTTTACAGTTAAATTTAGGCATGGCCTCAACCCATTTAGTGAAATATTCGACAGCCACAATGATGTATTTATGGCCATTTTCCGAGGGTGGTTTACACTCCATGAAATCGATGGCCCACTTACAGAAAGGGACAATAGTGATGACCGGATGGAGAGGGGTTAGAGGGGTCCTGGATTTGGGGGAAAAAATATGGCAATTCCAGCAATGTTTGACCACTTTGATGCAATCACTAAAAAGGGTGGGCCACAAATAGCTAGTGTGGATGACCTTTTGGGCAGTGGCCATTCCAGATAAGTGGCCACCACAGGCTCTGCTATGACAGTCGTTCAAGACTTGTTCGGCCTCGTCACATGTGAGGCATCGGTGTAAAATGGTGTCGACGTTGCGGTGATAAAGGACATCGCCGAGGAGGAGGTATCATGAAGCGTGATGGAAGATATGACAACGATCATAACGACCGAGGTTAGAGCGAAATTTTTGTGTTCCTAGGTATACCAGGGCGTCACTGTACCATGGGTCATCCGACGAGATGGTGAACAAGTGGTCATCGGGTAATTTGGTAATAATGGGGGGTGATGATGACGAATTGGTAAGTCAGTAAGGAGATGTGCCAAAGCAAGGGATTTGGTACTCTTTGCTGTAACAAACATCAGGTCATATTATTGGAGGATAATGACCCATTTAGAGATGCGACCTTGGAGGAGGAAACAACTCAAGATGGACCATAGGTTTGGAGTCTTCCACGACTGTAGTTCGGCTCATCAGTATGTAGTGGCGAATATTTTCAATAGAGAAGACGACAGCAAGGGCCAACTTATCCTCATGGGGGTATCGTAATGGTGGGATAGATAATGTCTGACTCACATAATAAATGACTTGTTCTTGTCACGCATTGTCTTCTTGTACCAACATGCCAGAAAAAACATATTCATATGATGAAACGTAAAGGATGAAATCCTTCGAGAAATCAGGCCGTGAAATCAATGGAGTGGAAGTCAAGGCTTGTTTGAGTGCTTCGAAAGCCGCTTGTTCTTGATCGTCCCAAAAAAAAGGAACGTGGGTCCATAACAAGTGAAGGAAAACATGAACTTTCATAGCACAGTCCAGAACGAAGCGATAGAGAATGTTGGATTTCCATTGAAGGCTTTGTAATTGGCGTAATGTGCATGGTGAAGAGAGTTCAAGAATGGCTTGGAAATTAAAAGGATCAACAGTGATACCATTTTGGGAAACGATGAAATCCAACAACCGGCCTGTAGGAATGAAAAATACACACTTGAGGGGGTTCAAGCGAATGTTATACTTGCGAAAATGAAAAAATACTTTCCAGAGGTCATCTAGATGGTTGGACCGTTTCTTGGATCGAGCGGTGAGGTCGTCCAGGTAGACAAGTATGATATGGACTAAGTCGTGAAAGAAAAAGGTCATGGTCCAATGAAATGTGGCACCTGCATTTTTAAGACCAAACAACATGACTCGATAGGAAAAGGTGCCCCACAAGGTAGTGAAGACAGTCTTATACTGATATTCTTTGTGAATTTGAATCTAATTGTAGCCAAAGAAACCATCCATGAAGGATAGAATCTCTTGACCCGCACATGAATCAATGAGTTGATAAATTAAGGGCGTAGGAAAGCTGTCTTTGGGACATGCTAAGTTCAGATCACGAAAATCGATACAGATGCGAATGGTGCCCTATTTTTTGTTAACCAACACAGGATTGGACACCTATGTGGTGTAGGCGATGGGATAAATGAATCGACCTTGGAGTAATTTGTCAATTTCGGCCTTTATCGCTAGTAGTTTGGAGGGGTGAATGGGTCGTTTATTTTGGTGAATGGGCCGGACTTCAGGCCAAGTATCGATACAGTGTTCAACAATGGTAGGGTCAAGACTAGGCATATCAGTATAGGACCAAGAAAAAACATCGCGGAACTCTTGTAAGAGATTCTTATAGGCATTGACTTTGTCTGGAGTATAGGAAGCACCTAAAGTAATGTTCTCAACTATACTGGGATTGACAGAGATATCGATCTGAATGGTAGGCGAGATGTTAGCCATGTTACCTTCCTTGAATGCCTCTGGAGCTGGGATGGGGTTCTTAATGCTTTGAGGATTTCTTTGTCACTATGAAAGCATTGTGTGGATAGATCAGAAGAGTTAAAGCTAGAGGTTGTGGGAAAATTTGGTTCGCCATTTGTGGAGATCATAGAGATGGTGTTAATCTCTCTCTCGAGGAGGATTAAGGTGGATGAATCTCCTCGATAGTAGTAATGGATGAATCTAAAGAGGACTGATTCAGGTCATGGAGGACCAGTTAATACTCAGGTAAGACAGGACAATGATGTGAATAGTGTCCATAGATTCTGCATATGGCGCAGGGGTGGTTGGTGTGTAATGATTTGTTACGCGGGTGAGGGGTGGGTTGTAGTTCGACAACTGAAATATTGGGGTCATCGTCAGATGTATTCATGTGTTCTTCTAGGTTTGGTAGTTGTGATCAATTATGGGTAGCATGGCCCAACTAATCACAAAAAGAACACTTAGGAGGTCATGGAATGTAGAGGGGGTTTCACGGGTTTGGTTGCATGTGGTGCAGTATGATATTGCGCGGCCCTGCCCTAGTGTTGTTGGATGAAGACATTGTTGTCACACCGGGGGTGCACGATTGGCAGTGATAATTGGTTGGACCAGTTGGAGGATGACTTGTGGTGTTGGAGTTCGGTTAGGAGAAGCCAAGTATCACACGGGAAGTTCTAGTGTTAACCCAAGGAGATTCAGCATGGCCATCACGGGCATACTTACTACTCCTGAGGGTGGGAACAAGAATGAAATTCAGTGTATTGGTGTGGCTCTGACGTGGGTGGGGACTAATGATGGTTGAGGCAATAATGGTTGTTGAGGGATAAGCATCGATTGTTTTGACGAAATGGTGTACAAGTCAGATATATCAATGGTTGGTAGGGGAGGTGGTAAAGAACGAAAAGTGGAGACCATTGGAGTCTCCGAATAAAGTCTCAGGGCGATAATGGAAACTAAATAAGTGGGCATATCGAAAACAGGTTGTTCAACCATGGGGAGAACATTTTCTGGTGTAGTGGGTGCATTTGGGTCATAATAAGTAACTTGGTCGATTTTAAAAACCCGTCCCTCATGGGGGAACATCATGATGTGGAACACCGATGACATGAGAGCCTTGATGGTGTACATGTAGCTTCGTCCTAGGAGTAAGTTGTCATCGAGTTGCACGTTTATGACTTCCATGTCAATCGGGACAGTTTTCCTAGCTAATTTGAACAGAACATTAGCCAAAAGGCCTTATGGCTGAGATGAATGGCCATCATAAGCTCGTAAGAAAGTCATGGATGGTTGTGGGGTAGGGGATCCAAGCTTCTGTCACACGAATGTAGACATAACGCATGTAGAGGCACCCTCATCGATGGATAACAAGATTCCGTACTAAAACAGGAACTTGAAATGCTAATGTGGAAGGCATGCGTGGTTCATATTGATCTAAATCGAATGCCATCATCCGTGAGTTAGAAGGGTCTATTGCACCAATGGCGGACAACAAGGTTTTGCACTACATTGGGAAGTTCTTTAAAATTTTTAGGGCTGACATAGCAGTAGGGGACTGGGCTAAGTCATCCACGGTAGTATAGTTGGGGGCAACACGAGCATTAGCATTGTTATTAACGCGCCGCAGAGGGAATTGGGGAGCTTTGGGAGCCCCAACGAATGATGCAGGGGGTATACGCAACGATTGATCTATGAGAAGATGTAATACCCCAATTTTGACCCTTGTGATTTATTGGCTTTTATGTAAATATTGTATACATGCAATGTATGTTTCCCTAGCGTGGAGCTCAAGGCCAAGGCCCCGCTAGTATATGTTCGTATTTTATTTTAAATGGACAAGCATTTGATATTTCACTACCCATGTGCTATTAAGCCATGAAATATTGTAAAATGATATAAATATTTAATATTGCAATAAAATACCAAAAACTGGCTATGGGAGCAACGAATGAGAAGGGGCCATGTGTATCCACTAGGGAGTGGTGAGGGGGCTGTGGGGATGAACCATATGCTACCAAATGTCATTGTGAGAACCCATTTGACTTTCCTTGATGACATTTATTTTTGTTGTAAGGAAGTAGTTGAAGATTTCAATCCATGGCTTCAATGGGGCATGGGCAACCCAGAAATTCGTATGGCAGACATGGGCTCTATTTTTCTTGTACCGCAAGTCACTCTACTTCATGGGAGTTGCTTCTTCCTCATCCCCATTCCATTGTGGAAGAACCCAGCATCATTTTCCATCCAAAAACGAATTCCCAGCAGTGAGAAAAACCAAAAATCGCAACTTTTCAAGAACCCACATTTTGAAGAGCCAAAAATGCCTAGATTTGGTATTGGACAGTAAAATACAACGTGGGATACATAGATATGAACCTTGGGGTGAATTTGAGAGTATTAGATACCCTAAAATCCATTGGAAAACCTAGTTTTTATAGCCCAGAAAAACAGTGACGGGATTGAGTCATTTGATGAACATAATTGTGAGAAATCCAATTGTGAATGACTGAGCAGAGGTTGGGTTTGCTTGATAAACCCAGTGAAGGCTAGAATCTCAAGAATTAGCTGCTGGACCTTTTTATACCCATCCTAAAGAGCACTAGAGGGAAGGGATGCCTGAGGGATTGTGCAGCAGAGAAGGGGACCTTCCTTGTGTTGGGTGTGGTAGGTAATGTGGGTGCCTTGATTGTTGAATTCCTTTGCGATGCCCGTAGCTCTGTGGATGAGCTCATTGGCTTAGCATTGCCCTCCTTTGTCTGTTGTATGCTTGATAAACCCAACTGTGAGTTGGCTTACCATAGCTGTTGAGAGAAACCATGGCTGTGAGTGAGCCTATTTAGTTCCTCCTTAGTGGATACACAACCCAGCTCGGGGGTGATCTCTCAGCTGAAAGAATACAAGCTGGACAGAGATCTATGGTTGGGTGGAATGTTTCTCTCACATAGCCAATTGTTTGGACAGCTTTATCTTCAAGATAAGTGTTTTCTGTGATTTACATTATATGCATTATGTGTTTTGCAGTGTGTTAATTCTGAAGGATAATTGCCCATGTTAATGAAATGATTGTCTTAATGAAATCAACATGAAATCTGTGCATAGCATGAGTACGAGATTGAATTCTCTGCATAATGAACCATCATATGCCTGTGTTAGATATGATGATGCATTACTGTTTGTGTGCTTGCAAATATGTTTATTTCCGCTGTGTTTATATTGAGTATGTGCCTGCACATAGAAGATTTTAATTGTTATGAATTTATGAGTAATGTATGGGGCTGAGATTATCAAATAAGCCCGGTAGATTGGTCACGTTTCCTTCCTTGCATCAGATTGATGGAAAGGGACATTACAGAAGAGTGTTCGAAGCCTTGTCCGCAGGGATGGTTTCTATGGTGGAACCATATTGGTTACAGTGGGTTTGAAGGTTGATATCAACCGAAGACATTATTAAAAGGTGGTGGGTACCTATGTCAATGTGTTGGTTTCCATGAGTTGCATAGGTAACCGATTGTTATGGCACCGCAGTGCATTGAGGGGGAGCCAAAGGTTGGGTGGATACTACCCCTTGAATGGGTAGGGGGTTCTGCAACACCAGAGGTTGGGTGTTGGTTTGCGTGGGATTAGGTGGTTTCGGAGGGGAAGCATGTCCTTAACGTTGGGCATCATCATTCCAAAGTTGAAGAGCTTGCTCCAAATGGGACAATTATGCATGTAATGGCCATATATCCCGCAAATAGAGCATGGGTGGTTTGTGCATAAGTTGGGGTTTTTTTCTTGCCGAGGTGGTCGATACGGATTTTGGTTAGCTGGTTCAACACCATTATTGTTTGGGCAGTTTGGTGGTGGGTCGCCTCTATCTGTAGGTTGGTTGTTTCCTCGGTTATGGCCTCATCCCCTATTTTGTTGTCCTTATTAGTTCCATTGGGTAGGTTGGTTTTGCTGTTGGTTTTGTTGGGAATAAACTTTCCCTTGGGGAGCAGGGGGGTTCTGCGATTTAGCAGGTGTTGGGGAAGCCTGCAGTGGGTAATAATTTGGAGGGGCTTAGGGTTGTGTGGGTGCGGGTCCAGCCGGTTGATGGTAGTAGGTAAAAGGTGTGGCTAGAGGGGTGTATGCTGGTGGGGTGTGACCATACAAATGCAAAAAACATGAAGGTCCATGTACATGAGGGACTTGGGCCATGGGAACATACGAAGGTGTTGCTCCTGAATGTGTTATAACGTGTGAAAGGTCGGGACCACTCATGGTGGCAGTAGGTGTTGGATTATATGCAGGAGCGTTGGTGGGGGGGAATATGGACATATGGTTGAGTATGAGATGCAACATGTCTGATAATGCCATTAACAGCATGGGATGCCCCCGGTGCATCCTTATTGGAGGACTCGTCATGGGGAGCATCAGGTAAAATGGAGTAGAGATAGCTCGACTGTGCATAGATGAGTTCAAACTGTTGGGATTTGAGAATGGCTTCTTCTTCGCTTTGGGGTCGTTGGGATGACACATCGCTGGCGATAAATGGCATGAGGGATTTCAGAAACCAATCTAAAAATATGCGATCATCTAACTTGATCTTACACAAAATATGGCATCTACGCCATTCATGAATATGGTCAGTGATATGGGTAGACGTGTTCTATCTGCAAGATAGTAACATCTCAAAACCAGCGTCATAAGGGATGGGTAACTAGAAGAATTGCAGGAAATTCAAAGTAAGGGATGTAAAAGTGGAGTGCATCCCATGTGGTTCTTCAATATACCACTTAGATGCAAAGCCAGTGAGGGTCTGTTGTAAAAGGCGTAGACAGATCGAGTCATCCATTATGGAGTTGGAGTAACACCATAAGTGGAAGGAAATGATATGGTTTCAGGGGTCTTCACCACCCTTCCCTTAAAAATTTGGGATGTCCGAAGGGATTTTGGTAGGCATGGGAGGCCATGTGGGGTCATGTCAAATCGGATCGTTGGTCAATCGGGCTAGATTAGGGAGGTTGAGATTGGCCATGAATGGAAAACTAGGAGAAAGATGTGACATGGTCAAAGGGGCCTGCGTAATAGCCATGGATATGATTGTGGGGTCACCTCCATCGAGGGATGGAGCAATGGTGTGAGTCATAATGACGATTGAGGGACCTCTGGTGAAGGGCGGGGGGATTGTGTAGGAAGGGTTAGTGTCCCCAAGTGTACTACTGGTGACTAAGGGGATGGTAGTTAGGACTAATCCACTACTGATGGGTATGGAAGTAGTGACTGGAATGCTAGGTGTAGGTCCTATGGATGGTATAGCAAGGATGGATGATGAAGTGGTAGATGGGATAGTGGTGGAACCACCGCCAAAAATCCATCCTTAAAAGGTGTTGGGATTCACGTTGGCCATGGGGCTAGACGGATCTATGTATATGGGTAACTATGACTCAGAATCAGACGTAAAATAAGGGGTGTCAGGATGAATATTCGATGACGAATTTGTGCGTCTGTGACGAGTGCGGTCAAGTGGAATGTGCTACGGGGATAGCCCCGGTAGGCGACGAGAGAGTCTCAGTGAATCAATGGTGACAGGTTTAAAAGTGCTGAGGGGTTGTGGTGGATAAAATGCTCAAAAATCCTAGTGCAATTGTGTGTGCAAAAGGAGAGCTAAAAAATGTTGGCACTCAGGCCAACAATAATGCTAAAAAACACTTGCTGCAATAGCGTGCTACAACAAGCGGAGCGGTCAATAAAATTGTTAGAATACCAACAAGAAGCACTCCTATAAATAAAAAGGTAGACTCACTAATACAATGGGGGTATAGGAGAATGCAAACACCTATCTAAGAGATATGGAAGCTCACACAAATCGTATCCCCTGCAGGGTGATGAAATCTGCAGTCAAACAATACGAAATGTCGAACCAAATGGATAAAAGATATCCATCTACCAAGAGGTACTCTGGGTAAAAGAGTCCTAGAAGAATGGAAACTAAGCTACCTCTTTCATGGAACGGCCGAAAAGGTGTCCCGCAGCTTTAGTTCTTTGGTCTTCGCACACCCGGTATGGGTGCTAGTATGCATGATGAGAACAACAAGTTGGTGTCCTTCAGTACAGAATGGAGAGCGACATTCTGCTCAGACTTTCGGAACCAATCTTGCTACTTTTCCTCCTAAGGGAGAGGCTCTCCAACAAATCGGTGTCAACCATACGAATAAGTAATAGGGGATTTTTGGTTCCCTAAAAGACAACAACTATGTCTCAAATGTAAATGACAGAGGGTTGTTGTTTGGATTCCTAACCCCAATGTACTACCTAGCTACAAAATTGTTTTTTTGTTCCCCAAGTAGGGTTAAGGTGGGTTTAATTAAATCAATTTTAAGTCTCTCTTTGAATTATGGGAGAGTGTGTCTGCACAAGTGGTGTGAACCCAAGATCGCCAGATAGAAAATTCTTGAAAGAAACAAATGAGACTGAAATAAAATCTTTTTTTCTTTCTTTTACATTTCAAAAAATAAAAATACAACTATTATGACATGTATGCATAAATACACTTGAAGAGATAGCAATGCAGGAAGGATGCATGCACACTGAAATGCCTCTAATGCTACAACAAGCAAAACAACAGAAAAACTAATGGAAAATGGGTGCAAGAAAACAAGGGTTTGTGGGTGCAGCCAAGGGAAAGAAAAAATGAAAAAACAAGTGCAGGGTGTGGCTGTGAGGCAAAAAGGTGCGCTCTGGGTGTGGAATACTGCAGAAAAAATGCACTGAAACATAAAAAAACAAAAAAATAGAAAAAAAGGGCGTGAGTCTTGGCCAAAAGGGCACGACTGAGGTGCATGTTTCAGAGTCAAAAGTGCATGGAGGGTGTAGTTTTCAGGAAAATAGGTGCACGAAGGGTGCCCATTTCAGGCGAATATGCGCCCTTAGGGCATGGCTTACAGGGAAGTATGTGTGCGTTGGGTGCCTATTTCAGGCCCTAAGGCATGAGAAAAGCACAACTTTCAAGATGTACTGCGCGCGAAACATGCAACTAGTAGGGCAGAAGGGGCACTTCAAGGGTGGCTTTTTGGTCGTACTGTGCATGGAAAGCACGGCTAGGGGAGAAAAAAATGCGCAGAGGGTGCGGTAAATGGGAGCATATGCGTGCTCCGGGTGTGAGTTGTGGGCCGAAAGTCGCGCTGGGGAGCGCGTGTTTTTGGCCGAAAGTCTTATTCGGGTCGCAGGTAAATGGCAAAAATTCGTGGGCTAGGTCGTAAAGACGGAGCTGAAGAAGGGCACTGCGAGGGAAAGGGCCAGAGATTCAAGTATGGGGGTGAAAGGGTAGCCCAAAACTATAAAATGGAAGCAAAATAACAAACATAAACACTAAAAAACTAAACTAACCCACAGATCGATGGGAATCAACCTACTGGAGTTGCCAAATCTGTAGCTAGTGTTTTCACACCAGCCTATACAAATGGGCACCTACCGAGGGTTAAGAATCCCTTAGTAGCAGATTCAAATATGGGTAAAAATACATAAATGGAAATTACTATGTATGAGTGAAAATGACAAGAGAAAAACAAACGTAACTAATTACAACAGTAAAATATAATTGATAGATTAGAACCCATGAAATATTTGTGTATTTTATTGGAAACTAGGGTTTACAAAAATGGTTACCTCCAAAGATGAGGTGATGGGGGCCCTTCCAACAATACGAGAGTAGGGAACTGGGTCTCCTAAGTCCCTTTCTCTTCTCCAAATTCTCAATGGGTTGGCCAAGATCCAACCAGCTGGGCACAAAATCCCTAATGGGTAGGCTAGAGTGTTGTAGGGAATTCAACAGCATAAGGGTATGAAGAATGATTAGTGATCAAATGGGAGGCCTCCATCACCTTTTTATTAACAATTTTGGGTGGTGGAGTGTTGGCCCATGGTTTTTGGAAACCAGTAGTATTGGCTAGTGGTTTTTATATATTTTCCCTCTTTTTTTTGTTTTTTGTTTTTTACTTTTTTCCCTTTTTCTTTTCTTTTTGGGGAGTTTTGGACCCTTTTGTGAGTTTTTGACATTTTTTTAAGGGATTTAGTTATTTTTTGAGGGCAATAATTATTCTTTTCCCATTTGGTTACCAATTTAGGGTTTTGGAGGCCAAAAAATGTAGGAAAAGTGGACAAATGGGTTATGTGACTAGGGAGATAAGCTAGTGAACAATTTTTGGGTGTTAATAGTTGCAAGCCTATTGTTGACAAGAATTTAAATACAAAGTATTTGATTAATGATTCATTTTCCATTCATTGGATGTTACTTATGATACCTCAACAATACTTTCAAATTATGGTTTGGTCTCTTTATAGGAATGCTTTATGTTGTGTGTGAATTATCTAGATTTTGAATTGTAATATTACAAGGGATTTATATGACTCATCAATGTTTACTATATGAAGGAAAACATCTTAAGTACCAAACTCCTTTGTATTTTTACTGCATTGATAAAGATTCAATCTTCCTTTGGGTGTTATGAATGCATGGAAGAATGCTTGGTTTTGGGGTGACTTTTGAATCTCCAAATTCATGTCTTTTTTGGATGGAGTGAAGAAAAATTGTTCAATTCCAAATTATTCGAATCCTTCCTCTCTTCCTAGTGCTTGATTAGTGGAACATTCTAATGATGTGTTGATGGTGGAAATTACAATGTTGGAGGTAAGTGATCCACATTCATTATATAAAAAAGATACAATTATTTGCATATTTAATGGGAGTTGGCCTCCCACATCAACATTGTTCTAGTGGATCCACATGGCTTGGACAAAAAATTGTGAGTTCTCTTTATGTTCCAAGGGTATTTAAATTGTTTAGATATGTTATCATGTAGATTATCAGTGAGTTATTGAGGAGGGTCCTTCGTTTTGAGGAAGCATGAGACTTTTTGTATGCCCTTAGTTTCAAATTTTGTATCCTTACACTATGTTAGTTACTAGAATGCTAGGTTGGGTTTGTGTTCCCAATTTATGATTACAATTCCAATGTATATCAATTATGAGGATGTTGGGAATATTTTCTGCACTTATACATAAAATTAGATATTGAAAGATCCATAGTGGGTTTATGCACATATATGCATATTTGTGTTGATATAGACCTTGGTAAGGGTCTTTCAGACAAAGTGATTATTAGATCGAATATTTTTAAAAACACATAGGGATTGGATTATGAGAACACAAAATTCAAGTGTAGGATATGCCATCTTCCTTGACATTTACAAGATAATTGTCCCCATGATGGAGCTCATCCTCCTATAAAAACATGACCAAAACAAATCCAAAGAGATGGAATTTTTTGGAGGAACCAAGTTCAAATACTAAAATTGATTAGAATGAGGTATATCGACTTGATCAGAGAAAAGGTAAATTAACAATCAGATACTAACATTGGCCATAATAAGGTAAACACAATACCTAAAAGTTCCCATTCGGGAATAATTCCTTGGGCCCTGACAACCTATGGCAGCTAAAACCAATACTTATGAGCCAAATACCATGAAACCACATTTTACTTGTGAAATTTGACTCATGGAAGACATGTGAGTACAATTCTAATTCTAAAGCTGATGTTGTAGATATTATTTGGTGAAATATATCATTGAGGATCTAGAAAGAAACTTGTCAAAATTGTCTTTGAGTGGGACTAGTGGTTAAGAAGATGTGTTTCCTCTTAGGAGGTAACATGTTCAAATATGGAAGGGGGTAGGGTATGTACACCTTAATAAGTCAAATCTCTTGATTTGTGACCTTCAAACTAGATAATAATAATTGTTATTGGTTTATGATATGATCTTTCTAATTATTTTCACATAAGTTGAACCTTAACTCCATTCACAATATGACATGGTAGTGCATGTATAGAATCACATTGAATAAAAGGTGATTATTTTTTTATGTTGACGATCTTCATTCTATTACAAGGCCTTGTGAGAAATTAATTGTGATACTTTTGGTATTTTATATAAGTTGATTTCCTATAGTGTACCTATAGTATTCTTTTTTTTATCATAGAACTATGTTCAAGTTATTAGAGGATTGCCATGATAATGGAGGAATTTTGAGACCTTGATTTTTATTTGTTCGACAAGATTAACCCCATGTTCAGATGTTGGAAATAGTCACTCATTCAGGATAGTGCACCAATGATGGTGCTCTTGTTTTCCAAGATGCATAACATAAAAAGATGTATTCCAAGGGCTGACTTGATCCCCAAGTACGAGATAACTTCCAACAAAATGGGTGCATACATATAATACATGTAGGATCATTCCCTTATCAGAAATTTTATAGGTATCTAAATGAAGGAAACGGTGCTAATGTGGTGGATAAATGCAAAATGGAAATCTAAGGGACAAGTATATCTAAAAATTGTAAAATTAGTCACAACAGATCTAATGAACAAGTAAATCAATCACAATAGATGAAACTCAAAAAATATGGTGTAAACTGTGCAAAAACTTTCATCAATGCTCTATAATCCCAATAAGGGTGAAAATACAATACAATCATCTAACAATGAGTGAGCAATTTGAATTGACTAAGGAGGTCATTCGAATTACTGAATGGTGTTGCTTGACTCCAACTAGGAGTCCTCATCATCAATCAGTGGTGGTCATCAATGCACAAGAACCAGTCATCTAGGTGTCAATGTGAGTCTAACTGAGTGTAACAAGTGTAATTGAAGTGTGTAGCACTAATATAGGGAAGGAGACTCAGTGGAGGGAACATGGGAGGCTTAACTGAAGTTAGAACGAGTCATCTAGTCAATCTAGAGGTCCATCGGAGTGAAACAGTCAATAGGGAGTGAAACTAGCCTCAAATCAAGGAGAATCGGAGCTAACTAAGTGTAAACTGAGTGGGTAGGTGAAGAAGTGTGCCCTTCTCTGGCATTAGGTGAGAAGTGGGTTCTTCATGACTAGGCGGGATAAAAATATGATGGAAGGAGCTCCCGGGTGCTAGAATGAAGTGGATAAGGTGCTGGAGGCATCAACCTAGTGACTGGGATGTATGCAAAATGCATGCAAACCCTAGAATTTGCATGCAAACCCTAATTGCATGTAAGGTCCTGAAAGTGATGATGTGGATATCCAAACAAAAATGTGTTCGAAGGGTTTATTTACTACAATATTTACAAGCATAAAAGATTAGGAAATTATTTTTGAGCATGGAACCTACTTCTTCAACTATGTTGGGCTATAGACAAGATATTGGATAGAAAAGTTTAGTTTGGACAAGGAGGACTTCTTAGCCATACTGGTGTGGATCAAATTGTATTTAGTCACTCAGGAATATTGGGAGGAAGGAACACTAGCGGGGATAGGTAACACCCTAGGAACCTATGTGAAATATTTAGAAGTTACCAAGAGAGGTAGGTACACCTCTTATGATAGAATTTGTGTCTACATGAATATATCCAAAGCACTTCTGGAATCAATTTGTCTAAGATATAGAGACATAAAATGGATACAAACAATTGATTATTATCATATCCTATTCCGCTATATATAATTCCATGAATATAGACATACCTTTTGGAATTTCCATGAAAATTCTCCTATTAATCCCCCAAAATTTACAAAGGAACAATAATCTAAACAATTCACAAGGGTTTATACCAAAAGACGAAAAGGAAAGAATCAAACCTAGGAACCTAAAGGAAGGGAACAAAATTTGACAAATAGATTTAGATTCCCGTTCCAAGTAGAAAACATGCTTATAATATTGTAGGAAATTACTCCTCACCCAAAAAAGGAGGATATGAAGGATTTAAGGGATGGATGAGAGCACATGACAAGAAGAATAACTGAGGAAAACCCCCAAACAAAGATACCATAGAAGAATGAATAGATCAGCATGGATGAGGATGATCAAATGGAACTAAAGGATGGAGAAGACATGTATACGGGTGAGATGTAAATCCATGGTTTCTTGGAATCCTATGAAATAAAGGAGTATAAACCCATTTCTCACTCTCAAATACAACTTCTCAAGGAGATGCACCATCGATCCTGCTTAGAGAAAAGGAAAAAAGAGGTAAAATATAACCCTATTTTTTCTTCCTTATAAGTAAAAACTTGTATCTTTAAAGAACCATCAAATCTGAAAAACAAAAAAAGGAAATGAGGAAGAAAAAGAAATCAACAAATCCTCCAAGTGTTGGGAGAACACCTAATAGGTTCAGGACAATATGCATTGGTAACAGATAGGCTCTTCCCTACTCCTCCCTCTAATTAACTATTAATATAATCACATAGAACACAATAGGTCTCAATGGGAAAGGAAAACAAATATGACTGAGAAACAAGAGACAATGAGAAAAATCAAATATACTCATGCTATAGGAAACAAAGTGTACCATAGAATTGTTTAATAAGATAAAATGATTCTATTGGAGGGGATGTCAAAAAAGAACAATAGATGAAAGAGTTTCATTAGATGGGTTAACTATCATATGGGATCCTATTACATTCCTAATGGAAAACTCATTTGCAATAACTAGATAAATTTCAACAAGCTTTTGCTTGATAGGAATTGAAGCAAAAGACAACATCACTAATGTCTATCGGCCCTCAACTTCTGAAGAAAAATAAACCTTTTGCACTCTTTGGAGGATCTTCATGGGATCATAATAAATATTAATTGGATCATCAGAGGGGAATTCAACTTAATTTCATCCTTGATGGAGAAAAAGGGAGGAATATGCAAGCTACAAGAATCAAGTGATCTATTCAAGAACATTATTCAAGCCCTGGACTCGTGGATGTGAAAACCACCAACACTCTATTCACCTAGAATAATAAGAGGGGAGAGTCCCATCAAATTGCTTAGAGATTAGGCATATTATTTCTATTTGAAAACATCATATCTTAAGGTTTTCTCTTACAACCCACCATCCTACCCTTCTTAGGATTAGACCCTTGGATGGTTTTCCTTAGTTTGGAATATTACCATCATCCAAAGAACAAAAATTTTCAATTCAAAAAATTTGGGTTTGATCTTCCCAATTTTCATAACCTTATAGCAACCTGGTGTAGAGAAGCAAAGGTGAACATGGGCTCCAAGATGTACCAATTTCAATAGAATTTAAAACTACTCAAATCCAATTTCAAGGTATGGAACAAACAAGTGTTTGGAAACATATTCCAAACACAAAAAAATTAATAGACAACATGTCCCTCTTACAACAAGACATCATTCAAGGAGGATATATAAAGCAATTGAAAGAGGAAGAGGAAATGTTGCAAAACCAAATAGACCTGAGAAATAGGCAAGAGGAAATGCTATGGTTCCAAAAACTAAGAGTTGGGTGGTTAAAAGAAGGGGAGAGAAACATAAAAATATCTCATCATTCAGTGATTCAACATAAAAACCATAAAAGAATTATATTAATAAAGGATAGTTAAGGAAATATAAATAAAAAACACAAGGAAATGGAGAAGTAACTCATTGAATTATACAAATATCTTTTAGTTGAACGACAAGGAAGTAGGAAGGAGGCCATTGAAAAAATCACTGATAGCATTCCCTGCTTGGTTATGGTAGAATATAATGACTAAAAACTTAAGGAAATAACTGTCAACGAGGATGAGCAGGTTGTTTTGAATATTCTAGAGGGGAAATCACTAAGACAAGATGGATTCAACATCAATTTTTTCCACTCCTACTAGTCAATTATTAAAAAATATGTTTGGGAAGTGGTAGAGGAATCATGCAATTGACTAAATTTATTATGGCATTAAGCCCCACCTTCATAAAATTGATTCCCAAGGAGGAAATAGAGGGACATTTGAGCAAATTCATACCAATATCCTTGTTTAATATAATCTATAAAATCATCATCAAGGTCATTGTGAATAGATTGAAACCTCTCTTACCAAATATGATATTAGTAGAATAGACGAGATATGTGGAAGGAAGGTAGATTTTATATGGTATTATTCTATCACATGAAACTATCCAGACTCTGAAAACCACCAAGAAAGAAGGCATGATGAAAAAATTAGACATGTCAAAGGCCTTTAAAAAAATAAGCTAGAAGTATATACAAAGAGTTCTCTTGGAATTTGGATTTTCTATGTAGTGGACAAATTGGATTATAACCATCATTTCATCAGCCTTCTTCTTTATTTTATTCAATTTATCACTGTTGAATACCTTCACCTCTTCCCATGGTATTTATTTGGGGGATCCCATTTTTCCCTTCATCTACATCCTCATGGATGAAGGCTTAAGAAGAACTATAAAGCTGGTGATTTTAAATGGGAAAATCGAAGGTCTTAAAATACACAGGGATAACCTAACCTCTTCTCACTTACAATTTGTGGAAGACACTATGTTGATGGGAGATCCCTTCATACTGGAGGAAAACAATTTCAAGTAGGTGCTCAACAGCTTCAAGGAGGCCTTAGGAACTACTATAAACCACATTAAGTCTTAAATATTTTTCTTTAATCTACAGCTAACTATTCAACTTGCAATTTCTAGTACCCTTGGTTTCCATAGGAGCTCTATTTCATCCAAATAGTTAGGAGCTCTGCTGCTTGGAAACATCCATAAAAAATTGACTTGGGAAGAATTGATTACGAAGAAGGAGAAGAGATTAGAAAATTGCATATTTCGATCTTTAAATTTGGTAGGAAGACTAATATTGATAAAATATATACTGCAAGCTATGACTCTTTATTTATTCTTGATTATGGAAGCTCCAATGAGAATTATAAAGGAAATTGAGAACATTCAAAAGAAATTCCCTTGGGGAGGATCTTGAACCCAATGTAAATGGGCTATTATAGCATGGAGAAAAACATGTTGCCCAAAATGGGATGAAGGCTTGGGGCTTCACGACCAAAAAATAGAAACTAAAGGCCAGGGGAAAATTTATGGTGTAAATGTATAACAAATAAAGATGCATTTTGGATTAGATTATGAAAAAAAAGTTACACGCTTGAGTTAGAATATAAAAACTTGATCATAATGACTAGAAACAAAACTAGATCCCTTATATAGAATATAAATTGGAAAAATAAATCCATTATTCATAATTATTTTGTCTGAGAAGTTAGAGATGATGATTTGGATTTATTATGGAAATGCGTCTGGAAACAAATTCCCTATTTAGAAGAACAACCTAAACAGAAAAATATTAAACGTCTTCTTCATGCTTAGAACATGAGCACACTTAACCATTATTGGGATCATAGAAGTTAGGATGCAAATTGGAGAGAATGGGATCCCTTGGAGGTAGATCCTACTAAGAAAAACATTCCAAATTTAGAATCTCTAAAGGAAGAATTACAATGTAGGCAAAACCCAAACAGGAAGTCCCAAACAAACTTCGTTGGGAGCACTAAGGAGGTGGACATTTCTTTGTAAAAGAATCGTAAAATATTCGTATTAATACCACACAACAAAAAGGGGATCGCATATGGGATAAAGTATGTAGAAGGAACCTTTGGCCAAAAGTCTCCACATTCTTGTTGTCGGGAGTGCATGGTAATGCCTTAATATAGGACTAGATAACCAAATGGGGCTTCAAAGGACCATCACAATGCTATCCATGTTATGTAAATGTAGAAACATTGGAACATATCCTAAATTAGTTCCATTTTTATTCATTGTTTGGGATGAGGGAGAAACAACTTTATAAAAATCGATTGATGTTCCAATAACATAAAAAATATCATTGGACAATGGAAGGAGACAAATTTTCATAAAATCATCATAAATAGAGTTTGGAAACTATTCCCGTGATTTCTCATGTGGGAAACCTGTAAGGAGTACAATAAGATAAATTTTAGGACCAAAACAAGGAAAAATATCAAATATGGAATAGAGTCAAGTCCAATATCACATAAACCATTTAGATCCATAATTGGTCGGAGGAGAATTGGAATTGTCAAGGCGCAAAGAGAATTATTTTGCAAGCATGAGATTTAAATTTTGATCCTACAATTTCCTCGTCATTGAGGAAACCATTGAAGCCATCGAGTATGTTTAATTGGTCTCCCCCACCTCTTGATTGTATTAATTAAACTTTTATGGAACCTCTAAAGGAAACCCCGAGCCTGTGGAATTTATTGGTTCTATGTGGGATCACTTGAGAAGGAAAGTAACAATGTTGTAGAATTGCAATCCATACTACATGGACAATAAATAGCTCATTGGAAAGGATTTTCAAAAGTAATTGCAAAAAGATACTTCAGTAAAATTTTACATATGCCTAGAAAACTCCTGCATGGACCAATGATCAACAGAGTTTATATTCATTGGAGAATGGAAGGGAATATAGAAATATTATTAGGACTATTATATCAAAACTTGGTCATAATGTAATTTCCCCATCCATCATTCCAACCATAGGAGGTGGTGAATTCGTGAAGATGGGTAACAGTTTGGTGAGAATCGAGCGCCCAAAAAATGCAGCGGAGGTTATTCGGCCGAATAATCATATTTATTCGCCCGAGTAAATATGATTATTCGGCCGACGGCCGAATAACCCATAATTTATTTGGCCGAATAACCAGTAACAATACTCCGTTAAAATTAACGGGGACCTCGAAGTGTGTGCGAGGTAGTTCCCGTTGGAAAAAATGTCTGGGATTTGTTAGTTTATTCGACCGAATAATTATTCTGCATAAAAGCGGCCTTTGTTTTTCATTTTTTTTTCCAGCAAGTCTCTGTGGACCCTCTCTCTCCTGTTGACCTTGCCCCGCGTTGGACCCCGCAAGTCGATCCTCATCCTCGTCCTCCTGCTGCTGCTGTCGATGACCCCTCCTAATACGCTACACCGTCTTTATCCGCCTTTGCCATATCCATCGCCATCGCCTTTCTCACCACCCTATTGACATCCACCATATCCGCTATCGCCTTTCTCGCCACCCTTTGACATCCACCATCGCCTCTCGCCACCCCCGTCAACATCAGCCACCCCATCGAGATTTAGCTTGTAGGTTCGGCGTGGAGTGGTAGGTTTGTTTTTTTAGTTCTTAGTTTCAGTTTCTGTTTTAGTGTTTTTTTTTTCATTTTTTTTGCTAATTATTGTTGTTATTGTTTGTAGGCAAATCTTCCCTGTTCAGTGTGTTGGTGTTTGGCTCTGGTTCGACGCTCGGTGTTTGCATTCGGTTCTGCGAGTTGGTTGCTGCAGTCAGTTCTACGAGTTGGTGGTTTGCTCGAGTTCATGGTGATTGAGGAATTGTTGTTCTAGAGTTAGTTTTTGTCGAAAAAACCGGTAGTGGGGTCTCTCATCCTAAACACGTAATTTTTTTTATTTTTTATTTTTGTAGCGTTAAACCTTTATGTTAAGTATAAATTCATAGTTCATTTTGACACTAGCTTAAGCTCATAATCCATTAAGAAATAGGTGCAAGCTAGGTTAGTATTGAGTTTTATTACTGTGATTAGATTGATGCTTATGATGTATGTATATTACGTAAATATTATAGGTATAACAGGCATTAGTTTACTCAGTTCACTAGTAGATGTAGATGTTTTGTTTTTAGCAAGGGAGTTCTAGATAATTTAAATAGCATAGATCCAATCAAGCAACTTTTCAATTGTTGTGTGATGATAAAACAACTTGCAAACAAACTAATCCGCATATTGTACCATCTTCAAAATTGCTAAAAATGCATTTTATTTTAGGTACAGACTAGTGCATTCACAAATTAAAATTGGCCTTGACTATGTTTTCAGCATTCCTGAAAATAATTTTTTCATATATATTAGATTTGAGAGCAACAAACAGGTGTAAAGGGGATGTACAAAACATATTTCAGTCTAAAAACGTCTCTCTTAGCTGCTAGAAATGATATTTTGTTGGATGAAAGTTATTACGGTCCCCATTTTGTTCATGAACAGAGTTTATAAACTCTTCTTGTTACTTTCATAGTAATTCTTTTTTGTTTTCCTAATTAGAATATCACATAGTAGAATATATACTTTCTATTTCAAAAATTATAATCAAACTCATTTTACACCACAATTTACAATTTAAGAAACAAATTAACATTATACAACCATACAAATTTTCCTAGTTCATGAACAACTCTGTTCCTGAGCTTATGTTCCTGAGTTTTGGTTATTGAAAATTATAAAGGCTCAATTATGGAATTTTTAAAGAGAAAAGAGAATGAACTAAAAAGAAAAAGAAAAATGTATATAGATGATACATATGTAACGATTATAGAAGACATATATTGAACGATTATTTCATATTGGATCATAAATTTTATTCAAGACATATTTTCAATTGTTTTCATAGTGGAATTCAGAATTCATAAATTGTTTTAAGTAAGATGTGTGATATATCAATTTGCATAAATAATCTATGTGTATGTTTATTTTCGATTGTTTCATAATGGGATTTTAGAGGAAAGGAAATTGTTAAAAATGAATCTTTGTTTTGAAGTGAACTGTCACAAGTTTTGGGGGTTATAATTATCAAACTAGTTTATTTAGTCAAACTTATTACCTTACGAGAAAGATTATGAAAAATGAAATTGTATTATCTAAACAAAGTACACATGACCAATTCCAACTAATTTCACTATTGTATTATCGAACAAGGTACACACTTATTGCTAGTTTAAGGTTTCTCTAGTGATAGTCATTTATTTAACTACGGAGATACACTTCATAGTTGTATAATATGAATGATTATCATTCATATTATGCAATAAGCCCATGTAAGGATCATATTATTTATTATTGACAACTATCAAGTATAACTAGTACATTAGGTTAGTGGCATTAACATATGCAACTAGTAGTTGTGTTCACTACTTAATTACACAGTATTTACATTATATTACATCATATAGGTTATATTACCATTGATTTTATTAGGATGATCAGTATATCCATCATATTAGGGCCATAAGTAAGACCACATTGGTGTACTTCTTTCTTCTTTGCATTGACTTAGCCACTTTCAATTCAGAAACTATAAAATAGCTAATAAGTGTTGGCCCACCATAGGGCTGAAATCTATTAACAAGACTAGACTAATACATGAAATAAAAGTAATGTACAGAACTCCCCTGCGACATGGGTGTTGTACCTCAAATGGTTGGATGGCCAATATTACAATTGATCATAACAACACTTATTATGTCCATTTGTTTTTTTCTTGGAGATTAGGTTAAATGTTTAGAATGTTAAAATATCAAAACATTAGAATTTGAATATGTTATGAGTTGATAGTTGTTTAAATGTAGATATCATATCAAATGGAAAGAGAGGAGTCTTCGAGGAAAAAGCGTAGGAGGTCATCACATTCATCAGGAGTTGGTGTTCCAATTGATAATCGAAGGTTGTTGACTTCACCTCAGGATTCAAGCTTATTGTACATTCATCTGATCATCGGCGTGGTGATACAAGTACAGATGATTCCCCTTTATCATCTGTGGGAGAACGTCAATCTCAACCTTCTGCCGGTATGAACATTAATGTTTTAATACATGTATAATTTGTATTTTTGTGTGTTCAAAAAGGTTGTACATGTTTACACACTTGACTATGTTTGTATATGAAGTAGAGCAAGATTCAGAAGAGGCTCGCAATTCTACAGAGAGGGAGGAAGATCGAGCAAGGGGGATAGGTTTTGAAACAAACGTGGGTGCAGAGCAAGGTTCCCAAGAGGATCGTCATTCTAGATAGGGTGATGAAGGTTGAGCTAGGACGTAATATGTTGAACTAGCCGAGGCTTGTACACCCATAAGGACTTATCATTTTGATTTATTTGAGGAGCTTCCATGGGAAAGTGGTATTCCACAAACGATCGTTGAAAGTTGTAGATCTCACTATGACAAGCTGTAATGTGATCTTTCTAATTTAGATCTCCCTCCAGAGAATAAACAAATTTTAGAGATGGTTTTGGATCATTACAAAAATTCATTGAGGTATATGAGGATCTTGGACCAACAACAAATGGTTATGTTGACTTGATGCGAAGAAGAAATGCCCAAGTGATGGGTCCAGATAAGTGGGTTGTTGTGAAGGAGAGAGTGACCAAAGAACAGGTCAACTCAATGTTTAACTTCAAAGAGGGCCTAAAGCGAAAAGCATTGAAAGTGCAATATTTTAAGCAACCTGAACTTGCACATCATTTATATGATCACTTCCTTGCAGCTTATGGTCGGTTGCCATGGAACGATGATGTTTCTAATTATTTTGCCATTTTTTTTATGTCGAGTTTTTTTTAAATATGAAGCCAGACTATACTGATATTCATAATGAATTTTATGGAGTTGGAAAGGGGCGAATATACAATCGAAAGGGTGTTCTTAGAGATCCCACTACTTTTCGACCTCCACCTCAGATATCTCGCC
The DNA here is from genome assembly GCA_027924585.1 of Larix kaempferi. NCBI lineage: Eukaryota > Viridiplantae > Streptophyta > Pinopsida > Pinales > Pinaceae > Larix > Larix kaempferi. Next base: position 47,816,910 of record BSBM01000493.1, read on the forward strand.
CACCTAGGTTTGTGACTTACAAATCGAAGATGGAGCCCACATCACAACTTGGGACAACATCAAGGCATTCTGTTGCTGAAGGTTTAACTTCCGAATTTGTAGGAGTTGATGTGGGATTGAGTCGAGAGAGGGATCGAGCCACTATTTGTCAATTTTTTTTTTACAAAATGAATGATGAGTTAAATGGAATGAGCATTGAAGATCTCAAGGCTTATGCTAAGGATTGTCGTGATATAGCTTCGGATGTCCTATCCAATGACACATCGAGTTTAGGAGAGGTTTGTGTACATTCAATCTATTTACTTTTTTATTCATTTTGAATTGAACTTGTTGTTACATTATATCTATGTATGATATTATGCCTTTTTTTATGTATAGTAATAAATACATTACGTAAAAGTTTATTGGTTGCAGTTTTCTAGAATGTTGAATGAACATAATTTTCGAGTCTCCACTAGTGAAAATGTAGAAAATGTAGAAGAGCATCTTGGAGAGGTATATTTATTATTTACATAATAACATTTATGTTTGAAAGATATTTTATCCTTTTTTTATTTTTAATTTGACTATGTATTGTAGCTTGGGTTTTCACCCAAGCTTGTGCAAATGAGCACCTACTAACTTCGTAGTAGTAGTTTCAATAAAACAGTAAAAATAAGGTCAAAAGTAAACAGTAATCTAACATGTGCAAAAAGTAAATCTAGATTAAGAACAATAAAAAACTAGATGCATGAGAGAAACAATAAAAAACTTGATGTTTTATATTAATGAGCAAACAAAGGTTTGCAATGGTTTATATCAAGGGTGAGGTTCTTGGAATTCTTGCAGCAGTACAGGAGTAGTGCTCCAATTCCCTAATGGTATCTCTCTTCTCCAAGATGCTTCCAGGGTGGGCCAAAGGTTCACTCTTAATGAAGAATTTCAAGGTCAAGAAGGATGGGCTAAGTTCAAGAGTAATTTTGGTAGCATGAAGATATGATGAATGTGGATGATTAATGGGGAGCCTCTATCACCTTTTTATAGCTTTTGGGTGATGGAGAATACAACCATGGTTTAAGGTAACCAATGGTATTGGTAAAAATGGTTTAGGGTTTCTTTTCCTCTTTTCCCCTCTTTTTTCATTTTTTGAATATATTTTTGAATTTTATTCCATTTTAATTGATTTTTTGAGAATTTTGGACCCCTTTGGAAGGTTTTTGTTATTTTTTGAGGAAATTTAACTATTTTGAGGAGAAAAAGATGGATTTTGGCCTTTTTGGTGACCATTTAATGGTTTTTTGAGGTTTTAGAGGCTAAACTGGTAGGAAAAGTGGACAAATGGGTCAAGTGACTAGGGAGATGAGCTAGTGAGCAAATTTTGGGTGTTAACATGTATCTTATTGTTAATTTGACTTATCCATGCAGGTTACTTTAGATTAGAACTTTTTAGATGATTTTCCATCTCTTGTGAGTTAATGATTTTAATTTTTTTGTTTCGGTTTTAAGTTAATTGCTTAATTTTAGTTTTTTTTGCTTGCACTATGTTTTATTTATTAACAAAATTTAAATTTTAGGGAAGAGAACATATGGAAATTGACAGTGAAAATATAGGTTCCCTGATGGATGTGGATATTGGCACCGAGGTAATTTTGCTCACAAATAAACTGTTCTCTGATATATAAGTTTAATATTTTAATTTTTTGAATTTAATTTAAAATAGTTTAAATCATTTATGAGATTCATAAATTGCTTTTATACATGTTGCAACTTGGGTCTCTTTGATCTCTTCGAGGCAAAGGGAAGACTCCAGTGAAGGATAGTGGTGGACTTGCATTTAGAGAATTTAAGGTAATTTTGTTAATAATTGAATTGTTCTTTGATATAAGTTTAATATTTTAATGTTTTGAATTTTGTTTAAAATTGTTTAAATAATTTATTATATTCATAATCTGCTTTTATACATGTTGCAAGTTGGGTCGAGTTCAAGGGAAGACCCTAGTGGAGGATAGTGGTGGACTTCCATTTAGAGAATTCTCTCTCTCTCTCTCTCTCTCTCTCTCTATATATATATATATATATATATATATATATATATATATCATAGTTGTTTTGGACATCGGTGAGCTTTACTTTTGGATTATACATATGTACATTGAACTCACGTGTTCATACTTTTTATTATTATTATACATATGTACATTGAACTCACATTTTCATGAATTTTTTTTTGGATTATATACATGTACATTGAACTTACATATTCTGTATTTGCTTAAAATGATCTAACCTTTTTTTTGTTAATTATTTAGCATATTTGGCGTGGTAAATGTTTAGAATATGTTTTTGCATGTTTATGAATGTATATATTATTAAATTTATGTATATATGTAGATGTAAAATGTTTTCAGTGTTGAGATGTAAATAACGATAGGAATGTCAGGGATGAATGTTAGGAAGTTTTCATAGGAATGTTAAGAATGAATGTTAGGAATGAATGTTAGGAATGTTAAGAATGGGTGCTAAGAATGAATGTTAGGAAGTTTTTATATGATAAGAAGTTTTGATAGGAATGTTAGGAATGTTAAGAATGAATGTTAGGATGCCCATTTATGTTGTGGTTAAATCCAACTCTCATACAAGTGCTTAGATTATAGTGTGCCAATCACTTCTTCTTTGTCCACTTCCATGTGCTACTTCTGCTTACCATATGCTTCCTTCAATAATTAATTTCCTTGTCGCCTCTTTCAATAATTATTTTCCTTCCCTCAGTCCCTCTAACCTTTTGTTCTGATACCATTGTTATGATTATAATAGAGAGTTATCTTGGAAACCCAATCTTTGGAAAACCAACCATAATAATAGATATATTCTTCTTGGACTAATTTTTCCAAGGCATGGCCAATCTAACCATCATCGGCCACACTTAGGAATGTTAAGAATGAATATTATGAATGTTAAGAATGAATGTTAGGAAGTTTTGATAAGAATGTTAGGAATGTTAAGAATGAATGTCAGGAAGTTTTGATAGGAATGTTAAGAATGAATGTTAGGTTCATGGTAAGAATGAATTTTTGGAAGTTTTGATATGAATGTTATGAAGTTTTGATAGGTGCAATCTAATATTAGGAATGTTAAGAATGTTAAGGATGAATGTTACGATTGTTAGGAACGTTAAGAATGAACGTTAGGAAGTTTTGATATGAATGTTATGAAGTTTTGATATGAATGTTAGGAATGTTAAGAATAAATGTTAGGAATGTTAAGAATGAATGTTAAGAAGTTTTGATAGGAATGTTATGAAGTTTTGATAGGAATGTTAGGAAGTTTTAATAGGAATGTTAGGAAGTTTTGATAGGAATGTTAGGAATGTTAAGAATGAATGTTAGGAAGTTTTGATAGGTACAATTGAATGTTATGAATGTTAGAAATGAATGTTGGGAATATTAGAAATGTTAAGAATGAAAGTTAGGAAGTTTTGATGGGAATGTTAGGAAGTTTTGATATGAATGTTAGGAATATTAGAAATGATTTTAAAATATGATGTTGCATGAAAGATGTTCATGAATATTTGTTCAATCTTGAAATGGTTTTAAAATGATTCATACTTTCAATTTTTAACTAATGATTCATATTTTCAATGTTCAGGTACATTTTGTTAGTTGGTGAACTATAGATGCTATTGAAATCATGGCAAATGGGGATTTAATGATTTTTTGTTTTTTAATCATAAACAAATATTTCAGGATTGTGAATCTTATTCTAAATTAGAACAATGATTTTAGACAACAATTTGATGAATTTTCATCGGTTTGTTGTAAATAATCATTGTTTTAATTTAGCATAAGCTTCACAATCCTGGAATCCTTGCTTGCGATTACAAATCAAATGATCTTTATCTCTATTTACCATGATTTCAGTTATGTGAACTTACACAAGTGATATTCTAAAAAACTCATGGATCATATTTATATGAATTGTTCAGTCCACCACAAAGCCAGTAATGGATCAACTCATCTAATGGATCAAGAATAATAATTTCCCATTGTTAAGTACATTAGAGAAGCATGAAATTGATCAGATGAATACAAAATCTAGCAGATTTCTCAGTGATTGTTCACTGACATCATTCAGTCAAAAGTAAAGATTTGGGGCAGAGTGTGGGAGATAACCATATTCGTTATCTCATCCCTTAAGTGGTATAATAGACATATGGAGACCCGAATAAAGTACTTTACACAGACTTTAAGATGAAAATACACATTAAAGACAATATTTCATATAGCTAAAATATAACATTTTTCAAGTTCTTTCAACTTTTATTAAAGTTTTCATTACCAAATAATTTTCGAATTCATTTCAACATGTTAAAATACAATCATTTAAACTCTTATTCTAGTTCTCATTCAAGATCATAGTCATAGTTCAAAGAAAAAAATATATTGTACACAACATTTGACATGGACAAAAACATCGATCAATTCATTTTTGATATAGTTAAAAACATCGCAATGGAATGCCGTCCTCAATTATCTGTTCATGGTTATATTTGGACAGTTTCTATTTTTTTGTTTTTAATTTTTTTTCGATGGAACTTATACCAATTTTATTCGAGATGCACATACTAAATGACTATATTGACAACATTTAACATCAGGTTCATAATCCTGAAAGTAGACATAATTTTCAGTCATATGGGTCTGCTGAAAAAAATAGCCTTTTAAAATGATGGATCCTCTCTCGTATGTAAATCCGTTGTCATCGTAGTCCTCCAATAACTTCATCTTTCCTTCAGTGCATTGCATTAAATAATATTTCACAATTTCGTTGTTGTATAAAGATGCAATCACAATGAAAACATCTCCTGTGCAAATTACAATTGGCGTTATGGTTTTTAAACCAATTAAATTGACTATACACATAAGGTGATGGACACAAATGAACAATCAACAACAAAGTTGTAAGTTTATTACCTTCTCTAACAAGATATGAAATTCTATCGCCATCAGATGATATTGCCATTTCTTCTCATTCTAATTCTTCTACGCTTGCTAGTGGCATTTTCCCCTTTGGATTAATATCTGTGTGTTTCCAATGTTTTACGTAGTTGTTCGTTATGTTTTCACAAACTTCTGTAGATTCAACATTTTCAGTGCAAATATGACAAAAGCATGATTTCTTTCTACTGTCAAATGCAAACAAGTTTTGGAAGGATTTTGTTTGAATAGAGTGAAAATCTCTAGTCCCATGTATGGTGCTAGCCTCGTATGGTATTGATATATCTATATCTTGGACCCTAACAAGCCAAAAAAACCTACACAATAAATGATAAATGACAAATGACAACTTTTGATGTTAGTGTACATTTTTTTAAGTTGACAATTAATATAAATTAAAAAAATCATGTACATACCTGCACACATCCTTTGATTGTTGACTATAATCATGGCTTAGATGTAATTTACACCATTGGACAACCTATACAGCTGAATGAATCGTGCAGAAAAATGGTTCATTTGCCATCTTCGAAGTGCTCTTTTTACACATGCTCCTGCACCATCATGTTCACATTTTCCATGTTCAGTTTCAAAGAAATTCCAGCGATGTTTAATGTTCGATGCTTTATGAAGTCGACATAACCAAAAAAGTGATCATGAAGATTTAAATTGTCCTCCACATCCATTCGACCATATCCAATGTTCATTGAATTTAACTTCCCATCTTTTTAGTGAATCATAGAAAATATTTTCAATACAATGTTGAACAAAATGTGTATCGTGTGTACAATCATCGCTAATATAAAGTGATATTCTTTCATCACATCTCGATTGTTACACATGCTTTCAATGCCATTAACATCCTGTTGAGAATAACATGGAAAAATATCGAAACTTGGTCAGAATGATAGTATTCACTTTGTATCTCTTTTTGTGCAGCAAATGTGTAGTTTTCTGCAAAATCAACCATAGACAATTGTTCCGGGTGGAAAAAATTTATGAGACTGTTTGAATTGAAGGTCTTGCCATCGTGCTCTATGTGAATGCTTAGTGTATTTATAAATTTCACTTTCAAATTTCTTGAGAAAATTTGTCACACATATTTTCTCTTCTCGCAAATCAATTCTTTTGGAATGTGCATCACTAGAACTTGTAGCATAATTGCTATATTCATATCTTCTCCAATCAACAGTTACATTTGACAACGACTGATCATTATTGATAGGATATTTATTGTGAAATAAAACTAGATTTACATAATGATGACAATGTTTTCCGTTGACACATTTCTTATTATAAAATACTTCATCATTATTTCTCTCACATAGAGTTTGAGATATGAGTTCACGTATTGTGGGCAGAGGTGGTGAATTTGTCTAAAATATTTTACCAAATTCAAGAAACGTGTCGTAATATAATTGAAATTGCACATGATAATGGAAACAACATGTGTCACATATAATAATAGGTTTAACATACCATAGTTTTTCTTGCACAAATGTAGTGATTGACATATTAATTCTACGATGATCCTCCTTGAATTTATTGAACAATTGTACTTGTGTCATTTTCATTATATGTTTTGGACGACTTTCATATACATTTTGCGATACTCTTTGTTGTATCACATCCCTTAAATTTGGTGAAACTCAAACATGTGCCAACCAATAGTTCTGTACAACATTTTTAACACCTTCTCCCATTCTATCTTTGTAAGGTTGTTTACAAATAATTGACCAGCAAGCAAGTTCATCATTTTCATCTATTTGCGTTCTTAATTTGCTATGTTTGTATAATGTATTTCTTGAGGTTCCAATTGCTTTTGCTAGTTGTGTTGTAAAATGTTTTTGCCTGGTACTAGCTGAAACAATTGATGTCTGAATTGCTCTACGTGCAGCATTGGTATCTTTCTTCCTGTATTTTCCAAAAAAAATTATTGCATCACCTATATTTTCTATCACATTATGTTTCAATTTCAACTCTTTTGTCACCTTGTGAATACCCAATAATGACGTAGCACCTTCTAACTTCTCGGACACTAATAAACATCTCAAAAGTTGCGCTTGTCTTGCTATTGAATAATCCTTGAGAATATCATCATAAATTTTTGTAGCATGATATCGTGCAACATGTATGGGTATTTTTTCTCCATATTGGCTGCAATCAATGTCTTCTAACATTTCATCATCAATGGTGAAAGTACCTATACATCAAGTTAAATTTAATTTAACATATATCAAAAAATACAATTCGTTATAAAAAATGAATTTGAAAAATACGTAATATATACATACCAGGTTCAATTTCTAGATCTTGAACTTGATCTTCAATATTGACTTCATCAACATTAGCATGTAAATCACTATTTACATCTTCAACAATAGTCTCTTCAACTTCAATTTGTTCTTCTTGTACTCTATTTTCAATTTCCATTTCATCAACATTATAATGTAAATCTGTATTTATATCTTCAATAATTGTCTCTTGCGTTTCTGCAACGCTTGCTTTTTTAGCATAATATCTGAATTTTTGTTTTTCTCTATTAGCATCATCATCACGTTTACGATCACTTTTTTTTTACGGTTTCTCTTACTGCCCATGATTGTTTAATCTATAGATGATAAATTAAAGAATCATCACTTTATAGTAAAAGGAAAAAAAATTAAGATTTAAAAACAGTTACGAAATTTATAAAAACATGAACTGAAATTTACTTCATCTTATCAAAATCTTGTAAGAGTCTTTTGAAGAAAAACTCCTTGGAAAGAAATTTCCTTTGAAAAAACCCCTTGAAAAGAAATCTCATTTGAAAAAAACCTTTTTAGAAAGAAATAAGAACTCATTGACAATAAATCTCCTTTGAAAACACCCATTGGAAAAGAATAAGAACACCTAGTAAATGAATCTTCTTTGTAAAAACCACTGGGAAAAAAAACTTCTTTGAAAAAATACCTTGGAAAAAATCCTTCTTTGAAAAAACAACTTGAAAAAATACTTTGAAAAAAAAAAACTCCTTTGCAAAAATACCTTGGAAAAAAAACTCTTTAAAAAAATCATTGCAAAGAAATAACTCCTTTGCAAAAATACCTTGGGAAAACAACTATTTGAAAAAACCCCTTTCAAAGAAATAAAAAGAAAAAATACAACTCCTTTGCAAAAATACCTTGAAATCAAAACTTCTTTGCAAAAATACTTTGGAAAAAAAACTCTTTAAATGCACCACTTGGAAAGAAACCTTCTTTGAAAAAATCACTTGGAAAAATACTTTGTAAAAAAACTCACTTGCAAAAATGTCTAGGAAAACAAATACTTTGAAAAAACCCCTTGCAAATAAATATTTTTTTTGCAAAAATACATTGGAAAAAAAACTCTTTGAAAAAATCATTTGCAAAGAAATAAGAAGTGCAAAAATACCTTGGGAAAAAAACTATTTGAAAAGACCCCTTGCAAAGAAATAACTCCTTTGCAAAAATATCTTGGGAAAACAACTCTTTGAAAAAACCCCTTTCAAAAAAATAAGAAGGAAAAATACAACTCATTTGCACAAATACCTTGAAATAAAAGCTTCTTTGCAAAAATACCTTGAAAAAAAAACTCTTTAAATGCACCCATTGGAAAAATACTTTGTAAAAAAAAACTCCTTTGTAAAAATATCTTGGAAAAAAATACTTTGAAAAAAACCTTTGCAAAGAAATAAATTCTTTGCAAAAATATATTGGAAAAAAAACTATTTGAAAAAACCCTTTGCAAAGAAATGATAAGAAAAAATACCTTGGAATAAAAACTCATTTACAAAAATGCTTTGGAAAAAACACTCTTTGAATGTACCCCTTGGAAAGAAATAAGAAAAAAATTACCTTGTAAAAAAAATTCATTTTGCAAAAGAAATCTCCTTTGAAAACCCCTTCGAAAATATTTTGACTATATATATGCATTCTCCATGTGTTTACAAATTACAAGTTTCTAAATTTCACTCCATGACCATAATACACATTCATAAATAAGAAATGCATGTGCAAATGCATAAATGTGAACCACAATGGAAATAAAACTCTATTAACACATATGTTGTGCATAAACAAACATATTTATCATAGGAAGTAAATAAAAACCATTCTACATTCATATAGAATGAGAATACTTACATTTTAACAAAGAAGATCCAAGAAACTAGTTCTGTAAGAGTGATTTTCCTGCCAACCATAGGTATCAACTATAGAATCCACCCCCAAGTCAGGCTATGAGGCCACCAAGGTAAATGAAATAACTATAGTCTTATCTCTCTCATACCACAAGCCATTTTTTATCATGTTGATCCATACTTCCTACCTCTGAGCATTTACAAGGATCTCACTCAGCCATTCCATCCATAGCACTCTTTTCTACTAACCCATATAATACAAGGAAGGCATTTCCCTTCATTTCTCCATAGTTCCCTGTGGAAATCCAACCCTTAGAGTGCTTACCAATGTGTGTAAAAAGAGTCCAACCTATTGTATGCTATTGGAGAACCTCATGTAACCTTAACTTAGGGATTCTCAAGCTTTTAGGAATAGCAAAACACAATGGGTAAATGTTCCTATATTTCCTAGAACCTATATTCACCTACAACCATATTCTTTTCTCAATGTTTGCAATTCCCTTCACAATTTGAGTTTTTGGTTATTTCATAGTCTGGAAATGGTAATGGAAATGGAGTGAATAACATGAAAAACCTCCCCATGTAGTGTAAAAACTACATGGGGAGTTTTTACACTACATGGAAGAAAGGACTCCAAAGGAAACAAGACAATGTGAAAAGACGATTGACACAAATTCTAGCCATAGAATAAATTACTCTTATGACTATCATAGAAGTGTGTTCATCCCATGCTTCTAGCTACATGAGGATAATTTTCCCACCAACCTCACACATGCATTCAATAATTGAATTTAATAAGTAAAAAGGATGTAATTGTCTCATTTAAGGCACAAGGAAGCAAATGGATGAGTTATAAGGTTGATTGGTCCAAGTTTATGAGGGAACGAAATGAAACAAAAAAGATATTCTGAAAACATAGAGATACAATGATACTCAATTTATATTAGTGAATAAATATGCATGAACTGTAACAAAGTGTAGAGTGAAATGAACCTACTAGAATGGTGGCATGTTATCTTTGAGAAGAGATGTGATGGTTACGTACACTTGTAAGAATTAAGTTACAATAAAGAGGCCAAAAGGTACTTTTAACATAAATCATCAATGAGAAAACCCTAAACATCCAAAATGCTAACCCCAAAAGATGAAACACCAAAAGGTGTATGGACCCTGTTGTGGTTAGTTGATACGCCAACTTCAAAAGGGAGTAAATTTTTCATCTAATATTTGTTTCAGGTGCTTGTTATATTGTTGGAAAGGGATACCCAATAAGTGCACATTATGAATAGGCCAATACACAGTCAAAGGGTGTTTACTGGAGATTTTTGTGACAAAAAAATGTTGTTTAGGGCCTCAAAATGGCCCCAGAAGTTCAAGACCTGAAAAACCGTAAAATAGTGCCAAGATGGAAAACTTTGTTCTTAGCCAATGAAATAGGTGGGTGTCCACTGATGTCCACTTGGATAAATCCTCTCCCCTTAGGAAGTAATTTTATCCACTGCATAACGTGCTCCCATCAAATGGGGATTCAATTGCTCCTGAACTTGATGCTTTGTCAGCCACTTGCCTTGGTGTAGAAGCTACCCTGCTTTGAAAACCCGATAGAGCTAGAGATTCTATTAGCAAGTTCCCTTAACTTGTGTGTCCATGATCCTATCTATGGTCTTCTATTCCATGTAGTTATGGTTGATATTTGTAGGTGGCATATTCTATGACACCTTCGATATGTCCAATAGTTGTGGAAAATATGGCCGAAGGTTGTCCACATTGAATATTGGGTGCAAGCCAAGGAAGGGGGGAATACTTAACTCAAAATAATTATCACCCACAACCTTGGTGATGGTATAAGTCCCATAGTGAAGTGGAGGAATCTTATGATGGGATATTGTTAGGCGTTATTTCTACGAATGTAACCAAACCTTGTCTCCCACTTGAAACTTGTGTGGAACCCTGTGTTGATCATGCCGATGCTTGTACTTGGCATTGGATTTATATAAAATATCCATGACCTATTGGAAGATGTGCTAAATCCATTCAATTAATTTGGTGGCTTTTTCATCCTTCAATTGAGTATGGAAGGATGATGCCTAGGTGGGAGAAAAGGGTAGTGCTATATAATTAGGTCCCAATGCTTGAAATCTTGGGCCCACCTAAAAAGGGATATGTTCGGTCGAGCCATGTAGGTATCTATTGTAGCTGTATTGGACACACGGAAGGATCTCATCCAATGTGCATGGATGATTGGAGTTGTACATGCACAAGATGTGAAAAATCAACCTACCTCAATCTATCCATTAGTTGGGGGGTAGAAGGTGGTGGATTTGGTGATATTGGTGTCTAGTAGTGACTAGAGGCTCAACCAAAATGTATTTAGAACATGTTATCCTGATCTTAGATGATGGTATGTGTGATTCCAAAATGTGCTCACACACACTCGAAGAAGATATTGGTAGTGGCTTTGACTAAGGTACTCTTCTTGTAGGATATTAGAATGGCAATCTTAGAGAATCGATCAACAACCACGTATTCATAGTCATTACCATGCTTGGTTGAAGGAAGCCCTGACATGAAGTCCATCGAGATGGATTCTAGGGCATGTCGGGAGTAGGAAAAGGGGTGTGTAGTCCTTGTTTTTTAGTGGATGGCTTCGTTATGGAGCATGTAGTGCAGGATTTGAGATACTTACTAACATCCTAGTGAATATTTGGCCAATAGAAATACTTTTGTAGTACTAATACCATTTTCTCGACACTAAAGTGTCCTTCCACCTGAATATAGTGGGATTGCAAAATAAATTTCTCACACTTGATTGAAGGAACATAGAGATGGCCTAAATGGTATAATAGTCCATCCTGCAGATGAAAGTCAGTAACAGCCTTTCCCACTCCCAACATCTAGTAGGTTGTGGCAAAGTTAGGATCATTGTCATAGAGTTGGGACCACGAAGAGGTCTCATTCCCACAATATTCAAGCACTGTGGTTAGTTATACAACTGGAGGTTGACTGAGGTAGTCAATGATGTGATTGGTGCTCCATTTCTTATATTTAATGTTGAGTTGAAACTCATGGAAGTAAGTGGACCAATTTTATTGGTAGTCATTCTCTAATTTTCCTTGTGTCTACATGAACTGTAGACATGTGTAATCCATATGGATGATTGTATCACTCCCTAGAATGTAATGCTTCCATTGGTGTCATGATTGTACAATGGAATACATCTCTTTGTCATAGATGGGGTACTTATGGAAAACATCTGAGAGTGTCTCACTATGATAGGCCACTGGATGACTATCCTAAGTGAGAATGGCACCCACAATGTATTATGAAGCATTTATCTCAGTCTCAAATGCTTGTTGTAGATCAAGGAATGAAATAACTAGGGATGAGCATAAATGATGTTTCAGATTGTTGAATGCTTTATATTGTGACTTGGTCCACCCAAATTTGTCTTTGAAACCACCCTTGCTCACTTGGATGAGGGTCCATACCATATAGGAGAACCACAACATGAACCTGCAATAGAAACTGGCAAGACCTAAGAAGATCTGAAGCTCAGTAATGTTGTTGGGGCTAGCTAATCACAAATGGATCTTGGCTAGATCCACATGTACACCATTCTCAACTCCAATGTATCTGAGGAATTGGACCCTTTTCATGCAAAAGGAAAATTTCTCTAAGTTAGCATATAGATTGTGTTTCCATAGAGTGTGGAGGACCTACTTAATGTACTACAAGTGTTCCTCCCAACTCTTGCTAAAGATGAGGATGTCATCCAAATATACAACCACAAATAAATAAGTGAAATGCCACAAGATTTCATCCATCAACCTCATGAAAGTTGTTGGGGAATTTTTTAAGCCAAAGGGAATAACCAACCACTCAAAAGACCTTCTTTAGACTTGAAAGAAATCTTCCATACATCAGTGGATTCTATTAGGACCTGGTGGTAGATAAATTTCATATTAATCTTTCTAAAGTACTTGGATCCCTTGACTTGGTCAATACGGTCATTAATTCAAGGAATTGGGTACCGATTCCTAACATTGATTTTGTTTAGAGCTCTGTAATCAATACATAGTTTCTAGGTCCCGTATTTATTTTGTATGAGCAATATCGGACTTTTGCAAGGTGAGGATTTGGGTCAAATGTGACCCTTTTGGAGAATATCTTTAATCTAGTGCTTGATTTCCTCATTTTATAAGAGAAAGAATCGATATATTGTCCCATTAGGTAAAGGTGCACCAGGGTTCATATTGATTGAATCCTTGACTTGAAAGTGTAGAGGAACCCAGGTAGGTGAGGTGAATATGTCTCGATATTCTTATATAACTTTGTTGACTTTCTTATGCTATTTAGAGATACCATGTGAAGAGGCCATAGATATGGCTACAACCTTCCATTCACTATGAGAATGAATCATGAATGGGACAAATTTCCCAATCTAGGAGATGACCTTCTTGCACTACTTAGCTAAGATCAAAGAGAATGTGGTAGGTGGAGCTACCTCTTGTATCCTTCACAATTCTATGCCAAAAGTAACAATGATGTTACGAGGTCTAGAATCATAGACAAAATGACACTTCTACATATATGGCTGACCCAAAAGAACATCAAAAACTTCAAGTGGAAAAATATTGTACAATACCTCATCCTTGAAGGGATTGATTCCATAGGGAAGGAAACACTATTGGCTGACATAGAGATTTCATGCATGGATGAGCAACCCAATGTTGTATGGTTGTGGGTGTGGTTTTGTTGAAAAATACAATCACTTGATGGTGTCTACTTAGATCAAGTTATTTTGGCTTATTCTATCAAGAATTTACTACAACAAAGCACCCTTCACCCTCATCTATGAGTGAAAAAGGAGCTCATATTCTTATGGATCCTCTGGTTCATTAGGATGCACCTTAGTGGTAGTGATTGTGGCACTATGTTGTACATCAATGATTTTCTTCCACTTCTATGGATCTAAATCATATTCAAATCCTAGATTTGACTCCGAGGCTTTCAACTAGGCCATCAATGAATTCTTCGAGCAACATTCATCACTATTGTGCCAGGTGATTTTATGGAACTCACACCACTTTCCCAAGCCTTTCTTTGTCTTCCCATTACCCTTATTTGATTGTGGCTTAGACTGGTTTTCCATCCTTTCTTTTTCCATTTTTATGTGGAATGGGGCCACATTTTCCATGATTCTATTGTAATGCACTCACAGATCCAAACTCCCATTTATTCCTTTGACTCAATTTTTGCTCAATTTTGGAAACATAATGATAAGTGAATCCTAGTGACCAGATGTCCAGAAACTGTTGAAATATTGTAACTTCAAAGAATATTATATTTGTACTTTATTATTCCGGAGATGTTTCATTCCTCCGTAAAGATCTTATTGTATATCCGGAGATGTTTATTCCTCCGTCGGAATGTGGTAACATGGGTTATTAGACTTCCCTAGTGGGGGTCGTCCCTGTATGTGTTATGTGGGTCAAAGGGTTGTTAGACCACCCTAGTGGGGTCGGCCCAGTCAGTTATAATAGGGTATTTAACCTAATGGTTAAATACGAGCCTACATGTACTTGTGTAAAAGATATGTCAGAGTAGTGTATAAATAGAGGAGGTGTGTTCCTCAATTGATACACACACTCACTTGAGAGAGAGGCGCACTTGTGGAGGAGAGGTCTGCTATGGTGGAGGAGGAGATCATGTCTTTGGTTTGCATCTTTGTATATTGCTGGTCATCTATATTGAGGAAGATTTACTGGGTTTTCTACCCCATGAGGGTTTCCGAGGATAAATCTGTGTCTCTTGTGTTTATGCTATGCTTGTTGTTTCTTCAGTGATCCTGTATATGCTATTATTGTGAAATGGAATGTAATGCTACTATTTTCTGTCTTAGCATATTAAATCTTAACATGGTATCAGAGCTAAACTGAAGGAAGGCAAGGTATGGCACTTATGACACTTGCTTTACTTACGACAATTTGAAGGTTAGGGTTTTATATATCAAAAACCAGTCATTGTGGAACTTTCGCTATAAATCCATTTTGGCGAAGGTTCAGGATCTGAAACCTTTACAGGTCGTATATAACATCTCCAGGTATCTTTTTTCCAAAGGGCACCCTCATATTCGTTGTACTTTGTAAGTTATGATCAGTACAAGTTAGGGTTTTTGCCTCTTCCAGATCTCAGTCAAAATCAGGTGACCTAGGCAAAAAGGTCATAACTTGGGCTAGGAAGCTCCAAATGAAATTTCGTAAAAATTGACAGGCATTACACAGACTGTAATATCTCAGGAAACGTTTTTAGAGGCCAAAGCTAAATCAGTGATACGTGGCACGCCATACAAGTTTGCTCTCCTTTTTTATCCCATAAACAGGTCACGTTGCGACACTTGGCATAACTCTCTCTCAGAAAGTCCAATTGAGGTCAGACCTATCAATATGGAAATATAACAGGGTGATCTATCTCAGGAAAATTTTTTAGAGGCCGAAGTTCAAACAGTGACACGTGGCACGCCATACAAGTTCGCTCTCCTGTATTATCCCAAAACAGGTCACGTTGCGACATTTGGCATAACTCTCTCTCAGAAAATCCAATTGAGGTCAGACTTGTTAGGATGGAAAGATGACAGGTCAGGTTACTGCAAAAAAAAATTTCAGACTCTGTGGAGTGAAAATGTCAGAGTTATAGCAGAAACAATTAGGTACATATTTCTGTCAAAACAGAATTATTTTTGGAGCACCTTTATTCATGGATTCCGGAATTTAGGGTTTCGAAGAAAGTTAGAATTTTTGGAATCGGAATCCATGGCTGAATGCTACTCAGGAAAATTGAAATTTAGAGACCAATATCGAATTTTTTGGTTGGGTAGAAGACCGGGCTTGATTAAACCCTAGCTCGGGATTTTGAACAGAAAGATGGAAAATTAGGGCTTCAGCAAAAGTTGGAATTTTTGAAGTCTGTAACCACGGCTGGAATCTCCTCAGAAAAATAAGAGTTTAGAGCCTTGGATCGAACCTTTTGATTGGACAGAAAGGTGGGATTCATCAAACCCTAGTTCAGGTTCCTGTCCAGAAGATCCAGAAGTTTCGAAGGCAATTTTGAGGGGTCAAATTTTGGAGATTTCAAAATTGAAGTATGCTAGTTTGATCAGCTTAGCAAGACACATCCTTCCATCCATTTAGAAGTGTGAAAGTCAAAGATTGAATTTTTAGGGTTTCTCTAGCAAACCCTAATCAAGCTCCAGATCAAGTTTCAGGGGGAGTTGAGGCTAAGGCCTTACATAAGAAGACTACAAGAAGTCTCGACAGGTATGACTCAAGGAGGTTCAGGTATGTCTTGAAATCTGATTCCTGATTAAATTCATAATGTGTTTGTCTTCATATTATTTGTTAGTACAATCTTGATTAATGTTAGACTTATCTTATCACCCTAGTAACAGTATGAATGCATGTGAATGATCGAAGACATTCATTGATTAGGGCTATATGATTGTACTAATGCATTATGGTGTTGTGTGAGGTTGATGTTGTCAGCTAACAAGATTCACGTACATCACGAAAGACAAATCAAGTTCCACATGAAGACAAAGACTCATCCATAATCTTTGTTCTACTTACGAGGTATGTATGACTTTGATATATTATGCTTAACCTATGAGACATGCAGGTTCTAGCTCAGGATCTCTAAATCATTGAAGAGATTGTTTAGGTATGTTGTACATAACTAAGCAGGTATGTTTTCCTATGTCAAGTTAGAATCTTACCTTGTGTTAGGATCCCCTATATAAGTATACTTGGTATGATTGGTTATGCTTATTAATAAAGTTAATCAAGGGTTTATGCACATTATGTCTCTTATCTTGATTGATGATTTAACTAACTAGAAGAGTACTATGATCAAACAAGAATATGCATGAGTAAAAGAAGACTTCCTTAAAACCCTGAATACTAATGATCATGACTATACATATTCAAGATTATTTAGAATTAGAATGTTTTGAGAATATACTAATGAATGTATGTTTGTGTATGAGATCATGAGGATGACACTAGTGCACACTTGAGCATGCACAGTGGTACAGAATGAATAGAAGTTCAAAAGACATACAGAAGATCAAGCGGGAGGAAACCACACAAACATAAAAGATAAGTATTTGAGTTGTTATTTGAAATAGTAAATGATATTGCCTGTAATAGGTTGTATGCATAGAATATATGATGCTGAGTGTAAACATTCATAGAGCATTGAACAGTATACTACTAATATGCATATGATTGGTAATTTGGACAAACATTCCATTGTTGCTTGTCTAGAATGAAACCTCTTTGCTGACATGCTGAGAGCTGTGCACACTCTCGATAGTATGTTCTGGTAGAGATGGAAGGAATCTAGATAGCCACTGTATGCATAAATGATATGGGAAAGTGTTGTGCCAAAGTATTGGTAAAAATAAGTTGCATAACTATGTAAATGATATCTGTATGCATAATAGATTTAATGATTATGAAGTATTACTAATCATGTACTTAATTTTGATTTGTAGGAAACATCATGATGAATGATGAACACTAAACAAGCGATGGATGTTCAACAAAAGGATTTACAAATCAAACACACTATAGAAGGCTCGCGGCTAGAAGATTCTCTTAGAAAGAGGAAGAGAATCATGACAAGATGTTTGCTCCAAGTGGCTAGATAAGACCATTCTCTTAATGGTGTAAGTAAAGAAGAAGTGTGAATCAGGTTCTGTATGGGTACCCAGGATTGATAATCAATTGATGAGCTTAATAATCACCATGGGTAATGTGGATCTCAACCTTTGCTACAAGGTTGAATATGGTTTCTAGACACAGATGGCATGGATGCAAGAAGGAACTCACCACAAAGTTCGAATGATATTGAGGCCCATATCAGTAGACCCATCTAACGAGAGATGGCATAGATAGATATGCAGAAGATCATTCAATGCAGAGTGTGAATGATGTTCAGTCACAAAGGGAGAATTGACAGTTTCTTGATAAGCTTGGGCTTTACCAAAAGTAAAGTTGTTCCTAACCTTTACCATAAGGTTATGGATCATACTATTATTGTATGTAGATGATTTCTTTCTGATAGGGAATAAGAATCAGAAATGAAAAATGAAAGATCTCAGATTGATGCATTACTTCCTAGGTTTGGAAGTATGACAAGGCTCAGAAGGAATCTTTCTCAAACAGGGAAAGTATGCTGAGAAATATTAAAAGGAATTGATGTGTTGGAATGGTCACTCTCATGAATTCCAACTTGAAGTTCTTAGCAGATGACTCATTAGAATTAGTGGATATAACTCTATACAGACAAATTATTGAGTCATGGATGTGTCTAACGAATACTAGGTCAGATATATTCCTTGTTGTAAACACCTTGAGTCAGTATCTAGTGGAAACTAGAAGTGTTCACCTGTTAGTTGCAAAGCATGAGATGAGGTACCTAAAGGATACAATAGACTTTGATCTATGGAGATCATGAATTCAGATGGCTACATAGATATTGATTGAGCAGAAAGTGTATCAGACAGGAAGAGCACATCGAGAAGATGTTATTGTCTGGGATCAGCCATGATCTTGTGGTTTAGCAGGAAGCAGTCTAGCACAAGCGGAATATATGACTGCTTGCTCTGCTAATTGTGAAATGGCATGGCTTCAGAATTGTTTGACTTAGAGATGGACCCAACTGTGATCCTATGTGACAAACAGAGTTGTACTAAAATGGCAAAGAATCCAGTGTTCCATGATAAGTCAAAAGCACATAGAGATCTGGCATTTCTATATACAAGATATGGTGCAGATAGGATTCAAAGTTCGAATTTGTAACAAGTTACCAATGTAATAACCAAACCTCTACCGATCCAATGTACTAACCAAACCTCTACCTCAAGTAAAGTTTTCCGAGACAAACTTAATATAGTCCAGAAGGACCCTCCTTAAAAGGGGGAGTGATGTGATCACTTATGATGAGATTGCCTGCATCGACAGTGAGGTCGATGATGTGAATACCTATATTGGTGATGCCGACAGAGAGGTTGGTGGATGGTCCTTACACAGGGTCTAAGGTGACAAGGGGATTGCATCATCCTTGAACACATGTTCTAAAAGAGAGCCGTAGACGTATGTCTTCGAGAATGAAGTCCTTGGTGGACTTGAGGGGATTGGATCATCCCTGGACTTCAGTCCTAAAGAGAGCCGTAGACGTATGTCTTCGAGAATGAAGTCCTTGGTGGACTTGAGGGGATTGGATCATCCCTAGAATTTAGTCCTAAAGAGATCCATAGACGTATGTCTTCGAGAATGAAGTCCTTGGTGGACTTGAGGGGATTGGATCATCCCTAGACTTCAGTCCTAAAGAGAGCCGTAGACGTATGTCTTTGAGAATGAAGTCCTTGGTGGACTTGAGGGGATTGGATCATCCCTGGACTTCAGTCCTAAAGAGAGCCATAGACGTATGTCTTCGAGAATGTATGTCTTCGAGAATGAAGTCCTTGGTGGACTTGAGGGGATTGGATCATCCCTGGAATTCAGTCCTAAAGAGAGCCGTAGACGTATGTCTTCGAGAATGAAGTCCTTGGTGGACTTAAGGGGATTGGATCATCCCTGGACTTCAGTCCTAAAGAGAGACGTAGACATATGTCTTCGAGAATGAAGTCCTTGGTGGACTTGAGGGGATTGGATCATCCCTGGACTTCAGTCCTAAAGAGAGCCATAGACATGATGTCTCCGAGAACAAAATCCTGAATCAACAGGTAAGGGGATTGGATCGTCCTCAGACTTTAGTCCTTTGAATTGAGCTGTAGACATGATGTCTCTGAGAACAAAATCCTGAATGAATAGGTAAGGGGATTGGATCGTCCTCAGACTTTAGTCCTTTGAATTGAGCCATAGACATGATGTCTCCGAGAACAAAATCCTGAATGAACAGGTAAGGGGATTGGATCATCCTCGGACTTTAGTCTTTTGAATTGACCCGTAGACATGATGTCTCCGAGAACAAAATCCTAAATGAACAGGTAAGGGGATTGGATCGTCCTCGAACTTTAGTCCTTTGAATTGAGCCATAGACATGATGTCTCCGAGAACAAAATCCTGAATGAACAGGTAAGGGGATTCGATCGTCCTCGGACTTTAGTCCTTTGAATTGAGCCGTAGACATGAGGTCTCCGAGAATCGAATGATAGGACTGGATCGTCCCTGAGCTTCGGTTCAAAAGGTACATGATAGGACTGGATCGTCTCTGAGCTTCGGTTCAAAAGGTACATGATAGGACTGGATCGTCCCTGAGGTTCGGTTCAAAAGGTACATGATAGGACTGGGTCGTCCCTGGACTTCGGTTCAAAAGGTACATGATAGGACTGGATCGTCCCTGGACTTCGGTTCAAAAGGTACATGATAGGACTGGATCGTCCCTGGACCTCGGTTCAAAAGGTACATGGTAGGACTGGATCATCCTTGGACCTCGGTTCAAAAGGTACATGACAGGATTGCATCATCCATGGACCCATGTCCTAAAGAGAGCAGGATTGATCATCCTGTAATATGATTGTGTGTGTTGATGTGGTTACTTGTATCGGTATGGATAGTCGTATTGATGATGTGGTTACTTGGATCGGTAGGATACTTATATTGATGATGTGGTTACTTGTATCGGTAGGATACTTGTATTGATGATGTGGTTACTTGTATCGGTAGGATACTTGTATTGATGATGTGGTTACTTGTATCGGTAGGATACTTGTATTGATGATGTGGTTACTTGTATCGGTAGGATACTTGTATTGATGATGTGGTTACTTGTATCGGTAGGATACTTGTATTGATGATGTGGTTACTTGTATCAGTAGGATACTTGTATTGATGATGTGGTTACTTGTATCGGTATGGATACTTGTATCAATGATGAGGATACTTGTATTGGTATGGATACTCGTGTGATGACGGTGCTGATGATTGTGTGATGACGATGTTGACGATGCTGATGATCGTGTGATGACGATGCTGATGATCGTGTGATGATGATGATGATGATCGTGAGATGACGATACTAATGATCGTGAGGATCCAGATGTTGATGTTGTTGTAGCTGTTCGAGTGCTGCAGAAGATAAAGACTCAGTACTGAAGATGTTGATGTTCCAGTATTGAAGATGTTCCAGTAATTGCTTGAGTTACTGATGATGTTGAGAAAGATTCCAATGATTTATAGATGTATCATGTATGATGTTGATGACTCCTTGCTCGTGCAGATACTGTTATAATATCCTTCTCTTTAAGGGGGAGTGTTGAAATATTGTAACTTCAAAGAATATTATATTTGTACTTTATTATTCCGGAGATGTTTCATTCCTCCGTAAAGATCTTATTGTATATACGGAGATGTTTATTCCTCCGTCGGAAATTGGTAACATGGGTTATTAGACTTCCCTAGTGGGGGTCGGCCTTGTATGTGTTATGTGGGTCAAAGGGTTGTTAGACCACCCTAGTGGGGTTGGCCCAATCAGTTATAATAGGGTATTTAACCTAATGGTTAAATACGAGCCTACATGTACTTGTGTAAAAGATATGTCAGAGTAGTGTATAAATAGAGGAGGTGTGTTCCTCATTTGATACACACACTCACTTGAGAGAGAGGCGCACTTGTGGAGGAGAGGTCTGCTATGGTGGAGGAGGAGATCATGTCTTTGGTTTACATCTTTGTATATTGCTGGTCATCTATATTGAGGAAGCTTTACTGGGTTTTCTACCCCATGAGGGTTTCCCAGGATAAATCTGTGTCTCTTGTGTTTATGCTATGCTTGTTGTTTCTTCAGTGATCATGTATATGTTATTATTGTGAAATGGAATGTAATGCTACTATTTTCTGTCTTAGCATATTAAATCTTAACAGAAACTCCATTTTTGTTTGGGTGTACTGATGTAGACCCCCAAGGTATTTTAGAACCAAATGTTGCTTAGAGACTCTAACACCCATCTTGGTGCGCAAGGTATAGAAAGTATTTGTGAACTATGGCCTTGGTTGGTCCCTCCCCTTATGTAGTGTGGTCCATCTCATGTACTACTAGTAATAGTTTCCAACAATGTAATATTTTTCCTTAATGACATCCATAAAACAAGCCCAAGTGGGGTCGGCCCCAAGCATTTTAGACTACTCTATGTATTTTTTCTCATAGTAAGTTTCCAACCAAGTTTTGAAATTAGAGACATCCATAAGGAGCATAAACGTGATCTTTTCCCAATCAAAAAATTGTGGATGATAAATACCCTTCTACCATATTTAACCATTTTTCCAAATCATTCCCATCTATTTGACCTTCAAAAATAGGAATATCAAAATTAAATTTTATTTGAAGGGGATGTGCCTCCGAAGAGGCCTCTCAATGAAGACATGTCTGTTGTTGTCATCATCCATCAAGGGATTTAGGAAAAGTTACCTATCATGTCTCCCCTTTGTTGCACGAGGGATTCCTTAAGCAACATATTAATAAGATATCCTACTTCCTCATCTCTCCTTTCTTCCATCATGGGACGTCATCAATGTTGGCAAGGATAGTATTTCAGAGGCTCAAGTAGCTATAGTCCCAACTCCTTATACCCTAGCTGTGTTGGGGTCATGCATAGAGAAACAAATAAAGAGTAGATTTATCTAATACCATTGATATCGGTTTATGAGGGAAAAAACCAAACACAAAAATATTACAAAAACACAAATATATAATAATAATCAATTTATATTAATGAATAAAATATGTAGGAACTATAACAAATTGCAAGGTGAAATGAACTCGCTAGAATGGTGGCATATTATCTCGAAGAATAGATGTGGTGGCTATGTGAATTCACAAGAAGTGAGTTACAATGAGTCCAAAAGGGCCTTTTAACATAAAGAATCAATGAGAAAATACTAAAAATCCAAAACCCTAACCCTAGAAGATGAAACACCAAAAGGTTTGTGGGCCCCGTTGTGGTTAGTTGATACATCAACTTCCCTAGGGCATAGATTTTTCTTCTAATCTTCATTTGGGGTACTTGGTAGCCCATTGGAAAGGGCTATTCGAGAATTACATAATCCAAATGGCCCAATAATGTCAAAAGGATAAATGTTGGGTGTTGTCATGCCAAAAAAATGTCATTTAGGGCCTCAAAATGGCCTCATAAGTTGAAGACCCGAAAAAACCATAAAAAACTAAAAAACTACCAAGATGGAAAATTTTGTTCTGATCCAGTGGATTAGATGGGTGGACACCAATGTTCACCTATATAATTGACACTTGGAAATAGAGGATTTGATATCCCATTGGACCCCTTTCCTCTCCCCCTCTAGTGGAATCATATCCCCTCTAGTGCTCTTTACAACACCATCTTGGACCACTATATTATTTTTCCAACATAATATTTACATTGATTTCCAGTTAGCATGATAATCCAACCACATGGTCCATATAGAAATATTTACATTATACATTCCTAGCCATTCACTTGTCAGGCCTTGGCCTTGAGCTCTACACTAGGAATCCATACTAGCATATTTAGATCATTTACATAATTTGATTTAATACAATCCAAGGGTCAAAACTGTGGGTGTTACAAATAATCCACTCTCATGTTAGGCATACTATTAATTTTTTTTTTAGATCATCTCACTAATGAAGGGTTGAGCATAGGAAATAAATTGTCATATAATGAAGGGGTAGAACTGGATCTTCTTCCCTAATTATTGACTGCATCAATATTGTTCATAAGATAGTGTCCAAAACATGCACACAACCCAAATGACCCTACATGGGGTGATAGGGAGGATAAATGGATGTGGGCATGCTATTCAAATGACACCCACATAGCCAAGGAACAATCTAGAGGGTGCACCGCTCCATTATGGAAAGGACAATGAGTCTTAAACTTTGCATGTTGGAGAAAGGTCTAGGTGGGATGGATTTTAAGATGATTTTTCAAGGGGATATGGAAACTATACAATGTGTTATTTTTTATGATGACCATGATTCATTCTAGCAACTGTATTTCAAGTGTGGCAGGGGATATTGAGAGGATTTGGTGTAGGCATTATCAAAATGTGAGGTGACAGAAGAATTTGGGAACCTTTCTAGATAAGAACTTAAATTGGATTTTTGTTATTAACCTCTTTCTTCACTGGATGGAGTGAACAAGTTGAGGAAATTTGACCAAAGAAAGGATGGTTTCCCTTAGATTAGAATTATTCTCATTTTAGATTTCAGAGAAATTGGGACTTGAATATAATAGGGTGGGGATTCTTATTGCATAGCATTGTTTTTGGCTTGAGTTTCTCCGCTATAATGATCATTTTTAGTTCTTGTATTTTTAGAAGAGAATGGAGGGTCGAGGAAAGGGAATAATCCAAGGAGGGTATGAGGAATCTCTTCCCATTCATGGGTATTATAGGAGGTGGATGATGCTCATTCTGTGTACATGTAGAAAATATCAGGTGAGATGAAGAACCAATTATCCAAGGCTAAAGTTTGGATAAATTCCAAGAAAGAAAAAAGTGGGGTTGATAAGATTATTGAGGAAATGAAGCCATTGGTGATAGTCCTTGGAAACACCAAGACTAAAGAGACTAAGTATTATAAAACCCTCACCTTTAACTTCCATTTCAAGGCCTTTCTTGGAAGGGCATTGCTGGATAGATAGGAGGAACAAAATGTAATGTTGCTCCAAATGGATGAAATTCAGAGTCATATAAGGCATGTGATGGATAGGTAGAAATCATTATCACAACTCTTACTGGATTGGAATTTTATTCTAAAGGACCTTCTTTATCTCTTTATTCATGCCTTGACTCATTTCTTGGGTCCTCTCATGAGAAAGCAATGCTCCATATCTCCATTTTTTATGATGACGCTAAAGAATAGTCCAAGTTTTATAGATTCTTTTTTTTTGCTCATAAGATATCATAAGTATGTTCTAGGAATAGTATATTGCCCCTTTAAATATAGTCATAGTTACATTATGTTCATAGAAGGTCTTATAAGATACAATTTGAATTTTGGTTTACTTATATGGACAACAAAGGACAATTTGTTATTTGATCTCTGGTTGACCTTCCCCTAGGGAAGACCCAAACTGATAATTTTTGTATATTTAATTTAAAGTATTGGAGTAAACGAAAGAAAATACAACATATTTAGACACCCTAATGTGTATTTTAAATATTAAAAGCATCAAACTATTGATATTGGAAATATGTGTTGGTATACCATAGTTGAGATATGCATCGATGCTTTATAATATATTATGCAATAATGATTTATAAAATATATTACACATTAATGCATATTTTATAAGTAAAATCACTAGTGTGTATATCAAATTGTGCATCCTAAGTTCTTGTAACAATAACAATAACAACAATGCAGTGATAACAATATCCTCTAAGGAAGTGGTGTTTTTGTTGTTGTTAAGATCAAACATGATTTTATTGTAGTTTTTTGTACATTACTATTTATCAACTACACATGTGCATAAATATGTATAAACTACACGATTTAATTCAAATGAATACAATACAAGATATGTTGTAGTGTTGAATTTTTTTCATATTGTGGGTATGCAAATGCAATTTGTTTTTACAAAATGTCAATTAATCATCAAAAAATCAAATATTTTTATAATAATATTGATTCTTATATTAAAATTATTGCATTTACATATAATTATTTCATTCACGTGTTGTATCCTTTAAACAAATATACTAACTAATTATACATTTATTCATTGTAACAATGTAAATTATTCATATATTTAATCAACAGTGTAACATTCTATGACATTGGGAAAAAATAGAATAATAATTTCATTTTATTATCTACAGATAAGAGATCCTTCATTATACAAAAGAGACAACATAAAATTCCATGATATTAAAAATGTCAATAAATAATTGCTACAGTTATTGGTGACAAATCATCATCCATTTGGGACAATATGTGCACGGAAAAGAATGTAATATTTTCATGTATAAAGATTACAAAATATACAAATTGTAACATTTTATGTCAATTGTCATGACCCAATGCTCAAACTACTCTCATTCCTTGAGTTGCCTGCACGCCTCATATCTTCATCACTTGCACAGTGTTGGGTTCATACTTTGACCTGTTTTTGCCACTCATTTACCTTTATAAAAAACCATCTTGAATTATCTTTTATCCCTTTTTGATATTTCCTTTCCTATAACTTCAGGCCTTGACCCAAGGTACAACCTATTTGAGTATTGCGTTGTTTTGATTTATAATATAAGCTATTAAAGTGGTTTTGTGCTTATGTTCGGGTTGTTGATTAAAATGCTTAAGGTATGTACAGGTAGAACAAGCAAGGTGATCATTTTCTCAAAGAAGTAGGTGTTGTTACTCTTCTACAAGCTCAAGGGATACACTATCTTCTAGTATATTGTTACTTGCAATGTTGCTACTTCCTGAGTTATGATGTTGTCAACATTTTGTGAGAATTGAGCATTTGGTCTTTGACCGATGCTCAAGTGTAGGATAGACAAATGCCAGCATCGTAACATCTCGTCATCAATATATTTAGGGGTATCAGTGTCCTAACCATTTATGGTTCATACTGCATAATGTAATGTCTTATTTTATATCCCAATTGTAATAGAATAATCATGTAACATATCATATGCTACAATTTGTGAGAATGGCCTTGAGAATATCCGATTCTCAAGGCATTCTATTGTTTTATCTTGAGAAGGTTTTTACTCGATGATTGTATAAAGAAACTGATCCCTTTTAGGTATGGGGTTGAGCAATAGAATACAAATCTTGGACGAAGAATTGTTGTGACTTATTGTATAACTCTCTTTTCTATAATAATAATTATGTTACTACGATCATTTGAGTGTTTTAGTGTGAATTATTAATTCTATAGCCTTGGTTAGAGAAGGGAGGGCCCCCTTCACTAATTAGGAGTTTCCACTTCATTTACTTTCATAGGTAGATTTATCATAGTTTGTTCTTAAATCCTTTAAGTTATTTTAACAATTTACTTATGATTTATGGTAGTTGTTACTTAGTGGTTTTTATTTGCACTGTTACTTGATAGTTGTTGTTGCAGAGTGATTGCTATTAATTGTTGTTACTTCCATAGATTACAAGCTCAGTTCCGTCATATGGTTGGATTTCCTTGTATTAGATAGTTTCCTTATTTTTATATTATAGAAGATGCATTCTCTCAAAAATCATTTTGAGCTAGTCGTTGGTCGGAGGCATTATTACAGGTTGTTACATAGATTGATCAAGTAGTGATTTCATTTACAAGCAGTGATTAATTGATTTCATTTAGAAGCAGTGATTTTATTCGTTTCATTTACAAGCAGTGATTGAGTGATTTCATTTACAAGCAGTGATTAAGTATTTTCATTTACAAGTAGTGATTTAAGTTTTTTCATTTACAATCAGTGATTGTGTGGTTTCATTTACAAGTAGTGAGTTGAGTGATTTCATTTATAGACAGTGAGTTGTGTGAGTGTGATTTCATTTATGAGAAAATAATGATGTGATTTCTTTCATAGCATAGGTTTCCTGTGTGATTCCTTTCCTTGCATAGCTATGTGAGTTATGATTGATTACCCTTTAAAATGAGATTGCAATTGCTTTTGGTGTTGATTTTAAGAATGTGTTTCGTTCAAAGAAGAGCGGATTGATTAATTCCTTGATTTCATACTACACGATCATCATCGGATTAACATTACAAAGGAAATTGTAGCCTGCATAGACTTTGCACATAAACTTGAAACAATAAGACATTCCTGAATAGATAATTAATTTGAGTTATAATTAGTTGTCCTAGAAAGATAGTTAAAATCCCCAACATTTTGGCGTTGTTTCCAGGGACAAGACCCCCCGCCCACAAATTAATCGTTTGGGAATCCACATCTGTTGAAGGGATGGTAACATCCATATTTTTGTATTACATTTATTCCTATAAATAAATAAGTGTTTACTTCTCAAGCCTCAGTAACACTAGATATGGTTCATACCTATTTTCCATCTATCATTTCACCCGATTACAATTTCAAATTGAGATAGCATTTTTAACAAACAAAACTTAGAGAGGAGACATAACAAGAGAGGAAACATAACAAGCATGGTTGAATAAACCACTTATTCAATTCCCACTACATCCTAACTCACTGATTTAAGACATTAGAATAACATTAGTTCTTCAACTGTTGGGGTTGAAGATAATAATATAGACATGGGTATTGATGATTTATTATGGGATTTCCATGCCATAGAGGGAATTATATTACATGCATTCTAGTAAGATGAGATAGGGTACAATTATTATATCATTGATACCTTCTTCAAAATCCCAAAATCTACTTCCACCACCACTCTCTTTGGACATGGGTCAAGGTCGTGTTGGTGCTTTTCCACCAGCTTGTTCCAGAAGGCACTTACTCAAGGGTTGTTTTTCTGAGTACCAAATCAAATTATAGAAGGAAATATAAATATTTTATACTATTCTACTCAATGTATAAATGATAAAACTAGGGATAAAACATAACATACACAACATAAAATAAACATTGATATGCTTTTATTAATGATAACAAAAATAATTAGATTACAAAACCTTGGTTTTAGTTGTTGAATATGAGGTCTTTGCGGAAAACCCAAGGGAGGGTTCTTCTTCTCCTCTAGTTCTTGTTGACCCCTTCATTTTTGAATATTATATCATGGATTAAGGCATATGGAGAAATCAAAACATGGAAAATTGTGACAAAGGATGAGGAAAATGATAAGAGAGTTATCAATTCATCCAGGTGAAGAAGTTAGATTGCAATCACCTTGTTGTGGTTATAAATGACTATTTTTTGTGTATAAAACCCAATTGAGGGTTATGGGAAGGTGTTGGAGAGAGAGAGAGAGAGAGATTGGTTTGACAAGTAGATTGATGTGAGATATAAATTGGAGGATATATATCCTTTCTAATGTAAAATATGTAAAATTGTCTGCTAGACAAATGAGAATAAAAAGGGAAGTATTGTGAGCCCATTTAAATTATGTTGTGTAATATATATGATGAATGAATCTATCTTATTCTATATCTTATTATGAGTAATTTCTTACATCAAGATTCAATGTTTAATAGTAACAATCAATTTATGAAATATATATTATGTCTAAAGTTGTGTTCTTCCACTAGTGTTATCCCTCTATCGATCATCGGTCTTAGATATGCTTTGGGTGAGACTTTCTCCTATTTATGGGAAGATAGAAAATGCCAGTGCAACTGGAGTACACCAAACCTTTGTTGGATAATATGTATGACCTTGATCTTGTAAAGATAGAAAAATACAAGAGAGAATAGATAAAATAGATAGCTGTGTTCACTTGCCTCTTCAAGGGGGTAACCTTCGAGAGAAAATATACAAATACAATGACAATTATTGACTAAACATTACATATCATACTACCCTATATATAGTGTTTCAATAGCCAATGTCCTAACTACTTGTGGTTCTGCTATTAATGAGGGTCAAGAACTTAAGGGCCTTTATTCAATAAGCAAGGCCCTTTTGGATTAAGATAATAACCACTAAATAACTAATGATCCTTATGGCCTAGTACATTGATAAAGTAGGGTGGTTAGGGTAGGACCCTAACATTCCCTTCCCCTTCAAAAGCATCCTTGTCCCCATGGGTAGAGATGGGAAACTGTTGTAAAAGGGATAATGATTGCCAAGTAGCATCTTCTATTTGCACATCCTTCCACTGGGGTAGAACTTCCTTGACTAGTATTCCCTGGTGTAGGTGAATGTAGTAATATCGGGGAGCCATTCTTTTTGTGTTTTTTCTTCCCATTCCTGTTCTAGAGAAGAAAAGTCAAAGAGAGATCCCTCTTCCTCATATTTCCTTGATAAGTCATTTTCCACAACATTATATTTTTCCTTTCTATAGATGATATCGTATTCATATCCAAGCAACTTATTGACCCATTTATGTTTCTTCAAGAATGACAACCTTTTTTCCAAAAAATGATTCAAGTGGTGCTTCCCTAGGAGATATTGCCATTATGTGTCAACTTCATGTAGGATGACCATCATTTTTTCCATCTAGGTAAACTTGTCCAAATATTTAATATACCACTTCTAATTGGTGAATGTTAAGGGTTGTCCATATTTCCTTAAGATTGCACCCAAACCTTTTATGGAAGCATCGCATTCCAATACAAAGGTCTTAGTAAAATCATGCATGGCTAAGACGATCATCATGTCATTATTTAAAAATGAAAAGTATTTTTATACTTCTTAATTCCATGCAGAGGCACAAAAATCAAGATACATGTGCCCATTCTCTTATAATTGCTTTAAAACCATGATCACTAGGGATGAGTATGGACTATTGTTGGAATGAACGACTCTTTCCTCTAGTATCTCCTAAGCGATCCTTCCAATTTTATTCTTTTTTGCAAACGATTGTGTATACTAGTGTACATTTGGTGGTTGAATGCCTAGAATCAAGGGTATATCATCATCATGCTTGCCTCCATATAGGGTTAAACCCTTTGGTGTCTCAAAGACTTGTTGATGTTTGTCCAAAACCTTTTGTAAATCAATGATAGATTTCTGGTGTGGTCTTTCCCAAGCCTCTATGATATGGAAGTGATTAATAATTCTTGAGTGGCATTTATTCAATAATTTTTCCATCTACTGAGAACTTATTATTTTAGAAGAGATTGCCTAAATCCCTTGGAAGGTGTGAATATGATAATTCTGAGTAAATATCAAGTATAATTCATTGAATTCCATGGTGATTGACCCCAATGTTTGCATCCATTATGCCCCTAAAACTATATCACAACCACCCATATCAATGGCCAACATATGAGTTTCGAGACTATAATCACCCAGTTGTAGCCTCACATTTTCACACCCCCCACATTTCATAATTCCATCATTGGATATCATAATTTGAAAGCTAGGTACAATGTGTACATAACAATGGAGTTCTTCAACCACTCATTGGTGGATAAAATTGTGGATGTTGTCAATATCAACCAATATTACTACTTTGTGATGCTTAATGTAACCCAAAAGATTCAGGGTTGTGGGGCTAGAATATTGAACAAAATATGAAGAGAGATGAGTTGTTCTTCTTGATTAACTTCAAATTCTAATTCTTCTTGCATGGGAGAAGTTTGGTTAGCAGTATCTAAATTAGGGGTGTCTTCCATAATGATGTCTCCATAAAATGTAGGAGTATTCACATCAATGTGAAATAACTATTGTTTTTTGAATTTATGACCCAGTGTAATACCCTTGGTTAAAACCCCTAAACTGATCTTAAGTACATTGTGAATATTATTATGTAATGCTTCAAAGGAGAGATAATTTTACATTCTGACATTATAATAATAAAAATTATAACTGGCTGTGGCTAAGGAAGAATGCTAAAAATATTAGGGACTTGTCTATTCACCAGAGTCAGCAAGGGGGTTAAAATGCCTTAGGTGGGGAAACCTTTGCTATGACCCTTTTTATAATCCTAATTCCCTAAAATTATGCAAAGTTTTGGCTAAGACATAATTCCATATAAATGGATTAAGACTTAAGTTAAAATCTTAATTATGAATATGTGAGATTAAGGGAAGTGTTATGTGTTTTTATTAAAAGAGAGAAACATGGGTCTTTTGGAGAGCCCACATGGTTCCAAATTGCATTCTTGAACTTATGCATGTAGGGGAAAAGTAATGGGTGACCATTCTATGGGAAGGGGGAGAGAGGAATGAATTCTATGAAAATTATCCATGCCTAGGTATGTCAGATAGAATAGAGGAGATAATTGTTATCCAAGAATTAAAAATGATATGAATCCCTGAACCTATGAGCTAAATTGCTGATAATTTTTTGCTGCAATTATGTCCATTTTGTCTTTGGTCATTCTAGTGAAGTGGAAAATGGTGTATGTAGCTGACTTGGTGGATTTCTGAGCGCAGATGGTAGTGATGTGTTTCACTGTTGTGTAGTCAGAAGGAAATCAAGAAGGTTAAGTGCACTATTTGGCATGGAATTGATATTCAACCCAATTTTCCTGATTTCCAAGTGTAAATTCTGAAAAAGTGTGGGAATTGGTGAGAAGTCTATCCGGTGAATGCGCAAGACTTAGCTCGGGGGTGGTGTTCTGCTAAGAGATTAAGAAGCATAATTACTTATGGTTGGGTGGAGTGTAGAATCCACACAACCAATTGCACAATTAAAGTGTTTAACAAATATGTTTAATTCATGATAATGGTGTTATTAACTTTCAATAATAATTCGTGATGAAAATTTTCCATGGTTTTCTATTTAAATTTATGAGTTTATAATGGAAATGTTTATTCAAATTATGTCAAAGAGTACAATGCTGGAAAATTATTATGAATGGATAAATAAGTAGGAATGCCATTCATTTTGATTATTGTTCTTAATCTGGCTCAATATTTTCAAATAGATCATTTTCGTTGCAAAAACTTGTGTTAAATTGCTAGTTTACTATGTAATTATGCTCTCACTATGCAGATCCTAAGTTAAATGAAATGTATTCCTAAGTTAAATGAAATGTGTTCCATTTTTTATTATTAATAAGTAAGTTAAAAACAAAACCATGTGCTAAACTTTTTTGTAGTGTATTGCATTAAGTGGTATTTTACTTACGTTAAAACCACAGGCGGTCTTATGTGGTAATGTTGTTTATTTAAAACCACATGGGTTTTTTTTTTCCTTATTTACATCCACCATGTGCTAAGACATGATTATTATGTCTTTCAACTATTATAAGTTGAATTTAGAAAACATGAGCCAATTATGAGTGGAATTTGTTTTTAATTTAAATGGGTGGATCCATGAAGATGGGTGTCTATTTTGGGGGGTCTTGTGAGAAAATAAATCTGTTTTTTTCATGTTTTTCAACTTTGGGTGAACAAAAGTGATATTTTTATTTAGAATTTCGCTTTTCAGTAAAAACAAAACTTTTAGAGAATTATGTTAGCTTTCTATTCATAATTTTTTCAATTTTTTTAATTGAGATTTGATATGTCAATTTGGCAAATGTTTGATAGTGTGTTATTATAAAATGAAAGGACTAAAACATAGTCATTTTTTGTTGTGACCCTAAAATCATTGTTAAAATTGTTTTTGCAAAAACAAAATATGCTACGACAATCTACACACAATAAACTACTGCATGACTATAAGTTTGTAACCAATGGATCTATACACTAATTATTATATTTTTTTGAATTCGATCAATGGGGAAGCCTTGTCGATTTTCAACATGTTTTGTGTTGCACCACTTTTATCTCAATTGACTAGAAAACTAAAAACTCTACAAATACCCTTTTGAAGTAGACACGCCAGTTAACTATATCATATTTTTTTCAATTTTTTTGGTGTTGTATTTTTAAAGTTATGGATTTTTAATTTCATTGCATTTTGAAAGAGATGAAACCAAACTCGACACATGTTAAGAATTTTTTTTTTTTAAATATCAGATCTCACCTATACACAACAAAATCTATACATACGAAAAGTAGATTCAATGATGAAACTAATGGTATCAAGTCCAACTGTCGATTTGTAGTGTAAGAGATTGTTTTTACCTTATGAAAACGGAGAAACCTGAAAACTGTGCAGAACCATGAAGTTTTAAGGTCCCAGAGAGTATTCGGTTGAATAATATTTTTCCATAACAGAACCGTTATTTACAACAAAGGTTGTTCGGACTAAAAACCAAATGCAAAAACTTTTTCGTCGATCGGAGAAAAAAAAATTACGTTATCTATATTTGTATAAATAAAACTAAATAGATTCATTATTTTAGCACATTTTATTATAAGTATTGGAATTGTAGGATTATATACAAAATTCAATGGGTTGAAATAGTATATAATATGTAAAATAATGTGTCAATTATATTTTATGTTGAGAAAGATTGGTAAAGGTTTTTTTAAATAATCTATGGAAACCCAACTTCATAATTACTGCACAGTAAGTTTATGGAACATGTTGGGAATAAATATTTTTATTTTCTTGTTTTAAATGTGTAATACAATACTTGGGGATTGATTATGTATATAACCTTAGTTGCCCTTATTCCATTGTTGTGGAGCAAACTTATAGTTCATTCCATTCAATGGAAAGAATGGTAAATGTTTTTCCTATTTGTATTTAGGGAAACCCACTTCGCACTTTTAAGACAATTCTTATTGCGTGGTTCTAATGGGAAGTAAGCTTAAAAGGATTATGTTGAAATAATATTTCTCTTTGTCTTAATAAATGGAAAAACATATAAATTAAGGAATGTCTAAATACGAAATTATATTTACCTAGTTCCATTTATAAAATCATATTCAACAATTTTCTATGGAAGTTCATAGTGGGAAGTTCATTTTTCTATCATAGCTCATATTTGTCACAGTTCATCTCCGTCACAGTACATCTCCATCGCAGTTCACTCTGTCACAGTTCATCTCCATCACAGTTCACTCTGTCACGGTTCATCTCTATCATAGTTGATCTCCATCGCAGTTCATTTATGTCGCAGTCCATCTCTGTCATAGTTGACAAAGTGAATCGGGATGGAGATGACCTGGATTTCTATGTGGAGTAGTTTCAGCTTAATACCCCCCTCGTCACATTTGTTGCGCATGTATAGTTGTTTGTTTTCCACTTAGCCTTCTAAGTCCTTTTTTTCCTCTTTCATTCACCCATCTCCAAGCACCCAAGCATAGCATGCCAAGCCTTACTCTCAAGAGCAAGCCCATACATGACCTCGTCGGTGTGTAAATGCATTGTGCATCCAATTGTCCGTGGATATGCTGGGTATTTCCTCTAATTGATGGAAATGGTGCCACTTTGCCTTGGTTTCTTGCTATCATTTCCTGGCTACTGTGCTAGTTCATGATTCTCCTTCAACATTCCTGTGCATGGAGTTTATTTATTTGTATACCACAACAAGTGTGGTGAACCTGCATGGACATATTGGTATATTTGTGTATATCCTTGCTAATCCCATCAACACATATCCTTACAATTCGGGATCTTGGTTATGTTTTACCACTATTTTTATCCTATCCAACATCAAGAAATTGATTTTTGACGAGCCCTAAAACCTTGATTTCGGGAAGCTGGGGTTCTGAATTAAATTTTTTATGAGTCTTAAGGCATTGAGTATTCATTTCTCAAAGGATATCATTGGTTGGTTATTTGTATTATGCTTTCCATATGCATGGAGACATGCGTCTATAAGAAGAGCGTTCCATTGAAGAGTTGTCATATGTTGTGATATATGTAATTGTTGATCAGAGAATCCAAATGTCGAGCACAATCCTATAGAGTGTTGTGCATTTGCACTTATTCTGTTAATGTCAGTGTCGTGGAAGCTAGACAAAGTTTGACAAGTGGAAAAAGAAAGTTTGGTTTTGCAACCTTGCTACATGAATTGTACATGGATTGTAACGAGATGCACTTATGATGATATTTCTTACAATTGCTTTTCATTCATGGTTTTTTTTAGTGTCTTTCCTATTTTAAGTTCAAATTAGAATAAATCATAGTAGCATAATTTGGCTGTATTGATATTTCCTGTACGGAAATCCAGAACAAATTTGAATTCGTTGAATATTTGGTGTAGGTGTAATACAGATACGGATTATTAGTGGACAATTAAATTTTTAAAACCAATTTAAAAACAAAACAATTTTTTTTAATTATTTAAACACTATAAAATAGAAATGCCATTCAATTTCATACTTTCTTATTAAAATAACTATTAATAAGTAGTTGAGATTTCACTTCCATATCCGAAGTTGTTGAGATTTCATATTTTTGTTTTTTAAATATAGATTAAATTTTATTATATAAATGTCTATGTATATTTATGGTATATTTCTAAATATTTGATTAAAAATATTATATATAAGCAAGCTACTTCCGTATTTTATCCGTACTAGATATTTTCATTACGTATTTTGTCCGTATCGAATCATATTCATATCCGTATGAATTATGCTACTATGGAATAAATTACCCAGGCTTAACATAAATCTACTCGTATGCATGCAACCAGTTGGTGTTGTCTTTGTGGGAATTGATCAAGTTTCAAAACATTCATTTCCGATTTAAAAGAGCCATAAAGAGGTAGCATGAAACTATAGAGATTGATTGCTAATGTGTTGCTAATATATTTTAGAGATAATTTCTTCGGTTGTATTTTATTGTTGGTGAATATTTCATAAGGCATAGAGGGGAGACCTCGTCAAAACCATTGGAATGATGAGACAATTTGTTGAAGTTGTAGTGTGTTTTTTATGTGCATTGTGAGGAGCATTCATGGGTCCTTGAGTTTGAATCCATTCAACATTCAATATCCTCTTATTTTATCCAATATTTCATGAGAGCCATTTTGTTGCATTGGCAAATAAGATATGAGATAATGTATGGTATTCAAAACTATTGTGTGAAAACAGATGTGTGCTTCAACATATTACTACTTGCACTAATATGTCTCCATATTGTATTGTAATAAATTGTAGATTGCTTGTATTACCAACTAACTTATTGTAGTACACTATATTGTAAAGTTTGAAGATTTGTAAATTATTGTAGAGATTATATTATAGAGAAAATAAATTGTTTTTCAAAGAGTAGATGGTAGCATAATTTTGTTGATTTCTGATTTGTGTACAGAGGACCATGTGTTTAAGTAGCCTTCACACCCCAAAATATCATCATAACTCAAGAAATATGAGGTAAATCAATTCAAATTCATAACCAACATTCTTTGTAACTTGCAAACTATCATTTGTGTAATTTCATATGTACTTCCAATCGTTTTATGTGAGTTGAATTGTAATTAGGTGCACTTTCGATAAAAATTGATACCCTTTCATTTTTTGAGTTGGAGTCTTAGTTGTTGAGTCTTACTGTGAAAGGGTGGAGTTACAAGAAACTCTTTATGCCTTTTATCATTCCTTAAATGGATAAGGCTGGAATATTATTGGAGTTACTAAACATTCTAACACTCATCGCTATTGATGATACAATATCTATCATCAAGGAATCTCTCAAATATTTTTTAACCTGTCTACAAGATTCACAATAGATATTTGAATTTATTCATCTTGAATCACAACTCCAACATGGGAAAATATACCAAAAGAATCAATATTATGAACCTATTTTTGTTTAGAACAATTAGCATCATGCACATTCAGTTGCACATATTCAAATGATTGATGCCACTTCTAAAGAAAATGAATATGAAGTTTTTGATAGACAAGTTTTTCTTGCACTTCTCAATCCCATCATGAAAAATTTGGAAAAAAATGAGCCACAACAAGCATAGAACCAGTCTTGGATATGACAAGGATGTGACTTTTTACATTCTGGATTATTCCAAACCTATCCAATTCTAGAGTACCTGATTCCGTCAAGAAAGTTCATCTTCACTTGCTTCAAATTTACATCATATTTCAAAATTCCAACATTGTCACTGAGTTATTCACATGGAAGATCAATGTTTTGATATACATCCTTGTAAGTGAAGCATACTCATTCCCTAGATAGGTGCTTCATACTGGAGAAACTTACAAGAGAGAAGATTCACTATGGGTGGATTTCTTCTTAGCAATGGTCGTCAACAACTAAGAAGATATATATGTCATACAGAAGAGTTTCTTCTCAAGTATTGACACATCTTGTAGTTCATAGATTTACTACTACTCACCTTGTTACGGATAAGGGAGGATGATTGCCAGTCAAAAACAAGTGAGTGAGAACAAGAAATCCTGAACCAAAGCTAGAGCCATAGCCAAAACCTAATGCCAGTTACCAAAGCCTCGAGTTAGATCCATCTAGCCAAAGTTACAGTTGCATCCAAATCTAGAGTCGGATCCATGTTACAATTGAGCATGATTGTCTTTGTGGTCATCCTAAAACCACCCATTTAGTAGAAGACATCTACTTCTGCCAGACATCAGTTTGTAGTGGTCCTTAAACTATTTTTTTTAGATAGAACCGTTGAGCCTTTGAGTCATGTTCCATAGGGAACCACTGAGATAGAACTTGAGTTAGAGATAAGCTCCACAGGAACCCACTGAGCCAATACTAGAGTGAGCACCAAGTTCCAAATTTTGTGCCATCCAAAACCACCCATTTAGTAGAAGACATCTGCTCCTGCTAGCTTTTGATTCAAAGAGCACTGTCATCCATTTGCAGCTCTATATTTCAACTCTCGGGTTGGACTCATATACACCCCTTTGGATTAATGGGGTTGGACGTTGGAACCTAATTTGTTAGGGTTAGGTGAGGATGAATAGTCATGAGGAGTCCAAGGGAAATCTTGGAAGATGAAAACCAAGTGTCACCTTACAATGTATTTATTTGTACATTCTTAATACAAAATTGTATGAGCTTTCACGTCTATTCTATGTTGTCTTTGCTTGTTTTTGTTTAGTCGAATACTTATTTTCCCATTTGGTCATTCCAACAATATCAATTTTGAGGATGTTGGGTATATTTTTTGCACTTATACATAAAACTAGATCTTGAGAGATTCGCAGTGGTTTACGCACATTTATGCATATTTGTGTTCAGCTAGACCTTAGTAAGGGTATTCCAAACAAAATGATTCTCAGATGGACTTTTTTTTAAAACACACAGGGATTAGATTATGAGAAAATAACATTCAAGCACAAGATATGCCCTCTTCCTTGACATTTACAAGCTATTTGTTCCCATGATTGAGCTCATCCTCCTAGGAAAAAGGGATGAAATCAAAACCAAAGAGAGTAAATTTTATGGAGGAATCAAGTTTAGATACTAGATTGATTAGAATAAGGTATATCAAATTGATAAAAAAGGGTAAATCAACAATTGACTACTAACATTCGCTAAAATAACGTAAATTGGAAAGGAAAAATTAAAATTGGGGAATCACTCCTTGGGCCCTCACAACCTATGGAAACTAAAACCCATACTTGTGAACCAAACACCATGAAACCATGAACACATTTGTACTTGTAGTAAAATTTGACTCGTGGAAGACATAGGAGTACAATGCTCATACTAGAGCCAATTTCGCAAATATTATTTGGAGAAATATATTCTGGAGGGTATAGAAAGAATCTTATAGAAAATGTCTAGCAAAATAGAGGAAATTATTGACTAGATCACACTAAAAGGATTGCTTACCATGGTATTTTTTAAGGATTCTAATATTATACTTAAGTATAGTATCCTAGGCGATTATTTTGGATTGAAAAAAACATGTATATAGATAGGTAGGCGAATATTAAATATGAATCATACAATTTACTCTTGAAATATGTAAAATTTGGCAAGTATTATGATAAAAAAACAAATTTTATGTAAATATAGGCGATATTAGAGACTAAAAATGACCAAATTGCGAATTTATTTTTTGAAAAAAATCTTGAAAAATAGCCAAATGGTGAAATTTTGCCCTTAAAAATTACCCTGTTGCTTACCATATAACAAGATATTTCCCTAATTATATTATATCAATACTTTGTGTACAACTTGAGTGGGCCTAGCAATTAAGAACATGTGTTTCCTCCTAGGAGGTCACATGTTCGAATCTGAAGGAGGGTAAGGTATGTACAAGTCAAATTACTTGGCGATGACCTTAAAATTTGATAATTATAATTATTATTATTATTGGGTTTATGCCAATGATTTGGTTTCCTAATGGTGGAGAGTTGTGAATTTCAGTATCGCTACCAAGATTCAAATCCCTAATAAAACATTGACTTGTTGTGATGAGGCTAAAAGAATAAATACCTCCTAAAGTGAGACCCCATATTTAGATATATGTCTGATTTCTATATACTAAGCAATGTATCATTCGATAACTTGGTCGATCACATTGGAAATTAAGTTCATGTAGATTTTAATAATAAATTTTTGTTTTATTAAAATGTTTACTTAAAACTTAGCTCATCGCCTATTAAAGTATTTCTTAACCTACTTTTCTAAGTTGTCTATTTTGATCTTTTATTCTAGAAAATATCACGGGTTGGCTTTTATAAACCCTCTGTTTTAGAAAATGATGCTCATTATAAGTGGCCCAACGCACATCAAGTTGCAAATACCAAACCGTATCACCTTCGAAGGTAATATCCACTTTTCTAAACATAAAAAATAAATTTAAAATTTAAAATAATTTTTATAACTATTAAATTAAATTTTTTTCTTTCTTTTATTTATTTTTTTACATACTATTAATCTAATTTAATTTAAACTTAATTATTTATAATTTATATAAAGTTAATAGAACAATTTAAACTTAATTAATGGATGTACATAAAATTAGACATGTTAAACATCTTATATAATAGGCTTATCAAACAAACTCCATTTTGGCGTAACTTGTAGTTAAGTCAACAATAAAAAACGAAAATCATTGTGATTATAATTTAAGAAAGGCTATTATTTCGTAAAACGAAAACAATGTTAATGCTCATCTCTATAGAGATTTTAATTTATGTGTTTGACTTGGTATTAGTACAGTGTGATAAAATAGTTATACTTTATTAAACATAAATAATCAAATGGTTTAAAAAAGAGTTTTTGGTAAAAAAATATATAAAAAAATTATAATTATAATTATAGTAATAATAATTATTATTAATTTATGATAATTATATAATTTTATTTGTTATTTACCTAAAATCACATTAAACTATATCTCACAAGAATTAATCTCTACTTTCTAATTTTGTCATGGTTGCATTTTTTATACCTAACATCATAAAAATTAAAATCACCACATAAAACCTTCGATGTCTAACTCTTTCAAAGTCGATATTGCTTGAATGGGATAACTCAAGACTTCCCATGATCGATATTCCAACATATAAACTTAGATAATGGATCTTGTCAAAAAAATATCAGCATCTTAATTACACACTTAAAATCATATCCTATTTTGGCATCTTATATAATAGACTTGCCAACCATATGTCATTTGAATTAGTAAATATGGTGAACTCATGAATTGTGTCATGCTAGTACATTAGAGTAAAATAGGTCATTGGTATTTATTTTGCATCCGATTTTAATGTTATTTTATTTTTCAAATTAGTATAGTTGCTTGGTGTTAAAGTTGGTGTTAATTAATATTTAAAAATAACACTCGGTTTAGTATCAAAATAATGTTAAGAATAGAATCACATTTAGCATTGAATTTTATGTTTAGTTTTTGTAAATTAAAATTATAAAAAATAAAAATGGAAAATGATAAAAAAGAATGGAGATATGATATGAGATAAACATCACTTCAAAATTTTACATGGTAAATTAAAATTTACATAAATGAAAATGAAAGATGGTAAAGATGGAGATATGATATGAGATAACCACCACCTCACAACCCCACATGGTTGTCACAACATGCGAATAAATACCACATAAAGACTACCATGCAAATAACACTTGATCAAACACATATACTAACGTTGAATTGAATGCCCACTAGATTAATTAAAAAAATAAAAATGAAATATGGTAAAAATGGAGATATGATATGAGATAACCGCCACCTTACAACCCCGCATGGTTGTCGCAACAATTGTGAATACCTACCATGTGTAGACTACCATGCAAATGACATTTGATCAAACACATAGACTCACCTACTAGGTTGAACTCATTCATGTGGAACCGAGTCACCATGTTATATTCTTAAGTGCCACATCTTCATAGTATGATGTCACTAAGCCCAACTACATGTGTGACCAACCATGTCAACAATATGTCTAGTCAGTAGTTCCATGCCAACTAATTCACAATCTTATAGGACATTTGTTTGGAGGTCCCCCTCCATTGCACGTCAATTTTGGAATTGGGCATAACTTTCTAATTTTGAGTCTATTTGTGCATTTTTTTTAGAATGTCCATGTTTTCATGCTCTTTGTACCAGAGTGATGGGTTTTTGTATACTTTACTATTTGGTTCTTTCTATTTCAAATTTTCCTTTGAAACTTTTAATTCTCATTTATGTAAATTATAAAGGGAATATCTTGTTCAATTGCAAGATATGTAGGTTAATCACACCAACGATCAATTAAGATAGTCAATTGAGCGCTTGATTTAGTTGTAGACTAAGGGACCAATTGGATGGTTGACTAGGTATTTGATTGATCAAGTAATTAGAACAAAGTGGTTGACTGGTATGTATAACAAGTATAACTACAAGGAAAACACTTTATATAAAAGGTTTTTCGTGTAACAAGAATGGGTAAAATTATTATAAAAGGCTCTACTACCAGCAAAAAATGTTGTAGTCGAGTTTAAGATTGATTTTCAATATAACAAAAATTATGCACTATGGAAAGTCCTATCAAAGGTTAATTTAATTGGTGCACTTCAATCATTTAATCACACTTGTGTGCTAATAACTAACTAATATGCAGTGTTATGCTCACTGATATGCATTCGTGAATCAAAATACCAACACTAAGAACTAGAAAATACAACAAATTTAAACACCCTGATGTGTATTTTAGATATTAAGAGCATGGAAGAATTGATATAAGAAACACACATCGATACACCATAGTTGAGATAAAATCGATGCTTTATAATATATATTATTAATCGCTTCATATTTCATAAGTAAAAGCACTAGTGTGTATATCAAATTGTGTATGGTAAGTTCTTCTAATGATAATGATAACAACAATGGTAGTGCTAATAATATCGTTGAAGGAAGTGGTATGTTTATTGTCGTTAAGGTCACATGTCATTTTATTATAGTTTCCATGCACCAATACATTTCTATTTATAAAATACATAGGTGTGCAAATATGTATAAAATACATAATTTAGTCAAATGAATACAATGCAAGATATGTTGTAGTATTGAATTTTTCCATGTTGCAGGTGCACAAATGCAACTGTTTTTTTTTACAAAATGTATATTAATCATAATAAAATCAAATAATTTTTATAATATTGTTGATTCTTATATTTTTATTATTGCATTTAGCTATACTTATTTCATTGATGTGTTGTATCATTTAAAGAAATATACCAACTAATTACACCTCTATTAATTGCAACAATATAAATCATCCACATATTTAGTCAACAATGTAACAATTTATGACACTGGATAAACAAATATAATAATAAATTAATTTTATTATTTACAAAGAAGAGAGCCTTCATTATACAAAAGGGAAACCATAAAGGTGAGTGATATTAAAAATGACAATAAATAATTGTTAAAGTTATTGGTGGCATATTGTCATCCAATTGGGACAACATGTCCACATTAAAACATGTATGATTTTCATAAATAAACATTCCAAAACATACAAACTCTAACATTCAATTTTGATTATCATGATTCAACACTCAAACTACTCTCATTTCCCAAGCTACTTGCATGCCTCATATCTTCATCATTTGCATGGTATATTGTACTTTGGTTATTTGGAATGCTTTTTTGATTGGATTGAGTTTGATGTTGTGCCTCTTCATGTTCCATCCATAAGCATACAAATGAAGTGCAATGAGTATATCTTCACTTGTAGTATAACACACAATATTATATAAATCGAAAAATATATTATAGCAGTGATTGCTTCATAAACAATACACATTCTTTCGAGGTCATTCCTCATACTATCTCTCAAGTTATCTTCTATTGGCTCCACTCCATATTTTGTTTTCTATTTTTTTATAAATTCCATTGCAAAGCATAGATATAATTCAAGGTTTCTTGTTGTTCCATTAATTATAAAATAAGGGAAGTAAAGCAACATAGCTAACAAATTCTTCAATTAACCCTTGATACTCCAACATATACTAACAACCTATATATATTCGAGTATAAATATGTTTAAATGGTTTTTTTTTTGTATTTAAACACCAATTAGAAAACATCCATGGAGGAAAACATACATCAAAAACAAATATGAAGTCTTAAGTAAGGAAAACACATTAATTAGTACTCACAAACATTGCAATAAGCCCTTTTCTACCATGTCATCCCAAACTTATTTGTTGAATGGATTCCATTTTCTTATCCTTTTTGAAACACCAAACAATTGAAAATTAATATTCCATGCACTAATTAAACTCTCTTTTCATAGAAAAAATCAATGAATAAATATGTTTGATAAACATTGTTGTTGGGTTGGTTCCTCATGTAATGCAACTATGCTAATTTCATTGACCATCTCCTTGCACATTTTTTTTTGTATATCTCTACAAACATATTTTGTATATCACATCAATCCTCCATTAGAATTTTATCAATCTTGCTAGAAATGAAAAACAAAATGAGAAACAAATTAATATTTATTTAAAAATTAAATATAGAAATAATATTTCTCTTGTAATTTTTTGGAATAGATATGCGTATTTCAAAAATATATATTCACCATACATTTTAAATGAATCTCTTTTACCATAGAATTTTATATTCTATTGCAAGTCTAACAAGTCTCATTGACCATTGATTTAGAAACACTTGTTATAGTTTAAGTATAACTTGATTCTTAGAGTCATTGGAATAATTTTTCTACTATAAATGGAAATAATGTTTATATGTTCTTTCCACTATATCCTTCATAGTTTTATAAAATTTTCACTCCATCTCATTAACTTCCAAGACCAATCCTAATGAAATGAAGACAAATTCATTGTCATTTACATCCTTCATA
The DNA here is from genome assembly GCA_027924585.1 of Larix kaempferi. Classification (NCBI taxonomy): domain Eukaryota; kingdom Viridiplantae; phylum Streptophyta; class Pinopsida; order Pinales; family Pinaceae; genus Larix; species Larix kaempferi. The sequence goes on from BSBM01000493.1 coordinate 47,861,779, forward strand.
ATTATTATTTTCACAGGACAACTTTTTCTTCCCTCATTGTCAATCGCTACACAACATTAAACAAATGCGAAATTGAATCGTTGAAACATGTTAACAATTATTCTTAACATGTACATTTGTAATAAAAAACCAAACTAAAACTTTATATTGATAATATTCTAATCCACTTGATTCATCTCTTTGCAACATTTCCATAAATAGTTTAAGCTATTTTCCACATAGATTCCTAACAATCTTTGGAGTTTCTTCATATTCTTTTCTCCACATGGAATCCATTATCCATTAACTATTATTCAAACCTACAGATAATTCAAATATATTACTTTTATATTAAAATTTAAAAGAAATGTTTGTGTTCTCTTCTTGGGATGTAATTCCTCACCCTCAGTGCTATAAGTGCTTTTCCCTAAACTCTTATCAACCATGTTCTATCAATAAAATCCTTGCATAATGAAATACACAAATTCTGAAATATGTTTTACAAACTAAGTAAATAATTTTAGGCTAAAAGTGTTTTTGAGTTAAGTGGTGCAGACAATACTAGTGCACAGTATATAGACTTAAGCACCAATGCATCATTGATGTACAATACAAACTAATAAAATCAGTTACATTCTAAAAAATAAACATCCTCAAAATAGTGCTCTTATACAATATTTGTCACTCATGCATATTTTTTTATATATTGTGCACCACTTCGGTTGATAGTATTTTTCAAAATTCCATTCTATATAGTTCACTTTTAATACAAAAAACATTAGTGAGTTGATATTATAATGTGTGCACCAAGAACCATGGAGGCATTTTTTTTAGAGCTAACATGGACAAGATTTCAGATCCAATGAAATGAGTTGTCCCAATCTAATAGATATCCAAATTCCCATATAAAAACACACAAATCTAATAAATATTCATTCCCTATAAACAAATCTCATTGTCAAGGTAGATAGAATAAACTATCAAAACTAGAGTTTGCAACTACACAAAAAATATGAGCTGCAACAAGAAAACGATGGTTTGAAACATTGAAGGTAATTCTCAATCCTTTTATTTTCTTGAAAATGCTCTATAATTAATAATAGGAATTAGTAATAGATTTATGGAATTATTGGAAAAAATGAGTTTAAATTTCCTATGAATAGAATGAAGCTACACACCTTAATTTATATTGTACAAATTTGTTTGTGACCTATGGTGATGATCCAGGTGGATATTGATGGCCACCCACCTCGTCCATTGACTCACAACAGTTCTCCATATCCTTGGAAATATAAAAAAATTCAGGTCCCAAAATTTTGGGGTCATTTTGAGGCCTTAAATTATCCTAGAAGCTTTGAAAACACCCAAGTCCCATTGAAGTTGTTCTTCTCTTCAAGATATTTCCAACGGGTTATGGAACTCCCCGAAAGGATTTTGTATGTGGAATATGTGCCCCTAGGAAGTTGACTTGTTAGCTATCCACCTCGTGGTCCACAATCCTTTTTTGGCACTTCATCTCCTAGGGTGAGGTTTTTGGAAGTTTAGGGGATTTTCCTCTTTAGATTAATGTTTATAATAAAAGGCCCTTTTTGGTCTCTTTGTAATCAAATCTTGCGAATGAGAGTAGGAAACACATTTTTCTTTAACAATAAGGTACCACCATCTGCGCTAGTTTGTATTGCTTTGCAATTTACAATGTTTTCCCATTCCATTCATTATTAGAATTTGGGTGTTTATCTCTTTGCAAAATATTTGTGAGTGTGTTTCTATTTTATATTGCTAACTTCATTAGTTCTACAAATAATCTAGAGTTGTGTTATAAGAGAAATATGTTCATGTTGTTTCTTGGTGCATGCCCCTAATGACATCTCGGTATCTAGAGTTGGGTCTCAAACTAATTGAGCTTGGGGACAACCACTTTGGTTGGCCCAAGAAGCCTCCCATGGAGGCAAAAGAAAATAAAACTAACAGAGAAGGAGATCCTATTAATCTATTTCTTTTGGAATACCTCATGTGATAGAGGAATATGATGATGGATAATTTCGCCCAGATCCTTTGACGATTGTTGATGGTGGTAGAGACACCTTCAAATAGCATCCATTTGGGAGGTATGACGCCCTTCATGTTACAAGTTCACTTTGAAATTCCTTTTTTAAATTCTACATAGATGCAAATAATTGGGAGAAATGGTTAAATATGTTAGAGGGTTATTATTGTATTCATTTTCTTACAATGAAAATATCACCTCTGCACTCCTTATGTCCCTCCCCCATATCATGTTAGTTTTTGTACCTAGGGAAGTGTTCCCCAAGTGACCTTTTCCTAAAGTCACTTAGAAGGGGGAAAAAGGTGACCCTCACATTAAATGACTTAGTAAAATCATTTAATGAGACTTTATAAACTCAAAGTCACTTTTTGATAAATTTAAGTGGGTGAGAGAAATTAATATTTTTAAAAGGTAAATGGAGCATTTAATTTCCACCGTTGATCTCAATCAATCTCATCCATTGGATTAGAACAACCCTAGGGTTTGATCAAAAAGGTACGAGGGAGGCATTTCACTTCACTTTTGATGAAGAGAGTGAAGAAGAGAGAAGAGAAGAGAGATAGCTAGGTGTGGCACAATTTTTGAGGCAACCATTTGAAGACTTCAGTTATAACGAGATTTGAGGCACTAGTTTCAGTTTGCTGAGAGGCATAGATTTCTAGGAGATATTTTCAGAACCGTACAGCCTGTAAGTGGGCACAAGTTTCAAGGGTGGACTGGGCACACATCCCAAGAAGGGCACAGTTTTTGAAGGTGTGACTGCTGGGCACACATCCAAAGGCATGTTCACAGGTTTGCTATACAACAACAGTGGGCACATCTATCGAGACAGTAGGCACAGTTTCCAAAATTGTACAGTGGGCACAAAACCCGAGGTAGCATTTACTGCTGCACCATATTTGAGGAAGGCACAGCTTTCGAGAAGAATTTATTGCTGCACATTTCTCGAGGATAAGCACAGATTTCGAGACTGTACTTTGGGCACATTTCCCAAGGAAAAATTTATTGCTGCACAAAATTCGAGGAGAGTGAAGGTTGACTATTTTGCACTTCCTAGCACACGTTTCTAGGTACTATTTCAACATAGAAATCCAAGCAACGATTGCATAGATTTTGAGACAGCTCCTAGTGGTGAAATTTATGGTTGAGATAAGTACATGTGTGACTGCAAATTTATGATTTGAATATTCTCTGAAGAAATAAAAATATCTCTCTCTCTCTTACTGGTTTTCCCCATGGGGGTTTTCCCAGGGCACAGTTGCCAAAAATTCTGAGTCTCAAATTTTATGGTGTGCATGTTAAAAGTTATTTTCTGCTTGTTAGTATGATTTTACAACGTGTTTAATTGTTGAAGAAATTTTTCATTAGTAGTTTCCAGCCTATGCAAAACCGACTGGGAATGAAAACCATGAAAACATTGACATAAACCAGCAAGCTGCAAACTTAGCAAAATTTACATGGTATTAGAGCTTGGGGGCAAAAAACAATAGTATTTTGCAGACACACAAAAATTTCTAGAACTCAGCAAATTCAGAAATTTTCTTCAGTTTGTGAGCAACACTTTGCTGGATTGGCCGAAAGATGGCTACAGGACTTAGGTTGGAGGATAGGCTGAATGGGACAGTGAACTTTATGCCATGGAAGGCCAGAATTTTGCTGATATTAGAGGAGAATGAACTATGGGAGGAAGTGGTTAGGAATACTACAGCAAACCCCGTTTAGATTCCAGCTGCTACATATGCAACAACACTATCAGCCTTCAACAAGAAGGACCGTAAGGCTAGGAGGATAATCCTTGATGCAGATAAAGACCACATAATCCCTCGCATTCTAGGCAAGGCTAGGGAACACTTGATGTGGACTGCTTTGACCAGTTTGTATGAGAGTACCAATGAGAACCGAAAGATGGTTCTCAAGGAGAAACTCAAGAGTATAAAGATGAATGGAGGAGAGGGAGTGACAACATACCTTGCCAGGATATTTGCAGTTTGAGATGAACTGGTAGTAGTTCGGGAGGTGGTATCTTCTACTGAGTTTGTACGTACAGCAGTGAATGGGGATTCAAAGCCATGGGGTGCATTTGTGCAGGCCATAGTGGGTAGAGAGAACCTACCTTCTTGGGAGAGACTGTGGGATGACTTTGTGCAGGAGGAGACCAGGAGAGGTCTTGTACAAAGCAGTTCATCATAGGGTGGGGTAGATGAGGAGAACGTGGATTTGACAGCAAAGGGGAAGAAGAAGAAGGGTCCCAAGAAGGGTGGGGCCAAGCAGCAGCAGCAACAGGGTTGGCAGAAGAAAGACTTGAGTAAAATCAAGTGTTATGGTTGTCAGACATTTGGGCACTATGCTTCACAATGTCCAAAGAAGAAGAAGAAGAAGGGACAACAAACTGCAGCCTCAGCGGAGGTTGATGACTTTGGAGACAGGTTTCAGAGGGAGTTTTCCCTATGTACTGGACAGATTGAGAGAGAGAGATTCTCTTTAGCCACCAACACAAATGTGGAGATGGAGATGGAGCATTCATTGTTGGCAGGCCATCAGACGGGTCCATCCACCACTAGTACTTGGTACATTGACAGTGGAGCATCGAGCCACATGACAGGTGCTCGATAGTTGTTCTTCGAGCTATCACAGACAGGTAGAGATGTGGAGGTTGTACTAGGTGATGATACCATTGTTAGAGCAGTTGGTCGGGGGACTATTACATTTCAGAGGGATTCTATGAGTCCCATGATTCTGAGGGATGTGTTGTATGTCCCTGGGCTGAAGAAGAACCTTGTTTCAGTTTCCACCATTGAGGACAGGGGTCTTGGGGTGTGTTTCTCAGATGGGAGAGTACAGGTATTCCCCAGGACTACAGGAGTATCTACCTCCATGGACATTGGGGTTAGATGTGGAAGACTGTACAAGTTATTGTTTCATCCGCAGCATGCTCTAGTACACATAAGAAACAGTGAGCTATGTGAGCTATGGAATCGGAGGATGGACCACTTACATCACCCAGCGTTGAGATTGTTGAGGAGCATGGTTACAGGTTTACCCGAGTTCAGCACTGAGCAGAGGATGTGTGCAGGAGGTGCGCTTTGGGAAAGTACACCAAGACTACTTTTCCAAGCAGTGACACGAGAGCAGCAGGAGTGCTTGACTTGATCCATTATGATATTTGCGGTCCGATGTCATCAGTCTCTTTGACTGGTTTTGAGTACTACATCATCTTCATTGATGACTACTCCAGGAAGACCTGGATCTACTTCTTGAGGAGCAATAAGTCACCCTTAGTTTTGAGTGTCTTCCAAGGGTTCAAAGCCATTGTGGAGAAGCAGGAAGGGAGGAATATTCTGTTGATGCCTCAAATATCGATGCATCAATCAGCAAGGGATTCTCCCCGGTAAGCAATCCCAACTAAATCGCTCACCGTTTGGTGTGGGGAATCCGTCTGGTTAACGGTTCCGGCTATCGTGGGTTTTAAATATTTGTTTGTTTTATCGGTTGCGGCTCGATCCACCAGTTATGTATTTTGTATTTAAAATGATATGCAAGTTTCCTATATTAAATTCATGCTGTTAACACCCAAAAAGTGCTCACTAACTCATTCCCTTATTCACATGACCCATTTGTCCACTTTTCCAACATTTGAGCCTCTAAAGCCATCAAAAGGTCACCAAAAAGACCATAATACACCTTTTTCCCCTCAAAATATACATTTTTTCCTCAAAAAACACAAAAAAACCTAAAAAAGGGTCTAGAATTCCCCAAAAATATTAAAAGGGAATAAAAATATTCAAAATATTCAAAAAAGGAAAAAGAGGGAAGAAGAGACCTAAACCATGTTGGCCAATACCATTGGTTTCCTTAAAACCATAATGGTATTCCCCATCACCAAAAACTATAAAAATGTGATAGGGGCTCCTCACTTTCCATCCACATTTCATCCTATCCTTATGCTGCCAAATTCCCATTGAGAGCCATTGCCTCCCATTTTGAGTTTGAAGACCCCCATTTCAGCATCTTGGAGAAGAGATCATTGGAGCTTGGAGCACCTCAACCTTGGAGCTGCTCAACACCAAACATCCTCACCATTTGAGGTATTATAATACAAAAAATCTATTATTTTTTACTTTTGTTCTTCCATAGATCTCTTGTTATTGATTTAGTTCTTGTTTATTTACACATGCTTATGTTAATGTTAGATTAGATTTATAATTGTTTTTGCTTTTATTCGAAGACTGCTATTACAAGTTTATAAGTGCATCCTTGCACATGCTTGGTTGAAAAACCAAGCAACAATTTTTTAACACCCAAAAAGTGCTCACTAGCTCATTCCCTTATTCACATGACCCATTTGTCCACTTTTCCAACATTTGAGCCTCTAAAGCCATCAAAAGGTCACCAAAAATACCATAATACACCTTTTCCCCCTCAAAATATACATTTTTTCCTCAAAAAACACAAAAAAAACTCTCAAAAAGGGTCCAGAATTCCCCAAAAATATTAGAAGGGAATAAAAATATTCAAAAAAGGAAAAAGAGGGAAAAAGAGAAGGGTTGTTGGGAACCCTGACTTCCCTTCTCTCCATTCGATGTGCTTTTTAATCTCCCCACTAATGCGTGTGTGCTTCCTCCCGATCTTGGTGGCTTCAACATTGATTTCCTTGAATTTGGTCATGACTTTCTCTGCTATGATTTCTCAGACTCCATAGGTCTCTCTTAGTTTTCCACAAGCCTAATCATGGAAGGGGCTGATGTCTCCCATTTTGTTGTTTGCCAATTCCAATTGTTCTTTTAGTTCATCGACCTCTTGAAGGTTGTCAAATTTATCCGATTCGAGCTTCAAATTCTTACCTTTAAGTTCTTCATTCTCTTCCTCTAACATCCTTACTTATATTGCCAGAGCTCTCCTGTCAGCTTCCAGTTGTTGGAGAATTTCTTTTAACTCTTCCTTCTGAGATGGGAGGGCATCATTCTTCTCGATCATCAAATTTGTATAGTTTTTCTCTTTAACTAAAGCTTCCTGCAACTGACGTGCTTTCTCCTTTTCTTCACTCAGTTTATCCCCTAGTGTGTTGACATTATCTGCAGTTGTTGTAACAGCAGCTACGGAGATGGATGCCAGGAGTCTAGCAGCCTCTTTTGTGTTCTCCATGACTGTAGTCTCGTGTGTAGTGACGATGTCAGGCCGAAAAGGTCTTTTCAATTTGGAACCTGTCTCTTTGACAATGATTTTCCTCTTCTTGTTGGAAGCGAAATTTACCCAATTGGAAACTGTGCTTCCTTTATAGGGTGTAAAAGGAAGAATGGGTAGATCTCCTATGGGGGAACCCATATCTAAGTTCTGCAAGTCTGGGATTTTGGGATCAACATCCTCTTGGGATTTCTTCTCTTCCTCTTCTTTCCTCTGCACCTCTTCCTCCTTCTCCTTCCTTCTTTTGTCATCTTCTTCCTGCTTAGCGTTAGTTTCCATCCTAATTCTTTCTTCCTCTTCTTCTTTCTTCTTGGCTTCGGCTTCGGTTGCTTAGATCCTCAAATTTTCTTCTTCTCTACGTTTATCTTCTTGGATTTTCTTTGCTTGTTCCAAGAGCCTTAGTTCTTCTTCCGAGAAAGCTTTGGAGCTCGAGCTAGCCCCTCCTTTGTCCACCTGACAAATCTGTAGCTCAGCCATATTGTTGATTCCCCTATATGGTTCCTCCTGTGGATCATAAAAGTTGGCATATTCACAGGGAGTGGAGAGTTCTTTGCAATGCTGTGCAATTTTTTCCTGTCGTTCATTCCTGTGAAAAATACTCTCTCCGAAATGAAAATTCCTTAATTCTGCAACAAACTCTTTCATAGTTGCAATTCCTGAAAATTTGTAGGACTCAACATAAAAGGGTAAGGGGGGAAAAGTGGCTTTCTTGGCCTTATACAAGGTGTTACCCATCCCATCAATGAATACTTGCCTTACCATTTCCTTGTGAACTATGTAATCTATAGCATACCTTGGGAGAATATATGGGTCTTTGGAACCTCCGTACATTCTTATGTAGGTACCTTCTAGACAAAAATAGAAATCGCCATACTTTTCCAAGGCTTCCATGGCGTTTTCAGATAGACAATTGGGTTCTTCATTAAATATCAACTAATAAAGGGGCATACTGAACTCCTCGCAAATGAGCTTATAATCCCTCTTGTAATTCTGAGCCCAAAATATCTTGTAGGCTATGAACACCGGGCCCCCTGCCGAGCTCCACATGCATTCCAACGTAGGAAAAAGACATGTTTCCACAATACAATCTATGACGTATGAAGCCATATAAAATTCTGCTTTCCTTTCTACCAACCCTTCTTTAGCCATTGTTATTGCTGATGTTAGGCTTTCTGAGAGAATATCATCCCAATTGAAGATTGTCCCCTTGAAAGAAACATAATGGATGACAGGGAACCACTGTAACATAAACATCATCCCATCGGGTCTCCCGAAGATTCTGCTTAGCATGAGAGCGATCAATCTGAAGAGAGGCCTCAAATTCTGGACTTCGTATTCTTCACTATCTTTTCTTCTGAATTGCTTGGCTGAAATTAACAACCTTCTTGCCATGTCTAGATTATCCATATGGATTTCTTCCAACCATGCATCAGCAAGCCATTGATGTGCTTTGGGTAATTTGTAGGCTGTCGAGATGTAAGACGGGTGAAACAATGCAAAGGCCTTTCTCGTGCTATCTGCTATGACTCTAGTTTCGGTGTTGGCATGTTGCAGCACCCATCCGATTACCTCTGAGCATGGGAAGAGTTATGGACGTGTGGCTGCTTTGGATATACAATAGTTTCGGATATTTTGATATAAGCATTCTTGTTCAAGGAGAGCTGCATGGAAGTCCTAATCTCTTATCATGCGGTAGACATCACCCTAGTTTACTTCCGGAGGCACGTTTGTAGTGCATTTGGTGTCTTGGAACGTTGTCTCCAGTCTGGTGCTTTCATCGAATGCCTTCATTCTCCTCTTGCCACCTTTAGCCATTATGGGAATCTTGTTCAACAATTAACGTGAATAAGCATGCATGTCATGATTTTTATAATCCAACTAATGTATGTTAGATAATTTCTTTATTTCAACCAAAACTCCTGAAAATGTTCCCTTCATATATCAGTTTAAAACTTAGGAGACTACTAATTAAGTTACTTTTACAGTTGCTATGGTGATTAGGGATTATGATAGCAGATGGGTAAAGGCTGCTCAAGGTACTTAAGTCCTTGGAAACCAACATTTACTGGTGCACAAGCGCGGAAGGTGTAAATTTTGCAATAGCGGAGATGTCCATGATTAGGTACGAGAAAGGACAAGAAAAGTCTAGTGGGTGACGGGTATGTGCATTGTTTTAAAGTGCGAGAGTCTCGAGACCCTTTACGTCTATGCTTAGGGTTTCTTATCAAACGTCTTTTAGGTTGGGGGGGAAACTATCATCTGAAACCGTGAAAAACAAGGTCAAAGGCTGTTGATGATAGGAAGAGGCTTCCCGAAATAACTGAACAACTTTGAACAAATGACTAGGAAGGACGGTATCCTAGGCTAGGTGAAAATTGGGTTGACGATAAGCATGATGGTTCTGGAAAAACGTCATGGCTATAAAGAACGAAATGAAATGGTGGATCATAATGTTTTAAAGAAGGAGCATACATTTTGATAGGGCCTGTGAATGTACTTACTTGGAAGTGAATGGTGTGGTGCTGACGATTGTCAAGTAGTCTATGAATCTATGCCTTCCGATGATGATGGATGCACTTGGTTGTTCGAACAGAACGGAAAAATCCTTCGGGTGACGAAAACAAATGAAATTCCAATGGGGTTTCACCCCTATATATTTGAATTGGTATGTGTGGGCCATTAATTCAGTGGTTGCATGCCATTAAACAGGCTTTAAGCCTGCGTATGGCCGAGTCACATCGAAACCTTTCCAATAAATGCAACCATCAAACGCAAGAGGGTTATGCTAACGCTTTCGACCTACACAGGAAGAAAAGATAAAAATGGTTCGTTGTTGTGGGGAAGTTGTGTGAAAGCTTCCGCGAATAAGTCATGTATCGTGGCGGACTTAAATGAACATTTCCACTTTCACGGGAAAGTTGGCCAAGTTCTTCCAAAACTATGCTAAAGTTTGCAGGGCTGAAAAAAAAGACAAGTCTCTCCGAAGAACTTGTTGATGTGTTTTTGGCGTTTGCGGAAGGGTTAGATGAAAGCTTCCGCCATAGCGGAAGGACTTGATGAGTTTGTTTTGCCGCGAGCTCATTTGAGTAAACGTTTCTCTTTTCTGGAGACTTTGTGATAACTTTTCCACCGCGATTTGACTTGGCCTTCTCTTTCGTTGTTTCAGAAGACTTGGGATAACTCTTCTGCTATTGCGGCAAAATTAGCTCAGAGCTTCAAACGTTGTGGGCCGAAAGACCGAGTTTTACTTGGGAAAAAAGACAAAACTTAAAAATCCTAAGGAAAATTCAGATAAAAAGAACTAAGTCATTGGATACCAAGATGTTACAAAACTTTTTAAGGCAAAAATACTCAAAAAAGAGTAGGGGCCCCAATATTTTTTCAAAAAATAAAACAGTGGGTTGTTGTACCAACAACAAATTCGGATGTTGAGATTGGGCAATGGGGGTGAGTATACCTCCAAGGAGTTCGATGCTTTTTGCAGACAGGAGGGTATACAGAGACATCTGACAGTTCCCTACACTCTTGAGCAGAATGGAGTAGCAGAGAGAAAGAACAGTTCGATTGTGGGAGCAACGAGAGCGATGATTCATGATCAGGGGTTACCGTTCTTTCTATGGGCAGAGGCATGCAACACTACAATTTATCTGCAGAACAGGAGTCCTCACTGAGCTTTGGGGAGGAAGAATCCAGAGGAGATGTACACAGGAAAGAAGCCTGAGGTGAACCACTTTCATATATTTGGTTCTTTGACTTGCTCTCACGTCCCTTTTGAGAAGAGGACAAAGTTTGAGCCCACTGCTGAGAGAGACATATTTGTGGGATATGACAAGACTTCGAAGGCATATTGAATTTACATTCCTGGCTAGAAGAGAGTTGTAGTGAGGTGGGAAGTGAAGTTTGATGAGGAGAGAGCCTTCAGGAAGTCTAGAGAGTTAGAGCAGAGGGAGCCACCATCTCCCACACCTCAGTTGACACAGGATTCTTCGATACAGGTATCAGGTCCACAGGTTTCTGGAGTGATTGCATCACAGAGTATAGGCACAACTTCTACAGGTTTAGTGGTTTAGGTGACAGGTACTTTAGGGATAGGTTCAGGGACAGGTACAGGAACAGGTTTTGGTTCTTAGGTTACAGGTTCTTCAGGGACTGGTTCATTAGTCACTGGTCCTTGGGGTGTTGGACCTTCTGCTTTTGGGAGTTCCTCAGATGAGGATAGACCAGTATGGGAGGAGCCTTCAAGGAAGAGGAAGCCTAAATGGCTTCAAGACACATTGAAGGAAGCAGAGGCATTTGGTAGACCCCAGGAGGAGATCAGGACAGTAGTGATGCTAGACAAGTTGGGTATGGATCTTGTTGCGAGTCTTCGTGACTCTGAGCCATCCACATTTGAGGAGGCTTCTCAGAATTAGGTATGGAGAGATGCCATGATGGACGAGTACCATTCCATCATGAAGAATGATGCTTGGGAGATAGTGTCGAGACCAGAGGGGAAGTTAGTTGTGACTTCCAAGTGGATTTACAAGATAAAGCATGCTGCAGATGGCAGTGTGGCGAAGTACAAGGCTCGGTTTGTGGCTCGGGGGTTTTCACAAGTTGAGGGAGTTGACTATGATGATACTTTTGCGCCAGTTGCTTGGTATTCTTCCATCAGAGCAGTGATATGTATAGTAGCAGAGATGGGTTGGAAGATCCACCAAATGGATGTGAAGACCACATTTCTCAATGGTCTTCTGCAAGAGGAGGTGTACTTAGAGCAGCCACAGGGATTCGAGATTCATGGGAGAGATTCTCATGTGTGCAGGCTGAGGAAAGCCTTGTATGGATTGAAGCAAGCTCCTAAAGCTTGGTAATCTGGGATCGATGCATACTTGACTTCGATGGGATTTCAAAAGAGTGAGGCTGATCCCAACCTTTACTATATTGTGGTTGGTGGAGATCCTCTCATTCTTCTGTTATATGTTGATGACTTGTTTATCACTGGAGAGGAGCATCTCATTGCACATTGCAAGAGAGACCTTGCAGCTGAGTATGAGATGACTGATATTGGGATGATGCATTACTATTTGGGGATGGAGGTTTGGAAGGAGCCTGGACATATTTTCCTAGTATAGGGGAAGTATGCAGTTGATATTCTGAGGAGATTTTAGATGGAGCACTGCAGGCCGATTTCTACACCTATGATCACCAACTGGAAGCAACTTCATGTTTCTGAGGGTATGTTGGTGGATACTACACTTTACTGTCAACTCATTGGATCATTGATGTATCTGGTCAACACCAGGCCAGACTTGTGTTTTGTAGTGAACACTCTTAGCCAGTTCATGGTGGATCCTAGGAGTGTACATTGGACTACCGCAAAACATGTGCTAAGATACCTAGCAGGCACAGTGGACTATGGTTTGGACTACAGGGGTTCGGGTGGATTCAACTTGGTTGGTTTCATAGATCCAGACTGGGCAGGTTGTGTGAGGGATCGGAAGAGCACTTCCAGTTGTTGTTTCAGTTTGGGCTCGACAACAGTGTCATGGTTCAGTCGAAAACAGAAGTCCATTGCATTGAGTTATGTCGAGGCTGAGTATATGGCATCCAGTCAGGCTATTTGTGAGGCACTGTGGCTTCGCAAGTTGTTGGTAGATTTATTTGATCAGGAGCTTAGACCTACGGTGATCTATTGTGAAAATCATAGTTTCATTTGGCTCTCTGAGAATTCGGTGTTCCATGACAGGTCAAAGCACATTGAGATCAGGTACCATTTCATCTGAGACTATGTCCAGAGAGGAGCAGTTGAGTTGCAGTATATTTCCACTAATGAGCAGGTAGCAGATATCCTGATGAAATCCTTGGGGAGGGTCAAGTTTGTCTTCTTCAGAGACAAGTTGGGAGTGGTGCAGAACACCTTCCTCGGTAAGAGGGACTGTTAGTTTTTGTACCTAGGGAAGTGTTCCCTAAGTGACTTTTGCCTAAAGTCACTTAGAAGGGGGAAAAAGGTGACCCTCACATTAAATGACTTAGTAAAAGCATTTAATGAGACTTTATAAACTCAAAGTCACTTTTTGATAAATTTAAGAGGGTGAGGGAAATTAATATTTTTAAAAGGTAAATGGAGCGTTTAATTTCCACCATTGATCTCAATCAATCTCATCCATTGGATTAGAACAACCCTAGGGTTTGATAAAAAAGGTATGAGGGAGGCATTTCACTTCACTTTTGATGAAGAGAGTGAAGAAGAGAGAAGAGAAGAGAGATAACTAGGTGTGGCACGATTTTCGAGGCAGCCATTTGAAGAATTCAGTTGGCACAAGATTCGAGGCACTAGTTTCAATTTGCTGAGAGGCACAGATTTCTAGGAGATATATTTAGAACCATACAGCCTGTAAGTGGGCACAATTTTCAAGGGTGGGCTGGGCACAAATCCCAAGAAGGGAACAATTTTCAAGGGTGTGACTACTGGGCACAAATACCAAGGCAGATTCACGGGTTTTCTATACAACAGCAGTGGGCACATCTATTGAGATAGTAGGGATAGTTTCCAAAATTGTACGGTGGGCACAAAACCCGAGGCAGCATTTACTGCTGCACAATATTCGAGGAAGGCACAGTTTTTGAGAAGCATTTATTGTTGCACACTTATTGCTGCACATTTCTCAAGGATAGGCACAGATTTCAAGACTGTACTTTGGGAACATTTCCCAAGGTAGCATTTATTGTTGCATAGAATTTGAGGAGAGTGCAGGTTGACTGTTTTGTACTTCCTGGCATGCATTTCTAGGTACTGTTTCAGCACAGAAATCCAAGAAGCGATTGCACAGATTTTGAGATAGCTCTTGGTGGTGGAATTTATGGTTGACATAAGTACATGTGTCACTACAAATTTCTGATTTGAATATTCTCTGAAGAAATAAAAATCTCTCTCTCTCTTACTGGTTTTCCCCATGGGGATTTTTCCAGGGCATAGTTGCCAAAAATTTTGAGTCTCAAATTTTATGGTGTGCATGTTAAAAGTTATTTTATGCCTGTTAGTATGATTTTACAGCATGTTTAATTATTGAAGAAATTTTTCATAAGTAGTTTCCAGCTTATGCAAAATCGGCTGGGAAGGAAAACCACAAAAACATTGACATAAACTAGCAAGTTGCAAACTCAGAAAAATTTACATATCAAAAATTGGTGGGATGGTTACTATGAGAGGCATGCCAAATATGAGTCTAAAACATATAGGAAATAACCGACTTGGGAGTCTTTTTTCAATGCCATAAGGAGGAATTATTCCATGTTAGAAGTTATGATGACTGGTACAAGAGATGTACAACATTGCACCTAGAGAAATACTAGATGGTGCTAGAGTTCACCAATATATTTCATACATTTCCCTCAAATATAGGTATTAGAGAGTTTGAATGGAACTTGGTCCGAATGTATCATAGTGGCATGCACAGGTACATCCAAACAAAGATGGGTTTCCTAGAAATCTCCTCACTGTGAATTTCTTATTTGTATGTTGTCAATATCGAGCAAAGAAGAAGAATAATAAGTGGAGTCTCGGCTTGCAAATAAACTGTAGTAGAATACTTGTAAAGGAGACCCTAACTCATAGAAAAAAGGACAAAGAAAGGATGGCCAATACTATGAAAACCAATCCAAGATACATTATGAAGAAGGGTAATGAGAAGTTGAATAAGGACACAAGGAAGTGGTGTGATATCCACATAATCCCTTGGCACAACACTAATGAATATCTCTCAAAACATTCATTGTTGTCTGAGATGAAATCCTCAGAGATGGAATCAAGCTCAAACTCTGATTCGAAGCAAGATAATTGACATGAAACCTAGTGCCACCATCTCAACCACAAAGATCGAACCATAATAGTTAAAGGAGCCAACATAATGTGAAAACCTCTTCCATTCATAGTTGTGGGTGAAGAGGGATACACAACATTTTATTGTTGACAACGGTAGCCACAAGAACCTGATCTTGATCGAGGTCATGAAAATATTGAATCTATATTTGACGATGCCACATCCTTAACCACACACCATCATTTGGTTAAGATATGGATGAGACATCCACATCAATCAACAATGTCTCTTATCCTATAACATCAATACCTTCAAAGATGAGGTAATGTGCGATGTTAACCACTTGAATTTTTTTATGTTATTTTAGGACAACCCTATATGTGGCAAGTTAATGTTGTTTATAAGTCCAAGCCCTATAGTGCCAATGTTACTTTTGAAGGATAACTCTACATGATACCTAAGGTAGTCCTGACTACTATAATTTCCTTGATCTTCACAAATCAATGTCATAATGTAATATCTTAGACTTGGGAAATTTTCCTCTTCATCGTTCAATTAGAATGTGGATGGAAGGTCATTGCAGCTTCCACAACCACAACATGAGGTTTCTCTAAACAACAAAATTAGGTGGACAAGATTGCGAAAGAATACAAAGATATCTTTGCCTCACCTAAAGAGGTGCCTCTACACTTCTAGGTCAAACATTCAATTGATTTGATACTTGGTTCTCATTTACCTAATGGCCCAATATATAGATGATATATGTTAGATAATGAGAAAATAAAGTGTTAGATTCAAGAGCTCATCCAAAAATGCCATATTCAACCAATATCCTCACCTTGTTGGAGCCCAATTTTGTTGGTACAGAAGAAGGAAGGAACATAGAGACTTTGTATTGATTATAGATCCCTGAACAAAATTCACCATTAAGAATCAATATTGAATCCCCAAGATTGGTGATCGGCTTAATGGTCCCAAGTTCTTTAATAAGATTTATTTTAAGTCAGGCGACCACCAGGTCATGATTGATCAAGAAGATATACTAACCTTCAATTCTAAAGAGGTAATTTTTGAGTGATTGGTCATGCCTATCGACTTGGCTAATGCTCCAAAAAAATTTATGAGGATTATGAATGATGGATGATATCTTGCACCTGTTCACAATCTATTTTGTGGTCATATATCTCAAAAAATATCCTCATCTTTAGTAGAAATTCGGAAGAACATTTACATCATATTTAACAGATCCTTAGTAACTTGCACCAACACAAGTTATACACCAATATGAATAAATTCTCATTCGAAATGGAGATAATTCAATACCTAGGATACAACATGGATGAACATGGGGTGCATGTGGACCCATCCAATATCCAAGTAATTCATGATTGGCTAGCCTTGACAACTCTAACATAGATCCACATATTCTTGGGCCTAACAAACATTTATCGCAAGTTTGTTGAGTTTCTCTCATATCACTTGGCCCTTATTCCAAGTAACCTGGGGTGGAGCGACAACCAAATTTTCTTGGGGTGAATCACAACATAAATCTTGTAAGGATTTTAAACAATGCCTCTACTTGGTGCTAATCCTCACTCTACTAGAACTGCAACAACCTTTTTAGATTGAGATAGATGCCTTTTATTGTGCTATTGGTGCAGTCCTCACTCAACATGGACATCTGGTGACCTATCGTAATGAGACACTCTATGATTCTATGCATAGGTATCCCACTTATGACAAGGATATTCACTCTATTTTGAAGGCTAGTTGTCAATGGAAACATTACATCCTAGGAAAGGATGCCATCATCCACACCAATCACAAGCCCCTACAATTCATGTAGATGCAGTGAAAGTTATAGAACGATATCCATTAGAAGTGGTCCACATACCTTCAACAGTTCCACTTGAACATCAAGTATAAGAAGGGAAATACCAATAATTATGTAGACTACCTTAGCTAACCTCTAGTTTATGTGCTGACGAATTTGCTCAACTCTTGTGGACACAATACATCCAGGCGACCCAAACTATATGATAGTGACTCTTAAGTTTCTATTACCTATTAGATATTACAAGAAGGAATAGCAGTCTCAAACTTTTATCTCTAGGATTAAATTTTATGCCATATCGGAAACCTCTGTGTTCCTTCAAGAGAGAATGAGAAGCTAATTCAAGAGGCATATTATAGTTGAGTGGAAGGTTACTTAATAATAGAGAAGACAATGGAAGTGTTGAAGAAGTAATTCTAGTGGATGAAGATTTGTTAATATGATAGTAGGTACATCCAATTATTCACCTCCCAAGTTGTTGCTAAACCTGTCATCAAGAAAAAAGTGTTGTACACTCTATTTCCTACCCTATATAGGCCCTAGGAGCCTGTCCCCATGGACTACATGTATGAATATCCTTCAACCAAGCATGGAAATGACTTGTATATGTGGTTATTGACTAGCAATTTTAACTCCTTGTAATAATAGCATCACAACATAGGCCACTATTAAGCTCTTCTTCAAGCATGTTTGGGTTCATTTTTGCCTCCCATGGACCATTATTTTAGATCATGATAGTAGGTTCCTAAGTAATGTTTGGCCTAGCCTATGACCAATGATGGAAACTTAGATGATCAAATCGACTACCTTCCACTCGGAAACCAATTGACATGCAGAGGTGGACAACAAGATGATTGTGCATATCTTGAGAATGAACAACTCCAAACATCCATACACTTGGGATGAGATCCTTCTCTATGTTCAACATAGCTACAACATATCCCTTCACATCTCTATTATCCATAGCCCTTTTTAGGTGTGCTTTGGCATACATCCATTATCTCCAATCGATGTATCATTGCTCATTCCATATACAAAGGAAGAATACTCCCATGCTCAAATTGAGGTTGATCAAGCATCCAAACTTTTTGAATGGATCCAACACATCCAAAAACAATTTCATGATATGTTTTAGAAATCCAATGCCATCTATAAGAAGTGACATGACCAACATCAGGTTCCACATGATTTCCAGGTTGGAAATAAGGTATGGTTACATTTACAAAAATATTTCCTTGGACCCTATCACAAGATTTGTACACTTTGATATGGGCCTTAAACCATCACCAAGGTTGTAGGTGATAATTATTTTGAGCTAAGTATTCCCCCATTCCTTTCCTTGCACCTAGTATTTAATGTGGAGCTACTTTGGCCATATTTTCCACCTCTACTAGACACCTTGGAGGTGGCATAGAATTTGTACCCTACCAAACTCAACCTTGACTACATTGAGTAGGTGAAATTTGATAAAATCACAGATGCATAGATGAAGGGAACTGGCAGGAGAACATCCAACTGTAATAGGTAATCAAAGAAGGGAAACTTCTTCAACAAGGAAAGTGGATCACAAAGAGTAAAATTCAACATAAGTGTCCCCATCTAATGAGGGAACTTAATGAAATGGAGTTTATTTATTCCTAAGGGAAGAGGAATAATCCAAGTAGATATCAATGGCCAACCACCCCTTCCATTGACTCACAACCTTTCTCCATCTCCTTTGCAATTTTCTATGAATTTTTAGGTCCCAACATTCCAGGGCCCTTTTGAGGCCCTAAATGGTCCCATAAGATCCAAAAACTTGTCGAAATTTGTTCATTTCTTCGATATCTTTCCAATGGGATATTGTATGCCCCAAACGGACTTTGTCAATTGTGCCCCTGTGTAGTTGACTTGTCAGCTAGCCACCTCAAGGTACGACAATCCTTTTTTGTGGTAATTCATATCCTAGGGTTATGTTTTTGGATATTTGGGGGTTTTTCATCTTTTTTCTTTATTCTTATGATAAAATACCCTTTTTGGTATCTTTGCAATTACCTGTGTGTATCTAACACATCTCTCTTCAGAGATGTGATACCACCATCTAAGCTAGTTTGTATTGCTTTGCAGTTTATAGTGTTTTTCCATTACATTCATTAATAGAATTTGGGTTTTACTTTACTCTCGTGCTCTCTGCAAAATATTTGTGTGTTTTTTTCCATTGTATATTGTTTCCTTCATTCGTTCTCCAAATAATCCATATCAGGTGATCTGCAAATTTGTCTCCTTAAAAGATATGTCCACTTGAGAGTGTTCCATAGTAAATCTATATTACACAAGTATCCCCTCTAAATTTTGGTAAAATAATGCAATAAGGACTAGGGTTTTATTTTCTAAACAAACTTTTACCAAATGAAGATCAAACTCATTTTTTGCTTGATATTTTAGCACATTAATGACATGTGCATTTTTTTTTCCAATTTGGATCATGGTGCTCCTTATAGATGTAAGCAAACTGATGTAGTGTGTTGAAATAAATGCTTTCAATAGTTTGTTTACAAACAATATGGAAGTGAAAACCTCCGCAATTAAAAAATTGCATAGGTTAACTATCAATGTGTATGAAATTTTTGCACATTGATTCATTTACAATACTAATACACTCCAGTGTAGTATATGTGAAAGAGGAACACTACTTTCTAAAAAACCCTTCAAATCCTTGTTTCAAGTTAGAATGTTACATTATACCCAAATTTTATTTTAAGGATGTAAATGCCTACTAATTATAGTTTTGGCTCAAATACAGGGAAAAATGTGTAATATCAAACTATCAATTCTTTAGATTCTAGATCATTCCATAACATTCCATGTTCATCAAGTTTTTATTTGCCATTTGTAGTAATCTTAGATTGTATTTATATTTTGATTATCTCATTGAATTTATAATTTGTTTGCACATGCATTTGAATAATTATGCATTGAATTAAAAATGATTGAATCATTAGAGTAGAACTAACTAACATTACTTAGAAATATTTATAAAGAAAACTATACAACTATATGAGTTACTTTTTGAGAAAAACTAAGCCTAAGGAGTTAGTTGATAAAATAAAACATAATTAAAATATTTTCGACAAATGTATTCAATTAATTAGTTTACTTATGTGTGTGGAATTAGTACGTTATTTAACTCCAAATTTGGATTTATTAAATGTAAATATTTTCATTAATTCCGTGCATTAAAATATTAATATCTTTGTAAGGTAAAATATTTACATTTTGGGCATTTTATCAAAATGAGATTGTTGAACTTGACGATTTGCATGAAAATAAAGAACACAAAAAACTATAAGCATCAACTAATTCATTCTTCTAAAAATCACATAAAAAGATAAACACTAAAAGATGAAAATTCTTCTTTTATGTACAAGTTAGTGATGTAGCTAATAAACTTTGATTCATTCACGAGATCTAAAAACCATGCAAAGACATGAGAATGGAAAAATAACTCTCTTTTATTCATTCTCCATCACTAACTATTACAATGAAAGTTCAACCCCATATAACTACTATTTGAGATTTTTGAAAATGACTAATTTTAGAAAATTCTCACATGACTCTAAAACTGACCAATATCTAAAAGCTAACTAGAGAGACACTAGTTGTCAACTCACTTTTCTGATTAGGTGCACAAACTAAGAGATAACTAATAATTACAAATTTAAAAAAATACTGAAAAAACACTAAAACCCTAATTTAAGGCATTATATGAAGGAATTTGGACCTGACAAGTGTCAAAGTGAGGTTCGATCAGAAGGATATGATTAGTCACTATAGTGAAATCTTCGAGACACAACTTCTTGTTAAATTTCATCCCAAATGGATAACCAAGTCAAAAGTTATGACCCTAAAAAATCCCTGCATCATTCTCCTCTGGCTGAAAAGAGCACAACTCATGCAAGTTACTACATTCAAATTGTTGAAACTTTATAGGATCTAGGTTCAACAAGCCCCCCTCTGTAATCCATGTATTCTCTGCTGGTTATAAGCCTTCCCACTAGACCAAATATTAGTTGTGTTGAACTTGTCGAGTATGAAGGGTCTTCTTATCTAAAATATGCATGATATTTACCTTTTTCTTGATCATAATGGATTTTTTCAAATCCACCTCTGCCTTACTATCATCACCCATATCGTCCCCATGGGATATATATATATATAACATAAATGCTAAAAACAGGGGAAATATCGAGATCAGCTGGTAAATCAACCTTAGAAGCATTGTTGTTAATTTTCTTGAGAGTCTTATAAGGACCAACTTTCTTATACTTCAATTTGTGGTAGGTTCCTCTAGGAAAATGCTCTTTTCATAAATAAACCATCACCAAATCACCCTCATTGAATAGTTGATGTCGTTGGTGAGAATATTTCGTAAAATTTTTATGCTCAGTACTGGCTTGCAAATTTTGTCTCACTTGTTGCAACAACTATTGAATGTGTTCTACAAATGATTCCCCATTATCATTGATTCTATCCCCAAGCTGTAGCTGTACCAAATCTAGGACACCCATAGGATTTCTACTATAAATAAACTGAAATAAATATTTACTTGTATATCTATTCACTGAACTATTGTAGGAAAATTTTGCTTGAGGTAAAGCCAAATCCCACTTCTTGCGCTTCTCTCCAACAATTCTCTGTAACAAGTTTTCCAAACTTTTGATTTACTACCTTTGTTGTCCCATCTATTTGTAGTTGATAGGAACTGATGAAATTTAATTTATTTACCATTTTATTCCATAAAGTATTCAAAAAATGACCCAAGAACCAAGTATCTCTATTAGAGGTAATATTTTTTGGAACCCCACGCAATCTAACAATTTATGAAAAAAAACAATTCTGGAAGCCTTGATGTATCACTAGTTTTCTTGCAAGCAATGAAATTATCCATTTTAGAGAACCTATAAACAACAAAAAAAATAGAATCATTACCTCATTGTGTGTTTTGAAGCCCCAACACAAAGTCCATGCTTTGATCTGTCCATGGGTTTATGGGAACTAGTAATGGCATGTACAACCCTGTATTTGTGAGTATCCTTTATCCATTTGAAAAATACTACACCATGCCACATACATGGTTATATCCCTTTTCATTTTCGACCAGTAATACTTATCTTCGATTAATGCTAGCATCTTATCCTTTCCAAAATGTCTTTCCAATTCACTATTGTGAAGTTCTCTGATAATATTTTCTCTCATAGAACCAAATGGAATGCACAGTTGTTTTCCTTTGAAGAGGTATCCATCTTTCACAAAATATTCACCTTGCATAAGATCCATCTTCCCAAAGATTGGATTCGTAAATTGTTCCACAATCTCTCAAAAATCATTATCAGATGCATAGAGATCCTTCAATGTAGCCAACCCACTTACTTGATTTTTCATGGTTGTCAAAAGAACAATGCACCGACTCAAAGCATCTACAATCTGATTTTGTATTCTTGATTTGTGATTTGGAACAAACGTGTAGCCTTGTATGAAAGAGACCCATTTTGCACGTTTAATGTTCAATTTATTTTAGGTGTTTACATATTTTAGTGCAATGTGATCGGTAAATAACACAAACTCTTTAGACACTAAATAATTCCTCCAATGTTGCAATGCTTACACAATTGCATAAAATTCTACATCATATGTGGAGTAGTTCTTTCTTACCTCATTCAACTTTTCACTAAAAAATGCAATTGGTCTACTTGCTTGGCTAAGTACAACTCCAATGCTTACATGTGAAGCATCACCATTTACCTCAAACACTTTATCAAAATCTAATAAGGCTAATATATGTGCCTCAGATACCTTCTTCTTTAGAAACTTAAAACATTTCTCAACTCCACTGGTGCACTTGAATGACATGCCTTTGGTGCAATCTATTATGGGTGTTACAATACTTCTAAAATTTCAAATAATTTTTTGGTAAAAGGTAGCCATACCATGCAAACTTCTTACCTCTTTTAAGGTCCTAGGACTAGGCCACTCCAAAATTGCTATGACCTTCTCTGAATCCATCTTGAATCCTTCTACTGAGATGAAAAATCCTAGAAATACAAAACTTTCTTGCAAGAACCTACATTTCTTTAGTTTTGCATAAAGTTGAAGTTTTCTTAATGCATCCAATATAATCTTTAAATGCTACAAGTGATCTTCTTTGTTGTTACTGAAAACTAGAATGTTATCAAAATAAACTACAACAAAATTACCAATATAATGTTGAAGCACAATATTCATCAACCACATGAAGGTACTAGGTGACTTGGACATCTCAAACGACATCACCATCCATTTTTCCATTCATCTCCTTCATGAATTCGGATTTGGTGGTATCCACTTCGCAAATCAATTTTACTAAAGTAGTTAGCTACATCTAGCACATCCATCATGTCATCCAAGCAAGCTATAGAAAACTAATAGTTGATGGTAATTTTATTGATTGCTTTGATATCTTTGCACATCCTCCACATATTATATTTTTTTGGAGTCAACAATGTTGGTATAGCACAGGGACTCATGCTTTCTCTTACCACACCTTTCTTTATCAGCTTTATTATTTGTTGGTTGAGCTTAGCATGTTTTGTAGGACTCATCCTATAGGACAATTGATTAGGTAAAGATGATCTTGGGATTAGCTTAATGAGATGTTGAATATCCCTCTTTAGTGGAAGACCATCAGGTAGTTCATTAGGGATAACATCAACATATTGTTCTAGTACCTTGGCCACATCAGTAGGTATTGGTATGTCTTCCTTGGATCCTTTTTGCACTATGAATGGATAGAGAATAATCATGTTTCCTTCATTTCCTTAATAAGCTTTCTTTCCGACAACATATTCTCAAATTTCCCTTCATCCCTAAAGAGAAATAAGATGACTTTTGATTCATCCTTCCAACGGGTATAGGTATTCTTTTCTCCATCATGCATGAATTTTCTATCATATTTATAAGTCCTCCCTAATAGAATATGGCATGCATCCATTGGAATGACATCACACCATACTTCATATTTATAAGTCTTACTGATGGAAAAAATTATCAAACATCTTTTATTAATGGTAACTTCATTCTTGTTTTTGAACCGTGCAATTCAATAAGGATGGGAATGTGTTTCAAAGCGTAATTTCAACTTATCTACCATCCCTTTGGAAACCATATTCTCATAACTACCACTATCAATAATAACTTGACATACCTTTCCTCTAGAACTGCACCTGGTTCGAAAATTATTTGTCCAAAGCGACAAATCTTCATTGCTGCTACTCTGTCTTTGATCTTTTCTGGGAATCACCATTGACCTTTGTATCATGATATTATCTCCCATATCGAGAGGGACTTTAATTTCAGATCCTTCTTCTTCATTCCCATATTGGACTAAGTTTAAACTAGGTTTTTGTCCTTGATTCAGCTCTTGCATGTTAGAATTTGAGTATTCAAATGCTTGATGACCCTCTACACCAACCTAGAACACACATAAGGTCTTCCTCTTCCACCGCTGTAACCTATACCTATCTAAAATCCTTTTGCTCGTAGTTGATTCAGGTTATCTTGTCTAGTATATTCTACTTTCTTAGATCCTTGGGATGATTCACCTTTTCCATAGTTAAAATCATCCTGTGAGGAAGACGATCTACCCCTCCTTGATCCTCTAATCCTTTGAGAAAATTGTCAGTTTTGTTTTTCCTCGGCCTTTAAGGATAATTGGTATGCCTCTTCCATGCTGCGAACCCTATGCATGCTCAATTCATCTTGAATAGAAAAATTCAAACAATTCACATACCTTATGACCAATTTCTCATCGGTTTCCTAGTGATCAACACAAATGGGAAACTAATAAAACTCATAATTGAGCTCCTCCATGGTGAATAGGTTTTTCTTCAATTTCTAAAATCTATGAAAAAGGGTCTATGCGTATTCGAAAGGAAAAAAAAGTTCTTGCAATTTTTTCTCCATCTCATTCCAGGTCTTGATTTTGTCCTTTCCTTTTTTTTCTTTCTTTCCACACATGATCCCACCAAATCATGGCATGACCCTTCAACTTGGTGCATGAAAATTTCATCTTCTTTTCCTTTATCATAGGATTCCATTCAAAATAAATTTCCATGGTGTTCATCCAATCTATTAACTCCTCTGGTTTAAGGCTCTCTGCATGTTCTAAAACTTCGATTTTGATCCCATCATTTCTCCCTTCTAGAGACCTGAGCATCCTTTCTTTAAAGCCATGTTCCCTGATTGTTCTTCTTCATGTTCTATATGTTGATCTACATCTCCTCGGTGTGTCTCCTCATTAGATGCTTCTCTTCCTATTATTCTCTGACTAGCCAACATGTTTGTAAGATCTGCTACTTGCCTTTGGAGGTTTTGCATATTTCTACACATATGAGCAAGACCTTTTCTTCCTCTTCCTTTCCCAGCCATCTTCCTACTCTGATACCAGATGATGTATCCAATAAATTTTGATTCATTCATGAGATATAAAAACCATACAAACACACGAGAATGGAAATAATTATATTTTATTCCTTCTCCATCACTAACTATTACAATGAAAATTCTACCTTTGATAACTATTATATGATATTTTCAAAAATTGCTAATTTTAGAAAATTCTTCATTATTCTATAACTAATCTATAACTAAAAGCTAAGTAGAGAAACACTAGTTGATAACTCATTTTTTTATTAGGTGCATAAAATAAGAGATAACTAGTAATTACACATTTAAAAACTCCTAGAAAAACACTAAAACCCTAATTTGAGGTATTATAGGAAGGAATTTGGCCTGGAAAAGTGTCGAAACAAGGTTTGATTAGAAGGTTCTAATTGGTCACTGCAGTGAACTCTTTGAAACACATCTTCTTATTAAATTTCATCCCAAACAGATAACCAAGTCAAAATTTATGACCCTCGAAAATCCCTGCATCAATTAGTAAGAAAATAAAATAATATATGTTAGGATATCTAGACAATTAGGATTTAGTTAAGATCAACTTGTTATAATATATCTGTTAGGAAAAGTGCGTTTCTTTAGTATGAATTAGTATGCATTTGTAAATATCTAATCTGACGGTCATGATATGTTGTAGTCATATAGTGATCCGACGATTCAACTTCTCTTAGATCATAACTACCTTTGATTCATGGCTTAACACCTGATTGGTCCATGATATCTATTTAAAGAGCACGGAGGGTCACTTGCTAGTTGATCAATTATGAGAAGCTCATATGTAACTTTTTTTCTTTTGCTTAATAAATTGCCTCAAGTAGCTATTTGGCTAGGGACATGGAGTGTTTCCCTTTCGAGGGTTTAAACCACGTGAAAACATCGATGTGTTGATATATGATCTGTTTGTGTGAGCGGCTGCTCTAGGTTTTCAGTATTTTGGAATCATCCTATCTAGTCAAACATGGTATCACAACCTTTCTAAAGAGCCGCTTTTGTTGGTGATCTAGATCTTGAACCAATGTTGCCGAAGATGTGAAAGGTTTTCTGGTTCTGAAATTTCTATGCATTTTTTGGCTATGGGAGGTGTATCATTGCATCTAGATCACTGTTTCCAGTTGGGAACAAGTTTTGTTTCATCAAAAAGGGATTCTGCTTGCCCAAGATACTTGCATTTCATTAGATCTAGAGGTATATTGCTGCAGTGACGTTTTTTTATTTAAAATAATTTTCTCATTTTCTTTTCAAATCTAGTATTTGTTTTAGTTTCGAGTTGTTACCTTGTTTTTCCGCGTATGCTCTTTTCCATGCACCTTTTGCGATCTTGGAAAATTAGAAACATAAGAAAAATGGTTTTCTTTACTGCGTATGCTCTTTGCCACGCACTCCGTGCGACCACGGCAAATCAGAAATAGTGAGAAAACATATACAGTCTAGGCAGGCTAACGAGGTCTAACCCCAAATGCAAGGCATATTATTTGTTTTTTTGTTTTTTGTTTCATTTTATGTGAATTGATTTGAAGGAAAAATGTATTTTTATGGCAAGCACGAGGTTCGAGACAAAAAAAATCCCCCTTTCTCCCTTCCATCTTTTACGTACCTTTTAATATTAGCTCACTTGGTTAAAAGTTGTTTTATTTAATAAGAGGTCTTGAGTTCAAGTCTTCTTTTTAGTTATGTTTCTAAAATTGCATCTAATTTCTGTTTTTGAATTACTTTATTGTAAAAGTACATCTCCCTTAAATTATAAACATGAGTCACTTAAAGTCTTTTAGGTTTTTGCATGCAATATTTAAAGTAACATTATTGTAAAAGTGAAACTCCACTTATTTTACAAAAGTGGTTCACATAAAGAAACATTATTGTAAAGTGAGTTTAAAAGGTTAAGATTTGGAAGAGGGGGGCTCCTTTTTGTCAGTTGGGTCAATCCTTTTCCTACCTCGTATTTGTTGGCGTCACCTGGAACCATTTTTTCAATCTAGCATATCTTCCTCATCCGAAGTCAGTTTTCAGGGCCGTTTTTTTTTTAAATAGCCTGATTTTTTGAGATCTTTGCATCCAGACCATTGGTTTCTATTTTTATGACCTTCATTTTACAGCATGGATGCCCCATGTGATATTATCCTTACTAGATCTAACTATTTCTCATGGAAATCTCGTCTGGATGATGTCCTATGAAGTAGGGGACTTTACCGAATTACCTAAGGGAAATAAACAAAGCCCACTCATGCTCATAAGAAAATAAAATGGGCCAATAAATGTGATGAAGCCCGTGGATTGATTGGAATTTCAATCTCTATTGATTTACGATTCCACATATCTGGAATTGATGAACCAGATAAAGCTTGGGAAAAATTTGAATCTATGTTATGTAAACACAATGAAATTCAAGGTCACCAGCTAGAAAATGAGTTGATTTCCTTAAATCCAACTGATCTTTTGTGCATTCAAGATTATCTATCTAAGTACAAAACTCTTAGACTCTTATGTGCAGAATGTAAAATTTAAAGAGAAGACAATCAATGAATTTATCATATTTTTTTCAAACTTGGACCTACATATTATGTTTTTGTATCTACATTTTACTCCATGAAAGAATCCTTGGATCCAACTAACTATAAAGAGCCTACTCTTGAATCCTTTTGTGATTCTTTGATTAAAGAGCAGGATAAGCTCATACATCTTGGAATGATTAGCAATGCATATACATTTGGAAAATCCTTGCTAGAACAACAAAAAGAGAAGTCCAAGCATCCCAAGAAGCAAAATATTCGCAATAATAAGCCGAACAAGGGTCCCAAACCCTCTCAGCCAGCTTATTCTTCAAAAAATGACAAAGGTAACAAACCAAAAGGTAAGAAGACTAAGTGTCATTGTAACGTTTGCGGGAAAGATAATCATGATGAATATAAATGTTTCAAGAAGATGCCAGCCTTGGAAGAAGCAATGAAGAAGCATCACATCAGCCTTGATTCATCTTCAAAATATTCATCTCATGGACATGCACTTTGTGCTTCTGTTTTTTCCTATAATGCATCTTCTTCTTCTACTTCGAATGAGTGGCTCATTGATTCTGGAGGGTCTTATCATATGGATAAGGATAAAGCCATATTTTCTACTATGCATGAATGTAACACCAAACAAACATTTGTTGGTGATGAAATATCTCCTAGTGTTGTGGGATCTAGAACAGTTCCGGTAGATAATGGGTAGTTTAGTGATGTACTATGTATTCCAAGAATTTCCTGCAATTCGTTGTCAGTTTATCAAATCACTAATTCTAGTGAAGGTAAAACTGTAACGTTTACACCTCACCAAGTTGTAATCAAGGATTTTAAATATCTTAAGCATGCCCTAGCCACTGGAATTGTTGATGATATTACCAGGTTGTATAAGTTTAACAACTTTGGGTCATCATTTTTTCCCTCAGTTTTTGTTGCTCATAGTGATGATTTGAGCAAACTTTGGCATGAGCGATTTGGTCACTTAAATTATCACTCATTGCAACAACTATGTAAAGAAAATATGCTGAAAGGTATTCTGATGGTATCTTGCAGGGATGGTGTTTGTTCCGGTTGTGTACTCGAAAAAAATCATCGGGACAGTTTTGACAAACGTGCCTCTTGGCACGCCTCGACCCCCTTAGAGCTTGTGCATAGTGACTTGTGTGGTCCTCTTCCATATTCTTCCTTTTCTAGTTTCAAATATTTCTTAAATTTCATTGATGATTACTCTAGACGCACTTGGGGTTTATTTCCTAAAACTTAAGAGCGACGTTTTTAACATGTTTTTGGCCTACAAGGCCCTTATTGAAAAACAATCTGGTCATCAAATTTTGAAGTTAAGATTTGATAATGGGGGAGAATATGTTAACAACAAGTTCACTACTTTCTTCACTGAACAAGGAATCCAACAACAACATACTTTTCCATATACACCACAACAAAATGGTGTAGCTTAACAAAAGAATGACACTTTAAAAGAAATAGCTAATTGTATGGTTCAAGCTAAGGGACTAAGTCTTCAATTTTGGGCTGAAGCCATAAATTGTGCAAATTACATAGTTAATTGCACCCCCACTAAATATTTACAATATATCACGCCAGAAGAAGCATGGAGTAAAATTAAACTAGATGTAAGTCACTTCCATGTGTTTGGTGGTGAAGCATGGGCTCATATTCTGGATGAAAAACAGAAAGCATTGCAACCTAAAAGTGAAAATTGCATATTTGTTGGATATTCTTGTCAGAAAATTATTACACCATATGACCTTATTCATACATTAATTTGATGATTAACTGGTCCAAAATAAGGTCAATGATGATAATCCAAGGTTGTTATAAGTTAGTTAGGGCATTTATGGCACAATCCACCACTTATGGTCCAAAATCTAGTCAAACTAGCTGTCAGGTGCCCTCATTTATGGCCACCTCCAACATTTATTGCCACTACTTGAGAAAAGGTGCCCTTATACCCTGTTTTAAGGATATGTCTTTGAATTTAGGAACCCATGCATTGTATGTAGACATTTTGTCCCTTTTTGGATTTTTTGGCCTATCCTTGGCCACCAACACTCCCCCAAATCCTCACCACCACATTTTTGACCATCATTAATTCCTTCCCATGCCTACCCAATGTTCATATTGACAATTCCTACTTGTTTGAGGCGATTTGGGAGCCTATTGGTCAACCTAGGGGGGATTGAGGTCCAATGTAAGCTAGCCACTTGTAGTTTCCTTCAAAGGAAAATGAATTCTTCCAAATGCTATATAAATGTATTCAAAACTCATTTATGGGTTGGATAGTTATAATAAACCTGCTATTTGATCATTTGTGTCTGGTTTTTTAGCATTTGTGATTGGTTTTTTATCATTTGTGTGTCCATAATTCTTTTGGAAATATTTTTCTGCATACTTAGCCAAATTTCTTGCTTGTGAGGTAATCTTTAGCTAGTAGATCCTATTGTGAGTTAGATTTCACATGGTATCAGAGCTATTGGAGATTCTGTTGGGCGCAACCTAAGTAAAATAAGTTATTAAGGAAAAGTACAGCTAAGCAAGGCCTGGAATCGACCAATTTTTGGAAACAAGCGACTCCGCAAATGTCGGCAGAGGGTATGGAGCGAAGCGCAGTCGGCAAGAAAATACTTGTTCCCTTAGTAAAGATGAATTACTAAGGAAAAACAGAGGTAGTTGAAGCAGTTAAGGATCAAGCAACGACCTGACATCTAAATGAGGAGAATGTAAAGAAGCAGAATGGTGTAAAGGACGCGCCACTGTAGAGTCAGATCCGCTCTGTCAGAACTGCATTTTCAAAGGAAGCATCAGAATCAGAAGAAGCGGCGCTAAAAAGAAATTGAAGTTACAATGAAGTTAAAGCAATGCGTGGTCAACAGGAGAACCACGGGGTTTTGGGTTTAAGCATACTATGGGGGTTGGCCCATAGTTATTGTAATATGTGACCCTCAGAGACATCTTTATATAAGGGTAATTTTGTATAAGGAAGAGTTCCGATATTAGAGTGAGATATAGAATGAGAGAGAAAAGACTCTATAGCTGAGTGCGTAGAGATATTATTGTATTGAAGAGTCTGCAGCTGAGTGCACATACTGGAACTGTTACCCTTCCAAGTAATATAAGAACAGTTCCCGTGGACATAGCTCCCATATGGGGGGTGAACCACATAAATCCATGTGTTATGTATGAGTTTATGGCATGTTTTGAGTTCATGTTTTTATATGTTTATATATTTTCTTTCATGTGTATGTGAATGGAAATCATATGTTAAGTAACCAGAATACATGTGTATGAATGTTGTGAAGTAACACTAAGTTTGATGAATGCGTAGTTATAAGAGTAAAGACAACGACGATTAAGCGTAGTTTGTAGGTTGTTGGTAACTGCGAAGTGTGAATTTATAAGTCGATATTGTCATGTTAAGTATATGATAAGGAAGGGACATATTGCGAGGTCGTTTACCACATATACGCATCGCCATGGTTACAGAAACCTGCTTTTGTAACCCCCCCATATTTTCTTTGGGTGAGACTTCATCCTATTCATAGGTTGATGCCGAAAGGGCCAGTGAAAGGGGTTTTGTTGGTTCTAGAAGAAACTTCGCCAAACTTGGGTCAGCCCATTTAAAACCAAAAAATGGTTATGTTTTCATGCTTGAACTGACATTTTGGTGATGTGTCATGTTGATGTGGAATCCAGAGAAGAATGAAATACAAAACTAGGTAAGCTAGAAAGAACGCGAGTTTGCGAAGAAAGAAAACAAACATCCACGCCTTACCACAGAAAAATGGTTGCAGAGGTATATATTCACTGAGTTGCACGAAATTTTCTTTGCATATTTTGCTAATGAGCTACATGAATGGATATCAAGGATAACAACATGAAAAAACTGTTTTCAAGCCAAGGAACCTATAGTTTGGAATCCATATTTGATTTAGAGGCTTAAAGGGATTGACAACCAAATTTGAAGTGCAGTAGAATTTTGGTTGGATAGCTTATTGGAAGGCTATGTTACAGAGTTTGTTGTGGACACTTTGAAGTCTTACAACGCAGCTAAAAGATACTTTTTCCAAGGATTTAGACGTAAGTACCTAAAAAACTTGAGTTTATGCATTAAAATGTTATTAGCTGAAAAAGGTGTCTTAAAACTGCAATCAGATTCCTAGGGTTTGAGTCTGTAATGTTCAAAAACATAGATAGTGACATAGACGAAGACACTATCATTTTGTGAAGGGGAAAAAGATATAAATTTAGCACTAGAAAGAGGTCTCGTGAAGTTGAACCTCGCACATTCCTAGAAACTGAGTTAGGAAGTGATAGAAATTCATATCAAGATGAGTCTGATAGTGAAACAAAACCTAGACACATTGGTTATCAGCCTATTGCTCCGTAGAAACCTATAGTTGAGGAAAGAAATATTACTAGTTTGCAGAACACTAGTAGTAGTAATACTGCAGGAGCAGGCACTAAGAATCATCCAAGTAGTGGTGTACCTCCATCGTTTCACTCCGCAATTAGTACTGTAGTATTTCAGAACCCTACACCTCCTAGAAGAAGGATGGAAGACGATATAAATCTACCTGTTTTTAAAGGAACCGGTCTAGAAGAACCAGAGCAACATTGGTTTCTCTGTGATGCCATTTGGAACGTTAATCAAGTACAATACGATGCTAGAAAACAAGCTCAACTAGTCACCACATTCAGAGACAGATCATTAACATGGTTCATGAAATACTCTATTGGAAAAAACCGAACATTAGCTGATATCAAAACTGCACTAATTAGAGAATTTCAGAAGCCTAAGTCAGAATCTCAATGCATCACAGAGCTAAAAGAGATAAAACAAAAACCTAATGAGACTGTGTGGGAATTTGATCAGAAATTCAAAGCCTTGTTGGATCAAGTTAGCATTGATATAGCACCGCAACAACATCAAGAATGGTTTATCGCTGCGTTGTTTCCCCACATTAGATTACCACTGATGCAACAGAAGGTTGCTTCGCAAACATAAGCATTGGAAATTGCAATGAAACTAGAATATTTTTCCGTAGGAGAAACTAGCATAGGCATGGTACAAATACATACACAACTAGCAAACTTGACATTATAGTTACAAGATATAAAAAAAAAAAAGGAAAAGAAGTAAGAGAAGATATTTGGTGTACTAAATGTAAAGCAGAAGGACATTCCAAGGAACAATGTCTTGTATTCAGATATTACCTCGCTAGTGGGGTGCCGAATCCATCAAATCAATCTCAAGGACCATGGTGCGAGATTTGTCGATGCAGAGGACTTGAAACAGAGGATTGTTAGCTACTTCAGAAGTATGTACAGACACCAAAGAACTTGTACTGCACATTTTGTAAGTTAGTTGGCCATGATGATACCAACTGTAGAGCATATGACCTTATGATAGAAAGAAAACATGATGTCTACAGAGTCCAAGGTGAAACACAGAACAATAATGAGAATATGCAGTATGATCAAGGTACATATAGAGGACATTGTGGATTTAGAGGAAGAGGACATAACACTGGCCAAGGACGAGGAAGAGGTCAGATTGTCTGTTATAACTGTGCTCAACCTGGACATTTGGTAAGAGGTTGTCATAACCCTTGCACTACTTGTAAGTATTGTAAATCATTTGACCATGTCATTAAAGCATGCCCCATTTTGTTAGGAAAAATGCAATAAAAAATACCAGAAGGACAGAACCAGAATATTCAGATGATCACAACTGAGAAAAGAAACGAAGACTGCAACATCCATGTTGTGACGCGAAGTGGAGCTTTGACAGGAAATGATAGGATGAACGAAGCTTCTAATTCTGACGATCACATAAACAAACCAAAGCGTATTGATGGGCCTTGGGTAAGAAAAACAGTTGGAAAAATGCTTATATTCAACCCTAACAAAGAAAAAGAAGCATTCATGGAAGCAAGAAAAGGATTTTAGGACTCAGAGGCTTCGACCATAGAGATCCATTTGTGAAGTGATCGAACACCTGTATTAGATATGATGACCTCGTATGATGGATTGCTAACTTCTCCAGAGCAGACAAGTCCTATAACATTGTTTCTACAAAGCTGCATAAATATGTTGAGGCATGAAAATGCCTTAGTGGAATTACAAAACATGTTGGGACATTACGAACAGTGTAATACAGTAAACAATTCACATAGAGTCATCCATCACATCAAGAACCATAGATGGACAAGAAGAGAAATGAGGCTAAGTGTGCATATTGGAGATTTGGAAATGAACCAGGTCATTCTTGATCTGGGATCAGATGTGAACATGTTGAAAAAACAAACATGGGAACAAATGGGGAAACCAAAGCTATCTTGGTATTCTATTCAGTTGAGATTAGCTAACCAACAGAAGGTTATACCTTTCGGGAGGCTATCAAGTGTTCCTATTAACATTGATGGAGTGAGAAGTAAAGCAGACTTTGAGGTTATTGAGATCATAGATGACAGTAATCCTTATCCTATATTATTGGGGATTGAATGGGAAATTGATGACCTTGCAATTATCAACTTGAAGAAAAAACAACTGATATTTGAAGGACTAGATATTAGGGTTATTGCACCCCTGGATCCTTCACAAGGAACAAGGTATGTTGAGCCAATACGAGAAGAATGCAGAGCCCAAGAACTTGATAACATCTATAAGATGATATTTAATCAAGCAGATTACACTAACACTACAAAATATGGAATATTGAGCTGGAGATGTGGCAGCTCTTGTGTATCAGAATCAGACACAAGACTAGAGAACTGGTAGAGCCGAATGCATGAAGAATCGGCTAGACGATGTGCGAAGATAACAAAGTCACTCCTTTGGATTGGAACAGAGGTAAGTCCAATTCCTACTTATGATGGTTTGAGTAATATCCATGCATTCCTTCATGAATATTTAGCATCAGTCTCAGATGAACATAGGCTATTTTCTCTAGACATAGCATAGTGAGATACACCTACTAGGTGGTAGGCTGCGCACAAAGACAACTTGAACACATGGGAAGAATGTAAGCAATTAATGGAAATTATATTTGTTGAACAAACTGAGGTTGTACAAGAAAAATGCAATGGACAGATTGATCCTAGAGATCATATAGAGTCTTGCTTGAAAGCATGGATTCATATACCAAAGATAGAATGGGTTCATATGTGTGTTCACACATTGGATCTAATACCAAAGAACTGGTATATAGAACTTTCAATCAACTTTCTAAGAACATCGTACAATAGATTGGAACATGATGATAAAGAACTTTCAATCAACTTTCAGTTTTGAGGAAGTCTGTCTGAGCATTAATGAGGCTCTATAGATCATTAAAAGAATATATTTCAAGATGTCCTGTTAGTTGTGTATAAGTAACCAGATTGGGAAATACATTTGGAACATGCCCTTGAGTGTTACAACTTCACACTAGACGAAGATTAATATGAAGACCCTCATGATGTGAACATACCTGAATTTGAAGGAAAATGAGATCTACAAGGACCTGATTTGGAAAATCTAAATCTGAGTAACCCTATGAAGACTAGTGTGAGGTTTCCCAATATTAGTACCAATGAAGAACCAAAGTTTGCTTCTATTGGATATTACTAGGATGAAGAAATAGTAGGACATGTTGCAAACCTACTACGTGAATATCAAGACTTGTTACCTACCACATTTTCTGAAATGAAAGGCATTTTAGGTGACTTGGGAGTTATGAAAATATCTCTCAAGCATGATGTGAAGCCTATCAAGCAAAGACCTTAAAGATTGAACCCCAGATATAAAGAAAGAGTTCAAACATAAATTGACAAAATGATGGAGGCATGAATCATTGAACCAGTAGAAGAATTAGAATGGATAAGTCCCATGGTAATTCAAGATAAGAAAGCTAAAGGCGAAATCAGAATTTGTGTGGATCTCAGGACACTGAATGATGCATCTCTGCATGACCCATTTCTGAAGCCATTTACAGACAAAGTGCTAGATAACGTAGGTGGACAAGAGGCATACTCTTTCACTGATGGATTTTCTGGCTAGCATCATATCAGAATTGCTATAGAAGACAAACACAAGACTACATTTGCTACTGAATGGGGATCATTTGAGTACACCGTTATGCCTTTTGGATTGAAGAATGCATCTGCTATCTTTTCAAACTTAAGGATGATGTTAGTGAAGTCTAGACAATATCAGATTTCCTTGAACCTGAAGAAGTGCGTCTTATGTGTTCCTTATGGTATTTTTTTGGGACACATAGTATGTAAACAAGGATTGATGTTTGATCTAGCGAAGATAGAAATCATAGTAAACCTTCCAGCACCTAATTCAATCAAGCAGCTATGCACTACATTGGGAAACACAGGATACTATAGAAAATTCATTAAAGGATATGCGCAGATAACTGCGCCTATGGAGAAAATATTGAAAAAAGAAGCAAAGTACAAGTGGATTGAAGATTTGCAAAAAGGATTGGACACATTAAAAGAGAAAATGGTTATAGCGCCTATTCTCGTCTTTCCTGACTAGAATAAGCCATTTCACGAATATGTAGATGCTTCATTTATAACACTTGGCATTGTACTAGCATAGCCTAGTGATGGAGGCATCGACCATCTCATCACATTTTCAAGTAGAAATCTATCTTCGGAAGAAAAAAATTATACCACAATAGAGAGGGAAGGCTTAGCTATGGTGTACACATTGCAGAAATCCAAACACTATTTTCTAGGTTCGCACTTTTGTATGATCACTAACCATTTAGATTTAAAGTACTTGGTCAATAAGCCAGTTTTAGGGTGAAGAATATGCAAATGGATTTTACTGTTTTACGAATATGATTTTGAAATCATTGTGAAGCTAGGAAGATTGAACGCAGGACCTGACCATCTTTCAAGAATCGAGTCAGGAGAAGAACCTAGTAATTTGGAGGATAATCTACCAAATGCGCAGCTGTTTTCTATCCACATAGTAGATGACTACTTTAGATATATTGTAGAATTTTTAACTACAGGATTAGCACCTGTAGAACTTACCACGCATCATAAGAAACAATTAGTGGTAAGATCAACTAATTTTACCCTGATTGCATGAAAACTATACAAACTGGTACTAGATGAATTATTACGTAGATGCGTACTAGAACATGAGAGACCTATCATACTTGTTGAAGTACATTCAGGAGTATCTGGAGGACACTACATAGGAAAATGTACTGTGCAGAAAATTTTGAGAGAAGGACTATGGTGTCCTACTATACAGAAATATTTAAAAGAGCATTGCAGGATTTGCGATGTATGCCAAAGAACAGGGAAGCCATATCATAGAGATGAGATGCCATTAATGCCACAATTGACTTTGCAATAATTTGTTAAATGGTTTACTGACTTTGTGGGACCTATTAACCCACTAGGAAAGAGAACCGACTCAAGATATATCATTACAGCTACAGATTATCTAACCAGGTGGGAAGAAGTAAAACCAGTGAAGGACTGTAGCACAGTTACAACAGCACAGTTCAATTTTTAGAACATCTTGACAAGGTTTGGATGTCCGAAAATTTTGATGAGTGATCAGGGAACCCATTTCCTGAACAAAACTATTGAATCCCTAACAGAAGAATTTCAGATATACCATCAAAAGAGTACACCATATGATACATAAGCTAATGGAACTGTAGAATCCTTTAATAATGTGTTGAAAAATGCATTGACCAAGGTATGCAATACAAACAGGGATAATTGGGATCTTAGAATACCAACAATATTATGGGCATATAGAATAACTTGTAAAGAGTTGATAGGTCATACACCTTTCAGTATGGACAGGAAATTGTCATGCCCATGGAATACATAGTACCAAGCTTCAGAATTGCAACATTCACAGATATGGTTGATAATGAAACAATGGATGAAATACTATTACAGTTGATTGGATTGGAGGAAGAACGCTTCATTGCAGGCTTTCTGTTGAGATATTGTAACTTCTAAGAATATTATATTTGTACTTTATTATTCCATAGATGTTTCATTCCTCCGTGAAGATCTTATTGTATATCCGGAGTTGTTTATTCCTCCGTCGGAATGTGGTAACTTGGGTTATTAGACTTCCCTAGTGTGGGTCGGCCCTGTATGTGTTATATGGGTCAAAGGGTTGTTAGACCACCCAAGTGGGTCGGCCCAGTTAGTTGTAGTGGGGTGTTTAACCCAGTGGTAAAGTTGGGGCCGACCTAGTTAATATAAAGTACAAGTCGAAGATGTGTATACATAGAGGGGGTGTATTCCTCATTTAACACACACTTCCCTCACTTGAAATGTAGCGCACTTGTGAGAGAGAGGTCTGCTATGGAGGAGGGGGAGATCATGTCTTTGGTTTGCATCTTTCTATATTGCTGGTCATCTATATTGAGGAATCTTTGTTGGGTTTCTACCCCATGAGGGTTTCCCAGGATAAATCTGTGTCTCTTGTGTTTATGCTGTGCTTGTTGTTTCTTCAGTGATCCTGTATATGCTATTATTGTGAAATGGAATGTAATGCTGATATTTTCTATCTTAGGATACTGAATCTTAACACTTTCACCAACAAGTCTAGAAAGATAGAGAAAAGGTATGACATGATAGACACATCAAGCACAAGTTATTCCAAGTAGGATACCTTGTCCTCCTTTATGATAGAAATTTTTTGAAATTTCCTGGAAAATTTAGAATGCATTGGTTAGGACCATACATTCTCAAACATGTCACTAATGGTAGCCCAGTTCATCTATCCACATTACTTGAAGAAAAATTGCAAGGTCTTGTCATGGGAGTAGACTAAAGCCTTACAGGGATGGCCCTACTCCTATGAACATAATCTAAACAACGCAATAGATTTTTAGTGTCAAGTGTAGTTGAAATTGGACACTAAAATAGAGGGTAGAGCCAACACGCAACAATTTTGTTAAAATGTTCAGTTTTACAATTTATGGAGATGTGCTGTGAAACACACATAGCAAGCCAAGTTGCGAAGTAAAAGAAGGGGGTAGTGTTGTGAAGTTTAATCAAAAGAAGGGAAATGTGAAGTGAACCTCGCAACTCACATAACCATCATCAAAGCTAGAGAAAACTAGTTGTTACAATTTTTTTCAGAAACTAGTCATTATACAATACTTTTGGGAAACCAGATTTTTTCTGCTTTAAGACATATTTTTCTATTGAAGACACATTTAATGAAAGGAAAGGACCAAGATATAAACAATATTTAGACAACGAAAATAGATTTTAATTCTAACTTAGCTGTTTTTGGGTGTGTCATAATGAAGTTGTGGCTATAAATAGCAAGGATCGCATAGTTACCGGTTTTACCGTGACTTTTAATTTTTACTGTGAAGTAATTTCTGAGTTCTTTTACCAATTAAGAACAAGAGTAGTTAGATAGTATATGTCTAAGCAAGAAATTCTATAGAAGATTTAAAGGGAATTCAATCAGTCTAGTCTAGAGGGAATTATGAAGACTCCTATAAAGAAAATACCTCAAGAGAGAGGTGGAACCTCTAGAGCCTCACCGTGGAATGCACCAGAACAGAAATAGAAGGATAATAAAAAAGATACAGAGAAAGAGAAGCCGAAGCCTGCATAAATTCTGAAAGAATATTCGCCAAAGCGACCTCGTGAGAGGTCGATTCTATTGATACTCGATTACATCCCTCCGCGAAGAGATGATGTGTTAGTAGTAATACTTAAAAAGAATCCACAATATGAGATCTCATTGTCGCCCATGTCGAGTCATGTTCGGGAGAAGAAGAATTTGCTAGGCAAGATTCTCGAATGCGAGTTCGCATATATTGATTTGCTGCATGCAACTAAGTATCCACAGTCTCATCCAAACCAATACATGTGTAAACACTATGATGAATCCACTAAGAAAACAACAATTCAACTGTAGGACTGGATTGCGCCATTGCAATCCTTAGGATTTGTTGAATTTACTAAGAATTCCGCATTTTGACCAGAGTCCAGAGCTTACAACAGTTGTGCATACATTGATTTCATGCACACACCAGGGGTACTTGTGGTTAGACCACAATATTGATATAAACATTGACCTCATCTACAAAATTACGCACTTAAGAAAACAAGGCACTGACCCTACAACATAATCCGTAGGAAAGAATAAAGACAAAGAACTCGCAAGGAGGATGAAGAGCGAATTCATCTTCGTAAAAGGAACCTATGGATATCAAGCAAATCAAATTCAGGATGTTTACATGTGGTTCACAATACAACTGCTCGCAGGAAAGGTACTAAGCAAATGCAGACCGACAGAAGTGTCAGTCGCTGCGATCTCCTTAGCTGTTAAGGCTAAGGATGGACTACAATTAAAATAGGTGAGTTACCTTTTGAATGAGTTCCTGGATGATGTAGCGGATGCAGAATACAATGACTATTAGTTTCACTATAGCTGGTTGATAGTCTTGATCACATTCGTGGGCTTGAAAAAGCCTAAGTACCAACAAAATGTACCGGTGTTCACTGGAGACTGCCGTGGACCCAGATATGCGAACATGGGAGCAATTCAAGGCCAGAAAGAAAAAGACTAAACAATGTGTAGTTCCACAAATTCTATTAGCAATTATGCAAAGTGATCAAGCACACTTCACGTATTCAAAAGTAAATAACAACAACATATATTTGAAAGATGAGATTCAAAGAGGGCATCCACGCCATCTTCATATAGGCTAAAGAACCAGCAAACCCATAATGGTATGAGGGTCAATATCAGCTGGATGCGTAGAAGATCGACCTCATCCTTGAAGATTGGTCGCCCGAATGGAAAATTGATGCGCTAGAGACATTAATCACGATAGCTGAGGAAAGCATCAATGAAAGAGACACCCAAGAAAAAGGTGATGCTGAAGGAGGCAATGACCAACAAAGAGAACAATATCAAGGACAAGAACAACAAAAAACTAATGATTTTCCAGCAATAGAAAAGAGGAAGAACCCCAACACAGCCATGCTGGGAGGATCCCAAAGAAAGAAGAAGAAAGCAAGTAAGACTTCACTCAATGGAAAGTTGCATCATAATGATTAAGACTGCATCATATCTATATTCCACGAGCATATTGAAGAGACGATCACAATAAAATACAACAAGTGGGAGAAAATCCAAGCAAGCATGATAGAGAGCATCGCAAAACTGAAAAGTATGGTGGAAAGAGTAGAGCAAGTCCAGAGAGATCTAATAAAGGAATCTGACTCCAAAGACAGATCAAAGGAGTCAAGCTGAAGAAAAAGAAAAGCGCCTTCTTTAATGATGAGACCCTGGTTAGTCCGCATAAATCTGATGAACGTGATATTCTCGTATGATGAAATCACTGAAGGTGCGAAGAAGCTCACACACTTGGATATTAATGTGGGAATGTTTCCCATATAAGGATTGCATAATATGCACTTGCAAATTGTGGAGGAAATTAGAGACAGAGATATGATCTCATACAACTAGCATTTGAACCTAGAAGACAATTATAAAGAGCTAAAGAATGAATGTATGATGAATACCAATGAGCTAGAAAATGATCAAGCGAAGAAAAATAAGTTGAAGAAAGCCATAGCCGAATTCTGTGTGAAGATCCTAGACTGTGAAGAAGAGCCTGAAGTAGAAGCGACCATTCTTAATATTGGTGCTACAGTAGACAATCTCAAAGGA
Source organism: Larix kaempferi (assembly GCA_027924585.1). Taxonomy (NCBI): domain Eukaryota; kingdom Viridiplantae; phylum Streptophyta; class Pinopsida; order Pinales; family Pinaceae; genus Larix; species Larix kaempferi. The sequence continues at coordinate 47,903,296 of BSBM01000493.1, forward strand.
AAAATGGAAGATATGGAGATTGGTTAAAAAGAAAATATCTTTGACTTATAGTCTAGGAAACAACCTAGCACTCCACCAGAAGTAAAATTGGAAAGAGTTGAAGAACTGAAAACGTCAATCGAGAACATCTTCGCAGAAGTTGTGAGGTGTCAATATTTGATAGAAGAAGTCACTAAGGTATGGGCTATACTGGAAGAGGACCCTGAATTATAGAACATTCAGGAGGAAGTCCAGAAGAGTCAGAAGGACCTTAACTCTATAGAACACAACCATGAAGAATTTGTCGCCAAGGAAAAGGATTCAAAAGTTCGTGGAAATGAAATAACTTCATAAGGAACTAAAGGCACTCAGGACAAAGGAAGCTGAAACTTCAACAAAGTTACAGCCTATGCAGGAATAAGCATTGGCACTCTCTAAAGATATTGAAGAAAAGAGTCAAGAGCTCTGCATGAGAAAGAGCACAGTCAAGAACCAAATGCAAGAACCCATTTCCGCGATGTTGCTTGACACGGTAAAATAATATGAGCAAGAGAATAAGGAAGCTATTGCGAAGTTGAGTGCAACATTTCAAGAATTTGTTGCGAAGATGAGCATCCCAAGTGATGCGCAGTCAAAGAAGCCTACTGTAATTGGCTCGGGGATGAGCCACAAGTAAGTGTTAGGGGCCTGTTGGGTGCAACCCAAGTAAAATAATTTATTAAGGAAAAGTACAGTTAGGTGAGGCTTGACATCGACCAATTTTGGGAAACAAGTAACTCTGCAAATCTCGGGCAAAGGTTATGGAGCGAAATGCAGTCGATAGGAAAAGACATGTTCCCCTAGTAAAGAAGAAGTACTAAGGACAGACAGAGGTAGTTGAAGCAGTTAAGGATCAAGCGGATACCTCACAGCTATAGGATCAGAAAGTAAAGAAGCATAATAATGTAAAGGATGTGCCACTATAGTGTTAGGGCTACTCTGTCAGAACTGTGTTGTCAGAGGAAGAGTTAGAGTCAGAATAAGTGGTGCTAAAAGGACAACAAAGTTACAGTGAAGTTAAAGCAAACCGTGGTCAATGGGGGAACCATGGGGTTTTGAATTTAAGGGTACTATGGGGGTTGGCACATAGTTATTGTAATATGTGACCTTCGGGCACATCTATATATAAGGGTAATTTTGTATAAGGAAGGGTTCCGATGTTAGAGTGAGATATAGACTGAGAGAGAAGAGATCTAAGAGAGAAAAGACTCTACAACTAAGTGCGTAGATATATTATTGTAGAGAAGAGTCTGCATCTGAGTGCGCAGAATGGAACTATTACCCTTCCAAGTAATATAAGAATACTTCCTGTGGACGTAGCTCCCATATGGGGGGTGAACCACATAAATCCATGTGTTATGTATGATTTTATGGCATGTTTTGAGTTCATGTTGTTATATGTTTATATATTTTCTTTCATGTGTATGTGAATGGAAATCATATGTTAAGTAACCGGAACACATGTGTATGAATGTTGCGAAGTAACACTAAGTACAATGAATGCATAGTTATAAGAGCAAAGACAATGACGATTCAATTTAGTCTGTAGGATGTTCGTAACTACGAAGTGCGAAGTCATAAGTCAATATTTTCATGTTAAGTATTTGATAAGGAAGATACGTATTGCGAGGTTGTTTACCAAATCTGTGCATCGTCATAGTTACAAAAACTTGATTCTGTAACCCCCCCATATTCGCTTCAGGTGAGACTTCAACCTGTTCGCTGGTTGATGTCGAAAGGGCTAGTGAAAGGGGTTTTGTTGGGTCTACAAGAAAATTCTCTAAACCCGGGTCATCCCAGTTAGAACCAAAAGCTTCTATTCGAACCAAGACTGCTTCAGAAGTGCACTAGAAGCAGTGGAGCAACCACAGAATTCCCCGGGGCCATTTCCTTGAAGCTAGTGGATCAATCCTTTGGATTCTACCCAAGGTGTGATGCGCTCTTGAATGTTCCTTATGTCAATGCAGGGTTCAAATTATTTATTTAGGATCCCCTCCTTATTGAGTCAGATTTTGTTTTGTAGGTACACCAACTTCTACATGGATTCGAAAGTTCCTCTTCTTACTCCATTCAATTATGCTGAGTGGAAGCCTAAAATATGTGCATATATCAGGAGACAAGGTATCTATTATGTGTCCATTGGTGTTGAGAGCGAACCATATGATTATGAAGAGAAAAATCATTGGCTAAATGACTGTGACAGAGAATTCAGAGCTATGTGTCTAGCCATGTCTCCAAGTATGCACTACTTGATTGGTTCTGCAGATTATCCATTTGAGCTATGGTCCAACTTGGACAAGGCTCTTGATAAGCAAAATAATGGTGCATTGAATTAGCCTATAGAAACCTCAAGATGTGATCTCCCTCCTAATGTATAGGCCTATACTCTCTTTTATGAAGTTGTTCATGAAGTTCAAATGACATAATCTTCAGCACAAGTTCCTGTTGGTACAAATCTCTTTGATTCAAATGCTTCCTCTGCATGTTATGAAGTAGAATATGAAGAGACATCATCTATTGCACAAGATGTTGCTACTAATGATGAAGATACAACAAATGTAGCTTCCATTGTTGAAGAATAAATCTCTCTCCAGTCATTGTTCTCCTATCATACTTCTTCTACAGAGGATTCTTTATCAGTGATTTCTCTAGAAGATAAGCATTCTTTCTATGAGTTTGCTGATGTGAAAGATTGTGGTTCCTTGGATATTTTTGAGTCTAGATTAGATTATGGAGTTCATGCATTCGCACTCCTTGGTCTCATGCCTCCTCTCACTTCCTACATGGTCACATGCACACTTACTCAAGCTACTGTTGAAGATGGAGACATCATGCATTCGTTTGGGTTTAAGCCTCAAGGACATCAAGGTTCACATGGTTCAAAGTTCAAGCATTTGGACCATCTACAAGCATTTGAAGTTGATATCCAAACCCCTTTGTTCTCTCATGAGTCTTCACATTTTAATTCTGAGGATCATTAGTCAGTTGTTGCATTCGCTCTAACTGTCATGATTCCTATCCACTACATGATTATGATTGGCACTTGTTCTCAGAGTTGCACAGAAGATGGAGGACACTACCATTCTCTTTAGATTGATTCTCAAGCTCATCAAGTCTCATTTGGATTTGTTCTTGCCACATTTGGTATGATATCAAGTCTGAAGAGCACCTACTTGTGCTTGCTTCCATAGTTGCATAGATAAAGCATATGATCCAAACATGGAATCAATATCCACTTCTTCCAAGAAGAAGGTTCCTCCAGACATTTGATCAAGTTCACACCTACTTGATTTTTGGAGTAGTTCAGTTTATTTTGATGTATTTCATGTCCACTTTTTGAGGGGAGGTTTTATTTCCCATGTGGTTTTCCACCTTACCTTGGTTACATGGACTAATAAAAATTGTGGTTGTAAGAGGTGACTTGAGCCTTAGTTGCCAAGGCCTCATTTTTTATTATTGGCTACATAAGTCTAGCTTAAGGAGGGGTGTTAGAACATTATTACATAATAGGACCTTATTCATACATTAATTTGATGATTAACTGGCCCAAAATAAGGTTTATGATGATAATCCAAGGTTGTTAGAAGTTAGTTGGAGCATTTATGGCACAATCCACCACTTCTAGGCCAAAATCTAGTCAAAATAGCTGTTAGGCGCCCTCATTTATGGCCACCTCCATCATTTATTGCCACTACTTAAGAAAAGGCACCCTTATCCCTTATTTTAAGGATCTTCCTTTGACTTGATGCACCCATGCATTGTATGTGGACATTTTGTCCCTTTTTGGTTGTTTTTGCCTATCCTTGGCCACCTACACTCCACCAAATCCTCACCACCACATGTGTGACCATCATTAATGCCTTCCCATGCCTACCCAACATTCAGATTGATAATTCGTAGCTACTTGAGGTGATTTGGGAGCCTATTGGTAAACCTAGTGGGGATTGTGGTCCAATGTAAGCTAGCCACTTATAGCTGCCTCCAAAGGAAAAGAATTTATTCCAAATGCTATATAAATGTATTCACAACTCATTTCTTGGTTGGACAGTTATAATAAACCTACTATTTGATCATTTGTAGCTGGTTTTTTATCATTTGTGACTGGTTTTTTATCATTTTTTTGTCCAAAATCCTTTTTGCACTATTTTTATGCATACTTAGCCAAATTTCTTGATTGTGAGGTAATATTTAGCAATTAGATCCTACTGTGAGTTAGATTTCACAATTCTAAAAATGTAAGAGGTTATAGACTTCTTCAGCCACATTCTCATGATATAATTATTAGAAGGGATGTTAAATTTGTTGAAAATCTCTTGGCCTACGAGCCTAACTAGGAGTTTGTGCCATCTTTGGTCTGCAATACTAATTCAGTGCTTGTTCCTTCTTCTACTCCCAACTTCCTTGACATCATTCTAATTCCACTTTCTGATGCTGACAGTGATGATGAAAATCCACCTCCACCTGCTCATTTTCCTCCAATTGCACCAGCACAATCAATTCCTCGATGGGTCTGTTCAACATGTGAAGTAGTTGGTGATCTTACTGTTGATCCTAGAGATCAACGATGAACACGTTCTCATTTACAACGAGCATCTTCTCTTTTGTCTCAAGTTTTCGAGAATCATGATCCAGATACTTTTGCATAAGCTTTCGAGAATCCAGATTGGGATACAACTATGGATGAAGAATATCATTCCTTAATGGAAAACAATACTTGGGACCTTGTCCCTCATCCAAAAGGAATAAAACTGGTCATATGTAAATGGGTCTACAGAACTAAGTATGCCTCATATGGAAGTGCTGAAAGACTTAAGGAAAGGTTAGTTTCCAAATTTTTTTCCCAAGTTGAATGAATTGACTATAATGAAACCTTTGCCCCTGTCTCCAAAATGAAATCCATGCTCCTTGTTATTTACCTTGCAGCCTATAAAGGGGAGGTCCATCAAATGGATGTCAAGTCTATTTTTTTACCTGGTGATTTGCAAGAGGAAATTTACATGGAACAACCTCATGGCTATGTTTAGAATGACTCTAGCCTTTTCTATCACCTTAAAAAATCCTTATATGGCCTTAAGCAATCCCCTCGAACTTGGTATGCCAAAATGGATAGCTTTCTCCTTGATACTGGTTTTTCTAGATGTCATTTTGACCCTATTGTCTATACCAAGAAAGTAGGAAACAATCTCATCATCCTTGTTATTTGTGTTGATGATCTTATTCTTGCTGGTAGAGACCCTAAACCTTTAACCCATGTGAAATCCAGTCTTAAGAAAAAAATTAAAATGACAAAATTATGACATTTGCATTATTATCTTAGCCTCCAAGTCTTGCAAAACAAAGAAGGAATCTTTCTTTCCCAGTCTAAGTATGCTTGTGACATTCTTCATTGCTTTCACATGGAAGAGTGTAAACCAAATCCCTCTCCCTTCCAGTCTGGATTCAAAATTTCTGCCACTTGAACTTCACCGTGGAGTGTTTCCCTTTCGAGGGTTTAAACCACGAGAAAACATCGGTGTGTTAATCTGTGATCTGTTTGTGTGAGAGGATGCTCTAGGTGTTCGGTCTTTTGGAATCATCCTGTCTAGTCGAACAATAAAAAAGCCCCAATTTTTTACAATTTGTAAATAATCTGAAATACAAGAAAATGAAAAAAAATCAAATGGTAAGAAATCTGGAGAAAGGATGCAAGTATACACAAATAGAAATTTTATTATTAAACTTGGAATTTGACAGCCATCGAAGTACAATAGGTTGCGATAGGTTTCTAACACATGAGAATAGGAGTTTTTTTAGATCATATGTTTCTCTCAATGTCTCAGATTCATCTAGGTGAAACCCAAATAGTGGGATTACTCCTCGCTCAGATTCTCATGAAGGTAGCATGCATGCATGAAGATGTCTGTCATAAAAGTATAAAATAATTTTTGAAATATATGCAGGAAAATAGAACATGCCTTCAGCAGAAGGACACTCCACCTTCACCCTAATGGATGGACCTGAAGGTAGTATTACCTACCACTGTTGCACTATTAGGATCTTGGATGAGTGAGTATGGAAGGAAAAAATAGCTTGGAATATAGCAGTACCTTCTCCTTACCTCTATTGTGTGAGGTCCCATAATTGTACATCTTTGTTGTACATCTTTGTCTTGCATTTATTGGGTTGTGAAAGGGTAGGAAAAGTGTTTTGTCTTCTTTAGAAGCTTTCCATTTCTCATTATTTGATGTTTGGTTGTTCATGGGAGTTTGGGGAAGGTGCACTACATGTAACTTCGGAATGTATTTCACCTATGCATTTCATCTATGTATGTTGTACTCCTATAGAGATGTTATTATTCCTCTATACGGAAGTGTCGTCATTTGTATTGACAAGTGTTGCAAGTGTCGTAACTTGCTGATGGGTTATTAGACCACCATGTGTGGGGTCGGCTCTGATTAAGTTAACCATGGGTTATTAGGCTAAGCTAGACAAGTCGGCCCCATAGGTTTATTGGGAAGGACAGGACAAGTATAAATAGAGAGCGGGATCTCTCTATTTGATCATCTCAGTATTGACTTCTACACTACTTGGAAAGTGGCGCACATGTGAGGAGGAGGATCACCTGCTAGTAGAAGACTATCTCTTGTACTTTGGTTGTATCATTGCTCTCTCTATCTCTGAGGAAGTTGTGGGGTTTTTCACCTTTATGGTTTTCCCTAGTGAAACTCTGTGTGTCTATTGTATCATGTGATTGCTTGGTGTGATTGATATGCATTGTTATACTTGATATGATGTACATGTTATTCTCTCAGTAAATATCCTAGAGTATATGTGAATTTATTGTAAAAAATTAACATGGTATTAGAGCTTCCCTAAGAAGAAGACATTGTGCAGTGGTGGAAACTAGAGTTTCTTGTTTATTGGGTTTCTCTCCACCTATTTTGGAAAAGAAATAAGGTAGATTGACTCTACTCATCAAGTATAATCTATCTATCCAATCAGAATTCAATTCTGAGCACTTTCAGTTTTGGCCCTAAAAATTAGGGTTTCCACAAAAATAGGAATTTCTAAAATCTAAAGACATAGCTGGAAGCGCCTTGGAAAAATCAAAGTTTAGAGCTTTGGATCAAGATTTTTGGTAGGGTGAAGCTCCAGGAAACTCAAACCCTAATTCAAGGTCCTCCCTAGTGAATCCAGGAAGACTAAAAGGCATTTTCGAAGGGTAAAACTTTACAAATCTCAAATTCTGAATATACTAGACTGATCAGCTCATCAAGGAGCATCTTTCTATCCTTTCAAAATTTTGAAATTCACATTTTGAATTTTTAGGGTTTCTCTAGCAAACCCTAATTCGGGACTAGATCCAATTTTCAGCAAATCAAGTGGTAATACCTAAATCTTTTCTATTTCCATTTGAAGTACTCTTTAATATGTCTCACCACACCAAGCTTGAGGATAAGATTGAAGGGGCTGATAAATTCCGAGCATGGAAGTATAGGATTGGGCTAATCTTGGAAGAAAATGAATTGGACACCTACATCAGCTGTGAGGTCCCTATCCCAGAGGATGAAGAGGCTAAGGCATTACATAAGAAGAACTTGGTAAAGGAAAAGAGAATCATTGTTGATTATATCAAAGACCATCTCATACCACATGTGTCATCTTTGAAGACACCCAAGGAGATGTTTGACTCTTTGACCAAGTTATTTGAAGGGAAGAACATAAATTGGAAGATGACTCTACAGAATTAATTGAAAGGGGTCAAGTTGTTGAATGGTGAGACCATTCAATCTTATTTCTCCAAAGTCTCTCAGACGAAGGAACAACTTGAAGCTGTAGATGAAGTAGTGGAGAATGGAGAAATTGTGATGACCACTCTAAATGGCCTACCTAGGTCATGGGATTCCTTTATCCGAGGAATATGTGCAAGAAGAAAGTTAATCTCCTTCAGTAGACTGTGGGATGAATGTTCACAAGAAAAGGCCAGGATTATATCCTAAGAGTAAAAGATGGGAAATGAAGATCAAGCTTTCACAACTCACACCAAAAGAAGCGAGCCTAAGAAGGAGCACTCTCATTATAAGAAATCCTCTCACACCCATCTAAAGAATAAGAAAGATATGAGATGCTTCACATGTAATGAGAAGGGTCACTTTGCTGCAAATTGTCCCAAGAACAAAGGGGACAACAACAAAAACAACTTCAACAAGAAGAAGAAAAACAACAAAAAAAGATATCATGCTCATGCTGCTGAGGATGATGAACCACCAAAGAAGAAGGCTAGCACAGAATATGTTCTAATCTATGCTCTCACAGGTACTATTTCTCATGGTTGTAATGATTGGCTTATTGACAGTGGAGCTTCCAAACACATGACTGGGTTTAAATAATCTTTTGTAAATATATTTGAACATGAGTCACCCCATAAGGTGAAACTTGGGGATGACTATCAATATCCTATCAAAGGAAGTGGTGAAGCCTCCTACAACCTAGACTCTAGGAAGTCTTTGAAGATGAAAGAGGTTCTATATGTACCTAGGCTCAAGAAGAACTTACTTTCCATATCTGCATTGGATGCAAAAGGCATGAGGGTTGCATTTGTAGATGGCCAAGTTCTAATGTGGCCAAAAGGTAAAACTATTGATGATGCAGTAGTGATTGGAGAGCAAGAGGGAGGTTTGTATAAATTAAAGGGACAACTTGAACATGCCAAGGTACATGAATCCATGGAGCCAAGTGAACTTTGGCATAGAAGGCTTGCACATGCGCACTATAGAGCACTACCAATTGCAAGTAAAGTTGTAGAGGGTCTTCCTGAAATCAAGTCAAAGTATGAAGATGTTTGCAAAGGATTTGCGAAAGGAAAGAACACAAAGAAGGAAATCACAAGCAAGTAAGGAAAAAGGAATTATCCACTCCGATGTATGCAGTATGATGTCATCTAGTTCTCTGAGTGGGTATGTATACTATGGTTCTTTCATTGATGATTTCTCTAGGAAGACTTGGGATTTATTTCTTGAAGAACAAAGATGAAATATTCAACAAGTTCAAGGAATTCAAGGCCTTGATAGAAAACCAGACTGAAAATAAGTTCAAGACCTTCATATCCGACAATGGTGGAGAATTCACTTCAGCAGACTTCAAGTGCTATGCAGTGATTCAGTAATTAAGAGGGAGTTCACCACTCCTTACAATTCACAACAGAAAGGTGTAGAAGAAGTTACTTCAGAATAGGACTCCAGTAGCTCCTGCAAGGAAGAAAAGATTCAGAGGGAGTCCACCCAACAAACAAACAAAGATAAGTATCTGAATTGTCATTTCTTGTATATTCTGTTTGTTTAAAATAATGTTATTCAGTGATGTATATGCTTATGTTCCTAGACTTAGGTTGTGTATTATGCATATTAGAATAATTGCATTGATGAACAAGATACTACTAATATGCAAGTAATGGGTAAGTGACCTATGGTATTGTACAACATTCCATTGCTACTTTTCTAGAATGAAACCTCTTTGCTGACATGTTGGGAGTTGTGCACACTCTTAACAATGTTCTGGTAGAGATTGGAAGGCATCTAGAAAGTTACGAGATATGGAGAAATGTTGTATTGAAGCATTGGCTAAAATAATTGCATGACTGTATGACATATATTCTTATGTGTAAGATTTTGTTATGAAACTATGAGATGTTTCTAATAATGCAATTTAACTTGTCTTGTAGGAAAGATCGTATACCATCACCTACAAAAGAAGGACTACAACATTTGTTCCAGCAACAAAGTTGTCTATTGAAGATATTGAAGTTCCCAGGATTCGGGAAGTATTCCATGATCGAGGAGTACCAGTCGATCATGAAGAATGATGTTTGGGATGTTGTCCCAAGACCTGAAGGGAAGTCTGTTGTGACTTCCAAATGTATCTACAAGATAAAGCATGCTGCATATGGCAGCATAGAGAAATACAAAGCGAGATTTGTAGCTCGTGGCTTCTCCCAGAAAGAAGGAATTGAATATGAAGAAACTTTTGCTCCTGTACCCAGACACACTTCCATTAGATCAGTACTTGCTCTAGCTGTAGCGATGAAATGGAATATAGACCAGATGGATGTCAAGACAGCTTTCTTGAATGGTGTAGTCGAAGATGAAGTGTATGTGGAGTAGCCACTTGGTTTTGAGACACATGACAGAGATTCATATGTGTGCAGATTGAAGAAAGCCTTGTATGCCTTGAGGAAAGCTCCTAGGACTTGGTATGGTAGGATGGAAAACTTTCTATCTAGTTTGGGATTTACCAAGAGTAAAGCAGACTCTAACCTTTACTACAAGGTTGAGGAAGGAAATCCTATGATGCTACTCTTGTATGTGGATGACCTGTTTGTAACATGTGAAGATAGTTTGATTGCTGATACTAAGAGGAAGCTTGCTGCCAAGTTTGAGATGAAGGACTTGGGAAGGATGCACTATTTTCTAGGTATGGAGGTGTGGCAGAGTGCATATGGGATCTTCCTTGGACAAGGGAAGTATGCAGTAGATATCCTGAAGAGGTTCGGGATGATGGACTACAAGGCCATGGCTACACCTATGGCATCGAACCTGAAGCTTCTGTGTGATGCTTCATCTGAGCCGGTTGATGTCATTATGTATCGTCAGATGATTGGGTCCTTGATGTACCTGATGAACACGAGACCAGATATTTGCTTTGCGGTGAACACATTGAGCCAGTTCCTGACAGATCCAAGGAGTGTTCACCTAGTTGATGTAAATCATATTCTAAGGTACCTAAAGGGTACAGTTGATTATGGGCTCAAGTATGATGTGAATCAAAAGTTTAACCTGCAAGGTTATGTTGATTCAGACTGGGCAGGCAGTGTTGCAGATAGGAAGAGCACTTCTGGGTGCTGCTTCAGTATGGGATCAGGTGTGATCTCTTAGTTTAGCAAGAAGCAATCCTGCATAGCACTGAGCACAGCTGAGGCAGAGTATGTTGCAGCATGTTCGGCTAGTTGTGAGGCAGTATGGCTCCAGAAGCTACTGTCTGAGTTATTTGATCTCCCACTATAGGCTACTAGTATCTTTTGTGACAACCAGAGTTGTGTGAAGCTGTCTGAGAACCCGGTGTTCCATGACAGGTCAAAGCACATTGAGATCAAATATCACTATATCAGGGATATGGTGCAGAGAGGAGTAGTGAAGCTCCTGTATGTTGCGACGGATGAGTAGGTTGCAGATGTGTTGACGAAACCACTAGCCAGAGTGAAGTTTGAATACTTCAGAGAGAGGCATGGTGTTCTTCAAATTGATGACACTTCGAGGAAGAAGTGATGGACACATTTGCAGGAGCCATTCCAAGCATGGTGAGAGGAGGATCCTTCCCATGGCTGTGGATGTAAGCGATGGATGATGAGCATCAGGACGATGCTCCAATTACTGGTTTGTATATGCATCATGTTGGATGCTTGTTATAATCAGTTGGATCATGTATATGTATATGCATCATGTTGGATGCTTGGACCATCTATTTGTATATGTATTAGGTGGATACGATTGTATGATCAAGTAGATCATGTATGTTGATATATATCAGGTGGATCATGTATCTGTGTATGTATTAGGTGGATACATGGATCATGTATGATGATATGTATCAGGTAGATACTTGGTATGCATCAGGTGGATGCACTATATGATCAGGATGATCATGGATGACAAGCTTTAGGATGTTGCTCTAGATGACATGCATCAGGACGATGCAGTGATGATGATCAGGATGATCATATGTGATGACATGTATCAGGGAGATACATTACATAATCAGTTGGATTATGTGTGATGAGTTTCGAAGACACAGATGCACATGAGATTTTCAGACATGGTTGTAGATGTGTTCTCCCATGGTCGCGATGTAATTGTTGGGATTTTTCGACATGGTGACAGATGTGTTCTCCCATGGTCATGATGTAATTACCAGGGCCATTCAAGCATGGTTTAGATGTGTTCTCCCATGGCTGTGATATAAGTGCTGGGGCCATTCGAGCATGGTTGTAGATGTGTTCTCCCATGGATGCGATATAAGTGCTGGTGCCATTTGACCATGGTTGTAGATGTGTTCTCCCATGGCTGCAATATCAGTGCTGGGCCATTTGAGCATGGTTGTAGATGTGTTCTCCCATGGCTACAATATAAGTGTTGTGCCATTCTCGCATGGTTGTAGATGTGTTCTCCCATGGCGTAGATGTAAGTGCTGTGTGATGTGCATCTGGGTTATGCTCGTGATACTATGTGGCCATGGATAGGTTGTGCAGTAACATGTAAAAGGTCCTGGGAGATCCGATAGGTTGAATTGTGTGCTCGTAATCAGTCCTGGGATGCTCTTTTGAGGTTTTGTTGACTCACGTAATAAGTCTCGAGGATTCCACAGTATGGCCAGTGATGATGAAGACCTACAGGTGGTGGGCCTACATCCAGTATGAAAAAGGACTGGATCTGTAGAACTTCCTATGACGAGAAGATTGAAGATTGATTGAGATAGCAGCAGTAGTGACGATGACGATGATTCGATGACGATGATCCAGTGATGATGATCCAGAGAAGAAGACTTGTGCTAGCAGATCTGTGTCAAGAAACACCTTCCTAGTTAAGAGGGAGTGTTGATGTATATGTAACTTCGGAATGTATTTCACCCATGTATTTCATCTATGTATATTATACTGCTATAGAGATGTTATTATTCCTCTATACGGAAGTGTCATCATTTGTATTGACAAGTGTCGCAAGTGTCGTAACTTGCTGATGGGTTATTAGACCACCATGTGTGGGGTCGGCCCTGATTAAGTTAACCATGGGTTATTAGGCTAATATAGACAAGTCAGCCCCATAGGTTTATTGGGTAGGACAGGACAAGTATAAATAGAGAGCGGGATCTCTCTATTTGATCATCTCAGTATTGACTTCTACACTACTCGGAAAGTGGCACACATGTGAGGAGGAGGATCACCTTCTAGTAGAAGACTATCTCTTGTACTTTGGTTGTATCATTGCTCTCTCTATCTCTGAGGAAGTTGTGAGGTTTTTCACCTTTATGGTTTTCCCTAGTGAAACTCTATGTGTCTATTGTCTCATGTGATTGCTTGGTGTGATTGATATGCATTGTTATACTTGATATGTTGTACATGTTATTCTCTCAGTAAAGATCCTAGGGTATATGTGAATTTATGCTAAAAAATTAACACTACAAGAATCAACATTCTCCCTCGGGTGCAAAAATTGTCTAGGAATGATGTTTCGAGGCATAATCGTCTCTTGCATGCTTACTATTTCTCTTCAATTTCCTTCCTTTTTTATTTGCGATACATGTGAAATCTGAAATGCTTTGTCTCTAAATTTTCAAAATAATCCCAAGAGAAAAATTAATCTCTCTATATTCCATTAAATGGGTTAAAAATATGATGAATTAACTAATCTCTCTATATTCAGGTAGTATTTTGCATTATTCATGCAATTAATATTCACAAAGAAATTAAAAAAACAAAAATATTGTCAATTATGGGATTTTCATAAATGAGTTTTGGAACAAATAGGGCTCCATTTATCAAGATGTGAGCTTCTACCACCCGAGGGGAAAAAAGGGCATTCAAAGTTGAACTTGCCAAAAATGACCTTTCCGAATGATATTAGTGATAGTATTGAACTCAACCTCAAAACCATCACAAAAACACGTATATGCTTAGAAAATTCCCACATGAAATAGAGCTATGTCTATGGAGTCAACACTAGTTGAAATGACTTATTGAGAAGCAAGGGTATTTTGACCATGGTTTGTGTTCTAAACTTGGGTTGAAGGTCTCAGCTAGTATGGACAAATCAATTATCACCAAACATCGTTCAAGTTTTTTATTTCCCCTTGGCACATTCGATTGATTTATGGATTGAAGAAAGAATTAGATAAGAGAGGTGGGAACTCCTCCATATGTGAACACCATTCTCTTCCAATAATCATTCAAGAGTACAATCAAGAGTGATAATTAATAGATGAACCTTTGTGAAGCAAATACTTCCTTTTGGAGTCTGTTGATAGTGTAGAGAGAAGAGAATTGGTTTGGCATAGCTTCGTTAGACTACTTTGAATTTTCCTCCCTATGTGTAGTTTTTTATGGTTTTTATTACCTACACACACCCTTATCCAATAATTCATTCGACCTTACTACACCTCCACTACTTGATGCACCATCATCTATGTATGTGAATACCTTGTTGTATTCGCCTAATTTTTCCTACAGATACCCTTCTAGTACTACGAATTAGGGTTTCTACATTATACACCTACAAAGTACGCATTCCCTTTGGAAACCACCTCCGCGTGTAATTCACCTTGTTAGGGTTTATGTGTTTCAATTTGACTTCCTACGTACCTCATATCCTACCACGTCCAACCTGCATCATTATGCTTCTAGAATGATTCCTTCTAGTTATTTTCCTACATTTTATTTTGTATTTCCCTCATGTTATGATTCAACATTTCTTCCTCTACGAGTTTCCTTCTCATTCATTTCCCACTTTCACTTATGCTCCCATATGGAAACTTCTCCCTGCCATCATGAATGTTTTTTTTCCCTCTTTTTAGTGCCTTGGGATACCTTGATAGTGTTTTGATTCATTTTATTCTAGGAGGCTTTCCCCATCGCATGTACCCTACATTTTGTTACCTATCATTGTTGTGTGCAAGGGTTTCCTTGCGCCTTCTAACTACCTCTATCATGCCCATGGTGGGTGTTTCTATCATTCCCAAACTCCCTGGTATGCCTTTGCGCTATGTTTCCCCAGTGTGTAATATTATCCTTGTTGGTGAAATGATCACATCATTTCCCAAATGTGTGCCTTTCTTTACAACCCATGTGAAACAACTAGTTGTGTACCCTGCATGTTGCTTCATCTATCTATGCCACACAAATCTACCATCCTTGATATTCACACTACGTGGAGAAATGCCTTTTTTAAATATAAATGATAATAAATATTTTGACTGATACAAAAGAATATCCGGTTGGCATATAAGATTCTTTTAGAGGAGCACTTGGGATGTCGATATTCAAAGGTGACAATGATTGCAAATAAATTCCAATAAAAAATGAGAGATCCTTTTTTCCATGGTTAGATTTTTTTCTTTAATTTTATAAGTAATATGTTTGACCATGATGCTTATCAAATTATCGTTAATATAGATACTAGCTGGTGGAAAATCATTTATTTTCCCTTCACTTCCAAATTACACCCCAATGAATGATAATATTGTTTATTTAAGTTGTGCATTGAACACTACATAGGAGAGAAATGAGGAAGAAGGCCCTTTTTTAAAAAAATAAAACTCATGAATGTTAAATCTAAAGGAGGGTGATTTTAATTTTTTTATATTTTCCTTGAAACAAAAGGGGATTCCTTAGGATTCTTCATAGGTCTATAAAAGGGGGATATTGAAATTTGGGCAATGTGGAACATTAGGTACAAAGGGGAGGCTTTGTTAAAAGAGAAAATGGTGAGTGGTATGGCAATAGGACTTTTTCTTGGGGGTATTTTTTAATTTTCAACATGTAGTCATGATGATGAAATCAATAAACATAGCTGACAAAATTAATTGGAAGGGCTCATGATAAATAACATTGGACAAAAATTTCCCAACACGATGCAAATTTCCCTTCCAAGACAAAACTTCAATTGAGCAACACAAGGTTCAAATGGAGGTGAAAATGGTGAAACAAAATATGAGCATGGTGAGTGTTTCAACCTGGATGCAATGGTGTAAGGATAATATCATGACAACATGCATACCAAGGAATAAGAAATTTAAACTTAACACAAATTGGGTCATGAAGACGCATATGACAATACTTCCCATGAGAGGCATTAAGACCAAATGATGATGGATTTTGTAAAAGTGAGTATGGATAGGAAGAGGACATTTCTCTGGACATGATGGTGGATAAAAATAGAAAGGAAACAACGTTTAATATGTTCATCTCTATCGTTATTTTTTGATACTTCATAATCGTACTGATGTTGAGGGATCAACATCTAGCTAAACAAACAACAAATGAAAGGAACATAATGACACATGACATATTGATGACATTGAGTGACCAACATGATGCAAAGATGAAAATGTAAACATGAAGCAGATACATGTACTCAAATTCATCCTCGAAAAGAGTAGGGAGTGAAAAGATTAAGGATAGAATTCCACAATGGGTTAAGTAGACGGACAAGAAGAAGTGTTGGGAAAACCAAAACATAAAGAAAATAATAGTTCAATGTACCCCATGTTGATAATTAGTAACTGACTAGTAGATCCTCTTTCTCGACATAAACTCATCTCTTGTATATCAAGGATAATAGTTACCATGTTAGAGATTAATGACAAAAAAATATGTTTAAAGAGCGTAGTGGTACATTGTATTGAAAGACATCAAATTTCGAAGAAACTTATTTGGGAAACCGTGACAAGAAAATGAAAACGTCAAAATATAAAAATTAAGAATCCTAAAATGATGAGATCAAATGAAAGATAAACAAAAAACTAAGAAGCAACGTGACCTATGAGTGAAAATGAAATCCTACTCCTACTTCTACGAAATAAGATAATTAAATCATCCACGGTGCCATTTATTATAGAGAAATACATCATTAGTGTTATGATGATTATTGCATGGATCATCATAGTTGTGGAAGATTTTACCTTGAGTTCCTATCATAAAGATGGATTTTTTCATGCAAAACCAAAAGGAAATGTAAGACCTAACTAAACAAGATAAAAATAAATGCAAATAGGACAAGTTAGTCCTAGCAAGATCAAAAAATTTATCAACCCATGGATCACAAATAAAATACCCAAACACCAACCCAGGAATCTATGGGCCACCCGATTCATTACTTATGATTGGTTGATCATATATGATGCATTTAATTTATTTATTGGAATTAGAAATGATTAAATTGTGATATTTTAGGATTAGGATCACTCAACAGTAGCAGACCTCACTAGAATTCACTCATGAAGTGCATAAAGAAGAAGAAGAAATGGAGATTCAATAATCACTCATACACAAGAAATGACAATAACTGTTGTATCATACATCAGTTGTGACCTGGCACTCTGTAAATGAATAATAACTGAATAAAATCAAATGGATTCGAATGCCTCCAAGGTCATTTGAATTCTCCTCAATGTGTGGCTTGGATAGCATTGGATACATCAACCAAACTAGTGGCAGTAGTCACAAAATTCAAATAGTCAGTCAAATGAGTCTAAATGAGTCTAACTGAGTGCATGGGAACTGATGTAGGGAAGGAGACTCCAATGTGGGTGCATGAGGAGTTGTCAGTAGTCAGAATAGTTGATCTAGTCTCTCTAGAGGTCTATCTAAGTGGTTCAGACAGTTAAACTAGCAATCAATCCAAAAAACAAGGAACATATCCACTAATCATGGAACTAATTGAAGTAACTCCTTAATAGGTGGAAGAGGGCGTAGTTTTAATCCAGTGATGGAAACAAGGGCTCATATGTGTCTAGGAGGGATAAAACTGAGCAAAAATAGGCTCCAGGGGCTGAAATACTGAGGACTAGGTGCTGGGAGACTACCATACTGATGATTGGATGCATGCAATTGCATGCAATTGCATGCAGATGCATGTAGATGACTGGATGCATGCAAAATACAAAAATGATGGTGATAATATTCCAACACCCCCCCCCCCCCGCAAGCCAAACTATGAGAAACAACTGAAATGGTAGGGCCCTGGTGACTGAGACCAAATGTCACCCCATACAACAATCTAAATAAACAAAGTGAGGAAAGAGGGAAAAACCAGTGGGAAGAAATCCCCCCCTCAAGATATACTATGGTAGGATGATCAATCATGTACATCACTCACCCCAAATGGTAAGTGGACTTCTCCATCGAAGAAAGATCTATCAGCAAGAAATGGATCAGTAATGTGAGAAGGATGAAACATTCCATTATGAAAATCAGATCTGGTCCTCCTCGGATCAAGTGAATCTACAACAAGATCTCTGACAGATCTAAGAGTAGTGGCTTTCCATCTAGGAAGAGGAGGATCATCAGGTGCAAGATATGGATCTTGGTCTTCCATTCACTCATCTTCACTAATAGGTGCTACATCTTCATGTTCTTGTGTATTTGGATCTAGCATTCTCTCAGAAAGAGTTATCTTCCTCTTGGGAAGAAGTGGATCATGCTCCAAAAACATGTGCTTCAGTTCTCCAACAATGGATGCAAGTGAATCTGGAGGCTTCTTGAACTTGCTCCTCCTACCAAGCATGGTGAGAACAAATTCAAAAATATGAAGATCATTATGGAGCATGTGATTTGAACCAACTGAGGTAGAATCAACTCCATGAATGTGTATGTAGTTCTTTGATATCTCCTTTGAACCGACATAGGTGAGATCATAACCAAATGAACTAATACATGATGGTGGTGGCTTGGACTTCAAATCAGATCCAAGAATTGATATATGTCTTCTTATGATCTCCGTTGAACCAACAGGGGTGAGATCAAAACCAAAATCACAAGGATATGCATGAGACTTGAAACCAAGTGAATGATGGTGTCTTCCATCTTCGATAAAACTCTGAAAACATGTACCAATGACCAAATAGGAGTCCATAGGAAGCATTTGATCAAGGAGGGAGAATACATTTCCTTCCAAATATGATTTTACCTCCAAAATACTCAGTAGGTCATCATCTTGCACATCAGCGGGCTCATGGGAAGTAGAGATTTTGAAAGTCTCTTCAACTTCTTGTATAGTAGCTGACATCTCTTGATCGGAATTCGAATAAGAAGATGGATCAAATCCTAAAACCATGTCTTGAATTTTGATCTCATCTTAAACAAATTCATCATGAGAGATGATGAAGGCCGAATCATGAATAAAGGGAGCACTTAAGGCAGTACTATTGGGCTTTTTATCCAAATGGCTAACATCATCCTCTTCCTTATTTCCAAATAATTTGTCCAATATTGTCCAGTTATCACGTGGATGTTCTATAGGATCAATGAGGTATTCCATATTGGAAATCATAGCAGTACATATTTTTGTTGAGGCTCTATCACAATCAGCTAGCCAATCTTCTTCCTCTTCACAGGAAGCAAAATATCTCTTAACACAAATACACATATCAAAGAGACCATATCTCTTCAAGTATGCTATCATATTTGGTTTCCATTCTTCATAGTTGTATGAAGAGAGAGAAGGAATTGCTTCCAGATCCATGAAGTTGTTGTTGAATTCGAATCTACTACTACAACTGCAGAAGACATAAATACTGTTGCAACTGCAGAAAAATTCAAAACTACTGCAACTACAGAAAACTTCGAATAAACTGCAAAAACAATGGATATCCATAGTAGCTGCTGAATTCGAATCTGTTGAAGATCGATTCGAATGATGGAATAACCTGCAAAAGAAATGAGAATTGTAAATGGAGATCTGCTACAATTCGAATTGAACACTGACTTTTAGGACACCGAGAACATGTGACGGGGTCCTTCACACATGTCTATACCTCACTAGATTGCTCCAGTGAATTCAAGGAAATAGCACCAGGATTTGTTGTGGAAATCCAGAGGCTTCTGGTGCTCAATGGAAGATAGATGCTTAAGGAATTGCTGCAACTATTACTGCTACAATTCGAATAGCTATTGTCAGCTCTGATACCATGCAATATTTTAGGATTAGGATCACTCAACAGTATTATACCTCACTATAATTCACTCATGAAGTGCAGAAATAAGAAGAAGAAATGGAGATTCAATAATCACTCATACATAAGAAATGACAATAATTGTTGTATCATACATCAACTGTGAGCTAACACTCTGTAAAATGAATAATAATTGAATACAATCAAATGGATTTGAATTCCTCTAAGGACATTTGAATTCTCCTCAATGTGTGGCTTGGATAGCATTGGAGACATCATCCAAACTAGTGGAAGCAGTCACAAAAGTCAAATAGTCAGTCAAATGAGTCTAATTGAGTCTAACTGAGTGCATGGGAACTGATGTAGGGAAGGAGACTCCAATGTGGGTGCATGAGGAGCTATCAATAGTGAGAATAGTTGATCTAGTCTCTCTAGAGGTCTATCTAAGTGGTTCAGTTAGTTAAACTAGCAATCAATCCCCAAAACAAGGAACATATTTGTTGGAGAAAACTCACTATGGCTTGGGAATACCACAACAGACAGATGACTACGAGAAATCAACTCATTTCTCAAAGCAATGCTATTATAAATGACAATGTTAAGATAATGGAGAAATGTGACCAACCTCAATCCAAACGTTTGATGTAGATCCCTGTTGGAGCTTTCAATCCATGCACTTGAAATCTGCAAATTAGTCTTGATAGCCAATATCCAACAAGTACATATAATATATAAATGACATTAACATTATCAATAAAAATGGCACATGATATAACAAGTAAATGCAACCCAATGTAAGATAAACAACATTTACAACATTAATGGGCAAGAATATGAGTATTTCTATTAATAAACAAGAAGAAGTACAAAGTGATACGACCTCTTGCCGGAAACCAATCTGAACCAAGATCTGGATCAATCCACTTGTGCCTCCACCACTTCAATCCTTCATGAATGGAAAACTCAAACTAGATAGGAGTTTGGAAGGTGAACATAAAGGGTTCACAACTACAAGGATCAATGAGTGTAGACTCAAGATAGGGCAAAAATCCACTAGAGTTCTCTTGCTATTCTTTTTCCTCCCGTCCATAAGCCATATGTGCTCAATATATAGTCCTCTCAAAGGTAGGTGAAAGGACACATCGAGGCGTTACTTGGGAAGATAGAGGGCCAAAGGTCACCCAATGACCGCTTTTGGGGAGTAAAAAGTAATAAATAGTGATTTTTACCAGTTTACTTGATACCCGCGGGCTATAGTGATGCAACTCACGGGTACGCATGCTATAATGATGCAACATGTGGGTAGGAATAAAAATAGGGAAAATAAGTGTCTGAAGGATATAAGTGGATCTGAGTGACTGAAATGGATCCTACATGCCAAATAATGTTGATGCTCACAGGGTGGAAGATTACGATGTGACAGATTCCCCTAATGTGTGAGGTCAGAGACTGATGCTACAATGGCCGAAATACATTATAAAAATCAGAAGTGGAGTGATGGAGACACAAGTGGAAAGAGCAGCTCACTCGTCATAATACAATAGTATCCCTGAATACATGTCGGTATAGTACAACAATATGATACAATGGCCATGAATAGGCAATACATAGTGAATACATGTCATAAGTGATCATAGCCATGATCCCTCTACAGTAAGATATGGTCTCCTATTGAAAAGGAAACAACTGGTGCAAACTGGAGGTACAAACTGTTGATATCTGAGAGGTGATATCTCAAATGTAAAGTCAAAGTCATATGTAGCATACTGAATTCCACAATCGCTTGGGGTCTTCTACACAAGTCTTCGACGGTGCAAGTCCCATCAAGTGAATAAAGGAGTTGGGGTTGAACCTAATGAGACATCGTCTGATTACCAGTCAATGATGTATACCGTTAACAGATGCGAGATGACCCACCAATAATGAAAATGGGAATCAAGGCACAGAGCACAATCATCGAAGTGTGAATAAATGGGTTGAAGTCGAACACTAGGATGAATCCATCGATCAGGGGACATTGATGTATTCCCAAAACTGTCAATGGTGAGAGAACCTGCCACTAATGACTGCAAGCCTCAAGGTACTCAACTGAACTCTAAGCCTCAAGTCCCAGAATAAATGGGTTGAAGTCAATGGAACGAGACTCACTGGAAGGAGGGCATTAAGGCATCCCCCATCGACCAGCACGAGGTACCAGCAATGCTGAAAGATTTGGAAGATCTCAGGTGAAATGGAGTGAATCAATAAGGATGGTCGACATGCAATAGTCAAGAGATCTGAGGAGTGGTCGACACTGGTTCAGGACTTCCTTTGAACAAGAGCATGAGCAGATGGATAGACTCAGGTAGCATAGACTCGATATAGACTGTGTGATGCAAGAGGCACCACAAAGGGCTCCATAATGATTGGAAGCTTAACCAATTGGTGGAGAAAACTGAGAAACAAGTACAGCACCTAAGGTCCAACTATAGTCCCGACTCATAACGTATGGAGTGGAATGAATGCTCTATTCAAAGGCGACACAACAGCTTCCAACAAGAAGTAGTAACCATAATCCTGTCCAGCTTTTTGGAATATTTGATTTTTTTAGTCTTTTTCATATTTGGGAAAAGCTTGAAAAAGAATAAAATTGCTTATAGTACAATAGGTGAGGGAACGAGTGTCAAATAGCTAGCGGACTAGTCCCAAGCAGTGGAACATACCTATGCTTAATGCAAGGAAGTGCATGCAGGATGTGGACACTCAGGGGTATGTTCCCTCAGGGTCAAAAGGTTCATCAAATTGTGAAAGACAAATGAAAGCTCTGCAAGGCTCAACAAGGAAAGGTGCTCAGGCACTAGGCTAACAATTGAATAAGCGAGAGCTGGCACAAGGCTCAAGCAGCAAGCAGGATGATGCAATGCAAACATAACATGATATAACTGAGGGGATTCCTTAAGGGAGATGGCCAACATAAGACAAAGTAGAGTATGAGTCTTTATCGCAATGTCATGGCGTAACTACAAAGGACTCCCAATCCTGAGGACAAACAATGGCATGGGCACCAAAATGCATAAAGGGGTTCTAACTAGGGTACCCATGTTTGGAAAAGCCCTACCGCCACATAACGACACTTCTAAAGCAGTGTGAAGGTTCCATGTTGGTTACGAAGCGGGGTCGCACCTAGGGTTTATGAAAATGGTCAACAGGTCAAATGCATAATGCATGCGAAAATGGCATCTAACCTATATGCTAGGTGTGAAATGTACCTGCCTTAGGTGTGAAATGGTTCAGAACAACTTTCGCCAAGGAAATCTGATTAAAAAACACTACTCCATGACATGATATTAGTTCATAACGGCTCGAAATGGCAAAAACTATAGAGAAGTGGGTCCAGAAAATTATAAATAGTAATAAAATTTTCCAATTTACAATTCATTTGCACTATTCACCAATTTGGAGTTTGTGGTTAGTTTTTACCTGAATATTCAGTTGTTGATCATGGGAGCTACAAGCGACCGTTCAGCGAACCGTCCGGAGTAGGTTGGTAGTTACTTCCATACCTTTTATTTCAATGCTTTTATTTCAGTTTTTATCGGTGGGTTTTTGAGTTTGGCCAAGCCCTCGATGGCTTCGGCACTACCCGCGAGCTATAACTATGCGGGTCGTGGGTAGGGCACCAAATGCGCAGTCAAAAAATAGACTGGACACGGGTACCCGCCACTATATACAAATTAGTCTGCGGGTACGGCCATGAAGAAATTTTTAATCATGAAACTGACCAAAACTTGTTTGTTTTCCACTCTAGGATGGTTCTAGAGTGGAGGGAGAGAGAGCATGACCAAGTTGATGAGGTCGTGCACAATGATGTGCAAGCACAACAGGCATTGCAAGCATGTGGGTTGTACAAGTTCTGGAGTATAGGGGGTTTAAGGGCCCAAAACCTATTACTCCGTCATCTGATAGACTACTGGGATGTGGATGCACAAAACTTTATCCTCAATGGGAAAACCCTGAAACTGGAAGTGGAGGATATCTACTTCATTACCGGTTCGTCCCGTAGAGGGGAGGTGGCCAGTCTTCAGTCTTGGACCATGGGTGGTGGGATCACTGTTCAAGACTACATAGTGTGGTATTGTCCCGCAAACACATGAGCAGTGGGAATCCAATTTCTCGTCAACACCATAGTAGATCTGAGTGCAAAGATCATTGTGGCTACCCTGGTGCGGATCACTGGATCCAAAGCTCTGCACCAAGCATCCAGGCCGGTGATGTTCTATGCATCATAATGCATGCAACCTATGGTATTCGACTGGCGTACTACTGTGCTGGTGTCTATGAAGACACAATTGACTAAATGCAAAGAGGGGAAGGCCAAAAACTTTGGGTATGGTAGCATCCTATGCAGTTTCTTCTTTGAGAGGGTTCCGGGGCTTAGTCCGAGGGTTGATGTCCCTCCTCACAGCCTCCGTGATCCAGCCCTGACCCGATGGGATGAGATCTTGACATGACTGGGTGGTGGCCATCTGGCATCACCATATACTGAGGAGTTCTTCAACTGGTGGAACCGGTAGGTGATCGCTATAGAGGACTATCCATATGCAGGGATAGACTTCAGACAAGATCGTGACATGCCACTACCACCAGGTGTAGTGTTCGGAGACATCGATGAGTACTCTTTTGGTTTTGTGTTTATTAAATTTTTATGGTTTTTTTTATTACAGTTGGAATGCAAAAAAAAATTTTGGTGGTAGTATCAAGTGCTAAAGTTCGACTGTTTGCTCGCAGACAAAGGCCCAGTGAGACTCGAGGGCTTCCTGAGAAAAGGTCATTGGGGTAGAGGTGATGAGGCAAGAGATGCTGCAGCAGAGCACACTCTATAGACATTGCAGCGCAACATATCACGGATGGTTGTCCAAGTACCATAGATAGAGGTAGCCCGAGTACCTGAGGCCATGCAGCGCCAAGTAGTGGGTGTTCCTGGTGAGTGGGTGCGGCTACTACAGCAGGTAGCCAATGCAATACAGTATTTCTATGAGACACATCCTGTCGAGGCGGCAATTAGGCCTCCTCAGAGGGAATAGATATCCCAAGGTCTCATTTTTTGTATCGATATGTATATTTTGAGGGCTACGAGCTCCATTTTTGTATGACACTACCATTTTTGGACATATTTATATATATATAACTTTGGTTCTCGGTTCTACTATATGTGTGTATGTACAAATGTATGAATGTCTTTGTATTTATGTGCTTCATGATGAATGTGACAAATGCCAATCTAATACATAGTTAGTGTATGCATCAGATATATAATTAAGACTTCTTGGAATGTGAATATATGTAATTGAAACAAAATGTCTCTCTAAGAGTCGTACCGTAAGGAATTTCCATAGTAATGTAGGGTCTCGTACACGGTACTTCCCATTCAGCTGAGACACAACTAGTTGTGAATCCAGGTGGACTTCTAAAGACTGGATGTCATGTGAAATAGCATCCTGAAGTACCTCAATAATGGCACTATACTCAGCCACATTATTAGACATAGGACCGAGACAAGCACCTCCTGAGGACACAACTAGGTGGTCAGGTGAGAAGATAACCCAGGCAGCAGAAGCAAGCTGCTATGTATGACGGCTAGCACCATCCACAAATCCTAAGAACGTAGGAAACTCTGCTGACATCTGTCAATCAAACGGAAGCTAATCAGTAGACCCAAAAACCAAAAGAAAAGCTAAACTATGTATAGAAAAACTATACAATAGTGTACAAAAGTATTAGCCTGAACCAAAGGTTCAAGCGTAATACCGCTTGAGGTAGAGCCCATTTCTAGGCTCCTTCAAGGCAACCCCCTCATAGTATTCTAACTCATAAGCTCCTTTTTCGAGGACACGCCTCACAATGTAAAGACCATGCCACATGGGATTGAACTTGCCTGCCCCCAGGGGTTCTTTAGCTTGGTCATACAAAAGTACCAAGTCACCTCAGCATACTGCCAGGGACGGACAGACCTATCATATTGAACCTTGACATGATGCTTGTTAACATCAATGGCCATAGCGGCATCTCGACGTTGCTTGTCAAGTTGCTCGAGGTGTACTAAACATTGCTCAATATCTGTCGTGTCAGGGAGGAGCTCTATGGCTAGCTTGAGCGAAGGGATTTCACATTCAATCGGTAAAAGTGACTCCACACCATGAACTAACTGGAATGGTGAGAACCCGGTGGCAGTCTTAACTGCGGTTCGATATGCCCACAAAGCAGGATATAACATGATATGCCAATTAGTCTTTCTTTGTTGGATGGTACATTGGAGAATGGTCTTCAAAGACTTATTTACTGCTTCAACCTGACCATTCGCTTGAGGATAGTAGGAAGACGAGTGTTCCTAACGAAACCCAAGCTTGAGAGACAAATCCTCCATCATCTTGTTTTGAAAGTGACTGCCATGGTTGGTGACAATCTCTTTCGGGATACCGTATCGAGTGATAATCTGGTTGAACACGAAATGGTCTGCAGTAGCATCGTCGGCTTTTACAGTAGGCATGGCCTCAGCCCATTTGGAAAAATAATCCACGGCCATGATAATATGGTGATGCCCCTTAGCCGAAGCTGGTTTGCAATCCATGAAATCTACCCCCCACTTAGTGAAGGGACCAACAGTGACGACCGGACGGAGGGGCGCTGGGTGCGAGTGTATGTTCCGAGAAAACACCTGGCAAGGGTGACATCTATTCATAGCGTTAATACAATCTTTAATGATGGTAGGCCAAAAAAAACCAGCCCGCATGATACGATGGGCTGTAGCAAGCCCGGATAAGTAACCGCCACATTCCCATGCATGGCAATCATTAAGTACCCACTCCGCTTCTTCGTGATTCAAGCAACGATGAAGAATGGAATCCTTTCCTTGGTGATACAGAGTATCACCAACAATAGTATAATCTTTAGCGTGATGTCTCACACGCCGTCGCTCATCTCATGAATAATGCGAAGGAAAATTCAAAGTTTGGAGATATACAATGACATCCCCATACCAAGGGTCTTCGGACGAGATAAGAAATAAGTGTTCATCCACAAAGGAATCTTCATGAATGACATCCTCATCAAGTCATGGAAGGTCTGAAATAAGCTCAGAGAACACCAACGACTTCACTGATTTTGTCGAAGAAAAATCGAGATCGAATTCCTAAAGGATTACAGTCCATTTATTATACTTACCCCCAATAAGGCGTCGTGATAGCACGAACTGAAATGGATTGATGTGAGCTACAACTGTGGTTGTTCGAAGAAAATTGTAATGTTGTAACTGCTGGACTGTGTGGACAGTCGCAAGTGACAGCTTTTCTATGTGAGTGTACCTTAGCTCAGCATCTACTAAATTTCGACTGAGATAATAGATAACATGCTCGACGAGCGCATCATCTACCTGAACTAAGACCATGCCAATAGTCTCTTGAGATGCAGCCACATAAAGAATGAAATCTCGTGTAAAGTCCAGTGGACTAAGCACAGGGGCCGATACCAAAGCTTTCTTAAGGGCGTCGAAAGACTACTAGGCTCGCTCATGCCAGATAAAAGGTGTGTCTTTCTTCAATAAGCATGCGAAACCTTTGGTAATATTAGCATAGTTAGCTATAAACCGAAGCAGAAAAGTAGCTCTCCCTTGGAGGCTCTAAAGTTGTAACAAATTACGCGGAAGAGGCAACTGAAGTATTGCCTCAACTTTGAGAGGATCGACTCTAATACCCTCTCTCGAAACTATGAATCCTAGAAGGCGACCAGTCCTAACAGCGAAGATGCATTTGTTTGGATTCAATCAAATTTTGTAGTGGATACATCGTTCGAGAATCATATGGAGGTGCTTGGGGTGGTCCACTCTCTTGCGAGAATGGCCAGCAAGATCATCCAAGAAAACTTCCATAATCATCTTAAGATCGTGAAAGGCATAGGTCATGGCTCGCTGAAAAGTAGCTCCGGCGTTTTTAAGGCCAAAGGGCATTTTCCGATATGCAAACATTCCCCATGGACAAATAAATTTTGTCTTATGTTGGTCCATGGGTTTGATTTGAATCTGATTATAACCCTAGAAGCCATCCATGAATGAAAAAATCTCACTCCCCACACAAGCATCCAATATTTGATCGATGAATGGTGTGGGGAAGTTGTCTTTCGGACATGCACGGTTCAAATCTCTAAAATCAGTGCATACATGGATCGTTCCCTGCTTCTTATCAACAGGAACGGGGTTTGACACCCATTCGGTAAGGGGAACGGGGTAGATAAAACCAGCTTTGAGCAGTTTCTCCACCTCTGCCTTAATAGCAGCTTCCTTCCTAGGGTTCATAGCACATAAGCATTGTCAAACCGGTTTAGCATCACAATATGTTCTAATCTCGTGTTCAACAATGCGGGGGTCTATTCCTGGCATCTCCTCGTATGACCAGGCGAAAGCTTCCTGGAGTTCTGTAAATAAGTCAGTGTAAATAGTTATCTCCTCAAGAGTGCAATCGGCACTGATGTAAACGTTCTCTATCTTTCTGGGAGTTCAAGAGATGTTGATCGAAGTGGTTGGGGAAATATTGGCCATATTCCCCTCCACAAAAACATCATGCAACTCCAAAAGAGCCACAGGGTTACCAACCATCTCTGTTAGAGTCATCCTAAACTCCTCTTGCTCAATGA
This sequence comes from Larix kaempferi, assembly GCA_027924585.1. Lineage (NCBI taxonomy): Eukaryota > Viridiplantae > Streptophyta > Pinopsida > Pinales > Pinaceae > Larix > Larix kaempferi. The sequence goes on from BSBM01000493.1 coordinate 47,931,673, forward strand.
TCTCGAGGTTGGGAAGGAAATAAGAGCGATGGTGCATATATTCCCAAGGCCTCTCACTACCACACATGGCCTCCAAGATAGCTTCATCAGATGGTAAAGTATCATCAAGGCAATCATGTGAACAAGATGAGTTGGCTTCCCAAACTGGCAGCATAACGGGATATTCTTCGACTATCTGGGAAGAAGAGTGATCCGGATCTATAGTGGTTTGTTGGATATGATCGTAAGCGAGCTCCACTATAGATAAAGGAATAGACATCCCGACGTGCGCAATGTCTCCAGACGTGGAACTCATGGATGGTAAAGTCCACGGATCATCTAAATAGGAGGTCCGAAATAACATATTATTTGAAGGAGGAGATGCATTGTCGGTAATGGTTCCAATACAATTCACAGGTGCAGAAAGATGATAAGTTCCCATCAATGAGGGGTACATTCCAACACCTATGTTCCCAGTTGCTAGCTGAGAATTAGAAACTTGCGGGACTATAGATCCCGTGGATGCTACGGAAGGAGTGCCAACAAAATTCAGCTGATCGATTGTCACAATCTTGCCTTTATGAGGAAAGCAGATAACTCTGAATACAGTAGACATGACAACCTTCGTAGCGTACATCCAGTTCTGACCCAGTAAAAGGTTTTAGTCGATGGGCGCATCAACCACTTCGACTTCAATAGGCACAGACTTACCTCCCAAGGAGACAACAAAGGAAGGGATAATTCCATGCGATGTAAAATATCTACCGTCGAATGCAATGAGTGTAGTTCTAGACGTGAGTAGAGGAGGAGAGCCAAGAGCTTTCCAACAAGTTAACGACATTACTGACGCGGAAGCACCTTCATCAACCATAGTACGTTTGACGAAGCTCTGAAGGAAAACCACTTAGATTTGAAAAGCCACGTGGTAAGGTAAGCGAGGCTAGACATCAGTAGTATCAAACTTGATAACACTAGGATTTCCCCCATCCTAAACTCCTAACGCACTCAAAAGGGCATGCTTCTGAGAAGGACATGCTTGCAAAACTTCAAGAGCCAACATGGCACACGGAGTTTGGCCCAAATCTTCTACGATGGAGTAGTTCTGGGAGGCTCGAGCATTGGGATTATGCGTAGAGTGCTTGAGAACACCTTTCGGTATCCGCGGCATAATGGAGGGCTTCTCGATATGCAAGGAATTGTCAGGAGGAGGGGGAGGCTCACTCCCCAAATTAGGTTGTGGTGCACCATAAACACGCTGACGAGTAGCAACACAAACCTCCGACTGAACCATATTCACACATCCATAACCACTACTATTGGAAGAAGACGTCATCGTTTCATTAGTACCATAACTAGTGGTGGGAGCATGCGAAGCCATGTTTTGATGATGAGGAAGGGGATCTTTCAACACAGCTGGGCTCTGTGCCAAATACTTTGATGATTCTTCAATTCAAGGACATAAGTGAGTAAGATGATCCTCCCCAGAAAGCTTGCAAGGGAATTTCACCTTACTCCTAGGTTGGGCAATCCGAGGAGGTGATCTTCTTCCAACATTAGCATGGTTAGGAGGAACATGACTAGTCCCCATACTATGTGTGTGAGTGGACAATGTAGTGCCCCCAGTGAGGGTAGTACCCCCAGTGGGTATAGTATGGCTAACACCATGACTGGTGCCAGCGTGACTACCAAACATAGCGGAAGGTTCGAAAGTACTATGACTAGGCATACCAAAAGAGAGTGTGGTTGGGTTGATCGTAGGACTAGTGTTGTCATGTAACTCAGGCATTCCGTGTCTATAACTACGTGGGAATGAAAGGATCGCCCTGTTCTTCATCCTCGGGTAAGTTGGGCATTCCGTAAAGATAATTATTCGGATTCGAAGGATCAAATGGATCTTGTTCAAGTGGATTAGGCCAAATAGAACCAGGTTGAGTCTCAAGTGGATCACCTCCCCATGCCTCATGAGGGGTATGGGGATCGGAAGCATGTTCAACTTCACCCGAGGGAGCTAAAGGGTTTTCCTCAATATTGGAATCTGTAGCAGTCATAATGTCTTGGACTTAAGTCTTGTAAGAATCCGAAGAGTCAGAGGGAGCCCTCTGGAGTCCTCTAGCAACATGGCGTGAAACCTCGACTGGCTTTAAACCAGCCAACTGACAGGACAGGCGGAGAGTAGGGCTCCGCACCACGATATCTCTGGAGAGAATATATAATCAAAACGTCCCCTAAAGTCCAACTAACGATCAAAAACAGTAAATCAAAAGCACACACCTAGAGAAACTACATCCAAGAGTAGACAAACAGAGTGGCTAAATGAGCTCCCAACACTAGAGCCAGTATGTCTCACCTAGGAGAGGCTTGAGACTCGCAAACTATAGCCGAAGGTAACATAATCAGTTATAGAGACACCCAGGCTTCACTGCGTGTACAGGTTCAAGTCCATTGCACAAACACAACCGTGTTGTCCAATCCCTATCTGACTCAGGACACAAACAGCATAACCACTACAAGTACCCTGTGTGATACCTAGGTAAGGAAACTATGGTCACCACAATATAACCAATGCTCAGGGGGACAGTAGCAGGTGGGATCCGTTGTATGGGCAGGGTAGCTGAGCCCGAAACTCAATGAGGCTCAAATCTCCCAAGAGTCCCCAGATACGAACAAATCCTGGATATATCTTCTACGTTCAGCCGGTATCAGAGGGATATCTCCTCAACCAAGCTCCCATGACCTCATGCTTAACTCTGGCTTGAGTAGAGCTTCCTGAGAACACTGATCTATACCATGGATTCCTCCACTCCCTGGTCAGACACTTAATATTTCGTCTAGTAGTCTTGGATTGTTTACTCACAATGATCTATTCCAAGACTCTAAACCTATGCTAGTTGGTGTACCCTATAAATAAAATCAGTCTAATCAATTTTAAGATTAAGCATTAATTTTAGTGGCTGTGGTTACTCAAGGGATATGATCGTGAAACTAGTGATGTTTAGACTCAATAGTATGCAAAATCGTCCAATCCTAGACTCATCTATTCAATAAAACAATGTCACTAACATGAAAAATTAACCAACAATTCCGAAATAAAGATGCAATCTTTTATCTTTTTGATGCACTAGCAGAATCTAAATGAAGGTAACAAGCACTCAATGCAAGATGCAATACATGAAAGTAAAATATTTTTCTATTTTCGCTTCTAAACAAGAAGGAAAATGCAAAAAACTAGATGTATATTTTTGTATTTTTTTAATATAGATGGAATGAAAAAATGCAAGCAAAATCCTACTATTCAGTCACTGAAGTGCCAAGAAGATCACTAAGATAACCCAGTAGATCCTAAACAGTAAGACTCAGCTAAAGGAAAGAGCTCAAAAGGAAAAAACCAAGAGGCTAAATCCAAAGATTGGTAAAAAACCAAGAAGGCTCAACCAAGAGAAACGAAGGGTTCTGGTCATAGCCAAGGCATGAAACAGTCAAGAAAGAGGCCAACAAAGACTCAGGAACAACCAAAGCCAACCCAACCACAACCAAAAGCCATAAACCAACAAAATCCGGAGTTGTACGCTACTATCGAAGGAATACCTGTGGGTACTCGCGAGTAGTAGAGTAAACAGAAGCGGGTATATGCGAGCTGAGCTAAGCTAGCCCACGGGTGAGGAAAGGAAAATGGGAAAATAAAGAGTCCAAGGGCTTAGAAAAAGAAATTTTTCTATGGTGTATCTTAACGGTCAATCAGTGACACAGATCTTCGATAAACAACAACTCTAATTAAGGACTAATGCTCAAAAAATTTACCAAACATGGATGTTTTCCCCAGCGGAGTCGCCATTTCTGTGTTGGAGAAAACTCACTATGGCTTGGGAATACCACAACAGACAGATGACTACCAGAAATCAACTCAATTCTCAAAGCAATGCTATTATAAATGACAATGTTAAGATAATGGAGAAATGTAACCAACCTCGATCCAAACATTTGATGTAGATCCCCATTGGAGCTTTCAATCCATGCACTTGAAATCTGCAAATTAGTCTTGACAGCCAATATCCAACAAGTACATATAATATATAAATGACATTAAAATTATCAATAACAATGGTCCATGATATAACAAGTAAATGCAACCCAATGTAAGATAAACAACATTTACAACATTAATAGACGAGAATATGAGTATTTCTATTAATAAACAAGAAGAAGTACAAAGTGATACGACCTCTTACAGACAACCAATCTGAACCAAGATATGGATCAATCCACTTGTGCCTCCACCACTTCAATCCTCCATGAATGAAAAACTCAAACTAGATAGGATTTTGGAAGGTGAACATAAAGGGTTCACAACTACAAGGATCAATGAGTGTAGACTCAAGATAGGGAAAAAATCCACTAGAGTTCTCTTGCTATTCTTTTTCCTCCCATCCATAAGCCATATGTGCTCAATATATAGTCCTCTCAAAGGTAGGTGAAAGGACACATCGAGGCGTTACTCGAGCAGATGGAGGGCCAAAGGTCACCCAATGACCACTTTTTGGGAGTAAAAAGTAATAAATAGTGATTTTTACCATTTTACTTGATACCCACGGGCTATTGTGATGCAACTCGTGGGTACACATGCTATAATGATGCAACATGCGGGTAGGAATAAAAATAGGGAAAAATAGTGTCTGAAGGATATAAGTGGATCTGAGTCACTGAAATGGATCCTACAAGCCAAATAATGCTTATGCTCACAGGGTCAAAGATTACGATGTAACAATAGATCCACTAATCATGGAACTAACTAAAGTAACTACTAAATAGGTGGAAGAGGGTGCAGTTGTACTCCAGTGATGGAAACAAGGGCGCATATGTAGCTAGGAGGGCTAAAACTGAGCAGAAACAGGCTCCTGGGGTTGAAATACTGAGGACTGGGTACTAGGAGACTAACATACTGATGACTGGATGCATGCAATTGCATGCAGATGACTGGATGCATGCAAAATGCATGCAAGTATGAAAATACAAAAGTGATGGTGAGAATATTCCAACATAAAGATGCATGGCCACTTTCATAATTGCTAATTTATTCATTAACAAACCAATCAGAGGTAGTATTTGGATGCTCATTATAGATTAGATGAAAATGAACTTGAGACATGACATTTATTTCTATAATGATATGCTCTTTGTCAAAATTGACACATCATTATGGGAGAGAGTCATGATAATCATCATAAATTGGATCCAAGCTAATTTGAGACAAGGCATTGATTCATGAATGATAAGCTTATTCTTATTGGGGATCTTTATGATTCCACACTCTTCATTGGAAATGACACATCCTTTTGAGAGATACTTGATATAATCATCATAAATGGGATGTAAATTAACTTGGAAAAGGTATCACCTTCAAACATAATATGATCATTGATGATTAGGTCCCCTCTAATTTTGATCCCTTCATCAAGCTGGCATGTATTGTTAGTATATCATTAGGAAAATCATCATATGTAAGATGATGGATTTCCTCCAATACATAAGATTTTGACTCAAGGGTAGGTTGATGAAACACAGGGTTCTCGCTCTCAATCAAGAAAAATTGAGCATTATTATCATTTACGTCATAATATAATGTAAGAATGAAGGAATCATAAACAACATCATCTAAGTGTAAAGATTGATATTAAAAAAGAGGGAGGAATTTTTTTTCAAGATCAAGATGAATCACCCCCTCACAAGGAATAATCTCTCCCCTTTAATGATTATTCATAAAGCATTTTTTTAAAGAAACCTGATTATCGAGTAAGATATTGTCTTGAAAATTGCAGGGCTAATATTCAATTAGGACCTTGCCTTTTGGATTATGAGAACAAAAAATGTTATGATGAGGAGGGATGACATATTCCTAGGAAATGGGAATTATATGGGTTTGTTCAAAATTGATTAGGAAGATATCATCATCAAAATAGAAAACCTCGTGAATATTTTACGTAATAGGGGTGACTAATTTAGGAATATCAATTGCTTTCATGTTTTCATTGAGAAGGGAGCTTGGAATTAGAGAATAATCAGCAGGAGAAAAATTTATGAGCATACCCTCCCACTACTTTTTATGTTTCTTGATCTCAACTAATCTATTGGCTTTAAATAAATTCACACAGGTGTTGGGATTATGATGCTCATCACAGAAATCAAACCAAGAACACTTTGAATCGTCAAACAAAGTTTTTAAAACATTGAAAAATTGTCCACAACACATGATCAACTAGTCAGGTAGAGAATAAAACCACTAGGATTCCTTATCCCAAAGTGTATCTAGAAAAATAAAAAGCCATAAAAGGAGGATAAAAAATGTGATTGGTATAAAAATATTTGAAGAAAAAATTGATATGATCATTAGGATTTTTGTGAGATTGACATATGAATTTGGGAAGATCGGGGACTTTGTTCAAACACTAGGTTTGTAGAGCCTCTATTTTTACTCTTTTTGGAATGCCTAAAGACCCTATTTCTGACCTTTCCCCCTCCATAATGATCCTATTTATCAACCTAGTGAGCTTAAAAGACCATATTTTGATCAATAACCATGTTGGATAATGTTAGCACGTACATGAAAGCGGTGCCAGTCAATGACCAACTGTCAAAGGAATCACCATACATCAAAAGGATGTGCCTACATATTTCAAGAGATTGTTTATATCATGTGTCACAATGACATCAAATTGTCAAAACGCCCATGCCGAAGTATCATGGCTTGAAATCCTCCGAGTGTTACTTCTTGTTCATAAAATATGTGTTTGAAATCATGGATATAAATCCAAGCAGTCAGAGAAATTTCAAGCACCTGATTTGAAGCTTAAGTGTCAAGGTAAATGTGTCCAACCCTCATAAAGATCATCGAGTGCTTCAAAAAACTTCCACATAACCATGTGAGACAAATGGAGATGCATACCATTAGAATACCGTATTGCAGAATTCAAATTATGCCTTCAAGACAGTATCAACGCTAATTAGTGTATGAAGGTCATGGATTGGTAAAATGAGAAACTTTTGTTTGGTAAGGAATTCAAAATATATTCTACATTCCTTAAACTATGGCCAATATATAGACATTTTGAAGATCACCATGGCTTCCAAAATACGCTTACAAAATATCGACTATCAATTTTAAGTAAAATTAAACAAATATCAAATAATTCTAAATTCCCAAAGTTGAAGACGGTCTAACATGTTACAGGGTTAGTTCCTGCAATAGGTTCTGGTAACACCCTTGATATTTAGAATACTTCTGATTTTCTTGAGTCAAAAGGGGAATGCGGATCTTATAGGAAATCATGCCAAGATGGTGACATGTTGTCGAGATCATCCTAAATTGTCATCACCACATCTATTTCTCATGGTCAAGTGTTCCTACAACAACACAGTCCTGATCCTACAGCAACTGTCATGTTCTTGTAGCTATGTGATCCTTTGCACCATAATTGTTCCTCACACTTACACATGTCCAAATGAGAAATGAACACATGAACATGATAGATGGATGTGTCTAGATGGTCATATTTCTATTGGATCATGCACAACTCACATATGTCATCTCTTGTTCATGGTCAACTGAGCTTGCATCTACACAGTCCTGATCATGTAGCAACACAGTCATGTTCCTGCAACAACACAGTTGCAACACTGTCATTGTTTCTCATACTTCCACATGTCCAATGGAGAAATAAACTCATGGAAATGATGGATGGATGTATTTGTATGGTCACATGTTCATTAGATCATGCCAATCTTGCATGTGTGAACCTTCAAGCATTTGGTCAATGAATGGTTTCAATTTGTAACAATTTTCAAACAACCAACTCGTGGCATGATTTTCGAGGTGATTATGACGAATCTGGAGAATCTAAAACATGGGTTTTGTTCATAGTATATCAAATTGAGTAATTTGGGTGAATTTTTCCCAAATTCGCAATTCTTTAGGAGACATGGCTGGGGATAAAATCCAAATCTTCCCAAAATAATGTAAAACCCATATTTTTAGGATTTTTGCTAAATTTGGGAAATTCGGTTTCTTAAGCTTGGGGATTTGGTTTCTTCAATTCATCAAATGATTTTATGTATAAATAATACCTCATAAGTCTAGGGGGGGAGACTTAGTGACATTGCATATGCAAGAACTCTGTTTGTAATATTGTTTTCTCATCAATGGAAATGATTGGTTCAATACTGATTTAATTTTTGGTTCTTTATGGTTAGATAAGTAGTTTCTGGGTGTGTCCTTGAGTGAATAAAGGGCCCCTTCATCTTAGAAAAACTGTCCCTGTGTGTGTCTCCTTTATTTGCAAGTGTGGTGTGATATGTTTAGTATGATTTACATCTTTTTCCTATAGATTCCTATTAATTTCGTACTTTGTTTTCATTGGAATTAATTTGGTAAATGTGAATTATTCCATTCTTTTGTAGCATTGTATTGAATCTTGTAGTCTTGGATTTCTTGTGATTAAACATTGTAACTTGAATTTTATTTTCAAAAGATCTATATTTGGATTGGATTTCATACCATGAGTACACGATCAACATCAATATAATAGAGCTGTAGAGTATTGTTGGTCCTTTACATACACCAACCATATTTTCTACGAGTACATGCTCATTGCCAGACATTATTAATCTTAGATACTTATTTATTTTTTAGATTTGACTCCGCTTGTAATTGGATCCTTCTAGACTTTAATATTAGCATATCAAAGGCTCACAGATAGTTTAGCACTCTGTTTATCTAACCATGTTGGATAGTATTATGTTCTAGAAGAGTTCAATACGTGTTTGAATGGTTTTCTTTTATTAGATCCCTTATGGAATTAACATAAACATTTCAAAGGTTCGCAAAGGGTCTAGCACCCTGCTCATATAACCATGTTGGATAATGTTTGATTCTAAAAGGATGTGCTTGCTGTGTGAAGGTTTTCTTGAGTGGTTAGTGATATTTCTAAAGAGGTATCAACAACTCGAGAGTTGAAAAGAGGTCTAGCATTTCATTGTTTAACTATGTTGGATAGTGTTATCTTCTAAAGGATCTTATTTTAATCGCTTTCATATTTGGTTATTGAATTTAGTGAAAGGATTAAGGTGTGTGAGACATAGATTTTGGAGCACTTTAAGGGTTATTCCTACATATACTTTGCATAACACTCTCACAAGTTTACGAACACCCCGGATTGATAATTAATGTAACAAATTATGTCATATAATTTGCCCCATATTTTGGCGTCGTTTCCAGGGAGGTGCTAAGGGGATAGTCCTAAAAGTGAAATATTTTGGTAAGTTGCAGATAGGATCTTCTTGGAATTAGTATCAATGAGGAAAGGTTTACTGGGGGCCTAACATCCCACTCATAGCTATGTTGCATAGTAATGATTATGAAAGGGTCATAGTTCTTTTCCAATTCTTTTGATTGATTGCACATTGACTAGCTTTTGGGCACCGACCTTAGGATAGAAAAGATTATATTTTTTCATTCATATTCTTGCATTTTGAATTTTGATTACATTGTGATAATATTGCATGGTTTGAGACATTATATTGTTGCATGATTTGAGCATGATGAATATTGCAGGATAGTATCGCGTGAATATAATTATAGGTTTGATTATTCATGTTAATAGGGTCTTGGTGACATCGGGATCTTAGTATCATGAGAAACTTTTAAATTTTTTCTTTGAGCTTGTTTTCATTTTTGTTTCATTTCCATAAGATTACTTTTAAAAAAATGGTTGATGTAAGAACCCCCATGCACTAACTCATTTGCGAGTAGGATCTCTAGATCAATAAGAAGTTGAAGTTACTCAAAGAACTTGTCGAGTAGAGGATTCCACTACAAGGATCTTCTCAAAATCCTTATCCAAAGTTCAATATTTCCACTAAGGATGAGTCTGAATCTTTGGAAGTGGAGAAGGATCCATGAAAAATTTTCACAAGAGGAGGAATTAGAATTTTCTTCTAATCCTTGTTAATAGGAGGAAGAGATCAAAGAGCCATGGACCACATTTGATCAAGAACAGACATTGGATCTACAATTCAAAGAATTCCTTGCATCCCTATCCCCAGATACAGATCCCTTATGCATTTAAGAATATGAAGATCAACTTTTTGAAGAACTTCATGACATGAAAACTAAAGGAAATCAAGGAAACACAAATTATATTGAAGCTTGGTTTTAATCAGTCATCAGTGTGCACCATCATTACAACAAAAGCCGATCTCTCATATCTGAGTATTCGTTAAGGTACATTTTTCAGATTTGCGTATGAGTACCTTTGAGATTCTATTATGCAAATGGCTTCACTAAAAGTTTTCCTACACTTGAAAAAGAAATTCTAGTTCCAAGTAGAGTAGGATAGTGTAAGGGAATGTGATACCACCAAGACATTATTATTTTATTTTGCTTTAATATTTGTGACAATGTTTTCAAAAAAAATTATCTTTTTAAGAGTTATTTAAAAAACAATCTCAAAAACACTCACAAGAGGTGTGAGTGACACTTTGCACAACAAACTATTATTTTATTATTAATAAAAGAAAAATAAACTTGAGATAATTCAACTAAATGAGAGGACACCACCATGGCACAAAGAACATGTGTAAAGCAAGCAAGGGATATTTTTAACAATCAAATCCAATCTAAAAGCTCAATTACCAGACAATATCCTAAATCATATGGATTGAAGGATTGATTGATATTTGATTGGGATGGCACAAGACCTTGGAAAAAACTATATATATTGGTTAACTAAGATAGCACGGGACATCGTGATGTGCATGGATACACGGTGTTGAGTGTTTCTCTCTTCCATAAGTACATCATTTGAGTTTTTTATGGACTCTGAGAGAGAGTGTCGCATGGAAGTGTTGCTTGGATTTCTAGTGCATGGTGGTGATCCAGCTCGGGGGTGGAGTTGGGAAAACAGTCAAGTTTCTCTATCCTATGGTTGGGAGGAGATGATTCTCCAAGAAGTTATTTTCACTATTTCAAGAACTCTGCATGCATTGATTTCAGGTTTGTCTTGTTTGTCGAATTTATCGAACAACCTTTACTAATATTTCACCTATGTGTATTCATATGTTTAAAAGTTATAATACCTTCCTCGTTGAAGTTTACATTCTTTTTATTATCTAAAAATATGTAAATTAAGCCTTTAAGTATAAGTATGATTACCTTGGGGTTAGTCCATTGGTTGTAGCCTGGGTGGTTGGGAGGAATGTTTGTTACCCTCCCCACCCAGGTTCAATTCTTGTAAGTGACATATTGCTCATGTTGAGCCCATATTGTAATGATTGTAATTCGTGCCACCTTGATTCTCTAAAATATCAGGTGGTGACCATTTCCCCAATATGATTACCTCAGGGAAGATTCAAGTTATCAAATCCTTCCTACGATATGAATGTCTACCTTGACCACAAAAAGAATGGGATCGCGATGGTATGCTATTCTTTTTTTAGTTTCCCACGTTTTTTATTTAAACTATTGTGTGTGTAAAATCCAACCTCGAATTATTTGGGTAAAACAAGATCGATCTCTGCGTAATTTTTACGGTTATGCTGGAACCGTAGTTTTATTTTTTGTTTAAAACTTCCTTATTGGTAGTCTCTCGACTTAGTATTGAAGTTGAGTAATCGGCCTCTGCATTTCACCTTTATATGTATTTTTCGCATACGATTTGGATCTCTTACATTTTCGATTTCTGTGTGAAAATTATGCATATAAATCTTACCATATCTACCTCTTTCGATTTTGTCTGTCTTGATAGATTTAATTGACCTCTAACTCGGCATATAAATCTTACCATATCTACCTGAACGCCGATTACTTAGCAGTCCTAATCACGTTGTTGTAGGCGATGTGGGTGTTGGACTGAAAGATCGGACAACGTTATTCATGTCTTAGCTTAGATGTATCGTTTTTCCCTAACTTAGTGCATGTGCAGTGGTTGTGAAAGTTACTAACTATATAATGAGGAGTAATTAAGAGCACTTCCTCATTTAGAAAGTTATCACCTAGCACCAGGGTTGGAATTTGACGGGCAAAATGCCTGTCATGGACCATTTTGCCTGTCAAATACGGCCTATATTTCATGCTAACCGTCAAGAAAATCAAAGAAAATTGTAAAACGGCTGTATTTACAGTCAAAACCGTCATTTTTGACTGGTGATGTTTTTTCCAAATTCCTGGGCTGCCTAGCACTTAAGCATTCATACAAGTATATATGGGGAAATTCTTGATTGACTACATACATTGAATTGTGAGAGTTTATTATGTTTATATATATTTGTATTAAAAGAATGAAATACCTTAAATAGTTGAGGAAAATGACATTTAATTTCAGTAAGATGGAAAATGACATTTAAATTTAATTTTAATAAGATATATATATATATATATATATGGAATATAGGAAAGAAAATAATTGGAAATGATTATAATCATGTTTGCTTTCCAAATGAAAAAGAAAAGAAGATAACTTGGATTGTGTTGTTATGGAAAGAGTTAAGAATATAAATCATAAGGGTGAATGAATTTTTGTTTGAATTATGTTCTAATGAATGCCTAGTCTATTTTATAATAAGAATGATTATTTAAGTATGAAAAAGATTGTCATATTGTTACTTTAAGTTATGTGGTTGAAATGAGTTTCCCCTGATTCGTAGGTTGGAAATGGTTATTTTGTATATTATGAAACTTTTTTATTATTTTGAATAGAATAAGTCATGGTCCTTACACCGATAGATAGAATATGCTCTAAGATAGATAAAGGCATGGAAGTAATCAAATTACAAAGTAGAGTAATGGTGGATCTCTTTAAGGTAAAAGAGAAAACTGTACTAAATATCAGTTATCTTTGGTTTTAGAGAAGACATTAAAAGTTTTTAATTTTTCCAAATTTTAGTATATTTTAGGGTGGTTACGGGGAATGAATAAAATAGTAAAGATAAAAAATAAGTCCAGTTGTGAAACCCATTTTATTGGTGCAGCTGAACATGAGTTCTGCTTGAAAACAAGGTTACTGGCGGGAAAGACTCACAATAAAGTTTTGCATGTTGGTTCAATATTCTATGGTTCTTCAAATATTTTGTTTTTATGCTCATACTAGATGATGTGGGATTCCTTAAGTCCTTCCTTCTAGTAGGTCTTGTCCTATCGAATACAACACTCTATCTGAGATCAATATCAAGAGATATTTACTGTTCCTTGAAGCATGTATGCCTTAATGACAAGTTTCTCACTAACTGCATTGGGGATACATTAATGCCTCTTGACTATTAGATCCTTCCAGGGGTTCAACCACAACACATTTATTCACACCTAACAGGATGCATCAAGTACCTTGGCTCTCATTGTTATCATGGGTGAAAAACCTCGCATTGGTTAACAACATTCATTAGTGGCTAGTAATCCAATGAGACCTTTCTACATTCGACTTCCGTAAAATTAATTCAAGTGGATAAGACTGTACCATTAGAAGAGGTGAAGATGAATACTTTCAAAAATCTAAATCAATATGCATAATTGTTAGCCAAATCATATTTATGTTCTATATTCTTGGTTTAATGTATTTCAGTTTCAGTAAGAGAGTTCTCAGAATAACAAGGCCATGGTTTAGTCAATTCTTGCAAAGTGAGTCCTGTAATAGTTCATAATCAATTCTTGTTCCAGCTCTTGCAATAGTCTCCTGAAGCATCTATCCCTCATTTAAAAGATTATTTAGTTCACTTATGTTTTTGTTGCATCTCCCCTACTTCACTTGCATGTGGACATACAATCTCTTAGGCTTGGGGGAGATAGAAGAGGGTGTCATTTGGAAACAACAACTTACATAATTTTGCAGCAATGGTACAAGTTTAGATTTTTCAAATTTTAATTTAGTTTAGTTTTACAAATGATTTTTAGAATAAAAAGGAGCAGCGGTCTATTTCTATCCATGAGCTCTATTTCAAACCAACAACAACCATTTCTTTTCCTGTAGAAAACAAACTAGTCCTATAGAATGACTACTGCAAAAACTTCATGTAGCATATTTTTCATTCAACAAATATTCTTTTACATAGATAACATTTTCTTATATCTGAAGGCATCACCAACATCCATTCATCTTCAACAAGATCAGGTATATATTGAGTTTCACCATTCCTACATCATCATCTACTAAAAAATAAGGTAAGAGAGGTCATGGACAATTTATTCTTAGTATCATGTGTTGAATATTGTAACTTCAAAGAATATTATAATTGTATTTTATTATTCCGGAGATGTTTCATTCCTCCGAGGTAACCCTATCATGTATCTGGAGATGTTTATTCCTCCAGGGGTTTGTATTAACTAGGGTTATTAGACCCACCATGTGGGGGTCGGCCTTGTAGTTATATTTTAGGGGTTATTAGACTTCTCCAGGAGAGGTCGGCCCCATTAGGTCTTTTAGTCAGTTGAGGGTCAGTATAAATAGAGGAGGTGAACTCCTCATTAGATCATTCACTCACTTGTGGAAGAGTGCGCACTTGTCTGGGAGATCTGCTAAGGAGACAAAGGAGGAAGGAGCACATCTTGTATTTTGGTTGATCATCTTATTGAGGAAAGCTTTGCTGGGTTTTCTACCCCATGAGGGTTTCCCAGGGTATATTGTGTGTCTATCTTGTGATTGTGTTTCTTTCAGTGATCTTGCTTGGCTATTTGGTTTAAACTTAACATGGTATCAGAGCTAGACTGAATAGGACATCTTTCACAAGGTAAGAATACCTCTCTCTCTCTCTCTTTGGTGAAGTTAGGGTTTCAACCCAAAGTTGGTATTATTGATTTTTGGTTGCATGACTGGATAGCTCTTTTCAATACCTTTCTTTTGAGCTATAGATCGAACTTTTTGGTTGGGTAGAACTCCGGGAATTCCAAACCCTAATTCTACCAAAAGTGCAATACGTCAGATTTTGGTTTCAGAAAAAAAGTTGAAATTTTTGAATTCTGATTACATGGCTGAGTAGCCCTTCTCAAGAGCATTCTTTTGAGCTATAGATCGAACTTTTTGGTTGAGTAGAACTCCGGGAAAGTCAAACCCTAATTCTACCAAAAGTGCGATAAAATTCTGTTCCAGATTCCGGAAAAGTGAAAAGCAACTTTTCAGGTAAGTCTGCTCTGTCTCTTGGACTCCCCCAAGAGAATATGGCTCCAAACACTAAGCTTGAAGACAAGCTAGAAGGTATAGAAAATTTCCGGGCATGGAAATACAGAATTGGTCTCATTCATGAGGAGAATGATCTTGCTCAGTATATCAAGGAAGAAGTTGCAGAACCAGAAGGAGATGAAGCCAAAGAAAAGCATAGGAAGGATTTGATTAGGGCAAAGAGAATCATAGCTGATTCCATTAAAGACCACTTGATTCCCCAAGTGGCCTCCAAGAAGACTCCAAAGGAAATGTATGATGCCCTAGGAAGAATGTATGAAGGAAAGAACATCAATAGGAAGATGAATCTAAGGACTCAATTGAAGAGTACCAAGATGCACAAAGGAGAGTCCATTCAAGACTACTTCTCAAGGGTTTCACAAATCAAGGAACAACTAGATGCAATTGGTGATACTCTTGATGAGGATGAACTAGTGATGACTGCTCTCAATGGTCTCACTAGATCTTGGGAATCTTTCATACAAACCATGTGTGCCAGGAAAGAAAGCATGAAGTTTGATATAGTATGGGAGGATTGTGTTCAAGAAGAAGCTAGGGTAGCCAACAGAGAAGCTCTTCTCAAAGAGGATGACCAACCTTTGGCCACCCATACCAGAAGAAGAAGAACAGGTCATCTCAAGAAGGTTGACCACAAAGGATCTCAACACTTCTCTAGAAAGAGAAAAGGACCATTTCCAGTAAGAGATCTTTCCACAGTCAAATGTTATAACTGTGATAAGCTAGGACACATCTCCAGATTTTGTCCCTCACAAAAGAAGAAGTTTGTCCACAAAAGACACCATGCACATATGGCAGAAAATGATAGTGAAGAAGAAGAAGAGGAAGAAGATGAAGAAGAAGAAGAGGTAGAGGTAAAGCCTAAAAGGAAAAGAAATAAGGTGAAGAAAGAAGATCCAGAAGAATATGTTCTCTTCTCTGCACTCTCTGGATCTGTATCTCCTGGAGAAGATACATGGCTCATTGACAGTGGTGCTTCCAAGCACATGACAGGTCAAAGGAAGACCTTCTCAAATCTTGAAGAAAAATCTTCCTCACAGAAAGTATCTCTAGGAGATGACTACCAATATCCCATCAAAGGAATTGGTGAAGCTAGCTATAACCTAGATTCTGGAACACCATTGAAGATGAAAGACATCTTATATGTACCAGGTTTAAAGAAGAACCTTCTCTCTATTTCAGCACTAGATAAGAAAGGCTTTAG
This sequence comes from Larix kaempferi, assembly GCA_027924585.1. Lineage (NCBI taxonomy): Eukaryota > Viridiplantae > Streptophyta > Pinopsida > Pinales > Pinaceae > Larix > Larix kaempferi. The sequence goes on from BSBM01000493.1 coordinate 47,948,065, forward strand.
AGTAGCCTTCATAGATGGACAAGTACTCATGTGGTCCAAAGGAAAGACAATTAAAGATGCAGTTGTTATTGGTGAAGAAGAAGGAGGTCTCTATAAGCTCAAGGGCCATCCAGAAGCTGCCCTTGCACATGAGATCTCTAGCCCCAGTGAGCTATGGCATAGAAGATTAGCTCACATCAATTATAAAGCCTTACCCTATGTAAGCAAGGTAGTCATAGGATTACCAGATTTGAAAGCTGATCATGATGGCTCATGTAAAGGATGTAAGAAAGGGAAAAATATCAAGAACCCCTTTCCAAAGAGTGAAACAAAGACTAAGAACATTTTAGAGCTTATACACTCAGATGTTTGTGGACCAATGCCCACCACTTCCTTAAGTGGATTTGAATACTATCTTTCATTCATTAATGACTATTCAAGGAAAACTTGGATATACTTCCTGAAAGGTAAGAATGATTGTCTTTGGAAAATTCAAAGAGTTCAAGGCTCTAATAGAAAATCTATCAGAAAAGAAAATCAAAATTCTCAGAACAGATAATGGCGGAGAATTCACCTCAAAGGAATTTGAGGAATTTTGCAAAGAAGCTGGAATTAAAAGGGAACTAACTACTCCATACAATCCCCAACAAAATGGGGTAGCTGAAAGGAAAAATAGAACAATTATGGAAGCTATGAAGACCATGATACATGACCAAGATCTCCCCATGTATTTATGGGCTGAAGCAGCCAAGACAGCAGTATATGTGCAAAATAGATTATCTCACAGTGCTCTTGAATTCAAAACTCCAGAAGAAGTGTTTACAGGTAAGAAGCCTGAGGTAAGTCATCTTAAAATATTTGGGTGTCCTGTGTACATCCACATTCCAAAAGAAAAGAGAACCAAGTTGGATCCCTCAGGTAAGAAGGGAATATTTGTTGGATATTGTGAAACTTCCAAAGCCTTCAGAATCTACATACCAGGTTTTCATCATATAGAAATAAGTAGAGATGTAACCTTTGATGAGGAAGCAGCTCTCAAGAAATCCAGAAAGTGTCAACTTGAAGAAGTTTATGAAGAAGATTCAGAGACTGTTCATATCCCTGAAGAGGATTCACCATAGGATCATGACATGCTGGAACCTCAAGAACCCCCAGTTGCAAATTTATCTAGGAAAAGAAGACCAGCATGGGCCAGAGACATTATTCAAGGAGCTGAAAGATATGGTGCTCCTGAAGGCTCCACTAGAGAAAGAAAGAAACCAAAGCTAGTGTCCAACTATATGGCTTTGATGTGTGATCTTGTGGATCAACTACCTACTAGCTATGAAGAGGCAGCTCAAAAGAAAGAATGGGTAGAAGCAATGACTGAAGAATATCAGTCAATAATGAAAAATGATGTTTGGGATATAGTTCCCAAACCAAAAGATAAAAGTGTGGTTTCTTCCAAATGGATTTTCAAAATAAAACATGCCGCGGATGGAAGCATTGAAAAATACAAAGCAAGATTTGTAGCCAGAGGATTCTCTCAGAAGGAGGGAATTGATTATGAAGAAACATTTGCACCAGTTGCTAGGTATACTTCAATTAGAACTATCATGGCACTTGCATCCATGATGAAGTGGAAATTACACCAAATGGATGTTAAGACAGCTTTTCTGAATGGTGTAATTGAAGAAGAAGTATACATAGAACAACCTCAAGGATTTGAGGTTAATGATGGAAGAGCTCATGTATGCAAATTGAAGAAAGCATTATATGGGTTGAAACAAGCCCCCAGGGCTTGGTACGGAAGGATTGACAGTTTCTTAACTAGCATGGGCTTTACCAAAAGTAAAGCTGACCCAAATCTTTATCTCAAAGTGATGGATGATGAACCAGTTATATTGCTGTTATATGTAGATGATCTATTTCTAACTGGAGATGAGAAACAAATTATTGAAAGCAAGAAGAAGCTTTCTTCAGAATTCGAGATGAAAGATATCGGATTAATGCATTACTTCTTAGGCTTAGAAGTATGGCAAGAACCAAAAGGAATCTTTCTAAATCAAGGCAAGTATACTGTGGAGATTCTCAAAAGATTTGATATGTTGGAGTGTAAAGCCAAGGCCACTCCCATGGACTCCAACTTAAAGTTATTAGTTAATGATTCATCAGAATTAGTGGACATAACTCTATATAGACAAATCATTGGATCATTAATGTACTTAACCAATACTAGGCCTGATATATGCTTTGCTGTAAATACCCTAAGTCAATATCTAGTAGAACCCAGAAAGGTTCACCTAATAGCTGCAAAGCATATAATGAGGTACCTAAAAGGTACATTAGATTTTGGCCTATTTTATCTTGGAGGTCATGAACTCAGACTACATGGTTACTCAGATTCTGATTGGGCAGGTAATGTCTCAGATAGAAAAAGTACTTCAGGTGGATGTTATGGTCTTGGATCTGCCATGATCTCATGGTTCAGCAAGAAACAATCTAGTGTGGCCCTCAGTACTGCTGAAGCAGAATATATAGCTTCCTGCTCTGCCAGTTGTGAAGCAGTATGGCTTCGGAAACTTTTATCTGGAGTGTTTGACTTAGAAATGGACCCCACTGTGATCATGTGTGATAATCAAAGCTGCATTAAGATGACTGAAAATCCTGTATTTCACGATAAGTCAAAACACATAGAGATCCGATACTTTTACATACGAGATATGGTGCAGAGAGGAGCTATCAAGCTCGAGTATATAAGCACTGAGGATCAAATTGCTGATATCCTGACGAAACCCCTATCTCGAGTAAAGTTTGAACACTTCTGAGACAAGCTTGGTGTAGCTCAGAAGGACCTTCCTCGAAAGGGGGAGTAGCACAGTATCTGACAACAAGTCTATCTCATCAATGATGAGGTTACCTATTTACTGCACTTAGTTACCTAGAATCATTTAGATTTAGGACTCTTATATTCTTTCTTTGATGATAGATGTATACATGCTTTTGATGTTAGATGTATACATGCTTTTGATGTTAGTTTTGATGATAGATGTATACATACTTTTGATGATGATGATACATGTTGTGATTATACATGTTTTGATGATGATGATACATGTTGTGGTTATACATGTTTTGATGATGTGATTATACATGTTTTGATGATGTGATTATACATGTCTTGATGATGATGATACATGTTGTGGTTATACATGTTTTGATGATGATGATACATGTTGTGATGATGATGATACATGTTGTGGTTATACATGTTTTGATGATGATGATACATGTTTCGATGATACATGCTTTGATGATACATGTTTTGGTGATACATGTTTTGGTAATGAGGATACATGTTTTTGGTATACAACATGTGAAGGGATTGGATCATTCCTGGACTTCAGTCCGAAAGAAGAGCCATAGACGTATGTCTTCGAAAATGAAGTTCTTAGTGAACATGTGAAGGGATTGGATCATTCCTGGACTTCAGTCCGAAAGAAGAGCCATAGACGTATGTCTTCGAAAATGAAGTTCTTAGTGAACATGTGAAGGGATTGGATCATTCCTGGACTTCAGTCCAAAAGAAGAGCCGTAGACCTATGTCTTCGAAAATGAAGTTCTTAGTGAACATGTGAAGGGATTGGCTCATTCCTGGACTTCAGTCCGAAAGAAGAGCCGTAGACGTATGTCTTCGAAAATGAAGTTCTTAGTGAACATGTGAGGGGATTGGATCATTCCCGGACTTTAGTCCTAAAGAAGAGCCGTAGACATGAGGTCTCCGATAACAGAACGATAGGACTGGATCGTCCCTGGACCTCGGTTCAAAATGTACATGACAAAATCCTAGGATTTCTCTAGGTTACATCCAGCATGAAACAGGGCTGGCTCTGTAGATGTGATACATCCAGCATGAAACAGGGCTGGCTCTGTAGTTGTGATACATCCAGCATGAAACAGGGCTGGCTCTGTAGTTGTGATACATCCAGCATGAAACAGGGCTGGCTCTGTAGTTGTGATACATCCAGCATGAAACAGGGCTGGCTCTGTAGTTGTGATACATCCAGCATGAAACAGGGCTGGCTCTGTAGTTGTGATACATCCAGCATGAAACAGGGCTGGCTCTGTAGTTGTGATACATCCAGCATGAAACAGGGCTGGCTCTGTAGTTGTGATACATCCAGCATGAAACAGGGCTGGCTCTGTAGATGTGATACATCCAGCATGAAACAAGGCTGGCTCTGTAGTTGTGATACATCCAGCATGAAACAGGGCTGGCTCTATAGTTGTGATACATCCAGCATGAAACAGGGCTGGCTCTGTAGTCGTGATACATCCAGCATGAAACAGGGATGGCTCTGTAAATGTGACACATCCAGTATGAAAGAGGACTGGCACTGTGGTCGGGATTGAAGTATCCCTAGACATGAGACTTGTCTTAAAAAAGAGATAAGGATTGATCATCCTGTAAAGTGATGACGATGCTGCTGATCGTATGATGACGATGCTGTTGATCGTATGATGACGATGCTGCTGATCGTATGATGACGATGCTGCTGATCGTATGATGACGATGCTGCTGATCGTATGATGATGATGCTGCTGATCGTATGATGACGATGCTGCTGATCGTATGATGACGATGCTGCTGATCGTATGATGACGATGCTGTTGATCGTATGATGACGATGCTGCTGATCGTATGATGACGATGCTGTTGATCGTATGATGACGATGCTGCTGATTGTATGATGACGATGTTGTTGATCGTATGATGACGATGCTGTTGATCGTATGATGACGATGCTGCTGATTGTATGATGACGATGCTGTCGATCGTATGATGACGATACTGCCGATCATGTGATGACGATGCTGTTGATCGTATGATGACGATGCGACTGATCATGTGATGACGATACTGATCATATGATGACGATACTGATGACAGTGATGATATCGATGCTGATGATCGAGTGATATCGATACTCCAGTAACTAGTCAAGTTACTGATGATGATGAACTGAAGAAAGCTTCCGATGATATATAGATGTATGATGTATGACTCATTGCTCCTGCAGATGTTATTATAATATCCTTCTCGTTAAGGGGGAGTGTTGAATATTGTAACTTCAAAGAATATTATAATTGTATTTTATTATTCCGGAGATGTTTCATTCCTCCGAGGTAACCCTATCATGTATCTAGAGATGTTTATTCCTCCAGGGGTTTGTATTAACTAGGGTTATTAGACCCACCATGTGGGGGTCGGCCCTGTAGTTATATTTTAGGGGTTATTAGACTTCTCCAGGAGAGGTCGGCCCCATTAGGTATTTTAGTTAGTTGAGGGTCAGTATAAATAGAGGAGGTGAACTCCTCATTATATCATTCACTCACTTGTGGAAGAGTGCGCACTTGTCTGGGAGATCTGCTAAGGAGACAAAGGAGGAAGGAGCACATCTTGTATTTTGGTTGATCATCTTATTGAGGAAAGCTTTGCTGGGTTTTCTACCCCATGAGGGTTTCCCAGGGTATATTGTGTGTCTATCTTGTGATTGTGTTTCTTTCAGTGATCTTGCTTGGCTATTTGGTTTAAACTTAACATCATGTATTCATAATAGTGAAAAATTATGATGTTAGGAAGCCTTTCAGGATTTTGAGATCTTGAAATGACTAGTTTTTCTTGTTTAAATCATGATGGTCTTATACATCTTGTCTATCTTAAATTCCTACCCATTTATCCTATGCTTCTCCCGATCTATTGCTACTCGATTTAATCCACCTTCCTTGGACTAATCATAATGCCAAACTCCTAATTATTTTGAAATTTACCGAAGGATTCGGCTTGAAATTTTTATAAGTAGCGGCCCAGTCATTTTTAACATTCGACTTGACTCCTCAATTATATTGGATCATGATCATGATTCTTACGATTCAAATCATGCCATCATCACCTATTACTTTGTCACCAAATCAATTACCCTATCCAATTTCCTTTTCAAATACCGACGGCATCCATTAGTGCTAATGGCATAAGTTAAGAATCAAACTAGGGGGTTTGGATTTTCCTCCATGCCAAGAGAAAGCAAAGAGCATGCATACAACAATCGTGTTTAAAAAAAATGGATCATGTAAAATTTGAAATAGGTTCAATACAATGCAATAATTTACACAAGCGAGGATCTAGAAACAAAGTAGTCCTCACCAAGAATTTACGCAGAGATTAACAGAAATAAGAAGAAATATTGAAGCAAAAACATAAGATAGAGAACTCAATTGATGTAAAATTCATCTCTATATTATCCAATAGTATGAATAAAATATATAATACACTTCTTAGATAAAATTTGAGAGGCTTAGAGGCAACTCGATTATATCACATGTGGCATGATTATAATATACCAAATATCCATCTATGGAAAAAGAAAACTCCAACTCATAGTAAAAGGTCATGAATTGCTAAGTGGGCCTAGCTAGTCCACGAGTGACCAAAAATAAACCATTGAGAGGCTTTTTAAGAGAAAATAAAGGAATATGTTGAGGTAGAAAAGCAACAAACTTTCCCAAGTCATCCTAGTGCACTATCCCATCCTAATCCATGTGAAAATCAAGATAAAGCTGCTTTAAACTCAAAAAAGCTAGACAAAAGCAGGATAAACCAAGAATGGCACTCTAGCTCATAAAAGCAGAGCAAAATTTGGAATTAAAGCATAAAGAGGGTTCTAAAGTGGATAAACTATCACAAGGTGGGTCAAAGTAAGCACTATTAATCCAACTGACATAATATAAACCACTATGAAACCAAATAATGTATAGTGTACCCAAACCAAGATTTTGGCACACCAACTCAAAACTTGGAGAATGAGGCTAGTTTTCTTCTACTAGTTCCTAACCACCCAAAAATTTCCAAAACTGAGTACTAGACCTACTACATATTTATGACAGACCAGCAAGGTGTATGAGATATGGATAGGGAACTCTACTTTGACAGATGCACATTTTATGGGTTCATCACTCTTGGGAACAACCAAGAAGTATTGAGGCACAAAACCCATGCTTTACGTGGAAACCGAATGGATTTTGGTGCACTATGGATGTATATAGACATAGAAAAGAACCCCACCCTACTGTAGAAATGGCTGGGAGAATAAATCAGAAGGTTTGATGTATTTTTGGAGAAATTTGGAAGAGATTGTTTCATTGGGACAACTCAGGTAGGAGACTTTGGAGGCATCCAAAATCACACCATAACTTCATGAATTTATGTTCTGATGCTAGGTATGGGATATATCATATCCCACCTACCTTCATACACTTACAAAATCTCGTTTTCTGCTCTATATATCAAGATATGGTTGTTTCAATGAAGACTAGTTGATTTACCTAGGCCAACGAGCTATGCGGTTTTCCAAACAGACCAACCAAGCTATAGGGGTACCAAATTTATGAACCAGAACCTGTTATGGAACCTAATATGTCTTAGGGACCTAAATAAATTTACATAATCGGATTTGGACTTACATAAGTGAATACATGGACCAAATAGTAAAAGCTAGTAAAAAATCCAATACAATGAGCATAGGCGACTTCAAACACATGGAGACAAAAGAGAAATTGCATACAATGAATAGATCTTGTATTTTATTATTATGGTAGGTATTCATTTACATCATAATTATTTCATGAACAACAACCATGTATCATGAATCTCAAACCCCAAAACAAACTCTTCTATGGGATCACACCAACAACACCAACTATAAACAACACTCAAAACCAATGGAACTTCTACAATTTGGAAAAAATACTGGAATTGACTTGCTGTAGCATTAATATTTGTGAATAAAAAGTATGTTCATCCCTTGGAAACTATATTAAATATAAAATACACTTCAAATGGTGACAATAGTAACATAGGGGCCCATCTCCCTAATGGTATGCAAGGGTCACATCACCCAAGCAATTGAGAAGCAATGCAACTCAATAATAATAACAATACATCAATAAGATGACCTCCACTAGTGCGCCTTGATGCTCCTTTTATACTTTATAGATATCCAATACCATGGATGAGTGAAAAACATGTTTCCTAACCACCTTGGACCAAGCTTGTCTACTTAACCAATACCATGTACAAATACCATGGAATATCCAAAACCATCAACTATGCATGAGGTGGTTTACCACTTTTACCTTATCCCTACATGAATGTGCCCTTAACTTCTTTGACCACTTTCAAAAACCAAGGTTCCCTCCTAACCACTTTTGACCACTTCTCTCCCTTCAAATTTGAGTTTGCTCCAACCTTCATCATCGATCACCACTAACTACCCCTATTTTAAGGAAACACCGTTTTACATGGGAGAACACTTCTATTTGTATCGAAAACATCCATTAGACTTGGTAAAACATTAATTCACCTTCCTTAATCATCATTTGGCCCCACTCACCCCTTGTACCATATTTTACCTTGATTTAAATAATTTTCCTTAGGAAAATTTACCCTATTTTAATACAAAGGCAAACTTAGGATAAATCCAAATTCCCAAATAAATTTAATTATCTATTTGAACTTTGGATTGGGAATTTCCTCTTTCACGTTGGTTAGGATTTTATATTGTTTCCTTGGATTTTCCATTTGAAAGCCTCACCAACCTTAGGAGACTTAGATTAAATGATGAATCAACATAGCCCACCATCTCCCTCAAACTCCTACCTTGGTCATTTAGCTTAGATTTGACAACTTTCATGACATGACTAAATGAATTAGGCCTTTGGGGTCCTTATCCAAGTTTGGGGTCATTACATAATGGCATATACCAAGGTCTAGTTGGTTAATTTGTTCTAACAACCCCCATTAAGACCAACTTATGTGAGTCAAATATCAAAATTAGGGCCCAAACAACAAAGGCTTATGGTCACCCTTTACAATTTATTAGTCCATGTAAGCTGAGGAAAGATAGAAAACCACCCCTAAAAAATGGACAAGAAATACACCATAATAAGGCTCTCCAAACTCCAAGTAGTTGTGAATTTGGTGAATATGTCTAGAGGAATATTCTTCTTGGGAAGAAGTGTAATGTGCTCATATGAATCAAGAACATAAAAAACTCCATGATGGACAATGTAACCATGTAGAGTAACTGAGGTACACTGATAGAAGAGTGGATAAAGGTGCTCACTATACTTGAAATTTTTGAGATCAGGTCCAAATGAGTCTTGAGGTTCTCCATCTTTAGGAGGAAATGTGCTTTCCATCAGGTAGTAGTGGATAGGAAGAAAGAGACCGAGGAGAGAGAATGCATAATCTACAAAGTTTGATCTATTGACCTTCAAAACATCCAATAACACACCAAATTTTGAACTAAGATCCTCATGTGAAAGATATAAATCGAATTCCTCTTCAGCTTCTAGAGAAGGCTTAGGGTGTGAATGATCTACCACAACAAGCTTATCATCCTCACAATCTAAAGAATGATAGGACAATAATGAGGTGTCTACAACTTATTGAGTAAATGTGATAGAAACCATGTAGGAATTGGCATGAACCTAGATAGTGGAAGTTATAGAAAAAATAAAAGCTTCACATTGGATATTGGGCTTCCCAATAACCATTAGATTACCTTCTTGCCCACCAATAACTCGCATAGGATCTCCAATATCTAAAGTATGAGAGGAGAACACTAATGAGAGATGGAAGGATAGTTCTTCTTCAACAATAGAGGTTCAAATGTCTTCTCTTGGATCAAATGTATAAGAAGAGGATAAATCAAAGTTCTCATAAAATTCTAGAGCAATAGGAGAAGGATTCACTTCAAGGAGACTTTCACCATTCAAATTTATGTTCATATTTTTGCAACTGTGCTTCTGTACCTGCAAATCAAACTTTATGAAAAATATTATACTAGAGGACTATTCAGATGTATCTAATCTATGAGCTCTTATTTAATTAGTAGGCACATTTGGGAGTGCATCACATCCAGGTAGACTCTAATGGATAAACCGATGGCTTCAAGGAAATTTCCCCAGGATTTCTGTGGTTACTCCATTGCTTCCGGTGTGTTACTACAAGCATATATGCTCAATATAAGCTCCCTAATATATGATACCATGTCAAATTCTAAATAGGTTCAAGACCATGCAAGAATTTACACAAGCTAGGATCTTGAGACAAATTAGTCCTCACCAAGAATTTACACAAATATTAGCATAATTAAGAAGAAAGAGGGTGCTATAGTGTATAAACTATAACAATGTGGGTCAAAATAAGCACTAGGTATCCAACTAACATAATTTAAACCACTAGGAAACCAAACAATGGAATATACCAAGATCTATATGATTAATTTGTTCTAACATATTGGAGCTTCTACAGGCATATCCCAGATGTCACAAGAGATTGGAGAAGATAAGGTGGTTGCCATTTTTCATGAAAGGGTATTGTACATAGGTCACTAATTTTTTTTATGTATCTTTCATAATGATTGTGTGCACATAGGAGACATGGAGTTTCAAATAACAAAGGATTCAATTTCCACAACCACCAATTTCCCTTAAAAGGGTGAAAAATGGTTCCAAAAATCAACACCTCAGAATCAACTTAAGAAAGGTATCATGATCTTCTCTTTATTATACAGAAGTCCATTAATTCTAAAGAGAATGTTGGTTTAGCATTTTCATTTCACATCAGATTCCTAGCATAATTCAAGGCACAAATATTATATTTACCATACGTTCCAAAGATCTCACTCTCGAAGATGACATTAGAAGCTCAGGGAAGAATCATGAATGTAAAATCTATTTCATCATGGCCTTGTCAAAATCTTAGTTATGGAATAATTGAACAAAAGGAAGGATAATTGGAAAAAAATTAGTCAGAGATCAATTTGTTCTTGGGGTTGATGTTCTAGAAAGAGGAATTAAATAGAAGAATGTATTAAAAGAAGAATTGGACCCATATATGCATTTGATACAGAGGTTAAGGAAGAAGATGAATACGTTTTAGGCATAATGGAAATTGTGCAAAACCTTTAAAGACATAATTGGAAGATGGTGGGGATAGGTTTGAATTTTAATAAATAGAAGAATCCTTTTTAGAAGTAAAACCATGTATGGATATCTACAGACTACTCAATACAAGGACATTTTGGCCTTAGAAGATAAACATAGAAACCATCATCCTTCTACGAAAGAACCTAAAGATGAAAAAGGTAAGCCTCTTGATAATAATAACATTCAGTTCGTTGAGCAGAAGAAGAAACTAAATAAATTGTATATTTTAAGGAACTCGGAAGTAATGGAAAGTCCTCTTAAGAATAAGCATGATTTATTAAGAAGTTATAGTATTATATTTCAATATGAGACAAAACAACTTAAATCAGACCCTAATAAATTTGTAAAGTTGGCAAGGAGATGGAATGGTTGAGAAAGAAATCTCATGGAATGAAATAAGAAGATTCAGAAGGCATCAATTGGGAAGTAATGGGTTAGATGCATCCAAAGAGGTCTGATCAATTGATACAAGAAGAAGACTTACATTTTTGGAGGTCAATGAATTTTGGAAGAGATCCTAGTTTTGAATGATGACATGAAATCACTTAGTAATGGGGGAGATGTTGAGCATCTGTTTTGATTCTTTTTGGAATGACTAAAGATCTCATTTCCGACCTTTTCCCTCCATGATTATCCTATTTATTAACCTAGTGAGCTTAAAATGCCATATTTTGATCAATAATGTCATCCCATGCTTAAAGGTAATAAATATTTCCCGTATTTGTGTTTTTCCATTTATTTTGAATAACTAATTATTGAATTGTCATGATATATGAAGTTACAAGATTGGTTCCCACAGTAGGTTCCGGTAACACTTTTGATGTTTAGAATACATCTAATATTATTGAGTCAAAAGGGGAATGTGGATATCATAGGAAATCATGCCAATATGGTCACACGTTGTCCAAATAATCCTAAATTTTCATCAAGATATCTCTTTCTCATGGTCAATTGTTCCTGTAGCAACACAGTCTTGATCTTGTAGCAACTGTCTTGTTCCTGCAGCAATGTGATCCTTTGCACCATCATTGTTCCTCACACTTCCACATGTCCAAATGAGAAATGAACACATGAACATGATAGATGGATATGTCTATTAGATCATGCCCAGCTCGCATATGCCATCTATTGTTTATGGGCAACTGATCCTGCTGCAACACAGTCTTGATCCTACATCAACAAAGTCAAGTTCCTACAGCAACACAGTTACAACACCATCATTGTTTCTCACACTTGCACATGTTTAATGGAGAAGCATACACATGGACATGATGGATAGATGTATTCAGATGGTCACATGTTCATTAGTGTTGAACTTTGGTTTTCATTGATGTCAACTAATGTTAAAGATGATTCAGTAATTCCTGTTCTAGTTTGAAGAAATATGTGAAAGCCACTTGAAGAAGTATATCCAGTTGTGCCATATTAAAGAAGTATATGTAATCCAGTTTGAAGAAGTACATAAGGAATACATTCAGTACATATGGTACAAGTGCATGTCTTAATTCCACCTAGTCATACTACTTTAAAGGTATATGCCAAAAACATGGTTGGACAAGATTCAGGAGTGCGCAAACAGCTTGGAATAAGAAAAAGTTGAACAAGGAAGCAAGTCCCGAAACTGCACAAGACTCACCAATGGGAAGAAGCATTCAAGTTATTGGAACACACAAGAGTACCAAAATAAATTAGTGGTTGAAGAAGTCTGTAATATCCCAGCCAAGAATTGGCTAGAATACTAACTCCAAATTCCAAATTGTTCAGTATTTTTACTTGCAATTTTAACCATTTTCTTTGTGGTGTGCAAGGTGTAAGTGAGGAGTATTGGTTCACTGATCAAGGATGGTAGGGATGAATTTTGGTTCTGGAATTTATATGTAAAATATGAAGCAAAAAAAAAAATACAGGTCTAAATAGTGAGCCCTATGCACAAGGTACTGGAGCCTTTCACTTTTCAGTAACAGATAAGCCTGTTGCCTACTTCAAGGCTTCCTGGGATTCCAGCATATGCATACTAGACTGGGTATGGGTTCTAGATGGAACTAAGGGTTATTATCAGTCAATAATCTCAGTAAAATATAATGGAGTAGAGTTCAGAAGAGTTTGGGATCTTGTAGGGGAATTTGGAAGCAAAACTAGTCAAGGGCGCTACTGGGGATTGCACAGGTAGGAGATTTCCAGGCTTTTCCAAACAGGATGTAATGCATCCAAAAAATCAGGAACAGAGCATGGGGGTATTTATTAGTGTTATTATGACCACATAAAATCATTATATCATAGATATAATTGAAGGATGCAACATACAAGAATATTTGCTAAAACTAGTCAATAAATGAGGCTCAATGAGCTAGTCTTGAAATCTAAAGGGTAATAACTCATTAAAAAAATTTCAAACTTTGTTTTTCAGAATTTAATGGATCTATTATAAATTATTTTAACAGAGAGTGTTGAATCAAAATTTTACATAAATATCTCTCAAATATTATTCCTCGTCCATTAAATACAATTCCCACACATCTAGAATAGCTAGTCTTGATCTCTAGAAGTTCCAAACTGCCTCAAGGGATCACTAAACTCTGTTATGGGATGTTAAATGGTTATGATATAAATTTATTGATAGTAACAGGTCGAAATATAAACTCTAGAATACATCCTTTTCTATTTTGTTACATACAGAATTGCAAGAGCCTCACAGGCTAGGAATTTATTACATACTGAGGAAGAATGAATGTAAGAAGTGGAGAAATGAATGTCACTTTGATATGAATCTTATATATGGATTCCAACAGGTTTGATGACTGATATGGAGTTCTCATTGATCTTCTTGGAGTGTCTGGGGTGCATTCACTGAATTATCTTCATCCTCTGGGGAATCTCCTCCAAAACTAGCCGAGAATGAGTGTAGGAGTGAAAGAAGAGGATGTGAATCAGATATGAATCTGATATATGGTTATAAATAGCTCTTATATTTGTATTTGAGGGCACACTAGTGTTACGGAGAAAAATTCCTATGGATTGGGGTAGACCACAACAGACAGCTGACTACCAGAAAATAACTCAATTCCCAATGCAATGCTATATAAATGACAATGCTAAGATAATGGAGAAAATACCAACCTTCAATTGGATGTTTGAAGTAGATCCCCATTGAGCTTTCAACTTCTACACTTGAACCTGCATATTAGTCTCAACAACAAGTACAAGAAAGTGCATATAACATGTGAAAGACATTAGCCTAATCAATAGCATGATCCATGATATTATAAGCAAATATAACCCAATGTAATTTAACAATATTCACAACATCAATTGGATGAGAAAATGAGTATTTCCATTAATGAATAAAAAGAAGTACAATATACGACCTCTTGCCGGCAACCAATTTGAACCAAGAAATGGGTCTCTCCACTTGTGCCTCCACCACTTCAATCCCCCATGCAATGGCAAACTCAAACTATGAAAGGAGTTTGGTAGGTGAACATAAGGATTTCACAACAACAAGGATCAATGAGTGTAGACTCAAGTCATGGCAAAAATCCACTAGAGTTATCTTGCTCTCTCTTTCTCCTCCCTTCCATACACCATAAGAGCTCAATATATAGCCTTCCAAAGGTAAGTGAAAGGTCAAATCGAGTCGTTTCGGGGTATATGGAGGGCCAAAGGTCACCCTAAGACCGCTTTTTGGGAGTAAAAAGTAATTTTCTAATGGTTTTTACCATTTTACTTGGTACCCATGGGCTATAGTGGAACGCCCTGCGTGTACGCTGGCTATAGTGGAATAGTTAGAGTACAGGAACAAAAATAAGGATTTGTGTGTTCCTAGAGGGAAAATGATGATCTGAGTCAGTAAAATGGATCCCGAAGGCCAATCAATGCTGATGCTCACAAGGTGGAAAATTACACTATAATAGATGCCCCCTAATGTGTGAGGTCATAGAAAGTACTATGATGGCCGAAATACATTATAAATCTCAGAAGTGGAGTGATGGAGACACAAATGGAGAGAGCAGCTCACTCGTCATAATACAATAATATCTCTGAATACATGTCGATATAATACAACAATATGATACAATGGCCATGATAGGCAATATATAGTGAATACATGTCATGAGTGGTCATATCCATGACCCATATAGTAAGATATGGTCTCCTGCTGAAAAGGAAACAACTGGTGCAATACTAGAGGTACAAACTACTGATGTATGAGAATAAGCTCTCATGAGTACAGTCATGATCAAGAGTAGCATACTGAATGCTGCTAATGCCTGGGGTATTCTACACAAATCGTTTGCGGTGCAAGTCCCATCAAGTGAATAAAGGTGTTGAGGTCGAACCTGATGTGACATTGTCTGATTACTGGTCAATGATGTATACCGTTAACAGATGCAAGATAACCTGTCAATAATGAAAATGGGCATCAAGGCATAGAGTAAAATCATCAAAGTGTGAATAGATGTGTTGAAGTTGAACACTAAGATGAATCCATCAATCAGGGGACATTGATGTATTCCCAAAACTGTCGATGGCGAGAGAAACTACCACTAATGACTACAAGCCTCAAGGTACTCAACCGAATCTAAGTCTCAATTCTGGAATAAATGAGTTGAAGTCTACGGAATGAAACTCGTTAGCAGGAGGGCATTAAGGCATCCCCCATCAACCAACACGAGGTAACAGCTATGCTGAAAGATTTGGAAGAACTCGGACGAATGGATTGACTCAATAAGGATGGCCGACATGCAATAGTCAAGAGATCTGAGGAGTGGCCAACTTTGGTTTCAGGACTTCCTTTAAACAAGAGCATTAGAAGATGGATAGACTTAGGAAGCATGAACTCAAGATAACAACAACTGTGCGACACAGGAGGCATCGAAAAAGGGATCCATAGTGACTGGAATATTAACCAATCGGTGGAGTAAAAACTGAGAAACGAGTACAGCTCCTAAGGTCCTACCATAGTCCCGACTCATGATGGATGGAGTGGAATGAATGATTTGTTCAAAGGAGACACAATAGCTGCCAACAAAAAGAAGTAAATATTCTCCCATTCGACTTTTTGGAATATTTGATTTTTTTGGTCTTTTTCATATTTGGAAAGCTTGAAAAAGAATAAAATTGCTTATAGTACAACAAGTGAGGGAACGAGTGTCAAATAGCAAGAAGACTAGTCCCAAGCAATGGAACATACCTATGATCAATGGAAGGAAGTATGTGCAGGGTGTGGACACTCGGGGGGGGTGTTCCCTCAGGTTCAAAAGGTCATCAAATTGCGAAAGGAAAATGAAATCTATGCAGGGCTCGACAAGGGAAGTGCTCAAGCACCAAGATAACAATTGAGTAATTGAGAACCGACACAAGGCTCAAGCAGAAAGCAAGATGATGCAATCCAATCACAACTTGGTAGAAAAGGGGGGAGTCCTTATGGGAGATGGTCAGCATAAGACAAAGTAGAGTATGAGTCTTTATTGCAAAGTCATGGCATAGCTACAAAGGACTCCCTATCCTATGGAGAAACAATGGCATGGGTGCCAAAAGGCATAAAAAGGCTCTAACTAGGGCACCCATGTTCGGACAGGCCCTACCTCCAAATAACGACACTTCTATAGCAATGTGAAGGTTCCGTGTCGGTTACAAAGTGGGGTCGTACCTAGGGTTAATGACAAATGGTCAACGGTCAAATGCATAATGCAGGTGAAAATGGCATCTAACTTATATGACGGGTGTGAAATATACCTGCCATAGGCACGAACTGGTCAAAAATTCAACTCTCTTTGGAAAAAGCTGTTCAAAATAGTGCTCCAAGACATTGAATTAGTTCGAAACAACTTAAAATGGAGAAAACTATAGAAAAGTGGGTTTGTAAAACTATAAATAGTAAAAATAAATTACTATTTACCAATTCATTTTCATTTTCATCCAAATAGTGGTTTTGGTTAGTTTTCACCTCCGAAGTTCAGTTGCTGATTCTAAAAGTTGTGCATGACCATTTCACGAACCGTCTAGAGCAGGTTAGTCATCTCATCCCCCTCTTTCGTTCAGTAGCTTTTATTTCAGTTTTCAGTGGTCCAAAATTTTTATTTTGCAAGCCCTACTTCTTCTCGGTGCTATATGTGGGCTATAGCTTTGCGGTTCATGGGTATGGCCTTCTAGACGTGGTCAATGCTTCGTTGACCTCGGGTAGACGCCTCTGTTGCCTAAATAGCCCACGGGTATGGCCATGAGTTTGATTTTTTAATTGTTAAAAGATAAAAATATTTTGTTTCTTCCTCCAGGATGGTTCTAGAGTGGAGGGAAAGAGAGCACGATGTGGTAGATGAGATGGTTCGTCAAGAATTGCCTGCGCAAAAAGCATTACAAGCGTGTGTGATTTACAAATTCTGGAACATTGAGGGTTTAAGGGCCCAAAACCAATTGCTCTGTCGACTGATAGACTACTAGGATGTAGATTCACAGAACTTCAATCTAGATGGTCAAACACTTTCCTTGGAGGAGGATGACATATATTTCATTACAGGATTATCCCAATGAGGGGAGGTGGCTAGCCTTCGATCTCATACTATTGATGGTGGGATCACCATTGTTGACTACATAGAGTGGTACTGTCCTCCCGGCACCCAAAAGGTGGGGAGTTAGGTACCCATTGGTGCCATAGTCAGTCTGAGCATGAAGATCATAGTGTCCACTCTCGTCAGGATCATAGGTTCAATGACTCTACACCAGGCTTCGAGGTCGGTGATGTTCTATGCCTTAGAGTGCACGAGGCCCATAGTATTTGACTAGTGCACAACGTTACTGGTGTCGATGAAGACCCAGTTAATGGAGTGCAAGCATGGGGAGGCGAAGAATTTCAGATACGGCAATATACTATGCATATTTTTCTTTGAGAGAGTGATAGGGATCAATCTGAGGGTTGAAGTCCCTCCTCATAGTCTCCATGACCCATCCTTGACTCAGTGGGCTGAGTTACTAACACGACAAGGTGGTGGCCGACAGGCATCACCATATACAGATGAGTTTTTCCACTGGTGGGACCGGTAGGTCATTTCCATTGACGACTACCCATATGCCGAGATAGACTTCCATGGTGATCGCGACATGCTGCTTCCCCTAGGGGCCGCATTTGGAGATATCGGTATGTTACTCTTTTTATGTTTTGTATATTTATTTTTTTGAGATTTTTTATTATATGACAGAATGCAAAAATATTTTTGGTGTAGTATCACATATTGATATTCCACTGTTCGCTCGCAGATACTGGTCCACGAAGACCAGAGGGATTCCCGAGACATCGTCGATAGGGCAGGGGTGGAGAGGTAGCTAGCGCTACAGTAGAGCGTACATTAGAGACCATGCGGTTCAACCTGTCCCACATGACCAATAGGGTATCGATGATAGAGGTGGAGCATCTTCTAGAGGTGATGCAACGACACGTAGTGGGAGTACCGAGCACCTGGGTGCGACTACTGAGGTACATATCCCAAGCAACTCACTACTACTATCAGACACATTCTGTCGAGGCATCTAGGCCTCCTCCTAGGGCTTAGACATCTCAGAGTTCCACATTTTGTATCGATTATGTATATTTTTGAGAGATACGGGCTCCAGTTTTGTACTGTGACACTACCTTTTTGGACATGTTATTTATTTAAAACATTATGATTTTTCGGTTCTACTATATGTATATGTACAAATGTGTGAATGAATGTTTATTTGTGTGCTTCATTATTGATGTGACAAATACCAATCTAGGACATAATTAGCATATGCATCAGATACATGATTAAAACATCTTGGAACATGAATGTATGTAATGGAAACAAAATGACACTCCAAGAGTCTTGCCCTTAAGAACCTCCATAGTAATGTAGGATCCCTTACGTGATAGTGGCCATTCAATTGAGACACAACCAATTGTGAATCTAGGCAAACTTCTAAAGATTGGATATCATGCGAAATGGAATCCCGAAGTAGCTCAACTACAACACTGTACTCAGCCACATTGTTGGATGTAGGATCGAGACATGAAGCTCCTGAAGACACAATCTCATGGTCCGGTGAATAAATAACCCACGCAGTAGAAGCGAGTCACTATGCATGACGGCTAGCACCATCCGCGAATCCTAAGAACACAGGAGATTTTGCTTACATCTGTCAACCAAATAGAAGCGAATCAATAGATACGAAAAACCAAAATAAATCTAAACTATGTATAGAAGCAACTATACAATAGTATACAAAAGTACTAGCTCGATCTAGAAGCTCAAGCGTAATACCGCTTGAGATAGAGCCCATTTATAGGCTCCTTCAAAGCATTCCCCTCATAATATTCCAATTCGTAAGCTCCTTTCTCAAGGATACGCCTCACTATGTAAGGACCGTGCCACATGGGATTAAACTTGCCTGCTCCCGGGGGTTCCTTAGCTTGGTCATACAAGAGGACCAAGTCACCTTCATCATACTACCACGGGGATGAACAAACCTATCATACTGAACCTTGACACGACATTTGTTGGCATCTATAGCCATGGAGGCATCCCGACATTGTTCGTCAAGCTGCTCAAGGTGGACCACATGTTTCTCAACTTCTAACGTATCAAGCAGGAGCTGTATGGCTAGTTTTAAAGAAGGGATTTCACATTCAATTGGTAATATAGACTCCACACCATGTACTAGCTGAAATGGTGAGAAACCGGTCGGTTCGATATGCCCACAAAGAAGGATATAACATAATATGCCAGTTGCTCTTGCTTTGTTGGATGGTATGTTGGAGAACGGTCTTTAAGGACTTATTGACCGCCTCAACTTGACCATTCGATTGGGGGTAGTAATAAGAGGAATGTTCTTTACGAAACCCAAGCTTGAGTGACAAATCTGCCATCATCTTTTTCTGAAAGTGACTGCCATGGTTAGTGACAATCTCTTTCAGGATACCGAAACGAGCGATAATATGATTGAACACGAAGTGGGCTGCTGTAGCACCATCGGCTTTTATGGTAGGCATGGCCTCAGCCCATTTGGAAAAGTAGTCCACGGCCACTATGATATGGTGATGCCCCCCAGCCGAAGCTGTTTTGCAATCCATGAAATCCACCCCCCACTTGGTGAAGGGACCGATGATGACGACCAAGTGAAGGGGTGCTAGATGCGAGTGTATATTCCGAGAAAACACCTGGTAAGGGTGACATATCTTCACAACATTCATACAATCTTTAAAGATTGATGGCCAGAAGTAACTTGCTCTCATGATGCGTTGGGATGTCGTAATTTTTTATAAGTGACCACCACATGCCCCACTGTGGCAATCATTCAATACTAACCCCGCTTCTTCATGAGTCAAACAATGATGGAGGATAGAGTCCTTTCCTCGACGATACAAAGTGTCACCAACGATGACATAATATTTAGCTTGGTGGCTCACACGCCGTCGTTCATCCCATGAATAGTGCGAAGGGAATTTCAAAGTTTGGATATATATGATGATATCCCCATACCAAGGGTCCGCCGACAAGATAAGGAATAGATGCTCATCCACAAAGGAATCTTTATGAACGATGTCGTCATCAAGTCATGGAAAATATGACATGAGCTCAGTGAGCTCAAGAGTGGAAGATACATATTTAGAAAGATTCTTATTTTGGGGCATCAAGGGCTCGTAGAACCAGAAGAACATGATCTAGTAGAGAGCCAAGTGTGCATGAGAAGAGGAATGGAATTTATAATGGTGCACAGAATGATGTATCTTACATGAAGACATAAATGAATAATTATAGGAGATACGCAAGTGCGTGAAAACATAATGACAGTATTGCAGATAGCATGCAAACAATCACATATGATCGAAGATATATGCATGAAGTCTGACTTGAATTATATCTTGCAATGTGCAAAGTCAAGAATTTTATCTAATGTGCTAAGAAATGCTCACTACATAGTAATGGATGTGCATTATGATAAGGATGATCTGAGACAAGTGCGTTAAACATAAAGGAAAAATCACAGATGATGCATAGTAGGTCACAAATTATCTAAATACTGATACACCAAGACATAATTAAAATATCATAGATGATGCATAGATCTATCCGATACTAATGCATGAATTAAGATCAGAAGCTCATCAAAAGATGCACAGAAACATAATGGCATATTGAACCAGAGCACAGCCTCCAGAATATGATGAAGTAGCACATAGTTTGTGAAGTGTGAAGTCAGTTGTATTATTGTAAAGTCATAAGTTAAGTGTGAAGTCAAGTGAAGTATGTAATACAGGGACAACAAGATTATAATTAAAAAGGTGCTCACATCATAATTAATAGCATATTATCTGAAGAGTTCCCGAATCTGAAGTGCAACAAGCAATATCTTCTTCTATCATATTAGGTAGGAATGATGGGGCAAGGAGAAGGGGGTCACAACCTCCTTCCAGTTGAAGCTGGTAAATTAGGGAGTTGGTGCTTCTTTCAGGTTGGTTCCTGTAAAAATGGGGTGTCAATTCCTCCTTCCAATTAGTGTTGGAGAACTTCGAGAGTTGGTCCGTCCATGAATGTAATCTTTATATTATAAGAGAGAGTTATGTGGTTTTCTCCCATTTGGGTTTCCACATAAAAATATGTGTGTTCTGTGTTTTGTGCATATGTGGATGAATGATTTTGTTTATCTGAATGCATAATTTGAGATCAAGTTAAAATATGATAAGAAGTAAATATTGTTCATAACTGCACTAATACTGATTCACCCCCTCTTAGTATTAATAAGATTCCAACAATTGGTATCAGTGCGGGTGTCTTCAGTAACAACTTAACATCTGCAATATAGATCTGTGCACATATATGGACAAGAAGGAAGGTCTATCAACCAATAGGGAACCAAGATTTGATGGAACCAACTACACCTTTTGGAGGATCGGGATGGAAGTATATTTGCAATCCCTTAGAGCTGATCTCTAGAAGTCCATTGTGGATGGTTATAATGTTCCATCAGTTGCACCAGTTGATCGAGCTGAGAAGAGACAATACAAATGCAATGCAAGAGATATAAATGCACTATTATGTGGGTTAACCAGCACTGAATTTACTAAGGTCATTCATTATGCATCAGCCAAAGAGGTATGGGATAAACTTAGAAATGTCTATGAAAGTGATGAAAAAGTAAAGATGGAAAAGTTGTAGAATTAGTCTAGATTGTATGAATCCTTGAAAATGAAAGATGAAGAAAATATTGCTTCTTACTTCTTGTGAGTTGATGATTTGGTCAATGTTATCAAGAATATTGGAGTTACACTAGAAGAAGAATCAATAGTGTGGAACATACTAAGAACTTTGCCTCCAAGATTTGACGCAAAGGTATCTGTGTTAGAAGATAGATCCAATATTCCAGACTTGACAAAAGATGAGCTTCAAGGGATCTTGACTATGTATGAGATGAGAACATAGAAAGAAAATCCCATCATAAAAGAAGCTAGTTTCAAGGGCACTAGAAAATATAAACATGAGCATGACAAAGGCTCTTGTGATGAATCTGATGAGGAAAAATCAAATTTTGTGAGGAAGATGAAAAGAGGACATGGTAAGTATAAGAATAAACTTCCTTTCAAATGTTTCAGATGTTGAAGGATAGGTTACTTTTCTTCGAACTGAACATACAAGGAAGATGGATACAATGACAATGAGGAAGAAACTGTTTCCCATGAACGATGGATAGTGCGCAATGAGGACAGACCTGAAAACAAGAAGAAATTTCCAAAACTGAGGAAGAGTATGTATACCGAGGAAGACAATAGTTTGTCCGAAGGAAGTGATTGTGATGATAAGCCAAAATAGGTACTATTGATGGCCTTTGTTGAAGATGAAAACAATGAGGAAAAGAAAAAGAGTTGTTCATCTATCAAGAAGAATACATATATTGCGAAAAGTCAACCTGGAGTACTAAATAAGTATTTCTTTAGTGGATCGTTTAATACACCTTCAAAAAACATCGCAAAAATTAAATCAGATTTTCAATGTGAAGAAGAAGAAACCGCAGAAGTTGATTGGGAAGGTGAAATGGTTAGTGTCTTAGATGAATTGAAGAAGTCAAGAAGGAGGAATAAACTCTTGCAGGACCAATTGTTAATGTATGAAGAACATGACAAGCAAGCTAAGGCAATTCATGAATCTCTTGGAAAACAGGTTAGTGAAAAGTTATGAACTATGAGAAACAAC
This sequence comes from Larix kaempferi, assembly GCA_027924585.1. NCBI lineage: Eukaryota > Viridiplantae > Streptophyta > Pinopsida > Pinales > Pinaceae > Larix > Larix kaempferi. The sequence continues at coordinate 47,971,278 of BSBM01000493.1, forward strand.
TGAATTGCACAGTAGACAAGATTAGAATGCTTGAAGAAGAAAAATTAGTATTTAAGACATCACTTCAAGAAGTAGCATAGAAAAACAAATTTCTAAGAAGTCAACTTGAAAAAAAGTATAAATAGATTTTCTTCTTAAAATAAAAAATGACTGTGCTAAAGGGGAAGAAGTAGGTTCAAGATCACATCATGGATGATACTCCGAACTGTGCACATTCAAGAAGTACTAAGGCATGTACTGAAGAATAAATGAAGAATAAATTCAAAGGAACGACATCTATTTTGAACAAGGTTCTGGATGATCAAAGGTCACTAGAAAACAAGTCAAGACGTGGCTATGAAAGGACATCTGGGAAGGTATATGACAGTGAAGGTCGTCCAAATAAAATGTAGCCATTCAAGTATGATAATTATTTTAGTTATTGCAACTCTTTTCATTACACTACAAGGAGAAGGATTAAAAAAATGAAGTGCACAAGGTGCAAATACATTGGTCATATTACGAAGTATTGTCAAACTATGAGATGTTATGCTTATGATGGATTTGGAAATAAGGCTATTTACTGTCAAATAAAAGTGAATTTCCTATATGGGAACATGCTGCACAAAATCAATCGCAATATGAGGACCAAAAGGGAATAAAGTCAGGCATAGAATCAAAATGGAAATGTGCACATGAAAGCGTGGGTAAGGAAATATTCTCAAACTTGCGCAGAAGAAACTGACAAGCCAAGTACGTCTTAAGAAACAAGAAATTGCTTCCATTCTTGCTAATCTCTAAGATATTAAGTGAGATCCTTGAATTCAACATGATTCTTATTAGGAATTCAAGGAAGTATGTAGTGAATTTTATAGTTGGAGTATATTTGAAGTTGGTTGTTGTATTAGTGTTATATGTTAAATTAATTATTGTGCTGAGTTGGACTGTCGCACAAAGAAATGCGCATATATTCAAGATGGATTGATGCATAAAAGAGCTTATACATATAACAGATGAATGCAAATAAGGATTGAGACAAAAAAAAACACATGAGTCTATGCAGATACATAATTGAACTTGTAGTATATTCAAAAGTTTGTCTTTATAAAACTACCTGTGCTCTCTCTCGCAGAATACAAAGTTGAGGCACAACAGAGGAGGCATGCCAAAAGACAATTGAAGTTTAAAATAATGATGGAAGCAGTATTAATCAAAATTGTGAATTACAAGGATGACTTAGAGTTACAGCTCAAAATCTAGTTCCGTGTCATGGCTGCTAGTTGTTGTGAAAGTCGAAGATCCAAATCCAAATCCATTGAAACCAACTCGTTGAATTCATAGGCTGGCTGCAAAGGATAAAGTTGAATATTTGAAGATGACATATTGTCAGTAAAATTCTCGGCCCGAATCAAGTTCAGCATGTTGAGAATCCACTGTTGCTTCTTCTCCAGATAGTCTACATGTTTTCTCAGATTGGATAATACCTCTGTGTTGCAGTGATTAACTTATGATTGAGCGTACCAATGGATGAACTCAAAATCCTTCATTTGTCCTTGCCAAATGCCCATGCCCACTCATAGTTGTGTAAAATCCACATGTTGTAACTGAACTGGAAGCTATACACTATCAAGTGAATCATTAAAGTTCTGGAAGAAGGAAGACATGATTGAAGAAGTTGAAATACATAGCGGGAAAAAGACATAGAGCAAGCTAGAAGGCATAAGAACAAGGATGATGAACAAGGAAATTCATGGCATTCTTATAGAATCGGATGGTATTTCTTTGCATGCGAGAAAATTAAGTTGAAGAGACGGGGAGTAAATCACATTCAAGTTCACACGATTTGAAACTGGTTATGGAGACACCAAAATTTATTGCACAAGTTATTGAATTTGGGAAAAAGGACAAAAAGAGGAAATCTAATTCAATGTTCCGTGCGACCAGAATGATGTCACCCAAAAGGGTCAAGTACGAATGTGACATGTCAAGGTTTCCACATGAATTCTTTGTTGGATCGCTTTATTATAAAGTTGGATGACAAGTGGAAATGTGTGCAAAATATTTGATTGTCGTGGTGAGATATGCGACATCAGAAAAGGTAACGATGATTGGTCACATCGTAGTAAAGGAGTTGAAAGGAACAAGTAATCGCTCAAATAAATTGAGAGAGAAGACAGTACAAAACCAGAAGCAAATGTAACTTAGTATTGCGTAGTAAACATGACAAGAAGATGGTAGGGAATATTGTGCAAGGAATAATGAATCATTGGAATTGATGATTGGTATGAAAAAATAGAAGATCAATATAGAAGTAATATAGAAACTATACAAGGGGAGCATATTCGAGTCATCTACAAAAACAATGTACATATTGAAAGGTAACCAACATTTGCGCAGATACCCCAACAAAAGAATGGAGCACGAAGACAAGGGGAGTAAGTCCAAGGAAAAATCTTTACAAGGCCAATGCAAACTACTGAAAATGAGAAGATACAATTTCACAGTGATGGCACCTCTTAGCCATTGCTTTCAAAGGGGGAGAATGATCATGAAGCATGTGATCAGCGTAGAGATGAAAAGAAACTGAAGAAATATCATGAATCATGTGATCCACGCAGATGTAAAAGACACAGGGAGGAACACTAACAGTAGAATGCGCAGATGAGCCAAGACTCAAACAGGAAATAACACAGGGTGATTAATGTGACAAGCACAGATGAACTTGTATAAATTCATGAGATGATTATGAACAACTTCACGAGGTGTTGACATCAATGCCAAAGGGGGATGTTGTTGAATTTTTGTTTTTCATTGATGTCAACAAATGTTAAAGAGGATTCAGTAATTCCTGTACTAGTTTGAAGAAATATATGAAAGCCACTTGAAGAAGTATATCAGTTGTTCCATCATAAAGAAGTATATGAAATCCAATTTGAATAAGTACATAAGGAATACATTCAGTACACATGGTACAGGTGCAGGTCTCAAGTCCACCCAGTCATATTAGTTTAAAGGTATATGCCCAAAACATGGTTGGACAAAGTTTGGGAGTGCGCAAGCATATTGGAACAATAAACAGTTGAAGAAGGAAGAAAGTCCCAAAAGTGTACAAGACTAACCAATCAGAAGAAGCATTCAAGTTATTGAAGCACGCAAGAGTACCGGAAGAAATTAGCAGTTGAATAAGTCAAGTGCGCAAGTCCCACACATGATGGTATATTAAGGGCACAAGACCACACCGCAAGGGTGCGAGTCCCACTAGGTAAAGGACCAAGTATGTGCAATACCCACAAGAGATGGCACCTCAGTGTGAAAAACAGGACAAGTGGTGAAAGCATGAACCATGAAGCAAGGAAGAAGGAAAGCCACAACCAACTTGTGGACATACAATCCACACAGGACAAGTATAAATAAGAATCCAAGTTGTGTAAGTGATGAAATCTTGTAAGCTTGCGAGCTTGAGACTGGAAGATATATATTTAGAAAGATTCTTATTTTGGGGCCTCAAGGGCTCGTGGAACTAGAACAACATGATCTAGCTGAGAGTTGAGTGCGCATGAAAAGAGGAATGGAATTGCTAATGGTGCATCGAATGATGTATCTTATCTGTGACAGTTGTGCGAAGACAGAAATGGAGAATTACAGGGGATGCGGAAGTGCATGAAAACAGAATGACAGTATCGCAGACAGCACACAGATAGTCACAGATTATCTAAGAAAAATGCACGAAGTCTGACTTGAAGTATATCTTGCAATGTGCGAAGTGAAGAAGTTTATCTGATGCACTAAGATAGAGTTGCTGCATAGTAAAGTATGTGCATTATGTTAAGGATGATCTGAGACAAGTGTGTTAAACAAAAAGTCCAAATCACAGATGATGCACAGTAGGTTGCAGATTATCTAAATACTACTACACCAAGAAAAAATGAAAATATCATAGACGGTGGACAGATTTATCTGATACTGATGTGCAGAGTCAGAACATAAACTCATCAAAAGATGCGCAGTATCAATAAAGTTGCAGATGCATAGAAACATAATGACATATTGAACCAAAGTGTAGGCTACAAAATATGATGAAGCAACACACAGTTTGTGAAGCACAAACTCAGTTGTAGTGTTGTGAAGTGATAAGTTAAGTGCGAAGTCACGTCAAGTATGTAATACAGTGACAACAAGATTACATCATACAAAAGGTGCACACAACATAATTAACAACAAATTATTTGAAGAGTACATAGATTTGAAGTACAACAATGCAATATATTCTTCTATCATATTAGGGTGGCATGACGGGGCAAGGGGTAGGGGGTCACAACCTCTTTCTAGTTGAAGCTGGTAAATATTAGAGTTGGTGCTTCCTTCGGGTCGATGCCTGTAAAACCGAGGGGTTGCTTCCTCCTTCCATTTGGTGCTGGATAAATTCTGAAGTTGGTGCTTCCTTGAATGTAATATTTATATTATAAGAGAGAATTTAGTGGGTTTCCATGTAAAAATTTGTGTTCTATGTTTTGCAAATATGTGGATGAATTCTTTTTTTTATGTGAATGCATAATTTGAGATCATGTTAAAATATGATAAGAAGTAAATATTGTTCATAATTGTGCTAATACTGATTCAAACCCCCTTCTCAGTATTAATAAGATTCCAACAATTAGATCATGACCATCTCACACGTGTGAACCTTCAAGCATTTGGTGAATGAATGGTTTTAATTTGTAATAGTTTTCAAACAACCAACTTGTGGCACTATTTTTGATGTGATTACGTCGAATATGGAAAACTAAAGAATGGATGTTGTTCACAGTATAACAAATTAAGAAATACGTGGGAAGTTTTCCCAAATTCGCAATTCTTTAGGAGATATGGCTAGGGGAAAAATCTGAATCTGCCCAAAATCACGTAAAACCCATATTTTTAGGATTTTTGCTAAATTTGGGAAATTCTATTTCTTGAGCTTAGGGATTTGGTTTATTCCATTCAACAAATGATTTTATGTTTAAATAATACCTCATAGGTATGGGGGAAATATGGTAGTGACATTACATAGGCAATAACTCTATTTGTAATATTGTTCTCTCATCAATGGAAAGGACTGGTTCAATACTCATTTAATTTTCAGTTTTTTGTGGTTAGATAAGTAGTTTCAAGGCATGTTCCTGAGTGAAGGAAACCCCCCTTCATCTCATAAACACTTCCCCTGTGTGTGTATCATTTATTTGCAAGTTTGGTGTGATATTTTGAGTATGATTTACATACTTTTTCCTATAGATGTCTATTAATTTCGTACTTTGTTTTCCTTAGAATGAATCTAGTAGATGTGAATTATTCCATTCTTCTGTAACATTGTATTGAATCTTGTAGTCCTGGATTTCTTGTGATTTAATATTGTAGCTTGAATTTGATTTTCATAATATCTATATTTGGATTGGATTGCATACCACGATTACATGATCAACATCAATATAACAGAGCTGCGGAGTATTGTTGGTCCTTCACATACACCAACCATATTTTCTACAAATACATGCCCATTACCTAACAATATTAATGTTAGAGACTTATTTATTTTTTAGATTTGTTTGTGCTTGTAATTGGATCCTTCTATACTTTAATATCAGTAGATCAAAGGTTCACAGAGAGTTTAGCACTCTGCTTATATAATCATGTTAGATCCTTCTATACTTTGAATGCTTTTATTTTATTAGATCCCTTTTGGAATTGACATCAATAGTTAAAACCTTCACAAAGGGTCTAGCACCCTACTCATATAACCATGTTGGATAATGTTTGATTGTAAAATGATGTGCTTTCTTTGTGAAGGTTTGCATGAGTGGTTAGTGATCTTTCTGAAGAGATGTCAACAACTCAAGAGTTGATAGGAGGACTGTCATTTCAATGTTTAACTATGTTGGATAGTGATATCTTCTAAAGGATCTTATTTTAATTGATTTTGGATTTGGTTATTGAGTTTAGTGAAAGGATTGAGGTGTGTGAGACATATCTTTTAGATCACTTTAAGGGTTATTCCTGCATATACTTTGCATAGTACCTCATTAATTTATGAACAACCCAGATTGATCATTAATGTAATAAATTATGTCATATAATTTTCCCCACAAGGTTCTTGAGTGATAATCCAAAACACCCATCGTATTAACATGAATAACCCAATGCCACCAGGCATCATTCAAGATTGGGTGATATAAGAGAAGTAGAGATGATGAAGACAATCTAAAAAGAATAAGATAGAAGGGATTCAAAGAATGACAGGGACACTTTCCCAGCGGAGTCACCATTTATGTTGATGCTTGAATTGACATGGTTTGGGAAAGAACATTGAAAACACCCTTTGACGGGTGATCAAGGGAAATATAGGGATTGAAACCTAAGTTGTGTTTTAATCCCTCAACTAAATGAGATTCACTAGGTTGGTTGATGAAACTATTTGGGTTAATGGGAAAAGGTATATATTATTCAATTGAAGGAATTAAATGTGCTACAAACCTATAGATTCAAAGAATTAGTCATAAATGAAATATTTACAAATGACTATGCTAAGCTATGAAATAACCTAAAAATAATTGGTCAATAAAATAGAACTAACTCACAATAGTTAGAAATATTTACAAAGAAAAATATACAATTATACGAATTAATTTTTGAGAAAAACTAAGCCTAAGGAGTTAGTTGAAAAAATAAAAAAAATAATTAAAATCTTTTTGACAAATGCATTCAATTAATTATATGCCTTACGTGTGTAGAATTAGTATTTGAATTAAATCTAAACTCATATCTATTAAATGAAAATAATTTCCCTAATTATGTGCATGAAAATATTAATATCTTTGTGAGGTAAAATCTTTACATTTTGGGCGTTTTATGGAAATGAGATTTTTAAACTTGACGATTTGCATGAAAATAAAGAGCACGGAAAACTATAAGCAACAACTAATTCATTTTTCTAAAAATAAAAAAGCTAAACGCCTAAAGATGAAAGTTCATATTTATGTACAAGTTAGTAAAAAAATGAAATTATATATACATTTTTGAATTTTTACAACTTGTATAGAATCTGAAATACAGAAAAATGAAAAAAAATCGAATGTTAACAAATATGGAGAAAGGTTGTAAGTATTCCCAAGAATATATATATATATATATTTATTAAACATGGAATTTGACAGTCCTTAAAGTACAATAAGCTTTGATCAGTTTCAGACCTTTGAGAACAACATGTTTTTGAGACCCTATGATGCTCTAAATGTATCAATTTCATCCAAGTGAAACTCAAATAGCAGGAATTATCCTCACTTAGATTGTCATTAAGGTAACGTACATGCATGAAGTTGTGAGTGATAAAAATATAAAGTAAAGTTCAAAATATGTGCAGGAAAACAGAACATACCTTCAATGGAAGGACACTTTTCCTTCATGCCAATGAATGGAGCTGAACGTAGTTTTAATTGCCATTGTCACGAGTGAATATGGAATAAAAAATAGCTTGGAACCTAATAATAGGTTCTTATTACCTCTAGTGTGTTAGATCTTGCGAATGTAAAACTTTGTCTTGCATTTAATGGGTTGCGAAAGGGTAGGTGAAGTGTTTCGTCTCCTTGAGAATCTTTAGAATTTTTTCAACAATGGGCGAATTATTCTTCATGGGAATTTGGGCATGGTGAACTACAAGAAATCAACATTCACCCTAGAACACAAAATTTATCCAAGCATGATGTTCAGGGTAGGTGAAGTTTTTTGTCTCCTTCAAAAGCTTTAGATTTTTTTTAGCAATTGACGATTTGTTGTTCATGGGAATTTGGGGAAGGTGAACTACAATAAATCGACATTCACCCTTGAACGAAAAAAATTATCAAGCATGATGTTTAGGGACATAATCATCTCTTGCATGCTTGTTGTTTCTGTTCAATTTCCTTCCTTTTTTATTTGTGCTATGTGTGAAATATGAAACGCTTTGTCTCTAAATTTGTAGAAGACAATGAGGAGAAAAATTAAGCTCTCTATATTCCATTATGAAGGAACTAAAGTTCCCACTAATAGAATAGTAAATACAAGTAATGTAGAAATGCCATGTAAGGAAAGTAAATAATGTAAAGTAGAATAGATGTAAGATGTAAGATGTAAGATGATTTACAAGAATTAATGTCGAGTATTTTATACCCTAAGTGGGAAGGGAGGTGACTTTTCAAGTCACCTCTTGAGTAATTAATTAATTACCCTAATTAACGTACTTAGTATTAAATGTTAATATTTATAAAATTTATGTTTGTTACATTGCCTTCCCCTTAAGGGAAGCTTTGTCCTCAAAGATGTATTGAAAAAAATGTATGAATTCCCTTGAATTATCGTCTCGGGGTCCTTTCCTTTTTGTAATTTCGACTCTTGATGAAATGAGACGATACGAGTTACATATTCCCAAGGAGAATTGTCACATCGTATCTGTTGTGGTCCATCCCAGATCTATTTTTATCGGAGCTCTGAGATCATTTTGTGGGACGGGTTGTTTCAATTGTTGCTTAGTATGTCGATCTTTTCGCCTATCAACATAATTCTTCTGTGAGTGCTCGTTTTGACCCTGTCGTTTATCAAAATGGAGATTTTAATTGGGATGTCTGTAAGACGTATGTGTTGTTTGTGTTTCTTTCTTTTGAACTGTGGTGAGGACTGCCTTCACTTCCTTGACTTGATTTTTGGATGCATCTTCCTGGATTTGCGCTTCTTGATTTTCCAGTAGATTTTTATGATTCTGAATCTTTTCGATTCTTTCATCTTGCGACTTTTTGTCAATTTCTAACTTCTTGATTTGATTCTCTAATTTCTGATTACGATTCTTGAGACAGTGGTTTTCTTCTTGCTTTTCCAATATTCTTCCTTCGAGGTCTTCACCGGAGTGTTCCCTCTTGCTACTATTTTTCAATTTTTTAATCTTTGTAATCAGTGTTTTGTTATGATTTCGTAGTCGAAAAATCTCTTCAGTATTGCTTGATAACACATTGTTGACTTTTGTTAGTTCCAATTTATGTGTTTTCTTACTGTCGTCATAATGCTACTGGAGTTTTTCTTTTTGTTGTTGATGATGATATAACTTTGTTTCTTGATTTTCTAACTTTTCATGTACTTGCCCTAATTCATCTTCCTTATCCATGATGACTTTGCTTAGATGACTAATTTCCTCTTCTAAGTCGACACTATTTCCATATGGATATTCTTCGACTTTGTTTGGTTTTTTTATCTGGTCTTCAAGTTTTTGAATGATACCTTTCAGATGTGAAATTTTTTCGTCCTTATCTGATAAATTTTTTGTGAGGTTTTCTCTACTGTCTTCCAATGATCGAATTCGTAGTTCTGAGGTAATAATCTGTTCTTTTTGAAAACCATTAATTCGTTCTTGATTGTTGAATCGGAGTTGTAGAACACTATTAGCTAGTTCACACTTTTCTAGCTTGGCTGAAACTGTTCGTAACTGTGATTGCGATTGTGAGTGACCTGGATCATCCCTCATAATAAAACGTTTATCACATATTGGACAGGCTTGATCGTAATTTTTAAAGGCTGTCGGATATTGGAATTCCATTTCACAATAAGGACACTTAGTCCAAAATTTGAATTTATATATATCCTCCAAAATTTCTTTAATATCTTCTGAGACTTGATTTATGTTCCTTTTAATATCTTCTTTGATTTTTGTCTTCCTTCCTTCAACAATAATTGGTCTTCTTTTCCCTTTTTATAAAATAATAATTGTATTTAATACAGTTATTAAATAATAATAATAATTATTTATAATAATAATATGATTTTTTTGGATGGGAGGTAAAGTAGCGATTTTAAAAATGATTTATAATAATAATTATTATATATCATAACAATATTATTATAAAAAATTCAATTGGATAAATTTTAATAATAAATATTAATATTATAAATTTATATATCTAAGGTTGTGAAGAATAGAATTTTAATAAAACTATAATAGTTTTATAAAACTAGAATGGTTTTATAAAACTATGTTGTTGTTTTTTTTTAACTTTTATTTTCTTACTTTCCCTTCTTTTTATTTTTTATTTTTTTCTACTTTCCTTTTTTTTAACTCCTTTCTTCTTTTTACTTCTTTTTTAGGTCTTCCTTTTCTTTTTCTTTTTTTTTTTTACTTTTACTTTTTTTTATTTGTTTCTTTTCTTTTTACTTCTTTACTTCTTTGTTTCCTTTCTTCTTCTTCTTCTTCTTTTTTACTTTTTTCAAAAATAAAAATAAAAATAAAAAATCTCAAGTACTTAGGGAAACCCTAGTTTTTAATGGAAAAATTCCAAGATTCAAAGAGTCTCTGAGATGATGGCTGATAGTCGGATCGGCAACGAAGCTCTGATACCACTGAAGGAAGTAAAGTTCCCACTAATAGAATAGTAAATACAAGTAATGTAGAAATGCCATGTAAGGAAAGTAAATAACGTAAAGTAGAATAGATGTAAGATGTAAGATGTAAGATGATTTACAAGAATTAATGTCAGGTATTTTATACCCTAAGTGGGAAGGGAGGTGACTTCAAGTTACCTCTTGAATAATTAATTAATTACCCTAATTAACCTACTTAGTATTAAATGTTAATATTTATAACATTTATGTTTGTTATACATTACATGGGTTAAATATATCATCAATGAGAAAAAGAAGTATGCCTTCAGAAAGTCTTCTCAACTATTCTTGCAGTTAATATTAGCAAGGAAATTTAAAAAAGAAAGAAAAATGTCGTCGATTATGGGATTTGCATAAATTCATTTTGCAACAAATAGGTCTCTATTGCACATGATGTGAGCTTCTTCCACCTCTGTGAATTATATCAGTGAACTTAATAGGGCCTTCAAATTTGAACTTGCCCGAAATGACCTCTAGGAATGATATCAATGACAGTATTTAACTTGGACTCAAACCCATCATAGAAACAATTATATTCTTAGAAGATTCCTATTTGAAATGGAGTTGCCTCTATGGAGTCAGCACTAGTTCAAGTGACTTATTGTGAATCCATGGTCCATTTTCCACGATATGTATTCTAAACTTGGGTTGAAGGTCTTGGCTAGTATGGATGATTGATTATTTCCAGACATCATCCAATCTTTTGAGTCCCCTTTGGCACATTCAATTGAGTTCCATAGGTGAAAAACATTCTCTTCCAACAATCATTCGTGGGTGCAGTCAAGAGTGACCTCTACCAGATGAAACTTTGTGGAAAAAATGTTGTCATTTGTAGTCTGTTGACACTGTAAAGAGAAGAGAGTTGGCATGGCATGCCTTCATCAGAATACTTCACATTTTCCTCCTTGTGTATCCTATTATGGTTGATTACCTACATGCGCCCTTATTTTGTTTTTCCTTACTGCACCTTTGCTACTCTATGTGCCATCATTTGTTTCTATGGATTTGTGCGTACCTTGTTGTGCTGGCCTAATTTTTCCTGCAGATACCCTGCTATTACCGCCCATTACGGTTTCTGCATTATATGCCTGTGAAGTATGTTCTTCCTTTGCAATCCAACTCTGTATGTAATTCATCGTGTTAGGGTTTATGTGTTTCAATTTTATTGCATGTTTACCTCGTCTCTTTCCATGTCTATCCTACATCATTTTGTTATTAGAATGATGCCTTATGATGCCTTCTGGATGTATCCATACATTTTCTTTGGTATTTCCCTCGTGTTATGCTTTTTTTTTTTTGCTCCCTCTACTAGTTGCATTATATTTTATTACCCTCTATCACTTATGCTTTCATCTTCCAACTACACCCTGCTGTTGTGAGCATTTTTTCTCCTCATTTTGGAGCCTGAGGATACCCTGCTAGTGTTTTTATTCGCTTTCTGGAAGGAGAATTTCCCCACTACGTGTACCATATGTTTTTTGACCTATCATTTCTATGTGAAAGGGTTTACTTGTTCCTATCATCTTCCTTTATCATGCCCGTGGTGGGTGATTCTATTGTGCCCAAACTCCTTTCTATGCCTTCGCACTACGTTTCCCCCTATGTGTAATATTCTCCTTACTTGTGCAATGATCACATCATTTCCCAAATGGGTTTCTTTCTCTACAAACTCTATGAAATGACTAGATTTGTACCATGCCTGTTGCTTTGTCTATCTATTGTCACATGGATTTACCATCTGTGTTATTCTCATTACATGTAGAAAAACCCCCATTTCATTAAATTTAGACTTCCCAATGAGAATATGGACTTGCAACACATTCTGAAAGTGTCAATCTTGGTTTTCGATAGTATGATTATTGGTTTTCATAAGTGCGATTAGTCATTTCCAGAATTGCGATCATTAGTTTACAAAAGTAAGATAATCAAGTTCCAAAAGTATGATAAATGGTTTTTTAAAGTGTCACTATCAACTTCCAGTAGTGTGAATATTGGTTTCCAATGTTGTGATTATCGATATCCAAAAATTTCAATATCATTTGAAAACTTACTCATAATAAGTGTAATTACTCTGACCATTGGATTTCGTGAGTTCAACATGTCTTTTTTAATATTCACATAATTAATTCCTTTACAATGATGAAGTATCTTATATAGTGATAAAGAACACATCCTCTTCCTTCTCATCAGCAAGGTTCCTAAATTTTAATTCCAGTCACATGAATTACTAAATTGTGAGAAAGTGCTTATGCTATTTCTCCTCATCATCCCAAAGCCCACATTTTGACATATTGCAAGTTATATGCCTCCTCATATGGGGCACGTGGCAGATTCAAATTGACAGTTGCTCCCAATTTAGATTTTTGAAACCACTTTGGGGAAGAGGCATTACCAACGAAAGAATGTAAAATAAGAACTCCCAATATATCTACATGACCTGCCCTCACTCATAAAGAATAGGCAACCTAATGACTTGGGAACAAGTTCTAGTAGCTATAGGAAATTCTAAGATGGCTCCATAAAATCAAAATATAGAAGCAGGGGTTAAGAGACACAAGAATATTTATAAATTGATGAGCTCGACACAGGGCCCCTATGGAAAATAGATAGAATCGAAGCAAACTCAAAAGGTGAGATTTCCATGGTATAACACATACATGGGGAGGAATTATCGAGTGAAGCAACAATAGAATCAAACATGCATCAAAATAGCATTAATCTGCCTCCTTTAAGTATAACTCATTATCCCTCACTACTATTTGGACCAGTTCAGACACCATGATTCTTGATCTCTCATCTTGTCTAAAGGGTAAGATTCAAATTCGTAGGATGGTCTCAGATGGAAGTTGAGATATTTCACATGTGTTTATAGAGGTGGTAATTCTCTTTTCTCACTTAGATAAAGACGATTAAATAAATTGCATTACCATATTAGACAAGGTGGTATAAACAACAAATTATGTTCTTATACTGCACATTCCATACATATTTTATGTCGATGAAAATTCTCTTGATAATATAATGAAAGTGATGAGAAGAAAGCTTTGCACCATGCTTATAGCATTGATATGCATGTATGTTGGGTATTGATATTGGAATAGATATTTCATGTTAATATGGCCTCTGTTCCTTCGTATATTTTCATGGATTAACAATAATTGATGACTTCTAGATTTGTTTGATTATATGAATGCATGGGATTCCATTGTCAAGCATTAACCAATAATGATTTGCATTTTGTTTAAACTACTCAGTTCACCTTCACCTTGCCCTAGCATAGTACAAATTGAGCCTTGGAACATCTCAGGGGAATTAACAACATTCGTATGGAATTAACAACATTTGTAGGGAATTAAGATGCAGGAAGACCCATCCTCAAGAATTCTTTTTTTACTATGACCAAAATTATATAGATGATGAAATAAAAACCCATATCTCATTTTCCATTGATAAATAAAGCATATTACAAATCGTTTTCCTCGTATAGAAATAGAGTAATTTGGAAATAGATTACATCTCATATCGAGAGAAATAAGCTTTTTATATTTATTCAAGCATAAAAAGAATGCCTCATTTATCATGAAATAGATTTGATTCCCACTTATTGATATATCCTGATCGTGATATGTCCCTTTAATTTATTTTAAACTCCTCTTCCATTGTGGAAGAGGATATTCCATTACAGTCCACATATTAAGTTCTACGTCCGGTAAAATTTCTTTCAATTTCACATCTAATCGAGCACCACTAACTTGCACCTAGTTAATAGGCCACCTTATCAACGGACCTTCTGATAGATTGAAGTGGTTGCAATTTTGTGTGAAGATTTTATAGATATGAATACCAAAATGAAGAGGATAATTTTTGTAATGTGACAAAGTCTTGTTGCAACCTAATAGAACTCTTTACACCATTAACCCCAATTATATAATCCCATCATCTCTCCTTGAACACTGTGGTCCTCAAGCACATTTGAGATAAAACCCAAGGCTATGCAGTACTCAGTATTTGAACATAGATGTCTAAGTATGACATGGTTTGCATGGACTTCGTTCTGCTATTTGGGACCAATATTCACAGAATCATCTTGCTCCCCCACATATTCACACTCTGAAGCAGAAAATTCCCCTGAAGTTGTTTCATCATTTGAAGCACTATTATGATTTGATTCATTATCATTCTTAGAATCAATAGCCATTGAATGACCCATCGAACCTTCATATGAGGTACCAATCATTCACCAAGCTTAAAAAATTGCACACTCGTCCAAGAAGAAAAGTACATTCCACAAGGAGTGTCTTCCAATGTTTCAAGTTCTTCGGTAGGACTAGATAATGGAACCACTCCATTTAGAACATTTTCAACATTGACAACATAGCAGTCGGATCTGATTTATTTTCAATGTAGCAGTTTCGTACTTGGGTAGACTTTGCATTCTGCAACCTTTGAAATTCTCCAAAATAGTTCATCGTCTTCTCCATCCACAAATGAGGAGTCCTCATTATTGATAATCTGCAATTCAAGCAATTCATTATTTGAATTATTTACTTTACAATTAAATATATATTTAAACATTAAAAATATTTTGTATTGTTGCATATTTTTAGTAACAAAATGAACTGATCCAGGGATCAAAAAATTGAAGTCATCACTGTCGGTCAAGATCCTTCTAGCTTGTCATAGAAGTCTAAGAAAATTTCCATATGAAAATGAAATTTAAAATTAAAAACATAGTTTTGTAGGTTAATCAATTGAACATTTAAAACTATTTATGTATCATGGATAGTCTAAGGGAGTGCCCATGCTATCATTCGAATGGAACAAGTGTAAGGAAAGGGATAGTACTCCTTGACCCCTTGTCCCATAAAATGCTAGAGAAAGAGAAAGGGATAGTTGCTCACTCAAAGACCAAGTCTAGACTTTGAGATAGTGCAGATGCCCCGTATCCATGTCCTCTCTCCTTGTCACTCTAACCGTAGAAGGGTGAGAAAGGGCCAGTGCTCCTTCTCCTCCTTACTCAAAATTTAGAATTGTGAGGAAGGTCCAGAGAAATTTACAATAGAGTGATAAAGGATCAAAGTTGCCACTCCTCCCAAAAATATAAGGGATTTTCTCACTCAAATTACAAGAGTTTGAGAGAGGTCCCATTTTCCTTTTCCTGCTATGTCCTAAAATTACTAACTTGTTGGGAAGTGAAGCCACCCCTAAAGGGACAGTGCTCCTTCTCCCCCTTACTCAAACTACATAAATTTGAGAAAGGGCACATTCTCATTCTCCTGGAAAAACTCTAAGCAAGGGACCATGCTACGAATTAGAATGTAGTGTTCCGCCTACAAAGTGCACTTTTTGTTTCCAATAGTGTAATTTTGTATTGAAAGGTCTTTGGAATTTAGAAAACATAATGTTGGGATTTAGAATTTTTTTTTTTTATTGCAAATGAATGTAGTCTCGAATTAGACTAGATTTAATGAATCAATTTTGGCCATGTGGTCACTAATGGAGAACCATTTAGGCCATAGAATTACTATAATCATTTTGGGCTGCGTGGTCATGAATGGAGAGCCATTTTGGCCATAGAGTTACGATAATCACTGATATCACCCCATTATAACTGTGACGTTGCATCACACACATCATGCAATGATTCTTAGCCTCTTTAGTGCTTACCCCGTCTGTCATACGAGCTGTGGTTTTTGCACCTGCGTAGGAAAATTTGTAGAAAAACATGTCATCCATTAGAAAATGTACCTTCATTGCATATAATGTCCATTCACCATCTCGTGTGTGGTAACTATGATCCCAAATATTACGCATGGTCACACATTTAATATCTTTTCACCATCTCACACATGGTAACGAATCCAATCAACAAATCCCAGTGTTCTAGACACGATAGAAATCATGAATAATTAGTGCTCATTTAATTACATATATGGTGAATAATTAATGCACATTTACTTTAATTATATGGATAAAATTATTCATCCTGTTGCACATCACTTAATGTTGAGGCGGAAGCACTGCTAGCCATTCAATCTCAAGCAATACATTCACCCTGTAGGGTGCCATTTAATGCGCTAGTGGGGTGCATGTACACCATTCCATTGGGTGCGATGCATGCACCCCACACAAGTTAAATACAACCTTACAATTTGCATATTAATCACCTTTGTTGAATCTGTATTTATGCTTACTATCGATAGCTCGATGTCTGAAGAACCTCGTATGTTTTTGTGTGTTTACTAGATGTCAAAGGAAAGATCACATAGAGATCCTCCCCATAGGGATGCAAAGGAAATCCCTTCGTTAACCTAGGCAAAAGGATTGATATTATCAAACACCGCTGCAATGATGAGGTTTGAAGGTGATCTGGAATAGGAATAAATCTGTAAGATATTCTCTATGGGGTATTCCCCCATAGATGACAATGATTTGGATGCCTATCAGAACATCCATAAGAGATTTGTGCATGACATTGTAGCTAGGATGACCTTGATGCCCAAAAAATTGAATGATGCAGCCAAATGGTTGTTCGACCACGATGATCTGCAAAATGGAGTGATCCTGGATGTAGAAGGAGAGGTAATCACGTCACTCAAGCATGAATCATTCTATAATATGTATAAGCTAAAGGATTCTGAGGTGTTCATGGACCACATATTCATTGGAAATTTTTCCAATGAGCACCCAAATCATGTGGAGCTCATCAAGGAGTGGTGGGTTGAGGAATGTCCCTTCACAGAGAAGTCCAGTAGCAAGTATACGGTACAATATTTCCAGAGGAAATAAAGGTTACTCATGGCAATTTTATGCCAGTTGTATGGCCTTGAAAATTCTACACACTTCCAGTTGGATTGGGAACCCCTCGTGCACCATGCAACAGAAACCGAAGAATTTTTCAATTGGGGGAATATCCTGTCCAACATCCTCTTTTCAACCCTTAAATATGAAAATAGGTACCTAGAAGTCGAAAGTTTCATATGATTTATTTCCTATTTTATGCTATTTGTTCTAGCAATGCATTTCCATCCATGAACTGGAACTAGAAGGAATATTGCTTGCCCTTCCATGTTTACTACAAAGATTTGTGGCTATCGTATTATAAACCCCATTTGTACAATATTTGCACCCATTTTTTCGCACCGTTGTATTTATTGATTTTTAGAAAATACATACCAAGGCCAACTGACCAAGCCATGGAATCCTTGTCACAAATTGGTGACTGGTATTTCCTGGAGTTCTTTACCTACATTCGAGTCTTCGGCATGAATGGATCCCCCCATTTGTTACCAATGTATGTTCCTGACCAATTGCTCGCACGTGAAATATCTAACCAAACCGTCGTAATCATCGTTGCATCCCATTTTACCCGCATGAGTAAGAAATATTGGCCTAATTTCCCCATTCACGTCGGCTCCTTCACCTTATCTAATTCTTAGCACACCCATAAGGAATCGACTGTATTGGAAGATATGAAACTTGGATTTGCGAAGACGAAAAGGAATGACCCTAAGAGGGTGATTGAAGGACATTTCAGGCCACTATCATTATGTAATACCTGCATACAAGAGGAAGATCCTGGGGAAACTCTATTTCAAGGGGTTACTTCCTTTGATGAAGTTTTTGAGAAATTATCGGAATGGGAGTAGAGGACACTACACGGCTGGCAGTTATCCCTTTAGGATACTCTCAGAACTGAGAGAAGATATACCTTCACAGCTGAGGCAACAAAAGAAATAATGAATAAGAACCAATCTAGAATAAAGCGAGAGGAAAGGGTAAACAATTTTTTTGTTGAACAAGTGAAGCAAAAATCTCAACAGGATGCTCTGCAGGAAGAACAAGATAGAAAGAAAGCCATGGAAGAACAATAGAAGATGCTAGAGAGAAATAAAGAATTTGAATTGGAAGCAGAAGGCCAAGCAGATGAAGCTAAAAAAGTAGTAGAGGAAGAACACCGCAAAGCCGCAAAGGAAGAACACAGCAAAATCGAAGAGGAAGAACTCCACAAATCCATAGAGGAAGAACTCCCCAAAACCACATAGGAAGAACACTTCAAAGGCATGGAGGAATAATGTGTTATATTTTTAAGGGAAATAACAATAAGGATCACTAAAAGATAAAAAAGAACAACATGAACAATAGTACACAACAAATTTATCCCGAGAAAACCCTCTCAGTGCAGAAAATCCCATCAAAATTCTTTTATATAGATTATGCAGAATGTACAATAATATCCCTCGTGCAAAGACCAAAAACAAGATGAATCCAAAGGCATCTCCTATGAATGACTCTCTCTCTGCTCATGTGAATTATATGAGTGCATGAAGTGTGCAAATGAGAAGGGAAAGCCTCCTATTTATACTAAACAAAACACTTGACCTTTTTACTAATTAGGTCGGCTTGAGTCACCTAACTGGGTTGACCTATACACTTTACAAGAAAATATTATTTTCTAGATATTTCCAGGATGACCTAACAGTTAGGTTTTACATTGACTCTTTCAATGACTTTAACGTAATCAATTACATCAATAGTAATCCCCGTAGGGTGTACAATACAAATGATACAAATGACTCAAATAATATAAATAAAAATATATTCCGAAGTTACATTCTTCATCACCCCCTCTTAAAAAGGAAGGTATTCTTCAGTCATCGCCACTGTCATCTTCCAGCTGTTGCACTTCTTGTACATGGACTATTGACATCTACATCTCCCGAATCTATATGTCATAAGAATTTTCATAGAGCCAACCCTTTTTCATGATGGATGTGACCTAGACCATGTCTAATACTTTCACACACAGAGCCAGCCCTCTTTCATGCTGGATGTGACCTGGACTGAGTTTAGAACTTTTCAACACAGAGCTAGACCTATTTCATGCTGGATGTGACCTAGACCGAGTCCAGGAATTTTCCACTGTAATTGATCTCCAGCAGCTAAGCAGACCAGGAGCATCATTACAGGACCTATGAGTGATCTTTCATAGTTAGGAATACCAGAAGCATCATTCCAGGACTTTCACCACAAATCCAACCCTGTTTCATGTTGGATGTGACCTAGATCAAATCTAGGATTTACCACCTGCGAATGATCTCCCATAGCTAAGCAGACCAGGAGCATCATTCCAGGACCTACGAATGATATTCCACAGCTAGGAAGACCAGAAGAATCATTCCAGGACTTTCCACAACACCAGTCCTTTTTCATACTGTATGTGACCTAGACCAAGTCTAGGATTTTCCACCATAGTGCTAGTCCTTTTTCATACTGGATGTGACCTAGACCAAGTCTATGATTTTCCACCATAGTGCCAGTCCTTTTTCATACTAGATGTGACTTATACCAAGTCTAGGATTTTCCACCACAGTGCCATTCCTTTTTCATACTGGATGTGAGCTAGATCAAATCTAGTATTTTTCACAGAGCTGGTCCTCTTTCATACTAGATGCGACTGTACTCATCCATGAACTGATCAAACCATCCGGTGGGTCCATCCCAAGAGCATTCATTACGTTTCATACCACAACCACCTGTGTTACCTCATTGCTCATCCAGATCCTCTCATAGCCTAGGAGTCTCATTACGTCACATGACCCGTGACTACTTCCTACCTCAATCGAGCTCATCACTCCCTCTTGATCTATACCACTCCAAGATTTTCCCTAAAGTAATCATACTTCACTCGTGACAGAGGCTTGGTCAACACATTGTCTATCTTCTCCTATGTCGCTATATACTGGATCTTCACTGCTCCTTTCTGCACCATATCCTGGATATAGTGATGCCTGCTCTTGATGTTATTTGACTTGTCATGCAACACAGGGTTCTCTGGAAAATTCACACAACTTTGGTTTTCAAAGAAGATACAAGTGCCCTCTAAATCGAGATGAAACAATCCTGATAGCAACTTTTGAAGCCACACTACCTCATAGCTTGTAGGACAAGATTCCATATACTCGGCATCAACTGTATTGAGTGCCACATTCGTCTACTTCCTACTGAAACATGAGATGATACCTGATCCCAAACTGAAGCAACACCCTGATGTGCTCTTTCTATCTATGACACTCCCGTCCCAATCCGCATCCACATAACCTTGTAGGTTAATCTTCTGATCCGATGCATACCTGAGGCCATAATCAATCGTACCCTTCAGGTGCCTCATCACATGATTTGTCGCAACCAAGTGAACATGTCTTGGATCTACCATATACTGACTTAGATTGTTCACCTCAAAGCATACGTATGGCCTCGTGTTTGTCAAATACATCAACGAACCAATCATCTGGCGATACATCGTGGCATCCACCAATTCTGTTGTAGTATCACTCAACAAATTCAAATTCAATGCCATAGGTGTGTCCTTGGATTTACAATCCATCATCCCAAATCTCTTCAGGATCTCTTCCACATACGTTCCTTGAGCTAGGAAAAGTTCCTCTGAATTCTACCACACCTCAAGACCTAAGAAGTAATGCATCATACCCAGGCCTTTCATATTGAACTCATGAGAAAGATTCTTCTTTATTTCTTCTATGATATTCTCTTCACCTGTCAAAAATAAGTCATCTACATACAATAGTAGAATCACATGATTTATTTCTTCAACCTTGTAATAAAGGTTGAAATCCGCTGTACTCTTGGTAAATCCCAAGCTCGTTATAAACCCGTCAATATTGTCATACCATGTCCTGGGTGCCTATCTCAATCTGCACCACATATACTTACACTTTGTGAGGGGATACATCTGCTATCACTTTGAGCATATCCCTAAGATACTGTGTAAAACAAACTTTTCCACGGATAGAAGCTAAGTGATAATGTTTCTCAATCTGTGTTGTAGTCACTCCCTCTGAAGCGGATCTTTCCTTCTCCCCTTGTAACTAAGCACTATCGTCCCTCTACATCTTGTACTCTCTGCATCGGTCCATTCTTCACTAGAGTGTCAGGTATCCTTCTCTTCTTATGATCTTATATGTATCCATCTATGTCATCTCTCTGGGTCACTGGATACCAAGATCTTGAACTCTATTGCAAGTTCTATCTTGCACCCATCTATGGGATCCTCATCTTCAACCTTGTAGCAAAGGTTGATACCTCATCACTCTGGGTGGTCCTCATGCTCATCATGCTATCCCATGGTTCCTTCTGAGCTCGTACAAAACCTTCTTCAATCCACGCACATGTGGTTCTATGTAGAGAGTCCCAAATTGTGGAGGTTTCTTGATATAAACTTCTACTTTGATTACACCATCTATCTAGTGTAATACCCATCACCGAGGAAGTGTGTATGGAAACTAGAGAAACATCTCATCATAGTCGACTCCCTCTTTCTGAGAGAACCCTCGCTTTGTACTTCTATAGTATTCTTGATTTCATAAATATTCTTGAATCTTATATCTGAACCATCATCTCTTGTTCTTTGAGACAAGTCTCATCATTATTCTCTTGTAGGTGACGGTACACGATCTTTCCTACAATTCAAATTTAGTTGCATGATTAGAAACATTTCATAATTTTTATAACAAATTCTTATGCATAAATACATAGGTTGCCCAGTCATGCAACTATCTTAGCCAATGATTCAATACAACATTCATCCATATCCCGCATTCATACGGTAACTTTCTAGACCATTCCATCTCTACCAGAACATTATTAAGAGTGTGCACTACTCCCAACATGTCAGCAAATAGGTTTCATTCTAAATAATTAGCAATGGAATGGTGTACAACACCATAGGCCACGTACCCATCACATACATATTAGTATTATTGTGTTCATCAATGCAATCACTCTACCATGGATACTATACTTCCTAAATATAGGAATATAAATATGTACACAACTGAGCAATATCATTTAAGTAATTAGATATACAGAAGATGACAATTCAAATACTTATCTTTGTTTGTTTGGTAGGATACCTCTTGATCCTATTCAGTGTGCTCTACTCCATCATATGATTCTGAGGACATGTGCCTTTCTTGCTTATGATCAAGAATGTTGAACAAGTCTTCTATACCATAGATCACATGGAACTATGTACTAGTGTTGAATCTATGTTTTTCTTCTTCATCACCAATCACAACTACATCCCTTCTTATCCGATGTTGAAATGGATAAGAGGTTCTTCCATATTCCTGTTTTTGAATCCATCAAGATCAAAATACATGTTCCTTGTCCCTGGAGAAATCTTCTTTAGATTTTTTCCTAGCTGGTTCATCATCCTTTGCAACATGAGCATGATGCCTTTTTGTGTTCCTTTGATCTAGGGACAATTCCTAGAAATATATGACTCCCATGATCTTGGAAGACCATTTAGGGGTGGCCATCACTAATTCTTCATTTTTAACTTTGTCTCCAATGGAACCTAACTGATCTCTAATGTTGGAGACCATCTTGAAGTAAGAATGTATACTTTCATTGCTTTGTAACTTCAAAGCCTTGAGTTGAGTCCTCAAGGTCATCTTCCTATAATGTTCGTCCCTTCAAATAGTCCCTTCAATGCATCAAAAATATCTTTTAGAGTCTTCATAGAAGAGATGCGTGGGATAAAGTGATCCTTGATGGAATCGACTATGATCCTCTTAGCTTTTATTAGGTTCTTCTTGTGCTTTTTCCTTATCCTCATCTCCCTCTGGATCCACAACTACTTCTGTGACATACTTGTCCAATTCATGTTCTTTTAGGATGAGCATCACCCTATACTTCCATGATCAGAATTTCTCTGCTCCTTCAAGATTATCCACAATCTTGGTATTGTTTGACATCTTGATAAACTGATAAATGAGAACCTCAAATGGAAATAGATAAAGGATTACTTACCAAATGAGATGCTCCAACCAAAGGTTTCCTTCTAAAAAATGCTTGCAGGGTGATATAGGGTTTGATTGAGATACCCTAATTTTTCAAATTCTAGATCTTGGAAATATGAGAGGATGAAAATATGCACCTCCCCAAGGTGAGATGAGCAATGTACTCCTTTTCCCAAATCTGTAGACAGGACTGCAAAATATTTGATGCTCTAGTTTCTTCAATTTCTACTGCATATTTGTTTGGTCTTAATTCTAATGTATCTCATAAATTTATGCTCCTGAAGGTCTGAAACTTCACTCTGTTATAGAATAATCTATCCTCTATCCAACCCCACATGTTATAGCAGCATTAGATTCACGAAGTGGGACTTATGCTAAGTTTCCAAGGTGATCTGTTTATGGAAAGTTTTAGTATATCTCACTTGCAAGGACTTCCACGTGTCACTGTTTCAACTTAGGATTCTAAAAATTCACAAAAGAGAAACTAAAATTCCATGCTCTTTCTAGGAAATATTATGAAATTCGTTTTCGATCTTCGTAGCCCTAGATATATCATTTATCCCTAGCTCACCTATTTAAAACTGAATTCTGGAAGAGGCTGGAACCCTAATTTGCATAGAGCATATATCCTAAAGTACAATGAATATGAGGCATAAAATCACACACAAGGTACACGAAAATTTCATATTCGGCTTGTCCGAGTGTCACATCCCCGGTCATCTTGGTGTCCTTCAGAGGCTATGGAGACCACGTAATCCATTTTTTTTCCATAAACTCTCCATTTTACACATAGTCGCTGTCATGTCCCAAAATTTTTGCATTGGGCCACAATCATATTAGAGGAAATTTCAATTTAAAATGGGCCTTCCAAAAATAATACAAATTCCATGTCATCATGTATTAAGCAATCAAAATGCTTTGAAATTCAAAAAGGGAGCACCTAAAAAAATTGGAGGGAAAAAATAAAAAACTAGTTTTTTGGATCGTATTTTCAACTTATCTCCTTGTCTGTTTACTCAAATTTCAAGTAGGAGGACTCGTTGGATGAATAATTAAATTATGCATCCAATGAGTACCCATGTTGCATACTTTTAACAACATCCACAACATGAAAAATCAAAAATACATTAAAAAACGTGTTTTCTCTCACTAGAAACACATTGTTTAATGTATTTTCAATTTTTCATGGTGTGCATGTTGTTAAAAGTATGCAACATGGATACTCATTGGATGCATAATTTAATTATGCATCCAACAAGTCCTCCCGCTTGAAATTTGAGTAAACCTACAAGGAAATAAGTTGAAAATATGATTCAAAAAGTAATTTTTTTACTCTCTCTCTATTATTATTTTATTATTTTCTTATTATTTTCCTTAGGAGGCCCATTTTTTACCCAAATTTCCTCTAATGCGGCCTAAGCCCCTTGGCTATACTCATGATAGTTTGTAAAATGGATGCTTAGGGTCAAATACATGCCAAGAATGAAGTCCAAGTCAGTAATAATGCGAAATTAGATCCAAATGGACAAGGTGGGTCACATTGAGAGAAATTCCCAACTCAAAGTTGTAATATACCCATCCAAATGAACTGCCATGGAGGAGAATTACTAGTTCCCTAGGTTGGGGGTGGAAGCCTTAGGATTTGGAATAAGGGGGATAATAAATGATGTTTGAAAATTATAATGGCATGAATATTTAATAAAGGAGCTAAATAAATAAATACAAGGGAAAATCAAAGTGGCAATTGATCATGAAGACACATGGAGGATGTGGGACCCACACAAGCTAGATTTTCTATGCCACATGGCATCCTCCTCTTGTCATTTTGAATCCGTAAGAATCCCAAGGTTCTTGGGAAGATTTGGAACGTCAATATACTTGACATGAATTAATTAAGGCTGAATTGGAGTGGAAGAGTAACTCCCAGGGAAGAGGAAGAGGCATTTTGGAGCTAGTGAGACACTTGGACTAGATTCCCTAGCTCTATGACAACAATGATGAAGATGATATGACACCTATGACTCAAATCATACCTGAAGGCTGAAATATGACATATATGACATGTCAGGTATAAAAATAGGCCTCCAATAGGGTGCTCAAGTGAATTAGGGCAGCCAAAGAGACAACAATTCGAATTTGGAGAAGGAGAGGGCTAGAATTGGAAGGACAAGTGGCATACTTGGGAATCTCTTCCCAACTTGAGTTGGCATGAATATCTTGGAAGGAATTTGACCCATGGAGGACCTTAGAAGTTTATAAAATAAAATAAGAAAGAAGGATAGTAGCTTTTTATCATTTTAGAATTTGCATTTTGCATTTGGGAGAGGAGAGCTAGTGGAGTGCTACTCTACTTGCCTTAGCACCAATTTCGAGTGTGAAAGATTCCCATCCTAGTTGGTATTGGAAAGGCCATTCAGACCTTTAATATGGATATTTAATGGATTATTTTGTTATAGGTTGAAACTACAGGGCAAATCATGGTCACATCTCTTTCATATTGCTTTCTACAACCATTCTTATATTTCTTGGCATATTCATGATCCTTGAGGAATTGCGCCTTTGGTGAGCTACTGTTGTCTTTGGGGGAGCTTATAATACACCATTATTTTATAATCTGATGTAAATTCTCTATATTTCATGCTCAGAAGAGTTTCAGGTCGAAAGTCCAAGTGGAATTATGTAAATCTGATCATTAATGAGCAAATGGTGTCATTTTCCCCACTATGTTGATGTATGCCAATAATGTGTTGATAAATTAGAATGGATAAGTGAAAAATTGGTGATTATTCATGTATGGACTATTATTTATCTATTATACAATTTTCATGTTCAGTCCATAAGTGTTTGGATTCATATTGTTAACGTTTATAGCATTTGGAGAAGATTGCCTATCATTTACCCCAAGGTCAAAAATAATCTTTTTGCATCTGATTGGAGAGTGTTTATATTAGAATTAATTAAATGAATGGTGCTGCATATGAAATAATATTAATGTCACATAAACATATCCTTCTTATTTTCAGAAATTCGAGAGGGGTCCCATAGCACTTGGAGAGCCATTTCCAGCATTTACCCAAGGGGGATTTGAACCCAAATTGCAAGTCAAACTCCTTACTTTGGACACAACTTAAAAGAGATTTTAAGAATCCTTTTGAAGACTC
Organism: Larix kaempferi; assembly: GCA_027924585.1. Taxonomy (NCBI): domain Eukaryota; kingdom Viridiplantae; phylum Streptophyta; class Pinopsida; order Pinales; family Pinaceae; genus Larix; species Larix kaempferi. The sequence goes on from BSBM01000493.1 coordinate 47,997,673, forward strand.
TAAAGAATCCATGAACATTGTAATGATGTCCTAATATCATCCATACACCCTCTATAACAATTTGGGAGCATTTGGAGTCATTTGGAGACCAAGGGACCATACTAGTCAAAGAGAAATTGCTAGTCAAACTCCCTACTTTGGCCAGAACTTAAAGGAGAGTTGCAGAAACCTTTTAAAAACTCTAAAGAATCCATGAAAATCATAATTATGTCCTAATACTATCCATACACATTATGTAACAATTTGGGACCGTTTGGAGTCATTTCGAGACCAAGAGACCAATACTAGTCAAAGGTTGAACTAGTGGAAAAAGTTGAAAATTTTCACCATTTTAATAAATTCAAAAAGGGACATTACAGTCACAATGGCCATCAATCTGAATTCCACATTCCAAAATCCCCAATCCGTATTGCGGAATTTGGAAGCAAGACTACAATTCACCATACCAAAATTTCCTTCTGCAATCCGCAACTCCGCATTGCGGAACTCGGAATTGCAGAAATCCAACTCCACAGCTTTGCCAAAACCTCCTTCTGCAATTCGCATTGCAGAACTCGAGAGTGCGGAAGCTGAAAGTTATCCTCCCGAAATTTTCCTCTTCTGCAATCCACAATCTGCATTACAAAATGAAGGAATGTAGAGACCCCAAATCACTGTCCTGAGAAAATTTCTCTTCCGCAATCCGCAATACGCATTGCGTAATGCGGAATTGCTGAGACCCAAAATCAATCCTCCAGAAAATTTCTCCTTCCACATTCTGCAATTCTGCATTATGAAACTCGAAAATGTGGAAATCCAAATCCAACGTCCGCAATCTGCATTGCGTATGCAGAACTATGAAAGCACCTCCCCTGCTCTTGCAAAATTTCCAGGGGCATAGTTCTTTCATCCTTAACCAAATCAAGAAATGTTGGGTACCATTGGAAAGCTCTTGGAGATCTCTATCCAATGGTTTAATCCTCTTCCCTAACTAAGGTTTCCAAACCTGTCGATTTTCCAACTAAATTTATGCTTATAACTCCCTTCCATGTGCCTTTAACCTCGAAAAAGGACTCTACTTTCCTATTTCCTAACTTCATCCTTCCTTTGACCCACAGAGAAGCTATGAAAACCACAGGGGCCACACCACTCCTTACCATGTCTAGGAGGGGACAAGTACTCCTTCACATCATGTATGCAATGCATAAAGTAACATATAAGGTGAATAAAAAAATAAGGTCAAATCATACATCTAACACATGTAAAATTATCAAGGCAGAAAACTGATGCACTGGAGGAGCATCCATCAAGAACTCAGACTTCTACTCAGGCTTACACATGGCCTACTTATCAATCAAATTCATATAAACATTCATTTAATAACTTGAACATAATCAAATAGACATAACATCTGAATATCATCACAATTTACACCACATAAATGGTTATCTTTGGATCTTGAAGCTGCCCTAAGAAACTGGCTAAGTGATAGCAATGTTCCAACCAACCTTAGATCTTTGTCCAGCCAGTACTCTTTCAGCTGGGATATCACCGCTGAGATGGGATGTGTATCCACTAAGGAGGGCTAACAGGCTCTCGCATAGTCAAGGCCTCATCCTCATGCTAAGCAAATTTGCAGTTGGGTTTATCAAGCATGCCAAAGGACAGGAATGCTAGGACAACCTACAGTGGGTTTATCAAGCATACAAGGGAAATAGGCAGGATATTTTTAAACCAGTGAGCTCAACCACAGAGCTACAGGCATATCAACACTCAGTAGACATGGAACCCAGATTACCTACCTCACCCAACACAAGGAAGCCCCTCTTCTTTGTTGCACAGTCACTCAAGTCCCCTTCGTTTCTGGTGCTATTCAGGATGGGAATAGAAAGCTCCAATTGCTATTTCTATGAGATTTACAGCCTTCACTGGGTTTATCAAGCAAATCCAATTCTAAATATGACCTTCTACCACTATTAACAAGTTGGGATATTCCCAGGGTTGCGGACTATGCTCTTTCCCACAACTCGATTTTTTGCAATAAAATCCAAGTCTTCCACGGGTTCACCAAGCTTCTCATGCTCTGTAATTCATTTCAGGGTTTACTTTCATGTATTTCCCAAACAAATGAGGATTGCACGCAGATTTTCTATGGCATTCGACTCTGTAAATTCAGCTTACCCCCAAAATCACATTCTTCCTTCTCTACTTTACGGCTGGGCTCTCTAATGTGTGTCAATGACTTCCCCCCCAATGAGGTTTTGTGATAAACAATGGTTAGCAAACATGAAGGGCGAATTTTGTAATACCTCAATTTTGACCCTTATGAAATATTGGCTTTTAATGTAAATATTGTATACATGCGATGTGAGTTTCCCTAGCGTGGAGCTCAAGGCCAAGGCCTCGGTAGTGTATGTTCGGATTTTATTTAAAATGGACAAGCATTTGATATTTTGTTACCCATGTGCTATTAAGCCATGGAATATTGTAAATGATGTAAATATTTAATATTTCAATAAAATACTAAAACTGGCTATGGAAGCAACGAATGAGAAGGGGCCATGTGTATTCCGCTAGGGAGTGGTGAGGGGGTTGTGGGAATGAACCATATGCTTCCAAATGTCATTGTGAGAACCCATTTGACTTTCCTAGCTAACATTTAATTATGTTGTAAGGAACTTGTTGAAGAATTCAGTCCATGGCTTCAATGGAGCATGGACAACCCAAAAATTTGTATGGCACAGTATGGGCTCTGTTTTCATGTACCACAAGTCACCCTACCTCATGGGAATTGGTTCTTCCTCATTCTCATTCCATTGTTGAACATCCCAGCATCAGTTTTCACCCATTACGAATTCCCAGCAGTGAGAAAAACTAGAAATCGCAACTTTGCAAGAACCCATGTTTTGAAGTGCCATAAACACCCAAAATTTGATATTGACAGTGAAATCCAATGGGGGATCAATAGATATGAACCTTGGGGTGAATTTGAGAGTATTAGATACCTCGAAATCCATAGAAAAACCCAATTTTTATAGCCCAGAAATCAAGTGACGGGATTGAGTTATTGGATGACAGAATTGTGAGAAATCCAAGTGTGAATGATTGAACAGAGGTTGGGTTTGCTTGATAAACCCAGTGAAGGCTGGAATCTCAAGGAATTAGTAGCTGGACCTTTCTATGCCCACCCTGAAGAGCACTGGAGGGAAGGGATTCCTGAGGGACTGTGCAGCAGAGAAGGGGGCCTTCCTTGTGTTACGGGTGGTAGGTATTGTTGGTGCCATAGCTATTGAGTTTATCTTGAGATTCCTATAGCTATGTGGTTGAGCTCATTGGATTAGCATTTCCCTCCTTTGTTTTTTGTATGCTTCATAAACCCAACTGTGTGTTGGCTTAGCATAGCTATTGAGTGAAACCATGGTTGTGAGTGAGCCCATCTAGTCCTCCTTAATGGATACAAAACCCAGCTTGGGGGTGATATCTCAGTTGAAAGAATATAGGATGGACAGAGATCTATGGCTGGGTGAAACGTTGCTCTCACATAGCTAGTTGTTGGACAACTTAATCTCAAAGATAAATGTTCTCTATGGTTTAATTTATATGCATTATGTGTTCTACAATGTGTTAATTTTGAATGTTAATTGTTCATGTTAATGAGATGAAATGAATATCTTAATATGGTTGATATGAAGCTTGTGCATAGCATAAGAATGGGATTGATTCTCTGTCTGTTGATTCATCACCTGCTTGGGATAGATATGCTGATGCATTCCAGTCGGTGTGTGTGTTATTATGTTTTAATTCCACTATGTTGTTGAGTATGAATATTGCACATAGAAGTTTTTATTTATCCATGAATTTCTTAGTAATGTATGGGGCTGAGATTACCAATAAGCCCAGTATGTTTGTCATGTTTCCTTCCTGGCACTGCATTGATGGAAGGGGATGTGACAAATTCCCAAGTGGTAGAGTGTCCCAAGGACCAAGCCAGAACATATCCATACCCTGCCATACAGATGGCAGGGCGTCTCCATACTCCATCGAAATCATGAGCCTATTTCTCAACCATCTTTTGTAATAACATTCAATGTCAGCATGGCGAGTCAAACGAGTTCATAAATGCACAAGTGGCAACATGGGTACCAATCCCATAATGCCCTCACCTCTCCCTAGTGGATACACCTGGCCCCTTCTCATTAGTTGCCTCCCTTAACCAGTTTTCTTGGTGTTTCATTGCAATAATTAATAATTACATTATTTACAATATTTCATGAATTAACAACCCATGAATAATCAAACTGTCAAATACTTGCCAATGCAATTAAACCTTAAACATCCACTAGTGGGGCCTTGGCCTTCAGCTCCACACTAGGGAAAATACACGTTGCATTTACACATTATTTACATTGAAGCCAATAAACCCTAAGTGTCAAAATGGGGACATTACAATTCCCTCCCCTTTATAACAATATCGTCCTCGGTGTTCTCAAAATTGAAAAAAATGGGAATGCCTCTCTCATGGCATCCTCCAGCTCCCATGTTGCCTCTTCAGAACTAAGGTACTTCCATTGCACCTTCACCTTCCCAATGGCCCTATTCTAGAGAAAAGTGACCTTCCTGTCGAGTATACACAAAGAATCCACTTGGAACTCTCCCTCGGGTTCCACCTGTGTCACATGCCAATCAATTATATGATTAGGATCGTGCACATATTTCTCAAGCAAAGAGACATGGAAAAAATTATGAGATCTCATGTTAGCAGGAAATGCAATCCTATATGCAGTTGGCCCTGTCCTATCAAGGACTTCAAATGGACCACAATATCTTAGTGCTAACTTGGCACAACTACCCAAATTCAAGGAACTTTTCCTTGCATTCACTCTTAAGTAAACATGGTCTCCAATATGAAACTCCTTATGCACCCGTTTCAAATTGGCACAACTCCTTTGCTTGTCCTGAGATGCCTTCAAATTCTTCCTGATTTTAAAAATTTCCTCTCCCATCGCCTTGATCATTTCTAGTCCAAGCACCACTCTGTTCACCGGACTATCCCAACTCACTGAAGTCCTACATCCCTTGCCATACAGTAACTCAAAAGGACTCATTCCCAAAGGTGCTTGATGTCCATTGTTGTATGAAAATTCTACCAAGTGTAGATAGTCCTCTCACTTGGATGGTTTATCCATCACATACATCCTTAAAATGTATTCAAGAATCTAATTCACTCTCTCAGTTTGACCATCTATTTGAGGATGATATGTTGTGCTGAAATTCAACCTAGTTCCCAATTCTTGAAAAAATCCTTTCCAAAAATTGGAAGTGAACTTTGTGTCATGGTCCGAGATTATTTTCTTGGGAAAGACATGCAACCTGGATATCTCTTTCATGAATATATTTGCAATGTCACATGTCTTATGGGTGGACTTGACTGGAATGAAGTGAGATACCTTTTATAGCTTGTCCACCACCACCATGATTGAATCATGTCTCTTCACTATCATTAGCAGCCCTATTATAAAGTCCATATAAATCACTTCCCACTTCCAGTCTGGAATGGGTAATGGATGCAACAAACCTTCTAGGTGTTGATGTTATGCCTTGATCTGCTGGCACTTTTGACACCTAGAAATGTACTCTTCTATGTCCTTCTTCATTCCATGCCAGAAATACTGCTTCCTTACTATTGTTATAGTTTTATGATATCCTGGGTGCCCTGAATATGGCAGTTGATGTATCTCATCCATTAATATCTTCTTCAAATCTGCAAAATTTGGAATGTACAGTCTGGTACCTTGGTAAATGAGAACACCATCTTCACCAATACGATATCCTGTTCATGACTCATCCACATTTCCTTGCCGCAATTTCTCTTTGATTTGGAGGTAAGCTTCATCATTAGCTTGAGCTTCAAGAATTCTTTCCTTCAAATCTAATTTACAAACACTCAATGCTGCAATATGAAACCTCTTGCTGAGCGCATCTGCAACCTTATTCTCCTTACCTTTGACATCTTTAATCTCTAAGTAAAACTCACAAAGGAATTCCATCCACCTTGTTTCCCTAGCATTTATATTTGGCTGGTCAAACAAGTACTTTAAACTCATATGATATGTCCTGAGTTCAAATCTTCTTCCCAAAAGGTAATGCCTCCATCTCTTGAGAGCATGCACTATGGCTTCTATCTCTAAGTCATGTGTGGAATAATTATTCTCATGTACCTTCAAATTATTTAACTCATAGATTATTAAAAACCCTTCTTGCATGAGCACTCCACCTATCCCTTCAATGCAAACATCTATGAACACTACAAAGTCTTTATTTGGATCTGCAATCTTCAAGACAGGTGCATAGGTAAGTAATTCCTTTAACTGTTGGAAACTTCTTTCACATTTTTCATACCATACAAATTTGACTTCCTTCTTTTGCAATGAGGTGATTGGATGGGCTATCTTGGAGAATCCTTCAATAAACCTTATGTAGTAACTAGGAAGACCCATAAAATATTTTACATCTGTAGATTCTTGGGAGTGGGCCAATCCATTATGGCCTCAATCTTCTCTAAATCAAATACAATACCTTCTTTTGAAATGACATGACCTAAGTACTGCACCTTCTTTTGATATAATTTACACTTATTCAACTTGGCATATAACTGGTTCTCTCTAAGGACTTGCAACACCATCCTTAGATGATCTTCATGCTCTTCTTAATTCCTTGAATATACAAGAATGTCATCCAAGAATACAATCACAAACTTATCCAAGTATTTATTGAAGACACTATTCATGAGGCACATGAATGTGGAAGGTGCATTGGTAATACCAAATGGCACCACTGTGAATTCATAATGACCATACCTAGTTTTGAAAGCTGTCTTATGAATGTCTTCTTCCTTTATCCTCACTTGATGGTAGCTAGACCTCAAGTCAATCTTGGAAAACACCTTATCTTCCTTCATTTGATCAAACAAGTCATCAATTATGGGCAATGGATAATTGTTCTTGACTGTCACCTTATTTAACTATCTGTAATCAATGCATAGTCTCAAAGTTCCATCCTTCTTCATGACAAAAAATACAGGTGCACCCCAAGGATACACACTTGGTCTGATATACTCTTTATCCATTAATTCTTGCAGTTGCATCTTCATTTCTATCAGCTCTGGTGTGCTCATTCTGTAAGGATCTTTGGATATGGGTGCTGCCCCTGGAACAAGGTTAATGGAGAAATCAACATCTCTTTTGGGTGGTAGTCTTGGCACTTCATCGGGAAATACATGTTGGAACTCTTGCAATAGCTGCAAGCATTCTATCCTTAGTCCCTTGTCTTCTGATGAGTCTGATATGTGGACTGCATATAATTGACAGCCCTTTCTATAAAATTTATTCAACTGTAGATCTAAAATATGCCTCACTAAAACTTGTTTTGAAATTCCTCTAACCAACCTTGGTCTTACTTCTTCATCAAGACATTCAAGTACCTTCTCATAACAATCAACCTTGACTCTATGCCTTTCCAACCAATCCATACATATTAGGGCATCATAGGAACCTAATGGTAGAACATTCAAATTTTCTTTTGTGAGGAGCCCATTCAACTCAATGGAGCACTCCAACACTACCTCACTCACCTTTCTCTTGGTACCTATGGCTAATTGGAATAGCCAAGGATTACCATGTTTTAACTTACCAATAGAAGAACTTTCAACTATCTCAAGAGGCACATAGCTATGAGTAGATCCTGGATAAATTAAAATGGAAATAGATTGCCTAGCAATCTTACCTTCAAATTATACCACTGTTTATTGGTGGTCTGCTTGATGGTCATCCAATGATGCATAGATTCTAGGTGTTTCTCTTGCCATATCTTCCATTGTGGTTGATTCTTCAAGGTTGTGCAAGCTCCTAGAATTCTCCCTTCTAGTTGGACAATCTCTGAGCATGTGGTTTCCTCCACAACCCAAACACTGAAGTGTCCCCTTTGATGTCTTTTCTATTGCTACTGCTGGCATGAATCCACTTCTTCCTTCCTGTACTTGTGGAAAGGTCCTGGGATGATTTCTGAATGGTGTTTTGAATCCACTCTTCCTTGGTTCAAACTTTCTTTTGGGATTTCCTTTCCATGCTAGTTGTAGCTCTGGCTTACTTTTACTCTGTTCATAGCAATGCATGGCCATCCTAATGGCTTCATCAATGCTAGGTGGATTGAAAAATTCAATCCTATCTCTGAAAATTATGTGGTAGGCTACCAAGGAAACATTGAATCTTCACCCTTTCATCCTTGATGTAATCTACATATCTCAGTAGCTCCAAAAAATTGTGGACATACTCATCCACAGTATTATGCCCTAATCTGAGTTCATTGAACTCTTTTCGTTTGTTATCATAATACTTAGCTGATAGGTATTTCTCCTGGAGGTACATTTTAAACCTTTCCTAGCTGATTCTTCTTTCACTGATTCCTTTCACTTGCATAAGGTGTTCCCACCAAATTGATTCCTTGCCACTAAGTTTATAAATGGTAACCCTATCCTTTTCATTCTCTGAATACTCATGCATTCTGATGTACTTTTTCATTCCAAGAATACATGCCTCTGCCTCTTGACCTTCTTTGCTTTATCCATCAAAAGTGGGTGGTATTACCTTCCTAAATTCACCCTGTGGGATAACTATGTGCTTCTTTCTTCTCTCACTTTTGTTGGAAGTATGTCTTGGGCTTCTTTGAGAATCCTTGGATCCATCTAACCTACTGGAAAGTGATCTTAAAGATGGTGTTATGTGATTTATGTTCATAGAACCCCTTCTAGGGCTTGTATTTCTCTTTCTGGAATTCCCTCTAGAATGTCTACTTGCATTTCGCTCTTCCCTGTCCACATTGCTTAGGTTGGACCCAAGATTTACCCTCTGGTGCATGTCTATGAGGATCTGCAATATGGAAGCATTGAGCTAGTGCTGGTCTACTTGTGCCTTCATCAACCTCTCATTAAAACTCACCATTGTCTCAACCAAGTTCTGGGGAGTTACTTGCTCCCTTATTCCATTATATTCTATTTCGGCATGCTCTTCCTGCACATTTTCTCCCAGCATGTCTTCTTTAGGTTCATAGGGATCGTGTGCATCATTAACGATAACCATTTCCCGCTTTTCCCTGTATGTTGCCCTGTTGCATGATTCAACACTTTTGTTGCAATCACCATGAATTATAGGGACAGTTATTAGATAACATAAGAATGGATAAAATTATAACATCCACACAAATTTGGAACAACAAGAGTAATTAATGACTGTTCATGAAAATCGCCCCATGGGCGCACTCCTTGCACATAAATCCATTCATGGCTCAGCGCAAACAGCCCTAGTGCTGCAATTGAAGCTTTGATACCATGTTTCATGTCCCTGGTTGCCTTGGTGTCCTTTAGAGGTGATGGGAGACCACCTAATCCATTTTTTTCCCATAAAATCTCCATTTTACGACATATGCAATGGTCATCGATCCACAATCCGCATTCCACAATCCCCAATCCACATTGCGAAATTCAGAATGCGGGATTGAAATTCACCATACCAAATTTTCCTTCTACAATTTGAAATTATGCATTGTGGAACTCGGAACTGCGGAAATCCAACTCCACAGCTTCGCCAAAACCTCCTTCCACAATCCGCAATCCACATTGCGGAACTTGGGAGTGCAGAAGCTCAAATTTATCCTCCTGGAGTTTTCTTCTTCTGCAATCTACAATCCACATTGCGGAATGAGGGAATGCGGAGACCCCAAATCATTGTCCTGAGAAAATTTCCCTTTTTGCAATCCGCAATCCGCATTATAGAATGCAAAGACCGAAATTCAATCCTTTGGAAAATTTATCCTTCTGCATTCCGCAATTCGGCATTGCGTAACTCAGAAATGCGGAAGTCCAAATCCAACGTTGGTTTCCAACGTCTGCAATCCACAATCCACATTGTGGATGCGGAACTGCGGAAACACCTCCCCTGCTCCTACAAAATTTCCAGGGAAATAACTCCTTCATCCTTAAGCCAAATTGGGCAAGGTTGGTACCATTTGAAATCTCTTGGAGAGATATATCCAATGGTGTAATCCTCTTCCCTAATTGAGGTTTCTAACCCTATCCATTTTCCAACTGAAGTGATACTTATAACTCCCTTCCATGTGCCTTTAACCTCCAACAAGGACTCTACTTGCCTCTTTCCTAACTTTATAATTCCTCTGAACCACAAAGAAGATCCAAACACCACAGGGGCCACACTACTCCATCTCATGTCTAGGAGGGCACAAACACTCCTTCACATCATGTATGCAATGCATAAAGGAACATATAAGGTGAATAAAAAAACTAAGGTCAATGCATACATCTAACACATGTAAAATTATCAAGTCATCAAACTCATGCACTGAAGGAAGCATTCATGAACAACTCAGCCTTCTACTCAGGATTACACATGGCCTACTTATCAATCAAATTCACATAAACATTCATTTAATAACTTGAACATAAATAGATGGACATAACACATGAATATCATCACAATTTACACCACAGAAACATTTATCTTTGGATCTTGAAGCTGCCCCAAGAAACTACATGAGTGAGCAACATTCCACCCAACCTTCGATCTCTATCTAGCTTGTACTCTTTCAGCTGAGATATCACCCTCGAGATGGGTTGTGTATCCACTAAGAAGGGTTAACAGGCTCTCTCATAGTCAAGGTCTCATCCCCATGCTAAGCCAATTTGCAGTTGGGTTTATCAAGCATGCCAAAGGACAGGAATGCTATGCCAACCTACAGTGGGTTTACCAAGCATACAAGGTAAACAGGTAGGATATTTCTAAGCTAGTGATCTCAACCAGAGAGCTATAGGAATTTCAACACTCAACAGACATGGCACCCACATTACCTACCTCACCCAATACAAGGAAGGCCCTCTTCTTTGTTGCACAATCCCTCAAGGACCCTTCCCTTCTAGTGCTATTTAAGGTGGGAATAGAAAGCTCCAACTTATATTTCTATGATATTTACATCCTTCACTAGGTTTATCAAGAAAATTCAACCCTAAATCTGACCTTCTACCATTGTTAACAAGATGGGATATTCACAGGGTTGCAGACTCAGCTCTGTCCCACAACTCGACTTTCTGCAATAAAATCCAAGTCTTCCATGGGTTCACCAAGCTTCTCATGATCTGTAATTCATCTCAGGGTTTACTTTCATGTATTTACCAAACAAATTAGGCTTGCACGCATGGTTTCTATGGAATTCGACTATGTAAATTTGGCTTACCCCCAAAATCGCGTTTTTCCTTCTCTACTTTACGATTGGGATCTCCAATGTGTGTCAATGAATGCCCCCCCCCCCCCCGAATGATGTTTCGTGGTAAATAATGGTTAGCAAACATGACAATAGAATTCCTAGGTGGTAGAGTGTCCCAAGGAGAAATCCAAAATAGAGCCATACCCTTCCATACGGATCACAGGGCTTCCCCATACTCCATTGAATTCATGAGTCGATTTCTCAACCACCTTCTGTAACAACATTCAATGTCAGCATGGGGAGTCAAATGGGTTTATAAATGGACAAGTGGAAGCATGGGTACCAATCCCATAACCCCCTTACCTCTCCCTAGTGGATACACCTGGCCCCTTCTCATTAGTTTCCTCCCTTAGCCAGTTTTCTTTGTGTTTCATTGCAATAACTAATAATTACATCATTTACAATATTTCATGGCTTAACAGCCCATGAATAATCAATTTGTCAAATACTTTCCTATGCAATTAAACCTTAAACATACACTAGTGGGGCCTTGGCCTTGAGCTCCACACTAGGGAAAATACACATTGCATTTATACAGTATTTACATTGAAGCCAATAAACCCTAAGGGTGAAAATGGGGACATTACACTGAGTTTCATATTCTGAACCTTCTCTAAAAGTGATTTATAGAAAAAATTACAAGATGAATACTTTCATGAAATGGAAACCCTAGTTCTGCAATTGCAGCAGCTTCACAATGTTCTTTTTCAGTCTAGATTTGAAACCATGTTAGATTTTTAAGTGCAATAACAATAAGGATCACTGAAATATAAACAAGCACAGCATGAAAAATATGTTGTTGCTGCAACATCCCCCGCAAAATTTTGTAAATATTGGGGCCCCTCCTTTTTTTGAGAAATTTTTGCTTAGAAGTCAAGTCCCATCCAAAAGGCCTTTTTCATACTTAGCTTTTCTAAGAGAGCAAGTTCTTTAAGTTTGTTTTTCTTTAAGTAAAACTCATCTTTCCCAGCCGAAATGGTGGCACAACTTTCGGAGTTAAGCCATAATGGTCGATTTCATTAGTTAAGTCTTTTAGCCTTTCCCGTTTCGACACAACTCATTGAGTCGTGCCGCAACAGGCAAGCATTTTTGTTAAGTTGTTAAGTTGTCTTGTTTTGGATGAACTTGCCCAGTTCCCCCGCAACAGTCGTACGAACTCACCCAAACCTTCCAAAGCAATACCTTTTTCCTTGTATTTTTTTTTATTTCTATGTTGCGGTGAATCTCGTTGAGTTGTGCTGACATGATTGGCAGCCTTTTGTTGTTTCCTTTGAAGTCTTTTGTTGCGGCAAGACTCGGATTTCTGGCTCGAAATGGATGGCATTTGTTTAAGTCTTAAGCGCCTTGATACATTATGGAAGAACTCAACAAGATTCCCCGAAACATTTTCCTGCAAAATGTGAGAGACACCGATAGAGATAATGGAATAGAGGTGACCGGCGAGACTTGAGAAGAGTTGCCGAAACGAAGTAGCGAGCAGACAAGTTTTAATCTAACACCGAACTCGCTGAAACCTGCTGACCCGTTGCACGAGTACTTGGCCAATGCCACCGATACTAGTCATTCCAACTCACCGAGTACTTCCGATTTCGACGTCTAAGAGTTAATGTTGAGCGGTGCTAAAAAGACACTGCTCCCCTTGCCATAACGGTGTTTTAATGCCCACACTTACCTGGTTATGTTAGTGTTAAATGCTCACACGTGTGAAAGTTTTATATATAGAAAGTGGGAATTTTTTGGGTTGTTTATTGTTGTTTTGTTGATAAGATGTTCGAAACACTATTCAAGGTCGCTCCCACCATTCAAGGATAGCCAGGTTTGCAGTTCTTTCAACCACATCAAACCTAATCATTCGCTTACAGGAAAGTAGATCTATCAAGATTTTTCTATCACGTTTTGAGTGGCTAAAGCTTTTGTTATTTGTGACAGCCTTCACCACGGACCCCTTTATCTATGTTGGAGTTTTTTCTTTGCACCCGGTTAGTTTTTCTTGAATCCTTCTATGAAACCCCGCTAGACCCTGTTCCCTATCCCAGCAAGCCATTCAGCATGAAGTCATGACGACCCAGTCGAGCCAAGGAAGTGGGGCAATGCCCCAGTTGTAGCCACCCAAAGCCTGTTGTCTTACTTGCATTGTTTTCAACCCTATGTTTTAACAGAAGAATTGAGCACATTAGCATCGTGGTCTCACTCTATCGAACCGACTTGAAAGAGAAAACTAGCTCTGCCATTTTTATTTTAACAAAAATTATGTTTGGTTTACCATATGCATTTTTTGATCTATTGTTTTAAGTTGATTGAATCTTAGTATCGTTTAAAGAATTTTAACAATATTCTTTCACCTAGGCTATGCTCGTATAATGAAATATTTTTGGCTCAAAACTTGATGACATAGTCTAGTTTAAATTAGTTATTCTTCTCATCAATGGTTGTTTCCAGGTTTAAGCACAATGCCAAAAGGAGCCAAGAAGAAGTTTGATATGTCTGAGCCCGAATTAGGTGGCAAAGTTGTTATGGAAACAAGGGTCGAGACGCTATATGAGGATACCAAGCCAATTATGGGCATCACCCCTGAATTCAAATGGTGGGAACTGCACCATATGATGAGAGATCAAGATATTCCCGGATCAATCCTAGAGGAAATGTACTTGTATCAAAATATCTGGAATTTTGGCATCATAAGAGCAGCCACATGACCAGAGCTTTTTCCTTGCTCGGAATTCATCCGATGGATCCTAGCAAATGTTAATGCCCAATCAAGAGTTCTGTCTGACAGCATGGGAGAGGCTTTTGCTTCATTCCACCCAACCCACATTTCGGAAGCCTACAAGTTGCCCCGTCCTCAAATGTTGTGGAGCGATGCTCGGCTTGAAAGTCTCAACATGGATAATTTGGAAATGGCCAGGAAGTTGTTAATCACAGGTAAGCAGCTGAGCCTAAAGGAGAGCAGTGAATATGAAGTCTAGGTGCTAAGGCCTCCTTTCAGAATCATTTCCCTCATGCTAAGTAGAATCTTTGGCAGAGCTGATGAAACTATTTATAAGTTGCATTGGATTCCTTTAATCCACTATGTAGATTTCAAAGGAACAATTTTCAATTGGGCGGATATCCTCTCAGACAATCTATCGTTAGCCGTAGCTGTTGCCAAGGAAGGGTTGGTCCAAAAGAAATTAGAATTCTACATGTCATCATACCTGGTAGATTGCATTCTATTAAGGCATCATTTCCCAAAGTTAGGATGCATTTGGAACAAGGCTGACTCCCCAGTTTATATCGCTTACAAGATCTCGTGGGCCCAAAACTACAAAAGCCATTAAAAGGCCATATGTGAAAAGTTTATCATGCCCCTATATGAGCTGATGTTCAATAGTGAGCCAAGTTTCCTATTTGAGAATGCCATGGCACTCATGGAAAAATATGGTGATTTTTCTCTTTCAGAGGAGGCCACCTACCTAAGGATGTATGGAGGTTCCAAGCCACCATCTCTCTTGCCCAAGTATGTTACCGATTTTTTGGTACACAAGGAGGTAGTGAGGCAGGTCTTTATAGACGGTGTTGGCAGTTTCCTGAATAGATTGAATAAGGCCTCTTTCCAAGCACTACCCTTTTATGTCGGAGCATACAAGTTCTTGAAGGTCAAATCAGTTGAAACCTTTGTTCAGGAATTGAGATATTTTCACTTTGGAGAGAGGATTTTCACGAAAGAATGACAATCTCAATAAGGCTACAGACCATTGCATAGAAGTCAATGCGCATTTTGAATATGCACACTACCATGATGAGGATGAAGAAATTTTTAAAAGGCTTAGCAATATGACCGAACTTGAAAGGCACCTTCACCTCAAGAGCGGAGCTGGCTGTAGCTCCACTGCAGCCCAAGCTGCCTAGGAGGAATAATTACAAAAGGAAAGAGAGGAAGCCAAAGCTCTGACGAAAGAGGAGCAAAGGCTCAAGGAAGAGGTTGAAAGGTTCCAAAGGGAAGCAGCGGAAAGAGCGCGGAAAGAGCAGGCGGATAGACTCTAAGATGAAGAAGCTGAAAGACTTCGAGATGAAGAAGTAGAAAAGATTAGAAAATAAGAATTCAATAAGCTGCAAGAAGAAAGGGAGAGGATAGAAAGAGAAGCATTTGAAAAGCAACAAAATGTCGAAGAAGAAGAGAGGTGACTGAAGACCGATGAAGAAGACAAATGCAAGAAGGATGCAGAGGCATGTTGATGTATATGTAACTTCGGAATGTATTTCACATATATGTATATTGTATTCCTATAGAGATGGTATTATTCCTCTATAAGGAAGTGTCGTCATTTATATTGTAAGTGTCGTAACTTATACTTGATGGGTTATTAGACCACCTTGTTTGGGGTCGGCCCTGTATAAGTCATGTGGGTCAAAGGGTTATTAGACCACCCTATTGGGGGTCGGCCATGTGGGTCAAAGGGTTATTAGACCATCCTATTGGGGGTCGGCCCACTCAGCATTATGTTATGTGGTTAAGTTCGAGCCTACATGAGTTAGGTAAAAAGGCAAGTCAAGTCAAGTATAAATAGAGTGCGGGAGGCACTCTATTTACTCACTCACTTCTCACACATGCACTCAAGGAGGAGTGGCGCACTTATGGAGGAGGAGGATCTACTGCTAGGTTATGGCTATCTCTCTTGGTTGGTTGTATCATTGCTCTATCTATCTCTGAGGAAGTTATTGGGGTTTTTCACCTTTATGGTTTTCCCCAAGTAAATCTTTGTGTCTCTTGTGTGCTTGCATTATTGTCTCCATGATTGATATGCTGTAGATATGCTGTACATGTTGTTCTCTCAGTTAAGATCCTAGATCATATTGAAGTAAATTCAGAAAATTTAACATGGTATCAGAGCTAGCCTGAAAGAAGGCATGATATGGCATGTATGACACTTGTTGCACTTACGATGCTAGGGCTTGATATAGAAAAAACCAGTCATCGTAGCACTTTCGCTATAAATCCGTTTTGGAGAAGTTTTCGGATCTGAAATTGTTACAGGACGAAGCCAAAATCTCCAGGTACCTTGTGTCCAAAGGACAACCTCTAATTCATTGTACTTTGTGATTTACGATCTGTACAATATAGGGTTTCTGCCTCTTCCAGATCTGAGTCAAAATCAGGTGACCTTGGGAAAAAGGTCATAACTTGGGCTAGGGAGCTCCAAATGAAATTTCGTGAAACGTGACAGGTAGTACACAGACTGTAATATCTCAGAAAAGTTTTTGAGAGGCCGAAGTTGAACCAGTGACACGTGGCACTCCGTACAAGTTTGCTCTCCTGTATTATCCCATAAACAGGTCACGTTGCGACATTTGGCATAACTCTCTCTCAGAAAATCCAATTGAGGTCAGACCTATCAGGATGGAAAGATAACAGGTCAGGCTATCTCAAGAAACTTTTTTCAGACCCTGTGGATCAAAAAAATTTAGAGTTACACCAGAAACAATCAGGTACATATTTCTGTCAAAACATAATTATTTTTTGGTACCTTCATTCATGGCTTCCGGAATTTAGGGCTTTGGAGAAAGTTGGAATTTTTGTAATCGGAGACCATGGCTGGATGCTACTCATCAAAATAGAAATTTAGAGACCAAGATCAGAATTTTTGGTTGGGCAGAAGGCCGAGCTTGATCAAACCCTAGTTCGGGACTTTGATCAGAAAAGTGGAAAATTAGGGCTTCTGTAAAAATGGGAATTTTTGAAATCTGTGACCACGGCTGGAAGCTCCTCAGAAAAATAGAAGCTTAGAGCTTTGGATCAAACATTTTGATTGGGAAGAAGAGTGGGCTTCATCAAACCCCAGTTCAGGGTCATGTCCAGTGAATCCAGAAGTTTCAAAAGCAAAATTGAGGAGTGAAACTTTGTAGTTTTCAAATTCTGAATATACCAGTTTGATCAGCTCATCAAGGCGCATATTTCTATCCTTTCGGAAGTTTGAAATTCAAAGTTTGAATTTTTGGGGTTTCTCTGACAAACCCATATCCAGCTCTAGGTCCAGTTCTTGCAAATCAAGTGGATTGGGTTAATCCTAGAAGAAGATGGATTGGTCACTTGCATAAGTGAAGAAGTTCCTGTTTCAGAGGGAGATGAGGCTAAGGCCTTACATAAGAAGATTACAAGCGATCTCGACAGGTATGACTCATCGAGGTATGTTTTGAGATTTGTTCATGATTAAGTTTATGGTATGTTTTTCTTCATGTTATTACGGTTAGTACAATCTTGATTTTAGACTTGTCATATCACCTTAATAAAACTATGAATGCACAATAGAAAATATTCATTGATTAGGGTGTTGACACTTATGATTGTACTAATGCATTATGGTGTTGTATGAGATTTATGTTGTCTACTAACATGAAAGGTACACCAAGAAAGACAAATCATGTTCTGGTTCAAAGAACATATGATCATGATGACATGAGAACAAAGATTCATCCATTGTCATGGATCTCATAAAAGATCCATTTACGAGGTATGTATAACTTGGTTTTATAATGGTTAACCTATGAGATATACAGGTTACTAGCACAAGTCATTGAAGAAGAACAAGAAGACATCATGTGAGTATGTTAGACATAATTAGCTAGCATGCTAATCCAGGTATGTTTTTCCTATATCAAGTT
Organism: Larix kaempferi; assembly: GCA_027924585.1. Lineage (NCBI taxonomy): Eukaryota > Viridiplantae > Streptophyta > Pinopsida > Pinales > Pinaceae > Larix > Larix kaempferi. The sequence goes on from BSBM01000493.1 coordinate 48,015,619, forward strand.
AGAATCTCACCTTGTGATAAGATCCTTTATTTAAGTATACTTGGCATGATTGATTATGATTATTCATTGAAGTTAGTACTCATGGGTTTAGGCATATTATGATTTTTACTTTGATTGATGATATGACTAACCAGAAAAGTCCTATGGTCAAATAGGAATATAAGTAAAAGAATTATGTCTCTTATATTGATTGATTTGACTAACCAGAAGAATCATGAAGGTATAGGTTTGAATAATCACAGGTTTTATGCATATTATATCTCTTATCTTGATTGATGATTCAACTAACCTGAAGAGTCATAGGTTTGAGTAATTATAGGTTTAGATATGTTAAGTTTCTTATGATTTGACTAACCATAAGAATCCTGCATAAACCTTGAATAATAATGCTTACTATTTTTGTTTGAAATGATCATGACTATACATGCTTGAGATTATTGTGTTTTAATAGTATACTAATGAATGTATGATTTGATATTAGACCTAGAGGATAACACAATGATGATACTAACAAGCATGCATAGGGATCGAGAATGTTTATAAGTTCAAGGACAGGTAATCCAGGGAGCAAAGATCAAGAGGGAGTACACTTCAGTAGTTTCTGCAAGAATGCAGATATTCAGAGGGAGTTGACCATCTTTCTACATTCCACAACAGAAAGGTGTAGAAGAAGCTACTTCAGATTAGGACTCCAACAGCTCCTGCAAGGAAGCAAAGACTCAGAGGGAGTCCACCCAACGAACAAAGAAAGATAAGTATTTTAATCATCATTGCTTGCATACTTGTTTGTTTAAATAATACTGTTCAATAATGTATACACTGATGTTCCTAGAATTAGGTTGTGTATTATGCATATTAGAATAGTTGCATTGATGAACAGTATACTACTAATATACATAGGTAAGTGGCCTATGGCACTGTACAACATTCCATTGCTACTTATCTAGAATGAAACCTCTTTGCTGACATGTTGGGAGTTGTGCACACTCTTAACAATGTTCTGGTAGAGATAGGAAGGCATCTAGAAAGTTACGGGATATGGATAAATGTTGTATTGAAGCATTGGCTAAGATAATTGCATGACTGTATGACATATTGCTTTATGTGTAAGAATTTGTTCTGAAAACTATGAGATGTTTTCTAATCATGCAATTTAACTTGTTGTGTAGGAAAGATCGTATGCCATCTCCTACAAAAGGACTACAACATTTGTTCCAGCAACAAAGATATTTATTGAAGATATTGAAGTTCCCAGGATCTGGGATGAAGAAATAGAATGCCATGATCCGTCGATCATGAAGAATGATGTTTGGGATGTAATCCCAAGACGTGAAGGGAAGTTTGTTATGACTTCCAAATGGAACTATCAAATCAAGCATATTGCAGATGACGGCAGTGAGAAATATAAAAGTGATGAAATAGTAGATACACCAGATGGATTTCAAGACAGCATGGTGTAGTCAGATATGTGTGCAGAACTTGGTATGGTAGGATAGACAGCTTTCTATCCAGTTTGGGCTTTACCAAGAGTAAAGCAGATTCCAACCTTTACTACAAGGTTGAGGAAGGGAATCCTGTGATTCTACTACTGTATGTGGATGACCTATATATGACAGGAGATGACAGACTGATTGCGGATACCAAGAGGAAGCTTGCAGCTGAATTCGATATGAAAGACTTGGGAATGATGCACTATTTCCTAGGTATGGAGGTGAGGCAGAATGCAGGTGGGATCTTCCTTGGTCAAGGGAAGTACACAGTAGATATCCTGAAGAGATTCGGGATGATGGATTGCAAGGCCATGGCCACACCGATGGCATCGAATCTGAAGCTTCTATGTGATGCTTCATCTGAGCCAGTTGATGTCTCTATGTATCGTCAGATGATTGGGTCCTTGATGTACCTGACGAACACGAGACCAGACATTTGCTTTGCTGTGAACACATTGAGCCAGTTCCTGAAAGATCCAAGAAGTGTTCACCTGGTTGCTGTAAAGCATGTTCTGAGGTACCTAAAGGGTACAGTGGATTATGGGCTCAGGTATGAGGCAAATCAAAAGTTTAACCTGCAGGGTTATGTTGATTCAGACTGGGCTGGCAGTGCTGCAGACAGGAAGAGCACATCTGGGTGTTGCTTCAGTATGGGATCAGGTGTGATCTCTTGGTTTAGCAGGAAGTAGTCCTGCGTAGCACTGAGTACAGCTGAGGCAGAGTATGTTGCAGCCTGTTCAGCTAGTTGTGAGGCAGTATGGCTACGGAAGCTACTGTCTGAGTTATTTGATCACCCGTTGGAGGCTACTGGTATCTTCTGTGATAACTAGAGTTGTGTGAAGCTGTCCGAGAATCCAGTGTTTCATGACAGGTCGAAACACATAGAGATCAAATATCACTATATCAGGGATATGGTGCAGAGAGGAGCTGTGAAGCTCCTGTATGTTGCGACGGACGAGCAGATTGCAGATGTGCTGACGAAGCCACTAGCCAGGGTGAAGTTCGAGTACTTCAGAGAGAGGCTTGGCGTGCTTCAGATCGAGGATACTTCGAGGAAGAAGTGATGAACACATTTGCTGAAGCCATTCCAAGCATGTTGGAAGGAGGATCCTTCACATGGCTGTGGATGTAAGCGCTGGATGATGAGCATCAGGATGATGTTCTGGTTTCTGATTGGATATGATCAGTTGGATCATTTTATGTATGTATGTACGTATCATGTGGATGCTGGATATGATCAGTTGGATCATTTTATGTATGTATGTACGCATCATGTGGATGCTGGATATGATCAGTTGGATCATTTTATGTATGTATGTACGCATCATGTGGATGCTGGATATGATCAGTTGGATCATTTTATGTATGTATGTACGCATCATGTGGATGCTGGATATGATCAGTTGGATCATTTTATGTATGTATGTATGCATCATGTTGGATGCTTGGACCATGTATCTGTATATGTATCAGGTGGATACATTGTATGATCAGGTGGATCATGTATGGTGATATGTATCATGTATTTGTATTTGTATCATGTGGATACATTGATGATCAGGAGGATCATGTATGATGATATGTATCAGGTAGATACTTGGTATGCATCAGGTAGATGCATTGATGATCAGGAGGATCATGTATGATGATATGTATCATGTATTTGTATCAGGTGGATACATTGATGATCAGGAGGATCATGTATGATACTTGGTATGCATCAGGTAGATGCATTGATGATCAGGTGGATCATGCTTCAGGATGTTGCTCCAGATGACATGCAGCAGGATGTTGCAGTGATGATCAGGATGATCATAGATGACGAGCTTCAGGATGTTGCTCCAGATGACATGCAGCAGGACGTTGCAGTGATGATGATCAGGATGATCATGGATACATCAGGATGATGTATGGTGAGTATCAGGTTGATACTCTATGGCCGTGGATCAGGTTGTGCAGATGAGCATGTAATTCGTTGCCCTGGGAGATTTGCAGATGGTCTTGCGAGGTTTTGCCTATGGCATGTAATTCGTTGCCCTGGGACATCTGGCAAATGCTCTTTCGAGGTTTTGCTCTGGGAGGACATGTAATTCGTTGCCCTGGGAGATCTGCAGATAGTCTTGCGAGGTTTTGCCTATGGCATGTAATTCGTTGCCCTGGGATATCTGGCAGATGCTCTTGCGAGGTTTTGTCCTATGGCATGTAATTCGTTTCCCTGGGAGATCCGATAGGTTGGGCTGTGTGCCCGTAATCAGTCCTGGGATGCTCTTGCGAGGTTTTTCCATGACCACATGTAATTCGTTTCCCTGGGAGATCCTATAGGTAGAGCTGTGTGCTCGTAACAGCCTGGGATGCTCTTGCGAGGTTTTGTGGTGAGGTCACATGTAATTCGTTGCCCTGGGAGATCCTATAGGTAGAGCTGTGTGCTCGTAACAGCCTGGGATGCTCTTGTGAGGTTTTGTGACGCACGTAAAAGTCCTGAGGATTCCACAGTATGGCCAGTGATGACGAAGACCTGCAGGTGGTGGGCCTACATCCAGTATGAAAAAGGACTGGCTCTGTAGAACTTCCTATGACGAGTAGATTCAGAGATTGATTGAGATAGCAGCAGCAGTGACGATGATGATGACTCGATGACGATTATCTAGTGACGATGATCTAGAGAAGATGACTTGTGCTAGAAGAACTGTGCTGAGAAATACCTTCCTAGTTAAGAGGGAGTGTTGATGTATATGTAACTTCGGAATGTATTTCACATATATGTATATTGTATTCCTATAGAGATGGTATTATTCCTCTATAAGGAAGTGTCGTCATTTATATTGTAAGTGTCTTAACTTATACTTGATGGGTTATTAGACCACCTTGTTTGGGGTCGGCCCTGTATAAGTCATGTGGGTCAAAGGGTTATTAGACCACCCTATTGGGGGTCGGCCCACTCAGCATTATGTTATGTGGTTAAGTTCGAGCCTACATGAGTTAGGTAAAAAGGCAAGTCAAGTCAAGTATAAATAGAGTGCAGGAGGCACTCTATTTACTCACTCACTTCTCACACATGCACTCAAGGAGGAGTGGCGCACTTATGGAGGAGGAGGATCTACTGCTAGGTTATGGCTATCTCTCTTGGTTGGTTGTATCATTGCTCTATCTATCTCTGAGGAAGTTATTGGGGTTTTTCACCTTTATGGTTTTCCCCAAGTAAATCTTTGTGTCTCTTGTGTGCTTGCATTATTGTCTCCATGATTGATATGCTGTAGATATGCTGTACATGTTGTTCTCTCAGTTAAGATCCTAGATCATATTGAAGTAAATTCAGAAAATTTAACAAGGCAGGAAGCCCAAACATGCAGGATATGGACATACACTCATCCCAAGTAGCCCATGCCTTAACCATGGAAGATGACTTCCCCATAGGAGAACTTCTGCTCGTCCCTTTTACCTCGTCAAAGAGTTACACTGTGACCCAATGGGAAAAATTTGTTTTTGATAAGAAGAGGAAATCCATTGTACAGAAGACATAGACAAGGATGAAGAAACCCTTTCAACCGGACATCGTCACCAAGCGGGAAACCACTGTCATGCAAGGTACGCAAAGTGTCCCCAAGTTTATGACATTTGCCACTGTAGCTGCTGCTAAGCCAAGCAAAGACAATGTCCATAAGTTATTGAATGATGTGGAAGTAGGAAAAAAGATGGTGCAGAAGTTACAGCTTACTCTGGTAAAGGAGAAGGCATATAGAGAGTTAATGGTAAATAAATATGATGGCCTCTTATCAGAACAAAGAGAATTATCCAGTAAGTATTAGCATCTAGAGGAAGAAAAGGAAGCTTTGGTGGTACAGATGATGATAGTGGAAGGAGAGAAAAATGATCTCAAAGCCTAGACCATTAAGTTGGAAGAAGAGAAAGAGTTGATTTCAGAGCAGTTAGAGCTAGCAAACAACAAGGCAATTGATTTGATCCCCTTTCATGAGCAGTCCTGTGACATACTAAAGAAGATACATGAGTCACAGAAATTTATTACTGAAGAAGTTTTCAGAATGAAGGCGATGGTTTCTAGGATGAAAGAAATTAATTCTGAGGATAATAGGCTCAGGAAGAAATATGCATGTGTAAAGGAATACATTGGGAAGCAGATTGAATGGAGAGAAGGGAAGTCATGCTTCCCCAAGCATCTCCCTCTCAAATCCGTGGCAGATTTTAAAGCAGATGTAGGCTTTATGGAGTTCTACAAGAATTGTGGTGTAAAATTAAACTCTGTAATCCAAACCATCATCGGAAAATGCAGTAGTCTCTATCTTAGCATCCAGGAAACTCAGGGAAGATGTCAAATGGTGGTTCCCCAAACTTTAGAATATTTTCCAAACAAAGATCAACGCTTTTCTGAGTTAAAAAAATGAGCTAAGAACGGAGATGGAATATGTGAAGAAGATAGATGTGTTAACAACAGAAGATCTTCACCAGTGCATCAGGAAACACTCCATTCACGCTCACTTGCTTGAAGAGGTTCACTAGGCTACAGTAGCATAAGTTAAAAACATTGAAGCAGAGTTAGCCAAGCATGAGATCTCCCTGAAATTCATGCTCCTTGCCCCTACCAACACCATTGTGAGAGAAACAGCAATTGGCTCAGCTATATAGCAAAGGTGGACAAACTAGCTAAGGTGGAAGCGCCAGCTATATCAGAAGCTCCAGTCGGGAATTGATTTGGCACTACATAATGGTCTAATTTTGATTTGGAAACAATTTTTCCATTTTAGCTCAGTCGTGAAGTAAAAGACAGCTGGACTTTTTGTTCCTTTTGTAAAAAACATTTGGTATTATTCTAATTTTGTAAAGGGCACTAAAGGACAAATTAAGAGATTCCTTGGGATTAGGGTACATGTAGGAGCTCTTGGAGCATTTTGTAAATCTATATATAGATGAATAGAGAATAGTAGAAGGACTTTTGGCAGGTGAAAGGACAATTTTTTGGCTTGTACGTGAACTATTTTTCTACATATATTACAAAGATCTATTTTTCCTAAAGAAAGCCTTGGCACTACGTTTTTGCCTGAAGATGTGTTAAATTCCTACTGGATTATTTCTGCATCATTTATACATATACTGTGAGATCATTCCTTGTTGTTTTGAATTATTTCTTTGTAATGAATGTTCTCATATTTTTTTTGTGCAAAGATGTATATCTTAAATGAGTAATGAAATGTTTTAATTCAATCAAATCTATCTTTGATATCTTTCACTTTCTGCTGGAAATGCATCTTTATGATTAAATAGCTATCTATGAGATCTTTGGATGTCTGTTTCAGCGTATTACTCATACTTTCAGTTTGCTCCTTGCAAGGATAGATTAAATTTGCTTAAATAGTTTTAGATCAGATTTGTTTAACTGCATGCATTTAGATTATAGCACTTGCATATCATCTTTAAAATAAAATACATAAACGGTGGATTGGGTTGCAACCGGTGAAAGGAAGACAAATCTTTAAACTTTACATGGTAGCCGGGCCGTTAACTAGACAGATTCCCTATACCAAATGGTGAGCGATCTAATTGGGTTTGCTTACCGAGGAGAATCCCTTGCTGATTGATGCTACGATTTTTTAGGCATCAATAGTTTTTGGCACTAGAAGGGGGGCCACCAGTGCATGGATGGCAGAGGATATCCTTCCTTTAGAAGAAATCCAACTGAAGACCTGCTTGAAACAACTATCCCATACAATTTCGATCTAGAAGATCCCAATTCTGAAATTGAGCAGCAAGAAACACTGTATGTTGTTCCTTTTGCAGAAGTAGCAGATTTCAGAAGACATACACGTTCCTATGTTAGAGAACTTGGTGGTTTGAATTTAATTCCCCTACTCCTGAGAAGAAGAGCTCCTAGGAGGGAAACACAATACACAAGAGTTTCAGTTTTAGTTTAGAGCTTAGAAGAATTGGTAGATCTATCCTTAGAAGAGATCACAGAGCCTCTTGGAGAAATCAGACTCGATACTCCTCCAAATCTAGAAGAACCTCATACTCCACAAAATTCTCCACCTCATACTCCACATAAAACTTCACCGCATTCTCCACGTAGAATCATGGTTGTGCCGGCATGGAGAGCAAGAGGAGCACTGAATTTAGCTGGGCCATTCCATGATTTGCCCAAGAATCGAGAAAAGGTTTTGCCCAAGTATGATCCAAAGAAAGGTATCTCTACTGAAGATCACCTTAAGAGCTTTTATCTGGCCCCAAGTATTCTAAATGTGCAACACAAAGATGTAGTCTGTAGAATTTTTCCCTATACTTTTGAACCCAAGGTATCTTCCTGGTATTTTAGTTTGCGAGCTAGTTCCATATCAAATTCTGAAGAATTCAAGAAGTGTTTCTTAAGCAAATATGGAAATCATAAGACAATCGCTACACTTATGAAAGAATTGTTGTCCATGAGAATGGAAAAGAAAGAAAAGGTTCAAGAATTCAATCAAATATTTACTACATTTTAAAATAATTTTAGTGTTGCAGCTAGACCAGCTAAAGAATCTTTAGTTGAATATTACACAACAACGCTTGATCCTTTGATAGCAATGTTTGTTAAAAGAACCAAGAAAACTACCTTGATAGAAAAATTTGAAGAAGCCAAGAAGGTAGAGGAAGAAGTAGATAGTATTGCTAAACATTCCATCGATGTGGAAAAAAAGACAACAACTACTCAGAAAACCCTGCTGCTAACTAGAACTAAGGAAGAGCCATCAGCAGATATGGAAAACATGGTCAAGATGATGCAAAAGATGTCCAATAAAATTGTAGATCTGGAGAAAGATAAGGCGGCTAACACATCTAGAAATACATTTAAACCTTTCTACAAGAAAAGGGAGTAAAATGGCCATCCTCTTCCACCTACGAACAACTCAGCTGTTTTGAATTTAAATGAAGTAGGAATGGACCATTTCTGCACTTTCCATCAGGAACCACAGTCTGAAAAAAATTTCCCACAATGGATAAACTCAATGAGTTTGGTGATGAACCAAATGTTGGATGCTCAAATAACATATCAGGAAGATCCTCAGGAAGAGCAGACCCTGGAATAGGAAGAACCCATTCCAGACACCACTATGGTATTGTGGGATTGGGTGCCTCTAACAGATTTAATTGAAGACGACGTTGAAGAAGGTCAAATTTCAGCTATAAATGTCACTACTCGGAGCAAGGGTCCAATTGTTGACCCAAGACCGACTGCTCCCAAGCTTAAGGTTGCCAAGGAAATACCCAAAAGGCTCATAACTGTCATTCCATCGCAGCCTAAGAAAAACCCAGCACCTACAAAAGAACCAAGTGCAGAAATAACTAAACAACCAAAAGTTACATCAAACAAAACAAAAAATCAGCCAAAAGTTGCAAAAGAATGTGACATGGGATATGATATAATCGAATACATTAAGAAAGCAAAAGCAAATGTTTCTATATTTTATATGTGTAGTTTTCCCCAACAAAGAAAGAAGTTGTTGGAAGCTTTTGACCCACAATCTAGTACTTCGTTAGCAAACACTCAGGAAGATCCTGAAATAAATGAAGCTAGTATTGGCGGGAAATCTAGATCCCAAAGTTTGCCTTTTTTGTTGACTTTCGAAATTTTCAATCATAATGTGCATAATTGTTTGGTAGATTCCGAGGCTTCTTCGAATGTCATGCCCCTATCAATTTACGAAAATATTAATGGGAAACCAATACCATCCCCATCTCAAATCATACAGTTAGATAGAACTGTTGTTAAAGTCATTGGAGAAATAAAAGATGTGCTTATTAGGTTGTCAACAGATCCTAGAGTGTGCCAATTTATCAATATAATGGTAGTTGATATTCCTGAAACTTATGGTTTGATATTGAGCAGGGACTGGTCTATGAAACTGAATGGTTATTTTGCAATGGACTGGTATATGAAACTGAATGGTTATTTTGCAATGGACTGGTCTCACCTGTGGTTTCCATACAAGAATAGGCAAAATCAGATTAAAATACTGAAAGAACCTCACATGAAGCAGAACGTAACTCAGTTAGAGGAAAAGAATGAAGTTGTAGCTTTCTCATCTTCAGTTTTGGGAAATTATTTCTTAGATATTGAACTAGGTAATTATCAATTGGAAAACGTTAGCCATGAATCAGATGAATAGACTGATCTCCTTCAATTTTCTTGGACTGATGATATTAACTATAACATAGTAGGATTAGTCACTGACTTAGGTGATTGTTGGGCCTGGCCCAAGTGGGGCATTTTTGTGTAAGTCAGATTTTGGAACTATGGAGCTAAGCATAGTTCGGCTGAAGGATTTTGGACAAGTGTATTTTGGATGCTGCGAAGTTGCGTGCAACACAGTGTCGGAAGAGCTGCGAAGTTTAGTCCTGCAAGGCGATAGCGCTGCGATGTGTCCATTCTATGGGAATCTGACAAAGCAGAGTGTTGGACAGAAGACGACACAGATTCCGGTTAATCCATCGATGGTCTATTGTTGGTAAAGATGCTCCATGATTTCCAGGTGATGAGTAAGGAGCAAAGTGGAAGAAAGTGAGTGGTCACACATGCGGAAGAACCACTACCTGAACCAATCGCACAAGACCATTAGAGGAAGAATGGATCAGTGAAAATGACCTGTTGACATGCGTGCGATAGGGAGGATGATGGTGACGTGAGGCATGCTTTGAAGGTGGCCATGATGGAAGATTTGCTACCAGAAGCCAGCGGTCCGATTAAGGGAAAATCGTGACAATTTTGTAAACCTAAGGATTTTTTCCTTCGAATTGTAAAGACATGACCTACGGGCATGATCTATAAATAAGGCATATTTTGTATGGGAAAGGGTTGTTGAATCTCTCATTTTGTATTGTCATTTTGATTACTCTTCACTATTATTAACTGAATAGATCTCTATTGAGAGACACTTTTGTAAAGGCTCTGCAAGCTGTGTGCACAGAGGCCTATTGAGAGAGAAGAGAGTTTGCAGCTAAGTACGTAGACAAGGAACTGTTGTACCCTTCCCAGAGACTAATACAACAATATTTCTTGTGGAAGTATCTCCCATCCTAGGGGTGAGCCATGTTAAATTCTGTGTAGTGTGATTGTTTGTGTTTTACACTTGTTTGTTTGCTTACATTGGATGCTTGGATTCTCATTTATCAATTGTTATGTTAATTCTTTTATATGTATTCGCCATAGGAGAAAGATGGGAATAATATGTTAAGTATTACATGTATGGATGAATGATGAATGTGCAGTAGTCTAAGTCTATGAAAGTATCAGTCTATTGAATAATCACATATTTATGTAGAGTTTGAGGTTACATAACTCTTTTGACGCGCAACACCGGAAGTGCGCAGTATTGTGTGTCTCATCTATTTACATTGGTTATAAGGTTAATCATCCAAGGCAATAGATCAATGAATAAGTATTAAGTGAACCCCTCATAGTGGTCAAGTCCGCAGAGGAAGAGTATATGTCAGTTGCGTTGTCCTATTATTTGCATCCTGTCCGAACCATGCAATCCTTGGATGCGCTGGTTGTGCAAGTATCTTAGCTTGTAGACGTGAGGACTGCGACGCAGTATTTAGTCCGCAGCGCGAGCCTCGCAATGCGCTATGCAGTAGATCTATCCGAGCAGCTCATCACATCACTATGGAAACCTGATTCCGTAGTAGATCTATCCAAGCAACTCATCACATCACTGTGGAAACCTGATTCCGCAGTACCCCCATAGCTACACCTCAGGTGAGACCTCAGCCTATTCGCAAGCTGTTGCCGAAAGGGCCAGTGAGAAGGGGTTTTGTTGGTTCCTTGAAACCATGAAGAACCTGGGTCTACATTGGAAACCTCTAGAACAGTGACTTAATCCAACAAATGGTTTCGTTGCTGGGACTAAGAATCCGTGATGAGTTGAAGTCGTGATGTGCGACGAAGAAGAAGCTTTGCTGGGTATCGATGTTTTACATCCAGATAAGAAAGAAATCTGGGCTTGGTGTGACAAGACAAAGAGAGATTTTGCAATAAAGGAGAACAGACACCCGCATCTCTCGGATATCTAGTGGTTGAACAAGTGCCTGTGGAAAGACATTCATGAATTTTTCTGGGCGTCTTTTGGAAACGAGCTACACAAGTGGTTGTCGAGGCTCCTAGAGCAAAGAAATTGTACACCACGAGATGTACCGACCGAGTGGACACCATATCTTATTGAAAGGATCAATGTAGTAGATAGACCACTCACAAGAGCAGTCGACAGTACACTACAGGGATTTATGATGCAATTCACTGTGGATATGCTAAAGTACTACAGTGCAACCGAAAGAGAGTTTTTCAAGGGATTCGGAGGTAAGTAGTTGAACAACCTCAGTTTATACATTAAAATGATTTTGGCAGAGAAAGGTGTTTTTAGAATGCAGTGAAGTTTTGTTTAAATCTGTCATGGTAGATAGTACATATAGTGGGTCTTACGAAGAAACCCATAACCTAGGAAGTGGAAAGAGATACAAGTTCATCGCTGAGAATAATCCTGGATCACATGGACTCCGCGTAGATACCTAGATACCATGTGAGCTTGATAACCAAACCGCACCTCTGTCAGCCACGTATCAGCCTATTACACCACAAAACCCGTCGATTGCACATATCGTGACTCCCCTGTCTCAGAATCCATCAGTTCAGAACCCGTCGGCTGCAAACACCGCGCAACTCGCATCGCAGAATATCAGTACTGGTAACACCGCAGGAGTGGGTGCCTAGGCTACAGCCTACCCGATCTCAGGATGTACCACTTTAGAACGTCCAACCTTAGATCATTCCTCAGAGTATTATCCTTAGCACTACTCAGACATCTGTTGCATTTAGAAGGAGGATGGCTGATGATATCAAGCTACCGATATTCAAAGGAACGGGTCTAGAAGACCCTGATCAACATTGGTTTCTATGTGAAGGCGTGTGGAGTGTAAAGCAAGTATAGGATGATGCTGTGAAGCAAGCACAGCTCGTCACCACCTTTAGAGACAGAGCCTTGCATTGGTTCATGAAATACTCATAGGGACATAATAAAACCCTAGTAGAAATCAAGGCTGCGCTCTTAGCAGAATTTAAGAAGCCAAAATTAGAATCGCAGTGTATAATAGAGTTGAAAGAGATCAAACAGAAACCTAATGAGACAGTCTATGAGTTTGATCAGAAATTTAAAACACTGTTGGACCAAGTAAGCTTCGTTATAGCACCGCAAAAGCACAAGGAATGGTTTATAGCTGCGCTATCGTCCCATATCATACAACCTTTGATGCAGCAGAAAGTGGCTTCACAAGCAGAAGCCTTGGAGATCGCGATGAAGTTAGAAGCTTCACCAATTGGAGAAACTAGCACTGGGATGTCGCAAATTCAGAACCAATTGGCTACCTTGACACTACAACTACAGAATATCAAGAAAGGAAAGCAAGAGAGACAGGAAGTCTGGTGTACAGGCTGTAAGGTTGAAGGACACACTAAGGATCATTTTCCTTTATTCCAGGACTTCCTTAACATGGGTGGACCAAACCCATTAAATCCGAACCAAGGGCCATGGTGTGAAATTTGTAGAACTAGAGGACACCGCCCAAAAGACTGCCACCTGATAGAGAAATACGTAAGAACACCTAAAAACCTATATTGTAATTTATGTAAGTCAATTGGGCATGATGAGTCCAACTACCATGCATATGAGCTCATGCTAGAAAGAAATAAAGATATTGAGCATGTGTATGGAAGAATGTACAGAGTCCAAGGAGAGACTCCATAGAAATAAGAAAATGCACAGCATGATCAGGGAGCATACAAAGGCCACGGAGGATACTGCAGGAGAGGAAGGAATAATGTCTCGGCATAAGGATGAGGCCGAGATCAAGTAATCTGTTATAACTATGGCCAAGCAGGCCTTGTATCTATAAACTGTATCAACCCATGCACTACGTGTAGTTATTGTAAATCATTTGACCAGGTTATTGAAGACTACCCAGTGTTAGACGTAGAAATGTAGAAAAGAAAACGACCAGACGTGGCAAACCCAAATATTCAGTTGATCATAGTAGAGAGGAGGCCTACGGATCCAAGTATCAACGTAGTGACGCAAAGTGGCGCTACGACAGGGAGAGATAGAGGAGCAGAAGCTTCGACTTCTGGATATTTTAACACTAAGAAAACTTCTCTTAAAACAATATGGATAAGGAAAGATACTGGGAAAGCACGTGCTTTCAACTTAGAGAAAAACAGAGAAGTCTTTGAAAAAGCGTGGGATATATTCAAAGAATCAGCACCCAGATCGCCGAGAATCCCGTTGTGTAGTGAAATACTACATATGGAAGATATGTCGGCTGCTTATGACAGAACGATCACTGTAGCAGAGACATGCACCTCTGTTGCGCAGTTCCTCGGGAGCTGCATGAAGTTGCTGAAGAGTCCAAATGATATAGCAGAGCTGCAAAAGTTGTTAGATCAATATGAACCACGCAGCGAAAGTGAAACTACCGATAGCGCAGTTGACCACATTAAGAAACACAAGAGAATAGGCAAAGAAATGAGACTCAGTGCACAGATAGGAGATTATGAAATGGATGAGATCATTCTTGATCTGGGATCAGAAGTAAATGTCTTAACCAAGCAAACATGACAGCAAATGGGGAGACCAAAGCTGTTATGGTCACCTATCCATATGAGAATGTCCAACCAGGAGAAAGTCATACCATTTAGACGGTTAGCCAAAGTGATTGTTGACATTTATGGAGTGCAAAGTTATGCAGATTTTGAGGTTATCGAGATTGTGGATGATAGTCATCCTTTTCCTATGCTTTTGGGAATTGACTGGGCTATCGATAACTTCACTATCATAAACTTGAAGACAAAGAAGATGATCTTCGAAGGAAAACATCTCAAGGTCATCGCACCACTGGACAATGTAGATGGCGACATATACAATGAGCCGATTCAGGAGGAATCCAGAGCTCAAGATTTGGACCGATTGTACAAGATGAATTACAACCAGGAAGATTACATTAATCCTACTGCGGATGGAACACTCAGCTGGAGATGCGACAGCTCTTGCATATGAGGCTCCAATGCAGGATTGGAAAATTTGTAAAGTCGTATGCATGAAATATCAGCAAGGAGATGCACACAGGTTACAAAGTCACCGTGCTGTATTGGAAAGAAGGTAAACCCAATCCCCACCTATGATGGTTTATCTAATGTTTATTCCGTTATCAAAGAATATACTATAGCAATTGCAGATGAACATCGCTTACCAGCACTAGATATGTCATTGTGCAAGACACCTTCCAGATGGTGGGCTGCGCATAAGCAGAAATTGACCACATGGGATCAATGCAGAATCAAGTTGCAGATTAGGTTTGTTGACAAGGTTACCCTACCCTTTGAGAAATACAATGGACAGACAGATCCAAGCCAACATATTGAGCTCTGTTCACAAGCATGGGAGGAGAGACCACAAACAGAATGGGTACATCTGTTTGTGCACACATTGGAAGAAGAAATTCCAAAGAAATGGTACCTTGATATAAAGTTGCACATGAAAACTACAAATTTTCCTACCCTCACTGCAAACTTCGAGAAGAGTTTCAGTTTTGAAGACAAGAATCCTACCATAAATGATGCGCTGTAGATTATTAAGGAAAGAGTATTTACATTAGAATGTCCACATAAGAACATGACATTAGAATAATTCTTTGGTGCTGACAATGTACCTGCAAGCCTACAGACATAATGGAAGGAATAGGTAGAACATGCCATGGAATGTTACAACCTAGCTGAAGAGGCTAAAGAAAAAGAAGACAATGATGAGGAGGATCTATACAACATAAATATTCATGAGTCATAAGGAGCGCGCGATGTAGAGGGACCTCTGCTGGAAATCCCAGACATGAGCGGACTTGTGAAAACACGAAAAGTGAACATTGGCACCAGCAAAGAGACAAAGTTTGCAAGTAGTGGAAACTATTGGGATGATCAGATTGTTGCAGAGATCACAGACCTATTACATGAGTATCAAGATTTATTCCCGACAAAGTTTACAGAGATGAAAGGCATTTTGGGGGAGTTAGGGGTTATGAAGATACCTCTTAAGCCAGTTGCCAAGCCTATTAAGCAGAGGCCCTATAGCCTGCCCGCGATACAAAGAACGAATCAGGGAAGAACTTGATAAAATGCTCGACGCAGGGATCATCAAGCTAGTTGAAGAGTCTGAGTGGATAAGTCATATGGTTGTCCAAGATAAGAAAACAAAAGGCGAGATCAAGATTTGTGTGGATCTCAGAAAATTGAACGATGCTTCAATGCATGACCCATTTCCTACTCCTTTCATTGATGAGGTGCTTGATGATGTTGGAGGAAATGAGGCCTATTCCTTTACTGATGGCTTTTCGAGATACCATCAGATAAGAATTGATCCCGCGGGTAGACACAAGACCACTTTTGCCACGGAATGGGGATCATTCTAGTACACAGTAATGCCGCTTGGCATGAAGAATGTGCCCACCGTATTTTCCACAGTTGTGGTCGCAACATTCAAAGATTTCATGCATATGATTTTAGAAGCTTATTTTGATGATTGGACAGTATTCGGGTTGCTGAAGGACCATTGCGCAAATCTGAGACTGATGCTAGAAAAGTGCAGACAACATCAAATGTCACTCAACCTAAAGAAGCGTATTTTTTGTGTACCTTATGGAATTTTGTTAGGACATATTGTGTGCAAAAAGGGCTTGATGGTTGATCCTGCAAAGATCGCAGTTATTGTAAACTTGCCAACACCAAATTCAGTCAAGCAGCTGCGCACTACATTGGGGCATACCGGTTACTACAGGAAATTTATAAAGGGGTATGCGCAAATAACCGCAGCAATGGAGAAGCTATTAAAGAAATATGTGCTGTTCATTTGGAATGCAGAGTGTGAACAGGGATTCGACACCTTAAAAGAGAAAATGGTAATTGCACCAATCCTAGTTTTTCCAGACTAGGAGAAGCCATTTCATGTCCATGCCGATGATTCATGTATAGCATTGGGGGTTGTCTTAGCACAACCAGGAGAGGGAGGTATTGACCATCCCATCGCATTTTTGAGCAGGAAGCTCTCATATGTAAAGAAGAATTATACCACCACTGAGAGAGAAGGCCTAGCTATGGTCTAAGCGCTGCAGAAGTTCAGAAACTATTTGCTGGGTGTGCACTTCTCTATGTTCACTTACCATTCTGCTTTGAAATACCTGGTCAATAAGCCAGTGTTAAGGGGGTGAATCTGAAGGTGGTTGTTACTCTTTCAGGAGTATGAATTTGAAATAGTCGTTAAGCTGGGAAGATTGAACTTGGGACCTGATCATCTGTCAAGGATCGAGTCAGGAGAAGAACCTATAAACCTCAAAGACAATCTGCCTAATGCGTAGTTGTTTTCTATCCAGATAGATGATGAATATTATAAAGACATCATATACTTCTTGACTACTGGGTTAGCACCCATAAAATTTACTATGCAGTAGAAGAAACAGCTGGTAGTAAGAGCAACAGACTTCACCATAATCGCAGGTCAGTTATACAAATTGTGATCGAATGAAGTACTTCCCAAGTGTGTGTTAGAGCACGAGAAGCCATTTATACTAGTAGATGCACATTCAGGAGCAGCAAGAGGTCACTACGCAGGAAAAACCACTACGCAGAATATATTGTGGGCAGAGCTATGGTGGCCTACGATTCACAAAGATTCAAAGGAGCATTATCATAGCTGTGATGTCTATCAGAGGACAGGAAGGCCATTACTAAGAGACAAGATTCCATTGAATCCACAGCTGACATTACAAGCATTTGAGAAATGGGAAATTGATTTTTTGGGACCTATAAACCCATTGGGAAAACGAACTGGTGTGAGGTGCATTATTAATGCAACTGATTACCTCACCAGATGGGCAGAAGCAAAGCAAATGAAGGACTGTAGCACAGGTACTGCCGCGCAGTTCATATTTGAAGACATCCTTACGAGGTTTGGATGCCCAAAGATTTTGATGAGTTATCAAGGCACTCACTTTCTGAATAGAACCATTGAAGCATTGATAGAAGAGTTCCACATTCATCATCAGTGAAGTACGCCATATCACCCACAAGAGAATGGAATTGTTGAAGCATTCAATAAAGTACTGGAGAATGCGCTGACTAAGGTATGCAATGTGAATCGGGATGATTGGGACCTACACATTCTAGCGGTTTTATGGGCATACAGGACTACTTGCAAAAGTTGACAGGCCATACACCTCCATACACCTTTTAGGCTGACCTATGGACATGAATAAATAATGCCAATGGAGTAAATTGTTCCCAACTTGAGAATAGCTGCTTTCACAGGCATGGCAGATCACGACGCGCTAGAAGAAAGGCTTCTACACTTTGGTTTGGAGGAGGATCGCTTCATCGCAGGCTTTCACCAACAAGTGTAGAAAGAAAAGGGAAAGAGTTTGTATGCGATGTATGATGAGGAAGTGTATATACCACGCAGCACTGTTAAGATGTGGCACTGTGCCAAACATAAAATAAAAAATGATGAAAATGAAAAGAGAAAAAGAAACAAGCAACCGTGCAGTTGCGAAGCTCAAAATGCAATTGTGATGACCGATTTGAATGAGGAAAGAGGCTAAGTTCAGGAGCAAGAAGTCAGGAATTACGAAGTCACTGCGCAGGAGTAGAGATGACTACCATGCAGTTTGACACAACATTCCAAAAAAGTAGTCGTTACACTATCGGTCGCAAAAATAGTCGTTATACAGTACTTTTCCAGCGATCGCTCGAGCATTTAACGCAGAAATAGCCGTTCAGAACCAGTTAATGAAGGAAAGGACCGAAGAATCCACAATATTTGGCCAACAGATACTGCATGTAATGTTGATCTAGCCGTTGAAGGGCACGGAGGAGGCTAGCTGTGCCTATTAATACTGCTGCATTTAAACTTGCGGGCGTTACCGAATACTTAGAATTTTGTTGCGAGCACTAATTTGTGAGCTGTTTTCAGCAAGCTACCCGAAATCCTGTTGAAATATGTCTAGTGAATGTCTAAGAGGTCTTCTATTGAAGAAGAGTTCATGGTCCAGGAGACTATGAAGGTATTCCAATACAGAGGGATCAAAGGGTTAATGAGAACCCTAGCCAAGAAAGTCATCATAGAACAAGTTCAAGCGTCCATACGATCACCAAGACACGGTCCAATAATGCAGGACAAAGGAAAAGATCCAGTGGGGCCAAAAGTGAAGCAATCAAAGATGAGTTCAACAGTGTTGAAGCCACCGATAGCTGATAAGGAGATACCATTGACACTTACCCCTGTCTATATCTCACCGCGTGCACTGGACGCACCGACCTTCAAGACAATGAAGAATGCCAAATATGACATTCCGCTGTCGCCAATATCAAAGCATGTTGAAGTGGAAAAAAAATTGTTGGGTAAGATTCCAGAGTGTAAATGGGAAGACTATGATCTACTTCAGATGCAGAAAGAGCCCAATGAACCTAGGTTCCCATAGTTCCAATCCGACCAGTACATGTGTTAGAAGAAATATGTGAAGGGCAACCTCACCTTGGTCGCGGAAAGCTAGTTATCTGGAGTAGTCCAGTCGGGATTGTTCAATCTGCTCAGACTCCTGCATTTTGACAGATCACCGGAGCTGAATGTGGTAGTGTGAACTATGATGGTGAGCATTCACCAAGGATATCTATGTCTTGACCACAATGTTGACTTGACTATTGACATTATCCATCAGATCACTGGGTTGAGCAAAAGAGGTAAATATCCGCAGCATTTTTTCCAAGGGAAAAGAAAAGATAAAGAAGTAGCCGCAAAGATGAAGAAAATGCAAACTGTCATTAAAGGAAAGAGAGGCTTTCAGACGGACATCATATATGATAAAGCAATGAAGTTTGTCATGCAATTGTAAGCTGGAAAAATTCTTAGAAAATGCAGGCCTTTGGAGGTACCCGTAGACACAGTACTACTTGGTGCCGCAATCGTGGAGGGCGAACAATTCAACTAGTGTCAATACCTATTGAATGAGTTCCTAGAGGAACTAAATGACACATAGATCAATGGCGGAAATTTCCATTTTACATGGTTAATCATGCTAATATAATTTGTAGGGTGGAAAGAGCTGAAGGATTACGTTGGCGTAATCATTGACAACAACGATTGCAAAGGAGCCCGATATTCAAACCTTTGGGAAAATTTGAATTCACAAAGACAGCATGCGATAGCTGAGGTCTTCTATGCCTATTATGACCAGCTGTGCGCAGCAATCATGCTCACACCACGGATAACAAAGCAGGTAACGAGTAGGTATATTCGCACTATTGATTTTTATGCTGACATGCATTGCATTCACATTTCAGCCAAAGCACAAAAGAAGAATACTGAATGGTTCGCATGAAGATACGATATGTATGAAGAATATTGACAATATCATGAAGGAATGGCCTGCCGAATTTTGAGTCAAAATTGTGGATATCCAAAGCAACTCTGGCGAGGACAACCCCATTCCATGTCCCATTGTTGAAGAAAAAGAAACGGGAAAAAGGAAGGAAGCTGAGATCCTGGCATAGCCAAAGGGGGCGCGAAAGAAGTAGAAAGTTGTTAAAGGCCAATCAGACACAGTACTTCATTACGATGATTATGAAATGATCGCGAAAAGTGTCACGGACCATATGGGAGATATGATGACTGAGAATGAGAAAAAGGACAAAGCAATTCAGGAAATTCTGCAAAAGAATTTGACCACGCTGTAAGGGATTATAGAAAAAATTGAAGAAGTACACAAAAGATTACCCTTGCCGCGGGACTCGGAGTCTAAAGGGAAGTCAGGAGGAACTTCGCAGCAGCAGATGCTACAGCTAGCCATGACCATGCCTGCGAAGTCCTGCATTATTCAACTTGATCCAATAAATGTGAGATTGCCACTGCCAGAACAAATAATGTTGGACACTAAGGATGTCGAGCGTGTGGAGATTGATATTGCGAAGATACCACTGCCTAGTCTACACTATTTGCATCTGTGGGTTGTCGAAGAAACGCATGAGAGAACTACTGACGCATTGAAACAACAAGCTAAGCTACAAGCAGCTAATAGGCAGTTGGAGGAAGTTAGCTCGCGGAGAGCTATGGAACTGCAACATGATCATGCTTTACGAAAAAGGCTAGAATCCATGATCACTGGGGTCGCAGATGATATATCAAAATGTGAAATATAGGTAGACCCCATGGACACTGTCATTAAGATCGATGAGCTGGTTAACGATATTAAGATGGAGATGTGAGATATGGAGATCAGCCATGAATCTAAGGTTGCTTCTTTGGAGGCAAATATTAACCCGCAGACTCCACTAGATCAGCAGCAATTGAGAGAAAAGGAAGTGAAGGTCGCAGCAGAAAGTATAGCCACCAAGGTGTTGGTTGTGGAGCTTGATCTCCAGATTCAGAGACATTATTATTCAGTTGTCTTTGTACCCCAGCTTTATATGGTATGTAAAAGGGCTGTACACTCACCCCAGTGGGGGGGGTGTGGGGGTAATTACCCCCAGCTGGGGGGTCCGGAGGTGAAGCCCCTGAAGGAAATTTTTGGGGTTGTTTTACGGGCCCATGGTTTTGGGTAACCCGTGGTATTTTCCCTTTGTATTTCCCCTTCATAAGAAAGACATTGTAATATGGATAGGGTTGATGTATTAGGTATTATGCATTGTAAATATCTCTGAGATCCGAAGAGAGACTGTGAGACAGTGAAGAGGAAGTGCAACGACTGTGCTGCAGGTTGTATCCCTTCACTTTGTTGGATAGAATAATAATAAGGACTGGCAATTTCAGTGTGGACGTAGCCCATCTTGGGGTGAACCACGATATATCTACGTCTCTCTTATAATGTGCATGTGTGATTATATTTGCATTTCTGTTTATTGTTATTGCTCTGCGATCCTGTTTTTCTAACATGAGGTGGCTAAGTGCCAAACTCTGTTAGATGAGGCGTCGAAGGAATTCATTGCCCTTGAAGAGGATCCAGGGTTTCTGGAAGTAAAGAACGCTGTGAAAGAGAAGCAAACATCATTAGAACAGTTGGATGCTGAATTTAAAGCCTTGCTACCAAGAGAAAGAATTCAGAGGTACCGAGAATTCAGTGCGCTAAACAAGGAAGTACAATCCTTAAGAGAAAAAGAGATTGAAATGGGAAATAAATCACAACCCTTGTTGGAGGCATCCCACACGATCTCGTAGGGGATCGAGGAAAAGTTACAGAAGTTGCGTGAAAGTCAAGAACAGGTGGAACAGCAAGTCGAGGATGATTAAATAACAACTGAGATGTTGGAAACAGTGAAACAAGTTGAGCAAGACACTAAGGAAGCAGTCGAAAATTTGATTGTCAAATACAATGAGTTCGCTGCGAAGCTAGATCCGCAGCTGGAGGAACATCTAGGAGAAGTTGAAGTTGCAGGTGGCTCAGGAACAAGCCACATGTAAGTGTTAGGGGCTTACTGGGACTGGCCCAAGTGGGGTATTTTTGTGTAAGTCATATTTTGGAACTGCGGAGCTAAGCACAGTTCGGATGAAGGCTTTTGTACAAGTCTATTTTGGATGCTACAAAGTTGTGCATAGCGCAGTGTCGGAAGAGCTGCGAAGTTCACTGCTGTGAGGAGATAGCGCTGCGATGTGTCCAGTGTACGGGGATTCAAAAAAGCAGAGTGTTTGACAGAAGACAACACAGATTCTAGTTAGACCATCGGTGGTCTATTGTTGGTAAAGATGCTCCATGATTTCCAGGCAATGAGTAAGGATCAAAGCGGAAGAAAGCGACTGGTCACACATGCGGAAGAACTACTACCTGAACTAGTCACACAAGACCATTAGAGGAAGAACAACTCGGTGAAAGCGAACTGTTAGCATGTGTGCGTCAAGGAGGATGATGGCGACATGAGGCCTATGGTAAAGGCAGCCACGATGGAATATTCGCTACCAGACGCCAGTAGTCCGGTTAAGGGAAAACCGTGACAGTTTTGTAAACCTAAGGGTTTTTTCCTTCGAATTGTAAAGACATGACCTATGGGCATGATCTATAAATAAGGCATATTTTGTATGGAAAGGGTTGTTGGATCTCTCATTTTGTATTGTCATTTTTATTACTCTTCACTGTTATTGACTGAATAGATCTATGTTGAGAGACACTTTTGTAAAGGCTTTGCAAGCTGTGTGTGCAAAGGCCTATTGAGAGAGAATAGAGTCTACAGCTGAGTGCACAGATAAAGAACTATTGTACCCTTCCCAAAGAATAATACAACAAAATTTCTTGTGGACGTAACTCCCATCCTGGGGGTGAACCATGTTAAATCCTTTGTAGTGTGATTGTTTTTGTTTTACACTTGTCTGTTTGCTTACATTGGATGCTTGGATTCTCATTTATCAGTTGTTATGTAAATGCTTTTATATGTATTCGCCATAGGATAAATATGGGAATAATATGTTAAGTATTACATGTATGGATGAATGATGAATGCGCAGTAGTCTAAGTCTGTGAAAGTATCAATCTATTGAATAATCGCATATGTATGTAGAGTTTGGGGTTACATAACTCTTTTGATGCGCAGCATCGAAAGTGCGCAATATTGTGTGTCTCATCTGTTTACATTGGTTATAAGGTTAATTATCTAAGGCAGTAGAAGAATGAATAAGTATTAAGTGAAGCCTTCATAGTGGTCAAGTCCGCAGAGGAAGTGTATAAGTAAGTTGCGCTGTCCTATTATTTGCATCCTGTCTGAACCACATAATCCTTGTATGCACTGGTTGTGCAAGTATCTTAGCTTGTAGACACGAGGACCGCGATGCAGTCTATTGTCGGACAGTCTTCAGTCCGCAGCGCGAGCCTCGCAACGTGCATAGTAGAGCTATCCGAGCAACTCATCACATCACTATGGAAACCTGATTCCACAGTATCCCCATAGCTACACCTCGAGTGAGACCTCAGCCTATTTGCAGGCTATTTTTGAAAGGGCCGGTGAGAAGGGGTTTTGTTGGTTCCTTGAAACCGCGAAGAACCTGGGTCTACATTGGAAACCTCTAGAACAGTGACTTAAGCCAACAGTGATAGTGATACTAACTTAGTTAAAGCAGAAAATGTTTTTTGGGTTCTATACTTTGATGGTTCCAAAACTCAAGAAGGATCGAGAGCTGGTTGTGTTTTAATTGATCCTGAAACCGACAATCACTTTTTATCTTGTCGACTAGAGTTTGAATGTACTAATAACACCGCTGAATATGAAGCTTTGGTCCATGGATTAAAGAAAGCTATTGGTTTAAATGTCAGATACTTGAAAGTCCTTGGTGACTCAGAAATAGTTGTCAGACAAGTGAGGGATACAATTCATTGTCTTTCACCACATTTAAAGGGTTACCAGTCTGAGGTATGGAATTTAATTTTGCACTTTGATGCTTTTAATATAATCTCTATTCCTAGATTACAGAACGTTACAGCTGATTTGTTAGCTACTTACGCTTCCAGATTAGTGCTTACCAATAACAAATGCTCTATTGAATTGATTTTCAGGCCATATGTTCTGGGATAAAATTACAAATTTTAGAGTATTTGATGATGATGATCAGATCATTAGTTTCCTAACAAATGAAGATGCTTTCCAGGAAGCCATTATCGATGAAGAGAAGCATGATCTGGATTTACAAAGAAAAGATGCTGCTAAAGGAAACTTCATACCTAAAGGAGTGAGAACCGTTGAAGGATTGTTTGATATTCAAAGTAAATTTAGAAGGCCGACAAATGTCAAAACTAACATCTCCTCCATGCAACACAAATTGGTAAATCTAGGCACAGAAGCTGAGCCAAAATATGTGAATCTTGGCAAATGTTGATCACTAGGCAAGAGAAATAAGTTCATCAAACTGTTTCAGCAATATAAAGATGTCTTTGCATGGACTTATGAAGACCTGAAAACGTATGATACTCGCATTATACAACATATAATTCCAATGAATCCTGGTGTTAAGCAATTTCAACAGCAACTAAGAAAAATGCATCCTACGCTTGAGCCCTTAATACAGAAAGAGTTAAAGAAGTTGTTGGATGCAAAGATCATTTTTAAAATCCAACATTCTGAATGGGTTGCTAATTTAGTTCCCATACGGAAGAAGTCAAGAGAGATAAGATTATGTGTAGATTTTCAGAAATTGAACAAAAATTCCGATAAAGGAAACTACCCTATACCTCCAATGGAGCAAATTTTACAGATGGTGTCAGGATCAGAACTTTTTTCTCTACTAGACGGTTTCTTTGGTTATAATCAAGTACTAGTAGTAGAAGAAGATCATCTCAAAACCACCTTCCGTACCAAGTGGGGAACCTTTGCATACCGAAGGATTACATTCGACTTGATAAAAGCAGGAGCTACTTTCTAGCGAGCAATTGACATTGCCGTTTGAGGTTTGGGCAGTCATTGTGTTGTAGTCTATCGAGATGATGTGAAAATTTTCTCAAAGAAGAGAGAAGATCATGTTTTCCACTTGAAGCAGATTTTTTATCGCTGCAGGAAATATGGCATTTCCTTAAATCCCAAGAAAAGTGTTTTCGTTGTTCTTGAGGGAAAATTCTTGGGTCATATCATTTCAAAGAGGGGATCTTGATAGATCAAGAGAGAGTGAAATCTATCAACAAGATTCCCACACCCCACAACAAAAAATCTATGCAATCATTTATGGGCACCATTAATTTTGTTCGAAGGTTCGTTCCTGACTTCGCTCAGACCGTTAAACCTTTGCAGCAACTGGTAAAGCAGAGTGTACAGTTCAAATGGATAGACTTGGAGAAAGTTGCATTTAAAGAAATCAAAGTGGCCATAGCTAATTTCCCTTCTTTAAGGAGTCCATACTTTGATAAGGATTTCATTATGTACACCTTTCCTTCAGATGACTCTCTTGCAGCTGTGCTCACACAAAAGGTAGAATCAGGAGATGAATACCCAATTTCCTTTTATGAGCACTGGTCTACAGGGTGCTGAACTGAACTACCCTATTGTATACAAACATGTTGAGATATTGTAACTTCTAAGAATATTATATTTGTACTTTATTATTCTGAAGATGTTTCATTCCTCCGTGGAGACCCTATTGTATATCCGGAGATGTTTTATTCCTCCATGGAGAACGTGGTAACTTGGGTTATTAGACTTCCCTAGTGAGGTCGGCCCTGTATGAGTCATGTGGGTTAAAGGATTATTAGACCACCCTAGTGGGGTTGGCCCAGTAAACATTATGTTAATTGGTTAAGTTGGAGCCGACCTAGTTAGTGTAAAAGTCAAGTCAGAGTTGTGTATAAATAGAGGAGGTGTGTTCCTCATTTAACACACATTCACTCACTTGTGTTTGACGCATATGAGAGAGAGAGATATGCTATGGAGGATAAGGAGCTCATGTTTGGGGATTACATCTTTTCATTTTCTATTCATCTATATTGAGGAAGCTTTGTTGGGTTTTCTACCCCATGAGGGTTTCCCAGGATAAGTTGTGTCTCTTGTGTTTATGTTGTGCTTGTTGTTCTTTCAGTGATCCTGTATATGCTATCATTGTGAAATGGAATGTAATATTGATGTTATCTATCTTATCATGTTGAATATTAACATAGAATTAGAGCTATCTTGAAGGAAGGCAATGTATGGCACTTACGACACATGTCTCACTTGTGATAATTTGAAATTTAGGGTTTTGTATACAAAAACCTAGTCATCATGGAAATTTCTCTATAAATTCATTTTGGCGAAGGTTCAGGTTCTAAAACTTGTATAGGCCGAATACAACATCCCCCTATACCTTGTGTCCAAAGCTCAGCCTCAGATTCATTGTAATTTGTCATTTATGATCCGTACATGTTAGGGTTTCTACCTCTTCCAGAATGCAGTCCTAAACACGTGACCTAGGGAAAAAGGTCATATCTCGGGTTAGGAAGCTCCAAATGAAATTCTATAAAAAGTGGTAGTAAGGGAAGGGAATGTAGTCTCCTAGGTCCATGTTTCAGAGGCCGAGGTTGAAACAGTGACACATGGCACTCCATACAAGTTCTCTATGTTATTTCATCCCATAAACAGGTCATGTTGCGACACTTGGCATAACTCTCTCTCAGAGAATCCATTAAATTTCAGACCTGTGGGGTTGGAAATTTGACAGTTCAGGATACCACAAGCCGAAGTTTCATACCCTACGGATCTGAAATTTGATATATGCACTAGAAACAATACGGCACATATGAAATGTCTCAATGGAGGAAATCTAAGAAGAGGAGGAAGAAGCTCTCACTTAGGGTTTTCAATTTTTAGGTCTGGAAGGATCTGATACAATATTGGAGACACCTGATACAACATTGGAATCTTTGATAATGGATTTGGAATGCATTCATCATAGATATTAATCCTCCATCAAAATGTTGTGGGAGGAAGGAGATTAAAGTTTAGGGTTTCCAAGTAAGAAGAAACCCTAACAAAATTGGGAGACTCATAGGGCAGCAACGAAGAAGGTTTAAATGCCACTGGTATTATATTATCCTTGTTGGTTATGGAGCTTGATATCTAGATTCAGAGATATTATTATTCATCCATGTCCATACCCCAGGGGGTCCGGGGGCCAGCGCCCCCAAGAAAGGGGGTTTGGGGGCAGAGCCCCTGAGGAAAAATTTTGGGGCTTTTTTGCCACCATTTTTCAGGCCCATGGTTTTGGGTAACCCATGGTATTTTCCCATTTTATTTCCCTTATAAAAGAAAGACATTGTAACATGGCTAGGGTGGATGCATTATGTTTTATGCATTGTAAAGATCTCTGAGATCAAGAAGAGAGACTGTGAGACAGTGAAGAGGAAGTGCAGCGGTTGTATCCCTTCACTTTGTTGGACTGTATAATAATAAGGACTAGCAACTTTAGTGTGGATGTAGCCCAAGTTGGGTGAACAACAATATATCTGTGTCTCTCTTGTAATGTGTTTGTGTGATTATATTTGCATTTTTGTTTATTGTTATAGCTATGCGATCCTATTTTTCTAACAATCCTAGCACCATGAACCTATACAAGATGTTTTACAAGTAATCTACCTTGGATGGTTAGGGTTTTACCCCTATAGAGAAAACAACTCATCATGTACATTAAGAAAGACAAATCGAGTTCTATGACCATGAAGACATGAAGACAAAGACTCATCCATAGTATTTGATCACATAGAAGCTCTACTTACGAGGTATGTATGACTTTGTTCTACTATGCTTAACTTATGAGATATGCAGGTTCTAGCACAAGGTCTCTAAATCATTGAAGAGAATGAAAAAGATATTGTTTGGGTATAATAATCCAGGTATGTTTTCCTATATCAAGATAGAATCCTACTTTGTGTTAGGATCTTAGGTAAGTATACCTATGTATGAAATGATCATGACCATACATAATGTTTTGATAGTATTGAGATTATGCTAATGAATGTATGATTATGTATGAGATCATGAGGATGACACTAGTGCACACTTAAGCATGCATAGTGGTACAAAATGGATAGAAGTTCAAAGGCATATAATGATGCTATCATAAAATAGAGATCAAGTGGGAGGAAACCACACAACATAAAAGATAAGTATTTGAGTTGTTATTTGAATCTCTGAATAGTTAATGATATTGCTTGTAATAGTTGCATGCGTATTTGTATTCCTAGAATATATCATGAGCATTCATATAACATTGAACAGTATACTACTAATATGCATATGATGGGTAAGTTGGACAAACATTCTATTGTTGCTTGTCTAGATTGAAACCTGTTTGTTGACATGTTGAGAGCTGTGCACACTCTCGATAATATGTTCTGGTAGAGATGGAAGGCATCTAGATAACCATTGTATGCATACAGGATATGGAAAAGTGTTGTGCCAAAGTATTGGTCAAGATAGTTGCATGACTATGTGAATCATATAAGTATGCATAATAGGTTATCATTGAAATGTCAACATGATTTGATGAGTATGAAGTATTACTAATCATGTAATTAACTTTGATTTGTAGGATATATCATGAAGAATAATGAACATCGAACAAGTGATGGATGTTTAACAAGAAGACTTACAAATCAAACATATTATAGAAGGCTTGTGACTAGAATATTATGTTAGAAAGAGGAAGAGGATCATGACGAGATGTTTGCTCCAAGTGGCTAGATAAGACCATTCTCTTAATGGTGTCTATATACAGATGACATTATTCTCTTAGATGGATGCAAGAAGTTCAAATGATCTTGAGGCTCATATAAGTAGACCCATCTAATGGGAGATGGAACAGATAGATATGCAGAAGATCACTCAATGCAGAGTGTGAATGATGTTCAGACACAGAATTGATAGCTTCTTGACAAACTTGGGATTTACCAAAAGTAAAGCTGATCCTAACCTTTACCTTAAGGATATGGATGATGAACTTGTTATACTATTATTGTATGTGGATAATCTTTTCTTGATGGGGAATGAGAAATAGATCATGGAAAGCAAGAAGAAGCTAGCTACAGAATTTGAGATGAAAGATCTCGGATTGATGCATTACTTCCTAGGTCTAGAAGTATGGCAAGGCCCATAAGGAATTTTTCTCAACTAGAGAAAGTATGCTGTGGAAATATTGAGAAGATTTGATATGCTGGAATGTAAAGCCATGGCCACCCCCATGGATTCCAACTTGAAGTTGTTAGCTGATGACTCATCAGAGTTATTGGATGTGACTCTGTACAGACAGATTATTGGGTCATTGATGTATCTGATGAATACCAGGCCAAATATATGCTTTGTTGTGAACACCTTGAGTTAGTATCTAGTGGAACCTAGGCATGTTCACTTGATAGCTTCAAAGCATGTGATGAGGTACCTAAAGGGTACGATAGAATTTGGTCTATGTTATCTTCGAGATCATGATTTCAGATTGTATGGCTACACAGATGTTGATTGGGCATGAAGTGTATCAGATAGGAAGAGCACATCGGGTGGATGTTATTGTCTGAGATTTGCCATGATCTCGTGGTTTAGCAGGAAGCAGTCTAGTGTGGCTCTCAACATAGCTGAAGTGGAATATATAGCTTCTTACTTTGCTAGTTGTGAAGCGATATGGCTTCAAAAGTTGTTATCAGGATTGTTTGGAACCCACTGTGATCCTGTGTGACAACCAGAGTTGTATCAATATGAAAGAGAATCCACTGTTCCATGATAAGTCAAAGCACATAGAGATACAATATTTTTATATACGGGATATGGTGCAGAAAGGAGCTATCAAGCTCGAGTATGTGAGCACTGACAAACAAGTTGCTGATATATTGACCAAACTTCTATCTCGAGTAAAGTTGCTGATATATTGACCAAACCTCTGTCTCGAGTAAAGTTTGAATATTTTCGAGACAAGCTTGGTATCGTTCAGAAGGACCCTCCTCGAAAGGGGGAGTGATATGATTGATGATGATGTGGATACTGTATCGATGATGAGGATACTTGTATCGATGACGATGTGGATACTTTATCGATGATGAGGATACTTGTATCGATGATGAGGATACTATATCGATGATGAGGATACTTGTATCAATGATGTGGATACTGTATCAATGATGAGGATACTGTATCGATGATGAGGATACTTGTATAAATGATGAGGATACTATATCGATGATGAGGATACTGTATCGATTATGAGGATACTTGTATCGATGATGTGGATACTGTATCGATGATGTGGATACTTGTATCGATGATGAGGATACTTGTATCTATGATGAGGATACTTGTATCGATGATATGGATACTTGTATCGACGATGAGGATACCTGTTTGGACGATGAGGTCGATGATAAGGATACATGTACCAATGATGAGGTCGATGAATGGTCCCTAATGGACGAGAGGGATTGTATCATCCCCAGACTTCGGTCCTTGAATTGATTCGAATACTCTTGTCTTCGAGAAAGATGTTGGTGAATGATGTAATGTGCACTCCTGGATTTCTTAGCATAGCAGTAGGTGATCATTCACAAAACCTATAATGATGTAATGTTCACTCTTGGATTAGTAGGTGATCATTCACAGGTTGTAAATCCTAGATTTAATCTAGTTCACACCCCAGTTGAAATAATACTGGCTCTATGGTTGTAAATCCTAGATCTGATCTAGGTCACACCCCAGTTGAAATAGTATTGGCTCTGTAGTTGACTGGAATGATGTAATGTTCGCTCCTAGACTACTCACTGTAGTAGCAGGTGATCATTCACAGGTGGTAAAATCCTAGATTTAATCTAGGTCACATCCAGTATGAAAAAGGACTGGCACTGTGGTCTGTATTGGAGAAAACTCACTATGGCTTGGGAATACCTCAATAGACAGATGACTACCAGAAATCTACTCAATTCTAAAAAACAATGCTATTATAAATGACAATGTTAAAACAATGGAGAAATGTAACCAACCTCGATCCAACGTTTTATCTAGATCCCCGTTGGAGCTTTCAATCCGCGCACATCCAAGCAATTGTAATCTGCAAATTAGTCTTGACAACCAATATCTAACAAGTACATGTGATATATAAATAACATTAACATTATCAATAACAATGGTCCATAATATCATAAGCAAATGCAACCCAATGTATAATAAATGACATTCACACCATGAATGGACAAGAATACGAGTATTTCTATTAATGAACAAGAAGAAGTACAAAGTGATAGGACCTCGTGCTGGCAACCAATTTGAACCAAGATCTAGATTAATCCACTTGTGCCTCCACCACTTCAATCCTCCATGAATGGCAAACTCAAACTAGCAAGGAGTTTGGAAGGTGAACATAACTGGTTCACAACTACAAGGATCAATGAGTGCAGATTTAAGATAGTGCAAAAATCCACTAGAGTGCCTTTACTATTCTCTTCTTCCTCCCGTCCATAAGCCATATGTACTCAATATATAGTCCTCTCAAAGGTAGGTGAAAGGACTCATCGAGACGTTACTTGGGAAGATGGAGAGCCATAGGTCACCCAATGACCAATTTTTGGGAGTAAAAAGTAATAAAATAGTGGTTTTTACCATTTTACTTGATACCCGTGGGCTATAGGGATGCAACTCGCGAGTACGCATGCTATAGTGATGCAACATGCAGGTAGGAACAAAAATAGGATAGACTGGTATCACTGAAGGATGAAAATGGATCTGAGTCACTGAAATGGATCCTACAGGCCAAAGAATGCTGATGCTCACAGGGTGGAATATTTCTGTGTAACAGATGCCCCCTAATGTGTGAGGTCAGAGACTGAAATGTGTTACGATGGCCAAAATACATTATAAAACTCAGAAGTGGAGTGATGGAGACACAAGTGGAAAGAACGGTTCACTCGTCATAATACAATAGTATCTCTGAATACGTGTTGGTATAGTACAACAATCTGATACAATGGCCATGAACAGGAAGTACATAAGTAGATACATGTCATAAGTAATCATAGCCATGATCCCTCTATAGTAAGATATGGTCTTCTGCTGAAAAGAAGACAACTGGTGCAAACTGGAGGTACAAACTGCTGAAATATGAGAGGTGATATCTCAGATGTAGAGTCAAAGTCATATGTAGCATAGTGAATGCCACAATCACCTGGGGTCTTCTACACAAGTCTTCAACGGTGCAAGTCCCATCAAGTGAATAAAGGATTTGGGTTCGAACCTGATGAGACATCGTCTGATTACTGGTCATTGACGTATACCATTAACAGATGCAAGATGACCCACCGATAATGAAAATGGGCATCAAGGCACAGAGCACAATCATCAGAGTGTGAATAAATGGGTTGAATTCAAACACTAGGATGAATCCATCGATCAGAGGACATTGATGTATTCCCAAAATTGTCGATGGCGAGAGAACCTACGACTAATGACTACAAGCCTCAAGGTACTCAACCAAAATCTAAGCCTCAAGTCCTGGTATAAATGAGTTGAAGTCGACTGAACGAGACTCACTGGAAGGAGGGAATTAAGGCATTCCCCATCAACCAGCACGAGGTACTAGCAATGCTGAAAGATTTGGAAGATCTCAGGTGAAATGGACTGACTCAATAAGGATGGCCGACATGCAATAGTCAAGCTATCTGAGGAGTGGCCGACACTAGTTTCAAGACTTCCTTTGAACAAGAGCATGAGCAAATGGATAGACTTAGCTAGCATAGACTTGAAACAAACTATGCAATGCAGGAGGCATTACAAAGGGATCCATAATGACTGGAAGCTTAACCAATCGGTGGAGAAAACTGAGAAACAAGTACAGCTCCTAAGGTCCAACTATAGTCCAGACTCATAATGTATGGAGTGGAATGAATGCTCTGTTCAAAGGCGACACAACAGCTACCAACAAGAAATAATGACCATAATCCTGTCTGGATTTTTGGAATATTTGATTTTTTTTTTTGTCTTTTTCATATTTGGGAAAAGCTTGAAAAAGAATAAATTGCTTATAGTACAACAAGTGAGGGAACGAGTGTCAAATAGCTGGCAGACTAGTCCCAAGTAGTGGAACATACCTATGCTCAATGCAAGGAAGTGCATGCAGGATGTGGACACTCGGGGGTGTGTTCCCTCAAGGTCAAAGGGTCATCAAATTGTGAAGGGAAAATATATAAGCTCTGCAGGGCTCGATAGGGAAAGTGCTTAGGGACCAGGCTAACAATTGAGTAAGCGGGAGCCGGCACAAGGCTCAAGCGGCAAGTAGGATGATGCATTGCAATCACAACATGATATAACTGAGGGGAATCCTTAAGGGAGTTGGCCAGCATAAGACAAAGTAGAGTATGAGTCTTTATCGCAACATCATGGTGTGACTACAAAGGACTCCCAATCCTAAGGAAAAACAATGACATGGGCACCAAAATGCATAACAGGGTTCTAACTAGGGTACCCATGTTTGGGACAGTCCTACCGCCACATGACGACACTTCTATAACAGTG
Organism: Larix kaempferi; assembly: GCA_027924585.1. Classification (NCBI taxonomy): domain Eukaryota; kingdom Viridiplantae; phylum Streptophyta; class Pinopsida; order Pinales; family Pinaceae; genus Larix; species Larix kaempferi. The sequence continues at coordinate 48,049,153 of BSBM01000493.1, forward strand.
TGAAGGTTCTGTGTCAATCACGAAGCGGGGTCGCACCTAGGGCTTATGAAAATGTTCAACAGGTCAGATGCATAATGCATGTGGAAATGGAATCTAACCTATATGCCAAGTGTGAAACATACCTGCCGTAGGTGTGAAATGGATTAGTGCACTCTCGCCGAGGAAATCTGTTGAAAAAACACTACTCCATGACATGTCATTAGTTCATAACAGCCCAAAATGGCAAAAACTATAGAAGAGTGGGTCTAGAAAATTATAAATAGTAATAAAATTTCATAATTTTCAATTCATTTACACTATTCACCATTTTGGGGTTGAGTGGTAAGTTTTCACCTAAAACTTCAAGCATCGATCGTGGGAGCTACGAGCAACCGTTCAGCGAACCATCTGGAGTAGGTTAGTGGTCACTTCCATACCTTTCATTTAAGTGTTTTTATTTCAATTTTGGTTGGTGGGATATTTTGTTTGGCCAAGCCCTAAATGGCTTTGGTGCTACTCGCAGGTTGTAAGTATGCGGGTCGTGGGTAGTGCATCAAACACGCAGTCAAAAAAATTGGCTGCCTGCGTCTACCCGCACCTGTCTACAATATATCCCGTGGGCATGGCCGTGAAGAAGTTTTCAAGCATGAAATTGACTAAAAATCTCTTGCTTTGCACTCCAGGATGGTTCTAGAGTGGAGGGAATGAGAGCATGACGAGGTAGATGAGGCCATGCGCAACAATTTGCAAGCACAACAAGCATGTGGCTTATATAAATACTGGAGTCTGGGGTTTAAGGGCCCAAAACCTACTACTCCGTCATTTGATCAACTACTGGGATGTGGATGCTCAACACTTCATCCTCAACGGGAAAACATTGACACTAGAAGTAGAGGATATCTATTTCATTACTGGTTTGTCTCGTAGAGGGGAAGTGGCTAGTCTTCGGTCACAAACCGTGGGTGGTGGGATCACTGTGTAAGATTACATAGTATGGTATTGTCCCGCCAACACACGACCAGTGGGAAGTCAAGTGCCGACCAATCTCATAACGGACTTGAGCACAAAGATCATAGTGGCAACTTTGGTGTGGATCATAGGGTCCAAAGCACTACATCAGGCATCCATACCGGTGATGTTCTATGCATCACAATGCTTGTAGCCTACTGTATTCGACTGGTGTACTACTCTGCTGGTGTCTATGAAGACACAACTAACGGAATGCAAAGAGGGGAAGGCCAAAAACTTTGGGTATGGTAGCATCCTCTACAGTTTCTTATTTGAGAGGGTTCCGGGACTTAAACCGAGAGTGGATGTCTCTCCTCACATTCTCTGAGATATAGCCCTGACTCGGTGGGCTGAGATACTGACACGATAGGGTGGTAGTCGTCTAGCATCACCATATACTAAGGAGTTCTTCTGCTGGTGGAACTGGCAGGTGATTTCTATCGAGGACTACCCCTATGCAGGGATAGACTTCAGAAAGGACTGTGACATGCCGCTCCCACCAGGTGCAGCTTTTGGAGACATCGGTGAGTACTCTTTTGGTTTTTAAATTTTTATGGATTTTTTTATTATATTTAAAATGCAAAAAATATTTTTGGTGGTAATGTCATGTGCTAATGGGTGACTGTTTGCTCGCAGACAAAGGCTCAGTGAGACCCGAGGGCTTCCCGAGACATGGTTGTCAAGGTAGGGATGAGGTGGCAGCAGATGTTGCAGAAGGGCTCACACTACAGACATTGCGGCGCAACATATCACAGATGGTTGCCCAAGTACCACTGATAAAGGTAGCCTGAATACACGAGGCTATGCAGTGCCAGGTAGTGGGTGTTCCTGGTGAGTGGGTATGGCTACTGCAGTGGATTTCCAACACAGTACAGTACTACTATGAGACACATCCCGTCGAGTCGGCAGCTAGACCTCCTCGAAGGGAGTAGATATCCCAGGGTCTCATCACTTTTTGTATCGATATGTATATTTTTGAGGGCTACGGGCTCTAGTCTTGTATGACACTACCATTTTTGGACATATTTATATATATATACAACTTTGGTTCTCGATTCTACTATATGTGTGTATGGTACAAATGTATGAATGTATTTGTATTTATGTGCTTCATGATGAATGTGACAAATGCCAATCTAATACATAGTTAGCGTATGCATCATATATATAATTATGACTTCTCGAAATGTGAATATATGTAATGGAAACAAAATGTCTCTCCAAGAGTCGTACCTTAAGGAATATCTGTAGTAATGTAGGGTCTCGTACACGGTACTGCCCATTCAGCTGAGACACAACTAGTTGTAAATCCAGGCGGACTTCTAAAGATTGGATGTCATGTGAAATGGCATCCCGAAGTAGCTCAACAATGGCACTATACTCAACCACATTGTTAGATGTAGGACCGAGACAAGCACCTCTTGAGGACACAACTAGATGGTCAGCTGAAAAGATAACCCAGGCAGAAGAAGCAAGCGGTTGCATATGTCGGCTAGCACCATCCACGAAACCTAAGAACGTAGGACATCTTGCTGACATCTGTCAATCAAATAGAGGCTAATTAGCAGACCCGACAACCAAAAAGGAATCCTAGACTATGTATAGAAAAACGATACAGTAGTGTACAAAAGTATTAGCCCGAACCAAAGGTTCAAGCATAATACTGCTTGAGGTAGAGCCCATTTCTAGGCTCCTTCAAGACAACTCCCTCGTAATCTTCTAACTCATAAGATCCTTTTTCAAGGACATGCCTCACAATGTAAGGACCGTGCCACATGGGATTGAACTTGCCTGCCCCCAGGGGTTCGTTAGCTTGGTCATACAAGAGTACCAAGTCACCTTCAGCATATTGCCGGGGACAGACAGACCTATCATATTAAACCTTGACATGACACTTGTTAACATCAATGGCCACAACAGCATCTCGACGGTGTTCGTCAAGTTGCTCAATCTCCGTTGTATCAGGGAGGAGCTCTATGGCTAGCTTGAGTGAAGGGATCTCGCATTCAATCGGTAAAAGTGTCTCCACACCGTGAACTAACTGGAATGGTGAGAACCCTGTGGAAGTCTTAACTGCGGTTCGATAAGCCCACAAAGCAGGATATAACATGATATGCCAATTAGTCTTGTTTTATGGATGGTACATTGGAGAATGGTCTTCAAAGACTTATTGAATGCTTCAACATGACCATTTGCTTGAGGATAGTAGGAAGACGAGTGTTCCTGACGAAACCCAAGATTGAGAGACAAATCCTCCATCATCTTATTTTGAAAGTGACTGCCATGGTCAGTGACAATCTCTTTCGAGATACTGAATCGAGTGATAATCTGGTTGAACACGAAATGGGTTGCAGTAGCACCATCAGCTTTAACGGTAGGCATGGCCTCAGCCCATTTGGAAAAATAATCCACGGCCACGATAATATGATGGTGCCCCCCATCCAACACTGGTTTGCAATCCATGAAATCTACCCCCCACTTAGTGAAGGGACTGCCGGTGAGGACCAGATGGAGGGGCACTGGATGTGAGTGAATGTTTCGAGAAAACACCTAGCAAGGGTGACATCTCTTCACAGCGTTAATACAATCTTTAAAGATAGTAGGCCAAAAATAACCCGCTTGCATAATACGTTGGGTTGTAGCAAGCCCAGATAAGTGACCACCACACGCCCTCGCATGGCAATCATTAAGTACTCGTTCTGCTTCTTTGTGAGTCAAGCAATGACGAAGAATGGAATCCTTTCCTCGGCGATACAAAGTGTCACCGACGATAGTATAATATTTAGCATGATGTCTCACACGTCGTCGCTCATCTCGTGAATAATGCGGTCATCCAAGCACTTGTAATCTGCAAATTAGTCTTGAAAACCAATATCTAACAAGTACATGTGATATATAAATAACATTAACATTATCAATAACAATGGTCCTTAATAGCAACAGCCTTCCTAGGGTTCATAGCACGTAAGCATTGTCAAATCGGCTTAGCATCAGGATACGTTTTAATCTCGTGTTCAACAATGCGGGGGTCTATTCCTGGCATCTCCTCCTATGACCAGGAGAAAGCTTCACGGAGTTCAGTAAACAAATCAATGTAAATAACAATCTCCTCAGGCGTGAAATCGTCACTGACGTAAACATTCTCAATCTTTCCGGGAGTGAGGGAGATGTTGATCGAAGTGATTGGGGAAATATTGGCCATATTCCCCTCCAAGAAAACATCATGCGACTACAGAAGAGCCATAGGGTGACCAACCATCTCCGCTAGAGTCATCCTAAACTCCTCCTATTCAATGAGCTCAAGGTTGGGAAGGAAATAAGATCGATGGTGCATATCTTCCCAAGGCCTCTCACTACCACACACAGCTTCGAGGATAGCTTCATCCGATGGCAAAGTGTCATTGAGGCAATCGTGAGAGAAAGATGAGTTGGCTGCCCAAATTGGCAGCATAACGGGATCTTCTTCAACTGTCTAGGGAGAAGAGAGATCTGTATTTGCAGTGGTTTGTTGGATGTGATCGTAAGTGAGCTGCGCTACAGATAAAGGCATAGACATCTCGACGTGCGTAATGTCTCCAGACATAGAATCCGTGGATGGAAAAATCCATGGATCACCACAATAGGAAGTCTGGAATGGCATACTATTCGAAGGAGGAGGCACACTATCGGAAATGGTTCCAATAAAATTCACAGGTGCAGAATGGTTAAAAGTTCCCATCCACGAGGGGTACATTCCAACACCTATGTTCCCAGTTGCCGACTGAGAATCAGAAACTTGCGGTACTACTAATCCCGTGGATGTCGTGGAAGGAGTGCCAACATAATCCAGCTAATCGATCGTCACAATCTTTCCTTCATGGGGAAAGCAAATAAATCGAAATACAGTAGATGTGATAGCCTTAATAGCGTACATCCAGTTCTGACCCAGTAAAAGGTTGTAGTTGATGGGCACATCAACCACTTCGACTTCAATAGGCACGGACTTACCTCCCAAGGAGACAACAAGGGAAGGGATAATTCCATGCAGTGTAAAATATCTACCGTCGAATGCAGTGAGTGTAGTTCTAGACACGAGTAGAGGAGGAGAGCCAAGAGCTTTCCAACAAGTTAACGACATTACTGACATGGAAGCACCTTCATCAACCATAGTACGTTTGATGAAGCTCTTAAGGAAATACACCTGGATTTGAAAAGCCACGTGGTAAGGCAAGCGAGGTTGGACATCAGTAGTATCAAACTTGATAACACTAGGACTTCCCCCATCCTGAACTCCTAAGGCACTCAAAAGGGCATGCTTCTGAGAAGGACAAGCTTGCAAAACTTCAAGAGCCGACATGGCACACAGAGTTTGGCCCAAATATTCTACGATGGAGTAGTTCTGGGCGGCTCGATCATTAGGATTATGCGTGGAGCGCTTGAGAACACCTTTCGGTATCCACGGCATAATAGAAGGCTTCTCGATATGCAAGGAATTATCAGGAGGAGGGGGAGGCTCATTCCCCAAATTCGGTTGTGGTGCACCATAATCACGTTGACGAGTAGCAACAAAAACCTCTGACTGAACCATATTCGCACATCCATAACCACTGGTATTAGAAGAAGACATTGTCATTTCATTAGTACCATAACCAGTGGTGGGAGCACACGAAGCCATGTTTTGGTGATGAGGTAGGGGATCCTTCAACACAGCTGGGCTTTGTGCCAAATGCTTCGATGCTTCTTCAATACAAGGACATAAGTGAGTAAGATGATCCTCCCCACAAAGCTTGCAAGGGGATTTCACCTTGCACCTAGTTTTACGATCCTCGCCAGCATTACTTCCTTCCCGAGGAGGGTTGGCATTCTCTTTACGAGGAGTTATACGATTGCTATTATTGTTACTTCCATTGTTTCCACCCCTACAATTATTTCTCCCCTTTTTCTTACCACTAGGTTGCTGGTTACCTGACGGTTTCGTTGATTGCACATTGTGTACATCAAAGGACGGAGTGGAAGTGGACAAGGCATGAACCTGTCTGGGTGTAGACTAGTTTAGTGACAAATTTTGCATTTGATTAGCTACCAAGTCAATAGGGCGAGTGCATGTGGACCCCACGATGCCATCGGCATGTGGTCCAGGAACTGACCTGGGCTCATGTCTTGTTCTTGGTGCGTCAGGAATAATGTCATACAAAATGCCAGACTGAGAATAAAGAAGATCTAACGGCTGGACTTTCAAGATAGCTTGTTCCTCAGTCATAATGCCAGACATCGAAACATCCTTAGCAATATATGGAATTAAAGACTTAAGGAACCATTCCAACAGGAACTCTGGAGGAATGTTGGCTTTCACTAATCTCTTCTGTCGATGCCACTCTTGAACATGGTCAAAAATATGTGTGGCCTTATTCTGACGAAAGGTGGACAACAACTCAGTACCAGTATCATAGCGAACCGGCAACTGGAAATGGTCTAAGAAAACCAAAGCAATCTCGTTGAATCCCCTATAGGTGTTTCCGATCAACTCCACATACCACTTCACGGCTGCCCCCGTGAGGGTGCGTTGAAATAGTCGTAATCAAATGGAATCATGATTCAAAGAGTTGGAGGAGCACCAAAGGTGAAATGTCATGACATGATCTCCTTGGTCCTCACCACCTTTCCCCTCAAACTTTGGAATGTATGAAGGGAGCTTGGTAGGGACCGGGGGCCAAGTAGGGTCGTGACACACCAGGTCATTTGTGAGCTTCGAAAGATCTGAGAGATTCAAGCGTGCAAGAAACAGGAGTTGTGGCTAGAAAGCTTGATTATAAGCTCCTATAAAAGGATGATTGAATGGAACTGTGTTATACGATGGACCAAAAGCTTGACCATGAGGATTAAACTGCTGATACTGAGGACTTGACGGCCCATAAGCTTTCCCATGGCCATAAGATGGATAACCTCCCCCTACTTGACCCATTTGAGAGTAAGCAGGTATATGTGCACTTTGAGCACCATATTGGGGTGGTGGGTGATACTGGTGACCAACACCGACTGTGTTGTAGTAAGGGTTACCACCATGGGTATGGGGCATGTATGTACTATTCATAATGGGAACCATTTTGTATTGACCGTAATGGTATGGTATGTTCCCACCCCCGATATTCGGATTAGCTTGAGTAGTCGTGTGATGACAATAAGCATGAGAAGTATTCCTAGGTCCAATATGGGCATGACCAGTAGCAGTGTTGGTGGTGTGATGTCCATGTGGATATGAACTATTCCCACCCCCTACATTACTATTACTAGCGACGGCAGTGGACGCAAAAGTATGCGGTATGTGTCCACCCCTGTGGTTGGGAGGAATGGTATCATGTGCAAAAGTGGTCCTGGGTTGACGAGTAGCGACATGTGTATTAGGTGGTGGATGGTGAGTCCTGTTTCGAGCAGCATCCCGACTAGGTTGGGTATTTCTAGGAGGTGGTCGCGTTCCAACATTAGCATGGTTACGAATCTTACCAGTCCCCATACTATGTGAGTGGGTGGACAACGTAGTGCCCCCAGCTAGGGTAGTGCCCCTAGTGGGTATAGTATGGCTAACACTTTGACTAGTGCCAGCATGAGTACCAACCATAGTGGAAGGTTCGACAGTATTGTGACTAGGCATACCAAAATAGAGTGCAGTGGGGTTGACCATAGGGTCAGAATCATCATGAGTCTCAGGCCTCCTATATCTAGAATCGCATGGAAATGAAGGAATGAAAGGCTCGTCCTGTTCTTCCTCCTTGGGTAAGTTGGGCATCCCATAAAGATAATTATCTGGATTTGAAGAATCAAATGGATCCTAATCAAGTGGATTAGGCCAAATAGAACTAGGTTGAGTTGCAGGTGGATCACCTCCCCAATCCTCATGAGGATTCTAGGGATCAGAAGTATGTTCAACTCTACCCAAAGGAGTAGAAAGGTATTTCCCGATATCGGGATGTGTACCCATGTAATCCTCAACGTAAATCGCGTAAGAATCTGAAGACTCAGAGGGAGCCCTCCGACATCCTCTAGTAATACATTGTGTAACCAAAGCTGGCTTTAAACCAGTCAAACGACGGGACCGGTGGAGAGTAGGGATCCATGCCAAGTTCTCTCCAAAGAGAGACATAGCGTCTCCTAAAGGCCAACTATCGATCAAAAAACAGTAAATCAAAAGCACACACCTAGAGAATCTACAACCAAGAGCAGACAGACAAAGTGGCTAAATGCGCTCCCAATACTAGAGTCGATATGTCTCTCTTAGGAGAGGCTTGAGACTCCCAAACTATAGCCGGAGGTAACAGAATCAGTTATAGAGACACCCAGGGTTCACTGTGTCAACAGGGTCAAATCCACTGCACGAACACAACTGTGCTGTCCAATCCCTATCTGACTCAGGACACAAACAACATAACCACTGTAAGTACCCTGTGCAGTACCTAGGTAAGGCAACTATGTCTACTGCAATATAACCAATGCTCAGGGGGACAGTCACAGGTGGGACCCGTCGTATGGGCAGGGTAGCTAAGCCCGAAGCAGAAGAGGATGAACCTCCGGTACCCCCAGATACGAACAAATCCTGGATATATCTCTCATGTTCAGCCGGTATCAGAGGGATATCTCCTCAACCAACCTCCCGTGACCTTGTGCTTAGCTCTGGTTTGAGTAGAGCTTTCCTGAGAACACCGATCTATACCATGGATTCCTCCACTTCCTAGTCGGACACCTAATATTTCGTTCAGTAGTCTTGGATTGTTAACTCACAATGATATATTCCAAGACTCTAAACCTATGCTAGTTGGTGTACCCTATAAATAAAATAAGTCTAATCAATTTTATGATTAAGCGTTAATTTTAGTGGCTGTTATTTTTTAAGGCATATGGTCGTGAAACTAGTGATGTGTAGACTCAATAGTATGCAACATCGTCCAATCCTAGACTCATCTATCCAATAAAACAATGTCACTAATATGCAAAATCAACCAACAATTCCGAAATAAATATGTAAACTTTTATCTTTTCAATGCACAAGTAGAACCTAAAATGAAGGCAACAAGCACTCAATGCAAAATGCAGTACATGGAAATAAAATATTTTTTTATTTTCTCTTATAAATAGAAAGGAAAATGCAAAAAACTAATGAATATTTTTGTATTTTTTCAATATATATGGAATGAAAAAATGCAAGCAAAATCCTACTATTCAGTCACTGAAGTGCCAAGAAGATCACTAAGACAACCCAGCAGATCCTAAACAGCAAGACTCATCCAAAGGAATGAGCTCAATAGGAAAAAACCAAGAGGTTCAAACCAAAGATTGGTAAAAAACCAAGAAGGCTCAACCAAGAGAAACGAAGAGATCTGGTCACAACCAAGGCATGAAACAATCAAGAAAGAGGCCAACAAAGACTTAGGAATCAACCAAATTCACCCAGCAACAACCAATAGCCATAAACCAACAAAAGTCGGAGTTACACGCTACTGTCAAAGGAATACCTGCGGGCACCCACGAGTAGTAGAGTAAACAGAGGCGGGTATACGTGGGCAGAACTAAGCCAGCCCATGGGTGAGGAACAACAAATGGTCAAACAGAGAGTTCATAGGCTCAGAAAAAGAAAGTTTTCTACAGTGTATCTTAATGGCCAATCAGTGACACAGAGCTTGATAAACAACAACTCTAATTATGGAGTAATGCTCAAAATTTTTCCCAAACATGGATGTTTTCCCCAGGGGAGTCGCCATTTCTGTATTGGAGAAAACTCACTATGGCTTGGGAATACCTCAATAGACAGATGACTACTAGAAATCTACTCAATTCTAAAAAACAATGCTATTATAAATGACAATATTAAAACAATGGAGAAATGTAACCAACCTCGATCCAACGTTTGATGTAGATCCCCGTTGGAGCTTTCAATCTGCGCACATCCAAGCAATTGTAATCTGCAAATTAGTCTTGACAACCAATATCTAACAAGTACATGTGATATATAAATAACATTAACATTATCAATAACAATGGTCCATAATATCATAAGCAAATGCAACCCAATGCATAATAAATGACATTCACACCATGAATGAACGAGAATACGAGTATTTCTATTAATGAACAAGAAAAGTACAAAGTGATATGACCTCTTGCTGGCAACCAATCTGAACCAAAATCTAGATCAATCCACTTGTGCCTCCACCACTTCAATCCTCCATGAATGGCAAACTCAAACTAGCAAGGAGTTTGGAAGGTGAACATAATTGGTTCACAACTACAAGGATCAATGAGTGCAGACTCAAGATAGGGAAAAAATCCACTAGAATTCCTTTACTATTCTCTTCTTTTTCCCATCCATGAGCCATATGTACTCAATATATAGTCCTCTCAAAGGTAGGTGAAAGGACTCATCGAGATGTTACTTGGGCAGATGGAGAGCCAGAGGTCACCAAATGACTGCTTTTTGGGAGTAAAAAGTAATAAAATAGTGCTTTTACCATTTTACTTGATTCCCGCGGGCTATAGGGATGCAACTCGTGGGTATGCATGCTACAGTGATGCAACATGCGTGTAGGAACAAAAATAAGATAGACTGATATCACTGAAGGATGAAAATGGATTTGAGTCACTAAAACGGATCCTACAGGACAAAGAATGTTGATGCTCACAGGGTGGAAGATTTCTGTGTAACATGGTCGGGATTGCATCGTCCTTAGACATGTGGAGGTTTCTGAAAGTGATAAGGATTGATCATCCTATAAGTAGATCAGGATTGCATCGTCCCTAGACATGAGAGGTGGTCTTAAAGTGAGAATGATTGATCATCCTGTAAGCAGATCGAGACTGCATTGTCCCTGAACGTTTGGTTCAAAATGTACGTGATAGGAATGCATCGTCCCTGAACGTTTGGTTCAAAATGTATGTGACTGGATTGCATCGTCCATAGACATGAGAGATGTCTTAAAGTGATAAGGATTGATCATCCTGTAAATAGATCTGGATTGCATCATCCATAGATATGAGAGATGTCTTAAATTGAGAGGGATTGATCATCTTGTAATTGGATCATGTGTATTGCAGAGAATGCTGCTATGATGATACTGTTGATCGAGAGGATCTAGATGATGATGTTGTTGATCAAGAGGATCTAGATGTTGATGTTGTTGATCGAGAGGATCCAGATGATGATCTATTGATCGAGAGGATCTAGATGTGATGTTGTTGATCGAGAGGATCCAGATGTTGATGTTGTTGATCGAGAGGATCCAGATGTTGATGTTGTTGATTGAGAGGATCCAGATTTTGATGATGTTGATCGAGAGATCCAGATGATGATGTTGCTATAGCTGTTCGAGTGTTGCAGAAGATGAAGATCTTGAAGATGTTCCAGTAACTGTTTGATTTACTGTTGATGTATGAATAAAGCTTCCAATGATTTATAGATGTATCATGTATCATGTAGTTGATGACTCCTTGCTCCTACAGATGTTGTTATAATATCCTTCTCGTTAAGGGGGAGTGTTGAGATATTGTAACTTCTAAGAATATTATATTTGTACTTTATTATTCTGCAGATGTTTCATTCCTCTATGGAGACCCTATTGTATATCCGGAGATGTTTTATTCCTCCATGGAGAATGTGGTAACTTGGGTTATTAGACTTCCCTAGTGAGGTCGTCCCTGTATGAGTCATGTGGGTTAAAGGGTTATTAGACCAGCCTAGTGGGGTTGGCCTAGTAAAAATTATGTTAAGTGGTTAAGTTGGGGCCGACCTAGTTAGTGTAAAAGTCAAGCCGGAGTTGTGTATAAATAGAGGAGGTGTGTTCCACATTTAACACACATTCACTCACTTGTGATTGGGGAATATGAGAGAGAGATATCTGCTATGGAGGAGAAGGAGCTCATGTTTGGGGATTACATGAACATATTTGTATTTGTTGGTCATCTATATTGAGGAAGCTTTACTGGTTTTTCTACCCCATGAGGGTTTTCCAAGATAAATTGTGTCTCTTGTGTTTATGTTGTGCTTTTTGTTCTTTCAGTGATCTTGTATATGCTATTGTTGTGAAATGGAATGTAATACTGATGTTATCTATCTTAGCATATTGAATCTTAACAAAACAAGCATATGTCGTATTCAAAGCGTTAAAGTAGTTTAGGGCATATATTCTAAAAAATAGAACTAAAGTCATAGTTCCTCACCCCGTCGTCAGATCTCTTTTCGTTCAGAAAGAATTGGGAGAAAGAAGAGGAAACTAGGTCACCGCTCTTCAAGAGTATGATTTAGAATTTAAACCTGCCACCATCATTAAGGGTCAAGGGTTATGTAAATTACTCACTGAGCATCCAGTTGATGAAGAGATGAATTGGGAAAATGAAGTGGAACTGAATATGATGGAGGTATGTCCCATTCTCACAACTCTTGAATCTTGGTATAGGGACCTAGTGCATTATTTGCAGCAAGGATATTTGCCGAAGCACTGGAGTTCTAAGCAAAGAAGGGCACTCCGTCTCAAATCAACATCCTATCAAATCACTGATGGGGTACTCTTTAGAAGGAATTATGATGGCATTTTTCTCAGATGTCTGGAGAAAGAAGATGCAAATAAAGTGGTCAAGGAATTACACGATGGCCCTGCTAGGGGACACTATTATGGAGATACAACAACTCACAAAATACTCAGAGCTGGATATTATTGGCCCACCTTATTCAGAGATAATCACGCCTATGCTAGGAATTGTGATGTGTGCCAAAGGAGTGTTGGGAAATTACCAAAAGCAATAGGAACTATGCAACCAGTCATTATCTCTAAACCATTCGAGCAATGGGGCATAGATGTTATTGGATAAATAAACCCAAATTCTTCATTGCAGCATCGGTACATCATGACAGCCACAAATTATTTTACAAGGTGGGCCGCTGCGCAAAGTTAATGACGGTGCAGTTATCAATTTCTTAGGAGAGAACATCATAACCAAGTTTGGGGTTCCAATTTCCCTAGTTTTTTATAATGCAACTTATTTTTCATCTTTGAAAATAAATGAATTTGTTTATGAGAAAGGAATTAAATTGCACTATTCAGCCAATTACTCTCCCCAAGGAAATGGATTAGCTGAATCTATGAACAAGAACCTAATCTGAATTCTTAAGAAAACCGTTATTAAAAATCAAAGAAGTTGGCATACAACCCTCCCAAATTCTTTATGGGAAGACAGATTCACCCCCAACAATGCCTTAGGAGTTTCCCCGTATACCCTAGTCTATGGTAGAGAAGCCATTCTGCCTCCAAACATTTTACTCTCATCCTTACAGTTGGCCCAAGCCTCCCGAGGTTCCAACAACCGAGTCTTACAGTGAAGAATTGATACCTTGCTGAAGCTTGAAGAGTCATGGCAGAAATCCAAAGACTGATTCCACCAACACCAAGACATAGTCAAAAAGTGGTTTGATAAACATAAATTTGGCAAGAGAAGTTTCGAAGTAGGTGACTTAGTTCTGAAGTGGGACCACCCACATGATGGTAAGGGAATGCACACAAAGTTTCAACATTTATGGGTTGGCCCTTACCAAATTTCTAAAAAGCTTGGCCCGTTAGCATATAAACTGAGGGACTTGCAAGGGGAGGAAGTGAACCTCCCTCTCAAAGGCCTCTCTTTAAAGCAGTACTTCGCATAGTCCTATGAGAACTTTTTGTACATAAATAAACGCTCTTGTTTCTTTTTTCTTTTTTTCCTGTTTTAATGCTTTCTACTACTTTTAAGTTAGCTTGTGTAATGTCCCTTGTTAGTAATTTTATTAAAATGGCATTTTTTCACTTTTTTCCCTAGTTTGACCTTTGACTAGTTTTGAGCTCTAGGTCCGCAAATTGCTCCAATTTCTCCCAAATATTCTGAGAAGGTATATGGATGATGTTATAAAATAAATATGTATTTTAGGTATGCTTTTGGACCTTTAAAGTACTTATGCAAATCCTCTTTCAATTCTGGCCAATGTAGGGAACTTTACTAGTAATTTCCCTTTGACTAGTATTGGTCTCTAGGTCTCGAATTGACTCCAAATTCCTTCAAATATTCAAGGAAGGTGTATGAATGATATTAGGACTTGAATATGATGTTCAGAGATGATATATGACCACCAAAATACCTCTGAAAACTCTCTTAAGATTCTGGACCAAGTATGCAATTTTACTAGTAATTTGGGGTTCAAATCCCCCTAGGGTTAGTACTGAAAATGGCTTCCCAAATGCCTCCAAAACCACTCAAATTTATGAACATAGGTATGGAATGTATTAAGTATGTTATTAAGGTCTCATGTGAACCATTAATTTATTATTATATCTGTTCCAACCCTCTCCCATTCAACTGCAAAAATCACCAATTCGACCCTTGGGGAAAGGGCACTATTTCTTCTCCCAATGCAATTTAACTGAGTAAAAATACTTCAAATGCTCAATTACAGTACATGAAACTTGAAAAATACATCCATGGCAGTCCATTAGTCACAAATTCATCAAATAATCATCCATTCATTCGAAATCATCATCAATACATTGGTTCGCAACAAGGTAGTGGGGAAATGACATTGTTCTTCCATTAAAAATGAGATTTATACATTTCTACTTGGAATTTCGACCTGAAAATTTTTGGATATGAATAACAGAGTATTTAATTCATATTACAAAAGAAATGGGGCATGGGAAGCTCCCCAAAAGAGTACAATAGCTCACCAAAAATGCCCTCCCTCAAGGATCAAGAATATGCCATCAAAATTGGAAATGGTTGAGAGAATGTGCTGCAATAGAAGAAACCATGAGCTTCCCTGTAGATTACACCTGCAAATAAATACTCCATTAAAGCTCCAAATGAAAGGTCTAAATGGCCTTTCCAATTACCAACTTGGATGGGAATCTTTCACCCTCGAAATTGGCTAAGGCAAGAAACTAGTCATCCACTAGCTCTCCCTCTACACAAATGCAATTAACAGATATTTAATTAAATTTGGAATTAAAGAGTGGATCTAGAATTCCAAAATAACTAAAAAGACTCAATTTTTGTGATGCACTTGGAATTAAATGTTCCCAATTTTAATGAAATATGTGTTAATTGCAAATTATACAAATGATCAAAAGCTAGTTTCATTCTTTTTTATTGAAATTTATAAATTTATAATGGCCTTCATGGGTCGAATTCCTTTCAAGAGACTCATGCCAACTCAAGTTGGGAAGAGATTCCAAAGAACGCCACTTGTACAACAATTCCTAGTCTCCCACTTCCACCAAATCACATGTGGAAGCATCTTAGCTGCCCTAACACCCTTGAGCGCCCTCTTGGAGTCTATATTTAGCCCTGACATGTCATATATGTCATATGTCAGCCTTCAGGTCTAATTTGTGTCATAGGTGTCATAGCATATTCATCATTGTTGTCAAAGAGCTAGGGAATCTAGCCCAAGTGTCTCACTAGCTCCAAATTGCCTCTTCCTCTTCCATGGGAGTTACTCTTCCTCTATATTTCAACCTTGGATGAGTCATGCCATGAATAATACCTTTTTGACTCCCCCAAGTATGTTACCATTCACCTTGAATTCGAATTGGTGAGAGAATGATGCCAAATGTAGTGGGGAAATCTAGCCATATGTGGGTCCCACTTCCTCCATGTGTCTTCATGATCAAATGCCACTTTGATTTTCACTTGTATATATTTATTTAGGTTCTTTATTAAATATTTATTCCATTCTATTATTCAAACATCATTTATTATCCCCATTATTCCAAATCCCAAAGCTTCCACCCCAAACCTAGGAAACTAGTAATTTTCCTCCTTGGCAATTATTTGAACTTTAGCATCAATTTGACAAACTCTACTAAATAGGGACAATGTGATTAGGCCATTGTGACCCAATTCCAAATTTGGGACATTACAAATCCTCCCTTCCCAATATTGCTTGTCCTCAAGCAATTTTAAACATGAGTGTTGAAGAACCTGCTTTCTGTATAATTCTTTGAAGTTGCCATTGAATTGCCCAACCTTGAGTCTTTGAGTTTCCATGAATATTTTAGAGAGGAACCACCATGCTTGCTGCTGCACTACTCTGATTAAAATAACTTTATTAAGTGGGGAATCCATCTCCCATACTACTTGCTTCCCCCAAAAAATGAAGCCAATGAGACAAAAATTATTCCAGGGTCCCATTGCTTGTATTGCACCCCAACAATTAAGAGTGCTCTCCAATCCACACCATTAGATAAGAGGATTCCTGGATCCCATTTTCTTGTATGCATTCTTTCAAACATCATGAGTACCAAATATATATCATCAAAGTACATAACAACATAATGAAAATTTACATCAAGGATATGCTTCATCAAAGAGTCATGAAAGTGCTTATACCTCCAAGCAAGTAGACCACCATTTTCCAATTGCATACAAGCTTCAAGTGACCAATCAAATCTGCTCCAATGACATAAGTGAGGATCCCATGTCCTATAATGCTGCTCCAAAAGGATGTGATATGCATCAAAATATTCAGCCATGTATTCTTTCATCCAAAAAGTGAATGAAGAAACTCCACTAAAATCTGAACCAAATAATGAGCAGAAAAAACAAGGAGACTTCAAATGACTCAAAGAAGTCTTACCCATACATCCATGAATGTGAGAATCATAAAAATATAACAAAGTATGTGGCTTCCAACAAAAATGTTCTCCAATCATAAATCTATTCTCCCAAGTGTTGGATGAAGTTCCTCCAACATCAAATGAATCAAGTGTTGAGCAAGAAAAACCATGAGTCTTCAAGTGACTCAAATGCATATCATAGGTGCATCCATGTAGACTTGCATCATCATAAAGTGACAAATGATGTTGTTGCAAATGTGAATAAGAATGTGCTCCAACCATGTCATCATAAAAGGTAAATCTAGGAGTTCCATACTCCTCATGTGGCACCATCAAAAAGAACATTTTCACCCATACTTCATGCAGACTAATACTGCAAAACATGGAATTGTAGGATGTAGGAGAATGAACTAACTCACCCAAATGATCAAAAGGTGCAGAAGTTTCATCATGGGAAGGATCCATGTCATTAGTATCATGCAGCTCCTTCAAAAGTGGGAAACCTTTGTCATAGATTGGTTCCAATGTAGAGGAATCATGCTCTTCTTTAAAAATTGCATAACCTTCATCAAGAGACAATTCAAGTTCCTCTTCCACCACATCAAGTGTTTGGATCTCTTCAAGTTCATCTTCAAACACACTAAGCACATTCAAATTCCCACATTTCTCATGATCCACCATGTCATGAGAATCCTCCAAACAATCTACCATTTCACAATCTAAAACATAGGAGGAAAAACAAGTATCTTGCAACTTTTCAAGAAGTTGCTCATTTTGAATTGTGAGCTTATGAATATCCTCATTATTCTTCAAGTATGCATCATGTAACAATTCATTAAGCTCAAACAAATGGTTTCTATCAAAAACCAAAGACATAAAATTACCTTTGATGTGGCACATTGCTCTTTGAATCTTCTCCATGTCTTCAAGGAAGGATGTTTCCTCCAATGAAGTAGCTCTCCAACAAGAATTTGACACCAATGCTTGAGTGTCATGGACAATGCTGAGGGACTCTTGGATCTTATTTTCATTCATCTTTAAGGACCCTTCAAGAAAATGAGGCTCTTGCAAATTAACCTCCTCATCTTCTTCAATTTTGCTTGGACCAACTTCATGAAGCTCAAGTGGTGATGGGGAAGTTGATCTTGGTTCTTCTTCAACTGCTACAAGGTCTTCATTATCATGTTTAATGGAACTTGGGCTTGCAGCAACACTTTCAAAAGTGATCTCTATGTCACCAACATAGAGGTGTGAGCACCCATCAGTAGGTACTCCTTCATAGTTTAAGCATCCATCAGTAGATGCTCTTTGGTTCATGTCTAAGCTAGAAGGTGTCTCGAAATGATCTTCCATATTTTCAATAGAATCTTCTTCATGCTCTTGTGATGTCTCTTTATTTTTATCCTTCAAGCAAGATGATGCATTTTTCCCCTTATTTTCCTTATGATCAATATCTTTGGAATCTCTTTTTGAAGAATTCCCAAAAGCTCTCCTCAAGTGGGACATAATTTCATGCACACATGTATGATACTCACTCCAAGGTTGTTTACAAGAAGGGCATAAACCTTTCTTTACTAACTCCACATCTTCATTTTTGGGCCTATTTTCAAAAACATGTTCAGCAAAGTACTCAAAAGACATGGCATTTTGTGTATTTTTGCTAAAAGCAAGATATTCTTGATATTTTTGATATTGTTGAGGAAAGGTTTTATATTTTGCTCTCCATCTTTGGAACTCACTCATAGAATTATCCTTGGTTGGTGTGACACACTCATATTCATCAGATTTAAAGTCATGAGAATAATCTTCATTTCTCTTGAAGCAGTAAGAAGTGTTGCATGATGGCACCTCTTCTTCGTACCATTCACATTCTGCTTCATATTGCTCATAAGCATCTGCATATTCCTCATAAGAATTGTACTCATAGGATTCATCATAATAGTAAGACATGGATAACTATTATTCTTGAATGTATGTACCTAATCCACATGTGCAAGGACCATGCTCTGATACCACTGTAATGTCCCTTGTTAGGAATTTTATTAAAATGGCAATGTTTCACTTTTTTTCCTAGTTTGACCTTTGACTAGTTTTGAGCTCTAGGTCCCCAAATTGCTCCAATTGCTCCCAAATCTTCTGAGAAGATATATGGATGATGAGAGAACATAAATATGTATTTCATGTATTCTTTTGGACCTTTAAAATACTTTTGAAAATTCTCTTTCAATTCTGGCCAATGTAGGGAACTTTACTAGTAATTTCCCTTTGACTAGTATTGGTCTCTAGGTCTCGAATTGACTCCAAATGCCTTAAAATATTCAAGGAAGGTGTATTAATGATATTAGGACTTGAATATGATGTTCATAGATGATATATGACCACCAAAATACCTCTAAAAACTCTCTTAATATTCTGGACCAAGTATGCAATTTTACTAGTAATTTGGGGTTCAAATCCCCCTAGGGTTAGTACTGAAAATGGCTTCCCAAATGCCTCCAAACCCACTCAAATTTATGAACAGAGGTATGGAATGTATTAAGGATGTTATTAATGTCTCATTTTCACCATTAATTGACTATTATATCTGTTCCAACCCTCTCCCATTCTACAGCAAAAATCACCAATTCGACCCTTGGGGAAATGGTACTATTTCTTCTCCCAATGCAATTAAACTGAGTAAAAATACTTCAAATGCTCAATTACAGTACATGAAACTTGTAAAATACATCCATGGCATTCCATTAATCACAAATGAATCAGATAATCATCCATTCATTCGAAATCACCATCAATACATTGGTTCGCAACAAGGTAGTGGGGAAATGACATTGTTCTTCCATTAAAAATGAGATTTATACATTTCTACTTGGAATTTCGACCTGAAATTTTTTGGAGATGAATAGAAGAGTATTTAATTCATATTAAAAAATAAATGGGGCATGATAAGCTCCCCCGAAGAGTACAATAGCTCACCAAAAACGCCCTTCCTCAAGGATCAAGAATATGCCATCAAAACTGGAAATGGTTGAGAGAATGTGCTGCAATATAAGAAACCATGAGCTTCCATGTAGCTTACACCTACAAATAAAGAATCCATTAAAGCTCCAAATGAAATATTTGAATGGCCTTTCCAATTACCAACTTGGATGGAAATCTTTCACCCTCGAAATTGGCTAAGGCAAGAAACTAGTCATCCACTAGCTCTCCCTCTACACAAATGCAATTGCAAATTATACAAATGATAAAAAGCTAGTTTCATTATTTTTCATTGACATTTATAAATTTCTAATGGCCTCCATGGGTCGAATTCCTTCCAAGAGACTCATGCCAACTCAAGTTGGGAAGAGATTCCAAAGAACGCCACTTGTACAACAATTCCTAGTCTCCCACTTCCACCAAATCACATGTGGAAGAATCTTAGCTGCCCTAACACCCCTGAGCGCCCTCTTGGAGTCTATTTTTAGCCCTGACATGTCATATATGTCATATGTCAGCCTTCAGGTCTGATTTGTGTCATAGGTGTCATAGCATATTCATCATTGTTGTCATAGAGCTAGGGAATCTAGCCCAAGTGTCTCACTAGCTCCAAATTGCCTCTTCCTCTTCCATGGGAGTTACTTTTCCTCTATATTTCGACCTTGGATGAGTCATTCCATGAATAACACCTTTTGGAATCCCCAAAGTATGTTACCATTCACCTTGAATTCTAATTGGTGAGAGAATTATGCCAAATGTAGTGGGGAAATCTAGCCATATGTGGGTCCCACTTCCTCCATGTGTCTTCATGATCAAATGCCACTTTGATTTTCACTTGTATATATTTATTTAGGTCCTTTATTAAATATTTATTCCATTCTAATGTTCAAACATCATTTATTATCCCCATTATTCCAAATCCCAAAGCTTCCACCCCAAACCTAGGAAACTAGTAATTTTCCTCCTTGGCAATTATTTGAACTTTAGCATCAATTTGACAAACTCTACTGAATAGGGACAATGTGATTAGGCCATTGTGACCCGATTCCAAATTTGGGACATTACAGCTTGGTTTGATTTTTACCTTGCTCTCTACTCAAGATTTCGTTATTCTCTCTTTAATAAATCCTAGCCCAATTCTTGGCTTAGCGGTAGGATAGGGCTCCGAGCAAAACTCATAAATCCACTTATAAAGAAAATGTATCTTTGAGACTTTGCTTTTACTGATTGGTTTGCACGAATGAAGAGATACTTTTTATGTTTGGTCAAAATAACCCTGGTTAAATAACTAAGATTTGGCATTTCCTTCTTACTATCTTGGGGCTCCATTTACTCTAACATTAATGCCTGTCTCAGGAAGTTCAATATGATAGACCCATGGAGAGGAAGCATGTCTCACAGATGTATGGTATTTAAAATGATCCCATGCTACAAGTAAAATCCAAAAGAGCTTATATCAAAGAGTCTGTTTTCCAGAGATTCTCACCTCAATTAAAGCATGGCTAAGAAAAGCAAAAAAACATTCAATCAAGGAAGCTGTTCAAATAAATCAGCCCAGAAAGGTTCTTCTCCATCCGTGAAGCATGATAATCAAATAAATCTCTTGCTCACACAAAAGTACATTATGGATTAAAGAACCTAAATAAAATATTGAAAGTTGAAGAAATTTATTTCTGGAAGGCTCAAACGGCCAAAAGTTGTCAATTAAGAAACATCCAAAAAGGATGCAAATAGCATGGGAATGAGGAATAAACCAATAAGTCTATGAGATATTGTTATGATCATGTGGAGTCCTATATTAGTTGGCATCTAAAAGATAGATTTTAAAAAAGAACTCCACAATCTGGCCCTGAGAGAGTTGTAAAGAAGTCTGAGTCAAAGTTTCCTTTTCCCCAATGACCATTATGATAAGAATGATCACTGCATTCACAAAAGTTGAACTATGAAGGCATTTTGTTACACATGTAGCCAGTAGTTTGTAAGTTTTCTTCCCTTGGGAAGATTTTGTTTCAGAGATCTGTTTTCACCAGCGAATCGCCAATTGTTGTTGCTGCAACATCCCCCCCAAAATTTTGTAAATATTGGGGCCCCTCCTTTTTTTTGAGAAAGTTTTGCTTAGAATTCAAGTCCTATCCAAAAGGACTTTTTCATACTTAGTTATTCTAAGAGAGCAAGTTCTTTAAGTTTTTTTTTCCTTAATTAAAACTCATCTTTCCTAGCCAAAACAACGGCACAACTTTCCTAGTTGAGCTGCAACGGTCGGTTTCATTTGTTAAGTCTTTTAGCCTTGCCCGTTTTGGCACAACTCATTGAGTTGCGCCGCAACAAGCAGGCGTTTTTGTTAAGTTATTAAGTTGTATTCTTTTGGACGAACTTCCCCAGTTCCACCGCAATGGTCGAACGAACTCGCCCAAACCTTCCGAAGCATGACCTTTTTCCTTGTCTTTTTTTTGAGTTATGTGTTGCGTTGAATCTCGCTGAGTTGTGCCGACATGATAGGTAGCCTTTTGTTGTTTCCATTGAAGCCTTTTGTTGCAGCAAGACTTGGATTTCTAGCCCAAAACACTTGACGTTTGTTTAAGTCTTAAGCGCCTTGATACGTTCTAGCGGAACTCAACAAGTTTTCTCGAAACTGTCACCTACAAACCATGAGAGACACCAATAGATATAATGGAACAGAGGCGACTGGCGATACTTTAGGAGAGTCACCGAAATGAAGTAGGGAGCGGCCAACTTTTAATTTGACGCCGAACTCGCTGAAACCTGCCGACTCATTGTGCGAGTACTTGGCCAATGCCATCGATATTGGTCGTTCCAACTCACCAAGTACTTCCGATTTCGACGGATAAGAGTTAATGACGAGCGGCACTGAAAAGACACTGGTCCCCTTGCCATAACAACATTTTAATGCCCACACTTACCCAGTTATGTCAGGGTTAAATGCTCACACGTGCGAAAGTTTTATATATAGAAAGTGGGATTTTTTTGGGTTGTTTATTGTTGTTTTATTAATAAGCTTTTTGAAACTCCATTCGAGGTTGCTCCCACCATACAAGGACAACCAAGTCTGCAGTTCTGTCAACCACATCAAACCCAATTGTTCGTTTCCAGGTAACTAGACCTATCAAGATTTTTCTATCACGTTTTGAGTGGCTAAAGCTTTTGTTATTTGTGATAGCCCTTCGTCACGACAACCTTTATCTATGTTAGATATTTTTCTCTGCACCCGGTTAGTCTTTCTTGAAGCCTTCTATGAAACCCTGCTAGACCCTGTTCCCTATCCCAGCAAGCTGTTCAGCATGAATTCATGACGACCTAGCCGAGCCAAGGCAGTGGGGCGATGCCTCGGTTGCAGCCACCCGAAGCCTGTTGTCTTACTTGCGTTGTTTTCGACCCTATGTTTTAATAGAAGAATTGAGAATGTTAGCATCGTGGTCTCACCCTCTCGAACCAACTTGAAAGAGAAAACTAGCTCTGCCCTTTTTCTTTTAACATAAATTATGTTTGGTTTACCATATGCATTTTTTGAGTTGCTATTTTAAGTTGTTTGAAGCGTAGTATTGTTTAAAGAATTTTAACAATGTTCTTTCACCTAGGCTATGCTCGTATAATGAAATATTTTTGGCTCAAACCTTGATGAGATATTCTAGTTTAAATTAGTTATTCTACTCATGCATGGTTGTTTCCAGGTTTAAGTACAATGCCAAAAGGAGCCAAGAAAAATTCTAAGATGTTTGAGCCCGAATCAGGTGGCAAAGCTGTTATGGAAACAAGGGTCGAGATTTTATATGAGGATACCAAGTCAATTATGGGCATCGCCCCTGAATTCAAATGGGGGGAACTGCACCATATGATAAGAGATCAAGATATTCTCGGATCAGTCCTAGAGGAAATCTACTTGTATGAAAATATCCAGAATTCTACCATCACAAGAGCAGCCACGCAACTAGAGCTTATTCCTTGCTCAGAAGTCATTGGATAGATCTTAGCACATGCTAATGACCAATCAAGAGTTATGTTCGATAGGATGGGAGAGGCTTTTGCTTCATTCCACCCAGCCCACATTTCGACAGCCTACAAGTTGCCCCGTCCTCAAACGTTGTTGAACGACGCTTGGCTAGAAAGTCTCAACATGGATAATTTGGAAATGGCCAGGAAGCTGTTAATCATAGGTAAGCAGCTGAGGCTAAAGGAGAGCAATGAATATGATTTCCAGGCACTAAGGCCTACTTTCAGGATCATTTCCCTCATGCTAAGTAGAATATTTGGTAGAACTGATGGATTATTTATAAGTTGCACTGGATTCCTTTAATTCACTATGTAGCTTTCAAAGTCACAGTTTTCAATTGGGTGGATATCCTCTCAGACAATTTGTTGTCAGCCGTAGCCGCTACCAAGGAAGGGTTGGTCTAAAAGAAATCGGAATTCTACATGTCATCATAACTGGTAGATTGCATTCTATCAAGGCATCATTTCCCAAAGTTAGGATCCATTTCGAACAAGGTCGATTCCTCAGTTTATATGGTTTATAAGATCCTGTGGGCCCAGAACTACAAAATCCATTACAAGGCCATATGTGAAGAGTTTATCATGCCCCTGTATGAGATAATGTTCAATAGTGAGCGAAGATGATATCTAAGAATTCCATGGCAGTCATGGAAAAATATGGTTATTTTTATCTTTCAGAGGAGGGCACCTACCTAAGGATGGATGGACGTTCCAAGCCACCATCTCTATTGCCCAGGTATGTTACCGATTTTGTGGTCCATAAGGAGGTAGTGAGGCAGGTCTTTATAGATGGGGTCAGTAGTTTTCTGAATAGATTGAAGAAGCTCTCTTTCCCAGCACTGCCCTTTTATGTCGGAGCATACAAGTTCTCATAGGTCAAATCAGCTGAAACCTTTGTTCAGGAATTGAGAGATTTTCACTTTGGGGAGAGTATTTTCATGAAGAATGATAGTCTCAATAAGGCTGCAAACCATTGTAGAGAAGTCAATGCACATTTTGAATATGCACACTACCATGATGAGGATGAAGAAGTTTTTAAAAGGGTCAGCAATATGATCGAACTCGGAAGGAGCCTTTGCCTCAAGAGCGGAGCTAGCTCTAGCTCCACTGCAGCTCAAGCTGCCAAGGAGGCATAATTACAAAGGGAAAGAGAGCAAGCTGAAGCTCTGATGAAAGAGGAGCAAAGGCTTAAGGAGGAGGTTGAAAGGTTCCAAATGGAAGTAGCGGAAAGAGCGTGGAAAGAGTAGGCAGACAAACTCAGAGATGAAGAAGCTCAAAGACTTTGAGATGAAGAGTTAGAAAAGATTAGAAAAGAAGAATCCGCCAAGCTAAAAGAATAAAGGGAGAGGATAGAAACAGAAGCATTTGAAAAGCAACAAAAGGCCGAAGAAGAAGAGAGGCGGTTGAAGGCTGATGAAGAAGACAAATGAAAGAAGGATGCAGAGGCAGGAAGCCCAAACATGCAGGATATGGACATAGACTCATCCCAAGTAGCCCAGGCCTTAACTGCGGAAGAT
The DNA here is from genome assembly GCA_027924585.1 of Larix kaempferi. NCBI lineage: Eukaryota > Viridiplantae > Streptophyta > Pinopsida > Pinales > Pinaceae > Larix > Larix kaempferi. The sequence goes on from BSBM01000493.1 coordinate 48,074,237, forward strand.
GAATTCCCCATAGGAGAACTTCCGCTCGTCCCTTTTACCCCATCAAAGAGTCACACTATGACCCAATGGGACAAATTTGTTTTTGATAAGAAGAGAAAATCCATTGTACAGAAGACAGAGACAAGGATGAAGAAACCCTTTCCACCGGACATCGTCACCAAGCGAGAAACCACTGTCATGCAAGGCACGCAGAGTGTCCCCAAGTTTATGGCATCCGCCTCTATAGCTGCTACTAAGGCAAGCGAAGACAATGTCCACAAGTTAGTAAATGATGTGCAAGTAGGAAAAAAGAGGGCGCGCAAGTTACAGCTTACTCTAGTAAAGGAGTAGGCATATAGAGAGTTAATGGTAAAGAAATATGATGGTCTCTTATCAAAACAAAGAGAATTATCCAGTAAGTATTAGCGTCTAGAGGAAGAAAAGGAAGCATTGGCAGTATAGATGATGATAGTGGAAGGAGAGAAAAATGATCTCAAAGCCAAGACCATTCAGTTGGAAGAAGAGAAAGAGTTGATTTCAGAGCAGTTAGAGCTAGCAAACAACAAGGAAATTGATTTGAGCCCTTTTCATTGTTGAGATATTGTAACTTCAAAGAATATTATATTTGTACTTTATTATTCCAGAGTTGATTCATTCCTCCATGAAGATCTTATTGTATATCCAGAGATGTTTATTCCTCCGTTGGAATGTGGTAACTTGGGTTATTAGACTTCCCTAGTGGGGGTCGGCCCTGTATGTGTTATGTGGGTCAAATGGTTATTAGACCACTCTAGAGGGGTCGGCCCAGTCAGTTGTAGTGGGGTATTTAACTCATTGGTTAAATACGAGCCTACATGTTTTGTGTAAAAGACAAGTCCGAGTAGTGTATAAATAGAGGAAGTGTATTCCTCATTTGACACACTCACTCACTTGAGAGTGGCGCACTTGTGGAGGAGAGGTCTGCTATGGAGAAGGAGGAGCTTATGCTCAGGGTTACATCTTTGTATATTGCTGGTCATCTATATTGAGGAAGCTTTACTTGGGTTTTTTACCCCATGAGGGTTTCCCAGGATAAATTTGTGTCTCTTGTGTTTATGCTGTGCTTGTTGTTTCTTCAGTGATCCTGTATATGCTATTATTGTGAAATGAAATGCAATGCTACTATTTTCTATCTTAGCATATTAAATATTAACATGGTATCAGAGCTAACCTGAAGGAAGGCAAGGTATGGCACTTACGACACTTGTTTTACTTACGACAATTTGAAGGTTAGGGTTTTATATAGCAAAAACCAGTCATCGTGGAACTTTCGCTATAAATACATTTTGGAAAAGGTTCAGGATTTAAAACCTTTACAAGTCATAGATTACATCCCCAGGTACCTTGTGTCCAAAGGGCACCCTCATATTCGTTGTACTTTGAAAGTTATGATCAGTACAAGTTAGGGTTTCTGTCTCTTCCAGATCTCAATCAAAATCACGTGACCTAGGAAAAAAGGTCATAACTTGGGCTAGGAAGCTCAAAATGAAATTTCGTAAAAAGTGACAGGTAGCACACAGACTAAGATATTTCAAGAAATGTTTTTAGAGACCGAAGTTGAACTAGTCACACGTGGTACGCCATACAAGTTAGCTCTCCTGGTTTATCCCATAAACAGGTCACGTTGCGACAATTGGCATAACTGGGGCTAGGAAGCTCCAAATGAAATTTCGTAAAAATTGACAGGTAGTACACAGATGGTACTATCTCAAAAAATGTTTTCAGAGGCCGAAGTTGAACCAGTGACACGTGTGACACACCATACAAGTTCACTCTCCTATTTTATCCCATAAACAGGTCACGTTGCGACACTTGGCATAACTCTCTCTGAGAAAATCCAATTGATGTCAGACCTATTGCGATGGAAAGATGACAGTTCAGGCTACCACAAAAAAAAAATTCAGGCCCTGTGGAGCAAAATGTTCGGAGTTACAGCAAAAACAATCAGGTACATATTTCTGTCAAAACAGAATTATTTTTGGAGCACCTTCATTCATGGCTTCTAGAATTTAGGGTTTCGAAGAAAGTTAGAATTTTTGGAATCGGAATCCATGGCTGAATGCTACTCAGAAAAATCAAAATTTAGAGACCAAGATCGAATTTTTTGGTGGGGTAGAATACCGGGCTTGATCAAACCCCTGTTTGGGATTTTGATCGGAAAGATGGAAAATGAGGGCTTTAGCAAAAGTTGGAATTTTTGAAGTCTGTAATCACAGCTGGAAACTCCTCAAAAAAATAAGAGTTTAGAGCCTTGGATCAAACCTTTTGATTGGGCAGAAGGGTGGGCTTCATCAAACCCTAGTTCGGGATCCTGTCCAGAAGATCTAGAAGTTTCGAAGGCAATTTTGAGGGGTCAAATTTTGGAGATTTCAAAATTGAAGTATGCTAGTTTGATCAACTCAGCAAGACACATCCTTCCATCCATTCAAAAGTGTGAAAGTCAAAGATTGAATTTTTAGGGTTTCTCTAAACCCTAATCAAGCTCCAGATCAAGTTTCAAGGGGAGTTGAGGCTAAGGCCTTACATAAGAAGACTACAAGAAGTCTCGGCAGGTATGACTTAAGGAGATACAGGTATGTCTTGAAATTTGATTCTTGATTAAGTTCATAATATGTTTGTCCTCATATTATTCAGGTCAGTACAATCTCGATTAATGTTAGAATTGTCTTATCACCCTAGTAACAGTATGAATGCATGTGAATGATAGAAGACATTCATTGTTTAGGGATATATGATTGTACTAATGCACTATGGTATTGTATGAGGTTGATGTTGTCTGCTAACAATATACAGGTACATCACGAAAGACAAATCAAGTTCCATGACCATGATAACATGAAGACAAAGACTCATCCACAATCTTTGATCACATAGAAGTTCTACTTACAAGGTATGTATGACTTTGTTCTATTATGCTTAACCTATGATATATGCAGGTTCCAGCATAGGATATCTAAATCATTGAAGAGAACAAAGAAGATATTGATTAGGTATGTTAGACATAACTAAGCAGGTAGACTAATCCAGGTATGTTTTCCAATGTCATGTTAGAATCTTACCTTGTGTTAGGATCCCTTATATAAGTATACCTGGTATGATTAGTTATGCTTATTCATAAAGTTAGTAATCAAGGGTTTATGCATATTATGTCTCTTATCTTGGTTGATGATTTAACTAACCAGATCAAACAAGAATATGTATGAGTAAAAGAAGACTTCCCTGAAACATTCAATATTATCTATAATCATGACTACACATATTCAAGATTATTTAGAACTATAATGTTTTGATAACTTTGAAATATACTAATGAATGTATATTTTTGTATGAGATCATGAGGATGACACTTGAGCATGCATAGTGGTACAAAATGAATAGAAGTTCAAAAGACATATAGAAGATCAAGCGGGAGGCAACCACACATTTATAAAAGATAAGTATTTAAGTTGTTATTTGAAATAGTAAATGATATTGTCTGTAATAGGTTCTATGCATATTTGTATTCCTATAATATATCATGCTGAGAGTAAACATTCATAGAGCATTGAACAATATACTACTAAGATGCATATGATTGGTAAGTTGGACAAACATTCCATTGTGGCTTGTCTAGAATGAAACCTCTTTGCTGACTCTCGATAGTATGTTCTGGTAGAGATGGAAGGCATCTAGATAGCCACTGTATGCATACAGGATATGGAAAAGTGTTGTGCCAAAGTATTGGTCAAGATAGTTCCATAACTATGTAAATGATATCTATATGCATAATAGGTTATCATCTCAACATGATTTCATGATTATAAAGTATTACTAATCATGTACTTAACTTTGATATGTAGGAAAGATCATGATGAATGATGAAACACTGAACAAGCGATGGATGTTCAACAAAAGGATTTACAAATCAAACACACTATAGAAGGCTTGTGGCTAGAAGATTCTCTTAGAAAGAGGGAGAGAATCATGATGAGATGTTTGCTCCAAGTGGCTAGATAAGACCATTCTCTTAATGGTGTAATTAAATAAGAAGTGTGAATCAGGTTTTGTATGGGTACCCAGGATCAATAATCAATTGATGAGCTTAATGATCACCATGGGTGATGTGAATCTCAACCTTTGCTACAAGGTTGAATATGGTTTCTATACACAGATGACATGGATACAAGAAGGAACTCACCATAGAGTTCAAATGATATTGAGGTCCATATTAGTAGACCCATCTAATGAGAGATGGCACAGATAGATATGCAGAAGATCATTCAATGCAGAGTGTGAATGATGTTCAGTCACAAAGGGAGAATTGACAGTTTCTTGATAAGCTTGGGCTTTACCAAAAGTAAAGTTGTTCCTAACCTTTACCTTAAGGTTATGGATCATACTATTATTGTATGTAGATGATAACTTTCTGACAGGGACTGAGAAACAGATCATGAAAAGAAAGAAGAAGATGGTTGCAGAAATGAAAATGAAAGATCTCAGATTGATGCATTACTTCCTAGGTCTAGAAGTATGGCAAGGCTCGTAAGGAATCTTTCTCAACCAGGGAAAGTATGTTGAGAAATCTTGAGAAGACTTGATGTGTTGGAATGGCCACTCTCATGGATTCCAACTTGAAGCTGTTAGCGGATGACTCATCAGAGTTAGTGGATATAACTCTGTACAGAAAAATTATTGGGTCATTGATGTATCTAACGAATACTAGGTCAGATATATGCTTTGCTGTGAACACCTTGAGTTAGTATCTAGTGGAAACTAGATGTGTTCACCTGATAATTTGCAAAACATGTGATGTGGTACCTAAAGGATACAATAGAGTTTGATCTATGTTATCTTGGAGATCATGACTTCAGATGGCTACACAGATGTTGATTGGGAAGGAAGTGTATCAGACAGGAAGAGCACATCGAGAGGATGTTGTTGTCTGGGATCAGCCATGATCTTGTGGTTTAGCAGGAAACAATCTAGTGTGGCTCTTAGCACAAGCAGAATATATGGCTACTTTCTCTGCTAAGTTATGAAGTAGTATGGCTTCAAGATTGTTTGACTTAGAGATAGACCCAACTGTGATCCTATGTGACAAACAGAGTTGTACCAAAATGGCAGGGAATCAAGTATTCCATGATAAGTCAAAGCACATAGAGATTTGACATTTCTATATACAAGATATGGTGCAGAAAAGAATTAAAGTTCGAAATTGTAGCAAGTTACCAATGTACTAACCAAACCTCTACCTCAAGTAAATTTTTTCGAGACAAACTTTTTAGAAGGACCCTCCTCGAAAGGGGGAGTGATGTGATCACTTATGATGAAATTTCCTGCATCAACAGTAAGATCGATGATTTGGATACCTATATTGGTGATGCCGACAGAGAGGTTGGTGGATGGTCATTAGACAGGGTCTAAGGTGACAAGGGGATTGGATCATCCCTGGACTTCAGTCCTAAAGAGAGCCATAGACGTATGTCTTCGAGAATTAAGTCCTTGGTGGACATGAGGGGATTGGATCATCCCTAGACTTCAATCCAAAAGAGAGTTGTAGATGTATGTGTTCGAGAATGAAGTCCTTGGTGGACATGAGGGGATTGGATCATCCATGGACTTCAGTCCTAAAAGGAGCTATAGACAGATGTCTTCGAGAATGAAGTCCTTCGTGTACATGTGACGATTGAATCATCCTTGGATTTCAGTCCTAAAGTGAGCCATAGACAAATGTCTCCGAGAAAGAAGAGGGATTGTATCATCCTTGAACACATGTTCTAAAGAGAGCCGTAGACATGATGTCTCTGAAAATAAAGTCCTGAATGAACAGGTGGGGGATTGTATCGTCCCCGGACTCTGGTCCCAGAATTGAGACATAGACTGGGTCTCCGATAATGAAGTCCTGAATGAACAGGTAGGGGATTGTATCTTCCCCGGACTTAGGTCCCAGAATTGATCCGTAAACTGATGTCTCCGAGAATTGAAGATAGGACTGCATCGTCCCTGGACCTCGGTTCAAAATGTACGTGAGGACTGCATCGTCCATGAACTGGGTTCAAAATGTATGTGAGGACTGCATCATCCATGAACTGGGTTCAAAATATACGTGAGGACTACATCATCCATGAACTGGGTTCAAAATGTACGTGAGGACTGCATCGTCCATTAACTGGGTTCAAAATGTACATGAGGACTGCATCGTCCATGAACTGGGTTCAAAATGTACGTGAGGACTGTATCGTCCATGAACTGGGTTCAAAATGTACCTGAGGACTGCATCGTCCATGAACTCGGTTCAAAATGTACGTGAGAGGACTGCATCATCCATGAACTCGGTTCAAAATGTACGTGATGGGATTGCATCGTCCGTAGACATGAGACTTGTCTTAAAAAGATAAGGATTGATCATCCTGGAACTTGATCTGGATTGTATCATCCATGGACCTATGTCCTAAAGAGAGCGGGATTGATCATCCTATAATATGATCGTGTGTGTTGTAGGGTATGCTGCTATGTATTGATGATAGATGTATTAGTAAGAATACATGCTTTTGATAATAGATGTATTAGTGAGAATACATGCTATTGATGATAGATGTATTAGTGAGAATACATGGTTTTGATGATAGATGTATTAGTGAGAATACATGCTTTTGATAATATATGTATTAGTAAGAATACAGGTTTTGATGATAGATGATCCAGATGCTGTAGACCGAGATGATCCAGATGCTGTAGATTGAGATGATTCAGATGCTGTAGATCGTGATGATCTAGATGCTGTAGTCGTGATGATCCAGATGCTATAGATCGAGATGATCCCAATGTTGATGATCGTATGATGACGATGCTGATGATCGTGAGGATCCAGATGTTGATGTTGTTGTAGCTGTTCGAGTGCTACAGAAGATAAAGACTCAGTACTGAAGATGTTGATGTTCCAATATTGAATATGTTCCAATAACTGCTTGAGTTACTGATGATGTTGAGAAAGCTTCCAATGATTTATAGATGTATCATGTATGATCTTGATGACTCCTTGCTCGTGCAGATGCTATTATAATATCCTTCTCGTTAAGGGGGAGTGTTGAGATATTGTAACTTCAAAGAATATTATATTTGTACTTTATTATTCCGGAGTTGATTCATTCCTCCATGAAGATCTTATTGTATATCCGAAGATGTTTATTCCTCCGTCAGAATGTGGTAACTTGGGTTATTAGACTTCCCTAGTGGGGGTCGGCCCTGTATGTGTTATGTGGGTCAAAGGGTTATTAGACCACTCTAGAGGGGTCGGCCCAGTCAGTTGTAGTGGGGTATTTAACCCATTGGTTAAATACGAGCCTACACGTTTTGTGTAAAAGACAAGTCCGAGTAGTGTATAAATAGATGAAGTGTATTCCTCATTTGACACACTCACTCACTTGAGAGGGCGCACTTGTGGAGGAGAGGTCTGCTATGGAGAAGGAGGAACTTATGCTTAGGGTTACATCTTTGTATATTGTTGGTCATCTATATTGAGGAAGCTTTACTGGATTTTCTACCCCATGAGGGTTTCCCAGGATAAATTTGTGTCTCTTGTGTTTATGTTGTGCTTGTTGTTTCTTCAGTGATCCTGTATATGCTATTATTGTGAAATGGAATGCAATGCTGCTATTTTCTATCTTAGCATATTAAATATTAACATTCATAAGCAGTCCTGTGACATACTAAAGAAGATACATGAGTCACAGGAACTTATTACTGAAGAAGTTTGCAGAATGAAGGCGATGGTTTCTAGTATGAAATAAATTAATTCCGAGGCCAATAGGCTTAGGAAGAAATATGCGCGTGTAAAGGAAGACACTAGGAAGTAGATTGAATGGAGAGAAGGGAAGTCAGGATTCCCCAAACACCTCCCTCTCAAATCCCTGGCAGATTTCAAAGTAGATGTAGGCTTTATGGAATTCTAAAAGAATTGTGGTTTAAAGTTAAACTCTGTAATCCAAACCACCATCGAAAAATACGGCAGTCTCTATCTTATCATCCAGGCAACTCAGGGAAGATGTCAAATGGTGGTTCCCCAAACTTTAGAAGATTTTCTAGGCAAAGAACAATGCTTGTCTGAGTTAAAAAAATGAGCTAAGCATGGATATGGAATATGTGAACAAGATAGATGTGTTAACAGCAAAAGACCTTCACCAGTGCATCAGGCAACCCTCCATTCACGCTCACTTGCTTGAAGAGGTTCTCCAGGCTATAGTAGCAGAAGTTAAAAACATAGAAGCAAAGTTAGCTAAGCATGAGATCTCCCTGAAATTCATGCTCCCTGCCCCTGCCAACACCATTGTGAGAGAAACAGGCATATGGCTCAACTATATAGCAGAGGTGGAAAAACCAGCTAAGGTGGAAGCGCCAGCTGTATCAGAAGCACCAACCGAGAACTAATTTGGCACTACATAATGGTCTAATTTTGATCTGGAAACAATTTTTCCTTTTTATCTCAGTCGTGAAATAAAATATAGCTAGACTATTTGTTCCTTTTGTGAAAAACATTTGGTATTATTCTAATTTTGTAAAGGGCACTAAAGGACAAATTAAGAGATTGCTTGGGATTAGGGTGCATGTAGGAACTCTTGGAACATTTTGTAAAGCTATATATAGATGAATAGAGAATAGTAGAAGGACTTTTGGCAAGTGAAAGTACAATTTTTTTGGCTTGTATGTGAACTATTTTGCTACATATATTACAAAGTTCCATTTTTCCTAAACAAAGCCTGGGCACTGCGTTTTTGCCTGAAGATGTGTTAAATTCCTACTGGATTATTTCTGCATCATTTATACATATACTGTGAGATCATTCCTTGTTGTTCTAAATTATTTCTTTGAAATGAATGTTCTCATATTTTTTCTGTGCAAAGATGTATATCTTAAATGAGTAACAGAATGTTTTAATTCAATCAAAGCTATCTTTGATATCTTTCACCTTCTGCTAGAAATGCATCTTTATGATTAAATAGCTATCTGTGAGATCTTTGGATGTCTGTTTCAGCATATTACTCATACTTTCAGTTTGCTCCTTGCAAGGATAGATTAAATTTTCTTAAACAGTTTTAGATCAAATTTGTTTAACTGCATGCATTTAGATTACAACACTTGCATATCATCTTTAAAATAAAATACATAAACGGTGGACCGAGCTGCAACCGGTGAAAGGAAAAAAAATCTTTAAACCTTTCACGGTAGCCAGGTCGTTAACCAGACGGATTCCCTATACCAAGTGATGAGTGATCTAATTGGGCTTTCTTATCGGGGAGAATCCCTTGCTGATTGATGCTACGATTTTCGAGGCATCAACACAATAGTACATAACAAATTTATCTTGGGAAAACCCTCTCGGGGAATAAATACCTAGCAAACTTCTTCTATATATATTATGAAGAATGTACAGTAGTATCCCTCATGCAAACACCCAAAACAAGAAGACTCCAAAAACAACTACTCTGAACGAATCTCTCTCTAGTCATGTGAATTAGATAAGTGAGTGAAGTGTGCAAATGAGGAGGGAAAGGATCCTATTTATACTAAACAAAACACTTGACATTTTTCCTAATTAGGTTGGTTTGACTCACCTAACTAGGACAACGTGTACACTTCACAATAAAATATTATTTTCTAGATCTTTCCAGGCCAACCTAACAGTTAGGGTTTACATTTACTCTTTCAATTACTTTGAAATAATCAATTAGATCAATAATAATCCCCATAGGGTGTACAATACAAATGATAAAAATGACTCAAATAATACAAATAGTAATATCTTCCGAAGTTACATTCTTCAACTGAACATCGCAAAACCGTAGAGGAAGAACACCTCAAAGCCACAGGAAGAGTGCCACAAAACCATAGAGGAAGGACGCCTCAAAGTCACGTAAGAAGAAGAACGGAAAATAAAAGAAGAAGAGATTTGGAAAGAAGTGGAGGAAGAGAATAAATGGAAAGAAGACACTGACAAAGAAGCATCAAGGCTTCTACTCCTCCAGGAAAAGCAGTAAAAAGAGCGGGATGAAAACCGCAAGGCTGAAGAGGAAATAAAAAGAGAGGAAGAATAAAAATTGGAAATACTTGAACAATAGTGGCAAGACAACCAGGTTGTGTTGCAAATTTCCCCCATCAATCTAGGGACTCCACTGGCTATGAGATCTAGAGGCTACCTACAACCCATGGAGTTAGATACTATATTTGTCTCCTTGGGATATTATTTTGTTGATTCAACAAGAAAACATATTTCAAAAATACCGTCCAAGAGACAGAAGACCAAATTAAATACCATTAAGAACATAGTGTTTGACATGGAAGGAAAGGAACTAGGTGAGATTGTATCTAGCGTTGCCTCCTTGATCCTACTATTGGAAAATGTCAATGTGTCTTCGACTAGAGAGCTGATCAAACAGGTGCAACAATGTAAGGAACATGCATAGAAATATAAGAAATTGTATGAAGATATGAATCATCATTTCGATGAATTTCATCATGAGTCATTCATGGAACTGCAACATCTGAAAGAAATGCATGAGAATGATATGGCTCTATTGAAAGCGGAATATGAGGAGTGCACAGGGTAATTGGATATGGATAGAGATAATGCCAAGTTTGAACTCGAGATTATCCAACAAGAAGATTTGTTTCTTTTGGACCAAGTAAAACCAGATGCCATCAAAATTAATTTAAATCTAATGGAGTCTCAAAAGAATTTTATTTTTCACTTGGAGGAATTGCAACAATACTATTTGAGCTTGAGAAAGCTTGCAGATGAAGCCAATTCATTCGAAGATGAATCTAAAATGAATAAAAAATATGCAGAGGAAATTTATAAATGGCGGTAGGAATATGAGGAATTTCCTGCAAATCTTCCCACAATTCAGAAGAAAGAGTCGGAAAAAGTAAGAGCCTGGAAAAAGCCCGAGATTCCACACAAGTAGATCCAAACGAATCTATTATGAAGGTGGAACAGATATGCAAACAAGTTTGGATATTCGTAGATAATGCAATGAATAGGTGCGACATGCTGACCTTTGATGAGTTAATGGTGGAAGATTTGATAGGGTCAAAGATATCTTGTATTAAATCTAAAAGGGATGCAAGTGAGCTAGTGATTAAAGAATTTACCAAGGTTGGTCATGACGTATTCAACAACTACATTTATCAACCTGAAGAATTATCATCATGGACAGATGGTTTCACAAAGCTGATTAGGTCAAAGTTAGACAGGGAAATCAAGCCTAAAGTTCTGAAGGTTGAACTCCAATTTGAACATCTACAATATGGTCACTATGATGAGATCAAGGATTGGCACACAAAGTGGGAGAAATTCTGGGAATGATTTGAATTAAGATACTCTTGTTTATTTTATTTTATCTTGTTATATTTTTTTCTATTTTCTATGTTGTTGTTAATAAATATAGACAATTATTTCAATTTTGGATAGTTAGTTTAGTTGTCCCCTAGCTTTGAAGCCGAAAGTGGGGAGGTGGTGGGAAACTGCAACTACATTACAATTTTATACACTTTAATGGATTGTTGTCGACTCTTCTTCAGACTTATTGGTGATATGGTGATTATGTGTTTTATAATATTGTGTGCATTTCTATCTCATTATGAATGCATGATTCAGTTTTCTAGTTAAGTATTGTTCAAAGTGCATAAACATATATATTTTCTTATAGGGAATATCATTTTTTCATAAATATGAGTATATGTGATACATAACTTGGGTAGAATAAGATCTCTTTATGTTTATCTTATTAATAATATGTTTTGTGTCTCCTTCACTAATTTAACATTTTCCCATTCATTCATTTAAATGTGTATCCAATTTCTAAAATTGACTTTGCTTTAAATTATTTTACTATATCGAGGCCTTAAGTTGGCATTCGAATTTAAGAACTGTTTCTTGGATTCTCAAAGAAATATCAAGCAAGATATTTTCCCTAGAAATTGTGTTGTTTTACAAGATTGCTACCGTAATTGGGATAGATTTTCCCTATGCATTTGGTTGGTTTATAAGTTTGATCCCATATTTAGTAGAGTGAGAGAAAGGGTCGGTTTCCCAGTCAACTTACAAGAGTTTGAGAAAGGAACCATGCTCTTTCTTCTCCCAAATTTTTAAAAGAGATTGTGCCCATGCTACTCATTTGTATGGATTGAGTAAGTGAAAGTGCTAGTGCTCCTTGACCCTTCCTCCCAAAAATTACTAGAGCCAGAGAAAGGTCAAGTTCTCACCCACATAAATTACAATAGTTTGAGAAAATGCCCATGATTATCCTCCTATACCATAAAATTATATGCTAGGTGTTGGGATAACTATGAATTCCATAATTTAGCCCTGAATTCAGTGACATGCAATTTTCCAAGAGCTACTCCTATGAGATGCAGAGCTGTGGTTTTGGTTAGGTTAGGTGGAGACACCTACGACAATTTGTCAAAAAAGGGTAAAATGTTGCAGGAGGATATGTCTCAAATGTTTGAATGGTGAGAAATAGGTTGAGAGGATGCACCAGAGCTGGAAGCCTTCCCATTTTTCATCTCACACTATAGTACCAAGGGTACAACAGATTCAAAAGTAATAGAACAGATCATAGGTGACCACAGGGGAAAAGCTAAAAAACTCTTACATTTACAATGGATAAATCACATAATCCTATTTTCAAAGGGAGTGGTCTATTTATTCTACAATTTCGAATTTACGATGGGTTTTGGTTGGAATCCGGTAAATTGTTTTTGGTAAAATTCAAATTTGGAAGTGTTTAAATTGTATTTTTGAATCCATAAGTAAATTTAGCACCCTTGAATACCCCATGGCACACAAATTATGTAATCACAAATTGGCTAGTATAAGTGATTCTACGATTTTTTAAATATTTTCAACAGGACGCCGAACAAAATAAAACAACAAGATTGCTTCTACGAGAATGGCTAAGATTGACCATGACATGTTTGCAAGAACGGATAAGATTGCTTCTAAAGAATTGAAATATTCGATATAAGCCATAGGCGGGAATTGTCTTATTTTAATTCCATTTACATCATCTAAGGTATCCAATAATCTAGATTTATCTTGGCAAAATGCACTATTGTATCTGGGTCATTAGCGGAAAACTTTCCCTTTTATGTCCATTGCATATTTCGATGCCTCCAACGGTCCATATCTTCTTTGGGAAGTTGCATGATCCAATCTAAGATGTTCGAGGGAGCAATCACTTGTTATTCATATTTCCAGTTACACCCCATGAACGACCCAAATATTTTGTGTATGATACAAAATATTCTATTAAGACATTAGAACATTGGTGCCTAACTTATTCTGCTTTCAGAATTTAATATTGTTCTCCATAGAGGTCGAAGAATGCCCTTTCTCAAACTATTGTAATTTGAATGAGAAACTTGTCCTTTCTCTCGCTTTAGTAATTTTTGGGAGGAAGGTTCAAGGAGCACTAACACCTGGGTAAATTGTTTTCTTAACAAGATGGTCATTTTTAACATAATACTTCATTCTTAAAGGAAAACGTTTTAGAGAAAACGTTTTTTGATAGTAAGTATACGAATATATGATTGGTTTTCTGGATAGATAATGGAAAGGAAGAAGAGGTCATCAGGACTATATTTATGCCTTAGTTTATGTATAAGGCCTTTTCTTTGATCACTCGAACTAATATTGAAGGTATACATCGGGAGATCAGACCTTACCTGCAACTAGGTGAGACTGTTAGAAAGGGACATTTCTTTTTATCCCAAGGACTACACTATGATTAGGCTGTATGGCACTAAAAATCCTACTTACATGATACCTAGGCTACTCGCTCTGAGGAATTTTGTCTTGGAATATGTACGCGGATCATACATGTGGATAAATTTCATATTGTTAAGGTCACGAGGAAGGGGAGAGCGAATTTTAACATCACCATGGGAGGATCCCTCATTAATAACAACAAAGCTCTCAAGTGTATAATGTCGATAACCGTACCGCAGACATTTGTTTGCATGGTCCCAAAAGGAGAACCAGTTTAAAGCACCGTAAATACATAGTGCAACCCATTGTGGACTCCCAAGCGCACAAAATAGGATAATGGCCCAAACCACGCCACATACATCATCATGAATGGAGAACCATTTCAAATGACTATACAGTAAAACAACATAGTGCGTCGAATACTCTCAAGTGCACACAAGCAAATAATGCTACGAATCGCACCGTGGACATTGGGCCACAGTGTTCGAAAAGGAGAACAACGCAACATTCCATGGACTCCAAAATGCACAAAAGCAGATAATCCCCTGAACCACACTACTACCTTATCCATGTGGCCCATCATAAAATGTTACACAAAAAATACCACGTAAATTCCCCGCATCGCGTGAAATGCTCTCTAGTGCACAAAAGGGGATAATGCTACGAATGGCATCACGGGCATTGGGTAGCAGGGTCCCGAAAGGATAACCATTCTAAAGAACCAATGGAAAATAATGCGACACACAGTGGACTCCAAAATGCATAGAACAGGATAATGCCCCAAACCGCACCGTTGCCATATCCATGCGGCCCATTATAAAACTGTGCTACATAAAAAAGACCTTGTAAATTCCCCGTAGTGCATACCCTTTTGGGTGCATGGCTATGATACCAAGTAAATAAAAAATACGATACATTGCTCCTTAAAAATAATAGAGTGATATAGAGGTCCAGTTCCTCACTCAAATACCAAAATTCTGAGAAAGGGTACATGCTTCTTCTCCACCTCCCAAGTTGCCATCACTCTAGCCATATAATGGTGGGAAATGGCTATTGCTCTTCCACACTCAAATTGAAGAAATGTGTGTAAATTCGACTCTTCCTCCCAAACATTACCAAACCAAGAAAAGGGTCTGGTTCCTCACTAAAATACCAAGAGTTTGATAAAGGGAACATGCCCCTTCTCCACCTCCCCTCTCCTCATCACTCTAACCATACAAGGGTGAGAAAGGGAGGGTCTTCCTTCTACACACTCAAATTTTAAAAGTGTGTGGAAGGGACAGTGCAATCAAAATAGGGTGAGAAAGGGTGAATGTTGTCAGTCATACTCCGAAAAGTCTAAGGAATTTCCCATTCTCTAGTAGTTGCAATGGAACAAGTGTGGGAAAGGGAAAGCGCTCGTCCACTCTTGCCCCAAGAAATTACCTAAGCGATAGAAAGGGCCAATTCCTCATTCAATTACCAAGAGTTTGTGAAAAGGAACATGTTCCTTATCCACATCCCAACTCATCATTACTATAACCATAGAAAGGTGAGAAGCGGTGAGTGCTCATTCTCCTCCTTACTCAAATTTGACAAGTGTGTGGAAGGGCTAGCGCAATTAGAACATGGTGAGAAAGGGCCAATGTATCCACTCCTCCTCTCATAATTATAAATCATTTCCCATGCTACTCACTCAAGTGAAACAAGTTTAGGAAAGGGCCAGTGATCCTCGACTCTTCCTCCCAAAAATTACCAAAATCCATAGAAAGGGCTAGTTCTTGACTCAAATACCAAGACTCTGAGAAAGGAAACATGCTCCTTCTCCATCTACCCACTACTCATCACTCTAACCATAGAAAGGTGTGAGAAAGGGTAAATGATCCTTAAAAAAACCCCAGAAGTGTGTGGAAGGGCCACCGTAATTAGAATAGGTTAAGAAAGTGCCAATGTTTCCAGTCCTCCCAAAATTCTAATGGAGTTCCCATGCTACTCACTTGAGTGGAACAAGTGTAAGAAAGGGCCAATTCTCCTCGACTTTTTCTACCAACAATGACCAAAGTGAGAGAAAGGGCCAGTTCCTCACCCAAATACCAAGAGTCCTAGAAAGGGAACATGCTTGTTCTCCACCTCCCCACTCCTCATCACTCTAACCATAGAAGGGTGATAAAGGGCTAGTGTTCCTTCTCCTCCTTACTCAAATTGAAAAAGTCTCTGGAGGGTCAACTCTTCATCCCAAAAAAATACAAAAGTGAGATAAAGGTCCAGTTCCTCACCAGATACGAAGAGCATGAGAAAGGGCACATACTCATTCTCAATTTCCCATCTCCTCATCACTATATCCATAGAAGGGTGAGAAAGGGTGAGTGCACATTCTTCTCCTCAATCAAATACCAAGAGTTTTTGAAAGGGCACATGCTCCTTCTCCACCTCCCAAATCATCATCACTCTAACCATAAAAGGGTGAGAGTTTGTGAGTGCTCTAATTTGAGTACTCGTTACCCAAATTTTACAAAAGTGTGTGTGGAAGGGCTAGCACAACTAGAACATGGTGATAAAGGGCCAATGTATCTACTCCTCCTCGCATAATTCTAAGGAGGTTCCCATGCTACCCAATCGAGTGAAATAAGTGTAGGAAAGGGACAATACTCCTCGACTCTTCCTCCCAAAAATTACCAAAAGTGTGAGAAAGGGATAGTTCCTAACTCAAATACCAAGACTCCAAGAAAAAGCACAAGCTCCTTCTCCACATGCCCCCTACTCATCACTCTAACCATAGAAAGGTGAGAAATGGTACATGATCCTTAATCAAATCCCATAAGTGTATGGAAGGGACAGTGTAATTAGAATAGGTTGAGAAAGTGCCAATGTTTCCACTCCTCCTCCCAAAATTCTAAGGGAGTTCCCATGCTACTCACTTGAGTGGAACAAGTGTAGGAAAGGGCCAGTGCTCCTCAACTCTTTCTACCAACAATGAAAAAAGTGAGAGAAAGGGATATTTCTTCACTCAAATACCAAGAGTCTGAGAAAGCACACATGCTCCTTCTCCACCTCCCAACTCATCATCACTCTAACCATAGAAGGGTCAAAAGGGACGAGTGTTATTTCTCCTCCTTACTCAAATTTTACAAGTGTGTGGAAGGGCTAGCGTAATTAGAACACGCTGAGAAAGGGCCAATGTATCCACTCCTCCTTGCATCAGCCTAAGGTGGTTCCCATGATACTTACTCAAGTGAAACAAGTGTAGGAAAGGGCCAGTGTTGTTCAACTCTTCCTCCCAAAAATTACCAAAATCCAAAGAAAGGGCTAGTTTCTCACTCAAATACCAAGACTTTGAGAAAGGGCACAAGCTCCTTCTCCTACCCACTACTCATCACTCTAACTATAGAAATGTGAGAAAGGGTACATGATATTTAATCAAACCCGATAAATGTGTGGAAGGGCCAACATAATTAGAATAGGTTGAGAAAGTTCCAATGTTTCCACTGCTCCTACCAAAATTCTAAGGGAGTTCACATGCTACTCACTTGAGTGGAACAAGTGTAGGAAAGGTCCAGTGCTCCTTGACTCTTTCTCCCAACAATGACCAAATCAAGAGAAAGGGCCATTTCTTCACTCAAATACCAATAGTATGAGAAAGTGCACTTGCTCCTTCTCCACCTCCCAACTCATCATCACTCTAACCATAGAAGGGTGAGAAGCAACGAGTTCTCTTTCTCCTCCTTACTCTAATTTTACAAGTGTGTGGAAGGGCTAGCGCAATTAGAACATGGTGAGAAAGTGACAATGTATCCAATCCTCATTTCATTAGTCTAAGGTGTTTCCCATGCTACTCACTCAAGTGAAACAAGTGTAGGAAACGGCTAGTGCTCATCAACTCGTCCTCCCAAAAATTACCAAAATCTAGACAAATGGCTAGTTCCTCACTCAAATACCAAGACTTTGAGAAAGGGAACATGCTTATTCTCCACCTTCCCACTACTCATCACTCTAAACATAGAAAGGTGAGAAGGGTACACGATATTTAATCAAACTCCAAAAGTGTGTGGAAGGGCCAGTGTAATTAGAATAGGTTTAGAAAGTGCCAATGTTCCCACTCCTTCTCCCAAAAGTATAAGGGAGTTCCTATGCTACTCACTTGAGTGGAACAAGTGTAGGAAAGGGAAAGTTCCCCTCAACTCTTCCTCATAACAATGAACAAAGGGAGAGAAAGGGCTAGTTACTCACTCAAATACCAAGAGTACGAGAAAGGGTGCATGCTCCTTCTCCACCTTTTCACTCCTCATCACTCTAACCATATAAGGGTGAGAAAGGGCCAGTGGTCCTTCTCCTCCTTACTCAAATTGAAGTGTCTGTCGGGTCGACTCTTCCTCCAAAAAATTATGGAAGCGATAGACAGGGCCAGTTCCTCACCCAAATACCAAGTGTTTGATAAATGGAACATACTCCTTTGCGACCTCCAATTTCCCACATCACTCAATCCATAGAAAGATGAGAAATGGCAAGTGATCATTCTCCTCCTTACTCAAATTTTATAACTATGTGTAAGGGCCAATGTAATGAGAATAGCACTTGAGAAAGGGCCAATTTAATAAGAATAGTACCTGAGAAAGGGCCAATGTTGCCACTCCTCCCAAAATTTCAAGGCAGTTTCAATGCTATTCGTTCGATTGGAACAAGTGTGGAATGGGGCGAGTAAGCCACATTAGGTCAGTAATTTAGTCCTTTGACCAATGGAGGGTACCCTAAAAAATAGGAGGTATGAGTCCTAGTATGTCACCCTAGGTACTTAGGTACCTTCCATATAAGCATGAAAAAATTGAGTGGGTTTGAAGCTGAAATCTGAGGTGCTTGGAGGAAAATCTCAGCCATGAACAAAAAATGAAAATGAGTGTTGTAGTTGAAAGGGAGGACCAAGTATTCCACAAAAATTTAAAATTTAAAATAAATGCAGTAACCTTAATTATAACCATCTCTTAGAAAAAGAAGGATCAACAACACAAATCACATTCATTTGACAAATTATGTTTTAATTTCCAATTGATGTGCATTCTTGTTATCTTTAGAAAACTACATAGGCGGCTAAATTTCAGATCTATGCAACTCTATGCCATAAGACAACGACTTGACATACTGTCTGAAAAGTAAATTAAGCATGCATAAAACATGACTCATTCAACAAACAGTGGCAGTCTCCCAAACCAATACCATCTCATACATTTAAGAATATAAACATCTTTTTAATTTAAAAACCCCAATCACAATCTTGCCTCAGTACTAGGTATTTACAAAGCACAACATCCTATTCATTTAAAATAAAAAACACATTACATCTGAAAAATCCAGAGGTGGTCTAGCCTCTGTCCTGGGTACTCTCCAAAAGCAATATTTATATTTCTCTTCCCTGGTCCTGTTGTATTTTAGATCAACAACATAATTTTAGTGGTATGTGACTATGAGGAAAGAGAAAAGAAATAAGATAGTAGGTTAATGTGATAGATCCTGATGACTATCTCTAGCCTCGAAATGCATGAGAAAATTGAACCTCCTTTTGCGCCCTTTCCGGTTGATCTTTTATATGTCGCCTAATGCCTGGATGAGTTTACTATGGAGGAAAGCTTCAACAAGTTGATCCTTATAAATGCTTTAGAGAATACCAAATTATCTTTGAGGAAGGATATCCGGGAAGAAATAAATTTCCGAGATTACTGCACCTACAAGGTTTGATATATGTTTCCAAATGAGGATCCTTACTGCAACATATATTGAATAATTGTTGCACTTATTATTGGCAATGTATGCAAAGAAGTGGCCAAAAGAGAAGCTTCATTGGATGCATGTGCTTCCTACCCAAAGAGAATTTTTAGATCTTATTCAAAGAGAGGTTCCAAAGACCTTGATCCTAAGGCATCCAAGGAGGAAGCTACATCAATTCACTTGAAGGAGCAAAAGCAAAGTTCCAATTATCCATCAAAGGAGAAGAGCAGCAATCTTCCAAGAGAAGAACCATGTGGTTCCTCTAGTGAGTCCATTGAGTAGAAAGAAGAAAACCTCAAGCTAAGGTATGAAGGTAAATCCAATTTTCGTAGAAACAATGTTTTCTTGAATCAATATGAATACTTCCCCATCTAATGTGATGAAAATGATAGCATATAGTTTTCTAATGCTAATATGGATGTGGAATATACCTTGCAAAAAGAGTTCTTCTCATGATATGTGGAAGGCAGTTGTGTTAAGATTCAATATGCTAAGACAAAAAATATCAGCATTACATTTCATTTCACAATAATAGCATATGCAAGATCACTGAAGAAACAACAAGCATAGCATAAACACAAGAGACATAGATTTATCCTGGGAAACCCTCATGGGGTAGAAAACCCAGCAAAGCTTCCTCAATACAGATGATCAGCAAATACAAAGATGTAAACCAAAGACATGAGATCCTCCTCCTCCATAGTAGACCTCTCCCTCACAAGTGCGCCACTTTCTGAGTGATAGAAGTGTGTTAAATGAGGAACACACCTCCTCTATTTATACACATCTCCGACTTGTATTTTATATTAACTAGGTTGGACCCAACTTTACCACTGGGTTAAACACCCCATTATAACTGACTGGTCCAACCCCTCTAGGGTGGTCTGATAACCCTTTGACCCACATAACACATACAGGGCCGACCCCCACTAGGGAACTCTAATAACCCAAGTTACCACATTCCGACGGAGGAATAAACATCTCCGGATATACAATAAGATCTTCACGGAGGAATGAAACATCTCTGGAATAATAAAGTACAAATATAATATTCTTTGAAGTTACAATATTTCAAAAAGTTGCACAAGCAAGTTTCCATGAGTAGATTGGCATACAACATGTTGAGGCATTTGCCTTGTGCAAGGAAAAAATCAGCGTGCCTCTGTGGAGGAAAGTCACAATTTTGGATGAGGCACACATGTACATTCTTTTTGGACCAGCCAATAATGGATACCATGCATCTACTATTTTAGTGGATGATATTTATAGAGAGTTGAATTTGGTTGTAATTCCTTCACTCCTAGAACCTGAGGATGTGAACAACATTTTTGGTTTGATGGAGGGACCATTTCTATTGATGCTTCATGAGAAGCAAGAGGCACATGTGTATGCTTATCAACTTGATCACTTGGACACACCCTTGGTCCTACTTTAGTATGGTGAGTAGCAGTGGCATATACTTGCACCACTTGATACCTGTCTCATGTACAACAATGAAGGAGAGTTCCACTTGAGATCTTGGGGTGGAACATGTGATTGCAGTGTGAGAAATGGGATTGGAATGTTGTTTGCACATAGGGAAGCTAAATTATTTACATTTGGATCAATTTGTTGGAGTGTTTATACATCCAAGGATTGGGTGGATAAACACATGTTAGAGTTGAGTGCCCCAATGGATAACAATTTTACTTGCATTAGCAGAGAGGTCCTTGACACATATTTCATCTTTTGTGAGTAGCATGGGAATCAATGGTTGCTAGATAATGCCTTCGGTCTTCATGGCAGGAAATGGGACTCTCACCTATGTCATTCGGGTGAGACATGGAGCAGTGCTGTTAGAATCAATTCTATCATGCACATGGAATATGAGGAGCCTCATACATTGATGGATAGGTTCACTAAGATGATGCACTTGGTTGGGAGTGATGCACTTCCAATATGTTGTTTGGATCCTAGTATCTTTCATGATGCAAGATCCTTCTATATGGAAGTGACATTGTATGAGTTGCAGCTGAGATAGTGGGATCTAGGAATTCCTTGGCATGTTGTATTGTCTTTGATAACATGGTTGATTGTTGGATGTAAGTACAAGCATTGGGATCCTGGAATTGATTGGTTCCAGCTCAGTTGGAGTAGCAGTTTAGGTGTTAGTTTGAGACAGTGATCCGATCAACATGTGTGTGAGTCTACCTATGCAGAGTAGTGTTCCAGTTTCTTGTATGGGAAACCATTTGAGAGATGGACTCAGTATTATCATGCTTGGTGGACTTGGAGTCTTCATGAGGCCCCTTATGTAGACACTTTGCAATGCAATGGTGGATTCACCATACACCTTACATTTCTCAAGCTCATTTGGGACCCTAGGATCATTTTGGGACTCATTTGTTTCAGTTGGGTTAGTGAAAAGATAGTTGGTCGGATGGATTTATTCATTTGGTAGATGGTTATGATTAGTGTGGCACATGAACAACATTATGGATCTTTATATCTTAGCTTGGAATTGAGAATTCCAATGCTAGACCATTCAACAGCAGATTCTGATGGTGTGAATTCATTGGTTGGCTTCATGTTTTATATGGAGTTGATTTCATTGCTTGAGGAAAATCAATCTTGGGAGGGAAGGACTTGTAATGTCCCCAAATTTGGCAATGGACCACGATTTCCTAAGTCACCTGGATTTGTTCATGTTTATTCACCTAGGTGATTATTTGGGTTGATTATTTGCTTAGCCTAATGTCCAAAGTTAGGAATAATGCAACATGAGAAAAAGTTGGACAAGGAATTGAATAAAGGAGATGGTGGACCTTATCTGACTCATCAATTAAGTTAAGTCTCTGTGTGGTTCAAAATTATTGAGAAAATCCTAAGGTTGGAATTCATAAGGTTGGGAAAAATCATTGGTGGAAAAGTCGAAGGAGGTGCAACTCCTAGGACTATGAACAAGGATATTATTGCTGCAGGCTCATTAATGGTACGAGGAAGTGGATATGAGCCACATAAATTATTATGTGTCCCAAAATAATATTCATTCACATCCAAATCAAATTGTTGTAAGGTCGTTTAATAATTAGGTAAAAACCACTAAGGAAAATCAATAAATGAGCCAAATGAACCACTCTCTCATAAATAATTAATGATTAATATTTTATTTATGATATTATTAGAGGATATTGACTAAATGGGGGCACCCATGAAGTTAGTTGGAAAATATAAAGTGGACAAACTTGGTTCCATAAATCAAGGAAAGTCGTTGGACAACATTTAAGGAAGTGGATGATGAAATCCAAGCTGGTTGCCAAGATGCCCTAAAAAGGGGGAAGAGTTGGTCAAATAAGTTATAGGGTGAATTGAATGAGGATAAGGATAACTCAAATACCCAATGGATGGTTTTTGATGTCCCATGGTATTTTCCACTAGTATTGACTAAGTGGACAAACTAGTTTGGTGTTTTTCTTCATTCCATGGTATCAGAACCTAGTATTGGGGATAAAGAAGGAATTCAAGGATAAAAACAATGTCATAGTGCATGGGTAAGGCTATCTTGTTGATGTTTCATATTATTATTGAATTTCTTATGCTACTCACTACGTCAGTGATGCTTCCCTTGCAAACCAAGAAGGTAATGGGCCCCTCAATCTAGAGTAACTAGTTGGAGTGGTTATCCTATTTGATTGGTGAAGTGGAGTTGGACACCCTGTTCAGCTCATTGAGTTTCATTTTTCAATAATTCCATGCCATTATTAGTTCCTTTCTACTTCATATCATATTGTTCATGCTCCATGTAATTTCCAATTTCGCATTGCAAATGCTGTCGATTGTGTGTTGATGTAATTGAGTGGTCGATGCTCATTTACAGGCTTTGAATCTTCCAATCTATCAACATCAATTGGGGAATTAGGGTTTTGAAATTGTGATTGATCATTAACCCTCTTAGCTTGGTTTCTAGAAATGTGGGAGATAATCCATGCAAAGCATTTACCAACGACATTACAATCATTATCCATAGCCACTTTCTTGATATCCCTCTTATGGCTTAAATTCATGATTTTAACTCCTGGTACTGTTGATTCACCCTAATGCAGAATTGAATAACCAACTTCACAAGTAACATCCTGTGCAGGTTGTATCATGTCGTGAATAAAATAACTATCATTTTCCTATATATCATAACTTTGTTTGATCACTATAGAAATTATCATTCGAAACTTTAGAATCGTTTACACTATGATAAGAAGCATATTTAACCATACAAACATTCACTGATGTATAGAATTTTATGTGGCTTGATCCTATAGATGATTAGTATTGATAGTTTCATTTTCATCCCCTTTAGGATGCGTGTATTCTTGGTCAATAAAATTAGCATTCTTTATTTTGGACAAACTATAGGTCACCCTAGGGCTAGCAAGATCTAGGTCCTTATTTAACTCATTTTGGACAGACGTTATCGAAGAATCAAGCTCATGGAGTGTCTGAGTTATCCCAATCTTTTCCAAATCTTGCTCAACAATTTGTTGAATAGTTTCATGGTGGATATGAGATGACTCGAACACAAGGTCATCATTTAAATGACCATGTGGATACACACCTTTACCTGAATATCTATATTATTCCCGTTCATGGCCAAGAGAGGTATGATTGTAAAGAGTTGACCTTTTAAATCCATGATGAGGAGCATACATTTCAAAGTGGCCATATTCATCAGAACAACCAATCTCACTCTTGAAAATATCAATATCAAGTTTGGAGGAAAGAATCACATTAGAGAATTAATTTGGCGTCTCATCAACCAACACATAAACTGACTTATCACCCTTTTTCATTTCATCATCTATAATCTCAAAATCATGGTTATCATCATGAATAATTTCAAAATTAATAAGGGTTTCTTGACCAATATTTACAAAATTTTCATTCAACCCTATAGAGGTTTCTAACCATTGATTTTTGTGGAGAAAATCCTTCCATGATTGTCCTATTTGGGAAATCCTATGTTTGACAAGGATACAGATCAAACCATGGTGACACAAGCTATGGTCAGAACCATTGTTTTGAAAATGGGTAGCCATATCAAACTCATAAACAAAAAGTAAGGCAAATTAAACTCATCACCCAAAAAGTCCATAAACAAATGCAAATGATATCTTAAAACCAAACTAAACCTTCCCTCAAAAGTTATATATTGGAAAATGACTATAAACAAGTTCTATAACACATTGTTAAAAAGTGTGCGAGGAATACCTTTTTTGTTGTCAATGGCCTAGGTACGTTTGACAAGGATGGTTTCCAAGGGACCTCACTAAGTGGTGAATGTTTAAACCACCTGTCACAATGAACAAGTAATTTTGTAGCTTCCACGATAAAACCCTCATTCAATATTAATTCCAATCTTCCTATCAAGGCCTTCTCCCCATTGAATGTTCAACAAAAAGTGAGGGTATCTTGTTTATGTTACCCATGAAACTTCTGAACAAACTTGAGCCATCCTGTATTATGGAACCGTTCACAAACCTGCTCATCATATTCCACTCGCTCTTCACTTTCAGGCTCAATCCTATTTATTAGCTCCATGAAAATATGACAGGTATGAGTTCAAAGGCTAGCACAAGGACTCAGATACTAGAATAAGAGACATAAAGGTGATCAAATTGAGTAACAATATTCTCCCAAACCCTTGTAGAATAGAGAAAATGAGGCACAAAACCCTCACTATGCTGAGAAGACCTGCTACGATCTTCAAGAATCATCCAATACGTCAAGAGGGATCAAATCTCCCAAGGTGCAAACCTCTGCTCGAAAAGATCCTTGAGTGCAATACCTGAGAAGAGGTTTGCACCTTGACAGATTTGATCCCTCTCGAGGCTTGATAGAGCCTAGGATTTGGATCTAGGTTGGTTCGAGTCGTGGGTGGTGACACGAAACTGGAGTTTGATCAGCATTGTAAGGAATAAGTTAAGTTGAAAACACAGATAGAATTATGAGGATTATCATAATGCAAGTATTATGACGATTATTTCGTCAAAATTTTTAACAATGCAAATGAATACAGATCAAATAAGATGATGTTTAAATATGATATATGTCAACATGTTGGTTGATGTTATCAAAGAATATAAGCCTATATAATGTTTAAATACAACTATATTACAATGTGATCAACTTTGATATTTCTTCTTCCTTTTTTCTTGATTCCACTCCTACTACCTTTGGCATCTGTGAAAGGAGGAAGACCATTGAGACCTTTTACTCATGATATTGTTGTAAATCGGAGTCCCCATCATTCTTTGTTTCCAATATTTATAGTTTCCTTTTACAATGTTAATACCCTTTTTTTTTGCATTGTTGATGTAGATATATTAAACGTTGCAACACTGGTTGGGGCCAAAAGAAGTAATCGTGACTTATCTAGTGTTTGTCTAATAGCTCCAATCAAGTAATATTTTCTTGTAACTGCAGTTCCTTGGACAATCATTTGTAGTGGTTCATTCTTCCCACCTCTGTAAAGGTCAAGAATAATCTCAAATGATTTTCTTTGTTTCTATGCTAAGATTTCAATTGAATAATTTTGAGTACAATTATTATGAACAATGGCATTCAATTGTCGGTTTTCAGATATGAACTGTAGTGCACGATTGGAAGTTTCCATATCAACAAAATTAGAGTTCCAATTTTCCTTGTTATCACATTCCGTGTATCCAAATATGTTATATTCATTGATAGTTATATAATGATTCTTATATAACCCTAAAATTATCTCCCATTCATGCTTTTGAGAATCCCTTTGCACAAATAAGACTTCTTCATGATCTCTTTAGTTCACAGTCGTGTTTTCTATGTTCTTCTCTATGTTTCGATGATTATTTTTCTCTTTCTTTTCTATACATTTCTCTTACTTTTCTTTTTTTATCATCAATATCTTCATTATTTTCAATATTATCATGAGGATCCACAATATACCCTAAAATAGAGAAGAAGAAAAACTTAATATGTTGAAATTATTACAAATAGTTTTTCTATTAAATAGATAAATGCAATGTATAAATGTAAATAACAAAAAACAATGCATTGTTTAAATCAATGCAATTTTTTTACTTTTATTAAATTGATAAATTCAATACATACATGTAAAAAACAAAACAAAATATGTATTGCTAAAATCAATGCAACGAATCAAATAAATATGCAT
This sequence comes from Larix kaempferi, assembly GCA_027924585.1. Taxonomy (NCBI): domain Eukaryota; kingdom Viridiplantae; phylum Streptophyta; class Pinopsida; order Pinales; family Pinaceae; genus Larix; species Larix kaempferi. Next base: position 48,100,924 of record BSBM01000493.1, read on the forward strand.
CTTGTGTTATTTAACAACATACGAATCAAATAAATATGCATTTTGTGTTATTTAACAACATTTGTGTGTGGTCTATTGGTAAGCAGTAAGGTTATTGGGCTTCTCTTAAGCTAGAGAAATCCCTACTATTTTTTCTATTTCTTATGTATGTTATAGTAATTTCTTTTACTTCTTTTGTTTCTATTTCTTATGTATAATATAATATATTTTTTACTTCTTTATTTTATTTCTTATATTTCTACTTTTTATGTCAACTATAATATTTTTACTTCTTTATCTTTTAAGCATTGTTGAAATCAATGCAACCATATTTTTTTATTAAGGTTCAAATCCCTTCTATTTTTTTATTTCTTATGTCGGCTATAGTAACTTTTTTTTATTTTATTTTGTTTTTACTTCTCATGTCTACTATAATATATTTTTTACTTCTTTATTTTATTTCTTATATTTTCTATTTTTTATGTCAACTATAATATTTTTTACTTCTTTATCTTTTAAGCATTGTTGAAATCAACGCAACCATGTTTTTTTATGAAGGTTCAAATTCCTTCTATTTTTTCGATTTCTTATGTCGGCTATAGTAATTTTTTATTTCTTTTGTTTTTACTTTTATGTCTACTATAATATATTTTTTACTTCTTTATTTTATTTCTCATATTTATATATTTTTATGTCAACTATAATACTTTTTACTTTTTTATCTTTTACGCATTGTTGAAATCAACCAACCATGTTTTTTTTAAGGTTCAAATCCATTCTATTTTTTCTATTTCTTATGTCGGTTATAGTAAAAAAAATTATTTCTTTTATTTCTACTTCTTATGTCTAGTATAATATATTTTTTATTTATTTATTTTCTTTCTTATATTTCTACTTTTTATGTCAACTATAATATTTTTTACTTCTTTATATTTTATGCATTGTTGAAATCAATGCAACCATGTCTTTTATTAAGGTTCAAATTCCTTCTATTTTTTCTATTTATTATGTGGGCTATAGTAATTTCCTTTTATTTATTTTGTTTCTACTTCTTATGTCTACTATAATATAGTTTTTTACTTCTTTATATTATTTCTTATATTTCTACTTTTTATGTCAACTATAATGTTTTTTATTTCTTTATCTTTTACGCGTTGTTGAAATCAATGCAATCATGTTTTTTTATTAAGGTTCAAATCCCTTCTATTTTTTTTATTTCTTATGTAGGCTATAGTAATTTATTTTGTTTCTACTTCTTATGTATATCAATGCAACTATGTTTTTTATTAAGGTTCAAATCTCTTCTATTTTTTCTATTTCTTATGTTGGCTATATTATTTATTTTACTTCCTTTGTTTCTACTTCTTATGTCTAATATAATATTTTTTTACTTCTTTACTTTATTTCTTATATTTTTACTTTTTATGTCAACTATAATATTTTTTACTTCTTTATCTTTTACGAATTGTTGAAATCAATGCAACCATGTTTTTTATCAAGATCTCCTTCATATGTACTTTTTACTTTGTATTATTATTTTTTGTTTATGGCCGACATAATATTTATTACTTTTTACTTTGTATTATTCTTTTTTGTTTATGGCCGACAACATACGTTACAAGATCTCCCTCATATTTACTTTTTACTTTGTATTATTCTTTTTTGCTTATGGCCCACATAATATTTATTACTTTTTAATTTGTATTATTCTTTTTTGTTTATGGCCGCGTTACAAGATCTCTCTCATATTTACTTTTTACTTTGTATTATTCTTCGACAAACACTTGACACACCTTACAAGATATCCCTCATATTGGGCTATAGAGCACCTCTCGACGCAACCAAAAAATGAGTGTACTTAGTATAAGTACGAGAGGTGGAGTAAAATTACAATACGATGACTACTACGTGTTAAGCATGTACAATGTAGTCATAAAACCTAGGCTTGGATTCATTTAAACCTAATATCCCCCATCTTGCCACGAATATGATTTGGACAACATCAAAAGACACGAAGAGGGGCTAAGGAAATGATGTTTAATCATGGGATAGTTTTCCAATTGAATATTTCATGCACATGCCATATCAATTGCATATTAGAGTTAGATTTTTAATGATGACAAGGTTTGAGGGAATAAACACAACAATCCGACAATAATCCTAGTGAGCTAAGTGTTATGCTCATGCTCCATAATAATATCCTTCCTCTCCATGTTACTATCGTTAAAGGTTGAGTGATGAACAAAACAACATAACATGCCAAAAATAATAACTATGACCCTATGGAATTTCACCATATTGAACATAACATTCATAAATTGTACAGGTCATAATATTGCACCTTAGTTGATATTGAGCCTTTGCTAATTAAGATTCAAATTCATAGTATCAATTTACATGGCATGTGGATATAATCACACTATCGTTACTCCAATAGGATATATTTATATGGTAAGTCTACATTAAATTCAATCAAACGATCAATGTTCACTTTCGAAATAAAGCTAAAATAATCTAGGTATGATGAAATTTCCATAAAAGAATGGGAAATCAAACGATCAATGTTCACTTTACAAATAAAGCTAAAATAATCTAGGTATGATGAAATTTCCATAAAAATAAAGGAATAGGAATGAAATATTAAATGCAATATAATAAATGATCATTCAAATATTTAAGAATACATTAGCTAGGCAAATTAAAAAATGTTTCTTATATAACTTAATACCTGAACCTTAATTAGGTGAATGGTTTGAACCTTGTTATATATCACTCATCAACTTGATGAATACGCAGACTTATCATGATTCTAAACCCAATACTTACAAAGCAGATGTGTCTGGAAATCGATTTGAATTCCATGCTTTCATTCATGGAAATAAAAGTCGATTATGATCATGTTGATGGTGTAGATATTGAATAATAATTCATGAAAGGAATTAGTGTTAGTATTTGGTTGAGATTTGATCTTTAATTTTTTTAGATGCAAAAACTTGAAACAATGAGACCATTTAATCACATGAAATTCATACAACCATAACACAAGATATATCATGGGGAAAATCCTCAAAATAATGATAACAAAAACCCCAGCAACTTTTCTCAATATAATATAATGGATAGCAGAGAATGTATTTCTTTTACAACATAGCAGATTGCTTTCGGAAGATAAGAGATCACCAAACACTCTTGGCGAAGATACATAAGCAATAGAGAAGAGAGATCAATCGGATGTGTTTTCCAATATGACCAACACATAAATATATAGAAAAAATCATTGTAATGCAAGGAATACTAAATCAATGCATGAAGGCTAAGTCTCCCATGCAAACCATAGCAAGTTATCTTCTTGGATAGTTGTAGCATGCTTCTAGTTTGTTCAATCATGCACCTTCAATGCACCATGCCTTTCTTCCTTAACTCGAAATCATGCTTAACTCAATTTGGAGTGAACTTGCCTCATAACTCATGTAGGAGCACTTAGTTAAGAAGCTAACATAAGTGTCAGCATGCAATAGGAGCAACTTTAGTGTTGTAACTTAAGTGTCATATTTTAACTTTTAGTTTAACTAAAGTGTCATCATGCAAAACACTTTAGTTAACTAATTCATTTTTAGAACTTTAGTTAACTTTTCTTAACTGAAAATCATGCTGACTGGTTTTACTGAAGTGATCACTAAGTTCTCCTTTAGTTAACTAATTGCATATATTTAATAGATGCTTTAACTAAAGCACTGATTGAGGCATACATTGTTATAACTTAACTGAAGCTTTATCACTAAAGTTTTATAACTAAACATTTATAACTGAATCTTTAACAATTCGATTTCTCTTTAATTAGCTGAAGTGTCTGCATTGGAAATTTTGAATTCTCTTGATCTTTATGCTTTATCTTTTATTTCCTTATCTTTTACTGCATGGTCAATATGTGCTAGAACTTTAATTATCTATCACATTGCATTATACTAAGAAGAATTATTGGATGTTGTGATCATATTATATTATTCCAGGCCAAATGAACATGTGCTGAAGTAATTCACTTTAGAGGTGATCAATCTATGAAGGAGACTTAATAGCAACTGGTGATCATGGTTAATAATACATCACACAACATTAAATGCTTTTAACAAGTAAAGCATGGCCTTTATACAGAAGGTCCACCTCTATACTAAAGGTCCATCCCATGGATATCTTTATACGAAAGTTTCACATGAGAATCGTGACTTGACACACAAGTCTAGAGCCTTGTCCAAAAAGACTTTACAACATCATTACTTTGATCAATTACCTCTATACGGGAGGAATAACCTTTACACAGAAGGAAATCAAAGTGCTCACCTCTATATAGGAAGATCAATATTGGCTTCCCAACATTGGTTTGGAGAATGTCTCTTGATTATGTACATTTAACACTCCATGTCAGCGAGGTAGGCATTCTTTTCCATACCAAGCTTCTCTCAGAAGTACCTGAACTTTGTCACTGACAAAGACTTTGTTAATACATCTACAATATGCTCATCAGTAGCAATGTACTGAAGTTTCACTATACCTTTTTGGACCATGTCTCAGATTAAGTGATACTTCATTTCAATGTGCTTCGACTTGTCATGAAACAATGGGTTTTCAGAAATCTTGATGCAACTCTGATTGCCACACCTAATAACTGTAGGCTCAATATTTTCACCAAAAAACCCTGCAGGTAGCTTTCTGAACCACACTGCTTCTCTGTAGGAAACACTAACAGCTATGTATTCTGCTTTTCTAGTACTCTGGGCTACGGAGCCCTCATTCCTGCCGGACAAAGATGTCGTAGTTGATACTAGGCTATAACAATAGATGGATGTACTCTTATGGTCTACAATGCTTCCTCCCCATTCTGATTCTATATAACCAAGTAAAATGAATCATCCACTGTAGGCATATCTGAGTCCATATGAAATTGTACCTCAAAGGTACCTAAGCACATGCTTAGTAGCTATCTAGTGTATGTGTCTCGAATCAGACATAAATTGACTCATAATGCTCACGAAATAATGTACATCATGCCTCGAATGTATCAAGTACATTAGCGAGCCTATAAGATGTGTATACAAAGTGGGATCTATTGGATTTAATCCAGAGATTGACTCATGAAGTTTACTCAAATTGGAAACCATCGATGTAGTCATTTTGCAATCTATCATGCCAAACCTGTGCAATATATCCATATTGTACTTCCCTTGAGATAGAAAAATTTCGTCATTTCTTTGCCAGGTCTCAAGGAAACGAAAGTAGTGCATCAGACCTAAGTCTTTCATCTTGAACTTTGAGCTAAGCTCCCTCTTGCACCAAGCAATCAGATGTTCCTCTCCAGTTAGAAACAAATCATCAATATACAGAACCAATATCAACAGTTGGTTCTTCACTACTTTGAAGTACAAATTTGGATCAACTTTACTCTTACAAAAACCCAATTTCTGAAGGTAGCTATCAATTCTGGAGTACTAAGCATTGGGGGCTTGCTCAAGCCCATATATGGCTTTCTTTAGCTTGCAAACATGGGACTCCTTCCCATGCACCACAAATCCTTCAAGCTGCTGAATATAAACCCATTCTTCAACCTCAGAATTGAGGAAGGTTGTCTTCACATCCATCTGGTGAAGTTTCCATCCTAGAGCAGATGCAAGTGCAATTATTGCACAAATTGTGGTGTACCTTTCCATAGGAGAAAATGTCTCATCATAATCGATGCCTTCTTTCTGAGAGAAAACTCTGGAAATGAATTTGTATTTTTACTTCTCAATGCTACCATCCATAGCATGATTTATTTTCTAAATCCATCTGGAATTCACAATGGACTTCCCATCAGGTTTGGGAACAACCTCCCAAACATCATTCTTTATTATAGAGTTGTACTATTCTATCATTGCATCTTTCTAGACTTGCTTCTTTGTAGATTCTTCATATGAGGATGTTTCTAAATCATTGATGTGACTCATCAGTTCAACATAACCTAAATATATGTCAAGTTGCTTGCACTCTTTGAATGAGCCTGTTGGTGCTCCATGTTTCTCTACATATTGTAAGATATATCGACACCAAGAAGATCTTCTTTTAGTGAGAGGTTCATCAGGTGACATCTCAATCAGTTCTACTAGTTCTTCAGGAGCTAGTGAATCTAAGGCATCTTCTGGTTCCTCCCTCTCAAACTCTAAAGGGGGAGAATCAGACTCGGGATCCTCCATATCTGAATCACATTGAATCTATTTCGATATTTTGAAAGAGTCTTCCTCATGGAAGGTAACATCTCAGCTGACTTCAATGTGTCTCTCACCAGGTAATATATTCAATATGCTTTGGATGACTCACTATAACCCACAAATGTGCCTTTCTTTCTAGAAGGCTCCATCTTTGTTCTCTTTTCTTTCAGTGCATGAATGTATATTGGATTCTTGCATATCCTCAAGTGTGATATGTCTGGCTTCTCACTGGTAAACACTTCTTCTAGTGTCTTCTCATCTAGAATGGCATGCGATCTTCTATTTTGGATGTACACAATCATACAGGAAGCTTCTTCCCATAATGAGTTAGTCATATCTTGATCATGCATCATGGATTTTGCTTCCTCACATATGGTTCTATTGTTCCTTTCAACAACCCCATTTTGCTAAGGTTTGTATAGTACTATTAACTGTCGACATATTCCTACATCACTTCATAGCTCATTAAATGCATGTGAATCAAATTCACCTCCATTATCATACCTTAATGCATGGATGTGATTTTCTTTCTGATTTCAACTATGGATTTAAACTATTTAAATTTGCTAAGAGTTTCACTTTTAGCCTTCATGAAATAAATACTTGACTTCCTAGAAAAATTATCTATGAATAGTACATAATATAAGAAACCATTCAGGGAGGGGGATGACATGGGACCACATACATCAGAATGTATTAATTCTAAAATCCCTTTAGATCTAGTAGTACTACTGGAAAATATTTTCTTAACACTCTTCCCAAGTGCACAACCCCAAAATACACTATCATGCTCAAAATCAAATACAGGCATACCTTTTACCATATTTTGAAGTCCTGGTAACGCTTTGTAGTGTAGGTGTCCAAGCCTTCGGTGCCATAGCTCACATGGACTAATAGTGTGGTGAACCATAGCTTGAATGTACTTCTCGGGTACCTTGTAGATTACTCCCTCTCGAACTCCAATCATAGCAGTAGATTCTAGGCTTTTGTTCTTCGACCATAAAAGTGCTTTGTTATCCATGAAGACAACTTAGAAGCCTTTTTCTTCAAGAACCGAAATTGAAAGGAGGTTCTTCTTCAATCCTGAAACATATATAAAGTAATCCACATGCAAAATATCACTGGTGCTCAGCTGGAATGAGGTGGATCCAACTCCTTGGATCAAATATGTTGATTTGTCCCCCAACTCTACCATGCATGTGAATTTTTTCTCCTTTAGGTGAGTGATGGCACTTTGGTAACTAGTCATATGTTTGTATGTGCCACTATCAATCAACCATGTGTCTGCACTTAAGATGACAGATCCCGAAAGGGATGAGACAAGGTAATACTCCCTTCTTGTCTCCTTTTCCTCGGATGCATTCTTTTGAGTGGTTTGATCTTCTATGGTGGTATAAGCATGAAACATTCCTTTCCGCTTTGCTTTGCACTCTCTTAAGGAATGGCCTTTCTTGTTGTAATTGTAGCATCTAGATTTTGAATTTTCAAAGCCTTTGTTGAACCCATTCTTCTTTGGAATGAGAGAACTTCTTTTGAAAGAAGGGTTTCTTTCTTTTCTTCATTCTTTCCATGAGGGAAATACTTTCTTCTTTAGTGCACATATATTTGATTTGGATTCACCCTTCCTATGGGATATAGTCATGCCACAATATTTCGAACCCAAGTTGCACTTCTAGGCCTTTTATAATAGCCAAGAATGTATCCCATGAAGATGGGAGATCATCCACGATGGTTTAGATGAAATCATATTCATCCACTACAAATACAATGTTAACAAGCAGATCTCTTACTTGAGAGATCTTAGTGAACAAGGAAGCCACTGCCTTGTCCTTATCCATCTTGAGGTTTCACAACTTGTTCTTGGATGCCCTCTTTTGATTTGGGGCATTCTTCTCATATAGATTAGTTAATGTATCATAACATTATTTTGCGGTCTTTAGTGTTTTTTTCGCAGGCATCAAGTTATCTTTTACCGAATCATAGATGATCTGTTTGGCCTTATATTGATTCTTTTTTAATTTGATGTGCCCTAAATTACTTGTAGGCTCCTCCATCACAGTGGATACGTAGCTATCCAGGTCATGTTCCTCTAGGATGTTGAGAATCCTGGCCTTCCAAGTGTTGAAGTTTGAGGTGCCCTCAAGACGGTCTTCTGGTCATACAGATATTGATGCCACAGTATTCAAATATTATGCCCAACTTCTTAGGATCTATGTAGACTCGAGTTGGCATGCAAAACTGAGATCCTTCATGCTCTGAGATCTGATACCATGTTAATATTTTGTTTAGATTTGATCTTGAATTCTTTTACATGCATAAACTTGAAACATTGAGACAATTCAATCACATGAAATTCATACAACCATAACACAAGATATACCCTAGCGAAAATCCTCAAAAAAATGAGAACAAAAACCCCAACAACTCTTCTCGGTATAATATAATGGATAGCAAAGAATGTATTTCTTTTACAACATAGTAGATTGATTTCGGAAGATAAGAGATCACCAAACACTCTTGGTGAAGATAAAAAAGCAATAGAGAAGAGAGATCAATCAAATGTGTTTTCCAATGTGCCTAGCACATCAATATATAGAAAAAATCATTGCCATGCAAGGAATAGTGAATCAATGCATGAAGGATAATCCTTCCATGCAAACCATAGAGAGTTATCTTCTTGAATAGTTGTAGTGCACTTCTAGTTCCTTCAATCATGCACCATCAATGTGCCATGCCTTTCTTCCTTAACTTGAAATCATGCTTAACTGACTTTGGAGTGAAATCGCCTCATAACTAATTTAGGAACACTTAGTTAACAAGATAACATAAGTGTTATCATGCAATAGGAGAAACTTTAGTGTTGTAACTTAAGTGTCATCTTTTAAATTTTAGTTTAAATAAAGTGTCATCATGCAAAACAATTTAATTAACTAATACCTTTTTAACACTTTAGTTAACTTTTCTTAACTGAAAATCATGTTGATTGATTTTACTGAAGTGATCACTAATTATCCTTTAGTTAACTGATTGCATATATTTAACTGATGCTTTAACTGAAGCATTGATTGAGGCATACATTGTTACTTAACTGAATCTTTATAACTGAAGCTTTAACCATTTGAGTTCTCTTTAATTAGTTGAAGTGTTTGCATGGGAAATTTCGAATTCTCTTGATCTACATGCTTTATCTTTTACTGCATAGTCAATATGTGCTAACTTTAATTATCTATCACATCACATTATACTAAGAAGAATTATTGGATGTTGTGATCATATTATATTAATCTAGACCAAATAATCATATGCTAAAGTAATTCACTTTAGAGGTGATCAATCTCTAAAGGAGACTTAATAAAAACTGGTGATCATGGTTAATAATGCATCACACAACATTAAATGCTTTTAACAAGTAAAGCATGACCTTTATATGGAAGGTCCACCTCTATAGGGGATATCCATCCCATGGATGCCTTTAAATGGAAGCTCACATGATAATCGTTACTTGACACACAATTCTAGAGCCTTGTCCAACAAGACTTTACAATATCATTACTTTGATCAATTACCTCTATACGGAAGGAATAACCTTTACACGGAACACAATTAAAGTGCTCACCTCTATACAGGAGGATCAATCTTGGCTACCTAATATTGGTTTGGATAATATCTCCTAATGTTGTACATTTAACATTTTTTTCATCATATCCCAATCCAAGAATGATCTAAAAAAATGACAAGCAGAAGCCAAAGTAATTTATCAATTGGCACCTTTTGCAGTCCAACAAAATAAGTTATAGACCAAATCCAAAGATGGAAAAACTAGCATCAATCAAAACTTAATTTAATGACATCCCTACGACAACAAATGATCAGATAATTAGCAATCAAATTGAAAATAACAACCAATTTGAACAATACATTTTGGGGGACCCATTCATTTTTTAGAAATGAAAAGGGTTTTAGTTGGGGAAGACAATAGTATTGTACCACCATTAGCAAATATAACCATTTCACCCATTATAGTTGTTTATCATATGCAAGGTAATGAAGAAAACCTTCCAAACATTTTTTTCACTATCTCAATTTTCCCATCATATTGAGGATGATAAGATGAATTGTGAGCCAACTCGGTACCCAAACAAGAAAATAATTTAGTCCAAAATTTTCTAGTGAAAATTGAATCAGTATCACTTACAAGAATCTTTGGGTTTCCATGTATCTTTTGAACTATTTCCATGAATGTTGCAGCTATTGTACTTGCCTTAAAAGAGTGAGAGAGTGCACAAAAGTGTGCATACTTGGTGACTCTATCAACAACCACCATAATAACTCTTCCCATACAACATATTATCCATATTATGAACAAGTATGAACTTAAATACAACATATTATCCATAGACAAATGGGAAAATAGAGAGAGTCAATAAAATGATGGATAACCTCCAAATCCTTTGAACAACTCCTTCCAAAAGTTTAATGTAAAATTTGGATCTTTATCTTAAGCAATTTCCTTAGGTATCCTATGCAATCTTGTAATCTCTTTCATGTAAATATATACTATAGTAGATACCCAATGGGTTGAGTTGATTGGAATAAAGTGAGAAGTTTTTGTCAATTTATCCACCACTACAATGATAGAGCCATGTTTCCTTATTGTCATGGGAAACTCAATAATGAAATAATGGTCCCCACTTCCCAATCCCACTCAGGTATTGACAATGGTTGTCGCAATTTTGTTAGATGTTTATGCTCAAGTTTTTCTTTTTGACATTCCATACATCTAGCTATATACTCAATAATATCACTTTTCATTCTTAACCAAAAAAAATGATTCTTTATGGTTACAATTGTCTTTTGGTATCCAATATGTCTAGAATATGGAACATTATGAATTTCATTTAATAAAATTTATCTTAATTCATAAGAATTATGAACATAAATTATATTTTTGTGCATAATGATTTCATTATATTCCAACTTGTAATCTTCATCATTCTACTATGCATTTTCCTATTGTAATCAAAGTGGCAGTATTACTAGTGTTTAGTGGGATTTTCATATAAAAATGGATATCATGCTTCTTTCAAGATAAGTCTATTTGAAGGTTTATATGGTATAAAGTGAAATAATTTAGTTAATTGGGATAATGTTGTAGAAAAACTAGTACTTTGGAAAGAGTTGCTTAAAGAAAAGGAAGAATAAATGGTCAAGATCAAGAAAAGTTTAAAGATAGCACAAGACATTAAAATAAGTTACGCAAACAATGTCATGTTACCAAGAGAGTTGATGGTTGGGAAGCATGTATACCAGAAAGTTAGACCAAAGAAGATATCCTTGAATTTGGAAAGTTGTCGTAAGTTGACAACTAGATAATGTGGACCCTTTGAGATATTAGGTGTAAATATAGAGCTTGTTGCATATGAGCTTCCATTTCCTATTGGCATAAAATATCATAATATGTTTCATGTATCTTTGTTAAAAGAATATGTACCTAATTCTAATCATGTTATTGATTGGGATTTGATCTAAGTGGATCCAAAAGGAGATATTCAAGAAAAATAGTATTCATCCTAAAAAGGAAGTTCACATTGCTTAGGAAAAAACAAATGGGACATGCAAAGGTCTAATGTACTTGTTATGTAACCTTAAAGAGATAATGTGAGAGATGGAGGATTCCATAACGGAAGCATACCCACACTTGTTTTAAATTTTGACATTAAGTTTTGATAGTGCATATAGTGTTGATATTGCACCAAGAACAATGCAAATCTATGGGGGGGAGGGAATGTAATTCCCTAGTTTTAATTCCTAGATTATCAATTTATATGTATATGATTAAATGGTTATAATCTAGGCATATGTGAATTGTAATTTTTGAATTGAATTATAACATAAGTACAATAGAGACTACAGAAGAACAAATACAAATAATGGGGCTATGATTCTATGAGAAGGAAAAGAAAGGGGGGGATAGGGGTTAAGAGTGATAATAATATGATTTTATTTCTACCTTAGCTTTATTGAAACCATTGATTAATTATTATCCCAATTCCTTTTTAACTTGATATTTGTTTCCAAAGTGAGATGCATGGACTTCTCATGAAGGTATGTGGTGCTACCTTGTGTTAGAGTATGGTAATTACTCTCGATATTAGTTGTTGACATGGTTAAATAGTTGTTAGTTCTTTGTGAGTCCTGAGATTGACATTGTCAAAAGGTACAATCAACTTTCAAAATATACCACCATTCCTTCTTGCATTAGAACAACACCAATGCCATTTCCTGAGGCATCATGTTTCACAATGAAGGTTTTTGTGAAGTCTGGTATGGTCAAGGTAGGGGATTTGCACATTTCCTCTTTAAATTGTTCAAAAGCTTGAGTTTCCTTTTTATTCCAAGATAATGAATCCTTCTTCAATAATGTTGTCATAGGTGTTGTTATTCTTCCATAGTTCTAAAAAAACTTTAGGTAGTACCCTATCAAACATAAGAATCATCTAAGATTATTCAAGGTTTTGGGAATTGACCAGTCCATCATGGCTTTAATTTTGTTAGGGTATACCTTGACACCTTCATGAAAACAATATGACCCAAATAATCTACCTCCTTTACCCCAAACAAACATTTATAAGGTTTTGGATATAGTTTTTTCTCCTTTAGTAGTTGTAGCACCCTGTCAACATGTTGAACTTGTTCTTCCCAAGACTTGCTATAGACCAGTATATCATAAAAAAATACTACCACAAATTTTATAAGGAATGGATTCAAAATGGAATGAATCAAACCTTGAAATGTGGAAGGTGCATTCATAAGGCCCAAAGGCATGACCGAAAATTCATAATGACCTTCATGAGTCCTAAGTGTTTTTTTTGGGATGTATTCTTCCTTCATTCTAATTTGATGATACCCTGAATGAAGATCCTACTTTGTGAAGTAAATTGCTCCATGTTGTTCATCTAAGAATTCATTAATGAATGGAATGGGAAACTTATATTTAACTGTGAGCTTGTTGAGCTCTCTCTAATTTATATACATACACCATGAGCCCTCCTCAATGTGTACCATTACCATTGGTGTAGAGTGATAAATTTGGCTTGGTGTAGAGTAAGAACTTTGGCTAGGCCAAATTATGCCATCCTCTAACATTTCTTCAACCATACGCTCAATTTTTCTCTTATGGCCATAGGGTATCTATAATGTATGATGTTAGGCATAACACTTCTTGGAATAAAGTGAATATCATGATCACTATCTCGAGTAGGTGGAATACCTTTTGTAATATATTCAAATACATTGGAATGCTTATCAATGAAACTTTGGAGGTCTAGGGGAATAGGAGGCTTTAATGTTTGAACCTCTAGTGAGCATAATTGTGCAATTACACTATGGTGTCCCTTTTTCAACAATTTTTTCATTCTATTAGACCTTAACTCAAATTATTTTCCTTCCCAAGAACATTTCATGAAAATTTCTTGAAAATTAAAAGCCATTATTCCCAATCATTGTAACCATTGAACCCCTAAGACAACATCAACACCACCCATTGGGATAGCAATCATTGGAATATTCAATACATATTCCCCCATAGTAAGATAGATATTATGGAATTTCCATGAGAAATTGATAGTTCCTCCATCTACAATCATTACTTTAAACTCTTCTGCTAGATATATAAATCAATTGAGAACTTTGGCTAATTTATAATGAATGAAATTAGGAGTACTAGGAAAATCAAACAATAGTACTGATACCTTTTTCTTTTTTATATATTCTTTGACAATGAGGGTTTGAGGAGTTCTAATTCCTACCAATATGTGACAAAATATGGTGGGAGTAATATCTTCAGGGGTAATCTCTTATATTTATTCATCTTGAGATGGTTACGGTTCTTTTTCTTATTCCTCTTCACAATCTATGTATAATAATTTCTTCTCACCACACTTATGTCTTTTAATATACTTTTTGTCACAATCAAAACCTATACCTTTTTCTCTTCTTTCATCCATTTGTTAAGGTGTCAACCTTATAGGTTGAGGTGGGTTATAAGAAGGAACATTGTTCTCTCTATAGGCATTACAGGTGGTCATTTTAGTAGACATCGCCATGTTTTTACTTTAAACCTTCCTTGCCAACCTAAAATCCTTCTCTAAGTATTTTTTGAAGAGGTATACCTCATGTTGAATGTTATCCTTCAAGGTTCTAATAAATATATGCAACCATTTATCATCTAGTATTCCCTCCACTCTAAGAATCAACTTTTGAAATTGTTGAATGTGCTCGATTATTCGACCATTTTTCCTTAGATTTATCAATTGGGTAAAGAAGGAATTGCTCTTAACATCTTCATGATATGATATCAATTCTTCTGTAAAAATGGACCAATATATAATGGATTTCTTTTGCATTCACAAATACATTGGTACTATAAAAACTTCTCAAGTTCTAAATATAAAGATGCAATAGTTACCTTTTGTAGATTTGGCACCTAGTGTATATCAAAGAATTGCTCCATCTTGAATATCCATGTTATGAGGTACTTTCCATCAAACCTCCTAGTGTAAATCTTGGGGATTTGGATACCCCTTGGGTACCATCCTTGATTGCTTCCATTATTAGAATAAAATCCTCTTTGAGTATGCTTATTAATGGAATATTTCTCAACATGAACACTATCTTCATCTTCTTGAGTACCCTGGGATACATCTTCTCCTTTAGGGTGATTTTCCTTTAGATTTTGTATGAGGTTAGTATTCCTTTCCATTTCCTCCATCATCTTATTCTCTAAATTAACTTAATCAATCATTCTCACATTCCCTTTAATAATATCTTCCAACTTGGACACCCAAAAAGATAGGTATTCGTCTTCACTTTCATTGAAGTTTCTAGGGATGAATCCGCTGGTGGTTTGATTGGATTGTGAATTTTTCCACCACATTTTGATTCCATGTGGAACATAAAAATAGATATCTACAATTTTTATCACACCTTTGAGATCCCCCAAAATATATCCTTCTACTAAAAGTTATTCAAATTTAAAATAGTGTACCTTTTTCAAACCCCGATTTGGGGTCTGATTTGCTATCCTACCTTTCAACTGAGGTAATTTTGAAATTTCAGCCCCTCTGAGTCTGAAATTTGTTTTTGCGGTATCCTAAAATGTCTTCTTTTTAATGCAAAAGGTATGACATGACTCTGATGTGCCAATAAAAAATTATGGCAATTTTCCCAACACTTGTTATTTTTGTCCCTTTCAAAAGAGTGAAAGTGTATGACATGGCACGTGTCAATTTTTTTCTACCTGATTTTGAAATTGCAACCAGAGATACCGTGGTCCATCTTTCTTCTCATGCAACAAGTCTTACTCAATTTGGATTGTTGTCTCTCCTATTTCTTTAATACTTAGATCAGACCCAGATTCGGCGTAGTTGTGGTCCAACAAAAGACTTCTTCATCGGCCCTTTTCGCAACAGCCTGCGAACATACTGAGGTCTCACCCTAGGCAAAGTTATGGGAGGGGATCCAAAAGCAAATTTCTACAGCCAAGTGATGCACAGATAGTAACTGGTGAGTTGAGCGAAGTCACACCCACTTTACATTTACTTCATATGCTACAACATACTCTAGGGTTGCGGTTATGGGAAACTACACAATACAATGTAACAACGCACTGTGGGACTGTGCTTAGGGACAATTTTACACTCCACAGGCTTCGTTGACTTAGTGTCACTTGTGCAACTACACATTCAACATACTAAAAAGTACTCGTGCATTCAGCTATATGTGTTCGATACTTAACATATTATTCTCATCGACCATTCATGTGAAAATACATATAAAAGCGAAAACACACATAACTATAAGCATGAACATAATAATAAACATAAGCAATCACACTCATACATTCACATAACACACTTATTTGCGTGGTTCACCCCTAGGAGGAGCTACATCCATGGGAACTGTTGTTTATATTAATGGGAAGGGTCAACAATTCCATTCTGCACACACAGCTGTAGACTCCTCTCTATAATAGGTCTCCACGCACACACCTATGGAATCCCCTCTACAATAGGTCTCCGCGCACACAGCTGTAGAGCCTTTTCCTCTCTTCTTTCTCTTACAATACTTAGTCTTTCCCAAAAGACTTAAGACCAAAAACAAGACCAACCATTCCTTTACAAAATCACCTTTTCTATAGATCATGCCCGAAGGTCACGTCATTACAATAGTTATGGGAACAAGCCCCCATAGTACCTTTAAACCCCAAAAAGAGGCGTGGTTACCCTGCTAACCATACTTTGTCATAACTTCTCAGTTACTGTGCTTGTCCTTTGTGTCCTTTCCATCACTTCCTTGACTCTGACGCCCTTCTGACAGCCACTTCCTCTGACAAGCGCTTCCTCTGACAGGCGCTTCTTCTGAACATGCGGCGCTGACAGTACACTTTTGCGTCCTTAGCACTTCTCGCCTTTCAATGCCATAATTGTAGTTGTTAGGCTGTCACTTCTTGTTGGGCTCCGGAATTGTATTTTATAATGATGTTATTTACATCAATTTCCCATCCTATTTACTGTGATTTAATACATTTATATTCAATAAGGCTATCTTTTACTTTGCTTTATCAATTACAATCTCAAAAATGAAAGAAATGCCTAATCTATTATTTTTAATATATTAAATGCAATATTGTGCAAATCATAAGCATTTTGGTACTCCATCTGACCCTTCTTTAAGTACTAAGTTATGTAATTGAGCTTAATGAAATGATTCACGAGCTTAACTGAGTTTGCTTCTTGTTATTTCAATTTAAACAACTCATTTACTGTTCTGCTTGCACCATAGACTAGTATACATAAACCAGCTAGCGTTAGAATTATATAGTTTGCTTATTTTCATAGTTTATAACATTTTTGTCATCTGGACTGTCATCCGGACTTTAATATTTTCACCAAACAATTCACCAACTTGATATCCTCGTCTTCTATTTTCTCGTTGGTCCTATTGATCCTGCATATGCGAAATAAAACCATGAGTTAATGCTAAGCTTTCTTTGCATTATTTTATATTTAGAACAAAATAAACCATTATTGAAAAATGATGCTTAAAAGAGATTTAAAAGAACGAGTATAAATAATCATTAGTTTTAAATTCCAAATGGTTATGAAAATGATTATTTAAAAAAAGGTAAAAAGCCTTAACTCAAAAAAAGGGTTCCTTATTTTAATAAGTGGAAACATCCACATTCCTTCAATGTTTGAAACTATTCATTTTAAACATAAAATGAATAAAATAATGCGTGACCACTTATAAGCATATAAAAGCATTACATTTTGTTTTAATATAATAAAGATTGCCATATAACTATCGGGTGTTTCTTATGTACAGGTCGTAGAATGAAATCAACGCACGCACAAGAAATGGATTAACGCATTCACCGTGAAGGAGGGAGCACAATCACGTGAAGAAGGATGACAGAGCCAAGGGAATCTAGCACTCAACTAATCAAACTCAGCCACAACGTGAAGCTAGCACCCAGTATTCAATTTGGCAAATAGCTCAGCAGAAATTCCGCTCAGAAATCGGGTTTATAAACTAATTTTCGTTACAGGTCATCCAGACACCCATTCAGACCTTCATTCGTCTTTCTGTTAAAAATGTGTTGTAACTGACGGCAACATTTCGGGTGGATTTGCAGGAAAACGAAGACGAAATTGAAAATTCCGGAACATGGGTTTTGTGCGGAATAGGCCCATTTAGGTCATAGTGAGGAATTTTGCCAAAATTCAAAGCCATTTGGGAGCAGTTCACGGTTCCTTGAAATGGATTTGCCTAGAAAACGTGGTTGGCAATTTTCTAAAAATAGAAATTAGTTTTGACAGCTCAGGGACTTGGGGATTCGGTTCTATCCTTCCCCACTATCATTTTTTTGTATAAATAGAGCCTCATAGGGCTGAGAAGGGTGTGGTGGAATTGTAATTGTAATTATTGCCAGTGTTGCTCACATTTTTCTGAGCTGAACTCTGTAATTCGTTTTTCATTAATAGAAGCTAGTTTCTTTCATGGTTGCAATCATCTGAGTAGCTAGCTGATAAAGAGTTGTGCTTCTGGAGGGCCCACCAGAGGATACAAGCTTATCTATTTTATAGATCCGGATCGATCTCGTTCTTCCTGTGCATCTCTGTGCCTCTTTCAGCTAAGCAATTGTTTTATGTATCTCTTTTGTTAATCTCAGCTTTCTTAATTGTTTAGATGGTTTGTAGTTTAGAGTAGATTTATTTCTATTCATTAGCTTAGTTAATTTCCAGTTGGCAAAGCTCCATGTAGGTAGTTTCATTCTTGCTTTACTGTTATTTCTTTCACGTTCATTTATGTTTTGTCAATTTGTTATTTGCTATTCAAATTATGTTATTTAATTCTCGCTTTACAAGTATTTCTAGTTTAGATTGCTATCTTTACAAATTGCTCTTTCATTTCTGTCCATTTCATATTATTATTCCAAGCTTTTCCTTCCGCATCTCTGTCTATCTCCATCCGATTGCCAATTCACCTTCTACGTTTTACCTGCACACTCATAGTTGCCTTGCTGTAGTGTTTCCCCCAATTGTTGCGTTTTCCTTTTGTGCCATTGTGCCCTTGCTTAACCACATCATCTCGCTTTTGGTTTTGCATCTGCCCCTTTCCATACTTTCTTGTTTTGCCCTTTTTCCCTATCACCGTAAATATACAATTATGCTCCAAACCCCATTTACTGATAGAGATAGTGATAGGAAGTCATAGTTAGAATATAATAGATTATTGCTGCTTGATTTCATTAAAAATAGAACTAGAATAGATTTATTTCGTTAGAGTATTGTGCTTGCTTATTTTCATTCACATGGCATAGGATTTACTTGTTATTTACTTGCTTTTCGCAATCAAATGTAATTAAAATTCTTAGATAATTGTTAAGTAGATTTGCTTAATACAATAGTTTGCCACTTTCTAGAATAGCATTTCAATTTGATAGATTAGTTATTGATAGGATTAGATTAATTAGTTTACTTTCCATTAGTTTCCTGCTTTCCGCAATGCATTTGTTTACACTTGGTCCTTAGATTAATATTTTGATTTGTTTTCTATGCATGCACAGTTAAATAGTCAAGTTGAGTTTCATAGATTAGGTAATTAGTTTACAAGTTCATAGTTAAATAGTTAGGGTGAATTTCTAAATCAAATAGGTAGCTTGCTCTTTAAAAAGATAGGGTAGTTTTTCGTTCATAGATTAAAACAGTTAGTTTGCTTTATTTACAAGTAGCATAATTTCTTGCTTTAAATTAATTAGTTTCCAATTATATAGTTTGAATTTCTGTATTGTTTTCATAGTTAATTGTACAATTAAATAGATCTTCATTTTCACATAGGCATATCTGCATTCATGAAATAGATTAATTAATTTATTTGCGAGTTTTGAATAGTTAATTTTCTTTCATTAGATTAGATCGCTTTCGGACCTAGTGACTGCTTTCTAAATTAATATTTGCAATTTCATTTCATAGAATAGATTAGCATAACATTAGACTAGATCTGAATTCAAGTTATTAAATGATTTCCCTGCTTTCATATAATAGACTGAATTCCTGCATTTAATTTATGAAAGTCATGCATGTAGTTTAAAATCATGTAGTTGCATATTAATTTTAAGATTAAATTGAATAGTAAATTCTATGCTAGTATCAAACTTATTAAAACTCATGCTAAGGCAGTCCATTAATTTGATAAAAGTATTGAGATATTAAAAGAAAAATCAGTTGACAAGTTCACTTTCTATCACATGTTCTATTTTCTGTGTCATTACATAGTTTTATGCTTACTTATTTAGTTTCTGAGTCATATTAGAATGAATGTGTTTTAGTAGTTTATTTTCATTTGCAATAATATGCCTTAGAATTAGGATCACATTGAAGTCAGTTTACAAAGTATTTCATTTTTTGCATTTATGTTAGAGCTTGAAATTTGATAAGTTAGTTATAATTTGATTTGAATGTATTGTCGTATGTGGTGTCTGAATGCAGTTCCATTTGAAGGTTCATTTGATGAGTCAATTGATAGTTCAGAACCCTTACTCAGTTTTAGATAGATTACCAGCTTTAGGTTATCCTAGATTAGTTTAGGCCTTCGATCCTGCACATATAGTGTTTGCATCTCACAAGCTACCTTCCCGGGTTCACAATTAAGTGTTGACTTAGATAGCATATATATTTTACCCAACATTTTGGCGCCGTTTCTGAGGAGGTGCTAAAGGGATTGGAGTCTAGGTAGATAGGGGTAGATAGGTTGCTTTTTCATTACACAACAAGGGGGAGGGAAGAACGGTAAGAAGAGAGGTAAGAACCTGCGCATCCACTATAGTGGGATGCCCCAAATCTTTGTTGTTCCTTTCCGCACAAGTGTGATTTCCGTTCTGTACATCTGAGTGTTTAATTTTTCGCAATTTATTTCGTAAAGTTTGCCTTGCTTCTTTTCAAGTGTGTTATTCTTTCAGCAAGTGTGGTGTGTTTAGTTCACAAATTTGTTTTAGTAATAGAAAGTATTTAAAAAAAAAACATAAAAAAAATTGGTGCTGTAAGAACCCCGGGACTAACCCATGTGCGAGGCAGAACGTACTAGCCGATGACATGGATTCAAAGGTGTTTATTAGTATGAGAGAACTCTCTCAAATCCTAGCAGTAGCCAGGATCTCATTATCTTCTTCTCAAGAAGAACACATCTTGATAGAAGTCAAGAATTTATCTACCTCTCCAGAAATAATTGAAGAACCACAGTCCCATGAGCTACAAACCAAATCTCCTTTCCAATCTGCCAAGGAAACCACATTTGATGGAGAGAGACCTGAAATTGAAGAGTTCTCCACATATCTATCGACAAATCTTTCATGTACTCAAGCAACTGAACATTCAAAAAAAGAGGATATGCATGGCATGAGGAAGGAAGGTGAGTATCAGGATTACATTGAAAGATGGTCTCAAGAGGTAATGAGTCCACAATACCATTCCTTCCTTCGACACCTTCTGTTGCAAAAGCAAGTAATTCGATTGATTCTCCACATCCAGGTAATCACTGCTTTAACTTTTTCATATGTGGATACAGGTATGTTTTTTATTTTGCTTCGCACATGGTTACATTGGAAGAGTTCTTACACTTGAATAATGAGTTTTTCTTTCTTTTAGATAGAATAAGATAGTATGTATATAAATAAATAGTTGTATGTGGTTAGTTAGCTTTAGATATTCATACAAATTCACTTTATGTTTTCCTTTAAAATAAAAGAACTAAGAATAAGATAATGTTAATGACTAAACCAAAGCAATATTACATCATTATTCATTTTCATACATGCATATTTATTATTATCCCAGTTACTCAAGACCAACTTCAAACATCATGGGGATTTGTCATAAGTTAGGGTCTATCTAAAAACTATAGGTCACTTGTACATCCTAGCTTCATTACCAGGGCTTGTTATTTAAGCATCTCTACTACACAGTAGCATAAGGGTGAATGAAATTCCTAGTTTGTGGGGAACACTACTATAACTCTATTTGAAAGAGGAAAGCTTTCAGACTAGAGACACCTTTCATTCATTATCTTATGGCTCCATCCACTTCACATTAATAAACTCATCCATCTATGTCTTTGATTTGGTTAGCTCACTTACAGTATCAAATATATTGGGAGAAATATATTTATTTGTTAAAAAAAAAAAGTTTTAAATAAATTATCCTCCAAACCATATACCATCCCATCCTGTAGCACAGTTCTCAGAGCTGCTCCCCCATTCACTCCTTCATAGGAAAATTTAATTGTCAAAAATCTATAAGGAGTGGAAACACTGGGATAAGAGCCTTTGATGCAAAATTGGTTTAAGAGGTTGATCCGTCGGAGTACTAAACAGGCTTGCTGGCAGCTAGTACCGACCTGTGGTATGACTAGGTAAACCCGACGGGGTACTGAACAGGCCTGGATGAAAGAGGTGAATCTACCTAGAGAGAATAATTTATGCAAAGTATATGGTTCTTCTATGCCTCAATGTATGGAACTGTTTGTGAGTTTAGCTACAAAGGAGTATATATGGTTAAGTTATGGTAAATGAACTTCATATATCTGCCATTTGAGAATGTTTGTAAGTTTCACTTCAGACCCTGTCTTCTAATTCATACTCTATCTAGGATGTCACTATCTTAGAAGTGGGACCCATAAACTTTGGAGTCTAATGAACCTGAAATGAAAACTCTGTCCATCATTACTTGAATAACAATAAACCTTGAGAAGTAGCAGGGATGACTAGTCTCCTATAGGCTTTACAGACTATCTATACCCTCATGTTTTCTATTTTGGGAGACATGAGGAAAATCCCCTATCATAGTTTCTATGTGGTCTTCGTGAGCATAAACTAATGAATTTTCATGCATTGAAGAAGCCGCCTTACCTGCTGAGTGTTTTTGATCCAGAGTGTTAACATAAGAGAACACAACCCAGTCTTAATTCATTCATGGCACGAGGACGTGCCATACCTTTAGTATGGGGGAGAGTCTCAATTTATATGGTCTTCATAAACATTAATTATTACTAGTTGGCGGAATTCTATGTATTAAGAAATCTTAAATAATATGATGTTGTTTTGGTCATCTCATAACATAACATTTTTTTTTCTAAGTTCTAGTTTTTCATGCAGTAATAAAGTTGCCTTAGTTTTGCTGAGAGATTGTTGATCAAACAGAGTTTTTGAGTAAATGAAAGACCACTTCCAATTCATTCATGGCATGTAGACGTGCCATACCTTTGGTATGAGGGAGTGTTGGGATCCAAAATTGTATTTTATAATGATTTTATTTACATTAATTTCCCATCCTATTTACTGTGATTTAATACATTTATGTTCAATAAGGCTATCTTTTACTTTGCTTTATCAATTAAAATATCGGAAATGAAAGAAATGCCTAATCTATTGTTTTTAATATATTAAATGCAATATTGTGCAAATCATAAGCATTTTGGTACTCCATCCGACCCTTCTTTCGGTACTAATTCTATAACTGAGCTTAATGAAACGATTCAGGAGCTTAACTGAGTTTGCTTCTTGTTATTTCGATTTAAACAACTCATTTATTGTTCTGCTTGCACCATAGACTAGTATGCATAAACCAACTGGTGTTAGAATTATTTAGTTTGCTTATTTTCATAGTTTATAACATTTTTGTCATTCGAGCTGTCATCTGGACTTTAATATTTTGACCAAACAATTCACCAACTTGATATCCTCGTCTTCTATTTTCTCGTTGGTCCTATTGATCCTACATATGTGAAATAAAACCATGAGTTAATGCTAAGCTTTCTTTGAATTATTTTATATTTAGAACAAAATAAACCATTATTGAAAAATGATGCTTAAAAGAGATTTAAAAGAACTATTATAAATAATCATTAGTTTTAAATTCCAAATGGTTATGAAATGATTATTTAAAAAAAGGTAAAAAACCTTAACTCGAAAAAATGGTTCCTTATTTTAATAACTGGAAACATCCATGTTCCTTCAATGTTTGAAACTATTCCTTTTAAACATAAAATGAATAAAATAATACGTGACCACTTATAAGCATATAAAGTATTACATTTTGTTTTAATATAATAAAGATTGCCATATAACTATCGGGTGTTTCTTATGTACAGGTCGTAGAATGAAATCAATGCACGCACAGGAAATAGATTAACACACGCATTGTGAAGGAGAGAGCACAATCACGCAAAGAAGGATGACAGAGCCAAGGGAATCTAGCACCCAACCAATCAAACTCAGCCACAATGTGAAGCTAGCACCCAACATTCAATTTGGCAAATAGATCAGTAGAAATTCCGCCTAGAAATTGGGTTTATAAACTAATTTCCATTACAGGTCATCCAGACGCCCATTCGGACCTTCATTCGTCTTTCTGTTAAAAACGTGTTGTAACTGACGGCAAAATTTTGGGATGGATTTGCAAGCAAACAAAGATGAAATTGAAAATTCTGTAACATGGGTTTTGTGCAGAATAGGCCCATTTAGGTCATGGTGAGGAATTTTGCCAAAATTCAAAGCCATTTGGGAGCGGTTTGTGGTTCCTTGAAACAGATTTGCCCAGAAAACGTGGTTGGCCGTTTTCTAAAAATAGAAATTAGTTTTGACAGCTCAGGGACTTGGGGATTCAGTTCTATCCTTCCCCACTAGCATTTTTTTGTATAAATAGAGCCTCATAGGGCTGAGAAGGGTGTGGTGGAATTGTCATTGTAATTATTGCCACTGTTGCTCACGTTTTTCTGAGCTGAACTCTGTAATTCATTTTTCATTAAGAGAAGCTGGCTTCTTTCATGGTTGCAATCATCTGACTAGCTAGCTGATAAAGAGTTGTGCTTCTGGGGGGGCCACCAGAGAATACAGGCTTATCTATTACATAGATCCGGATCGATCTCATTCTTCTTGTGCATCTCTGTGTCTCTTTCAGCTAAGCAATTATTTTCTGTATCTCTTTTGTTAATCTCAGCTTTCTTAATTGTTTAGATGGTTTGTAGTTTAGAGTATATTTATTTCTGTTCATTAGCTTAGTTAAGTTCTAGTTAGCAGAGCTCTACGTAGGTAGTTTCATTCTTGCTTTGTTGTTATTTCTTTCATGTTCATTACTATTCTGTCAATTTGTTATTTGCTATTCAAATTTTGTTATTTACTTCTTGCTTTACAAGTATTTCTAGTTTAGATTGTTGTCTTTACAAATTACTCTTTCATTTCTGTCCATTTCAAACTATTATTCCAAGCTTTGCCTTCCGCATCTTTGTCTATCTCCATCCGATTGCCAATTCACCTTCTACATTTTACCTGCACACTCATAGTTGCCTTGTTGTAGCGTTTCCCCCAATTGCTACGTTTCCCTTTTGTGCCATTGCGCCTTACCTTTGCGCCCTTGCTTGACCACATCATCTCGCTTTCAGTTTTGCATCTGCCCCTTTCCATACTTTCTTGTTTTGCTCTTTTTTTCCATCACCGTAAATACACAATTATGCTCCAAACCCCATTTACTAATATAGACAGTGATAGGAAGTCATAGTTAGAATATAATAGATTATTGCTGCTTGATTTCATTAAAAATAGAACTAGAATAGATTTCTTTCGTTAGAGTATTGTGCTTGCTTATTTTCATTCACATGGCATAGGATTTACTTGTTATTTACTTGCTTTTTGCAATCAAATGTAATTCAATTTCTTAAATAATTGTTAAGTAGATTTGCTTAATAGAATAGTTTCTTGCTTTCTAGAATAGCATTTCAATTTGATAGATTAGTTATTGATAGGATTAGATTAATTAGTTTACTTTCCATTAGTTTTCTGCTTTCCGCAACGCATTTGTTTACACTTGGTCCTTAGATTAATATTTTGATTTGCTTTCTACGAATGCACAGTTAAATAGTTAAGTTGAATTTCATAGATTAGGTAATTAGCTTACAAGTTCATAGTTAAATAGTTAGGGTGAATTTCTAAATCATATAGGTATCTTGCTCTTTAAAAAGACAAGGTATTTTTTCGTTCATAGATTAAAGCAGTTAGTTTGCTTTTTTTACAAGTAGCATAATTTCTTGCTTTAAATTAATTAGTTTCCAATTATATAGTTTGAATTTCTGTATTGTTTTCATAGTTAATTGTACAATTGAATGGATCTTCATTTTCACATAGGCATATCTGCATTCATGAAATAGATTAATTAATTTTTTTGCGAGTTTTGAATAGTTAATTTGCTTTCATTAGATTAGATCGCTTTCTGACCAAGTGACTGCTTTCTAGATTAATTCTTTGCAATTTCATTTCATAGACTAGATTAGCATAGCATTAGACTAGACCTGAATTCAAGTTATTAAATGATTTCCCTGCTTTCATAAAATAGATTGAATTCCTGCATTTAATTTATGAAAGTCATGCATTTAGTTTAAAATCATGTAGTTGTATATTAATTTTAAGATTGAATTGAACAGTGAATTCTATGCTAGTATCAAATTTATTAAAACTCATGCTAAGGTAGTCCATTAATTTGATAAAAGTATTGAGATATTAAAAGAAAAGTCAGTTGCCAAGTTCACTTTCTGTCACATGTTTTGTTTTCAGTGTCATTACATAGTTTTTTGCTTACTTAATTTAGTTTCTGAGTCATATTAGAATTAATGCTTTTTATTAGTTTATTTTCATTTGCAATAATATGCTCTAGAATTAGGATCACATTGAAGGAATTTTACAAAGTATTTCATTTTTTGCAATTATGTTAGAGCTTGAAATTTGATAAGTTAGTTATCATTTGATTTGAATGTATTGTCGTATGTGGTATTTGAATGCAGTTCCATTTGAAGGTCTGTTTGACAAGTCGATTGATAGTTCAGAACCCTTACTCAATTTTAGATAGATTACCAGCTTTAGGTTATCCTAGACTAGTTCAGGCCTTTGATCCTGCACATATAGTGTTTGCATCTCGCAAGCTACCTTCCTAGGTTGACAATTAAGTGTTGAATTAGATAGCATACATATTTTACCCAACACTTCTTCCTTAACTACTCCAACTACCCTGGATTTCCTTAGTACTTTCACTTTTACTAAGGAGACAGGTCCTTTTCCTCTGAAAACGCGTCATTCCATACCCTTTTCCCAGGGATTGTGGAGATGCTTCTCCCAAAAATAGGCCAGTACCATCCTTCGTTGAATCCGTACTGCCTTGAAGTTGTTGTACTTCGCTAATCCTCAAAGCTACACTAACTTTTCCTCAAGCTACTCTTCAGCCTCTTTAGCACAATTGCGCAAACCTTAGCAAAAATGTGGACACCTTGGGCCTCGCTCAATAGGCCCCTAGCACTTACTCGTGGATCATCCCCGATCCACTTCTGCTGGGAGACTTCAACTGCACCTTCTGGGGCACTCAACTTCGTAGTGAAGCCATTCATAGTTACGTTGAGCTTCTCAACTGTGTCCTTTGCCT
Source organism: Larix kaempferi (assembly GCA_027924585.1). Taxonomy (NCBI): domain Eukaryota; kingdom Viridiplantae; phylum Streptophyta; class Pinopsida; order Pinales; family Pinaceae; genus Larix; species Larix kaempferi. The sequence continues at coordinate 48,128,162 of BSBM01000493.1, forward strand.
CATGCTCAAACTCTTTGATAGTCTACAACATGGCCTATGAGACTTCTTCGTGAACTTGTTCTTTGACTGTGTCCTCTGTTGCTTGAAGTTCTAGGAACTTCTCATCTATGTGTTCCAACAGCACAAGTGCTTCTTCCTGCATTGGCTGCAACTTTGTTGTAGTGACAGCCTCTTTCTCCCTTAATGCTTTCAATTCCTTCTATAGCTCCCTTGTCTCCATGAACTTTTGTATTTTTTGCCTTGGTGGAAAATTCTTCATTGCTGTGTTCATGGAGTCGAGCTCTTGTTGTATTTGTTGCAAGTCCCCTTGTATTTTCTGTAGTTCTGGATCTTCTTGAAAAATAGCCAACACTTTAGTGGCTTCCTCCAGCAAGTCCTGACATCCCGCCACTTCTACGGAGATGTTTTCTAATGTGACACTTACCTCTTCACTGCGAGCTGCGATGTCGTCCTAAGGAGTGGTATGTTATTAAGATTGTAAATCAGCAATATTTTCCTTGTATGCAACTTCCATATCCATCATATCAGCCTTAAGATTATCCATTGCGGTTCCAATCTTTAGTATAGTGGCCTCAAACTCAGGTTCTTCCTCACACTCAGGTATTTTTGCATAGACTGCTGAGACTGTCTCTTTAATTCTACTATGCTTCTCCTGGACATGTGATAATTCTCTGCTGCTTTGTGCATATTCAAGATTCAGCTCATCATAGCTCTTTCCTAGTTGTATATTCTTGTTGTAAGCAGTGATATCTCTATCGTGAATTTCCTCCACAACCTGCATGTGCAGATTGTGTAAGTCTTCAATGGGAAACATCCCGACATTAAGGTCGAGGTGTTCCAACTTCTTTGCTACTTTCGCTAGCTCATGATTTGGAAAGATGACATTTACTGGATCAATCTTTACCAAACGAGGTCCCATGGTCAAGGCAGGTGACTGCCTCCTCTTTTGCTGGACTCTCCTGACCTATCCTCGGAGTCTGATTCTCGTACCAAGTCCTGCTGGACTTGTTCAATATTTTCAACCATAGTTCTTAGCTCACCGAGGTTCTGAATTAGGTTTGCTTGTACCTCCTCTCTTTTAGTTTCCTTTAAAGAGAGCACTTCTTCCAAGTTCTCACTGAATCTTGTGGCGATGCTCTCATAATCATCGTCATGTAACTGCGCCTCAAGTGGTGGCTTGGTGGCTTTTTTATTCTTTCTATGCCCCTTCTCTGTTGCTGGGATTTCGGGTTCTTTTCTTTTCTCTCCCGGTATTCCTATACCAGCACCTTGCTGAGTTTCTTTTTTTTCGAACTTGATGTGTCTTCACCATCCTTTGGATTCTTACCTCTGCTTTCCTCAGATGTTGTGTTTATTTCCTCCCTTGAATCCTCCTTCCATTCTAGCGTCCAATCTTCCATCATTAACTCTATCCTCGCAGAATCTAACTGATAGAAACCTGGGTACCATAGTGGTTGTTCCTTATCATCCCTTGGCTGAATATATATGAAATGCATGTCAGCTTTAAATAGGAGCCTCTAAATATACACGGTTGTCACTTCCATGGAAATGCACGGAGTGCACTGAATGACATCGCACAACTATTCATAATAGGTGAATAGTTTCCCGTTGTTTACCCACTGCCTGTCTGACTTCGCATTTTCCCACATGTTGGAAAATTACGTTCCTCAGCAATCTCCTAGCCAGACTGGAAGGCCCTACTGGTAAAGTGGCTCTTTCCATCCCACGAATGCAATTAATACCAATAGCCAACTATAGTGGAATGCAGATCAACTTTCTTGAGACTCTCAGACATCGTCCAAGAACTCGTTCAACAAGTATTTGGACTAATTATATGAGGTTCCATCCTTAACTTTCGAAGCTAGGAGAACTGTTGCGGCTGACACCTCTGCCAGTCTGCATTTTCTAAGCACTTTCCCTGCTAATAACTAAACAGTGAAGAGTGTGGCCTTGTCAAGGATGCTCGTTGTGGTGTATCTAAGGCTTTCTTTCTGTAAGCTGAATCCTTCCTTCATCTTGGCCACAAGCTTTTTATCTTGACTCTTCCCCACGAACTCTACTACAGGATCTGTGCCTTTCTTACTAAGGTGCGTGATCCCATGTATGAGGTCAATGTTCAGGTCGATCCGGCGATCTAACCACAAGTAACCTGAGTGCGTGCATGAAAAAAAAGTACGCACTACTGTTGTAAGCTCAGGGCTTTTGTCGAAGTGTGGGATACGCATAATATTTAGCAACTTGGATGGCACTAACGGCGTGAGCCATTCCTTTACATGAATAGTTTCTATTCCCATCTACTCGTCAACCCAAAAACACATATACTGGTCGGGTTGAAACTATTTATACTTTTGTTCCTTGGGCTTCTTCCCTTCTAACAAGTCATAGTCCGCAAACTTGTGATCTTGAATTTTTCCTAATAGGTTCTCGCAGATGCGTACATGACTTGAAATCAGTGGCAACGGGATCTCATATTGTGCATTCCTCATAAGCTGAATGGGTAGTGCATCATCTCTTCTTGGAGAAATGTATTAATGTGTGATATGAATGGGCTGGTCACGGGATGGTTCTGGTGGTGGTGGCCTCAGCACACTCGCTGACTTCGGCTTCTCTTGATCTCGGGTTAGTTGCTTGTCTTTCTTATTCATCTCTGTTGTGTATCTTGGTGAGGTTCGGGATGGTGCACCTTTTTCTAGAACAGACTTCTTGGAGGGCGTTCTCATCAATCCCTCAAATTAAAACTGGTTAAACCCTCTCAAAATCTCTTCGAGCATGAATTGCTCAAACATTCAGATGAAAATCCCTTAGTGTACTCTTACTGGTAAAAAATTGGAATTTACACACAATAAAATTATAAAATCGTGGTAAAGTCGATAAGTGCTTGGTTAATTCTATTTATAGGAACTCCTTGACCTAAGGTGCGTCGATTAGCAACTAATTAGGCATTAAATTCTATGTCCATTGGCCAAATCTCACTAAGGTCTTGGTCCTTTCCTTAATTAATTATGCCCGAACAGACAAAAGTTTCTTTAAATGTGGAAGTTTGTCGATGCGAGAAAACTGTATAGCAACTATTTTATCAACCAACCATTGTAACAGTTATTTTTCCTTCAAACTGTGCTAACGGTTATGTGATCTGTGTGGTTCACTATGCATTTTCCTTTTTCCGTACATTTGACTTTGCAGTGAAAACCCTTTCTCGTTGCTGACACATGTGAATTGCGAGGTTCAGTGTACATTTTCCTTTCCTTGTTCTTAACTCCATAGCACAAGTGTTCTGATACTCCGCAATTCAGCTTCCTTTGCGTGCATTACAACATAGCTTCCATATCTGTAAACACTTCGCATTTTACCAAAATTGCATGCAGACTCATATTCTTGCATTCTTAGTATCCAATCTCAACTACACTTGACACTTAGAATTTACTTCGTTGATTAACCGATGCTTGGTGGAAGAGGACTATCCCTGTAAGGATTTAGTCTACTTCCATTAACAATTCCTTTCATATTTTCCCCATGTAGCGTGGCTAACTGAACTGCGCCACCACTAGTAACATGTTTGACAACATACGGTCCTAACTAGTGCATTTTAAATTTTCCTGGAAATTTCAGAAAATTACTATCATATAGGAGGACAAGGTCTCCTACCTAAAAGAATTTGTACTTGATATGCCTATCAAGCCATGGTTTTTCTCTATCTTTCTACACTTGTTGGTGAAAACCTACAATGAAGCGATCTTCCTCCAGTCTAACTAAGTGTAGAAGCATTTCTTTCATTGTCGCATCATCTGCCATGTCTGTGAATGCTACAATTCTCAAACTTGGTACTATGTATTCCATTGGCATCCCAACTTCCTGTCCATAAGCTAACCTGAAGGGTGTATGACTTGTCAACTTCTTGCAAGTTGTCCTATATTCCCATAACACAACTGGTATTTGTAGATCCCAAACATCCCTCTTTATGTTGCATACCTTAGTCAGCGCATTTTCCAATACTTTGTTAAAAGCTTCAATAGTGCCATTGGCCTATGGATGATATGGTGTGCTCTTCTTATGGTAAATCTGAAATTCCTTAGTCAGGGCTTCGATAGTTCTATTCAATAAGTGCATTCCCTAATCTCTCATTAGGATCTTTGGACATCCAAACCTTGTGAGGATGTTTTCGAAAATGAACTGCGCGGCAGTAACTGCGCTACAGTCCTTCATTGATTTTGCGTCTACCCATATGGTTAGATAGTCTGCAGTTATAATGATGTATCTTGAACCAGTTCGCTTTCCTAGTGGATTGATAGGTCCCACAAAATCAATATCCCACTTATCAAATGCTTGCAAAGTCATTTGTGGCATCAAAGGCATCTCATCTCTATGAAATGGATTTCATGTCCTTTGGAAAACATCGCAAACGCGGCAATGTTCCTTTGAATCCTATGCAATGTAGGACACCATAGTCTTGCTCGTAAAATTTTCTGCGCAGTGGATCTTCCTACGTAGTGGCCTTTGGATTCCCGTGAATGTGCTTCAGCAAGTATCAACGGTTTCTCATGCTCTAGTACACATCTGTGTAGCACTTCATCAGGTCCTAGCTTGTATAAATGTCCAACAATTATGGTAAAGTTAACAGCTCTTACCACTAATTGCTTCTTCTACTGCATAGTAAACTCTGTAGGTTCCAACCCTATAGTCAGGAATTCTACAACATCCTTATAATAATCATCTGCTATTTGGATAGCAAACAACTACACATCTGATAGATTATCCTCCAGGTTGTTAGGTTCTTTGCTTGACGCAATTCTAGAAAGATGGTTAGGTCCCGAGTTCAGCCTCCCCGGCTTAACAATTATTTCAAAATCATACTCCTGAAAGAGTAACAACCATCTACATATTCTTCCCCTCAACACTGGTTTATTGACCAAGTATTTCAAAGCTGAGGGGTCAGTAAACATACAGAAGTGCACACCTAGCAGATAGTGCCTAAACTTTTGCAGTGCATACACCATAGCTAAGCCTTCTCTTTTTGTCGTGGTACAATTTTTTTCTGTTGAAGACAATGTTTTGCTTGAGAATGCAATAGGATGGTTGATGCCTCCCTCACTTGGTTGATCTAGCACAATGCGAAGTGCTATGGATGAAGCATCTACATGTATGTGGAATGGTTTACTCCAATATGGAAAAAATAGAATCGACACAGTAACCGTCATTTCTTTCAATGTATCCAATACTTTCTGAAAATCCTCAGTCCATGTGAACTTTACTTCTTTCTTCAATAATTTTTTCATAGGTGCAGTGATCTGTTCATTACCTTTGATGAACTTCCTGTAGTAACCTGTGTGTCCCAATGTAGTGCATAGTTGTTTTACTGAAATAGGGGTTGGTAAATTCACAATAACTACTATTTTAGCTGGATCAACCATCTGTCCATGTTTACATACAATGTAGCCTAATAGTGTACCATAAGGAACACATAAAACACTCTTTTTCAACTTCAGGGAGATCTGATGTTGTCGACACTTTGCTAACATCATTCTTAAGTTCATATAGTGATTCTTTAGTAAACCAAATGTTAAATTTTCAGAATTTACTTCAATCTGATCTAGGATCTTAACTGAGAGAACAACATGTACAGCATATCTACAGCATATCAATCATGGAGACAATAATGCAAGCACACAAGAGACACAAAGATTTACTTGGGGAAAACCATAAAGGTGAAAAACCCCAATAACTTCCTCAGAGATAGATAGAGCAATGATACAACCAACCAAGAGAGATAGCCATAACCTAGCAGCAGATCCTCCTCCTCCATAAGTGCGCCACTCCTCCTTGAGTGCATGTGTGAGAAGTGAGTGAGTAAATAGAGTGCCTCCCGCACTCTATTTATACTTGACTTGACTTGCCTTTTTACCTAACTCATGTAGGCTCGAACTTAACCACATAATATAATGCTGATTGGGCCGACCCCCAATAGGGTGGTCTAATAACCCTTAGACCCACATGGCCGACCCCCAATAGGGTGGTCTAATAACCCTTCGACCCATATGACTTATACAGGGCCGACCCCAACAAGGTGGTCTAATAACCCATCAAGTATAAGTTACGACACTTACAATATAAATGACGACACTTCCTTATAGAGGAATAATACCATCTCTATAGGAATACAATATACATATATGTGAAATACATTCCGAAGTTACAGATACATCAACACTCCCTCTTAACTAGGAAGGTATTTCTCAGCATAGTTCTTCTAGCACAAGTCATCTTCTCTGGATCATCGTCACTAGATAATCATCATCGAGTCATCATCATCGTCACTACTGCTGCTATCTCAATCAATCTCTGAATCTACTCGTCATAGGAAGTTCTACAGAGCCAGTCCTTTTTCATACTGGATGTAGGCCCACCACCTGCAGGTCTTCATCATCACTGGCCATACTGTGGAATCCTCAGGACTTTTACGTGCGTGACAAAACCTCGAAAGAGCATCCCAGGCTGTTACAAGCACACAGCTCTACCTATAGGATCTCCCAGGGCAACGAATTACATGTGACCTCACCACAAAACCTCGCAAGAGCATCCCAGGCTGTTACGAGCACACAGCTCTACCTATAGGATCTCCCAGGGCAACGAATTACATGTGGTCATGGCAAAACCTCGCAAGAGCATCCCAGGACTGATTACGGGCACACAGCCCAACCTATCGGATCTCCCAGGGAAACGAATTACATGCCATAGGACAAAACCTTGCAAGAGCATCTGCCAGATATCCCAGGGCAACGAATTACATGCCATAGGCAAAACCTCGCAAGACTATCTGCAGATCTCCCAGGGCAACGAATTACATGTCCTCCCAGAGCAAAACCTCAAAAGAGCATTTGCCAGATGTCCCAGGGCAACGAATTACATGCCATAGGCAAAACCTCGCAAGACCATCTGCAAATCTCCCAGGGCAATGAATTACATGCTCATCTGCACAACCTGATCCACGGCCACAGAGTATCAACCTGATACTCACCATACATCATCCTGATGTATCCATGATCATCCTGATCATCATCACTGCAACGTCCTGCTGCATGTCATCTGGAGCAACATCCTGAAGCTCGTCATCTATGATCATCCTGATCATCACTGCAACATCCTGCTGCATGTCATCTGGAGCAACATCCTGAAGCTCGTCATCTATGATCATCCTGATCATCACTGCAACATCCTGCTGCATGTCATCTGGAGCAACATCCTGAAGCTCGTCATCTATGATCATCCTGATCATCACTGCAACATCCTGAAGCTCGTCATCTACGATCATCCTGATCATCAATGCAACATCCTGCTGCATACCAAGTATCTACCTGATACATATCATCATACATGATCCTCCTGATCATCAATGCAACATCCTGCTGCATACCAAGTATCTACCTGATACATATCATCATACATGATCCTCCTGATCATCAATGCAACATCCTGCTGCATGCCAAGTATCTACCTGATACATATCATCATACATGATCCTCCTGATCATCAATGCAACATCCTGTTGCATGCCAAGTATCTACCTGATACATATCATCATACATGATCCTCCTGATCATCAATGTATCCACCTGATACAAATACAAAACATATGATATATATCACCATACATGATCCACCTGATCATACAATGTATCTACCTGATACATATACAGATACATGGTCCAAGCATCCAACATGATGCATATAAAATACATACACATGATCCAACTGATCATATCCAGCATCCAACATGATGCATACATACATACATAAAATGATCCAACTGATCATATCCAGCAGAAACTAGAACATCATCCTGATGTTCATCATCCAGCGCTTACATCCACAGCCATGTGAAGGATCCTCCTTCCAACATGCTTGGAATGGCTTCAGCAAATGTGTCCATCACTTCTTCCTCGAAGTGTCCTCGATCTGAATAACGCCAAGCCTCTCTCTGAAGTACTCGAACTTCACCCTGGCTAGTGGCTTCGTCAGCACATCTGCAATCTGCTCGTCCGTCGCAACATACAGGAGCTTCACAGCTCCTCTCTGCACCATATCCCTGATATAGTGGTATTTGATCTCTATGTGTTTCGACCTGTCATGAAACACTGGGTTCTCGGACAGCTTCACACAACTCTGGTTATCACAGAAGATACCAGTAGCTTCCGTAGCCATACTGCCTCACAACTAGCTGAACAGGCTGCAACATACTCTGCCTCAGCTGTACTCAGTGCTACGCAGGATTTCTTCCTGCTAAACCAAGAGATCACACCTGATCCCATACTGAAGCAACACCCAGATGTGCTCTTCCTATCTGCAGCACTGCCAGCCCAATCTGAATCAACATAACCCTGCAGGTTAAACTTTTGATTCGCCTCATATCTGAGCCCATAATCCACTGTACCCTTCAGGTACCTCAGAACATGCTTTACAGCAACCAGGTGAACACTCCTCGGATCCGTCAGGAACTGGCTCAATGTGTTCACAGCAAAGCAAATATCTGGTCTCGTGTTCGTCAGGTACATCAAGGACCCAATAATCTGACGATACATAGAAACGTCAACTGGCTCAGATGAAGCATCACAAAGAAGCTTCAGATTCGATGCCATAGGTGTGGCCATGGCTTTGCAATCCATCATCCCAAATCTCTTCAGGATATCTACTGTGTACTTCCCTTGACCAAGGAAGATCCCACCTGCACTCTGCCACACCTCCATACCTAGGAAATAGTGCATCATTCCCAAATATTTCATCTCAAACTTGGCAGCAAGCTTCCGCTGCGTGTTGGCAATCAATCTATCTTCACCAAGTTCTGCACACATATAAGACTGCACCATGCTGTCTTGAAATCCATCTGGTGCATCTTCTATTTCATCACTTTTATATTTCTTAATGCTGCCATCTGCAACATGCTTGATCTGATAGTTCCATTTGGAAGTCATAACAAACTTCCCTTCACATCTTGGGACCGCATCCCAAACATTGTTCTTCATGATCGACGGATCATGGCATTCTTCCCGTATCCTGGGAACTTCAATATCTTCAATAGATAATTTGTTGCTGAACAAATGTTGTAGTTCTTCTTTTGTAGGAGATGGCATACGATCTTTCCTACACAACAAGTTAAATTGCATGATTAGAAAACATCTCATAGTTTTCAGAAGAAATTCTTACACATAAAGAAATATGCCATACAGTCATGCAATTATCTTAGCCAATGCTTCAATACAACATTTATCCATATCCCGTAACTTTCTAGATGCCTTCCAATCTCTACCAGAACATTGTTAAGAGTGTGCACAACTCCCAACATGTTAGCAAAGAGGTTTCATTCTAGATAAGTAGCAATGGAATGTTGTACAGTGCCATAGGCCACTTACCCATGTGTATTAGTAGTATACTGTTCATTAATGAAACTATTCTAATATGCACAAGACATATCCTAAGTCTAGGAACATGAGCATATACATCATTGAACAATTTTACTTAAACAAACAAATATGCAAGAAATGATAATTAAAATACTTATCTTTGTTTGTTCGTTGGGTGGACTCCCTCTGAGTCTTCGTTTCCTTGTAGGAGATGCTGGAGTCCTAATCTGAAGTAGCTTCTTCTACACCTTTATGTTGTGGAATGTAGAAACATGGTCAACTCCCTTTGAATATCTGCATCCTTGCAGAAACTACTGAAGTGTGCTCCTTTTCTTTATTGCAGGAACAACTGGAGTGTGCTCCCTCTTGATCTTTGCTTCCTGAATTACCTGTTCTTGAACTCATATTCATCCTTGGTCCCTATGCATGCTTATTAGTATCATGATTCATATAAAATCATACATTCATTAGTATACTATTAAAACACAATAATCTCAAGCATGTATACTCATGATCATTTCAATCAGAAATAATAAGCATTAGCATTCAAGGTTTATGTAGGATTCTTATGGTTAGTCAAATCATAAGAAGCATAACATGTCTAAACCTATAATTACTCAAACCTATGACTCTTCGCGTTAGTTGAATCATCAATTAAGATAAGAGATATAATGTGCATAAAACCTGTTATTATTCAAACCTATACCATCATGATTCTTCTGGTTAGTCATATCATCAATTATGGTAAGAAACATAATATGCATACAATCATGATTATTCAAACCTATGACTTCATGAATAATCATTATCAACAACAGTATAAGATCCTAACACAAGGTAGGATTCTGTCTTGATATAGGAAAAACATACCTGGATTAGCATGCTAGCTATTTATGTCTAACATACTCACATGATGTCTTCTTGTTCTTCTTCAATGACTTGTGCTAGTAACCTGTATATCTCATAGGTTAACTATTACAAAACCAAGTTATACATACCTCGTAAATGGATCTTCTATGAGATCCATGACAATGGATGAATCTTTGTCCTCATGTTATCATGATCATATGTTCTTGGACCAGAACATGATCTGTCTTTCTTGGTGTACCTTTCATGTTAGTAGACAACATAAACCTCATACAACACCATAATGCATTAGTACAATCATAAGTGTCAACACCCTAACCAATGAATATCTTCTATCATGCATTCATAATTTTGTTAAGGTGATACAACAAATCTAAAATCAAAATTGTACTAACCGTAATAACATGAAGACAAACATACCATAAACTTAATCATGGACAAATATCGAAACATACCTCGATGAGTCATACCTGTCGAGATCGCTTGTAATCTTCTTATGTAAGGCCTTATCCTCATCTCCCTCTGAGACAGTAACTTCTTCACTTATGCAGGTGATCAATCCATCTTATTCTAGGATTAACCCAATCCACTTGATTTGCAAGAACTGGACCTTGAGCTGGATATGGGTTTGTTAGAGAAACCCCAAAAATTCAAACTTTGAATTTCAAACTTCTGACAGGATAGAAATATGTGCCTTGATGAGCTGATCAAGTTGGTATATTCAGAAATTGAAAACTGCAAAGTTTCACTCCTCAATTTTGCTTTTGAAACTTCTGGATTCACTGGACGTGACCCTGAACTGGGGTTTGATGAAGCCCACTCTTTTTCCCCATCAAAATGTTTGATCCAAAGCTCTAAGCTTCTATTTTTCTGAGGAGCTTCCAGCCGTGGTCACAGATTTCAAAAATTCCCATTTTTACAGAAGCCCTAATTTTCCACTTTTCTGATCAAAGTCCCGAACTAGGGTCTAATCAAGCCCGGCCTTCTGCCCAACCAAAAATTCTGATCTTGGTCTCTAAATTTCTATTTTTATGAGTATCATCCAGCCGTGGTCTCCGATTACAAAAATTCCAACTTTCTCCAAAGCCCTAAATTCCGAAAGCCATGAATGAAGGTACCAAAAAATAATTCTGTTTTGACATAAATATGTACCTGATTGTTTCTGGTGTAACTCCGAAATTTTTAATCCACAGGGTCTGAAAATGTTTCCTGAGATAGCCTGACCTGTTATCTTTCCATCCTGACAGGTCTGACCTCAATTGGATTCTCTGAGAGAGAGATATGCCAAATGTCGCAACGTGACCTGTTTTGGGATAAAACAGGAGAGCGAACTTGTACGGCGTTCCACGTGTCACTGTTTTAACTTCGGCCTCTGAAAACGTTTTTTGAGATAGCTCGTCCTGTTACCTTTCCATCCTGACAGGTCTGACCTCAATTGGACTCTCTGAGAGAGAGTTATGCCAAATGTCGCAATGTGACCTTTTTATGGGATAATACAGGAGAGCGAACTTGTACGGAGTGCCACGTGTCACTGATTCAACTTCGGCCTCTGAAAAAGTTTTCTGAGATAGTAAAGACTGTGTACTACCTGTCACTTTTTACTAAATTTCATTTGGAGCTTCCTAGCCCAAGATATGACCTTTTTCCCAAGGTCACCTGATTTTGACTCAGATCTGGAAGAGGCAGAAACCCTATATTGTACAAATCATAAATCACAAAGTACAACGAATTAGAGGTTGTCCTTTGGACACAAGATACCTGGAGATCTTAGCTTCGGCCTGTAACAATTTCAGATCCGAAAACTTCGCCAACACGGATTTATAGCGAAAGTGCTACGATGACTGGTTTTTGCTATATTAAGCCCTAGCATCGTAAGTGCAACAAGTGTCATACATGCCATATCATGCCTTCTTTCAGGCTAGCTCTGATACCATGTTAAATTTTCAGAATTTACTTCAATCTGATCTAGGATCTTAACTGAGAGAACAACATGTACAGCATATCTACAGCATATCAATCATGGAGACAATAATGCAAGCACACAAGAGACACAAAGATTTACTTGGGGAAAACCATAAAGGTGAAAAACCCCAATAACTTCCTCAGAGATAGATAGAGCAATGATACAACCAACCAAGAGAGATAGCCATAACCTAGCAGAAGATCCTCCTCCTCCATAAGTGCGCCACTCCTCCTTGAGTGCATGTGTGAGAAGTGAGTGAGTAAATAGAGTGCCTCCCGCACTCTATTTATACTTGACTTGACTTGCCTTTTTACCTAACTCATGTAGGCTCGAACTTAACCACATAATATAATGCTGATTGGGCCGACCCCCAATAGGGTGGTCTAATAACCCTTAGACCCACATGGCCGACCCCCAATAGGGTGGTCTAATAACCCTTCGACCCACATGACTTATACAGGGCCGACCCCAACAAGGTGGTCTAATAACCCATCAAGTATAAGTTACGACACTTACAATATAAATGACGACACTTCCTTATAGAGGAATAATACCATCTCTATAGGAATACAATATACATATATGTGAAATACATTCCGAAGTTACATATACATCAACACCAAATACTGTCCAATCATCAAAATATACTTCTAAAAATTTATGGATAAAATCCTTGAATGCAGCAACAATTACTCTTGAAAAGATAGCAGGTGCGTTCTTCAGGCCAAAGGGAATAACTATGTATTGAAATGAGCACCATTCAGTGGAAAATGTGGCCTTGTTCCTGTCTGTTGTATCAATTCTGATATGATGATATCCAAAAAATCCATAAGTGAAAGAGTATGCTTCGTTCCCCCCAACATTGTCTAGTACTTCATCTGTAAATGGAGTAGGAAATGGGTCATGCAATGATTCATCATTTAGCTTTATGAGATCTACACAGATCTTGAACTTGTCTTTAGCTTTCTTATCCTCGATAACCATAGGACTTACCCATTCTAATTCTTCAACTAGCTCGATAATTCCCACATCGAGCATCTTATCAAGCTCTGGTTTTACTCTTTCTTTGTATCTAGGATTTGACTTGTAGGGTCTTTTCTTTATAGGTTTCGCATCTGGCTTGAGAGGTATTTTCATAACTCCCAAGTCGCCGAAAATGCCTCTAATTTTGGAAAACTTTGTAGGAAATAAGTCTTCATATTCACACAGTAATTCGGCTATCTATGCGACCATTTCCTCATCCCAATAATCCACTATAGAAGCAAACTTCGGTTATTCACTAGTTCCAATGTTCACTTTTTGAGTTTTTACAAGATTGTTTAGATCCGCAATTTCTAATGTGGGTCCTTCTACTTCGCACTCTCCTTCTTACTCAGGTATGTTGACATCACAGGGATCTTCATCCTCGTTTTCATATTCATCTTCGTCTAAAGCGAAGTTGTAACATTCTAGGGAATTTTATAGTTGTCTTTCCCATTTTGGTTGTTGATACATAGGTTCCAGTGTGTCATTGAATACCTTCTTTTTGATGGTTTGCAACACCTCATTTATACTTGGAAAATGAACCTAAAAAATGAAGGTCTCTTGGAAGTCTCTTGTCATGACAGACCATTCTACCGTCCCTCTGCTAAGTTCTGTTTCTGCGTACAAGTTCTTTGGAATTTGATCCAATGTGTGTACAAACAAATGAACCCACTCTGTTTTCGGTCTATGTATCCATGCTTCATAACAATGCTCTATGTGATCTCTAGGATCAATCTGACCATTATAATTCATTTGCACAAGCTCATATGCTTCTAGAAATCAGATCTCCATCATGTGCTTACATTCTTCCCATGTGGTCATATTCTGCTTATGCGCAACCCACCATCTAGCAGCTGTAGTGCACAGTGTTGTGCCCAATGCTACTAGCTTGTGTTCATCTGAGATTGATATAAGATATTCTTGAAAAAATGCATGAATATTACTAAAGCCATCGTAACCAGGGATTGAACTTACCTATTTTCCAATCCAGCGCAGTGATCTCGTAAATTGTGCGCATCTCCTTGTAGATACTTCATGCATTCTACTCTGCCAATTCTCTAGTCCTGCATCTGATTCAGATATGCAAGAAATGTCACATCGCCAACTCAATGTGCCATCATCAATACGATTGATGTAGTCTACCTGATTTACCGTCATCTTGTAGATGTGATCCAAATATTGAGTTCTGCATTCTTCTCTTATTGGTTTAATATATCCAAGTCCTTGTGAAGGATTCAAGGGTGCGATGACCCTGATATTTGATCCTTCGAATATCATTTGCTTCTTTTTCAAGTTGATAATCGTGAGTTATTACTTTCCCAATCTATCCCCAATAGTGCAGGATAGGGATGGCTATTATCTATGATCTCAATCACTTCTAAGTCTACTCTACTTCGCACTCCATCAATGTCAACAACAAGATTTTCTAACCTCCCAAAGGGTAGAACCTTTTGCTGATTGGCTAGCCTCAACTGTATTGGTGACCATGTTAATTTTGGATTCCCCATTTGTTCCCATGTCTACTTTGTTAGGACATTTACTTCTGATCCTAAGTCAATGATAATCTCGTCCATTTCAAAATCCCTGATCTGCGCACTTAGTCTCATTTCTCTTCCGGTCCTTTTATGACTCTTAATATGGTGAACCACTCTATGTGCTTCAGTCACTATATTACTCTTCTCGTAATGACTCAATAGGATCTATAGTTCTGCCAAAGCATTTTCATACTTTAACAACTTCATGCAGCTCTGTAAAAGCTGTGCAACAGGACTCATCGTGTCTTCTACAGTACGTGATTGATCATATTAAGTTGGCATATCCATCATAGGCTTGTATCACTTCGTAACTTGATTCTCGGAGTTAAATGCTCCGATTCTTTAAAGGTTTCTCTTGCTTCCATGAAGACCTATTTTTCTTTGTTCAGGTCGAAAGAAGGTGTTTTTCCAATTTATTTTCTTATCCAAGCCCCTTCAGTAGGATTCTGTCTAGCTTGGTGATCCTCAGAAGTCAAAGCTTTAGTTGTTTGATCTCCCCCTATCGTGGCTCACTTCGCGTTACAACATGAATGTTGCAATCTGTATTTCATTTTTCAGCTATGATCATCTGTACATTCTGATTCTATGCTTTTGGTCTTCTTTCTTGCATTTTTTATTTTAAAATAGGGCATGCCTCTCTAGATAGATGTCTAGGTGGAGCACAGTTATAACATACAATATGACCTCTGCCTCTTCCCTAGCCAGTGTTTCTTCCTTTGCCTCTGAATCCACCACGTCCTCTATATGTTGCTTGATCATACTGTATTTTTTCATTGTTATTCTGCATTTCCCCTTGAACTCTGTAGACATCATGTTTTCTTTCTATCATGAGGTCATATGCTCTGCAGTTGCTATTGGCAAGCGGTTTGGTAAGGAAGAATCGTAGCATCGCCGATGCTGCAACACGTCAGAAGAGGTCGCAGAAGGAAGAAGGATGCATTATTTTATGTATTTTTTGAGTCGTTTGTACTGCAGAATGCAGGTTTTTGGGTCATTGGACCATATGAGATGTGATTTTGAGCTAATTGTACTACAGTAGGCGGGTTTTTGGGTCATTTGGACTGTGTCAGTTAGACTTTGGGTCATTGGTCCAGGAGTCGGTTAGGAAGTTGTTAGTAAGTGGACAAGAATTGTAACGGTGGAAGCCTATATATAGACATAAAGTTGTAGGTCGTAGGATATATATATCTTGGAGATGCATTTTTTGCAAATGTTCTGAGATCAAGAGATATCGCTGAGATCTAGTTTTGCAAGGATGTTGTATCAGGGTTTTTCTGAAGTAATATGACATGACGAAACAATTTGGTGAAATTCCCTATGTACCATTTGTGTTAAGGCATATTGTGATGATTCCTTGCTAAACGTAATCTTTTTATACTTGTCACGATGAATGTCTCCAATGAATAGTGCTATGAATTTTTATACTTGTCATGATGAATGTCTCTGATAAATAGTGCTATGTATACAATTGATGATTATCTTGAATGCCTAGATATGTTTAGTTGTTGTGATGAGTTAAGTAATTATTGCCGCAATCATCCTCCTTCATTAGGCGGAAACATGGTTCTGTCCACTCTCCCTTGATCGCCTCGGGTGAGACCTCATCTACTCTGTAGGTGTTGTTGGGTAGGGTAAAACCTGTCTGGGCCAGTGCTTAGGGAGATCGCAGTGGGTTGGTGTCGACAGTGATGGGAACCCCTGTCGACTGGGTATGAGTCAACAAATGGTTCCATTGCCGAGACCATGTGCGAAGTGAAAGGAGGAAATGTTGTGGCACCCGACAAAACCGAAGATTCGAGAATGGTTTGATCAGAAGTTGTAGGAATTTGCTGAAGAAGAGATTCAGAACACTCGACTGACGGTAGACTAGTGGGTGAATAGATATATTCACGATGGACCGCATGAGTGGTTTTTCTGTGAATTCTCAGTCATTTTGTATGAGTGGTTGGCAAATTTGACCTTACAGAAGAGGAACTTCCAAGGCGGTGAACCGACGACCTGGACCCCCGAGCTGATTCGGGAGCTGCAGGAAGTCGATAATAAAGTGTCGCAGGCTATTGAAGTGTGGTTCGATAGCATCCTAGAGGGATATATCATAGAATTTGCGGTTGATACTCAGAAATACTATAGTGAAGCCGAAAGATATTTTTTTTTTGAACCCCGGGGCAGGTTTCTGCTGTCGCTTCAATTGTCGATTAAGATGCTTATTTGCGAAAAGGGTATATTGAAGATGCATCTTGATCAGTAGACAGCCTGGTGGGCAGAGGCTGTGGGTACCGCAATAGTTGGGGGCGGTACA
Organism: Larix kaempferi; assembly: GCA_027924585.1. Classification (NCBI taxonomy): domain Eukaryota; kingdom Viridiplantae; phylum Streptophyta; class Pinopsida; order Pinales; family Pinaceae; genus Larix; species Larix kaempferi. Next base: position 48,145,241 of record BSBM01000493.1, read on the forward strand.
TGGAATGATAAGGGGTAGATGGGTGTAGGTCATGATGAGACTGTGAGTGAAGCCAAGGAAGAAAGTGGTATTGCGAGGGGAGGAGCGAGGTTCCAATAGGAAAAGAGGCAGAGGACAGGAGAAGGTCCTGTTGCAGTTGAACCGCAAGGCCGTGAAGGAAGACCACATGGGATAAAGCGACCTCACAGTCCTGACAAGGACAACCAAGATACGCCAAGGATAGAGGCAGGACCAAACCCCAGCACCAACGTATCCACACCTCTGCTCACTATCTCTCAGATAGCAAGAAATACCACTTTGACACCGTCGAGTTTGTCAATTCCACAGAAGTTAATCGGTAGTAGTATAGTGAAAGGATAAACGAAGCCCAGAATGGTGGGTGAGGATACTAAGTTACCGTTGTTCCAAGGAAGTGGAATAAATAACCCCGAACAGCACTGGTTCCTATGTGAGGCTGTATGGACCATCAAACAGATCACTGATGACGATGCTAAAAAAGGACAATTGGCGACGACTCTTCGAGGTCATGCCTTGGACTGGTTTATGAAATTTACGCAAGTTCCCGTCAGCACTCTGACAAAAACCCTAGATGAGATTCGCACAGGCTTGATCGCAGAGTTTCGGAAGCCCAAATCTGAAGCACAATACATCACAAGGCTTAAAGAGATTAAGCAATATCCCAATGAGACTATGTGGGATTTTGATCGGTGATTTAAAACGCTGATGGCAAGGGTCAGTTTTGACATGAGTACCATCCAACATAAGGAATGGTTTATCGCGGCCTTGCTTCCACATATCCATCTACCGTTGATGCAACAAAACATTACCACAATGAGGGAAGCTTTGGAGATCGCAATGCGGCTGGAGGCATCACCCATTGGGGAAAATGCAGTTGGGATGTCGTAGATCTAGACACAATTGGCTAACCTGACCATCCAATTATAGGATCTGAAGAAAGGCAAGGAGCAACATGAGGAAGTTTGGTGTACGCGATGTTGGGGAGAAGGACATACTACGGATAATTGCCTAGAATTCTACAACTATCTTGTTTCGGGAGCACCAAATCTGTTGAATGGTGGTAGCATGATGTAGTGTTGCATCTGCCATGTATATGGGCACAGCCATGACAATTTCCCATACATGCAGAAAATGGTCACAACCCTAAGGAATCTTTATTGTACATTTTTCAAATCGGTGGGTCACGATGACAAGGATTGTCGTGCATATGGGTTGCTATAAGAGAGAATGTATGATGCGTTCTATGTAAAGTACGACCAGCGTGTCGTACAATAGTCACAACCGCAGCAGCAGGTAGCCCAGCTGCTACCTCAACCGTAGATGCAGTTTGTATCGTAGCAGCAGCAACTGCCACAGTTCATGCCATAATATGCTCCGATGCAGATGGCTCCACAGCAGCCACAGTATGTACAGCAACCGCAGTATGCACCGCAAGGGAAAGGAATGCAACTAGCACCAATGCAGCAACAGTTCAACCAACCACAGTACCAGTAGCAGGGAGGATTTCAGGGAGGATAATAGGGAGGACGTGGTGGAGGATTTGGTCGTGGAGGAGGACGAGGTGGTCGCGGACTTGTTCAATGCTATCACTGTGCAGTATGGGGACACTACCAGCGAGACTGCCCACTACTGTAGTACCAGTGTAAGTTCTGTATTGTTAACGATCACACGGTTGAGAATTGTCTGCAGTTGATTGCGCGATGGCAAGCAGGGAATACTCCCCAGTTGCAGAATCAACCCCAGACACAGCAGCCTACCCAAAATCGAGTGCAACAACCAGTGCAGAACCAAAATCTGTGGCCAAATCAGAATCAGAATGTGAACCCACCTGGGAATCTGTTGCTGAGCCAGACCCAGGGTGCGAATATCACGACGATTTCTGTAGATCCAAGACCGCAAGATGCTTCCATTGCTATGGTCACTCACGAAGGCAAGATGACTGGAGAGGATATCTCACTGATCCGGTTATCCAGAGAAAATAAGGTATCATCTGACATTGATGCGGAGTGGGAGGCATTTCTTCAAGCACGTCGTGCATTAGAAAAAGACTGAGGTAAGGCTGTTGTGTACGACATGCCCTCTACTTTTGATACTACTTCAGAGGCTGGCCCGTCGCGGCAGTCAAGCACACTTCAAGCATTTTTTGAACATTGTTTATCCCTGGCAAGAGATCTCGATGCTCTTGTTGCGATTGAAGCTCGGTTGCAACAATCGGCCCAGGATCAACAAGAGTTTGTAGTTAATTCCTTACAACGACGGAAGAAAGTTAAGGAGATGTGAATGAATATTCAAATCGTCGACTACGATGTTGATTCAGTTATTCTAGATCTTGGTTTGGATGTCAACATCTTAACCAAGTAGGCTTGGAAAAAGATGGGGAGTCCCCCATTGAGCTGGTCTCCTATACATCTCCGGTTTGATAGTTTTAAGCCTTAACAGTGTAGTAAAAACTCATACAGATTCTTAACCATTAACAAAAAATACACAATGGCACACGCATAACACAGATATTTTCACTTGGAAACCCTTAACCGGGAAAAAACCAGCAAAACTTAGAGCCGCACAACTCTTTTCATTATATGTTTTCTTAACCATTTACAATACAATATATGGTATTCGTAGCATCTAAAACCCTAATTCGTTTACCTGAAATTAGGTTACAACCCTAATCCCTTTACCAGGATTAGATAGAATACAATGGGCCGAAACAACATAAAAGCAAAAACATCCCAAAAAAATTTTGCAGTCCGAAACGAAGGGGGGCGGACCTAGAGGGATACCACCCCCTCACCCCCCTCACCCCCCCCTCCTGCCGCGCCCAACATAGGTGAATCACTACTGGGGAGGGGATCATGGTGTACATGCACCCACCATGTGAAGAGATATAACACACCCAACATAGTTAGCTAATCACGCTAAGGTGACACCAATTGGGAGAGTTCCACGAATGGTAGTTGACATTGAGGGAATGAAAACATATGCTGACTTTGATGTAATAGAAGTAGTTGAAGGAGGAATCTCTTATGCCGCATTACTGGAGATTGGATAGGTTGATGATAGTGGAGCAGTAATCAACTTCAAGCGACGGATGATGACTTTTGAAAATCGCGATCGCAGAGTTATCACCCCGTTGGATCCGACTGAAGGACGTCGCTACATAGAGCTAGTGAAGGATGATGATCCTAGTGGATGGGACCATGCATTCAATATCTCTGAAGATTATATCCATCCGACTGCCAATGGTGAGCTGGGATGGCACAGTGACAGCTCTACATCTTTCGACTCTAATGATGCACTAGAATATTGGCAGAACTACTTGCACAAGGTGTCGCTCCGTAACTGTGGGTTGATCATGCAGTTGTTATGTTGTGTCGCAACTGAAACGGTCACACTACCAATATATGAAGGACTTCCTAGATTATCTGACTTTCTAGCGGCGTTCGAGGAAAGAGTTTTCGAACCATAGCAATTGCTGGCATTGGACGAAGCACTGAAGGCTACTCCAGCATGCTGGTGGGAGACACACAAAGCATCAATTGATGGATGGTCGAAATGCAGAAGATTGATGATGGTACGCTTAGGTGATACCGAGGTTTACCAAACTAGAAAGTATGATGGTCGAAACGATCCTGGTGATCACTTGATGGAGTGTCAATGGTTATGGGTATCGCAACCATGAGATGAGTGGGTCCATGCGTTTATCCATACTTTAAATGAGATGCCACGATCATGGTATACTATAGCTGAGTTGCGAGGAGAAATTTCCACTTGGCTAGAGCTCAAAGTGTGTTTTACCCATACATTCGTGCTAGAATTTGTGGGACCTATCAATCCACAGGGTAAGCACACTGGTGCTAGGTATATCATCACGACGACAGATTACTTAACAAGATGGGTGGAAGCTGCACTAGTCATTGATTGTTCCGTGGACACAGTTGTGCAATTTCTCTTTGACCACATTGTCAGTCGCTTCGGCTACCCCAAGATATTGTTGAGCGATCAAGTAAGCCACTTTCTTCATCGCACCATCAATGCATTGATGGAGGAGTTGTAGATACATCATAAGAAGAGTACACCCTATCATCCACAGGCGAATGGCATAGTGGAGGCCTTCATGAAGATATTGGAGCATGCGTTGACAAAGGTGTGCAATGTGAACTTCGATGACTGGGATCTAAAAATCCCAACAGTCTTGTGGGCCTATCGCACCACATGTAAAAGGTTGATAGGGAAGACACCATTCAAGCTAGTGTATGGGCAAGAAGCAGTTATGCCTATGGAGTATATCATTCTGAGTCTGTGCATAACGGCAGCAAACAATATGGATACTACGGCAGCATTAGAGGAACGTCTCGGGCAGTTAATCCAACTGGAGGAAGATTGCTTTATTGTCGGTTTTCATCAGGGTGTGGAGAAGGATCGCAAGAAGGCTTGGCATGATCGCAACATCAAGAGCAAATAGTTTCAACTGGGTGATTTGGTGGTGTTGTACGTCAACAAGTTTATGAAACATCCAGGAAAATTGCATATGCATTGGCTTGGTCTGTATCGCATTAGTAGCATTACTTTAGGAGGAGCGGTATAGTTGCAGCAGTTGGATGGGGCAATGCTCTCCAAGTTGATTAATGGTAGCAGGTTGAAGCCCTATCGGTCGGGCTTGGAACAACATGATGCCTGATTGCATCGGGAAAAACAAAAGTGTAGATTGATCGGTGGCAGGGTGGTGCACCAACAGGAATGGAATGCAGAAGTAGAAAGTCTTATGCCGCAAGTTAGGTACGGTCCACGACAGGTGGAAAGGTTACGACCGGGTCAAATCAACAATAAATGCCAAAAGTTAAAATAGTTAATTACCGGTCGATCAGGTGACAGGATCAATGGTAGATTTGTGTCATTAATATAGGATTTTGGTTGAATTAATGTAGGCTTTAGTAATGATTACGGAGGATTCGGCTGGAGGCTATAAAAACGGGTAGAAGTTTGTCGGAAGGAACCGAGATTTTTTTGTTAAGTGCCTGTGCAGAGCTTACGAGTATTGTTATAATCTTGGTGAGTGCAGTTGTGTGTTGGGAAAGGTTCAGTTGTGCTGCTATCGAAGAAGATATTAGTTGTAAGCACTGGGTAAGGTATGCAACGAGAGCTAGAAATGGTTGATATTAGTAGTGAGGTTGAGTCTCCTTTCATCGAGATTGTAGTTAAGGAAGAAGTTGCATCTGCGGGAGACATAAATCTTGAGGTAGAAGTAGCAAACATGCCGGTGGGAGCATTAGTTGTCATCAAGAAGCGTCAAGGGGGTTAGCATTCTGAGTCCCCGCAGAGCAATAGGCAACTCAGATCATCTACCGCAGTGGTCGGGGAAGCTCAGGTGCAGGTAGGGTAGTCCAGTCTCCGTGTTGATGAGTCTACCCCATTAGAGGGACTATCGGTTGTTGACATCCTGGGTTATCTCCCTCCTAGTCGACTGGATGTAACCCCACGCAAGCTGAACCCGAAGCAGAAGTATGGCGTAAAGATGCCAAGGATCCCTATTGGAATGGAGTGCTCTAGTGATATTGTGGCGGCATTGATGCCCCTATAGTATGATGATCAAGATATGGTGGCCTACTCAGACATTGCATCGGCCCCATATATGCCCGAGTCACACCTTACCACGATGTCGATTGTACAAGACTGGGCGCAAGGATTGAAGCAAGCCGGTTTGTTAGGGATCATTAACATGTCGCATTTCGGGCGGATGGCGGAAGTTAACATGTGTGTGAAGCAGCTCCTTGCATGTTTCCATGGTGGTTCCTTGTGGCTGGACAGAGAAATTACAGTCACTGTCGATTTGATTTCGTACATTATCGGATTTTCAAAAGATGGGGTCGACCCATCGCATTTATTCCAAGGGAAGGCAAATGACAAAAAGCGTGTGGGGAAACTAGTAAAGAAATATGGCTTGGAAACGGATGGCCATGGGTATCGCACCAGTAGTATTAATGATCAGGCGGTACTCACTAGCACCAATATCTTATCCTATAAGGTGGTTAGGGGTGGTCGACCTAACTAGGGCAACTTGATGATTGTTGCATGCGCAGTTGTTACACCTAAAATCTACCCATCATCATGATTTAGTGTATACATCCCTGAAGTCATCTGGACTAAGTATTCATTTGAGAGGATTTGTACTCAATTTGTACAACCTTTTGAGAGGTCGTCGTAGGTTGCACACTAGCAACATACAACGTCGCAGGTTGCTCCATAGCAAGGTGCGACAAGGTCTGTTAATGGGAAAAAATAGCCATTTCGAGATCTTTCTCGAAGCTTTCCCATTTGGGGGATTATCCCTGATCTCTTGGAGAGCTGATACTCGACCCCTAACTCATTGGGAAGATCCCCTATCTCTCTGTGATGCACTTGCAACAATTAATTAACAAGAATATGCGAAACAGCAGAAATGACAAAACTCAGAATCACTTTTATATTGATCACAGGCCACTTCGAGGGGGCAACCTCCTTTGAGCAAGCTTAATACAATTAACTTCACGGTGCCTTCATAGGTCTCAACACACACTTATATACTAATTCTAGGCACCAATACTATGGGTCGAAACCATGGGCCGTTACAAACTATGGATCAACAATACTACAGGCGACTTACAAAGCATATGCGCCAATCAACAATAACATAAAATATTGATCAACAAATACTATGGGATGACTTACAAAGCATATGTGTCCAACAACAACATACTAACAAAGTAAAGACATGGGTTCCTAACATCCCCTCCCCCTTAAAAAAAAGCTTTGTCCTCAAAGCTTTAGATGTGGAAATTGTTGTTGAATCTGAAGGAGTGGTTCCCATGTAGCATCCTCTGGTTGCATGCCGTGCCACTGAATTAATACCTCTGTGATAGAGCGAGAGCGAAGATGACGCATGCGCGGATTGAGGATGGCCTCTGGCTCCAAAAGGATGGATCCTTCATTATCCAGTTCGGGTAAAATCGTTTGTCCACTGATGTTGGTGCCAAGAACTTTCTTCAGACAAGAGACATGAAAGACTGGATGAATGCGGAAAGAAGGAGGAAGTTCCAATTTATATGCAATGGACCCAATCTTCTGAAGAATCCGATATGGCCCATAGAAATTTGGAGTGAGCTTATGATGCCCTTTGAGTTTCAAGGATGATTGTTTGTATGGCTGGAGAAGAAGAAAAACCATATCGCCGACTTGAAAAGTGCGCTCAGAACGTTGTTGATCAGCTTGTTGCTTCATGCAATTTCTTGCCATGTGAAGATTGTCCTGCAAAATGCGAAGAATCTGATCGCTGTTTCGAAGGACCATGTCAACTTCCTGAACTGGTGAACTGGTGGGGGTGTATGGAAGAAGAGTTGGAGGTGCCTGACCATAGACTGCTTCATATGGGGTCATTTTAGAGGTAGTGTGGTAAGAGGTATTGTACCACCATTCAGCGGAGGGAGCCATTTTGTCCACTGATGTTGTTGTTCTGAGGTGAAGCAACGAAGATAAGTTTCCAAGCATTTATTGACAATTTCAGTCTGACCATCTGTTTGTGGGTGATACCCTGAACTCATCTTTAGTTTGGTGCCAGTGTGGCGAAATAGTTCTGTCCAAAAATGACTGGTGAAAGTCGCATCACGATCCGAGACAATGGAAGGAGGGATCCCGTGAAGACGAAAGATCTGGTCTAGAAAAATTTGAGCGATAGAAGAGGCTATATAGGGGTGGTTGAGAGCACAAAAATGACTATATTTGGAGAGGTGATCAACCACAATGAGAATCACTGTCTTCCCGCCAGATTTAGGGAGCCCTTCAATGAAATCCATAAAATATCTATCCAAATCCGTGTAGGTATGGGCAAGGGTTCAAGCAATCCTGGAAGGAGTGTTGTTTCACCCTTATTGCGCTGACAGGTATCAAATTGAGCCACCATCTGTTGAATTGTCCTTTTCATTCCCTGCCAAAAGAAGTTACGCCGTGCTCGTTCATACATTTTGAGGAACCCAGAGTGCCCTACTGATGGAGAAGCATGGAGTTCTTAGAAGACAACCTGTTGAAGATCTGTGCTCTGGGGAAGCACCAGACGACCCTTGTATCGCAGAGAAGCACCATCCCAAGAGTAATGTGGTACAGCAGAAGGGTTGTTGGTCAAGCATTGGATGATTTGAGATAAGGAGGAGTCATTGACATAACCCTATTGAACAAATTGCAACCAATTTGGAACAGGCATATAAATAGCTGAAAGAGAACCTTGGGCCTCAAATGTGCGAGAAAGAGCATCTGCCACAATATTGTCTTTACCCTTCTTGTAAGTGATCTCATAGTCATAACCCATGAGTTTGCTAACCCATTTCTGTTGTGCCGGGGAGGAGACACGTTGATCCAAGTAATATTTCAGACTCTGGTGATCAGTCTTGATGCAGAAATGATTCCCTAATAGGTATGGGCGCCACTTCTGTACTGCATGCAAAATAGCCATCATTTCCTTCTCATAGGTAGAGGCAGCTAGATTCTTACCTGAAAGGGCTTTGCTGGTGAACGCAATGGGGTGTTCATCTTGAAGGAGAACAGCACCAAGTCCATTGCCGCAAGCATCACTCTCAATAGTGAAGGGCTTGAAAAAATCGGGCATAGCTAGCACAAGTGTAGTACACATAGCTTGTTTTAGTTTGTCAAATGCACACTGAGCAGCAAGTGTCCATGTGAAGGCATCTTTTTTCAATAGAGCAGTTAATGGAGCTGCAATCTTCCCATAATCCTTGACAAACTTGCGGTAGTAGCCAGTCAACCCCCAAAAACCATGAAGGCTCTTGAGTGTCTGAGGATGTGGCCAATTGTTCATGGCATTGATTTTGGCAAGATCCACGCGAACCCCTTGTGCTGAGATAATGTGCCCGAGATACTCAACTTCCTTCTATCCAAAAACACATTTAGACTACTTGGCATGGAGATGATGGTCAGAGAAAAGTTGCATGACAAGATCCAAATGCTGGAGATGTTCATCCCATGTTTTACTGTAGATGAGGATATCATCAAAGAATACCAGAATGAATTTCCGCAAGTAGGGTCGAAATATTTTATTCCTTAAGGCCTGGAATGTGGAAGGAGCATTAGTGAGGCCAAAGGGCAAGACCAAAAACTCATAATGGCCGTCATGTGTGCAGAAAGCTATTTTAGGGATATCATCCTCATGAACCCGAATTTGATGATACTCAGAACGAAGATCCAACTTGGAAAAAAAGTGAGCCCCATGAAGCTCATCAAGAAGCTCGTCAACAACAGGAATTGGAAACTTATCCTTGATGGTGAGGTGATTAAGTGCACAGAATTCAATGTAGAGGCGCCATGACCCATCTTTTTTGTGGACAAGAATAACTGGAGAAGAAAATGAACTAGTGCTTGGGCGAATAATACCTTGCTTCAATAAGTCTCGAACGAGCATTTCAATCTCTGTTTTTTGGTGAAATGGGTAGCGATAGGGCCTGATGTTGGGAGGAATGCTTCCAGGAAGGAGCTGAATATGATGGTGTTCTGGCCTTGAAGGTGGCAATCCCACTGGTTCAACAAAGACACCTGTATATCGATCCAGAATTTGTTGTAGATCCAAAGGAGTAGTGGAGACCGCTGATGGCTGCATCTAGATGGAATGGATCTGAGCGATGACACCATGTGAATTCTTCATGAGGATTTTTCCATGCGATGTGAACTAATAATGATGAGAGAACCTGGTTGTAATCCTGTCAATGTATGTTTGTGTCCATTGAGGGAAAACTGCATCCAAAGTTCAGCAAAATCCCATAAGATAGGTCCAAGTGTGCGTAGCCATTGAGCGCCCAAAACCACATCACATCCACCTAAGGGCAAGGAAAACATGTCAGAGCGCAAGATATAATCTCCCATAGAGATACACACATTTCGACACTTCCCTTTGCAAGGTAAGGTGCCCCCATTGGCAACCATGACTTCAAAGTTGGAGCAAGGGTGGATAAAACAATCAGCTTGTTTGGCGATCCGAGGGTCAATGAAATTATGAGTGCTACCAGAATCAATGAGTATTGTAAGAGGAAGCTTCTTGAAGTAACCCCTAACCTGCATTGTTTGGGGCGTGGTGATTCCAGCTAAAGCATGGAGAGATATCTCTGGCTGGTCATCCTGAGACGGAGGGTCAATAGGCGGTTCCTGAATGTTGACCGGAGCATCCAGTGTTTCTGGATCTTCGTCACCAATTTCAGAGGCAAGTGGAGACTCCAGATCCAAGAGATAGAGCTTTTTCTGAACACATCTATGTCCCCGAGTGAATTTATCATCACAATTATAGCAAAGCCCCTTTTCTCTGCTTGCTTGCATCTCTGTTTCAGACAAACGCTTGATAGGAGTCGGTTGAGGAGCCTGCGGTATAGGTGGTCGCTGAGAACCCATATTTCGGAAGGGAACAAAAGTGGGCTTGGAGCGTTGTTGGGCTGCAATCTTGTCTTCTGCCAACTTAGCCAACCCTAGTGCTTCCATCATTGTGTTGGGACAGAACATTTTGACCTCAGAGCGGATGGCATCCTTTAGACCACTGATAAAACAACTCCAGTAAAAGTCATCAGACAATCCTTCGGTGTGGTTGGCTAGATTCTCAAATTCAGTTTGATACTCTCTTACAGTGCCAGTTTGGCGAAGTTTAGTGAGGGCTCCTGTGAAGTCATCCAAAGCACTAGGACCAAATCGTTGCAAAAGAAGCTGGCAAAAGTCTGGCCATTTGGGCTCTGGATGAGCCTTGATGTACCAACGGTACCATTGAAGAGCTTCCTGTTCCAAATGAAAGGATGCCAACGGAACTTTGTTGACATCAAAAGTATTATGCAGACTGAAATACTGTTCTGCACGATAGATCCATCCAGTTGGATCGGTACCATTGAAGCGAGGAAAATCAAGCTTCGGACCACGAAAAATTGCTGGAAGAAGAGAACCCATTGTCTGTTGAAGACTCGAACTGCCGTTTGTTGTTCATGGCTGAATGTTCAAGATGGAGACTGAGAAATTTTTCATCTAGATCCTGGAGTTTGGCTTGGATGGCTGCAAGTGCGTCCTCCATGGTTTTTACTCCTGCACGGATGACAACCATAACCAGGATTGTTTTTTTTTTTTTTTGACTGGGTAGGAAAACAAAAACAGAAACTACTTCAGTAAGGGAAAATCTGGACTTGGGAAAAAATCAGAAGGGTAATTGGGGTTTGACTAGGTTTTGGACACTGTTGGATAGACAGGGAAGCAAAAATGAGGATTTCAGAAGCGAGGTGAAAGAATGGGAAAATTTGGCAAAGGGGAACAAAGAAGCAGAATTCAGAAAGGAACTCTGTGGTAAAATTTGAAGGTGATTGGGTGAAATCTAAGGAAGTTATGGCAAACCCTAAAAATAGACAAATGTGGGATTTTGGGCTTTGGGAAGGGGAATTGGGGATAGGGTCCTTAGGACTGAAATTTGCAGAATGGGATGATAGGGGTTCCTCGAAAATTTCAAGGGAAACAGAGTGAAAATAAGGGAGATATGGAGAAAAAAATGATTTTTATTTTTTTTCCAGACTAGAGCGGCTACGACTTGAAAGGGATCTGGAACAGTGCCGAATGGATTGAAAACGGTTGAATCTGGAACGGCTTGCAAAATGGATCTGAAACGGCGCAGCAGTGATCGACAATAGTTCAGCTAAAAGTAGATATGGACCCCAGGTATGTGCGGATTTCTAACATTTCAGGGGTTTCACTCGGCCACCAATGTTGTCTGACGGCTTGCATATTAGGGCAGTACCCCTCACTCCACGGCTCAGGTAAAACTGATAACCGCTTTGCCACAAACGACAGCTCTTGGTTTACCTCACGGGTGGGAACTAGTCAATCAGGTAGGGGTCGTTGCCATTTTCACTGGCAGGTCCTCTCAATGGGCCAGCTACTTCGGGGTTCCTGTGGTACTCTTCACAATGAGTTTTAGGGCTTATGCCCAAGTACTTCCCATAGTTAAGCGGGTAGGGATTATTCCCAAATCTGAACCTGCAACAGATGCGAAAAAAAAAATTGGCAGAAATTTCACCCAGCGAGCCCAAGAAAGTGCTCTGATACCAGATGTGATGCACCTGCAACAATTAATTAACAAGAATATGCGAAATAGCAGAAATGACAGAACTCAGAATCACTTTTATATTGATCATAGGCCACTTTAAGGGGGCAACCTCCTTTGAGCAAGCTCAATACAATTAACTTCACGGTGCCTTCATAGGTCTCAACACACACTTATATACTAATTCTAGGCGCCAATACTATGGGTCGAAACCATGGGCCGTTACAAACTATGGATCAACAATACTACGAGCGACTTACAAAGCATATGCGCCAATCAACAATAACATAAACTATTGATCAACAAATACTACGGGACGACTTACAAAGCATATGCATCCAACAACAACATACTAACAAAGTAAAGACATGGGTTCCTAACACTCTCTCCTACCATCTCTTAACCTATCCTATCCATAATCTCATCCACTTAGTCCTATATATACTAGGCTCACTCCCATACCAAAAGGGGAGGAAGACTATGGTATCTACATGCTGGTGAAATCTCTCTTAGAACACCTTCACTCACCTCTCATAGAATTCATGCTTCCTTGGATGGACTTGGCAATTGGCTTGTTTGGAGAAGGGCTGCTATGTCAAGTCATTGGTTGTAGTTCTATATCTCTATCATGTACTCCTCTATTTGCAGTAATACAAAATCTTTCCACCAATATCGCTCTTATATGTGATGATGTTGTGTTGTTTACCTGCTTAACTGTTTACATAGATCACTTATTGTATAGATGCTCTTTATTCATTTCTCTTTTCTGTGTCTTGATAGGTCTTGCAGCTTGGATCTGACGACCGTGGGACGTGGAGAAACATTCGGGAGAAAGCATAGCAAATCAAAGAGGTAAGACATATAGCACTTGATCCTTAAGTAGATATAGGAAACATGTTTGTAGTCTGTTCTATTTGTTCTAGACTCACATTGATCTAGGGAGATCCGGCTCGCCTCCGGTCGAGTGGATTGTCCGATAACAAATCTGGCGATCATACTAGGGACTATTCTTGTTTAGTGATCGTTAATTTGAGTCATTTTCAGTTGATTACTTGTCACAAGCCTTGTTGTCATTTCTTTTGCCATTTTCCTTCTTAGGATTGATTCCATTGTTAGATCTTCACGTTGAAGATCCTGATCTTCTTCCTTTGAGTTTATACAACTCAGTTTCAAACCTGTTGGTGGTTCATTATCAGGAGATCTAATTCATTTTTGAATCTAGAACTCGTCTGTCACACCTGGGCACTGAAAATAGAGTGACACTATGTTTTTCTAGGTCTTTGTTCTTTGACTGTTACTTTCTCGTCGTGGCCTGTGCACTAGTAGACTGCGACATCGTTGCAGATCGTGTGCAGGTAACCTGCGACATCGCACTGTCTGCAAAGACAGAGTGTGCCTATCTGTCGAGACTTAGCATACAGGCATCCATCCTCTTGTTTGATAGTCTGAGCCCTGTTTTGATGTATGAACTCCCTCTTTGCTGCAACATCCAGCCAGAGATCCCATTTTGATTTGTGTGTTGAGAGTTTGGTTTCATTTGGATTGACTTTAGGTTCCGCTTTGGACAAGTTTGAAATCGGTAGTGGTGGATACTTTTGTCTCCCCCACCTTCATCCATTCACTCTTCCTTTCCCTTCCTTCCATCCCTGATCTGATCATTGTATTGGATCACCTTCTAGACCTCATCTATTTTTGTTTTGAGCTTTGCTTGCTTAGTTTGCTTGCTGCTGCTTGATTTTGAGTTAAGAGTGTCTTTTTGCTTGGTTGAGTGCTTGTCTTTTCTTGAGTTTTCTGAGCGTATGAATGCTGCGAGTAGTGTTTTCTTTTTAGTCATTTAGATCTGAAAGCAAAGTTGTCTTCAAGATTATTTTTTCGATGCATCCATTGGAAAATTAAAAGTGATTCTTTCCCATTGTTTCTCAAAAAGTTATTGAAGAAAGATCGTTGTGCATTGGAATGTCTTGGAAAAGATGAATGGAAATATGATTGATTGTGTTTTTCTTGAATTATGAATTATTCATCTTCTTGAAAAGCTCTAGTATATTTCATTTTTTTTTTCAAAAAGTCGTTTCCATGCTAAGGAAAGATAGGTGCATTTTTTATTTTTTGTTGCCTTTAGATCATTGAAAAGAGAAAGTGAAAAGCTTGCATTTTCCGTTTCAGAATCCTCTCATTTCATTACTTAGTGTTGTTTTGATTTGAAAAAGAAAAGAAAAGAAAAAATACTTTCATTTGGATAGTAGTGTTGTGTACATTTGTGTGTTTCGTTGAAAAAAAAAGAGTGCTTTCATTGTCAAATTTGTTTGCATTGGGAATTGTGTTGCATTGACTTTGTTTGGCAATACCATTGAAAAAATCTTTCTCCTTACCATAGGTAGAATTCATCGAAAGAAAAGAATATTTCAAGCATGTAGCTAGGGCTTGCATTCTGTTTCCGATTATGTACTCACCTCATGCATTCACCTAACCGTCCAAGATAAAATTAATGGTGGAACTAGGTAAAATTTTTAGTAACTTGTGTGTAAGTTAGAGACGTGTTCCAGCGTCATTAAGCATGGCAGTTGTGGTTACTTGCCAGTACTATAGTTCGGGGGTATCGTAGTCTTCCACATACATCGGTATATCGAGCTCCTTCACGTACCCACCAAGTACCATAATCTGTACTTGGCATATATCGAAAGGGTGTATTACGTACTCGACACGTATATTGGAAGGTCTTATGCCAACGGCTGTGCATTAGACAACACCACTATAGATTTGAGCTCCCATGTACCTTGCATATATTGAGAGACACCATTAGGATTCCTAAAACCAACCGAGTTAACCATTTGGCTATCTTGGAAAATTAATACACCGAGAACAACACTCAGGGAGATTAGCATGCACGTCCTGTCCAGGTAGTCGGGTATGCAGGCAAGGGTACGGCCCCAATCCTCCTTGTCGCATCATATTGTTGGACCCTACAGTATATTGTTGTTTGCGATGCCTTGATAATCCTGTGAGGTTCCAGACTTTTGAATCCACTCTGTCACATAAGTTTGCTTGTTTCCTTAGTTTGAGTAGGTTTTCTTGGACTGCTTATCTTTTAGTATACCTTTAGGAGAAAAGCTGTTTTGGCCTTTTTTTGGCTGATTTTCCTGATACTCTAGTGGATTTTCCCTGGAGAAGGTCCCGTAGGATCTTGAACTTGCCACCCAAATTTTTCCTTAATCCGGAGGTTATTTCGAGGGTAAGAATGGATCAACCTAACGTGGTCGTAGTTACTGAAGTAGGGAACCCCACTTTGAATATTGGTGGACACTTGTTTCCACCAAATTCACCTGCCTCTCATCCCATGCAGAATGAAGGAGCACAAACCCCCACTTCATAGAACCCTTCTCTCATCCCGGGAGAACCTGGATCGTTGGAATGGATAAACCAACCCCAGGACAACCCCACAACAGCTGTTGGTCCTTCAACATCTTACTGGACATCTTCTACAGACCATCCAGTGGCTCATTTTTCCACCTCATCGTCACCCAGTGAGACTACTCCGGAAGACACTTTAGCCTACTTTCGTGACCAATTGGCTCACTTTCATTTCATAGCTGAAGAGTGTCGGCAGTCAAGCCTCCAACGACGGGTTTAAGACCCATCGTTACCCCCTTACTAACCCATCCCAGTTCGTTCGATATCTTTCGAATCACCTGAAGCACCCCACCACGTGACCACTAATGAGACTGGTCAACCCTCACAGGAATCCAGTCCTGCACCTCAAGTGAACCAACCGGTGGAAGGACAACGGTCCAACACACCTGTCACTACCACGCTTACTTTATCAATTCCTCCCCCACCTCAAAATTCGAGGGGAGGGTATTCCATTCCTGTGGATTATCTTATTGGTAATGTCATTACCATGGTAGCTAGTCAACAGCCCACGTTGGTTCAACCGTTGAATAGTGGTCAGCTTATTGTGGCTGGGCGGAAACCCCCGTTTCCTAACCGGAATGCAGGAGGTGGAGTCCCCAACGGACCTTCTGTTGGACCTTCCCAACCCGCTAGACCATCCACCACGAGATTATCTCATATTGGAGGGCCGTCAAATGTAACCCAACCCTCATGGAGTCAAGCGTATCCAGGTTCTGTTAACCCTATGATGGTCCAACCTAATCTCGGAAACATGCCATACGAGATACCTTATCCCAGGAATCTATACACTCTGTGGGGGAAACAACCTGTGTTGCAATGCAGACCTCAACCAATTATCCCTCAAGTACCACCACCCCCGATTGGTCCTCCCTTACCTCCTATTGGAGGCGGCGGGCCCCCACCTAATGTTGTTGGAGGCCCATCTCATTTTACCTACAACCCCCCTCACCACTCAGGAGGTGGCGGGAATGGTCCACCACCTCCTCTAGGCGGAGGCGATGGAAAACCACCCTATACTGGTGGAGGAGGACATTTCCCTTCAGGTGGCAGCGATGGTCCACCACCCTCTCCAGGAAGAGGTAGTGGAGGACCTAATTACTATGGTGATGGGGGTGTTGGTGGGAACCCTCATCCTTCCGGCAGCGGAGGTGGTGGGGTCCCCCACTGATCTGGCATCAGAAGTGGTCCACCACCCCCTCCAGGTGGAGGTGGTGATGGGACACCTTAGTACAGTTATGGATCCCCACCTCCTCCCAGTGGTGGCAGCGGACCTCCACCCCCTCCCGGAGGAGGAGGTGGACCCCCACCCCCTCCCAGAGGTGAAGGTGTACCCCCACCCTATTGGAACGGACCACCTTATGGTGGAAGACCTCCTTACGGTCCGGGTGGCACACCCCCCTACAGTCAATCTTATCCTGGTACACCTTACGGTGAGTTTAGTCCTTACACGCCTTATCCGTATTATCAATACATGCAACCTAATTCACAGCTGCTCTTTCTAGCTACTTTGGACCTACCTGACCTCTCTCGTTTAACCAACGATCCTATTTACCACGGATCTAACTGGCCATCGATTCTGATGAAACTTCCGTCTGATATCCCCAAGTTTGACGGCAAGCCAGGTGAAGACCCCAAGAACCATGTGATGACATACCACCTATGGTGTTCATCTAATTCCTTAATGGATGATTCAATTCGTCTTAGATTGTTCCAAAGGACTCTCACCGGTTCGGCTGCCAAGTGGTACATCGAGTTGCCACCACACTCTTTTCCTGATTTTGGCTCTCTTGCTCTGAATTTTTTAATGCATTTCCACCTACCTATACGGTATGAGACTGGTACTGAGCTTTTAACCTCGCTCCGTCAGAATACCGCCACTCACATTTCGGATCATATCCATGAATGGAAAAGGAGACGACGTCTCATTAAAGCTCCCATTCCAGATCAGCTCCAGCAGACTAGTTTACTAAATCGCTTCTTCCCACCATAGCAATAGATGTTTCCATGAGAGGTGCTATCACCGAAGAACAAGCCATCGCGAGTTCTCATCTGTTAGACCTGGTCTATACCCAGTCCAACACTCTGTTCAATATTTTGTTTGACGCACCCCGGGACGTTAACAATCCCATGAAACCACATAAGGGACCCCAATCTGATGGGATCATAGGTTCCCTTACCACTTAGCCTGCTGTTAGCACTGTTGGATCATCCAACCCAACTCCGGCTGGACACAACACCGCCAAGTCCACCACTCCTGCTGTAACCGAAGAGGTGAATTCTGTTCAATCAGCTTCATCTCATAAGTTTAATGGTAAAAAGAAGAACAAGGGGAAACCCAAGAAGTCTTCTTCCCAGCAGGAAATGAAGAGCACTCCCGAAGATACTAAGCAGAAAAGGAAACTGAAGTATCCTTGCTTACTGTGTGGAGAAGACCATTTCTCCAAAGAGTGTCCCCATAGAGATGAAGTGCAAAAGTTTCTTAGGGGTAAACTGACTCCCGCAGTCCTCAACGATCCGTTTCCTACTCAAAACCAGCAGATGATTGCTAAAACCCCCCCCAGCCCAGGGGGAACCATCAAACACCGTGCATGTTCTCATGTTGCGTAATGAGGCGATCAATTTAACTACTCACTCGCAATCTTACGAACAGGTCCCTTCGAAGGAACCCGCCGGAAGTAATACTGAAAAAGCTTCTGACTCTTTACCTAATGTCACTGTACCATCAACCTCTCTCACCATAGAGAGACCCTCTTTAGATTCGATATTGTGTCTACCCAAGAGCACAATTCGAAAAGTTGTTTTCAATCCTAATGCTCATGCGGCACAAAATTACAATATCGTAGAGGACTTGGCCCAAGCTCCTTGCGCCATGTCCACCCTGGAGGTTTTCCAGAATTGCCCCAATCAACGCAAAACTCTCCTTGCAGCTATTGGTGCAGTTGACCCGGATTTCTCGAACACCATCATGTTCCGGCTTGACAACCTTAAGCCGAGGCTCTCACACCAGCTCGCATTCCAAGTTACTGCGAACCTCGCTAGGAAGATTGTCCATCGCACTCTTTTGGACGAAGGAGCCTCCACTTCTGTCATGTCCATCGCTTGTTGGAGAGCCATTGGCTCCCCCGAATTGAATCGTTCTCCTACCACGTTGGAAGCATTCGGCAGGCGTGTCTTTCAACCTCATGGGCTCTTACAAGCTCTTGCAGTTGAGTTGGGAGGAAAGACCATAACCATTAACATGGAAGTGGTCTCGGCCCCATTAGATTATAATCTCTTGCTCGGTCGCAATTGGTTTTATAGCATGCAAGTGGTAGCCTCTTCAGTCTTCCGCATAGTACAGTTCCCCCACCAAGGATGAATTGTTACTATCGACCAGTTAGATTTTTGTACACAGGACGCCACTACTCATACTGGTGACCATGTTCCTTCCATTGGATATATGTCAAAACAGTATGAGAGTATAGGGGTTGGCCTATTGAAAGATTCATCTCTCATGGGCATTTTTCCAGCCACGAACCCCCCTAATCATGTTGCTACAGTGAACATGATCTCTACTGAGATTTTATCTCACTCAAACGATGCTTGGCTTGTATCGGATGAAGCCACAACACACCTGTTTGGGGATATGATGCCTCTTTCAACAGTTGAACGCATTTATGAGGCTATCCAATCAGCTTCGGAGGACCATTTAACCATGGCCTCCCCATCTTGTTCCCTACGACGGACATCCTCTCTACTTGATCTCTTACTTCATACTTTTCATTTAGATGAGTCCATCATGGAAGAATGAATGTTGATGACAGTCCATGGGATGATCTCCATCATAGGTCATCTTTTCTTCCTTCTTTGGAATACATAGAGAACAACATCCATACCCTCTTTTCACTAGATATCTACCCATCCCCTCAGTCCCCTATCCTTACATGTCTTACAGACATAAAGGGAAACTTGGCCAACATTGAGCCAACCACCCCGGTAGATATCTCGGTGAAACCTAGTATAGTGGAACACATTCGCATAGGCCAAAAGTGTTCCCCTGAAGAAATCGATGTTAGCACGACCTTGTTCAAGCAATTTTGAGACGTGTTTGCTTGGTCCTATAAGGAGATGCCTGGGATAGACCCCGCAATTGTTTCTCACAAAATAAAAACCTATCCCGACATTAAACCTGTACGTCAAAAGTTGCGATTGGTACACCCCCAGAAGACTGCAGCAATAAAGGTAGAAATTGAAAAGCTCTTAAAGGCTGGCTTTATTTATCCTTTCCCATTGACGGATTGGGTCTCAAACGTCGTTCCTGTGAACAAAAAGCAGGGCACCATTTGCGTCTGTGTTGATTATCGGGACCTCAATTGGGCTTGTCCAAAAGACAACTACTCGATCCCCTTCATTGACCAGATCATTGACAACTGTGCCAGAAGCATCATCTTCTCATTCATGGATGGATTTTCTGGTTACAACCAAATTTAGATCAACCCAGCCTACCAACATAAGACGGATTTCATTTTCCCATGGGGTACATTCGCTTATCTCAAGCTCCCATTTGGCCTTAAAAATGCTGGTGCCACGTTTCAATGGGCTATGTCATATGCCTTCCACAATATTAAGGACTTTGTAGAACCCTACTTGGATGATCTCCCTGCTCATTCAAAGCAGCGTGAGTTCCACATTGATCATCTGATGGCCATTTTCCTCAGATGCAGATGGTACAGTATCCGTCTGAATCCTCACAAGTGTATCTTTTGTGTTGAGTCTGGACGCCTCTTAGGATTTATCATTTTGAAGGATGGGATCCGCATTGATCCCTTAAAGGTGGAGGCCATCATCAACCTACCACCCCCGACTGACGTTACGGAACTTCAAAATCTCCAAGGGAAGGTGACTTACTTAAGATGTTTTGTTTGTAATTTCGCGGAGAAAACTCAGGGCTATATGAGACTGCTTAAGAAGGACGTCCCGTTCATTTGGGATGATCAAGCTAAAAAATCCTTCAATAGTATCAAACATGCCATCACGCATGCCCCTGTGCTCCAACCTCCTAATTATTATCGAGATTACATCTTATATCTCACCACTTCTGCTACCACTATCGCCATGGTCTTGGTACAAGAGGATCAAAACACTCAGGAAGATGTGATATACTATGCAAGTAAGGGTCTAGCTGACGCCGAAACTAGATATTCACATGTCGAAAAACTTCCTTTCGCGGTAGTCATTGCCATCCAGAAGTTCCGTCACTACATTTTGCTCTGTACCATTACTATCATTATCGACTCGAACCCCATGTACCACGTACTGACACGTCAGGTGCTTGGGGGCAAGTATTCATGCTGGATTGTGATACTGCAAGAATTCGATCTTCTTTTCGAGAAATCTAAGTCTAAAAAGTCTTTGGTGTTTGCTGAGCTCATTTGCGACCTTCCCCATCCTGATGCAGAAATTGAGCACAATGATTAATTTCCAGATGAATCATTGTTTCTAATCAGTACGACTGACCCTTGGTATGGAGATATCCTGTTGTATCTTCAAACCCAATGCTTTGATCCTCAAATTTCTCGCGACGATCGTCATAAGATTCATCACCATGCAAAGTATTCTTTAATCATCAATGATACTTTGTATCATCGTGGCATCGATTCAATCCTTCGATGTTGTCTCACTCATGATGAGGTTGAACGCGTTCTGAATGACTGTCACGCTGGGGCATGTGGAGGTCATCTCTTTGGGATGGATACAACCCAGAATATTTTGTGCACGGGATATTACTGGCCTACTATCTTCAAAGATTGTATTGAGGCCATTAAAAAATGTCCTCCTTGCCAGCACTTCCACACGAAGAAGCGCACACTCATCCCGCCCTACTACATCCGGTTATTGTTGTTGGCCCATTTGCAAAATGGGGCATCGATTTTATGCACTCCAAGCCTACCTCGACTGGGGGGCATAGTTACATCATCGTAGCTGTGGATTGCTTCACAAAGTGGGCCGAGGCTATGCCTACATACCAAAATGATGGCAAAACAACCGCACTCTTCATGTTTAATCATGTGATAGCGTGATTTGGAGTTCTAAAGGCCATAGTTACCGATCATGGTTCTCACTTTCAGAAGCATATGGTTGATGAATTGAGTGACAGGTTGGGTTTTTTCCATGAAAACTCGACACCCTACTGCCCGCAATCCAATGGACAGGTCGAGGCAATTAACAAGGTCTTGAAAACTATCATCCAGAGGATGGTAGGGACACAAAATTCCAACTGGCATAATATGCTCTTTTCAGCATTATGGGCCTACCGAACTACCATTAAAACCACCACAGGCTTCACTCCCTTCCTATTGGTATATGGATTGGAGGCTATTCTGCCGATAGAGTGTGAAATCCCTTCTTTACAGCTCGCGGTCGAATTGCTTCCTAACACTACTATTGAGGAAGAACGTCTCTTGCACCTAGAAAAGCTTGATGAGTCTTGCCATGATGTTGCTCTTGCTAATGAAGCACATAAGAAATGCATCAAGGCCCAGTACGATAAGTCAGTCAAACCTCGTATCTTTAACGAGGGTGATCTGGTTCTCACTTATGACCAGAAACACGATAAACTAGGAGCAGGGAAGTTCGAGTCCATGTGGCATGGACCCTATGTTATAAAACATGTGTTGGAAAAAGGTGCCTACGAGCTTGAAGATTATGATGGAATCTCTTTAGGTGAACCCCGCAATGGGATTTACCTGAAGAGATACTACACTTGATCTCTCATGCATAGACTTGCTTGTATATACTATACATGGCGTGTTTTTGTGTGGTGTGACACATTTCTCTTTCGAGTGTCTTTTGATCTTTTTTCAGCTTCTTATACCATGTTCTATCTACGTGTGTAGATGGCAATGTGCTATGGATTCGAGGACGGCGCTAGCCGGCATACCCTTCATCTTGCTTCGACATCCTGGGTACTATATTCCCCAACAGGTGAGCTCATCAGCTCAGGAGGAAGTTGCCCAGGGTTTGTGACCAACAATGCCGTAGAATATCAGGCAGTAATCGGAACCCTAGCTGATGCTATTTCCTTGGGTATGAACCACATTGTATTCCACATGGATTCTCAATTAGTGGTTTCTCATCTTAACCGGGTCTATGCCATCCGTGATCCCATCTTACTCCATCTCTTCAGACGAGTACGTCTCCTGGAAAGGTCATTTGAATCTGTTCAATACCTGCACATTCCACGAGAGTTAAACATAGTTGTTGACTCGATGGCCAATTTCATTTTGGATTGGTACATTGCACACACATAAAATCCATAATATGTAAAAGCATTCACAACATCTAAATATAATGTACAGAAGCAAACATATAAACAAGATCACATCACTAATCATTTGAAGAACACATAATGTATAAACCGTTGATAATGTATATATATATAAATCGCTCAAAAGTAGTGCTGGTACAAAATCTGAAGCACGATGGCTTTCAGTAAGTCTCTACAAAAATCTGAAGCATCATAGCTTTCAGTAAGTATAAAAATTTGAGGCCTCTAAGCTCTCAGTACAAATCTAAAAGTGCAATCAGGCTGGACGCCTGACACAGTACGAGCCACCTTGTGGAGTAAGGAGTTGAAGCGCACGGATGCTCCAACCCCAAATCTTTGCATGGGCCTCAGTAAGTCATCGATGGCTGGCTTTGGCACCTCCACAGTCAGCCCGGATAGGTTCTGGTACACCACCTCCATCTCTTTGATGGCAGCATGAGCACATGCAGGAACCACTACCTCCCCACCTCTGTCTCTCCTCGCCAGAAGGGAGAGATCTATTGGTCGCATAGGACCCACATCTGCACACACATATTACGCACTTGTCAGCACTATGTCAAAAAAATAATATAATTCACAAAACTAAAAAGTACAAGGGTTTTGTTCTTACCGATATCACCCCATGTTGCACCCTCTGGTAGCACTAAGTCGGGATCCTCTCAAAAATCCGTGCCATCGTATGGAAAGTCCTCGACCATAAGTAGCTGGCCTTCTGGCCAGCTAAAGAACTCGGGACCAAAACTAATGATGGGACCCCCACCATGGTGGGTCATCACCTCTGCCCACCTGAGCATGTGTGGATCTCTTAGATCCCTGTCATCCAGTACCACCTGCGGGCACAAGAGAGGAACCCGCTCCAACAGGAATGATACTATGATCGATATGTATCCAAACTGCTTGAGCTCCCCATGCCGACACTTGGTCAGCTGAGCTCGGATGTTGGCGAGGAGACCCTCGCACCAGTTGAAGACCATGGGAGAAATGCAGTCTTTCGCATATAACATCTGAGTCTGAGTAGCCATATGTGGAGCTTGGCTACCTTCCACCCTGGTATTAGTAAGCAGTATGGTCCTTAGTGGATGACTCACCACATCTCTGATGAGTATCTTCCCGCTGGAAGGACGAGAAGAAGCTATGCAGTGCTGTGACACCATGTCCTCCACTATACAATCACTAGCTCGTGTCCTAGTGAGTTGTACAGCATCCCCTCTTCGAGACAAACCGGTCAGAAAGTAGATATCCTCAATGTCAATTGTGAGGATATGCTCACCTATAACAAAGTATTGTTGGGACGCATCCCAACTCTGGAGCATGTGTGTCAAGAACGGGATCTAGGCTCTCATCCCCTGTATCTCGAAGAATTTGAGCAACCCACAGTTTCGCAAAGTAGCCACACATTGTGGATCATTTGCGGCTTGCTCATATTCCACTTCATGTTCTCTTTCTCACCACTCTAATACCATCTTTGCTTGCTGATAACATGCCAAAAGGGGCATTTAAAACATGTTAGGTCCTTTCCCAACTTGCACAAACTCATTTTTGGGGATATTTTTGATGTTTGAGTTGTGGGTTTCCACCGTCGCGCCTCACCTTCAGGTACAGGGCGACATCGTCACAGGTCCCGTTTTCGAGGTTTGCGATGACTCAGGCTCATCGCAAGTCCCGAAAGGGCCACTTGCGATGAGCCGAGGGCGCAATGGCCCCTCCCCAAATCATCAAAAAATGAACAAAAATTGGAAAACTAAACCACTACAAAGTTGTTGGCTGATATTTAGGCCTACCTGGTCTAGACGACTGGTGAAATGGTGGATTGTAGCTCCCGAAATTGGCAAAGGAAGTTTTGGCTCCAAATTGGTACTTCTCCACCCAAATTGGCAATTTGAACAATGTTTCTATTTTTGGCCCATATTTCTATTTATAGAATAGAATGGAATATTCCTTTTCAAATATTTTGATGCTTTTGGGCCATTGACTATAGTTTTGACCGTTTGTCATTATATTTGGGGCTATTTGACACTTTCTCTAGTGTACAGGAGTCGTAAAGTGGTCTTGTGTAGCGTTTCTCGCATTACCAATGGTAGTTACAGGTATGAACACTCCTTTGAACGTTTCATCATTATTATTTTTAGTTAAGTCATAATTATTGCATGAGGATGAGTTTACTCTTCATTTGTTCTCTTACTCACCAAATCATGAGAACAAGTACCGAGTTATGATTTATCACTTTTTCGGGCTCATTAAAATTCCACGAAAAAGGAAAACCCCCAGAGTCCATAGTTAAGCTCTTTTCAGACTCCCTAAAATTGAAAAGATTGCCAAGCAAACTTGTCGCGTTCACACTTGTTAAATTGTTTGAATGGTCATATTCCTGGTGATAGTTTACCCCTTTTTCGGACCATGGGGCACTAATTACGAAAAAGGAATACTCCATCCAATCATGAATGGAAGAATCCTCTCCCGCATTGTTTTACCCTTTTTCGGGCGATGAGGCTAACTTTATGAAAAAGGATTGTTGGAGTCTTCTTTAGTTCTTTTCAGACTCTCTAAATATGAATTGACGACTGAGTTTTCCTTCTATGGACTCATTAAATTTTCACATTGAAGGGCCCATCATGGGATGAACCCCTCCTATCCCAAGTAGGGAAAATATTTGGGATTGGACTCATCTATGAGATGAGCTATACCGAGCATCTGGTTACCCTCATCAAGCTCGTTAAAAAACACATGAGGCACTCATCATTCATGATGGGGAAAAAAGAAAGTGTTTTTATTACATACCTTAGTGGCAGTATATAGTCGTTCTTGAACATGGCACTCATTTGCATTTGCATACCGATACTTGGGTCATCTGTTTGTCTATGAGTCCCCGCTTACTTTCTGAGTCCTGTTACTCCTCTGAGTCATTCGAAGAAAGCTTCCACTATTAGTTGCATTAGAATTTTGGGTCATTCTCATGTCAATACTTCCAAGTCATGCCATGCCCATGTTCAAGAACACATTCACTCATCATTTTTAGTCAGTACACACATCATCATGCCATTGTTACTTTGAGTCAGTATCACATGTTATTGTACCATCCGATCCACTCTACACATTTTTTGTCGTGTTTTGTATCGATTGATGGGCGATTCATCATGGCCCTCCTTCGACGGATTCATCCTTGTCGACTTCAACTCATCACCCAAGGATTGAATGTATAAACCAAGCAAGTACCTTGGCCCTGCATGCCTCAATGGAAGGTTACCTCGCTTTCATCATGAGTTTACATCATTGACTCTTGATTGAAAGATTTCATCTTGCGTTCCATGTCAACTCATTTATTCACGCTCGATGATATGTACTGTGATACCTTGGGAATCATTGACATTAATGGTGATCTCTCTCGCACTTGTTAATGGTTTACATCAATGACCGGTAATCAAGTGGTTTCTACCATGTTCGAAGTCAAGACATTTGTAATCACATGGATAGATTCGTATCATTGCAGGCTCAGCTTGAAGACCCTCGGGAGTCATGTTCTTACCTAGGTTGCAATGGAGTTTGTATTGAGTCATGTTACATGGATCCACTTTTGTATTGGTCGTGGCTGTGTTATCATCTCATCATGGATCTACGTTTGTGTCTAGTAGCCATGATTGTGTTCTGTCAGTCATTACTCCCATGGATCTACAATGTATTGGTCGGAAACCATGTTGTACTACATATGAGATTGTCAGTTCAGAGTCAGTTGTCCTGCAACAGCATCCTTCATCCGACAAGTCTTTTGCCATTATTTCTATCAAAGGACTTCACCTGTACATCCTTAACGGCTTCATGCTTTGGGGGGAATTCTGTTACACCTAAAATCTACCCATCATCATGATTTAGTGTATATATCCCTGAAGTCATCTGGACCAAGTATCCATTTGAGAGGATTTGTACTCAGTTTGTACAACCTTTTGAGAGGTCGTTGCAGGTTGCACACTAGCAACATGCGACGTTGCAGTTTGCTCCATAGCAAGGTGCGACGAGGTCTGTTAATGGGAAAAAATAACCATTTCGAGATCTTTCTCAAAGCCTGCCCATTTGGGGGCTTATCCTTGATTTCTTGGAGAGTTGATACTCGACCCCTAACTCATTGGGAAGATCCCCTATCTCTTTCCTACAATCTCTCAACCTATCCTATCCATAATCTTATCCACTTAGTCCTATATATACGAGGTTCACTCCCATACCAAAAGGGGAGGAAGACTATGGTATCTACATGCTGGTGAAATCTCTCTTAGAACACCTTCACTCACCTCTTGGAGAATTCATGCTTCCTTGGAAGGGCTTCGCAATTGGCTTGTGTGGAGAAGGGCTGCTATGTTAAGTCATTGGTTGTAGTTCTATATCTCTATCATGTACTACTCTATTTGCAGTAATACAAATGCTTTCCACCAATATGGCTCTTATATGTGATGATGTTGTGTTGTTTACCTACTTAACTGTTTACATAGATCTCTTATTGTATAGATGATCTTTACTCGTTTCTCTTTTCTGTGTCTTGACAAGTCTTGCAGATTGGATCTGACGACCGTGGGACATGGAGCAACATTCGGGAGAAATCATAGCGAATCAAAGAGGTAAGACATCTAGCACTTGATCCTTAAGTAGATCTAGGAAACGTGTTTGTAGTCTGTTCTATTTGTTCTAGACTCACATTGAGCTAGGGAGATCCGGCTCGCCTCCGATCGAGTGGATTGTCTGGTAACAGAAGTACAATGCGCAGAGGGCATCCAAATGATTTGGTCCTTGTTTCTGTTGAACCAATTAGCAGAGGATGTTGTGGCAGTTCAGGATGGTAAGGGCTCATTTACATATAGCTGGATGCTGCTCTTGATTGCATTCATGGCTTGGAAGGAGCCCGACATATACCAGGGCATGGATGTTTAGGCTACAAAAGAACGACGGGGTGCGCGCTATTAGAACTTATGGTATGTATGGGAGCTAGAGCAGCTCCGGGATGTTCAATTTCTATTCTGGCTCTATTGGGAGATGCTTGCTGATGCAGCGACAAAGGTACCGCAGATATTTGAAGACACTGTGGAAATGTTTAAGCCGATCATGGAGTTTGCGGTTCAGCCGCATGCTATTTATGTGTAGGAAAGGCATGACCCTAGTCAGTAATGGTTGTTGACCCCTTACAAAGTAAGGACTGAAGCATTAGATGCCATCGTGAACGAATGGACACCGAAATGGCGCGAAACTGTGGCGTTGGCCGACGAAGGGTCTGGATGATCGCATATCAACACAAGACCCACACAACCATCATGATTCTGATCAGGAGTCAGTTAATACATCGACGAATGATGACAGTGACTACTCCTTAGAAGAGCACAGAATAAAATGGCACCAGGACCCGGCGACAATCAGTGGGATGCCCCTATCAGCGGAAGCACACTTGGGTCGATTTATATAAGAAATCATTGATGCATCCACCGCAGCAGCTCAGAAGATGACAAGGGCAACAAATGAAGGATTCCATGCACTCACTGCTCGTGTGGATTCTGTGTATGACATGATTTCACGAAGGGCACCAGATGATGTAGTGGCACCACAAGTTAGTACAATCAGCACCGAGCCGCGGGTCAGGAATGTGGAGATTCCCTCAATTATGATTGTGACCGAGGATGAGGCTGTGAACACCTTGATGCAGAAGTTGAAGGTGACCATTAATGTGAACGCATTTCCAGCGGAAGTTTTGACCACTATGCAGGAAGATACCATCCAGGAGATGACAGACTGACTGCGGGATATTAGTGGCATGTGCATACAATTATAGGAGAGCAAGGCCGATGCGAAGCATGCCACAAAAGAATTGAACAGCAGGGTTGCTTCGGCACGAGAATCTATGGACGAGCTCGAGGAAGATATCAAGAAAGAATGAGCTGAGAAGGCTCGTGCAATCGAAGAATTGAAAAAAAAGCAGGACTGCCTCATCGCCGAGAAGGCCAGTATGTGGGATGACAGTGTACGAGTCGACTAGGCCATCACAGAAGCTTATTAGTATGTGCCAGAGCCCACTGAAAAGGTGTATGTGCTCCAATGGGTGCATAGACTGGGGGCTGCCATTGTCTAGTTGTGGCAGGAGAATCAAGAGTTGAAGGCTCAGATGAATCCCGGTACACCTCAAGTTGAGGTCGATGACAGAAAAAGGGCGATTGAGGAAGTTGCAACTCAGCTGGAGGAGCTGGAAAAGGCCGCGACAAAGCTTACAGCTGATACCGTATAGTTCTAGAGCCAAATTATCCAGGATGAGCAGGTTGACCAGTTGATCAAGTATCGATAGGCCGCAGAAGAACAATTGGCGACCCTCAAGGTAGCTATGCACACAATGCCACCCATGGAACAGATCGCCAACTCTCAGGACTTAAAAGAATTGCAACAATGAGTTACCAAGGCTGATGAGTGACAGAAGAAGCATGCTATGCAGCTGGAGCAGTTTCAAGATGTTGGAGGACAGTTCATGACCAAGGCTGGTGAAGCGCTTCAAGCGATACAGAAGGGTCGTCAACAGGTGACGGCAAAGCTCACTACGCATCCACCTGCCAAATATGTGGTCGACAGTCAGGTGGTGGCTACAAAAGTCAAGGAAATGGTGATGATAGTTGTGCAGCAGTATGAAGACTTCAAAGTGTAGACCACAGAATACACCTTGTCCAGCTGACGTGGCTCAAGGGCGAGCCACAAGATTGTGTTGGGGGCCTATTGGCAAGCGGTTTGGTAACGAAGAATCGCAGCATCATCGATGCTATGACACGTCAGAAGAGGTCATGGAAGGAAGAAGGATGCATTATTTTATGTATTTTTTGGGTCGTTTGTACTGCAAAATGTGGGTTTTGGGGTCATTAGACCATATGAGATGTAATTTTGAGCTAATTGTACCGCAGTAGGTGAGTTTTTGGGTCATTTGGACCATGTCAGTTAGACTTTTGGTCATTGGTCCAGGAGTCGGTTAGGAAGTTGTTAGTAAGTGGACAAGCATTTTAAAGGCAGAAGCCTATATATAGACAAAAAATTGTAGGTCGTAGGATATATATATCTTGGAGATGCGTTTTTTGCAAATGATCTTAGATCAAGAGATATCGCTGAGATCTGGTTTTGCAAGGATGTTGTATCAGGGTTTTTCTGAAGTAATATGACATGACGAAACTATTTGGTGAAATTTCCTATGTACAATTTGTGTTAAGGCATATTGTGATGATTCCTTGCTAAACGTAATCTTTTTATACTTGTCACGATGAATGTTTCTAATGAATAGTGCTATGAATTTTTATACTTGTCACGATGAATGTCTATGATGAATAGTGATATGCATACAATTGATGATTATCTTGAATGCATAGATCTCTTTATTTTCTATGATAAGTTGAGTAATTATTGCTACAATCATCCTCCTTCATTCGGCGGAAACATGGTTCCATCCACTCTCCCTTGATCGCCTCGGATGAGACCTCATTTGCTCTGCAGGTGTTGCTAGGCAGGGTAAAACCTTTCTGGGCCAGTGTTCAGGGAGATCATGGTGGGTTGGTGTTGATAGTGATGGGAACCCCTGTCGACTGGGTCTGAGTCAACAGTTGCTATCATCATGGCCAACTGAATTACAAAATGTGCAATACATGTTCTTTGGTGTTTGCACGTATTCCTTAATTAAGTATCAGTCCTCTGGATGATGTCCTTTACATCGAAAAATCTCGCACCATGGTCCTTGTTGTTGATTTAATGGGTTTGGAGCTCCATGAGTGATGTAATCTCTAAATATCAAACATTGTTATTTAGAGTGTCCTTCTCCCTTACACTTTGTACACAAAACCTCTTTTTGAGTTTCTTTTCATTTCTTCATATCTTGCAGTTGTAATGTCAAATTTGCTAACTGGGTCTGTATTTGAACCATACCTACGCTAGTCTCTCCTATAGGTGAAGCTTCTAGTTTCATCATAATTTCTAGGGCCTCTATCTGCGATGCTACTTTCTGTTGCATCAACGGTAATCTGATCTGGGGTAGTAGTGCAGCTATAAACCATTCTTGGTTTTTTGGTGTTGCTATGTCAAAGCTCACTTGATCTAACAACACTTTAAAATTTTTATCAAATTCCCATAATATCTCATTTGGTTTTTGCTTGATTTCTTTCAGCTCTATGATACACTGCGATTCTGACTTAGGTTTTTTAAACTCTTTGATGAGCACAGTTCTAATCTCTGCTAGTGTCCTATTCTCTCCAACAGACTACTTCATAAGCCATGTTAAGGCTATGTCCCTGAATGTGGTAACTAGTTGTGCTTGTCTAATAGCATCATCGTGTACTTGCTTAACATTCCACATGGCTTCACAGAGAAACTAGTGTTGCTCGGGATCTTCTAGACTAGCTCCTTTAAATATAGGCACCTTAATGTCATCTGTCATCCTTATTCTAGGATACGTAGTGTCCTGAGATGATGAGGGTTACCACAACTCGAATTATTCTGGGTCTTCATTCCAACAATATTACTACTGCTAGTATTCTATGAACTAGTAAGGTTTATTCCCTCAACTGTGAATTTCTGCGGAGTGATAGGCTGATAAACAATATGGCTGGGTACTATTTCAGTATCTGACTCAACCTGATATGAGTTTCTATCACTTCATGTCTAAGTTTCTAGGAAAGTGTAAGGTTCTACTCCTTGAGACGTATTTCTAGTTCTAGGTTTATATCTTTTACCACTTCTCAAAGTATAAATTTCTTCTTCAATGTCACTATCTGTGTTATTGAACATCACAAACTCAAATTCCTAGGAGTTTTATTGCATTCTTAAAACACTTTTTTCTGTTAACAACATCTTAATATATGGGCTAATATTTTTCAGGTACTTACCTTTGAATCCTTTGAAGAAATCACCTTCTGCTGCGCTGTAAGACTTCAACGTGTCCACAACAAATTATGGCACGTAGCCTTCTAGTACGCTATCTAGCTAGAAGTCTACTGCTCTTGAGATTGGGCTATCAACCTCTTTAAGCCTTTGAATCAGTTCTAGAGTCCACAATGTAGGTTCTGCACCTTGAAAGCAATTTTTTTGTTCTGCAAGTCTTGATCGCCACTCATGCAGCTCGTTACTGAAAGCTGCGAAGAAGATTTCATGTATGTCAGAAAATAGGTATCTCTCCAACCATACCACATCAAAAAATTTGGATGTTTGTTCTCCTTACTTGCAAACTCCTCTTCTATCTTAGTCACCTAGTTTTGTATTTATGTTTACTCGGGATTCTAGTTATCATAGCACATCACCAGTTCAAGAGCGGAAACAGAACCATTTGTTGTCTCTCCTATTTCTTTAATACTTATATCTGACCCGAATTCGGCATATTTGTGGTCCAACAAAACCCTTCTTCACCGGCCCTTTCGGCAACAGCCTACGAAAATACTGAGGTCTCACTCGAGGTGAAGTTATGGGGGGGGCTATAGAAGCACGTTTCTACAACCAGGTGATGCGCATAGAGTAACTAGTGAGTTGAGCAAAGTCACACCTACTTCACATTTACTTCATATGCTACAATGCACTCTGGGACTGCACTTACGGGAAGCTACACAATGCAATGTAACAACGCACTCTGGGATTGTGCTGAGGGATATTTTTACACTCTACAGGTTTCACTGACTTAGTGTCACTTTTGCAACTACAATTTCAACATACTCAAAAGTACTCGTGCATTCAACTATATGTGTTCGATACTCAACATATTATTCGCATCGACCATTCATGTGAAAATACATATAAAAGCAGAAACAAACATAACTGTAAGCATGAACATAATCATAAACATAAGAAATCACACTCATACATTCATATAACACGCTTATTTATGTGGTTCACCCCCAGGATGGGAGCTACGTCCACGGGAACTGTTGTTTATATTAACGGGAAGGGTCAACAGTTCTAGTCCACGAACATAGTTGCAGACTCCTCTCTACAATAGGTCTCTACGCACACAACTGCATAGCCTTTTCCTCTCTTCTTG
This sequence comes from Larix kaempferi, assembly GCA_027924585.1. Lineage (NCBI taxonomy): Eukaryota > Viridiplantae > Streptophyta > Pinopsida > Pinales > Pinaceae > Larix > Larix kaempferi. The sequence goes on from BSBM01000493.1 coordinate 48,178,085, forward strand.
CTCTTACAATACTTAGTCTTTCCCAAAAGACTTAAGACCAAAAAATAAGACCAACCCTTCCCTTACAAAATTGCCCTTTTTATAGATCGTGCCCGAAGGTCATGTCATTACAATAGTTATGGGCACAAGCCCCTATAGTACCTTTAAACCCCAAAAAGCGACGTGGTTGCCCCGCTAACCATACTTTGTCATAAATTCTCAGCTACTCTACTTGTCCTTCGCGTCCTTTCCATCACTTCCTTGACTCGGACGTCCTTCTGACGGGTGCTTCCTCTGACAGGCACTTCCTATGACAGGTGCTTCTTTTGACCACGTGGCGCTCACTGTACCCTTTTGCATCCTTAGCACGTCTCTCCTTTCAATGCCATAATTGTAGTTGTCAGGTCGTCGCTTCTTCCTTAACTGCTCTAACTACCCTGGATGTCCTTAGTACTTTCGCTTTTACTAAAGAGATAGGTCCTTTTCCTCTGACAACGTGTCATTCCATACCCTTTGCCTGGGAATTACAGAGATGCTTCCCCCCAAAATAGGCCTGTACCAGCCTTCATTGAATCCGTACTTCCTTGAAGCTGTTGTACTTTAACTTCACTTCATCATAAATTCTGCTAATCCTCAAAGTTGCACTAACTTGTCCTCAAGCTATGCTTCAACAAAAATGTGCTACTCTTGAGCCTCTTTAGCACAACTGCGCAAAACTTGGCAAAAATGTGCACACCTTGGGCCTCTCCCAACATGGATCTTGCATGCTCCATATATAATGGTTTTTCCCAGAACGCCTATTTGAGACTAATTTTTGGACTAGTTATAAATCCTAAATTCCAAAGGATATAACTCCAAATATATAATGAATCGGGATTTGAAACTCATACGACATATAGTTTTCTATCTCCTATTCATTCCCCGTGTGTTTTGTTGTCTGAATCATCCTACAAAAAATAATTAGTGAAAATTCCAAGATGACTCATTATGGAAGCATCCAAGCTATGATACCAAATTTTATGCAACAAATTCCCCGAAAGAGCATAAATAGACAACGAAGAGTAATCCACGCCTTAAGAATGATGAAAATATATGAATAGAAATCCTCTCCAAGGGGGAAAACTCCTTATACAATGTACTAAGTACAAAAGACAAGACAAGACAATATGATTCAACTAAAAATCTCTCTCTCTCTCTCTCTCTCTCTCTCTCTCTCTCTCTCTCTATATATATATATATATATATATATATATATATATATATATATATATATGAGACAAAGAGGTACAATTACTACTAATGGAATCAATCCAACATCAATAATATAACAATACTAATATAAAGTGCCAAATTTTGGGGGGAATGGACCACAATTTAGGGCTTAACAAAACCTCCACGAGAAGGTATTATCTTCTTTTTCTTTAGAAATATTCAATCTTAGACTTGGGCTCTACTCCACATATGCTTATCACAACTTTACAATTACATAAGAATATAATTCTCAACATACCCAAATGGTCTCCTTCACTTCTATTATATAGCTAGAGGTATGGAAGAATTATAACCCATATATAATGATTTTCCACCTCCTTATATAAGTGATTTTCCACCTCCTTATATAATGAATGGTAATAGGAGCATTTTACTCCATGATGCACATGGGATAACTCTTTTTAACATAAGATAGAGACAATTATGCCTTCCTTTTCTAGATAAGACATCATAATATCTTATGACATCACACTAGACACCATTACACATGTAATATTAATATTACACATTCCAACTAATGAAACCTTGATGTTGTGCATTGATATCACATAGTTTCACAAAGTCAAAATGAGGAATACATATCCTCTACCTAGAACTAATGACTTATTTGATTCATGCAGAGAAGAACAAATATTTTCAAAGATAGAGTTGAGGTAAAGTTATCATGAGGTAGGTATAAAGGAGAAAGAAATCAGTAAGACAACTTTCCAAACTAGGTATGGACACTATGACTTTGCACTAGTTCCATTTGGTCTAACAATTGTACCAACTACTTTCGTGTGCTTAATAGAGAGAATCCTTAGGTATCATTTGTACAAGTTTTTCATTGTGTTTCTTGATGAAATTCCTATTTACTCAAAATCGAAGGAGGCACATGAAGAGAACCCGAGGTTAGTGTTATAAGTGCTAACAAAATACAAACACTCTACCAAATTGTGTAAGTGTTCCTATTACCAAAGACAAATTCATAATTTAGGAAATCTTATTTGAGAACAGGGGATAGGAATAGATCTAGTGAATATTAAAGTTATTATAGGATGGACTACAACAACAACAACAACAAAATAGAGGTAAGACCATTTATGCAACTAGTTGAATACTACAAAAGGTTCATAAAAGTAAAGTTGCAATATTTATCATCCAAACAAATATTTACAAAAGAAAAGAATTGAGTCATAACTAACACTAGCATGTGAGGAAATATTCTAGTTGTTATAGGACTTGCTCACTACTACACCCAATCTCAATATTGTTGATCATAATGAATATTTTGTGGTAAGTACAAATTCTTTCAAATAGAAAATTAGTTGAATTCTTATTGAGATTGAGCATGTGATTTTCTATGAATTCAAGAAAATTAAGGATCACAAAAGAAGTATGTCACACATATGACCTAGATATTGTTGTTATGATTCATGCATTGAAGACATGGAGATACTATTTGATGGGGAGAAAAAATTGAGTTAAGAACATATCATAAACATTTGAAATATTTATTTCAACAAAAAATTTTGAATCCCAAGCAAACAACATGGTTAGAATTTCTTTGTGAATATGATTTTGATATAAAATATTTTATAGGAAAGAGAACAAGGTTGTGGATGCACTTAGTAGAATAATACATGCATTGCATGCTACACTCATTAGCATATGTGAATCATATTTGAAGGACAGAACTTTGGAAGCTCTTATTTTAGGTGGCCATTATCTACAGTTCAAACAACGATTACAATAGGAAAACGTATAGAACAATGAATATTACAAGTTGGAAGATGATGGAATCGTTATGCACAAAAATATAATTTATGTTCATAATTCTTATGAATTAAGACAAATTGTATTAAACTAAATGAAAAATGTTCCATATAGACATCTTGGATACCAAAAGACAATTACAAAAGTAAAGTTTCTTCTTTTGTTAAGAATGAAAAGTGATATTATTAAGTATATATCTAGATGTATGGAATGTCAAAAAGAAAAATTTGAACATAAACATCTTTGAATATTGTGACAACTATTGCGAATACCCAAGTGGGAATGGGAATTTGGGACCATTAATTTCATTATGGAGTTTCCCATGACAACAAAGAAACATGGCTCCATCATGGTAGTGGTGGATAAGTTGACAAAAACTAATAATTTTATTCCAATCATGTCAACCCATTGGGTATCTACTATAGTAGATATTTACATGAAAGATATTGCTATATTGCATCGGATACCTAAGGTAATTTATTAAGATAAAGATCCAAATTTTACATTAAAGTTTTGGAAGGAGTTGTTCAAAGGATTTGGAACAAGTATGAACTTAAATACAACATATTAGCCATAGAAAAATGGAAAAATAGAGAGATTCAATCAAATGATGGATAAGCCACTAGAGTGGCAGTATTACTAGTGTTTAGTGGGATTTTCATATAAAAAAGGATATCATACTTCTTTCAAGATAATTATTTTTAAAGGTTTGTATGGTAGAAAGTGAAATACTTTAGTTAATTTGGATAATGTAGTAGACAAAGTAGTACTTGGGAAATATTTGCTTAAAGAAATGGAATAACAAATGGTCATGGTAAAAGAAAAATTAAAGATAGCACAAGACATGAAAAATAGTTATGCAGACAAAGGCATGGTACCAACAGAGTTCATGGTTGGAAAGCATGTATACCAAAAAGTTAAACCACAGAAGAGATCCTTGAACTTGGGAATTTTTCGTAAGTTGACAAAGTAGATAATGTGGACTTTTTGAGATCTTAGGTGTAATAGAGCTTGTTGTAAATGAGCTTGCATTTCCTACTAGCTTAAAAAAATTTCCTTCTAGCATAAAATGCCATAATATGTTTCATGTATCTTTTTTAAAAGAATATATACCTAATTCTAATCATGTTATTGATTGGGATTTGATCCAAGTGGAGCCAAAAGGAGATATTCAAGAAAAAATAGTATGCATCCTAGAAAAGAAGTTCGCATTGCTTAGGAACAAACAAATGGGACATGTAAAGGTCCAATGTACTTGTTACAACCTTAAAGAGATAATGTGAGAGTTGGAGAATTCCACAAGGGAAGCATACCCACACTTGTTTTAAATTTTGACATTAACGTTTTGATAGTGCACATAGTGTTGATATTGCACCAAGAACAATGCAAAATTATCTAAGGGGGGGGGGAACGTAATACCCTAGTTTTGAATCCATAGATTATCAATTTAAATGTATATGATGAAATGGTTATAATCTAGGCATATGTGAATTGTAATTTGTACATTGAATTATAATATAAATAATGGGTTATGAGTCTATGAGAGGGAAAATAAAGGGAGGCCTAGGGGTTAAGAGTTATATAACATGATTTTATTTCTACCTTAGCTTTATTGAAACCACTGCTTAATGATTATATCAAGTCATTTTTAACTTGATATTTGTTGCCAAAGTGGGATGCATGGACTTCTCATGAAGGCATATGGTACTTCATTGTGTTAGAGTATGGTAATTACTCATGCTATTAGTTACTAACATGATTAAATAGTTTTTATTTCTTTGTGAGTCTTGAGATTAACACAGTCAAAAAGTACATTGCATTTAAATTGTTTTTTGGTAGCTAGATCTTTCTAGAAAAGCCTCGTTCTATGTATTTAAATCATTTTATGATGTAATGCAAGATGAGATTGTTGTGGTGTGCATTTTCTCTCTTCCTATGTTTTAACAACTCACGAAAATGGGATAGTTTGGAAAAGAAGAATATCCATTTCCTTTAGCTATGAGGGCTAGGGGGAAAGAGGGTTGGGTTGCTATAATGGAAATTGACTTGAGAAGAAGAGTTATTAATTTGTTTATGACCATGTAGAATTATTGTTGTTCATGTTAAAGATTAATTAATTTATAATTTTTGGTTTATAATGGGCTAAAATTATTTAATTATGCTTATATAATTATAGCATTGAGATTCTTAATAGTATCACATAAAATTTGATGTAGTTTTGGGTAGAATATGAAGTATGCCATAATCTTAATAGTGCTTAAAAGATACTAAATATATTATACATAAAATGATGGAAAAAAATCTTTACTTTTTTAGTATGGCCTTTTTGATGATTTATTATTTTCAAATCTTGTTTAAAACTTGAAATGATGGAAAAAATATCTTTAGTGTTTTCCTTATGGTCATTTTCATTATTTATTATTTTCATGTTTTCAAAACCTGAAAACCTATACACATCACAAAATAACCAACTACTTTAAATTACACATAATTAAATCTTAATTAGTTTAATGGAAGTTATGGTCTTTTTCCTGATTTGTTATTTTCACATCTTCTTTAAAACCTAGAATGATGAGAAAAAAATCTTTTTCTCATATCTTCTATAAAACCTAGCATGATGAAAAAAAATATTTACTTTTTCTTATAATCTTTTTAATCTTTTTCTCATATCTTCTATAAAACCTTGACTGATAAAAAAAATCTTTACTTTTTCTTATGGTCTTTTTCATGATGTGTTACTTTCATGTTTCTATAAAATAAAATAAAATAAATTTACACATCACATAATAACCTACAACTAAATTACAAATTATTAAATCTTAATTACTTTAATGGAAGATCTTTGCGAATTTCATATATAGAGTAAAAATGGCAGGTTAACATTAAATTAGCGATCTATGGAACATCCCTTTCCTTGGTGCTTTTGTTGCATGATATGCCCCACTGTACCCACCTATTTGATGCCTCGCCATACTTGTCTCCTCCTCTCACAGATGATTTAGTATTGTCACCATCGTCCTCAGCGCTCTCATTGACACATGCAGCGTTTACAACGCGCGCATTATCAGACACAATCTCCTCCTCTATCTTTCTATAGAAATTCTGAAGGACATGTTCTCATTTCTCGAACAACAATGCATTTCCCACTTTTCTTCCTCCGTCAGGCAAACAGCAACACCCGGGGACCAAAAAATACCCTGTAATCTATGAAACTCGCTACAGAAATATGTGAAACAGGATGCCCAATCCAGCCAGGCCGAGATGGTTTCTCAGCGCACAAGGTATTAGGTTTTTATCATTTCTCTGTCCTAACACACGAACCATAGAAATCAACCTATGTCTTTCTAGGATTTAATGATGTCAGAGATGATGTACTCAATGCTATCTTTATTCTACAATTTCAATAGTTTATATGTGCAGTTCTAATAGTTCCAACAGGATTTCTTGCAAAAAAATGGTCAGAAAAAAGACCAGGAAAGTCGTTAGATTAGTTAGACTACTATGTAGAAAACGCTGACAGGCCACTTTTATTTTATGTTTGTTTTGAGTGGCTGCAGTGCAGTGGAGCATTACATATGGAGGGTTGAAGAGCATATATAGAGACACCCACGACAGTTTTATGTAGAGGAAGAATCCAGGGTATTTTGTAAGGTTTACAAAAGTATACTTAAGTGTAGTATTCTAGACTACTATTATTAATAGCAAATTTATTTTTTAAAAAAACCTTAAAAATAGCCAATTGACCAAAATTTGTCCCTAAATTTTGGTACAAAGAATATATATAAAAGAATGGACACAATTAGCTGCTATTAGCAGATCTAAATGCAGTTTAGAATCCAGAGTGAGAGCAATTAATGAAGAAGAATAATAATTCAAGGTGTGCAAGTTTGATTGCAGGAGTAGAGGGAAATTATAATGGGCTCTGCAATGAGAATGCTGATTTTGATGATAGTTGTTCTCAACATGGAGATCAAAACAACCTGCAACTGTAAGGAAAATGATTACAATCTCCCATGCTATTTGGCCCTCTCAGAATTAGAGAATTGCCAATCTCTGGTTATGATACACACGAATGACTCAATCTCCATTGATGAAACTGCAAGAGCAGCCCATGATTTTGGAGGCATGTACCACCACAGGCCAGCTGCCATTGTATATCCGGCATCTGTAGATGACATCGTTAGAGTTGTAAGAATGGCAGCTATGTCTGATCACCTCACAGTGGCAGCGAGAGGAAATGGGCATTCAATCAATGGACAAGCTCAGGCCTTACATGGAATAGTGGTGGACATGATGTCTTCCATGAAAGGAATTCATATTTTTCATGGAATGGGCCGAGAGGAAACTCAGGCTTTCGTTGATGTGTATGCAGGGGAATTATGGGTGGATGTCCTCAAGGCCACTATAACAGAGGGGCTTTCTCCTCGTTCATGGACAGATTACCTCTTTCTGTCTGTTGGGGGAACTCTTTCTAATGGCGGTGTTAGTGGCCAATCTTTTCGTTTTGGGCCACAAATAAGTAACGTATTGCAGCTGGAAGTGGTAACAGGTATTCTGTTTCACGTACTAAACTACTAAGATAAATGCATCACAACAGCCATTATTACTTATGGTGAACTCTCATAGAAATTTGTATAGTTAAGATTGTATTTGAGGCTTTAACTTCTCATAAGCATGATTTTAAATTATACTGGTTTGCAGGAAAGGGAGAAGTAATAACTTGCTCTCCAGGATACCAGGAGGAACTTTTCTATGGAGTGTTGGGTGGGCTAGGCCAATTCGGCATTATCATTAAGGCGAGAATCGTTCTTCAACGCGCTCCCCATATGGTACTATATGATATGTTATATTCAGCATTATAGATTATTCTGCATCTCACTATTCTCAGTGCATATGATATGTTATATTCAGCATCATAGTGCATATGATATGTTATATTCAGCATCATAGATTATTCTGCATCTCACTATTCTCAGTGCATGGTATTTAATTTCTGTAAAGGTTGTAGGCTATGGGTATGGAATAGGTATACAGCCTTGCCTCTTCGTGACGTCCTCTTCTGACATTAGATTCACATGGCCGAGCTAGACGTCCATGTGCACATTATTTAGATGGAAAGTTTCATGTTTTCACGTTTCAGTATAGGAATCTGTCTGTAACCTTGCAACCTCTGTTGTGCATGCCATCTCACAAAAAGTATTGCAGGTGAGATGGATGAGGCTCATTTACTCAGACTTCGGGGACTTTTCAGGTGACCAAGAGATTCTCATTTCTCTCCCTGAGGACAAATCTTTTGACTATATCGAGGGATTTGTACTCCCCAATCATAACGATTCCATTAATAGCTGGGATTCTGGACCGCTTTCCACCGACGCCACTTTCGATTCTTCGCTCATCTCTCCCAAGTCAGGCCCAGTTCTCTATTGTCTCGAGGTGGCCTTATATTATAACAATGCAACTGATTTCACAGCATTGGATAAGGTCAGTTTCAATGATAACAGGGTTCTTTCACATGAAGTAAAGTCTTTGGTAGATAACGGTAATTAAGCCATGCAAGCAGTTAGTTGAGTTTTAGTTTAATAGTCAGTTGTATGCTATGTAGTGGCATGTAATATTAATGTAATATGATTCAATTCAATTGAAGCTTAAAGTTTAGGGTTTGCATCTCAGAAACGTTTAGAGGTTTTTAGGTCAATTGTAAGCATCAAGTATGATCGGATTTCTTATAAATAATGAGAAGACGATTAACCAAATGATGATCAGCTTGTCGGTTGTCCAAAGCTGCATAGATCTTTGGAACTTTGGGCTGACTGTAGTGGCTTAAATGATAATCAGCTTGTTAGTTGTCCAAAGCTGCATAGATCTTTGGAACTTTGGCCTGACTGTAGTGGCTTTTTGTAGATTATGAATAGTTTTATTAGTCTTTTCGGCAGTGTGGCTTCTTGCAAATTATGTATAGTTTTATTAGTCTTATAATTATGAGGGCATTTCACTTGCTTTCTAAAATGATCCCTCCCAAAAGATAAAATATTTACTCTAAACAGTGTGAAAAGACAACCAAGATAAAAAGGCATGATGCCCAAAGATGTAAAAGCTGAGGACATTGTTTCATCGTATATAACTCTTGGATCATAGTAGAAATCTCCTCATCCTTGGTATTTCTGTGCACCAAGGAGTTCCAGCCTTGTAATCTGAATGCCTCTGTTCCATAAAATTCATCAGTCTTCTCTCTGAATGCATTATTTTCAATGAAGTCCAGTATTACAGACGCTAAATTTCATTTACAAAAATGTTTGCAGAAAATCGAGAGCATGCTGACTCCTCTGAGTTACATAAGAGGCCTGAATTACCGCATTGACATATCATACTTTGATTTTCTTAACCGTGTATATGGCGAAGAGATCTCAGCCAGAGCCACTGGAACGTGGGATGCTCCTCATCCCTGGCTAAATCTCTTCATACCAAAGTCTCAAATTGCGCGTTTCGACATCAAGGTCGTAAAAAGGATTCTTAAACATGGCGTTGGAGGACCAGTCCTCATATATCCTCTAAACAGAAACAAGTAAATACACATCTCTCTACGATCTAACAATATTAATCCTCAATTTTTTTCTAGTACAGTTTATAGAAGATGGAATCTAACAATATTAATCCTCAATTTTTTTTTTCTAGTACAGTTTATAGACTGATGGGTGTTGCAGGTGGGATTCGCGAATGTCTACAGCAGTGCCGGATGAGGAGATCTTTTACCTGGTGGGACTTCTACGTTTTATTCAACCAAATCCAGGAGGCCCTAATTCTATAGAGATGCTGCTTGCAGAGAACGGTGAGATTCTTGGAATATGCGAAAGAGAGGGCATTGAAATGAAGCAATACCTTCCTCATTACAAGACAAATGCAGAGTGGAAGAAGCATTTCGGAAGACAGTGGGACCAATTCGTGGAAAGAAAACGGAAGTTCGATCCTCGAGCGATTCTTGCTCCAGGCCAAACAATATTTTCCAGGTCCTCAGATGTTATCTAATACGAGTATCTCTGCTCCTATCCATATTCCACTGATGATAATGGAGATAAGGTTGTCCGCGACTCAAAGATCTCCCACGGTCATGGAAAAGTTGTGCAGCGGATTTAAGTTTTCAGTGCGTACAGAAGATATTGATACTTTGTTTAAGATATTTTTGTGTTTAATAGTTAAGCAGCGATTGTTTTGTGGTGAAGTGAAATCCTACTGGTCAAACACAAATATAAAAAGTCATAATTTAACAAAGTGGTGATTTTTTCCATTTCTGTATGAAAAACTCTTTGTTTCAAACCTAAATAAATGCTTACTTTAAAGATATGAGACGCACATATACTTTGAAAAATAGTTGTAATGCGTCTTGATAGCTATGCACAAAAAATGCATACTAGATAATAATTCAATAATTATCCCTTGTTTATGTAAATGGAGGATTTTTTATTATACACAATATCTATATAGGCATATGATTTAATTTATGTAATATATATTTTTAAAGGGAATAAAAATTATAATCATTAATGTTAGTGAAAGATCTAGAATATGGATATGGTCTTTTGTGCCATCCATCAATAAGTGGGCATCGCATTAATTCTATTCTCAACTAGTTGCTTTTTCACTAGCATGCATTAATTTTCTAATGAATTGTAAAAATTATATGAAAATTTGCTTTTTACTTGCATGCATTACATTTTTTCTAAAATGTTTTGTTTTGAAAAAAAAATTGATATGAAAATTTGACTTCTTTTGATTTGGAGTATACTAGCCTAGATCCAAATCTTAGGCTCTATCAAGCGTCGAGAGGGATCAAATCTCTTGAGGTGCAAACCTCTGCTCAGGTATTGCACTCAAGGAGCTTTTAGAGGAGAGGTTTGCACCTCGGGAGATTTGATCCCTCTCGGTGCTTGATAGAGCCTAGGATTTGGATCTAGGATTGTTCGAGTAGTGGGCAGTGACACAAAACTGGATTTTGATGAGCATTGTAAGGAACATGTTAAGTTGAAAACACAAATAGAATTATGAGGATTATCATAATGTAAGTATTATGAGGATTATTTCGTTAAAATTTTTAACAATACAGATCAAATATGATTAAATATGATATATGTCAACATGTTGGTTGATGTTATCAAATAATATAATCCTATATAATGTTTAAATACAACTATATTACAATGTGATCAACTTTGATATTTCTTCTTCTTTTTTTCTTGATTCCACTCATGCTCCCTTTCACATCTTCTCGTATCGATTATATGTGAAAGGAGGAAGACCATCCAGACCTTTTACTCATGATATTGTTGTAAATGGGAGTCCCCGTTGTTCTTTGTTTCCAATATTTATAGTTTCCTTCTCCAATGTTAATCCCCATTTTTTTTTTTTACATTATTGATGTAGATATATTAAATGTTGCAACACTGGTTGGGGCCAAAAGAAGTAATGGTGACTTATCTAGAAAATTGAATAATTTTGAGTATGATTATTATGAACAATGGCATTCAATTGTCAGTTTCCAGATATGAATTGTCCAGTGCATGATTGGAAGTTTCCATATCAACAAAATTAGAGTTCCAATTTTCCTTGTTATCACATTCCATGTATCCAAGTATGTCATATTCATTGGTAGTTATATACCAATTCCTATATAACCATGAAATGATCTCCCATTCATGCTTTTGAGAATCCCTTTGTGCAAATAACACTTCTTCATGATCTCTTTAGTTCACCATCGTATTTTCTATGTTCTTCTATATGTTCTGATGATTTTTTTTCTCTTTCTCTTCTATACATTTGTCGTACCTTTTTTTTTATCATCAATATCTTCATTATTTGCAATATTATCATGAAGATCCACAATATACCCTAAAATAGAGAAAAAACACTTTAATATGTTGAAATCATTGCAAATAGTTTTTCTATTAAATAGATAAATTCAATATATAAATGTAAATAACAAAAACCAATGCATTGTTTAAATCAATGCAATTTTTTTACTTTTATTAAATTGATAAATTCAATACATACATATAAAAAACAAAACAAAATATGCATTGCTAAAATCAATTCAATGAATCAAATAAATATGTATCTTGTGTTATTTAACAACATTTGTGTGTGGTCTATTGGTAAGTAAATAAGGTTATTGAAATTGTGTTAACTTAGAGACCAAGGTTCAAAAATCCTTTTTGCTTGGATTTATATTTAGTTATAAAATCTTGTGTTTTTGAAGAACATCTGTTTGTGGTTTATTAAACAATACATTGTTGAAATCAATGCAACAATGTATTTTTATTAAATTGATGAATTCAATGTATAGATGTAAATAACAAAAAAAAACGATGCATTGTTGAAATCAATGCAACTAATCAAATAATCAAATCAACATACATCTTGTGTTTTTTAAGAACATATGTTTGTTGTCTGTTAGTAAGTAGTGGGATGATTGAACTTAAGGTTCAAATCCCTTCTATTTTTTCTAATTATTATGTCAGCTATAATAATTTATTTTTACTTTTTTTGTTTCTACTTCTTATATGTACTATAATATATTTTTTACTTCTTTATTTTATTTCTTATATTTCTACTTTTTATGTCAACTATAATATTTTCTACATTGTTGAAATCAATGTAACCATGTTTTTTTATTAAGGTTCAAATCCCTTCTATTTTTTCTATTTGTTATGTCAGATATAGTCATTTTTTTTTCCTTCTTTTGTTTCTACTTCTTATGTCTATTATAATATATTTTTTATTTCTTTATTTTATTTCTTATATTTCTACTTTTTATGTCTTTTTTACTTTTTATCTTTTAGGCATTGTTGAAATCAATCCAACCATGTTTTTTATTAAGATTCAAATCCCTTCTATTTTTTTTAATTTCTTATGTCGGCTATATACTAATTTCTTTTTATTTCTTTTGTTTCTACTTCTTATGTTTACTATAATATATTTTTTACTTCTTTATTTTATTTCTTATATTTTTACTTTTTATGTCAATTATAATATTTTTAACTTCTTTATCTTTTAGTCATTGTTTAAATCAATCCAATCATGTTTTTTTATTAAGGTTCAAATCCTTTTTTTTTTAATTTCTTATGTTAGCTATAGTAATTTCTTTTTATTTGTTTTGTTTCTACTTCTGATGTTTACTATAATATATTTTTTACTTCTTTATTTTATTTCTTATATTTCTACTTTTTATGTCAACTATTATATTTTTTTTACTTCTTTATCTTTAGGCATGGTTGAAATCAATGCAACCATGTTTTTTTATTAAGGTTCAAATCCCTTTTATTTTTTCTATTTCTTATGTAGGTTTCTACTTTTTATGTCTACCATAATATATTTTTTAGTTCTTTATTTTATTTCTTATATTTCTACTTTTTATGTCAACTATAATATTTTTTACTTATATCTTTCATCCTTTTTACTTCTTATATTTCTAATATTTTTTTTACTTCTTTATCATTTTTACTTTTTATATTTCTAGTTTTTATGTTGGCTATGTCGGCTATGTCTTTTTATTAATGGACGACATAATACTTATTACTTTTTACTTTGTATTATTCTTTTTTGTTTATGGCCGACAATATCGACAAACTCGACAAACATTACAAGATCTCCCTCATATTTACTACTTTGTATTATTCTTTTTTGTTTATGACGGACAATATGGACAAACATGGACAAACGTTACAAGATCTCCCTCATATTTACTTTTTACTTTGTATTATTCTTTTTTGTTTATGGCCGACAATAAGGACAAACATGGACAAACGTTACAAGATATCCCTCATACTACGCTATAGAGTGCCTCTCCCCGCAACAACATAATGTATGAGAAATGTTTACTTAGTGTCTACTTCACTATTTCCATATAATCATTATAGCTTTTTCTAGTACAACTCCTCAAGTTTTTCCTTCTCATATGTGAACTCATGTGAGCTCATTCTTGGTTGTGTTATTACATATTTTTCACACTATGGGATGTTAAGCTTCATTTCCCCTTCATGTAACATTCTTGTACATGACTTTTCAAAACATTTGTATGTATTAGGCACCTTTCTTCTTCTATAACTCAATATCCAAACCATATTCTACATAGTAGGCTCTATTTTTTCTTACTTGTTAACTCATATTGGTCAGTTAAATATTTGACTATAATTCTTTTGTTGTCTATGGTTCCTAGATTTTGTCTAATATAGTCAAATTTCTCAATGCTTATAATTCTAAAGGGTATAGTCATGTTTCAACTAAGAGTATCTCCTAAGGGGTGTTTCATTTTACTCTTAGACAACTTGCTATTTGGTTTTTTCCCACTCACTCAACTTGGTTCCATTTGTGTTTGTAAATACTTGGTCCCCATACTACTTCATATCCACAAAGGAATATTATTTTTATGACCATTTGAAAGAAGGAGTGCATCAGTTTCTCATCTTGAACCTATGTTGTCATACATCTATAGTGCAACATGTCGAATTATGTCAACCCTTGTTGACTTGTCTTTTCCTAGTGCATGTGTCCCACCCTAGCTTCTCATTGATATTCAATCCCAAATATTTATAGTTTTGGGTTATCTCTAGTGATTTGCATCTAATATTGATTTGTGGTTGTTTATATTTTAATAAAATGTTTCATATTTCTATTAAAATAAAAATATATATAGGCATTTTATGAAAAATGGTTCATTAGACAACCGTTGCAGCCTATATCCACAAGGCATAATGCATGTCCAATTAAATTTGACCACATAACGCTACCAAGTTTAAAAATTCATAAAATGTCAGAACACCTAAGGTAGAGAGTAATAAACACATAAACAATAAGGGCATCTAATAATAGAGAGTGATCTAGAATTTATAGAGAGTGAACTAATTAAGATGTTGTAGGGATTAAAATCATCTCAAGAGGATGGTCTTTTTCATCAAGAAGATGCCATTATCTTTTAGTGATGGGTTAAGGGTCACATTGACTATGGGATTTCATCCATCATTTTCTTGCTTAGGTTCTTCACTTGAGGAATTATGTTTTATAAGTTGCCAAAGGAGAAAAATAAAAGTTGTTGAATCAAGGAACCTATGTGGTTGTTACTAGGGACCAATTAGTTTTTCTCTCTTGATATTCTCTTACAACTCAACATACTCTATGTTGATGTTGTTGGCGACTTGAAGCTCGAGAATGTACAAGAGAGTTCCCTTCAAGTGGCACCCTACTCATGGTGCATGGTGCATAGTCTAATGGCCCATAAGCTTGCAAAGGTGGGAGATACCATCTCCACCTTCCATTCTTACACTTGGATCTATAGGATAAAATGGGCACAATTTAGTTCTTGCTAGGGAAAATAACACTTGTGATGAGAATTAGTGAATAAACATCGATTTCTTGTTCACCAAAGATGATATAGAATATCAATTCTAATCAAATTCTATGTTATGTGAAAATTGATAGACTGTAGGAGAGAATCTCCAATCAATAATATTTTCCAAGTGATATTGGATAGGAGCAAGGAGTGACAAAACTTAGGATCCCATGCCCAAGGATATTGAGCATAATTAAAAAACTAGAACAAGTGCTTGTGGGTTTTATTCTTGCCACATATTGGGTTGTTAAGGTGCAATATTCCAAGGTGTTGTAAGTGTTTCCATGTGGGTGTGTCACCATGCATGAGGGACCAAGAAAAGAAAATATATGTTTTTTTTCTGTAACTGTCACTTCCATATGGATTTCAATTGATAGACTTATGTATTCTCCTTGGAATTAATTTATATATTTTATTGAGCTTTTACTTAAGCCCATGCCTATTAGAAAACCATTTATAGTTTCCTATCATTTGTACATTTGAAATCCTTTTCTTTTATTCCATCTCCAATCTTTCAATCACACCAAAATCCTTGGAGTTTCAAGTTTGAAGAAGATGTTGTCTAGGATTAGCCTTTGTACTTCCTCTAGAATGACTAAGTATCTAAAATTTATCCTTATTTATGCTTTCAACACTTCTCAATTTTTCCAATCCTTGGTTTGATTATTACATATGTCCACTAGGACCTAAATGAATTTCTTGTATAGCCTCTTAGCTAAGAGCAATGGGATTTCAACAAAGCTACTTCCCCTTTTGAAAAACCACCATGAACAACATAGATAATAGTCACTCTAAGAAATCCTAATGTTACTAACTTGTACTTGATGGCATCTAAGGATTTCCAAATGCTTTTAGCTACAAATTTTTTCTTTACCTAATTTAATGTTCGAGTGGTCAACCAGGCGTACATGTCCAAATTAGTCCATATATTATGGCCACGTGGGACTCTTGAGGTGAAGGAATTTATGAGCATGATTTTCCATGCCTTTTTAATGCCCTAACCATAAGGTTCTCATTCATTATATTACATTAATTATAGTTATGTTAGCTTACTAATATTTCATTCTAGTCAATCTGATGTATGCATCAAAAGGACTCATGTTTGAATGGCTATCATATCCTTTGCATTTGATGTATGTATTATAGCAAGAGCTTTAATCTCCCTTGAAGAGTGTTCTTATTCATTCACTCTTTTACTTGATTTAAGCTTGAAATTATGAATTGGTTATTTGTATGCTTATTTAGTGTTGGTTATATAAATATAGCCACAACCTCGATGTACCATAAACCAATACTAATCTAACAAAAATATAATAAAAACAACATAATAACATCATAAATAAGAACAAATTTAGGGGATAAATTTCACCCATGGGGTAATTTTCAATGTCTTTTTTCTTTATTTCTTTCTTTATTTTCTTTTTTTTTTCTTTGGAAAATCACTAATTTCCATTTTTTTCTAAAATAGTTCACCAAAATTCTACTTGGATACAAGTATTTTACTCTAAAAATTGCTAAACTTTTGGATGAACTA